>CM028129.1:811569375-812882500 GCA_016271365.2 Neoceratodus forsteri | reverse complement strand
TGTTGAATCCTTTGCTGAAGTCCACACCTCTGTTCATGACAACATGATAATTTGCACAGCAACAAACTATAGTGTCCCATGCAGAGGACTGTGACTTCAACAAAGAATCAAGCAGCAGAATCCCCCCACTTGTCCCCCACTAGGCCCCAAACCTAACCAGCCAATCAGGTACAGCACTATTACTAGGCTGTACATCACTCACCACCCATTCACTTTAGAGATTTGGAAGGGGGAGAACACACTCAGTTCATTGGGGATGGATTTCTTTTTTACAGGTGTTATACACCAAACTAGGGTTTGGGAGCTTTGGGGGATGTTTGTTTGGCAAGAGGGGAGCAAGGGGGGTTATTTCATGAAGAAGATGGATTGGTAGGGAGAAGTAGGGGTACTTGCCTTTGAGGGTGGGTGAGGAAAACATTGACACTGGCTCAACTGATAAAAATTCACTGGTACGGGGGAAGAGGAACGTGAGGCCTAGCGGGGGACAAGTAGGAGCTTCTATTACAAAAAATGTAGTGTGATGGAAGAGGGATTGCCTACTTGCCACAGAGTATGGGAGTGGCCAGCTTTATATTTTTTTATCAAAAAGGAAAAAGATGCCACTGTACATAGTACTTCATAAGTGAAGTGCTACTTCATTCTGTGAAACAGGCACTGTACAAATCAAAGAGCAACACAAAGTAGGCACTTTGAACTTCATAAAGTCATAAACTTTCTGGAATCCTTGGGATTGATTTCCAAAACCCCCAATTGCTGCAAACCCTGTGTGCACCAATGATATGGTGCATGGGGCTTTCAACAATCACCCAGCTGGAGATCAGGAGTTTCAACCTATGCGCCAGGTGCTGCAAGTGAGACCAACTTATACTGGTCTAGCTTGCAGCATTCCCGTGTTCTGTTTTTATGGATCTTGCACCAGATATTTGGCAGAAGCTGCCATAAAACATGGAAACTGTCACAATTGCACATGTGACTTGAAAATCAGGTGCAGTTGAAGCAAAGGGGTTTGATGCACCACCAAAATCTAAGTATCATGGCACAGGGCTTGGTGAAATCCCTGTGCTACACATTAAAATCGAGTTCCTTATCTCAGTGTTGATATCCCGATGAAAGAAATGTCTTCTAAACAAGCACTTGGGAGAGGTTTATAAATATTATATCATACTTGAAAGGCAACTTTCTCCTCCAGGATAAAATGAGGGCAGAACTAGGTATATCCCAGCCATCCCTGGGGTAAGTGATCATGATGCTGTGTACAGGTAAAAAGGGAACATAATTTCCAGTTCCAAGGCAATTGCTTATCCCATCATGTACATTTTTGAGTCTGTACTGTTCATTAGTCATTAACATAATGTAATTTGCTGGAGTTATAGGGAGCAACATCTTTTGTCCTGGTGGATAACCATGGCATAAGACACACAATATTAAGGACAAGAAAAAGCTTCAACATGGTGGCAGATCTCATCTTTTCCAGTTACCCCACCACCACAATTCCACAGTGGACCTACTATCAAGGACACATCCAGAGTTAGCAGGGCAAAAGAGATATTCCTACTATGGACTATCATGAGAGTCTGATCACTCCCTAATCTTACTGGATTGATGACGATCTTGCATTCTAGACAATATGTTAGTGACAAGAATTCCAGGGTTACCATTCCATGTTTAAAGATACTTTATACTCATCAACCCCAAATATTCTTGACTACTCATCCGTGGTGTAGAAAAACTTATACTTCTGTGGTAAAGTTAATTAAATTCACAGGTAAATGGTAGTTGGTCATAGACTACAAGCAAATTTCCCCTTCCATATGGCTTATTACCTGCATTCAACAGTCTGGCCAAGCTAGCAGAAGCTAAGTACTTCCTTGCCATGGATGCTTAATATGTCATCTGGACTGTAAGAGTAACTCACAAGAAGCAAGCCCAGTTGCCCTCATTAAAAGTCTATGGTATCAGGTGAAAAGAACTATTCAGACTTCTAGTAAGATCCAGATTCTATGCCCCTCAAAAGTGTTGATTCAGGCCTTCCCTGAATCTTAGAACTCCTCCCAATGTGACAGTTGCAAAACCTCCTGAGGTCTGCAATTACTCATGTCCATTTATTGACAAATGTTCAGGGGTTCTGACATTTGACTAAGTGCACATGAAAGATCATCATTGGAACTTAGGCCCAGAGGTTGCAAATGCTGTAAAAATTACAGAGAAAGTTTAGCCCTGATTTAGAAACATAGCAACATAGAGAATGATTGCAGGAAACAGACCACTGATTCATCCATGTCTATCCATAAAACCCTAACAACCCCAGAACCTACTGTCCACACATGGTTCTAACCACACTATCCACCTCCATCCTCCCTGCCCTACAGCTACCACCCTGTGCAAACACTAAGCCTTTAACTCTGTCCTAGTTGCATTTGAAACCATTGATAGTTTTGGAGCTCACTACATCAGCTGGCAGATTGTTACATGGCTCTACCACCCTTTCTGTAAAATAAAACTTTCCTACTTCCCACTGGAATCTCATTGTCCATCACTTTCCACTCAAGCCCCCATGTTTTTGATCCACTATTTATGCTAAGTAGTTCCTCACAGTTTACCTTGTTCATTCCCTTTAGGAACTCAAAGGTCTCTATCATATCCTTCAATCTTTGGCCTTGCCTCCTGTGAGTACATGTTCAGAGCCTTGAGTTGATCTTTGTAAGATCTGCCCTGCTGGCCCTGAATCATTTTGGTCACCCTACATTGCACTGTCTCCAGGCTGGTCTTATTTTCCCTTCAATGAGGACTCCAGAACTGGTCCAGTACTGCAGGTGGGGCCTCATCAGTTATTTATAGAGATTAATATAACCTTTTTGCTGTCAATACCCCTCCCTATACACCCCAGAATCATGTTTCCCATACTATAGGCCTTGTTACAGTGGCTATATTGTTAATGGAAGTCATTGATGATGACCTCTAGATCTCTTTCCTCAGAGGTCATCCACAGCTTTACCCCCTCCCCCATCCAATACATTGTCCTGGGGTTCCTGTTCTGTACATGTATCACCTTGTACTTTTTGCTATTGAGTTTCCAGTGTCAGACTTTTGACCACCTCTCTAGTCTTTGCAATCATCTTTGCATTTATAATTAACATACATTTTTGATGTATATGTTTTGCTTTAAAACTGAATTGTAAACATGATGATGTACTGTAACAAGGCACCTTGTCTACTTAGCTTCAGATGAGTAAGAGGCTAACTACTGAGACAGACTGCACAGCTACCACATTGGTGCAGTTCTGTGTCAATGGTATAACCAGGTGATGGACTTCACTTGATGAGAGAGGGGGCCAGCACACTGATTGTGGGGGACTCCTGGTCTAGTGGATCCCCACTGGACAGTGAGCAGAAGGGGATCCGATATAGTACTCTCCCCACCCAGGAGATAGCAACAGAAAAAAGAGTACAGGGAACACTGTAGGGCTTACATGACCAAGAGGAGGGACAGTCATGAAAGGAAAAACTAAAGACAAAGGCAATAATGGGGGGAGGGACAACAGGGGAAGCAGATGAATAGCATCAGAATTGGAGCAGGGGCCAAGTGAAAGGGGGTATGCCTTAACACCAGAAGCCTAGGGAACATACTCAGTGAGCTCCAGGTGCTGATGGCAGACCTTATGGCCATCATGTAAATGGAAGGCACTGAAAATAATGATGGGGAGCTGATGGTCCCTGGATATACATTGTTCAGGATGGATCACAGAAAGGTAGTGGAGGAGGAGTTGTCCTCTATGTCAAGGAGGACATTAAAGTGACAGAAGCTGGAGGCATTAGGGGTAGTGATGGGGAAACTGAGACTATATGGGTACAATTCAAGGCAGCCTCAGGAAGGAAAATACACGGGGTAGTCTGTAGGCCTCCTGGTTAATGGGAGGAAAGGGACACAGAACTCTGGAAGGAACTTAAAGAGGGGCAGTAAAGGGGAGTGGGTGGTGGTGGGAGACAAAATTGCTGGATAATGATTGGGAGGTCCCAGTGGCCAAGAGTACCAGGAGTCAAACATTTTAGAAGCCTTCTAGGACTGTCTACTGGTGCAGCTAGTTAAGGAACACACTAGGCAGTCTGCAGTTCTTGATGTAGTGCTCACTAACTCTAAGAGTTGTGGTTGCTGTGGGAGTGGGGAACTGCTAGGGAATAGTGACCAAAACTTATGTGGTTTGAGCTGGCCTTGAGCCAAGCCACAATCAAGAACTGAAGTCCTGACTTTGGAAGGTGAGACTTCGATAGTTTGAGGAAACTGGTCACAGAAAAGGTAGAGGATGGAGGACATAGACAGGGTAGAGGAGAGATGGAAGGCAATAAAGGAGCTATCCTTGATGCATCAAAGGCATGAATATAAACAGTAACAATGAGAAATAGATTTAAGAGTCTACTATTGTTCTCAGCTACAGTTAGGAATTATTTAGGGCAAAAAAGAGGGTCTTTTATAAATATTAGGTGAAGCAGAATTGGTGGAATATCTCCAGAAAAATAGGGAGTCAAAGACAGCAGTCAGGCAGATGAAAGCAAACACAGAGATGTGCATTGCAGAGAGGGTCCAGAATGGAGAAAAAACAGTTTTTTAGATATTTTAGTGAAACAAATGAAAAGGGGGGGAATCACATGGCTAGTCAAGGGTGGTAGGGTGATGGGAAGTATGGGCAAAAGGCAGTCATCTTGAATGAATACTTTGCTCAGTATTTACTAAGGAAGAATGAAGGTTCATGCCTGACAGTGGCTTCAAAATGACCACAAGGTGAGTCCTTGAAATGAGTCAGCCATTGTTTACTAGTAAAAGGGTCCTGAAAGTGCTGGCAGCTCTTAAGATAAATAAGGCTCCCAGTCTGGATGGGTTACATCCAAAGATGCTTAGGAACTAGCAGTGGAGCTGACTGAACTGCTGATTGAGCTGTTCATCAGATCACTCAGGTCTGGAGAAGTTTCAGGGGATTGGAAAATGGCTGATGTTATGCCACTACATAAGAGAGGGGGATAAGGAGCAACTAAGGAATTACAGGCCTGTAAGTCTGAACTCCATTGTCTGAGCTCCATTGTGGGGAAGCTGATAGAATCTCTGATCATGGAGGACCTCGTTGAGTACCTGGACAGAAACAGACTCCAGGATAGCAAACAACATGGTTTTGTGGCAGGAAGGTCATGTCAGACCAACCTGATAGTTTTCTCTGGGTGACTAAGGAGATATACAAGGGCCATGCAGTGGACCTGCTATACTTTCCTTTAGTAAAGGGATTCAATTTTGTGCCACAGAAGAGATTGCTTAAAGTTGTAAGACCCAGGTGTGGCTAAAGATCTAGTAAACTAAATGAGTAATTGGCTAGCAGGGAGGCAATAGAGGGTTGTAGTCAATGGATTTAAGTCATAGGAGAGAGAGGGGTGATGAGCAGGGTTTCACAGGGATCTGTCCTGGGCCTGGTACTCTTCAACATGTTCATTAGTGACACTGGTGAAGGAATCAGCATCAGGTTGTGTCTCTTTGCAGATGACACAAAACTATGTGAGAGGGTAGATAGTGAAGAGACAATTAGGGATACGCAGAAGGACCTACAAAAGCTTGAGGGTTGGTCAAATGTCTGGCAGTTAAAATTCAACACTAAAAAGTACAAGGTAATGTTTGAAGGTAAAAAGAATCCCATGTCAGAGTATTGGATTGGGGGAGAGACAGCACTACAGATGAGGAGCGGGATCTAGGAGTTATCATCAGTAACTCCCTTAAACTAATGAGTCAGTACATCAAAGCCTATAGCAAGGCTAACAGGATTCTGGGATGTATCAGAAGGGGTATTGACAGCAGATGAAAATAGGTAATACTTCTTATCTACAGATTCCTGGGGAGGCCTCCCCTGGAGTACCGTGCCCAGTTCTGGAGTCCTCACCTCAGAAAAGACAAGGCAGGTCTGTCAGCACAATGGTAGAGCTACCACTTGTGATGCCAGTGACCTGGGTTCAGGAATGGACTTGGGTTGCTGGAGGGACAGCCAGGGGGAGGAGGACTGAGCACCCATTGGGCTGCTCTCCTCCTCTGGGGAGGATGGGTTGCCTGTCCTGCTGCTTTACTACCAACTGGTTGACCACAGGTGGATGTGGAGCAGGATGGCAAGAAGCAGGTGGGAGGATGTCATCTGGGAACTGGAGCAGCAGCGTGTTGCAATGTGCTCAGCCCCTTGGCTACCCCTAATGTGCCAGCGTCCAGTGGCGCAGCACCAGAAAAAGTGGAAACCCCCCCGGACCAGATGACTGTAGACAAGACCTGGCTGTCCTGAGAAACTCCATAGCTAGGCTCCTTGGAGGTCTGGAATGGGCCACCCAATGCACACTCATGGACTGAGGGGGACTAAGGGGTCCCCTTCCTCCCTACCTGAGGGCAAACCATTGCAGGATGGGATAGGTCCACCGATGCCCTGATGGAGTTACCTGGGGTGGAACTAAGGAGCGTGCACAGCCTATGGCTCCCTGATGAAAGGGGTCTAGTGTGGTGAGTAAGGGGGCATAAATAGCAAATATAAAAAAAAAGACAACGATAGGCTGGAGGCAGTGCAGTGCAGAGTGATCAAAATAATTCAGGGGCAGCAGAGCAGATCCTATGAGGAGCGCCTAAGGCACTAAATATGTACTCATTGGATGTCTGAAGGGGGGGGGGATATGATTGAGACCTTCAAATACCTCAAAGGAATTAATAAGCTGAACTGTGGGGAATTATTCAGTCTGCATACCAACTCAAGAGTCACATGGACACAAGTGTAAATTAGCAGGTTGGAGGTTCAGGAGGGATATGAGGAAGAACTTTTTTATGGAAAGAGTGGTGGGACCTTGGAACTGTCTGCCAGCTGAGGTGGTGGGAGCAAACACTGTTGGGAATTCAAGCAGGCCTGGGACAGAATGAAAAGAATTGTGGTGGCCGGGTGACAGGCCAAGGGAAGAGAATGGGGATAGAACTGGGAGGGTTAGTACCTGAGGAACATTAGGTTCAAAGAAAGTTTCAGGATTTAGAGAATTTGGGCAGATTGGATGAACCTGTGGTCTATTTCTGCTACCATTGTCTATGTAATACTTTATTGTGAATGTAAACAAAACCCTGAATGAATTAGGAAACATGTGCAGAGTACAAAATTCCATTTTCAGCTATGGGCCTTGCAGCAATAAACTCATATCATCAAATGAAAAGATTTATTTGGATTTATCCTAGATGAAGTCACTCATGATGGGTCAAGTAAGTTATCATCTGCACTAATATAGCAAATCAGAATATTCCTCATGTATCTCCTGCCTAGAAGGTTAGTCAGGGAATGCTAGAAAGAAAATTCAAGATAATTTCTGTTGAAGTGTCAGTGATCTTACGTGTTACATTTGTATGTTGCAATTTCAAAATTGTATTATAACTGTCATCTTTACAGCATATACAGTAGATAATATTACATTTGTATTCACTGTGGTTGATTGTAATCATGCAGATCAAGCATCTTCTCAATTACAGGAGATGTTCAATTATGTTAATTCTGGTCACTGTGTGTCATATAAGCTATTTCTAAAATTAAGTGGGGTTAAGGGAGAAAGATCAAAAAGATTAGGGGCCTGTGCAAACTAAGTTATGATCAACATAGGAAGGAACTGAACCAATTTACCCTCCAAAGATGACACATTAGATGGGATATGATCATGGTATTTAAAGCAATAAAGAATGGTGATTTGTGGGAGAGCTGGATGCTGTTGTCCACCTGAGGTCAAATAACGTGGTCAGAGATCAGGCTGGGATGGTGTAGGGGGACTTTGGGGACCTGGGGAGGGGTTTTAGACAGGTAGCTCATTCAGTGGCTTTTGTTGAGGTGCTGCCTATCTATGAAAGGGGAGGAGTGGGATCTCTGCACCAGGAGCTTCAACTCAAGGCTGAAGAAATGGTGCAGAGAAGAATGGTTTGTCTACATTGGATATGGCGGACCCACCTGGGAGGAGGAGAAGGGCCTTTACAGTGGTGATGGCCTGAATCAATCTGGGAGGGGAACTGCAGTCCTCAGTGGACAGTTTAAATGTTACTTCAATGAACATTTAAACTAGCCAAGCAGGTGGCAGAAGGAATCAGGTAGTCAGAAACTGTCCCCTTCCACAGACTGAAGTAGAGACCAAGGAGAACTTGAGAGGAGAACAATCCCCTGGGTGCAAATTAATAAAGGAAGCAGGGTGGTAGAGATAAAGGAAGAAGGAATGGGAGAATTAAAAAGAGATGGGGGAAGAAGGCAGGAAAAAAGGGGGGAGCAACAAGCAGAGTGGAAACAAAATCTGGAAGGCCATGTGTGCGAAATAAGATTCTAGACCTAGATGCCATCATGGCAGAGGCTGTCCCAAATATTGTGGTCACTCCCGATTCATGGTGCATTAAAAACAAGACTAGGACATGCCCATAGCAGGCTTTACTCTGTCCAGGAAGGACCGGGTGGGAACAAAAGGAGAGCATGTGGTGCTTTATGTGAGGAAAATATAAAAGTGATGGAGACACAGGAATACAGTTGAAGGCAGAGGTACAGTGGGTCACCCTGGAGATTGGAAATGGGGCCTATATTCACACTGAAATGATTAACAGAGTTCCAGCACTGGGACAGAAATTATGTAAGTACTGGTGGAAGCCACTGGCAAGATATGCAGAAAGGGAAATGCTACTGGAGGGGACTTCAACCTACCAGACAAGACTGGTGCTTCCAGCAGTGGCTTCAGGTAGAAACATGGACATCCTGGACTCTCTCAGGGGGCATTCCTCAAGCAACTAGTCAGTGAACCCACTTGAGATGGAGCAATACTGGACTTGGTACTCACTAACTGAAACAGTGTTGCAGACACCAAGGTGTGAGGCCACTGAGAGAACCAATGATCACTATAGGGTGTAGTTCAATATAAGGATGGCTGCAGATTGAACCACACAAGGTGAAAGGTCCTGGACTTCAGGAGGTCAGAATTTATAAGACAGATGAATGCCACAGGATGACCTGATGGGTGGGGGGTGGCCTGAGTGGGGTGGATGAACAATGGGTGAAGATAAAGGGAGCATAGTAAAGGAAACAAACCTCTGTGTCAAACAAGTGAGCAAAAGCAAGAGGAAAAAGAGTCCAAAGGTGGTAAACTGGATAAGAAATTGGTTAGGGGATAGGCAACAGAGGGTGGTGGTAAACAGAGTTCAATCTCAGGAAGGAAGGGTGACCAGGAGTGTGCCTCAGGGATCAGTGCCTGGACTGGTCCTCTTTAAAGCCTTTATAAGTGACATTGTAGAGCAGTTGGAAGGGAAGGTCTGCCTCTACAGATGACACCAAAATCTGCAATGGAGTGGCACTCTGAGGGGAGGGTTTGTGGAAAGGATGAGTAAAGACCTGAGAAAACTAAAGGAGAGGTCAAAGGTATGGCAGCTAGGTTTTAATGTGAAAAAGTGCAAAATAATGCACTTAGGGTTGTGAGGAGGTCTAAACCTCATTCTCAGGTTCTTGGCAATAATGGGCATGCAAGGAATCACAGACATGTTGCATAAGAGTAATAAAGCTTGTTTATTACTACCGAAAGGAAAATCACAGTTGCCCTAAGCAGTTCTTACCATTAGGAACTGGGAGCCAGTGCTAAGCATTCCCTATACCTTGAGGAATCTCCACGTCTCTTGGGGTCTCCGAGGTAGAAGACGTAATGTCTTACATTATATACCTAAGATAATTACCATGGTTACAGTAAGATAGAAACATTTCTAGATACGAAATGAGCCCTATTGCTAAATTAGATGTGGTTCCTCAGTCCAAGATAATAATATACAATTTTGTAATAGTGTCACTTTGTGGAAACAAAGAGGTACAGTTTGTACATAGCGTGTAGTAATACAAATCATCAGAAGATGGCAATGCTGACTCATATATCATAATTCCAATCGGGATTCCGTAAATCCCACTCCACCACCACCTCCCTGCTACGTGTCACTGGTGACATTCTCACTGGCATGGACAAAGGTCACGTCACTTCGGCCAGTTACATAGATTTAGCTAAGGCTTTTGATACCGTCTCTCATTCCCTAATTCTCTCAAAACTCTCCAATGCAGGGCTCTCTGTGCCGGCCATTGGTTGGTTCCATGACTATCTAGCGGACAGGAAGCAAACAGTCAAACTGGCCTCTCACACTTCAAACCCCCTGCCAGTCACTACCGGTGTCCCACAAGGATCGGTCCTAGGCCCACTACTTTTTTCCATTTTTCTAAATGACCTCCCATCAGCATGTACCCACTCATCCATCCAAATGTATGCGGACGACACTGTCCTGTATGCCTCCGGCCCTACCACACAAAGTGTAGCAACCCTACTTCAGGAGGATTTCTATGCCATCCAGTGCTGGTTGAGGACAAACCAGCTATTCCTAAACCCCAAAAACAGTATCACAAACATTCGGATCACAACAAAGACTTTCCCGCCAAACCCCTTGTTCCCCTTTCAAAACCTCGGACGGGACCCCTGGACAATAGCCGCCAGCCTTCAGATATCTGGGCATCTAGCTAGACCAGCACCTAATTTCACCTCTCATATTGACTCACTTCACAGAGACTACTCCCCAAGCTAGGTGCTCTATTCCACAACAAAAAGTGCCTCCCGACACAAACTAGGCTCACCATTGTCCAAAAAAATGATTCTCCCTGTTTTCGACTATGGTGACATAGTCTACTCCACTGCCCCCGCGTCCGCTCTGGCCAGCCTAGATACCATGTTCCACTCTTTCTGCCGGTTCATTCTAGATTGTCCACAATCTACTCACCATTGCCACCTATATAGCTCTGCTATGCTGCCGTCACTCCATGATTGTAGACAAATTAACTGTGTTAGGTTCGCTGCCAAATTCTGGTCCCACTCCCTTCCCCCTATCTGGCCTCTACCCTCTCCAAACAATCCCCTCATGCATACTCCCTCAGGAATACAGATCCCAGACTGCTGTACGTCCCGTTCATGCGTACTTACAAAGGCCAGGCTGCCTTTAGTTTCCGAATCCCGCAGATTTGGAATGCTCTGCTGGCCTCCATAATGACATGCACAGAACACATACCAACACAACCCTCTACTTAGAGCCCATTTCTCTTCCAGCTGCTCCTGTTATAGCTAATTTACTCTAATTTTCCTGATTGCTGTACTATAAAAGTATATGTAATGTACCGACCCTGTGACTCTGAACAATGTATATTGAACCCCTGTCTGTGTTCTCTAAACAAATGTTTACAGGAAAGCCTTGACTCCCCCCCCCAAAAAAAATGTTTTTGTTTATTGTTTATATCCATGTATTGTAATTATGGGTCTCAGCCCCCAGGTCGCATCTGGAATCAAGCTCTTAGCTCAGTATGCTTTCTTGGTAAATCTCGTAAATAAATAAATAATCATTACAAGGACACAGGTGTCCTGGCATCTTGTAAGCAGGAAATACATGTGTATATTGGAAAGTAAAGTGTATAGCAATTATGTGCATATATATCCTGACATCTGCTCTTATACGGTAGATGCCCTTAGCCCTATACAGTATGTTAGTATAACATATATCTAAATGCTAGCTGTCTGCAGTGTTCAAGTTCAAGTTCAAGTTTATTGCAGGAAAAAAACTCCATTGAGCAAGCTCATTCACAAGGAGGTCCTGAAACATATATAGAAACAAGGCTGATACTACATACATACAGTAAGTGCTTATTGCATACATTAAGTGCTAGACATATACAGTGCAGCCCGCTTTTATTGAACCCATCCATGTAGATGGACTTTATGTGGTTTAACCGAGTTC
The DNA here is from genome assembly GCA_016271365.2 of Neoceratodus forsteri. NCBI lineage: Eukaryota > Metazoa > Chordata > Ceratodontiformes > Ceratodontidae > Neoceratodus > Neoceratodus forsteri. The sequence goes on along the minus strand of CM028129.1, from coordinate 812,870,691 downwards.
CGATGTATCCTTTTTTGCAGTTTGGAAGCATTTTATTTATTTATTTATTTATTTATTTTCAGTTCGTTATTTTTTTGTGTGTGCTTTTTGTATGCTTCGGTGACACAGTAACATGGTGCTTGTGTTTGGTGCTTTTCACAGTGTTGGTGGGATTGTGGTTATTTATTCATGTGGAAATAATCTGTTATTGTGGCTTGATGAGATCGGGTTTGTGTGTACAGTGCCCATTCTCTATTTTTCTGCCATCAAGTTCTATGATTCTATGATAAAAGGATGCCAACCTAATGTGTTTCAGATCAATAAGACCCTTCATCAAAGGTTGAGGCATTTAGACACAAACAACCAATCAACAGTACAATGATAAATGACATCATGATGACACGATTTAAATTCATTGGATAAAAATACTCGATTGGTCATGCTACATAAATCTTGTAGTGAATGTGCAATATTAGTACTACAGACCAGTAAACACAAGTGACAAGAAACAGAAGGGAATGGTTGGGTTATTGAAGGAAAAGGGGGGCACTGAAATAATGTTTCACAAATAACATACTTATCCAGAAGCCACTTCTTGTCACTTATGTCTATTAGTCTACAGCTTTACTATTGCCCAGTCACTACAAGCTTTATGTAGTATAACAAATTGAGTGTTTTTATCAAAGGAATTTAATCTTTGTCATCATGATGTAATTTTTTTGTACTGTTTATTGGTTGTTTGTGTCTTACTGCCTCAGTCTTTGATAAAGGGCCCTATTTGTCCAAAACACATTTAGTGGACAGCCTTTTATGTGATTGTCAAAATAAAATAATTTAATATAACCATTTTGTTTTGCTTTCAGACCACATGCTGACACAGCACCTTGTCTTTGTTTTTACATTTTGCAAAAATAAAATGATAACTTAGCATTTTAATATTTGGAGTTCATGGTTTTTATTACAGGGGCGAATGCCTGACTTATCTGGTTTGCAGAAAGAAAAATCTAAAACAATACATTGAAGCAAGAAACATAAATTTCAGAAAGAATTATGGACTAAGTTATATCAAACAATAATAGAAAAAAGAGCAACAGATTTGTGGCTCTTAGTTGCTAAGAGCAGTAACGCATACTGTATGTAACTTTGTTAGATACACTTATTCTACCAGAAACATGAGAGAGTAATTTTTCTAGTTTTTTTTCGATAAAGCTGAATAACAAATTCTAAAGGTCGTAGTAGAGTTGTCACAAGAACTGAATAACATAAACAAACCCACACCACTGATAATTAGAGAACAGCACGTACTGTATATGAAGCAGTCTCATTAACAAAACCTGATAAAGCACCTGAATGGATAAGATGGTGGCAAACATCTATAAACATTACTTGGATTGTGGATACCAGTCTTATATCACGCCTATATTTATTTCTTACAAAATCAACTAATACCTAGGTCCTGGCTTGGATACATTATTTTTCCAATACAAAGGGATTGTATGGGAAACTCTTTCATGTATTGTCCTATAAGCCTCACAGATACTTCTCAAAATTATCCTTATATAGTATCCTATCAAAATTAGAGGATTAGGTTAAACAAAATAATATATTGGATAAAACACAAATGGATTTTGAGTAATCATTCAACTATGCAGCACTGCATGGTAGTATCCCATTTAATCCATAAATATGTAGAGATAGAAAAAAGAAGATTATTTTCTTGTTTCCTAGACTTAAATATGGCTTTTGACAGTATTAGCAGAAACACTGTATGGACAATATTTATTTATTTAGTTGTTTAACCAGGTATAGCACACTAAGCTGAAAGCTTTTTTACAGGAGCGACCTGGGAGCACAAGGAGGTTAAGTGACTTGCTCAGGTTCACACAGTATGCAAGTGGAAGCTGTGGGATTCAAACCCCAGGTCTGGTCTGCTGGATGTCACCAGATTTGCAGCTCAGAGCCTTAGACCACTGCGCTATACTGCCTCCGTAAAGCCTTAGACCACTGCGCTATACTGCCTCCGTAGTATTATTAATTTGCTTTTGGTAACCGGGTAAATGCACTAGACAGGATTGGCTATTTTCAGGCATGATCCAGGAGATTTCACTTGAAACAGATTACAAACAATGGTACAGGGAGGAGCTGATACAATGCACTATATAAAGAGATCAACAACCTTACATGATAGTAGAATTACTTAGCACGAAGGTGATGGCATACATAGCATAAGCATTACGGCATAAAAAGAGATAAAAACAGCTAGCAGAGATCAGTAACATAAGTGCATACCAGCAGTGCTAGTGGCATAGGATGAGGGTATGGGACAGGGAAGGGGATAGTAGTGCAACAGCAAGTAAAGAGGTGTAATACATGAATTAAAGACATTTACATGCTCTTGGAACAGACAGACACTTGCTAGATGTTTTGATTGGGATGAAAGAAGGGACATGGTCAAAAGTCCAATATAATGTTGTGGGAAATCCACAACATTGTATTATGAGGTGCATATAGTGCCTATCCAAAAGGGGGGATCAAGGGAGGTGACAGGGAACTACAGGCCTGTCAGCCTGACATCAGTGGTGGGCAAGGTGGTGGAGGGCATTGTCAAGGAGAGGCTGGGGGGGGACCTGGAAAGGTCAGGATGCCTGGATGATAGATAGCATGGATTCGTCACGGGGAAATCATGTCAGACAAACCTTGTGGAGTTCTATGACTGGGTGACAAGTGCCTTGGACCTGGGTAGACCAGTGGATGTCTTCTTTCTAGACTTCAGCAAGGCATTTGACTCTGTTTCTCACAAGGGCCTGTTGGATAAGCTGGGAGAAATGGGGGTGGGAACCAGATAATCAGATGGATAGGCAATTGGCTCAGGACCTGAGCCAGAGGGTCGTAGTTGGTGGGATAGTCTCATCCCCAAGGAGGGTCATTAGTGGGGTCCCACAGGGATCAGTCCTTGGGCCCCTCCTGTTCAATGCCTACATCTCTGACATAAGGACAGGTATCAGGAGTGAGATGAGTCTCTTTGCGGATGACTCAAAACTGGGGGCGGTGGTGGATGGGGAGGAGGTGGCCCTACAGGGGGACCTGGAGGCTCTGGAAAGATGGCCTAGAAAGTGGAAGCTGAGGTTCAATGCAGGGAAATGCAAGGTACTGCACCTGGGGGTCAGAAACCCGGGCCAAGTGTACACCCTGGGGAGGGAAATGCTACAAGTCTCGATGACTGAGAGGGACCTGGGGGTGGTGGTGGATGTCAAGATGAACAATTCAGAGACTTGTAGGAGGGTAGCACCCAAGGCCAATACGATGCTGGGATGCATCACTAGGGGGATCACCTCCAGAAGGAGGGAAGAGATGCTCCCTCTGTATAACTGCTTGATGAGGCTGCACCTCAAGTACTGCATGCAGTTTTGGAGGCCACACTTAAAGAGGGACATTAAACTCCTGGAAAGGGTCCAGAGGAGGGCAAAATAATGATTTGGGGCTTGGGGGACAGGACCTATGAGGTGAGGCTCAAAGAGCTAAATATGTATACATTGGAAGACAGAAGGGACCGGGGGGACATGATAGAGGTCTTCAGGTACATGAAGGGGGTAAATAGGGGAGGAACAGTCAGGGTGCTTCAAAGGAAGGAGGAAGGGGCCACTAGAGGGCATTGGTGGAAGCTGGAGGGGGGAAGATTCAGGGGATAAAGGAGGAGGTGCTACTTCACTGAGAAGGTGGTGGAGCCATGGAATGCACTGCCTAGATGGCTGGTGGAGGCAGAGACAGTGGAGGGGTTCAAGAGGGGTTGGGAGAGGTACAGGGGAAGGGTTCTGGAAGCAAAATCCAATGCAGAGAGAATATCTGGAACTGGGAAGGGAGAAGTCAGAGAAGTCGAGGGGGGCAGTAAGGTCAGCTCCCGTGGGGGATGACCAAACAAGACGAAGACCGTTAGGCCTATTATGCTGCCACTAGTATGTTAGTATGTTAGTAAATCTAACTAATAAAATAAAAATAAAACTTTGTTAGGCAGGGTGCATTTTAGCACCATTACTCTTTAATCTCTACATCAATGACATAGTAAGACAACTTTATGGTGATGATGATTTTCATTCTCTCAAACAGTCAAAAAACGCCTATTACTGGCTTACACATGGTTCTTGTTTCCACTTCATTACTGTGTTTACAACAAACATGAATACATTTGCAAAGTCTTTGCAAGTCATCATTTCTGCAAATTAACTAAACTAAAACTCAATTACTAATAATTGGAGAAACAAATAAAGACTGATATATACTATACAGTGAGAGGACTATATTAGAAACAATCAAATACCATGAATATTTTGTGAAATATATGCAAATAATAAAAAGTGGAACATACACATAAACAATAAATAAAACATAAACTGCAGAAAATAATTAATGAGGTTAGAATATTTATGGGAACACATGGTGGACAATCAGTATACGAATGTCATAAAATCATAAATGCCAAAATTACAGCAGCAATTTTTATGCCCCTCAGAAGTCTGGTGTACTGGAAATTCATCCCGGTTGGAAATCATACTAAACAAATTATATAGGTATCTCTAATGTTTGCCAAATAGTGTTCCAGAAGCCATTCTTAGATTGTACTTGGATCAGATCTCACCGAGCTGTCTCATTAAAGAAAGAATAACAAAATGCTTACTTAAATTACAGCTACTCCAAAATGGCAGATTGCCCGGAATGGCAATGGATGAAGAAATAACATACTCAACCTGTGGGTTTCAGTTTCCTCATCTAATCTTTATAAAGAAAAAACATATATTCAGCTGAGTTAGCAACAATACAACAAGCAGTCACCTGCCAGACCATACCTGTTCTCAGTATAGCACTGGGATATGTACTTTGGAAACAGGAGCTGTTAATAGCTTTATTTATACAAGCTGTCTCATGGTTACACCTCAGCTGCTCCCCATGACAAGCATCATGCTGGGACAGCTATGGGTAGTTGCGGTGCACCTGTCAATTCACAATGCTGGTGGCAGGGAGGCAGGATTAACCAGATATGAGTGAAATATTTTGCACTTGTAAGTTAAAACTAAGTCTTGCCAGAGCTGATAGGGCTGCAGCTGAGGAATATGGAGAAAATATTGAAAAGTACCAAAGTTACAAGCCTGCATTCACAAAATGTATTGTAGGCTCATAAATGTGTTGTTTTGAAATATTTTTACGCAATTCTCAACATAGCCTTGTTATCCTGTCTCATAAAGAAGGTCAGAGAAAAAGTTAAACTCTTGGCCTAAAGGTGATTTCACATAGGGATTGTAAAATCATCTTTCAGGATGCAAAACACATTTTTGGCAGAAGCTGAAAAAAGACAGATGTCACATTCATGAGGTGCTGTAAAAAACAGCTATGTTGAAAATTTGGGAAAACAAATATTGAATATTACCAAAGGTACGAGCCTGCATTTGCAAAATTCAGCATAACTTTTTTTTATAAATATTTTTACATCAAATTTAGAACATATCCTTCTTATGATTCCACTTCATGAACAAGTGCAGAGAAAATTGTCAACTCCTGTCCAAAAAGTGATTTTCTGCAGGGACCACAAAATCACCTTTCAGGATGAAAAAAACCTACACATTTTGGACAGGATTTGAAAAATGACAGCTATCACATTCGTGAGATGCTGTAAAGATATGGCTCTGTTGTAAATTTGATGTAAATATATTGAAAATCACCAAAGTTGTGAGCCTGCATTCACAAAATTCAATGAAGGCTCATAACTTGTTGGTTGTTAATATTTTACACCAAATTTTCAACATAGCTCTTATGACCCCACCTTATGAACAAGGGTAGAGAAATTGGCAACTTACGCCTGAATGGTAATTTCATGCAGGAACCACAAATTCACCTTTTGGGATATAAAAAGCATTTTAGGCAGGATTTGAAAAATGACAGCTATCACATCTATGAGGTGGTGACAGATACGACTATGCTGTAGATATGGTGTTGAAATATTGAAAATTACTAATGGTATGAGCCTGCATTCACAAACTCAATGAAGGCTCATAGAAACATAGAATGTGTCGGCAGAAAAGGACCACCAGGCCCACCTAGTCTGCCCAAACTCCTTACCTAAACAAAACAAGCTCTAGGGAGCCATCCTCATTAAGCCTTTTAACAACTCCTTGTGCCTACCCATGCCTTTTAAATCCTCCCACTGTCTTAGCCCCCATCACCTCTGTTGGGAGTCTGTTCCAGCTGTTCACCACCCTTTCATGAAGTAGAACTTCCTAATGTTACCTCTGACTCTTCCACCTCTATCTGTATCTCATGACCCCAAGTTTTTGAGTGTCTCTTCAGTTGGAAGATGTCACTCACTGCACACTATTTATGCACCTGAGGTATTTGAAGGTTTCAATCATATGTCCCTCTCCCTTCTTTGCTCCAGGGAGTACATGTTAAGGTCATAACTTTGTTGTTTCATATGTTACAATCTAAATTCTTCAACATAGCCTTTTATGACTCCCACTCATGAACAAGGGCAGAGAAAATGTTCAACTCTGCCTGAAGGTGATTTTGTGCAGGAACAGCAAAATCACCTTTCAAGACTGACTTGCCTAATGTCAGTGCAATTGTTCATGAGGTGGGTCCCAAAAGGCTTGTTGGAAATGTGGGCCAACAATATGCAACAAAGGCCAAATTAAGCTACTAAGTTCAAAACATCCATTGAAATACATTGAACCACATAATTGTTTCTTCAGTTTGTGAGCCAACTTTGAAGTGAAGATGTGTCTGTGGTCCAGGCGGAGTATGGTGCTGGACCTCTGATGGGTAAGTAAGGTCTTGGGGGTTTGGTGCTGAGTGGGAGGGTTGTGTGGGGGGACTGTAATGGCCACTTAAAAGACATCGATGGACAGTTTTCTTTTACAGGTGTAAAAAAATGGAAAAAGATTCTTGCACTGGGGATTGGGCACTCCCATTGTCACTGTTGTATTTCTTGAAGGGGAGTGGTGGGTGCTGAGAGAGAGGACTGGGTGGTGGGAGGTTTAAAAAAATGACAGAGAATTCCTGCACTGGGGATGGAGCACCCCAGTGTCACTGTTATGTTTCTGAGGCAGGGGTTCTGAAAAGGAGGATCAGGTGGGTGGGAATTTAAAAAAAAAAGACTGAGGATTCCTACACAGGGATTGGGACACCCCCAGTGTAATTCTTTCATTTCTGGGAGGTCAGTGGGGCAGTGGGTGCTGAGTGGGAGGGTTAGGAGGGTGGGAGGCTTTTAAAAATAAAAAAAACAGATGAGGATTCCTACACTCCAGGATTGGCAACCCATTGTCACTGTTATGTTTCTTGCGGGGAGTGGGGTGGTGGGTGCTAAGAAGGAGGGTCAGGTGGGTGGGAGGTTTTTAAAATAAAAAAACAGACTGAGAATTTCTGCACTGGGGGATTGGGTACCCCCCGGTGTAACTGTTTCATTTCTGGGGGTGGTGGGGTGGTGGGTGCTGAGTGGGAGGGTCAGGTGGTCATAAAATGTAATATATATGTATGTATATATATCAAAACAAGACTGTTCAGCTGTGGCAGCCATGGCAGAACATGACAGTCCACCATGTCTAAGATGGCCACCAACTTGCATTGTACATGCGTGACTACTTGCTCATGTGCAGTACAGTTTGGTGGCCTTTCTTGGACATGGTGAACAGTGCCATGTTCCACAATGACTGCTGAATGCAGATGAAATAGTGGAGTGTGACTGCACCAACTGAAAAAGAAAAAGTACAGTGTGACTACTAATGTAGAATGAGGAGTGCTCCACACTGTTGTTCAGTCAGAAAAGTCTGCCTTTTTTGATAACAAGATGCCTACAGGGTTCCACCCACTGCAGACCTAAAAAATCATTTACTTCATGAAAAGGCTAATTGGGCCATGCCTTAAATCCAGGCATGGCCTGATTACAGCTGGATGCTTACCTTTAAAGTTAAAAACAACTTTGTAAAGTAAACTGGAGAAAGCTAATCTCTTTGTATGACTGTTGGCTTACATTCCATTAGAATTTGGGACTATAGGTTCAAATGCACTCAGTGGGGAAGTAGATGACCAGATCTGAATGAGGGTTAGCTAAAGGAGAACACAATTTCTCTAGTCTCCTTAGCCTTTGTTATTAGTCAGGATCTATATTAGCTGGTACAAAGACCCTGTGTTCTTGTAAAGGATTAAATGCTTAATTCCTTTAGCATAAAATCTAGGAAAAATAAAGATCTCAAGGTACAGAGTATGCAGTTCAATCCTTTTAAGTTAAACTCTTTTCCCCCCCATCACATGCTTTTCTGGAAAATATTGCTATTAAGATGCTATAATCCAAGCTCTATTATAGGAAGTTTGATACTTTTTTATAACATAGAAACATAGATAGAAACATAGAAACATAGAAACATAGATTTTGACGGCAGATAAGGACCGCTTGGCCCACCCAGTCTGCCCATTTCCCTACCTAATGGATAAGCTGCAGATCCTAGTTAACCAGCAGCCTACTTCTTCCTACCCCACCCCCTAGAATTGCCTTATGACTGTCCATGCATGCTTGAATTCCACCACTGTTTTGACTCCACAACCTCCTCCTGGAAGGCACGTTCCATGCATCCACAACCCTCTCTGTGAAAAATACTTCCTTAAATTACCTTTGAGCTACCCCCCTCTATCTTCAAATTGTACCCCTTGTTCTTGCACACCTCTTTTTTGAAAGATGCTACCATCTTGGACTTTGTTGATTTCCTTAGGGTACTTGAAAGTTTCTATCATGTCCCCCCTCTCCCTCCTTTCCTCGAGGCTATACATATTAATCTCCTTAAGTCTCTCTTCATATGTCTTCCGGTGCAGACCCTATACCATTTTAGTTGCCCTCCTCTGGAAGCTTCTGTCCTGTCTATGTCTTTGCGGAGATTGGGTCTCCAGAACTGCATGCAGTACTCCAGATGGGGTCTCACCAACTGTCTGTACAGAGGGATAATAACTTCCTGTTTTCTACTGGTGATGCCGCTCCCTATGCATCCCATTATCCCCCCCAGCCCTCCTTGCTGCCCTCTCACATTGCTTGCCCACCTTTAGGTCATCTGATATGACTACCCCCAGGTCCCTTTTCCATTTTTGTTGCTGTTAGTATCTCACCCCCCATTGTGTACTCTTCCCCTGGGTTTTTGTTTCCCAGGTGCAATAGATCTCTGTTTGAATAGTGTTAGTAACTGAAAAGACAAGAATCTCCTCATTTTGACTATTATCACCTTCCAAAACAATATCTTGGTGTTACTGAATTAATAATTAATTATTGTAGTCTTTTTGAACTCGTATATGTTAAATTTTTGAATATGTATTTATGGCTCTGATTTTAAATTGTAATGACAATATTGTCAATCAATACACTTTACGGTACTGTACAGAAAAAATAATTTGATGAAGCTTGGGCATAAATCTTTGGTAAATTGGAGTACCTGAAAGAAAACATTATTTCTGTCTATTACTATTGTTTAGAGAGAGTATAGCCCAGTGGTTTGTGCACAGAGATGAGATTGTGGATACCCAGCTATGAATCACACCAGAGCCACCTACTCTGAGAGGTTGAGCATTTACTTATTCTGTTTGTGTTTAACATCTTCTCTTGCTTTATTTTAACCTCCCTATATTTTACTTAACTTCCCAGTGTTTGCCTAACTAGTGGTATATCTGTTCCTGGCTTTCATAGTGCATGTAATATAATAGCATTGTAAAATAGCAAAACAGTACCTGAAAATGAAAGTGTCTCTGGGTCTATCTTGTCTGGCTGTTACACCACATGGCAGTGCCTATAGCCAATTTAAGTGTGGACACACATGAAATCTTAACAACTCAAATGTTATCCCTACAGTGTTTATGCTGTGTAATTCTTTATCCTATTCCACCACAGAAACATGTCACTTCCTTCTTTGAATGCCAGCCAGTGCTAGTTCCATAATCTTACTGGGTATGTGATTCCACATTTAACCACTTTCTATGTGACTTCCTAAGTGAAGTAATAATTTCTAATGTTTCCCTTTATTTCTTACCCTAGGTCTGAAGGCATGCCTTGTAGTTCTGCTTGTGTTTGGCAGCTTTGGGATGCAGTGTGTGTGTAAATAAGCCTAATACGAATGTCAATCCCTTTCTTTCCCCCCTTTCTCTTTACCTTGTCCTTTTTGTTGATGATATACTAAACATTTTTCTTCTAAGCTTTTTTTTGTAATGATCTAGATTGTTCACTAGTCAAAAAGAACTGTAGGTTTAGGGGGATCAAGTGAATGTTAACGAACAATGACACAAGTACATGGAAGTAATGGAAATACAGCACAACACAGACAGTGAAATGTCCCAAAATCATGGGCATTTAATTGTTTGCATTCATAAATGTATGTTCATAGTATTAGTTCATAACATTTTTCAACTTTTGCTGAGGCTGAGTCTTCTGATATAAAACCAATACTTTCACTTACAGTGTAAGATTTGCACATCAGCTTTATTAGTGTATTTTAGGTGAATATCACAACAAAGATTTGACCACAACCAATGTATTCTTATTGTACAACAGTTAAGGACTTAAAATATTGTATGCTATTACATAACACTAATAGAGCAAATACAAGTATGTTATAATGCTAATCATTTATTAAGAAATATAAATACTACTATTTGTTACAACATGTAAATTTCAAACTAAATAACAAGGAATGTTATATTTCTGCAGCTAAAATCCATTTTAATTGTGTGAATTGTAGACATCTGCATAAATTCTACAAATGCACCTGGAGTGCAAACTGTCTTAATTTTTCAGATACTGACCACTGTTCATTGGCAGTGATTAAGCACATATTTTTGAGTATTCAAGTTGAGCACTTAACATTTCATGACACTGTAAGACAAAAGTGTTCTTGTGTTAATTATTGGAAATAAATGTTTATAGAAAAGTGATCAGCATCTATGAACTATGCCACTAAATTATAAAAACTGAAGATTGGATATAACATACTTTATGCATATTTAATTTTATATCATCTGCAGTTCAACTATGTAAATTAATTACTTTTGTAAACATGTAACACAGTCAGTTGGTTCTTACTATAACTATGATAGCTCACGTAGAAGATGCTATAACACCAATGGTACATACTTGTTATCTAATAAATAGAAAGTAGATCTTCTTACTGGATACCCTTCAGACTAAGCAGTTTATTTAATGTGTGTTTAAAAAACTAGTAACTCAATAACAAGAATTAACAACGTAATAGAAAATAAAATAAGTTCAGCAGAGTACTGCTAAAATGTACAACAAAAGGCTGCTATCCATTTAATAAAAAGGAAAATAATATGCAATATTCAAATGTTTAAATGTGGAAACAAATCATTGCATTAAGATGCATATATGAGTTAAACTGAATATTATATGGCTGCCTATAGAAAATATTGCTGAAAAGTATGAGCAGATAGGCAGTGTTCAGAAAATATACAGATAGTACACAACACCATGCATATGTATGTAACACGCAATATCATTTTTAATAATCATACAAAGGATCACGCTCGTCTCACAAAAGTGCAAACTAAAGAGTTAATGCTACTTAGTAATATTATGCATAGTACCTACCACTGACTTTAGGCTGCAGACAGCTACTACCATTAAAATACAACATATACAACTACTGTCATTTATACAATACATACATTAAGATTTACTTACACCACCCATTATTACGTCATCATATTTTAGTTCACAAACTTATCAGTGTTGTATTTAGCAAAGAAGACACTGCTTTTTCATGTTGGATCCTTGAGCAACTTGACAACTGAACACAGTATATAGTACACTGCTCCTCTAACTGTAACTGTGCTGTTGAAACTTGGTATTGATAAATAATCATGAATATGTGAAGATAAAGGAAATCTGAATATTACATTTGGTTGGTGAAAGAGGTTGGGCCACTCTGACTATATCCACCTTGGTTATAACTTTGCTGACCATATTCACCCATTTGGCCATAGTTAGGTTGCTGGCCATATATTCCCTGTTGGTTGTACCCCCCAGCTGGCACAGAGCTTTCTTGATCATATCCTCCTTGGCTGTATGCCTGATTGAAACCACCTGGTTGCTTTTCTGTACTGCTTTGTGGGTGCCGTTGGCCTGAGGTGTTCCAGCCAGTCTCCTTGAAAACAAACCAGATATTTCCAGCCCATAGAATAAAGTTTAAGAATCCAAACACCTAGAAAGACAAGAAGAAACAACAGTTGACACTTGTTCTAAAGGGTTATATTAACGTCTGAAATCCCTCATGCATACCATAAAAGTACAACATTTCACAAGCAGAAAGAGATCCTCAGTCCCTTGATATATGGAACAAAACAGTTGAAATTTAAACTACAAAACATCAATTAAAAAACAAACACATGTGGTGTTTATAACAGGATTAAGGAACTCAAAGGATGGGTTATTTTCCTTTTTTATCTAACTCTATGGTATAAGGCACTTATCTTTGCTTCATGCCTCATGACTCCTCTCGAGTTAGAATAACTGATGGAAATGTAACCCCTGGTGATGCCTTAATGCTTAAATACAGTGCTACTGTCTTAATAAATGTATTGAAAATTGTCACAGCACAATGCAGATGCCCCATGCTACTCCAATATTTAGTGAACATTTAAACAATATTTGTTTACTGTTTTAACCATGATTTGTTTTTGCTTTAAAAATTGAATTATAAATAAAATAATATAACAAGATCCAAGTGTATTTCTTAAGATTCTTGAGAATGAAGAACTTGGTTTTAAAACATGCCATTTAAAGGGACACAGTCAACCCCCTTAGGCCTTAAAGTGTCCCTAGTTTAAAACACATTATGATTGTTCACATTCTGTAGAGGTTACTGATGTAGCTGCTTGTTTGATTCTGGTTGTTTTTTTTTAAGTGAAAAACTGATTTCCCACTGTACTGGTGTTACCACACAAAAACATGTTTGTTTACATTCCTTGATCAGCTCCCATTGCATCTTTCTCTGATTTAGGAACACCACCAACACAGTGCTGCCACTCATAATGCAGTGAGAGTAGAAGATACTTTAGCATCATGAGTGGCTGAACTGTTTGGGCATGTTTCTAATGTTCAGGATGTACACAGTAAGAATAGATCCAGCATCTGAAACAAAACAAGGTTGATTATAACCATACATTAGCATGCATTTCAGTTCTGCTAAGCAAGGAGGCAGATAAACAACCCAGCAACATCAATGAATTTTAGAGAAGTTATGCATTCATAAAATGCAGGTTTTTAATGAGAAATAATGTGATACAAAAAGGTTGGCAGTGTCCCTTTAATTGTCTGTCCAGCTGTGATCAACCTTTTTTGACACTAATGATTGTGAATAGATCTGCACTGCTATGATTTTGATAGGTTCATTCTGGATATTTTGCAGTACAGGTACTTAGGACATTTGGTAAGATTTTTTGCTCTGTACCTTTTCTTAATCTACTACAATTATGTTATCTAACAGTAATCGATTTACAATACTATAGGTAGTCAAAATTAGTCTATAGCATTGACAAGTATTTTCTGGTAAATGGTTCACTTTGTCTCAATATTACACGATCTGAAAAGAAGACCCAATATTTGGACAACAGTTTAAATATTTTAAAGAGCAGCTTCAGCCAAATATTTAATACTTTTGTGTCTAAAGTAGCCAAAATCAGTTTTAATTGTATATTTTTCTCTTTCAGATTTTTTTCCATTATTTATTTTTTTATTTTTATTTTATTGAAATCTAGGATTACAAATACCTTTGAGCAGGAACTGCTCATTTACAAAGGTTTTACGTCGAAGGAATGGGGGTTATACATACATACAAAGGTCAACATAATAATACATAGTTACACAATAACAAGAAGTAAGTGACTGAGGCTTAGGAAATTCCAATAATTCAAAATGTGCCAAATGTTAGGTAGCATGACATAACCAGCCAAGGGCAATCTTGGAAATAAGCACTGCAGGTGAGAGGGAAGGGGATATGCAGGCAGGAAGGCCATTGTCAGAGGGTAGAGGGTGAGGGTAAGAGCTCTAAAGGGAAGGGAGAGGAGGGATAGAAGTCAGGAAATGCCCCGGGGGAGGAAAGAGAGGGGGCAAGGGGGTAGGCAGGTAGAAGGAGGCAAGGAGGGGAGAGATAGCTTTCAAGACTGAAGTGGAGGGCCGTGAACGGTGGGCACCTGATTAGGCGAGGCAGTCACAACTACTAGTTGAAATTAGACGAAGTCTGAGTTGTCTCTTAAAAGGGCCAAGAGCAGCAGCAGTAAGAGTTTCTTAGTTGAGAGTATTATACCACTGTGGTGCTCTGTGGGCAAGGTCCTCTGGCCCATGGTAGTCCGGCATCTGGGAACAAGGAGGTTAGTTGTTGTGAACTTCAGTTCTCTGGGTGCTGTGGTGGTCAATAAGTAGCTTTTCAATGCCCGGGGGCATGACCCTGAGGAGGACTTTTTTGGCTAAGAGGCAGGTTTGATACTGTATCCGGCTGATGAGAGGTAGCCATCCTGCCCAAGTGTACAGGTCACAAGTGTGTGTAAATCGATCAGCCCCAGTTAGCAGCCTGCATGCTTTGTTGAGTGCAACTGTAATTCTGTGGAGGGCAGAGGCGGAGGCAGAGCCATAAATTGCTAGCCCGTAATCGATGATGGAGGTGACAGAGCTGTTGATAGCCAACCGGAGAGTGTCAGGAGTCATGCAGTGTTTGTGCCTGTAAAGCAGGCCTATACGGATGTTGGTGGCTTTGGCGACAGAATCTATGTGCCGATGGTAGGACAGTGAGCTGTCCAATGTGACACCTAGGTATTTAAAATCAGAACTATTCAAGTAAGGTCCCTGTTTGGTTTAGGATGGTGAGGTCACGGGATTTGTACTTGCTCGCATTGTAGAACGTCATAATCTTTGTTTTGCTGTAGTTCATGACCAGTTTGTGTGGACTTGAACCATTCTTCAATGCCAAGGGAATTCAAGCTGTAATTGTTTCTCGAGGAGCTCTGCTTTGGTGGTTGGTGAACACGACTCGTCATTGGCGTGAGAGCAGTAATTTCTGGTGGCAGACACTGGGAAGGTCATTGATGAAGAGGATGAAGATGGTGGCCCCAGGATGGACCTCGTGGGAACCCTGAAAGGACTGGCTTTTCTTCTGAGGTAAAATACCGGCAATCCTAACCTGCTGGACCCTCTCCCCAAGGTAGCTTGAAAACCAGAGCAGTGCTTCATTGGAGAGCCCAATGTTTGATAATTGCTTGAGTAGGAGTGGATGGTTCACAGTATCAAAGGCTTTTGTAAGGTCGATGAATACTGCCCCTACACAGTTTCCTTGATCAAGTGTGGTATGGATGAAGCCTGTGAATTCTAACAGTGCAGTGGTAGTACTGTGCCCTTTTCGGAAACTATATTGCTCAGGACACTGGATGTCATATTTTTCCAGGTACTTGACTAATTGGTCTATGGCGATGCACTCCAGGGCCTTAGACAATGGAGGGAGGATGGAGATAATCTGTAGTTGGAGTGCAGTGATTTGTCTCCACTTTTGTGTACCGGTGTGATGGTCGCCTGTTTCCAGTGAGATAGGAACTGGGACATCCTTAGTGATAGACTGAGGACCTTTGTCAAGGGTTCAAGGACTTCTTCAAGGACAAGTGCTAACAACTTCAGGTCAAGGGAGTCACCGCTGTAGCCTGCATTGTGAATGGCCTTCCGAATATAGGTTCTGGCTTCATGCACTGGGATCTCCTTGAAGTAGAATTGTGGGGCAGGGTGTAGGAGCAGAGTAGTTGCAGGAGGGTTACTACCAGAGGGGGCGTCAAAGAAATTAGAATTTGTTAATCGTTATAGAAATTCGTTAATTAATTCATTTCATGACAAGGCAAAATGCAGAAGCCACTTTTTTGCACCAGGAAATACTGATTATTATTTCTTTTTAAGTTGTGGCTTGTACCACATTTCAAAATTGAATGCACTACTTAAGAGTTCTTAAAAGTTTTGTCACAGGAACCTCAGGGTTGGATTTGCAAAGATATAGATACACAAACTGTAGGAATAGTTCTGCCATTGTTGCATCACTAAAAATGGGGATGACATTAAATCATTTAGATATGTTTACAACTCTTTACATACTTTCTGGCAAGAAAATGGTGGATGTGTCATAATTTTGATGCTTGTGTCATTTTTGAGGTGCAACTGGAGACACCTGTGGCATGGTGTTTCAATACCTTTTTCTGTGACCTAGCAGTCATGTCACAAGTAGCACAATTGATTTCTTTAAAAGTACAATACATGGTTCTAAGCTGGGACAATTTCTTCAGTGTGAGTTTGACAACATTCAGTGCTGGTTCTGCTCAAATCAACTATCACGTAATACTATAAAAATGGCAATTGGCATGAAAAAGCATCATGCTAGAGTCTTCACCATCCCTGTCTTTTGAGGACTCTAGATGACTGCTACATTGAAAAAGTTTCCATTTCAAGTACCCTGGGGTATGTTTAGATTGAGGCCTCAACTTCTTTTTTTCTGCATTGATGTCATCCATAAGAAACTTCTACCTAAACTAAGCACACTATACAGAAACTAGTTGTGTCTTCCACACCTCATCTGTTGCGAGATTAGTTTTGGATGATCTTCTGGGCATTTGCCTATGCTGATGTTATGCACAGTGCTGCTCCAAAATCTACCCTGGCCTGGCTAGATCCCTTTTTTCACTTCTTCTGACCTTTTTCCCCTAACTGCCCACTTTGCTCCCCTCAACTGCTCTCTCTATGCTGAGCTCTCCTTCCCCTCCTTTGATTCCCAGTGCCAATTTCACTATGCCTCCTTCCTTTCTAAAATCAGGTTCAAATCCCTTCCTGCTACCTCTCCTCTCACCTCTCCCATTCCTTACCCTCACTCTCCTACACCCTCTGCTCCGATGGTTCATATTCCTTTGCTCTCCCATGCTCCAAAACATCTGATGGACAATCTTCTTTCTTCTTCCACCTACCCCTTTTCTGGAACAATCTTACGATGGCTCTCTGTACTGCCACTTTCTCTCTTTTGATCAAAGTCTTCATTTGTGACTTCCCCACCAATATTTGTTCTTTCTACTAACCATCCCTCCACCTCCCCCTTTCCTCAACTATAATTTCCCCTTCTTCCTCTCTGCCTACCACCTTCTACCCCTTTTATTCCTTAATGACTGTTCCTGCCTGCCAAAATGCTGTTCCCCTTAGTGTGAAAGCACTTTTGCCCCCTCTGATGGCACTTCCTCTGTCCCTAGATCCCACCTCTGATACCCTACCTAGGAGCAGAATTTCCTTCCTGTAGCTATTGTATTTTCCATTCCCATGATACATATATACCTTGTCATGCCTTATTGGACTACTGCTTCAGTAAAACATTTTCTCTTAATATTATTTTATTTCACATTTGCACTTACACAATACTGCTGCTGACCCTTTATATCTATTTTGAGATGACCTGCTCCAGTATGTACTGACTTTAGTATTTGATGTTTGCAGTATTTGTGGTACTGCCCCCCGTAATTCCAATTTCCTGAGTCACACCATGAAATGTGTATTGGCTCAGTATGCCTTTCCTTGTCAACAATGTGTAAATAAATACATTTTCCACTTTCAGATGAGACAGTAGTTCAGACTCCATGCCTTTTCATTTCATGGTTTCTCATTTTACACTGCCAACAAGGGTATCAAGTAGTACGTTTCTGATATAGATGCTTGCTTACTAGAAATGTGAATATGTCTCCTACAGTACAACTAGTGCTAGGTGAAATGTTTAGTACTTTGCAAAATTGCTTGAATAGTCCAATTTTGCTTTGGTACAATTTTTTAAAAATGCACCAAAGTCTGGCTTAAGTTCACCAGGCATATTTTTGGAAATGTGCCACTTTGCTTTGTGATGGCCCTTTATTTAAAATCTAAAATGACTCACTTCAATGTATTTTAAAATATGCCATTTTTCTTGAAAATACATGACAATGTTTCTGTCAGCATGCACAAAGTACATGTAGTCAGAGACTGGGAGAGTTAGTGTTTGTGTTTGGTGGCGACTAGAGTTGAGTGAAGGAGAAATAACAGTAGTTTTATAGATAGTTAAATATATATTTAAGGGAGGTCAACCAAATGGTGAGCAGGTTGCATGAGAAACCATATGAGGAAAGGCTGCAGGAACACAACATGTACTCCCAAAGAGAAGAGAGTGAGAGGGGACATGATTGAAACCTACAATACCTCACAGGAGTGAGCAAGGTGCAAGTGAGTGAAGGGCCTATTTCAGAGAAAGGAAGGCAACAGAACAAGGTGGCATGCAATGAAGCTAAGAGGAGAAAGTTTGAGAGAGATGTGCAGAAATACTTCTTCATGGAAATGGTAGTCTATGACTGGAGCAGCCTGCCAGAGGAAGTAGTGGGAGAAAAGACTGTAGGAGCTCAGAATTCATGGGTAGGCACAGAACCATATTAGGTAGAGGAATGAGTGAGAAAGGACACATATTAACAGCTAGGGTTAGTGGTGATGGAATAGGCAGGGACAAAAGGAAGACTGGAAGGGCCTAAATGTCTTTTTCTGCTATATATAATTTTTGTTATTATTTTTTTGTGTTGTGTTTCTATTTATTTTCCAAAAAAATGTTGGGAAAAAATCCCAAATTTCAGTACAAAAGAGACTGCTCTATTCCTGGACCTTTTGTCCATGTACCATAAAAAGATATTTGTTTATTTATCTATTTTATTTATTAAAATTGTTTCACCAGGAAAGGCACACTGAGCAACAAGCTGCTCATCTCTTGGTACGACCTGGGGGAGGGAGTACAGTGGCGAGGATAACACGCAGGTTATCTAACATACATTTGACATAATACAGTAGCATAGGCTAACATTAGTACAAGAACAGACATGATAGTGGTAACATGGTGGATAACAGTTGGGACTTGATACAGGGATACATAACACTGGGGGAAATAAGTGCGAGGGCCAACCAGCAATAGGGCTGTTCACATAAAAAATGAGACAATAAGTGCAGTAGTTGGGTCAGTAAGCCAGATATTTGGGATTGGCATGTCCAATTTAATGACTGGAAGGAAATGTGGGTGAAGATTCAGAATAAAATGAAAGCACCATGGGGTGGAGCACAGCATCCCCTATCTAAAGAAGTGTTTTGTTGATGTGCACCACTATGACCCAGACAGCTACTGTACAGAAGAGTCGCCAAGGTCCAGGAGAGCCAGTCCCAGACTAGGATGACAACAAAGAGGAAGAGAGGAGGCTCCTGCCACTGAACCACTTGGTAAGTGGTTAATATTAAAATTTTATTACCTGTCTATAGTATTTTAATATCAGATTCAACTTTTATTGAAAAGTCCTGTAAATTGGTTAGATCACTAGCTCCAGTTGCTCTTCACAATAGCACAGGCCCTTTTCTTTGGCTTCCAAAGCATGCCACTATAGGGCATGATGTTGTGACTAACACACACACACACACACACTTCTGCTTAACACTACAATTCATAGGCACTTGTGGTAGCATCATTCTTAACTATCCTGTAATACTGTGTTACTGTTTGTATCTTTTAAAATGAAAGTTTTTTTTTTTTTCATTTTTGGGTGAGGTGGCTTCTAATTAGCCAGTAGAAATATAATCGGTTTTATGACACTGGTTCGACAGCTTCGCTGTCAACCAACATTACAGTGATGGTTTTATGTTAACTGCAACTGTAGTCAGCATAAAACTGTTCACTACAGACTTTGTTTTCTTTGGGGAGTTTCATCCCCAAAACCACCCATGTGGAAAGTTATGCCCCTCCACAACCCCGTAACTAAACTAATTAACTCTGAGTTGGACTTGATTCGGGGAGGGGGTGTAAGAGCCCCCAGAAAGCAGTGCCAGGTCCTGCAGTGACAGTACAGCAACCCGTCAATGCTGCTGCTGTACTGTCATTCGTGGTGCAGGTTTCACTGTGCAATCGACATACAAATATAATCCTAGCATTTTAATTCAACATCTGCTCAATCATCTCTCAGACAGCTGCTGTTTGAATAAAATGAGGTGGTTCCACAATTACAATATAGAACAATATGATGTGCATTGCCCAATGGGCAGGGTTGCTGTCTTTAGCAGACCATGGGGTCTGTGGCTCTGTGGCAGTCAGTGGGTGGGAGCCAGGGCTCACACTATCCTCCAGTGTACAACAAGGCTATTTGTATTCCTCTGTTCAAGTGACTCTGGCGTACAGTAACAAATAAGAAAAAAATACAGAATTCATAATTCTATCCACCCAAAGTTGATTTCTAGAATCTCTTTTTGGGTGACTCAAAAGTAAAATAATGAAAATATATGATGTATTCAAACATGATCATAAATAATTCTTAAGCACATTATTATTACTAATGTACTTTTTTGTGCTTCTATATCGTATAACAGAGCATCATTCGACTCCTGAAGAGGCAGCTGAAGAGCCAGAGGGGACAGGGACCAGTGAAGTTTCCAAAGGTGGTAAGTTTCCTTTTTTCTTCTGCAAGTCACTGAACATCCAGTACCACGGTGATGTTGCAGATGTGGATTTGTGTCTTACTGAACCACTGACCCAGTTTATGGAATGAGCCTAGGTCACTGAAGGGCTAGCAGGGGAAGGATCATGGAGCACCCCAGTAGATGCTTGCCTCGTCAGGGGTGGGAGTGTGCCTGGTCTCATCTTCAGTTATCTCACTTAGGTGAGCATAGTTGGAGGTGCAAGAAGAGCCAGCATATCAAGTGTTGGGTGGGGGCTTTGACATAGTTAGAATCTTACTCCTGGGAGTTCCTTATTTGTATTACAAGAAATCATTTCAAGAGAAACGTGTTAGACGTGTAGGTTTACAATGTTTTCCTTACTTAGATCAGTACTTTTAATAAAATAGTTCATCCACCAACTGATTAATAATGTTTATTCAGAATCAGAATGCAACATTCAGGTCATTCAGCAGTGACAGAGAATGGAATGCTGATAGAAAGAATTCATGCCTTGGTAATCAGACCATATGTGACACTGTAACAGAGACTGCAGCATTTTAACAAGTGTCATTATGTGTTCCTGTATGAGGAATGTTAAACTAGTGAAAACATACCTAGGAGTGCTTGACAATTTTTTCAGCACCCAATTTGTGTGGGAAGTGATACTATTTTAGGTATGATGGGCCATCCAGTGGATTTCTTCCTTTCATGGTGCTTCTCCTGACCATGACTGGTATATGCTGTGACATATGCATGGCATGGGACTCATGCACTCCATTATAGTCTACTGTGAAAGTTCTCAGTGTAGATTTTCTTGCGTTAATTAGTAGTTGTTCAAGAACATGATTAACAATTGTTAATTAGTTAACACAAAATCAGCATCTAAAACTTGCAACATCACCTATAATGGACCACATAGTCCTGCACCTTGCTTTGCACACATCACAGCATATGCCAGCAGGGGACAAGGCAGGCATCAAGAAGGGAAGGGATCAGTTGGACAGTACTTCAAGGCAAAATTAGTAACTCTTCCCACATGAGCAAGGTGTGGGGAAAAAAAGTCAAGCACTGCCAGGCACTTTTTTACCTCTGTAAACTTTCCCACAAATGAGGCATTTATTGAAAGCCTAAAAACCTTTAAATTGCTTAACTGTCAGGCTGCCAGAATGTATTTATTTTATTTATTTAGTTTTTGTTTACTGGGTAAGTACACTAGGCAAAAACCTATCTATTTTCAGGCATCACCAGGGAGAGTACATTACAGGTAAGAACAGTAATACAATGATCAGGACACAATGATTGATGAAAAGTGGGCAAGTTGCAACCAAGGAAAGATACATTACAGTGTCAGTTTGTACAAAATTAAGTTAAAATGGTGACAGCTAATAGGAATGTGGCCATTCTGAGACCATTTTTAACAATCAGGACAAAAATGTATCTATAACCTGAGTGAGGAAAAAGAGACAGAGACAATATGTTTTTAAAGTAATTACAGAAATAATTTCTCTCTCTCTCTCCCCCCCTCTCCCTCTCCCTCTCTCTCTCTCTCTCCCTCTCCCTCTCTCTCTCTCTCCTCTCCCTCCTCCCTCCCTCTCTCTCCTCTTCTCCTCTCTCCCTCTCTCCCTCTCCTCTCTCTCTCTCTCCCTCTCTCTCTCTCTCCTCCCTCCTCTCCCTCTCTCTCCCTCTCCTCTCCTCCTCTCTCCCTCTCTCTCCTCTCTCCCTCCTCCCTCTCTCCTCTCTCCTCTCTCTCCTCTCTCCCTCTCCCTCCTCTCCTCTCTCTCTCTCTCTCTCTCTCTCTCTCCCTCTCCTCTCTCCTCCCTCTCCTCTCTCTCTCCTCTCTCTCTCTCTCTCCTCTCTCTCTCTCTCTCTCTCCCTCCTCTCTCCTCTCTGTCTCTCTCTCTCTCACTCTACATTGAGGTGGAGAGCAGCCAGGGTGTTCACAATCCTGCAGTCCATCCAGTAGTCCTCCGTAAATGAAATCTTAGTGGCAGATGATGATGGCACAGAGGGGACAGTTTTTAAGGAGTTGAACTCCTCCATAGGGCACAAGCACTAGAAGAAACAAAGGACATTGAAGGCAGAGAAAGGCAACTAAAGGTCAGAAAAGAGGAAGGAGGACAAGAAGAAGGAAAATCCAAAATTAAAAGGAGAAGGAGGTGCCCTCGCCCCAGACCCAGTGA
This sequence comes from Neoceratodus forsteri, assembly GCA_016271365.2. NCBI lineage: Eukaryota > Metazoa > Chordata > Ceratodontiformes > Ceratodontidae > Neoceratodus > Neoceratodus forsteri. The sequence continues at coordinate 812,848,014 of CM028129.1, read as the reverse complement.
GTCAGCAGCCTGTGCCAACAGAAGAATGGGGGACATTGGGAAGGAGGACAACATTGAGCTGGGGAAGCAGCTAGTGGCTTTCCCATCCAGTCAAAGCAGAGGATCCTGTCACCATCACAACATGCTCTTGAGCAGTTCCTCGAGATGGTTGTCACTGAGTTGCAGCGGAAGTTGACTTGAGGCAAGGGATGAGATGGTTAGAGGTATGTTGGAGGTCATTCTTGCCAGGTTGCCACCAGCCCAGGGACAGTAAACTAAATGCTGGGTCACCAGAAGCATTTGTGGTGTGTTATGTTTCAGCATGTCAGGCTGTGAAGTTAATAGCTTGGCATCTCCCAACACCCTGTTACCCAAAACCCTCAGTATGAAATGCAACAAAATTCCCCAGAACAAATTGCCCTGGCACCAGAGGGGTTTTGTTTCGTAATTTTTTCTTTTTATGTAGTTATAATTTTGTACTTTTAATTATTTAATTTATTTAAACTATCTCCATATGTTGTCTTCCAATATCACTCATAGGTGGTAGAAGGATCTGAAAAGTGTTTGAGCCAAGGATGCCAGGGTAACTTTCCTCCTCCACCAAGTCAAGTGAGTTCATACCACCCTTATTTTTTCCTCAGTCACATTTGTAATATGTCGTAACTCCCCTCACCGACAGACAGCATCTCCTCTGACTACTGTTCTGAAGTCCCTTCCCCACAAGAAGGCATGGCCCTCATTTTCAATTTTAAACACCACCCCACCACCATGAACACTACTAGGTCAGGTCTTCACTTTACAAAAGTATACTAACAACCTGTAAGACACAAAAAGAGTGATTACTAACTAACCCTGGTTACTGCACATGTTGCATTCCAGGACTGCTAAAGATGGTGCAACCAATACATGACAAATTTCAGTGCTTCAGAATTATTATTATTACAGCTCTGAAAGCTTATGGCATTGCAACGTAGTACTCAGGACACCCTAATCAATACAGCATTTGTAGAAAGTCACAAAAAAAGGAAAAATGATTCCTTCCTTGAGCATTTTTGAAACATGAAAATTCATCCTTATGAAATAAACACTTTAAAGTGACTGAAATAATAACGTAAACAAATGTCCACTCTTTCCTCATAAATTTAAAAGGAAAATATATATATATATATATATATATATATATATTAGCTTTCTGATAGAGAATTGAACAAGACTGCAGCTCTGTAGGTCTGACTGCTCTGATAGCTCTCTTCAAATGCATAGAGATGGCTGAGCAAAACTGGAGCATGGTCAGTCTAAAATACAAAAAGATTAATTGGAAAACACCTCCATCCCCCTCCAGAAAAGCACTTTTCATGAAGATTGTGATTGTTTTATATAGAAATAGTGTGGCTATTTAAAAGTGTTCATTTTTTGAAAATGTTACTATGGAAATTGTACAGTCATTCAAATTGCACCAAAACCTCATGGTTAGCACAAAATGGATCCAATATCACATGTTAACAACTAGGTGAATGAGATTTTACATTATTTCATAAAACAAATATATTGATATGTATGATCACCTTGGTAAAGCACCCATTTAGGTGTGAAATGTTGGTGTTGGTGATGGTAGATACTATATTTGCTGAAGTGCACTTTTCAGCTTATGAGATATTTACATAAGAAAAGTAATTCTGAATAGTTTTTTTCTGAATCTGGACTATTTTCAGCCAACTACATGGGTGTCCAATTTTTTACTCTTTAATTATTAAATATATTGAAATGTAGAAATTGGGATTTTTTAATATAAAATAGTCATTTCAAGAAACTGCACCAAAATTCAAGAAAATTGTCATTTCTGCAAAAAATGCACAAGATGGATTTGTGAAATTTTGTCCACCACTAAGTACAACTAATGTAACAGAAGTCACTTTATAGCAATAAGATATTATGAATTTCACATACTCATGCCTAGAAGTGTATTCAGACCTGTTATTTAGAGGTGAAAGGCTTTGTAACCCATTGCCAATTTACTGATCCTTGTATTCCCAGCTCTCTTTTTGGGACTTCTTAAAACCTCTCCACAGTCTACAATCAAAAGGCAAGCATTCTTTAAAGTGATTTTGTGGCTGGCTCAGTGGCACTGAGTGTTGAGGCACTGGATGCCACACCATGTGCCACACCTGCGACTCGAGTTCAGGAGTGAACATGGGTTGCCATGGGTTGGATAGGGAGGGAGGGTGAGGAGCTGGATTGAGCTGCTGGTCGGTAGCGGCTCCTCTACTGGGGCTTTATCTAGAGTCTCTGGGCTCTTGGCTGCCACCAAGTGGAGATTCCCAGGGTAGCACCAAGCCTAACAGGAGACTCGGCTATAGGCTGGTGGGGAAGGGGCCATTACTAGATTCAAGTGGTGCATGTTCATTTCCATGGGGACGTGCTTCCATGCTCTGGGGTCCCAGGTTAGCAGAGAGAAAAGCACAAATACGTATGTTTCCTTGTTGCTGAGTAAGGTGGGTGGCAGCAATGGGGAGCAAAAAGTAATATGGAAAAAAAGTGATTTTGTTACTTTAGGGAAATATTAGAAAAACATGTAATGTGGACATAATTCAGCTTATATTTGATATATGTTGCATAGTTTGTATTTCTCTACTCTTCATTACTAGGTTCCATTACTAGGTAACAAGATCCTCCTTTCCTACTGTTCCTCCTGTTGAATCCTTTGCTGAAGTCCCACACCTCTGTTCATGACAACATGATAATTTGCACAGCAACAAACTATAGTGTCCCATGCAGAGGACTGTGACTTCAACAAAGAATCAAGCAGCAGAATCCCCCCACTTGTCCCCCACTAGGCCCCAAACCTAACCAGCCAATCAGGTACAGCACTATTACTAGGCTGTACATCACTCACCACCCATTCACTTTAGAGATTTGGAAGGGGGAGAACACACTCAGTTCATTGGGGATGGATTTCTTTTTACAGGTGTTATACACCAAACTAGGGTTGGGGCTTTGGGGGATGTTTGTTTGGCAAGAGGGGAGCAAGGGGGTTATTTCATGAAGAAGATGGATTGGTAGGGAGAAGTAGGGTACTTGCCTTGAGGGTGGGTGAGAAACATTGACACTGGCTCAACTGATAAAAATTCACTGGTAATGGGGGAAGAGGAACGTGAGGCCTAGCGGGGACAAGTAGGAGCTTCTATTACAAAAAATGTGTGTGATGGAAGAGGGATTGCCTACTTGCCACAGAGATATGGGAGTGGCCAGCTTTATATTTTTTATCAAAAGGAAAAGATGCCACTGTACATAGTACTTCATAAGTGAAGTGCTACTTCATTCTGTGAACAGGCACTGTACAAATCAAAGAGCAACACAAAGTAGGCACTTTGAACTTCATAAAGTCATAAACTTTCTGGAATCCTTGGGATTGATTTCCAAACCCCAATTGCTGCAAACCCTGTGTGCACCAATGATATGGTGCATGGGGCTTTCAACAATCACCCAGCTGGAGATCAGGAGTTTCAACCAGCGCCAGGTGCTGCAAGTGAGACCAACTTATACTGGTCTAGCTTGCAGCATTCCCGTGTTCTGTTTTTATGGATCTTGCACCAGATATTTGGCAGAAGCTGCCATAAAACATGGAAACTGTCACAATTGCACATGTGACTTGAAAATCAGGTGCAGTTGAAGCAAAGGGGTTTGATGCACCACCAAAATCTAAGTATCATGGCACAGGGCTTGGTGAAATCCCTGTGCTACACATTAAAATCGAGTTCCTTATCTCAGTGTTGATATCCCGATGAAAGAAATGTCTTCCTAAACAAGCACTTGGGAGAGGTTTATAAATATTATATCATACTTGAAAGGCAACTTTCTCCTCCAGGATAAAATGAGGGCAGAACTAGGTATATCCCAGCCATCCCTGGGGTAAGTGATCATGATGCTGTGTACAGGTAAAAAGGGAACATAATTTCCAGTTCCAAGGCAATTGCTTATCCCATCATGTACATTTTTGAGTCTGTACTGTTCATTAGTCATTAACATAATGTAATTTGCTGGAGTTATAGGGAGCAACATCTTTTGTCCTGGTGGATAACCATGGCATAAGACACACAATATTAAGGACAAGAAAAAGCTTCAACATGGTGGCAGATCTCATCTTTTCCAGTTACCCCCACCACCACAATTCCCACAGTGGACCTACTATCAAGGACACATCCAGAGTTAGCAGGGCAAAAAAGAGATATTCCCTACTATGGACTATCATGAGAGTCTGATCACTCCCTAATCTTACTGGATTGATGACGATCTTGCATTCTAGACAATATGTTAGTGACAAGAATTCCAGGGTTACCATTCCATGTTTAAAGATACTTTATACTCATCAACCCCAAATATTCTTGACTACTCATCCGTGGTGTAGAAAAACTTATACTTCTGTGGTAAAGTTAATTAAATTCACAGGTAAATGGTAGTTGGTCATAGACTACAAGCAAATTTCCCCTTCCATATGGCTTATTACCTGCATTCAGCAGTCTGGCCAAGCTAGCAGAAGCTAAGTACTTCCTTGCCATGGATGCTTAATATGTCATCTGGACTGTAAGAGTAACTCACAAGAAGCAAGCCCAGTTGCCCTCATTAAAAGTCTATGGTATCAGGTGAAAAGAACTATTCAGACTTCTAGTAAGATCCAGAGATTCTATGCCCTCAAAAAAGTGTTGATTCAGGCCTTCCTGAATCTTAGAACTCCTCCCAATGTGACAGTTGCAAAACCTCCTGAGGTCTGCAATTACTCATGTCCATTTATTGACAAATGTTCAGGGGTTCTGACATTTGACTAAGTGCACATGAAAGATCATCATTGGAACTTAGGCCCAGAGGTTGCAAATGCTGTAAAAATTACAGAGAAAGTTTAGCCCTGATTTAGAAACATAGCAACATAGAGAATGATTGCAGAAACAGACCACTGATTCATCCATGTCTATCCATAAAACCTAACAACCCCGAACCTACTGTCCACACATGGTTCTAACCACACTATCCACCTCCATCCTCCCTGCCCTACAGCTACCACCCTGTGCAAACATAAGCCTTTAACTCTGTCCTAGTTGCATTTGAAACCATTGATAGTTTTGGAGCTCACTACATCAGCTGGCAGATTGTTACATGGCTCTACCACCCTTTCTGTAAAATAAAACTTTCCTACTTCCCACTGGAATCTCATTGTCCATCACTTTCCACTCAAGCCCCCATGTTTTTGATCCACTATTTATGCTAAGTAGTTCCTCACAGTTTACCTTGTTCATTCCCTTTAGGAACTCAAAGGTCTCTATCATATCCTTCAATCTTTGGCCTTGCCTCCTGTGAGTACATGTTCAGAGCCTTGAGGTTGATCTTTGTAAGATCTGCCCTGCTGGCCCTGAATCATTTGGTCACCCTACATTGCACTGTCTCCAGGCTGGTCTTATTTTCCTTCAATGAGGACTCCAGAACTGGTCCAGTACTGCAGGTGGGGCCTCATCAGTTATTTATAGAGATTAATATAACCTTTTGCTGTCAATACCCCTCCCTATACACCCCAGAATCATGTTTCCATACTATAGGCCTTGTTACAGTGGCTATATTGTTAATGGAAGTCATTGATGATGACCTCTGATCTCTTTCCTCAGAGGTCATCCACAGCTTAACCCCCTCCCCCATCCAATACATTGTCCTGGGGTTCCTGTTCTGTACATGTATCACCTTGTACTTTTTGCTATTGAGTTTCCAGTGTCAGACTTTTGACCACCTCTCTAGTCTTTGCAATCATCTTTGCATTTATAATTAACATACATTTTTGATGTATATGTTTTGCTTTAAAACTGAATTGTAAACATGATGATGTACTGTAACAAGGCACCTTGTCTACTTAGCTTCAGATGAGTAAGAGGCTAACTACTGAGACAGACTGCACAGCTACCACATTGGTGCAGTTCTGTGTCAATGGTATAACCAGGTGATGGACTTCACTTGATGAGAGAGGGGGCCAGCACACTGATTGTGGGGGACTCCTGGTCTAGTGGATCCCCACTGGACAGTGAGCAGAAGGGGATCCGATATAGTACTCTCCCCACCCAGGAGATAGCAACAGAAAAAAGGGTACAGGGAACACTGTAGGGCTTACATGACCAAGAGGAGGGACAGTCATGAAAGGAAAAACTAAAGACAAAGGCAATAATGGGGGGAGGGACAACAGGGGAAGCAGATGAATAGCATCAGAATTGGAGCAGGGGCCAAGTGAAAGGGGGTATGCCTTAACACCAGAAGCCTAGGGAACATACTCAGTGAGCTCCAGGTGCTGATGGCAGACCTTATGGCCATCATGTAAATGGAAGGCACTGAAAATAATGATGGGGGCTGATGGTCCCTGGATATACATTGTTCAGGATGGATCACAGAAAGGTAGTGGAGGAGGAGTTGTCCTCTATGTCAAGGAGGACATTAAAGTGACAGAAGCTGGAGGCATTAGGGGTAGTGATGGGGAAACTGAGACTATATGGGTACAATTCAAGGCAGCCTCAGGAAGGAAAATACACTTGGGGTAGTCTGTAGGCCTCCTGGTTAATGGGAGGAAAGGGACACAGAACTCTGGAAGGAACTTAAAAGAGGGGCAGTAAAGGGGGAGTGGGTGGTGGTGGGAGACTTAAAATTGCTGGATAATGATTGGGAGGTCCCAGTGGCCAAGAGTACCAGGAGTCAAACATTTTAGAAGCCTTCTAGGACTGTCTACTGGTGCAGCTAGTTAAGGAACACACTAGGCAGTCTGCAGTTCTTGATGTAGTGCTCACTAACTCTAAGAGTTGTGGTTGCTGTGGGAGTAGGGGAACTGCTAGGGAATAGTGACCAAAACTTATGTGGTTTGAGCTGGCCTTCGAGCCCAGAAAGCCACAATCAAGAACTGAAGTCCTTGACTTTGGAAGGGTAGACTTCGATAGTTTGAGGAAACTGGTCACAGAAAAGGTAGCAGGGATGGAGGACATAGACAGGGTAGAGGAGAGATGGAAGGCAATAAAGGGAGCTATCCTTGATGCATCAAAGGCATGAATATAAACAGTAACAATGAGAAATAGATTTAAGAGTCTACTATTGTTCTCAGCTACAGTTAGGGAATTATTTAGGGCAAAAAAGAGGGTCTTTTATAAATATTAGGTGAAGCAGAATTGGTGGAATATCTCCAGAAAAATAGGGAGTCAAAGACAGCAGTCAGGCAGATGAAAGCAAACACAGAGATGTGCATTGCAGAGAGGGTCCAGAATGGAGAAAAAACAGTTTTTTAGATATTTTAGTGAAACAAATGAAAAGGGGGGGAATCACATGGCTAGTCAAGGGTGGTAGGGTGATGGGAAGTATGGGCAAAAGGCAGTCATCTTGAATGAATACTTTGCTCAGTATTTACTAAGGAAGAATGAAGGTTCATGCCTGACAGTGGCTTCAAAATGACCACAAGGTGAGTCCTTGAAATGAGTCAGCCATTGTTTACTAGTAAAGGGTCCTGAAAGTGCTGGCAGCTCTTAAGATAAATAAGCTCCAGTCTGGATGGGTTACATCCAAAGATGCTTAGGAACTAGCAGCGGAGCTGACTGAACTGCTGATTGAGCTGTTCATCAGATCACTCAGGTCTGGAGAAGTTTCAGGGGATTGGAAAATGGCTGATGTTATGCCACTACATAGAGAGGGGATAAGGAGCAACTAAGGAATTACAGGCCTGTAAGTCTGAACTCCATTGTCTGAGCTCCATTGTGGGGAAGCTGATAGAATCTCTGATCATGGAGGACCTCGTTGAGTACCTGGACAGAAACAGACTCCAGGATAGCAAACAACATGGTTTTGTGGCAGGAAGGTCATGTCAGACCAACCTGATAGTTTTCTCTGGGTGACTAAGGAGATATACAAGGGCCATGCAGTGGACCTGCTATACTTTTCCTTTAGTAAGGGATTCAATTTTGTGCCACAGAAGAGATTGCTTAAGAAGTTGTAAGACCCAGGTGTGGCTAAAAGTCTAGTAAACTAAATGAGTAATTGGCTAGCAGGGAGGCAATAGAGGGTTGTAGTCAATGGATTTAAGTCATAGGAGAGAGAGGGGTGATGAGCAGGGTTTCACAGGGATCTGTCCTGGGCCTGGTACTCTTCAACATGTTCATTAGTGACACTGGTGAAGGAATCAGCATCAGGTTGTGTCTCTTTGCAGATGACACAAAACTATGTGAGAGGGTAGATAGTGAAGAGACAATTAGGGATACGCAGAAGGACCTACAAAAGCTTGAGGGTTGGTCAAATGTCTGGCAGTTAAAATTCAACACTAAAAAGTACAAGGTAATGTTTGAAGGTAAAAAGAATCCCATGTCAGAGTATTGGATTGGGGGAGAGACAGCACTACAGATGAGGAGCGGGATCTAGGAGTTATCATCAGTAACTCCCTTAAACTAATGAGTCAGTACATCAAAGCCTATAGCAAGGCTAACAGGATTCTGGGATGTATCAGAAGGGGTATTGACAGCAGATGAAAATAGGTAATACTTCTTATCTACAGATTCCTGGGGAGGCCTCCCCTGGAGTACCGTGCCCAGTTCTGGAGTCCTCACCTCAGAAAAGACAAGGCAGGTCTGTCAGCACAATGGTAGAGCTACCACTTGTGATGCCAGTGACCTGGGTTCAGGAATGGACTTGGGTTGCTGGAGGGACAGCCAGGGGAGGAGGACTGAGCACCCATTGGGCTGCCTCTCTCCTCGGGGAGGATGGGTTGCCTGTCCTGCTGCTTTACTACCAACTGGTTGACCACAGGTGGATGTGGAGCAGGATGGCAAGAAGCAGGTGGGAGGGATGTCATCTGGGAACTGGGCAACAGCGTGTTGCAATGTGCTCAGCCCTTGGCTACCCCTAATGTGCCAGCGTCCAGTGGCGCAGCACCAGAAAAAGTGGAAACCCCCCGGCACCAGATGACTGTAGACAAGACCTGGCTGTCCTGAGAAACTCCATAGCTAGGCTCCTTGGAGGTCTGGAATGGGCCACCCAATGCACACTCATGGACTGAGGGGGACTAAGGGGTTCCCCTTCCTCCCTACCTGAGGGCAAACCATTGCAGGATGGGATAGGTCCACCGATGCCCTGATGGAGTTACCTGGGGTGGAACTAAGGAGCGTGCACAGCCTATGGCTCCCTGATGAAAGGGTCTAGTGTGGTGAGTGAGGGGCATAAATAGCAAATATATAAAAAGACAACGATAGGCTGGAGGCAGTGCAGTGCAGAGTGATCAAATAATTCAGGGGCAGCAGAGCAGATCCTATGAGGCGCCTAAGCACTAAATATGTACTCATTGGATGTCTGAAGGGGGGGGGGATATGATTGAGACCTTCAAATACCTCAAAGGAATTAATAAGCTGAACTGTGGGGAATTATTCAGTCTGCATACCAACTCAAGAGTCACATGGACACAAGTGTAAATTAGCAGGTTGGAGGTTCAGGAGGGATATGAGGAAGAACTTTTTTATGGAAAGAGTGGTGGGACCTTGGAACTGTCTGCCAGCTGAGGTGGTGGGAGCAAACACTGTTAGGGAATTCAAGCAGGCCTGGGACAGAATGAAAAGAATTGTGGTGGCCCGGGTGACAGGCCAAGGGAAGAGAATGGGGATAGAACTGGGAGGGTTAGTACCCTGAGGGAACATTAGGTTCAAAGAAGGATTTCAGGGATTTAGAGAATTTGGGCAGATTGGATGAACCTGTGGTCTATTTCTGCTACCATTGTCTATGTAATACTTTATTGTGAATGTAAACAAAACCCTGAATGAATTAGGAAACATGTGCAGAGTACAAAATTCCATTTTCAGCTATGGGCCTTGCAGCAATAAACTCATATCATCAAATGAAAAGATTTATTTGGGATTTATCCTAGATGAAGTCACTCATGATGGGTCAAGTAAGTTATCATCTGCACTAATATAGCAAATCAGAATATTCCTCATGTATCTCCTGCCTAGAAGGGTTAGTCAGGGAATGCTAGAGAAGAAAATTCAAGATAATTTCTGTTGAAGTGTCAGTGATCTTACGTGTTACATTTTGTATGTTGCAATTTCAAAATTGTATTATAACTGTCATCTTTACAGCATATACAGTAGATAATATTACATTTGTATTCACTGTGGTTGATTGTAATCATGCAGATCAAGCATCTTCTCAATTACAGGAGATGTTCAATTATGTTAATTCTGGTCACTGTGTGTCATATAAGCTATTTCTAAAATTAAGTGGGGTTAAGGGAGAAAGATCAAAAAGATTAGGGGCCTGTGCAAACTAAGTTATGATCAACATAGGAAGGAACTGAACCAATTTACCCTCCAAAGATGACACATTAGATGGGATATGATCATGGTATTTAAAGCAATAAAGAATGGTGATTTGTGGGAGAGCTGGATGCTGTTGTCCACCTGAGGTCAAATAACGTGGTCAGGGATCAGGCTGGGATGGTGTAGGGGGACTTTGGGGACCTGGGGAGGGGTTTTAGACAGGTAGCTCATTCAGTGGCTTTTGTTGAGGTGCTGCCTATCTATGAAAGGGAGGTGGGATCTCTGCACCAGGAGCTTCAACTCAAGGCTGAAGAAATGGTGCAGAGAAGAATGGTTTGTCTACATTGGATATGGCGGACCCACCTGGGAGGAGGAGAAGGGCCTTTACAGTGGTGATGGCCTGAATCAATCTGGGAGGGGAACTGCAGTCCTCAGTGGACAGTTTAAATGTTACTTCAATGAACATTTAAACTAGCCAAGCAGGGTGGCAGAAGGAATCAGGTAGTCAGAAACTGTCCCCTCCCACAGACTGAAGTAGAGACCAAGGAGAACTTGAGAGGAGAACAATCCCCTGGGTGCAAATTAATAAAGGAAGCAGGGTGGTAGAGATAAAGGAAGAAGGAATGGGAGAATTAAAAAGAGATGGGGGAAGAAGGCAGGAAAAAAGGGGGGAGCAACAAGCAGAGTGGAAACAAAATCTGGAAGGCCATGTGTGCGAAATAAGATTCTAGACCTAGATGCCATCATGGCAGAGGCTGTCCCAAATATTGTGGTCACTCCCGATTCATGGTGCATTAAAAACAAGACTAGGACATGCCCATAGCAGGCTTTACTCTGTCCAGGAAGGACCGGGTGGGAACAAAAGGAGAGCATGTGGTGCTTTATGTGAGGGAAAGTATAAAAGTGATGGAGACACAGGGAATACAGTTGAAGGCAGAGGTACAGTGGGTCACCCTGGAGATTGGAAATGGGGCCTATATTCACACTGAAATGATTAACAGAGTTCCAGCACTGGGACAGAAATTATGTAAAGTACTGGTGGAAGCCACTGGCAAGATGGCAGAAAAGGGGGAAATGCTACTGGGAGGGGACTTCAACCTACCAGACAAAGACTGGTGCTTCCCAGCAGTGGCTTCAGGTAGAAGCATGGACATCCTGGACTCTCTACAGGGGGCATTCCTCAAGCAACTAGTCAGTGAACCCACTTGAGATGGAGCAATACTGGACTTGGTACTCACTAACTGAAACAGTGTTGCAGACACCAAGGTGTGAGGCCACTTGGGAACCAATGATCACTATAGGGTGTAGTTCAATATAAGGATGGCTGCAGATTGAACCACACAAGGTGAAGGGTCCTGGACTTCAGGAGGTCAGAATTTATAAAGACAGATGAATGCCACAGGGATGACCTGATGGGTGGGGGGGGTGGCCTGAGTGGGGTGGATGAACAATGGGTGAAGATAAAAGGGAGCATAGTAAAGGAAACAAACCTCTGTGTCAAACAAGTGAGCAAAAGCAAGAGGAAAAAGAGTCCAAAGGTGGTAAACTGGATAAGAAATTGGTTAGGGGATAGGCAACAGAGGGTGGTGGTAAACAGAGTTCAATCTCAGGAAGGAAGGGTGACCAGGAGTGTGCCTCAGGGATCAGTGCCTGGACTGGTCCTCTTTAAAGCCTTTATAAGTGACATTGTAGAGCAGTTGGAAGGAAGGTCTGCCTCTACAGATGACACCAAAATCTGCAATGGAGTGGCACTCTGAGGGAGGGTTTGTGGAAAGGATGAGTAAAGACCTGAGAAAACTAAAGGAGAGGTCAAAGGTATGGCAGCTAGGTTTTAATGTGAAAAAGTGCAAAATAATGCACTTAGGGTTGTGAGGAGGTCTAAACCTCATTCTCAGGTTCTTGGCAATAATGGGCATGCAAGGAATCACAGACATGTTGCATAAGAGTAATAAAGCATTTATTACTACCACGAAAGGAAAATCACAGTTGCCTAATGATTTCTTACCATTAGGAACTGGGAGCCAGTGCTAAGCATTCCCTATACCTTGAGGAATCTCCACGTCTCTTGGGGTCTCCGAGGTAGAAGACGTAATGTCTTACATTATATACCTAAGATAATTACCATGGTTACAGTAAGATAGAAACATTTCTAGATACAGAAATGAGCCCTATTGCTAAATTAGATGTGGTTCCTCAGTCCAAGATAATAATATACAATTTTGTAATAGTCGTCACTTTGTGGAAACAAAGAGGTACAGTTTGTACATAGCCGTGTAGTAATACAAATCATCAGAAGATGGCAATGCTGACTCATATATCATAATTCCAATCGGGATTCCGTAAATCCCACTCCACCACCACCTCCCTGCTACGTGTCACTGGTGACATTCTCACTGGCATGGACAAAGGTCACGTCACTTGACAGTTGGAATTTGTAAGGCTTTTGATACCGTCTCTCATTCCTAATTCTCTCAAAACTCTCCAATGCAGGGCTCTCTGTGCCGTCATTGGTTGGTTCCATGACTATCTAGCGGACAGGAAGCAAACAGTCAAACTGGCCTCTCACACTTCAAACCCCTGCCAGTCACTACCGGTGTCCCACAAGGATCGGTCCTAGGCCCACTACTTTTTTCCATTTTTCTAAATGACCTCCCATCAGCATGTACCCACTCATCCATCCAAATGTATGCGGACGACACTGTCCTGTATGCCTCCGGCCCTACCACACAAAGTGTAGCAACCCTACTTCAGGAGGATTTCTATGCCATCCAGTGCTGGTTGAGGACAAACCAGCTATTCCTAAACCCCCAAAAAACAGTATCACAAACATTCGGATCACAACAAAGACTTTCCCGCCAAACCCCTTGTTCCCCTTTCAAAACCTCGGACGGGACCCCCCCTGGACAATTGTACTTCCTTCAGATATCTAGGCATCTGGCTAGACCAGCACCTAGATTTCACCTCTCATATTGACTCACTTCACAAGAGACTACTCCCCAAGCTAGGTGCTCTATTCCACAACAAAAAGTGCCTCCCGACACAAACTAGGCTCACCATTGTCCAAAAAAATGATTCTCCCTGTTTTCGACTATGGTGACATAGTCTACTCCACTGCCCCCGGGCCCGCTCTGGCCAGCCTAGATACCATGTTCCACTCTTTCTGCCGGTTCATTCTAGATTGTCCACAATCTACTCACCATTACCACCTATATAGCTCTGCTATGCCGTCTCTCATGATTGTAGACAAATTAACTGTGTTAGGTTCACTGCCAAATTCTGGTCCCACTCCCTCCCCTATCTGGCCTCTACCCTCTCCAAACAATCCCCTCATGCATACTCCCTCAGGAATACAGATCCCAGACTGCTGTCCGTCCCGTTCATGCGTGCCCACAAAGGCCAGGCTGCCTTTAGTTTCCGAATCCCTAGATTTGAATGCTCTGCTGGCCTCCATAATGACATGCACACAGAACATACCAACACAACCTCTACTTAGAGCCCATTTCTTCCAGCTGCTCCTGTTATAGCTAATTTACTCTAATTTTCCTGATTGCTGTACTATAAAAGTATATATATGCACCGACCCTGTGACTCTGAACAATGTATATTGAACCCTGTCTGTGTTCTCTAAACAAATGTTTACAGGAAAGCCTTGACTCCCCAAAAAATGTTTTTGTTTATTGTTTATATCCATGTATTGTAATTATGGGTCTCAGCCGCCCGAGTGCATCTGGAATCAAGCTCTTAGCTCAGTATGCTTTCTTGGTAAATCTCGTAAATAAATAAATAATCATTACAAGGACACAGGTGTCCTGGCATCTTGTAAGCAGGAAATACATGTATATTGGAAAGTAAAGTGTATAGCAATTATGTGCATATATATCCTGACATCTGCTCTTATACGGTAGATGCCCTTAGCCCTATACAGTATGTTAGTATAACATATATCTAAATGCTAGCTGTCTGCAGTGTTCAAGTTCAAGTTCAAGTTTATTGCAGGAAAACTCCATTGAGCAAGCTCATTCACAAGGAGGTCCTGAAACATATATAGAAACAAGGCTGATACTACATACATACAGTAAGTGCTTATTGCATACATTAAGTGCTAGACATATACAGTGCAGCCCGCTTTTATTGAACCCATCCATGTAGATGGACTTTATGTGGTTTAACGAGTTCCGATGTATCCTTTTTGCAGTTTGGAAGCATTTTATTTATTTATTTATTTATTTATTTTCAGTTCGTTATTTTTTTGTGTGTGCTTTTTGTATGCTTCGGTGACACAGTAACATGGTGCTTGTGTTTGGTGCTTTTCACAGTGTTGGTGGGATTGTGGTTATTTATTCATGTGGAAATAATCTGTTATTGTGGCTTGATGAGATCGGGTTTGTGTGTACAGTGCCCATTCTCTCTCTGTTCTCTGAATGAGGTTCCAATCAGGGGGCAACTCCACTCGCTGTTCCATTGCTCTCTGTAGGGTAATCAAAGCATCCTGTACATCCTTTGTTGTGACTGCCAGTTCTTCAGCTTGCTCACCTTCCTCCCCCTCATCTTCATCTTCTGCTGCTGCTTCGATAGACATGGTTGAGACTGCAGCTGCAATGTCATCTCCTTCTGTAAGAATCTCTGGTTTGTCGCCGAGATGGCAGAGTTCTTCGAATGGATCAACGATGAGTCCAGGGGGTGGTTCCTCAATGTCACTAACCTGTTCCTCGATATTTTCATCAGTTGGCTGTGAAGGGGTAACAAATCCACCTTTTACAAAGCAGCACTTGATAGTCTCCGGGGTCACTGCATCCCAAGCGGTCTTCATCATGCACACTGCATCAAGAATGTTAATTTTTTTTATGCAGTCCACAGCAGACAAGTCAGTCAATGCCCTATCTAACATTTC
Source organism: Neoceratodus forsteri (assembly GCA_016271365.2). NCBI lineage: Eukaryota > Metazoa > Chordata > Ceratodontiformes > Ceratodontidae > Neoceratodus > Neoceratodus forsteri. Next base: position 812,832,843 of record CM028129.1, on the reverse strand, counting down.
AAGAACTCGACTCTTCATAACATGAATGTAGTGCCTTTTAAAGGCATAAATGATTCCCTGATCAAGGGGCTGTATAAGGCAAGTCGTGTTTGCTGGCAAAAACATAAGTTTGATGTTCCTTAGGTTTTCTATAGGGGGATGACCAGAGAAGTTGTCTAGCAGCAACAGAACTTTCCTCCCCCTAAGTTTTCTGTCCCACTGCCTTAGCCACTCAGTGAAAATTAAGCCAGTCATCCAGGCAGAACAATTGGAGTGATAGATGACTGGTAGATGACTTACACCCCTAAAGCACCTTGGCTGAGCTGACTTACCGATCACAAGCAGATCGGTTTTGTCAATTCCAGTCATATTACAACAACACAAAACACTTAAAGCGTGACTTAGCCTTTTTAGAACCTACAGGCAGTTCATTTTTAAAAGTTAGGGTCCCAGAACCAATGCATCTGAAGAAGAAGCCTGTTTCATCACAGTTGTAGATGTTACAGAGGTCATAGCCAGCTAGCAAGCCAGGAAGCACTTCAGCTAACCACTGCTCAGTGCCTGCAAAATCAGCGTTTTGCTTCTCGCCATAAGTACAGCGATACCCAATGTTGTTCCTAACCTTCCACCTGTGTAACCATCCCATAGAAGGCACAAAGTCTGTTTTGCCAAGAGCTGTAGCAATTTGACTTGCCTTCTCAATTAGAAGGGGGCCACTAATCAAGGCATCCCTATCACAGGCACTTATGAAGCAGCGAAGCAAAGCTTCTTCTATCTCAATGTCCTTTCCTGTTCTTTTGTGTTTCCTCTCAGGATTCTGGTTTGTATGCCACAACGCAAGTACTTTCTCTCTGTCCCTCTGTAGGTCAGATAGGGTAGATTTTGCCATTCCAAAATGCAATGAAAGCTCCCGAAGAGTATGCCCAGGCATTGAGTCTATCTGTGTAAGGATTTCAACCTTACGAGCAAGGGAAAGCGCGGTTCACTTAGGGGCTATTGTGAGTTATCTGCTGAGCTGAGCATTATTTAATCTTTGGCAACAATTGCTGGCTTATTAAGTGCAACATATGCTCCATGAAGGAATGTAGTCACCACAGAGCAATGAGCAAAGATCTGCTAATTGGTGTGAGTTGCGAAACCATGAGTAAACCAAAGGTGTGAATGGGCAATAATTGGTGCTAATGCTCTATATGCATGGGAAGGATGACCGCTAAATATGGGCTGCTTAGTTCACTATAAACTAACTGAATTGCATTGCATTACATGTGAATGGGTTTTGGCAATGGTGGATGATCCGGCAAAAACGAAATTCCGGGGTAAACGGATCCGATATATGTGGGCTGCATTGTAGTTGTGTACAATAATGCACTGAATACTCTATCAGAAGTCACAACAGTTTTTTCAAACATGCTAATGCAGACAATTTAGACCAGTGGAATTAAATAAATCCCGACATCACGGATTTTAGTGACAGTTACACACGTCTATTATTTTTGCATTAGATAGCATTTTGAAAAGGCTGGGGGAGACTAATTTGGGAAGTTTCAGGGATGTTTGTAACTGATTCCAGATGGTGGGGAGGGAGACTGAGAAGGTGAGTTTGCCAAGATTAGTGTGAGTGTTTGGGACCTTTAACTTTGTAAAGTCTAAGTTCCTGAGTGAGTAGATACTGTGAGCGGTCTGGATAACGGAAGCTAGATAACTAAGGAGTTTGTTAAGTAGGAGTTTTAGGGTCCAGGTTCCTGTGTGGAGAATACGTCTGGTAGTGAGTGACGTCCAGCCTACAGCTGAATACAAGTGGCAGTGATGCATCTGTATAGGGGAGTTCGTGATGAAGCACAGGGCCCGGTGACAAAGGATGTCCAATTTCCTTAGATTTGAAGTTGAAGACGAGGCGTAAATTAGATCCCTATAGTCAAGGAGTGGGAGGAACGTGGCCTGTACAAGTCTGGTTCTGATGTCGAGTGGAAAAAGTGACCTGTTGTGGAACAGGAAGCCTAAGCGTATTTTTAACCTTCTGGCAAGGTCATCAATACGTTCCAAGAAGGTAAGCTTATTGTCAATCCAGAACCCAAGGTATTTAAATTTCATGGTAACTTCCAGAGGTTCACCTAAGGATGTGGCTATAAACTCTTTAGGCAGGGTGGAAGTTAATGAGGACACTGTTTTAGAAGAAAAGATCATAGCTTTGGTTTTCTTAGCATTTAAGAGAAGTCTGGCATTAATGAGATTAGTTTCGAGTTGGGCAAAGTCAGCTTGAAGGACCTCCCTAACCTCAGATAGAGATGCTTCAGAAGTATAGAGAACTGGGTCGTCAACAAAGAAGTGGAGTTTTGATTTGGTTATATGATGGTCAAGTTCATTGATGTATATAGAGAAGAGGATTGGACCTAATATAGAGCCTTGTGGGACTCCTCTAGTGATTGGTAGAGGTGAGGAGAAGGTGCCACCGGCTTTGATTTTTTGCGTCCTCCCTGAAAGGTAACTGCTAAACCACCGTACAGTTGTTGGAGTAGCGCCTATATTGGCAAGGCTGTGTTCTTTTATGGAGTGGTCTACTGTATCGAATGCTTTGCTAAGATCTAGGAAGATAGCCCCTATAATCTTCTTTGAATCCATGGTGGAGATCCAGTGATTGGTTACTTTGGTGAGAGCTGTGACAGTACTATGGTTGGAACGGAAACCAGATTGAGCTGGGCTCAGGAGCGAGAAGGTTTCCATGTGCTGCTTTAGTTGAACATAAATCAGTTTTTTGAAAACTTTGGAGAGGACTGGAAGAATTGAAATAGGTCTATAGTTATTTAGATCACAAGGGTCACCTGATTTAAATAGCGGAAGGTTGTGGGCTAGCTTCCAACATAACAGGACAGTGGAGGAAGAAATAGAAAGGTTGAAAATGTGATGGGGCAGTAAGGTGGGGGAACCGAGTTTTAAGAAAAGTGGTTCGATTCCATCATTTCTTGCACTTTTTTGGTATCTAGAGTAATAAGGGCATCTTCCACTTCTTTAAAGCTGATAGGGAGGAGCCAAAAAGAGCAACTTGTTGCTGGCATGGTGAGGTTCGAGTCAACCTGTCTGTCCACATGTGCCACATTAGGGGATGAGTCAAATGTTAACCCAGCAGTGACGAAGTGAGAGTTAAATTCTTTGATGATTTGGTTACAATTTTCAATGACCACATTGCTTTTAATAATTTTATTTGGTAATGGTGATGCCATTGGTTTCCCTTCGATTGACTTCAAGGTCTTCCAGATTTTCTGGGTATCCCGTTTGGCCTGTTCAAGTGTGGTAACATAGAAATTGGCTTTGGCGGAGCGGATGTACTTGACACAGGCATTCCTCATGGTTCTAAAGGCCTGCCAATCTACTGGACTCTTAGTGTGCCTAGCCTTTGCCCATAGCTTGTCATGTTCAGATAGAGCAGACTTGAGCTCCAGTGAGAACCAGGGGTGAGAGATCTTCCACGTCCTGACTTTGATGAATGGTGCGTGTTTATTTGCTAGGTGGTTAAGGTTATCATTTAAGACAGCGACCACCTCATCTGGTGTTGTAGTGAGGTATAAGTTCTGCCACCTAACCTTACTAAGGTCACTTAGGAAATTTGCTGGTAGGAATTTTCTAAATGATTGTTTGATTATGAACTTAGTCTGGTTTTGTGTTTTTGCTTGTGACCTGGTACATGCTATGATTTCATGGTCTCTCATATCATTGTGAAATACTGCTGTGTGGAGAAATTTGTTGGGATGGGTAGTAAGAATGAGGTCAAGAATAGAGCTATTTGCAGTGTTTACCTTGTTAGTCCCTGTTGGTTCGGACACTATATGGGTGAATCCCAATTCATTACAGAGAGATTTGAGGGCATGAGATTTATGTGCGAGCCAACTGAGGTTAAGATCCCCTAAGACTAAAACTTCAGCATTCACAGAGGTGGTTAGAGATTTCAGGATCCTGAAGATGGTTCTGCCATTAGGGGGCCTATAGCCACCTATGATAGTAATGTATTCTGCAGAGGGGAGGTGAAGTTTTAGGGAAACTATTTCATATTCCTTGAGTTTAGTGTTGCAGTAGATGTCGCTAATTGAGAATTTGGTTTTTGTATAGATAGCTACTCCCCCTCCTCTGGATATCCTATCTGCTCTATAGAGATTGTATCCCAGAAGAGAAACTTGTTGATCCAGATTTGATATTTTTAACCAGGATTCAGTAATGACAATGAGATCAGGCTTTGTGTGAAGTGCCCAAGCTTGCAATTGGTCAAATTTATTTTGCAAGTCTTAGGATGTTAACTAACATTATTTTAAGACCTGGGGCTAACGCGTATTCTGTTGGTGAGCTAAACAGTGAGTGAGGGCTAGGGTTTACCTCAACATTGCCTGAGCAAAGTAGAAGCAGAAGAAGTAATTTCTTAAGTGTACAGATAAAGTACCTAAATGCATTATTCCTTTTGCACTGTTTATTTGAAGGTGGTGATGTAGGCTTGACGTTGCTGGTGAGATTTAATGAGATGTGGCTCTGTAGTGATAATAAAGGAAGTGTGAAAACCGTGAATGGCAATGGGAGCAGGAGGTATGGAGACAGTGGCATGAGGACAAGAGTGGGGGGGTGCTGGATAGGGTGAGGTGCACCAGCAAGAAGCTTGATTGACAGAACATAGTAGCACAAGTAATGCATTGGAGCCTGTCTCCTCGATAGTGTGCAGAGTAAGAGGTGCACAGCAGCAAAGCAGTAGAATACTAAAAATATAGTATGCCATAATTTTGGTCAGGGGGGTAATGAGTAAGGTAATATCTAAAAGAGTGCCTTTCCTAGAACGTAATGAAGAAGCCCTAGGGATAGGTCTAGTTATTGCCCAATGACAGAGAAGTGAATACAGCTGTGGGTGGGGCTAGGGTGTATTTAATGGGGGCCTGGGTAGAGGGGGGTTGGGAGAAAAAACCCAGAGAGGAAAGCAGAGTCCTTTGAGCAGAAAAAAGCTAATTTTGAAAGATCTTGGCTCCTGACCAATTGGGGCCACTCAGCAAAAGGCGCTCAGATTCCGATAGGCTGGTGGAGGTGCTGTACCTTACTGGGAGGTGAATCCAGGCTGGGAAATGTGGTCAGCGGCTTTGGAATTGCCACCTGACTGCTGGGCTGTGTTAGCCAATGGAGCGAGGGCTTTCCTCAGTCATGGGGGGCACTTACTGGGAGGTGAATCTGGGCTGGGTGGCGTGGTCGGCATCTTTGGAATCACCGTCCGACTGCTGGGCTGTGTTAGCCAGTGGAGTGAGGCCTTTCCCCAGTCACAGGGGCCACTTACTGGGAGGTGAATCTGGGCTGGGCGGTGTGGTTGGCAGCTTTGGAATTGCTGCCTGACCGCTGGGCTGTTTTAGCCGGTGGAGCGAGGGCTTTCCCCAGTCATAGGGGTCAGCAGTGTACCTCTGAGGGTATCAATTAGGGTGCAGGAACCTCATGTAACATTCCCCCCCACTGTTGCCTCAAAAGAGGCAACACAAGCAAGAGTAATGAGTGGAAAGAGAGCAGCAGCCATTTACAGACCCGACACGCGAGCCTTGTAAAGGAACTCAGGCTGCTCACAGTGTTGGCGTAATGTGCGCCATGGGCAGCAAAGTATACTAATAAGAAAAAATATCAAAAATACTTGTATAATAACAAAACTTTAAAGGTAATCTCTAGCCAAGTGTTAGTAAGTGCTCTATTCATATCACAATCATTAATAAGGTCATAAACTGCTTCATTTTCTTTGAAGATATTATTGCTGATGTGGATGAGGTCAGCGTCCTTTCTTTCTAAAAGAGATTTCAATGTCAAAGCTAAAGGATCAATATGTACATTAAAATAGGGTAGGTACTCTGAAAGAGTAAGCAGATAATCAGGGTTACCATCAATGATATCAGTGTCCATAACGGGGACAGGGGTAATAACTGTGTGCCCAATAATAGTACTCTGATGGGGTGTAAAGCAGAAATTAGAATCATTAATAAAACATATCTTCTCCCCATATGTGAATTGTTTAAAATTTGTTACCACACAAAATTCACCATCCAAATTATACTGCATTTTAACAGTAGGCAGTCTCCATTTTTGTAGCTGTACTGGACAAGTATAAGTCTGTTTGGAAATCCATGTTCACAGGCAGTGAACCTCCTTCCGATAAGACTGGCACAATTGAGAAGCGTCAGGAACAGCTGTTGAGTCTTGGTATTCTGTGCCATTGGTGGTGATGTCATCGTCCATGGAAAAGGACCAATCGATACCGTCTGGAGAATATCCACATACAGGTTTAATAACATCAAATACGTCACATTGACACAAATAAATATTCTCTTTCTTTGCACAACAGTCCATATGCGGAGCGACCCACGTGTCCAGAAGAGGGTGGAAAACCAATACAGGAGGCAAGTGAAGGTGTTCTCTGTAGAAGTCATCATCAAGGTGCCCAATGGAGTGAACGGATGCTAGTTTATCAAGTATCGCTGTAGTAGGATCAAAATGTGGTAAAGAAACAGTAAAAGACACAAACATAGTATCCTTAATACAGCATTTCTTAGAAGTAAAGCGAGGACCATTGTTAGGGTGCCTGGTCACAAATCCTACATTTCTAGCAGTAGCAATAGGAATTGTGAGAGACTGTAACATACACATGGCAACAAAGTTAGGGGATTTGCACTGAGGACAATACCATTTAGAGATGTGCCTATCATGTATGATATCAAGGATTCTTCTGGATTCCAGATCACCGAAGAGATTGTTGATGGTAGTGATAATATATGATCCATAGGCGGAGCATACTATTTCATGGGCAATGTATTGCTTATTTGCTTCCTTATTGTTCTGTGCAATAAGGGTGTTAATCTTACCTTTAGAATCTGTAAATTCCTTAGCAATGTCATACTTATTGTATACAGTGTGTCTTTCTTCCTGACTAAGGCCATCCACACCATGCAAAAATGGGGGTATGATGTCATTGATCATACCAGTTTCAAATTTCTGTGACTGTGTTTTGATAGTGGCAATGTCCACTTTATTCTATATAGACATTGCAGAATCAAAGACACCAGTTAGGGTACCAGTGGCACCAGTGACATCAGATGTGTTGCACGTATTTCTTTTATGACTTTGATCATCTGTTGTAGGTTTTCTTCTAAAATTGTCTCTGTGCTCGGTGGCATTGTTCCCCAGCAATAGGGTCTTGATTACGAATCTGAAAGGATGCTAAGCTATCAAGTAATAAAGTACTATAAAACAGTGATGTATTAGTAGTATGACACATACCAAATTCTTTTATATTCCAATAAGTCAAGTTAAACAAAACAGGTATACACATATATTGTAAGTTGTTAATCAATAAGAAAGTTAAAGCAATGGCTATAAGACCACTACTAGGATCAGGGGTTTGTTTTGGACATTCCAAAAGCTGTTTTTCAGTAGGGGTAACACAGACAGGTACATGTTAGCTGATGCCATGTTGTGTACAGCACAATATTTTCTGGCAGAGTCTTTAGACAAATAATCGCTATATGATGGGTCAATTAGGGCAGTGATATTGTATAAACCAGAATGTCTAAGAGAGGTTTGGTGCAAAGACAAAGTACCATTTGGGGATAATTTTGCTTTGGGCCATCCATGGAAAGTTCCCTTGGAGAGTTTGGCCACAGGGAATATTTGTTCTTGAGACTTGGTTTGCCACTCAATTTGTAGGGTAGATTTATCAGAAGCAACAACCGAGGCAGTGAGGTAGGCATCTGAACCTTCCTGGATAGTAATTAAATTGTCAGGAATATTGATGGAGACTTCCTCTGGGGTAGTTGCAGGTGGATCAAGATGAGGAAGGATGTGCTTTACCATGCCTTGGATGCAGGGGATAACTCCTGAGATGAGGAGAAAATGGAACAAGATAGCCATCTTCTCAGAATATTTGAAAAGGAAACTCAATCATTAGAAAATTAGTCCTATTCCACCCAATGGGGTGATGAAAAGTAATGATACACCTTTATACAGTTTCAACTGGTTTGCATGTAACCATTTGTCAGTCAGTTTGTTGTTTTGCATGAGTCTAACCTGATAGACTGCTGGACTGAGCTTGTTGACAATTGGGTAGGGTCCTTCCCACTTATTGGAGAAAGAATGTGTTGTATGTGCAAATCTGAGAACCATTACCTGATCTCCAACTTGCCAATCCACTTCTTGTGCATGTTTGTTGAACTGGATTTTTGATTGTTGCTGGACCTTGCTCATGCAGTTTGCAGCATACAAGTGAATGTGTATGAGGTCTTTTCAGAGTTTTTCTACATACTGGTCCACTGAGACATGGTCTGCAGTGGGGGTTTGAGGGTCAAATAACAGGTGTTTAGGTAATCTCATATGTCTACCAGTCATCACCTCAAAGAGTGTCAACTGGGTGGTGGCTGAGGGTGTGCCCCTAATTTCCATAAGGAGTAATGGCAATAGAGAATCCCAATCCTTGGGATTGTCCTCAATACATTTGGAAAGCATTTGCTTAATCCATCTGTTGACCCTCTCTACTTGACCGGATGACTGTGGGTGGTATGGGATGTGGAAATTCTGATGAACTCCAAGGAGTTCAAGGGCTGCTTTCATCGACTCACCTGTAAAACTGGTTCCTTTGTCGAAGTCTACCTTAAGTGGTAGGCCCCACATGGAGAAAATCTGTTCCACCAGGATTTTGGCACTGGTTTTTGCAGTGCACATCCTAGTGGGGAAAGTTTCAACCCACTTTGAGAAGAAATCAGTTACCACAAGGGTGTTTTGTTTTATTGTTTCTACTGGTATTGGTTAGGGGACCAATAAAATCAATCTGTGTGGCCTGTCAAGGGCCAGAATGCCATTGTGGTAGTAGTTTGCCATTTTGTTTGGTGGGAATGGGGTTGTTCTGTGCACAAACAAGGCAGTTGTCTATGTACTGTTTAACATATTTGGTGACACCAGGCCACCAGGTGGTGGTCTCAAGTTTCTGAAGTGTATTTTCCACTCCCCAGTGTCCATCAGTAGGGTTGTCATGCATTTGGTACAGAAATTCAGATCTAAGATGATGAGGGACCACCCACAATTTGGTGGGAGTGTCATCTGGTTGGTACCAAAAAAGCTTGTCATATGGGGATAGGTGTAGCTTACCATCATGCTTTCAGTGGGGGTTGTGGGTAAGTACATTTTCTCAGTACCTTTGTCAATGAATCTGAACACATCTTTGAGTTCAGAGTAAGCATGTTGGGCTTCTGACAAATCCAAGGGGGAGAAGGGTTCAGGTTTCTTCCTGACTGCTACGATGTGCACAGTTGCTCTGGCCTCTGGATGGTCCATCATCCAGGTGTCCCCCCTCGGGTCCCTTCCTTTGCAAGGATGTCAGCAGTGTCATTGAAGGCATGATAGGGATCATGTATGGAGTGGGCCTTAACCTTGTGTACATAGAGTTTGTGTGCAAATTTCTGTGCCAGTGAATGAATGTATATTACCAATTCCTTGTGTTTCAACGGGGTGCCATCAGAAGAGGTAAAGGAGTTCTTCTACCAGAAATGAAGGAATTCTGTAAGACAGCAACAAACCCAGTTAGAGTCTATAAAAATGATTGTATCCTCAGTTCCTTGCTGGATGAACTTGAGGGCGCAGGCCACTGCTGCCATTTCCACATACTGTGATGATGCCACACTGCAACGTTTAGAAATCTTAACAGTGTTACCGAAAGGGTAAATTACTGCTATGCCCATTCCTGCCATCTGTTCTCCCTGATAATAGGAGGCTGATTCATCTGTGAATTTATGACACAGTGAGGTGTTTTCAAGCACCTGTGGTGTAGCAGGAAGGAAAGGACCTGGATCTGGTAGATCTGGTGGCTGCAGTGTACAGTCATGGGGTTCTCCTTGAAAAAGGAGACCATGCGCCAACATGGATGGTATTTTAGTTGGATGGACCTTGATATCTCTGTCCTGGAGAAGGAGGGACCAGTGTGTCAGTCTGGTATTGGAGACTGACCCATCCTTTACTGTATTGGATAGTAATAAGGTTGTTGGGGTGTGGTTTGTATTGATGATCGGGGGGTACCCCATGATATACAGAAAGTGCTTTACAGCCCAGTAGGTGGCCAGAAGGTTCCTTTCACAAAGGTTGTACTTCTGTTCCACTGGGGTCAAGAGCTGTGATGCATATGCAATGGGTCTCAGGGTGCCATGGACCTTCTGGGTCAGCACTGCAGACATAGCAATGTCAGAGGTGGCAGATTCCAGGTGGAATGGCAAAGCTGGATTAGGGAAAACCAAAGATGGAGCTGAGGCCAAGGCCTGCTTCAGTGACATCACAGTTTGGGTGTGAATGGCACCCCAAGTCCAGGGGATATCCTTCTTCAGTAGTTCATACAGAGGGGCGGTGTTTTGAGCAAAATCTGAAATAAAATTTCTAGAATAATTTGCCATACCTAGAAACCTTCTAAGGGTGGCCACGCTGGTGAGCAGTGGCAGATCTTGCAATCCCTGTATCTTCTTCCAGGTAGGGCTTTGGCCCTGATCTGTTATTCTCAGGCCCAGAAAAAGTACTTCTTTCTGACATAGTTATGCTTTTGCTGGGTTACATATGAGGCCTGCTCTCTGGATGAGGGTCAGTAGTTTATCTAAGAGATCCAGATGTTGTTCCTGTGTGGCTGTGGCCAACAACAAGTTGTCCACATACTGCAAGAGACACTAAGGTGTAGAGAAACCCTCAAGGTCATCCATCATGTGTGGATGGAACAGGGAGGGGCTGTTATGGAACCCCTGTGGTAAGCAGGTCCACGTGTACTGCCTACCCTCAAAGGTGAAGGCAGACTTATATTGACTCTTGAAGCCAATGGCAATGACCAGAAACCATTGCAGATGTCCAGAGCACTAAACCATTGTTGGTCAGGGGTCAGTAGTCATAGGACATTTGGTGCTGATGCCACAGTTGGGGCACAACTAGGGGTGACCTGATTTAGTCTCCTGTAGTCAATAGTAAGTCTCCAGGCACCTGAGGGTTTTTTCACAGGCCACACTTGGGAGTTTGCAGTGGACACACATGTCCTGATTGCACCTTGTTTGAGGAGTGATTTAATTGTTTCCCTAAGAGAAGGCAAGGCCTCAGGTCAAAAGGGGTATTGCCATTTCCTCTCGTGTGCTGGGTCTGTCACTTCAATGACAGTGTGCATCCTGCCACAATCATACTTGTTAGTGGAAAATGCCTCCAGATGCCTTTATAGGATGGGAAGGAGCTTTGGGAAAAGCTCATGGTTCTTAAACAAATCTATGATGTCATACTCTTTGTTTGTAGATATTGTTGCAACCATATGTGAGTCAGGGATCACAATGGTGTGATATTGTCCCTGAATTTTTATCAGTGGCATGTTGGCTAGGTCCACCACACAGCCATGTGGTGCCAAGAAGTCAGTTCTGATTATACTAGGGTGATCATACAATACCATCAGCTCAAAGGTGTGATATGCCTTCAGGTGTCCCAGTGTCACAGGTAGTGGTAGGTGACAATATGCAGGTAGCCTAGTTCCATCTACCCCAGACACATTGGTCCTCTGTCTGGTAGACCAAGGTGATGTGTCTGGGCTGTCATCCTGTAATACAGACACAGCCATGCCTGTATCCAGCAGTACTGTGAGTAGGCAGCCACTGACCTCAGCCTCTGTGCAGGGCCTTCCATTTGTATCCAAGATCAGGTTGTTTACAATATGGACTGGGGCCTGTAATTTTCAATCTGTACCAGTGGAAGCATGGGAAAGCTCTTGAAAGAGAGTCTGGGCCTGGTTCCTGTGAACCATCTCACCATGCTGTACTGATGCTATATAGGGAGCCGCTTCTGAGTTCAGGCTTGTAGGGATCTGAGAGCCTGGACTTCCTGTATCCCCACAGCCTGTGGAGGCCTGCTCTCCTTGTTGTATTGCAGCAAGGGCCTGTACCAGAACAGCATCTACTACAGAGCACACTTTTCCAAGGAGGTCTCGGAGATTCCAGTTCTCATCGGCTATTTCCCTATATGAAGGGCCTGGTCTCTGTTGTTTATCCTTATTATTCTTGTGGTGTTTCTTATTCTTATGGTAGTTCTGGTTCCCACCCCAGGACTGTTGTTGTTGTTGTTGTTGTTGTTGTTGTGCCTGCTGGGGATGTGGGTTATCTGAGGGGAGGGGCTGTTTCTCTTGGGCCTGCCCATCCACCGTGTAGTGCATCATGGCCTCCAGAATGGCTTCCATGGCAGCTACCTTCTTGGAACCGGAGCCTGAATCACAGATGTAGAGTTGGTAAACTCTGTCTGTTTTTTGAAGAATATCGGCAAACCTTTCCGTGTTGGGATAGGTTGTTGGCTCTACCTTTTCCACACAGCAGGGATCATGTTCCGAAGGAACGGAGTTTTATATTCAATGAGGTCCGCATCTGTGACTTCTCTTGCAAGGTGCTTCCCTGCCCAGTAGGCCATCCAGAGCCTCTGGTGGAAGGTCGCTGAACTTTCTTTCACATTCTGTTTCACAGGGTATGCGAGTATCACTCCTACCACACCTGGATTATGTGCAGTGATGAGTTCAGATGTTACTTCATCAAAGGTGGTGTGGTTGTCCTGGTGGACAGTCTTAGGGAGTTTCACCCACAGGCCAGGATCAATGGTCTGGCATAGGATCTGGACCTGGTAGTGTGCAGCGAGACTAAGCATTACACATTTAGCATGCACCTTCTCCAAGTGGCAACTGAGGTTACCGGATGGGCTTATCCAGCCAATGCTGTCAGCTATCTGCTAAACAGAGTGAGCCATTTGTAGGAGAATATTGGGGCAATCAAGTGGAGGTAGATTCCCTCAGGTGCCCTGCAGGGCTGCCTGAGCTGTAGCTACCAGCCTCCTGTAGGAGCTGCTTAATCTGAGTCTGGAGGACCCATTTGTTTTTCTTGGAGATGGTCACACTGTCTAAGGCATTGTCAATCATTTTCTCTATCTCCTACCAGTTGTCCACATTAAAAACGGTGATCGGTGGTGCCGCTGATACTAGGCCTGGGCCTACTCCCCCCCATCATGGGGTCACCATGTTGGTATTGCCTATGATAAGCATCATGCTATTGATGATGTAGGGAATGGGTGTCATGTGATGGGGGTCCGTTACATTGTGGATGGTAGGGAGGGAGTCTGGGCCATAGCAGGGGTGTGACTGGGCTTTGTACTGAGAGATGTCATCATCTGACTCCTCTTCCTCCTCAGATGATGTCGACAAGGCAGGGGCTAAGTTTCCCATTGCCTTGACATGACCAACCAGCACCTCTTGCTGATGGCACAGTTTCACCATTTTATATTCACAATTCTCATGACTCACTTTTGCAACTCTCTGATCCACATCATCCTGCATCTGCTTCTGTAACACTCTATACGCGGTGCTCAATTCACGATTGTTCCTAGTAGCTACTCCTAAGTCATTACGTACCTGGTTGATCTCATTCTGTAACTGTCCCAACTCCTCATGCATCTGATCATTCATTCTACTTAACAAGTCATTCATTTTCAAAGCCTGCCCCTTATCCTGTCTTTCACATTCCTGCCTCAGCATACAAAGTTCCTGCTTGCTTGCCTGAGCAGAGTGATGCAAAAAAGGAATCCTTTTCATTCTGCAGAGTCCGGAGTTCTGACTCCAAATCCTGCTCATGTCATACACACTCAGTTTTCTGTAATCCCATCTCCTGCTTAAGAGATGAGATTTGCAGTTCAAGGGTTTGAAACCTCACTTCAGAGGCTTCCAAAGCAGCTTAGAGAGCTGCGACCAACAGACCCTTATCTTCTTGCTTTCTGGCTGTTTGTATCATCTCTAAGTACTGGGTTGAAATCCCCAGCACGTGGTTGTTGGATTGACTTGCATCCCTCACGAAGTCAGCCCATCCTCCATGGAAGGTAAGGAAGATTGAGACATTGAGTCTCAGGTGTGTGCAGATATTTGATATGGTGGCCATTGTGTGGGAGGGAATGAAAAATCAAACTGTGAAAAGGTGCCGTGCTGTGTATTGATCCACAACAGGTGCACTAATTCACAGGCAGGCTACTGTGCACTTGTAAGCTTGCAATTCAAAACTGCTGTGGGGTGCAGTGAGTCAGCATTGATCACACCCAGTACGCAGCCAGACAAGTTATTAGAAAGTGGAAGAAAATGGGAGAAATGATGCACACCTGCTGTCCCTGTTGGGAAGGGAAAGTTGTAGCAACAAGTGAAAACTTTGCAAAATCCAAATATTGCCTGCTCGCGGTCACCAATTGTTAGTAGGTTTAAACCTCACTCTCAGATTCTAGGCAATAATGGGCATGCAAGGAATCACAGACATGTTGTATAAGAGTAATAAAGCTTGTTTATTACTACCAAAATGAAAATCACAGTTGCCCTAAGCAGTTCTTACCATTAGGAACTAGGAGCCAATGCTAAGCATTCAATATACCTTGAGGAATCACCTTGTCTCTTGGGGTCTCCGAGGTAGAAGACGTAATGTCTTACATTATATACCTAAGATAATTACCATGGTTACTGTAAGATAGAAACATTCTAGTTACAGAGATAAGCCCTACTGGCTAAATTAGATGTGGCTCCTCAGTTCAAAATAACATTATACAATTTTGTAATAGTCATCACTTTGTTGAAACAAAGAGGTACAGTTTGTACATAGCCATGTAGTAATACAAATCATCAGAAGATGGCAATGGTGACTCATATGTTATAATCGCTACAAGGACACCGGTGTCCTGGCATCTTGTAAGCAGGAAATACATGTGTATATTGAAAAGTAGAGTGTATATCAATTATGTGCATACATATCCTGACATCTACTCTTATACGGTAGATGCCCTTAGCCCTATATGTTAGCATACTATAAATCTAAATGCTAGCTGTCTGTGGTGTACCTATGGGGGTACCAATTAAGGTGCAGGGTCCTCATGTAACAGGGCACAGAAACCCAAAGTCAAAGTACAAAATGGGTAGAGTGGTATTGATGACCACCAAGCAGGAGAGAGACCTGGGGATATTCTTATCACATTACCTAAAGATGGCCGAGCAATGTGACAAGGCATTAAGAAGGGTGAGTGGGATGCTTGGGTCTACAGGAAGGGGTATCATCCGCAAAAAGAGGGAAGTGGTGTCTTTGTATAGATCACTGGTAAGACTTCACCTAGAGTAATGTTCCCAGTTCTGGAGATGATATCTTCAGAAGGATAAAGACAGAACAGAGGTAGTACAGAGTAGGCCATCTAAAATGGTGCAAGGCCTGCATCAAAAGGCCTATGAGGAGAGACTGAAGGACCTCAATATGTACACACTGGAACAAAGGGGGGAATATGATAGAAATCTTTAAATACCTCAAGCGGATAAATAAGTATTTTTCAGAAGAAAGGGTGCTGAAGAACAAGAGAATGTGTTATGAAGCTAGAAAGAGTAGATTCAAGAGAGATGTGAGGAAGCACTTCTTCACAGAAAAAGTGGATTCTTGGAACAGCCTTCTAGTGGCGGTGGTGGGGGCAAAAACAGTGGTGAAATTCAAGAATGTGTGGGATAAGCACAATGGAATCATAGTGGAGAAAACGGAGAAAGATCTGAAGATCAGGCACAGTATGCACTAATAGTGTAGGTGGGGAGAAATGAGCAGATTGGGATGGGCCAGGTGGTCCTTATCTTCTATCAAATTCCATGTTTTTATGTTTCCATGATACCCACCATAAGGAATACTTTGCATCTAGAACTGAGATGAATAAAAAAAAATGTAGTACATCAGCAACTAGAAGTCAAAACTACCAATTAGTGGGCTCACTTTGTGTTTCTTTTTTCTTCAGTTTATCTGATTCTCCTCTGGTGAAGGCTTTTATTACACCCTGACTGATCCCTACAGTTCCATTACCTGGCACCTGAGGGACTAACCTGCCTATCATGGTGCTTCTCCATGGTTTGGACCTGTGGCAGTTTTTATGGTCTTCACACCTGCCACTGAAATGGATCTAGTTTATCAGGAGAGGGCTCTGTAGTCAGTGCAGAGCCTGTGAGCAGTCAGGTCTGCCATCTTGCTCTGCCCTGCCCCCTCCCATTCTCCTCTATTTCTATCCAAAGAGGACTAGATGTGCAGTGTCACTCTATTTACATTCCCATGTGTAGGACATTGCTAGCTGTTGATCATCTGCTCCCAGCTTAGTGGTCTCTGGCTGCCTTGTCCTTAGCCACTGCTAGGGGCCAGAATTATGCTGGGAACCACATATCTCCCTCTCTGGGGAAGGAGAGGTCCCTTGGATGCTCAGTCATCCTCACCAGCTACCTCTCCAATGTCCTGGGCTCATTTTTGAACCAGTGAAAGGAGAATAAACATTTTTACTGAAAAAGGTGTTGCTCTTTGGAACTCTTTACTACCCAATGTAGTCTCTTATAATTCTATAAATTCATTCAGAACCAACTTGATAACTGCATGAATAACTTGTGTATCAATAGTTTTGGTCACAGAGAAGTCACAAATAGACCAGTTAAACATTTTCTGGTTTTCTTCTAACCAAAATTTTCTAAGTTCCCATGTGATGTGGGAACCGTAGGACCAACTTTAAGGTCAAGTTTGAGTTCTGCATTTCTTAGAATAAGCCTAAAATTCAAAAGGCATTTATTTTTCTTGTGTGTGAATTTTCATTTTGCCTTTGAACTGCAAGCAAATTCTAATCTATACTGAAGAAACACATATTCAACTCACATACTTGTTTCTCTAAATTTGTGTCCAGGTGCAAATCTGTTGTGAACTTTTAAATCTTAGTTTGAGAACACCAGCCACTTTAACTATTCATAAATGGTGTGCCATTTATTTAATCAGTTCTTCTTAGTTTCTCCACAATCTAAACAAATGGAATGAAAAGTTCTGATTCATAAAATCTACCATATAAAAATATATTTTTAATTACAAGGGTGCAGTGTGCATATTTATGGAACACAGATAAACAGAAGAAAGAATTTAATTAATGCCTTAGCTGGAAGTTGAATGCAGACTGCCCTGAATACTGTTCCGGTTGTCCCAACAGCTGCATCACCAAGGCAACTGGAAACTGAGACATCCTGACGTACCTTACTCTTTCTCTAATGCACAAGCTGGTGCAGCACAGATAATATATTTTCAATCACAATATTACGTTTTCAGTCACAAGGATGTGGTGTGCACATTTAAGGAACCCGGATAAACTGAATAAAAATATAAACACTTCTCAAGAGAGGTGTGTTGTGGTATTTTGGGACATCCAGATACTGAGCGTCATCAACATGTTGTCATATGGTGACTCCATCACTGTGGAAATTGAACATCATTTTGCCACCACCAGACAAATACCATCCACCACCATCTTGTGAGCAGCAAGCAATGGATTTGTCTACAAGGGTAAGTATGCCATCTTCTAGGTCATCTATTATACACTACCTCAGAAGCAAGCCAGAAGCATCTTCCACCAGCCCCAAACACCCACCACTGGATAAGGCCATCAAGGTAGAGAATGCCAGGTAGCATCATGGCAGGGGGGTCACTCCCCCCAAAAAAGCAAACTAGGGTAAAGTAATAGTTAAGAAATGACTGCAAACCCTTACCAAATAATAGTTCCCAAGCTAACACCTCATCTTTGGCAAATAAGTTAAAGGACTGGCAGTATACAATAGTTTTACCAGAGTGGGCTGAGGATGACTGGGAGTATACAATAGTTTTACCTGAGTGGGCTGAGGATTAATCAACTGGCGAACGTATGTGCCTTTAACTGTTTCTAAAAACTGCTGAAACTGTTATCATCTGGACTAAGTATGTGCCAAACTAAAATCAGAACACCTGTTTTGAATGTATCAGCTAAAAAGAGTTCAGAGAATCCAAATGTTCTACTCCCCACAAAGGGGCAAGAAAAAGACAGCTGCCAATGTAATTGGCTGCTAATTAGAGAATATTGGTAACAATGTATTTGAACAAGACTGTTGCTTATTATTTAATAAATTGCCTACATAACACCTGTTTAAATTATTTGAATAAATAACGGATATTTCTGCCATGGTGTGGTATAGAACAGTGTTTTTCTTGTTTACTAATTCTCAATCCTTAAACTCATAGCAGTGTGAGATCTCAAACTGGGACTATGATTTGCTCCGAGCTAGTATAATGTAATCAGTTTGCCAACCACATATTTGGCATCAAAATATGGGTTGGAGCAAAATACAGCAAACTAAGTAATGTTCCTCACAGAACTCACAATTAAACTTGTCTTATGGCAAAGGATCAAATGATTAGCAGCAAGTTGGCCAGAAACTAGCCATGAGTGATCATAACACAGTAAGGTATATCATTAGGAAAGATAAAATAAAAAGTAAAGTGGTGCTAATGATAGCTTCAGCAAGAAAGAAAAAAAAACTTAATATAAGGTTTGTTTTAAACTGCATCATCACAATAAAGATGCCAGTAAGTCATATATTATTGTTTGCTTGGTTTGGGTGGGAGGAAGAGAGAGAGAGAGAGAAAGAGAGAGAGAGAGAGAGAGAGAGAGACTTAAGAGCTAGTTCTTGTGCTGTTATTGGCTAGGACACAGAGCTGCCTGATTATTGTTTACATGCACCCTATCTCTACCCTGGAAATTGACCAGGAGGAAAACAGAATTAGGAAACAGAGAACAAGAAAAAGCTGGAGTTACAACAGAGGAAGGAAGGAAGGAAGGGATGGAGGGAGGGGAGAAGAGAAAGAGAGAGAGAGAGTCTGCATCAAACTCAATATGTAGACCCTGGAAGACAGGAAGGAGGGAGTGAGCGATATGACAGAGACCTTTAAATACCTCAAGGGGGTAAAAAAGGCACAGGAAGAAAGTATTTTTCAGAAAACAGGTGCACAAGAACAAAGGGTCATGCTACGAATCAGGAGGGGGTAGATTCAGGAGGGATGTGAGAAAGTATTTTTCACAGAAAGAGTGGTGGATTCCTGGAACAACCTATTAGCTAATATGGGTAGAGTAGAAACAGTGGTAAGATTCAAGAATGAATTGGATAGGCATAAAGGAATCTTAGTGGAAAGAAGTAGGGGAGGGAGAAAGAACTGGAAACAGGTAGGATCTATGGAGATGTGGTAAGTTGACAAAAATAGGTAGACTAGGTGGGCCAAGTA
Organism: Neoceratodus forsteri; assembly: GCA_016271365.2. Lineage (NCBI taxonomy): Eukaryota > Metazoa > Chordata > Ceratodontiformes > Ceratodontidae > Neoceratodus > Neoceratodus forsteri. The sequence goes on along the minus strand of CM028129.1, from coordinate 812,813,740 downwards.
GTCCTTATCTGCTGGCAAGTCTATGTTTCTATGAAGAGACAGGAGAGGATAGGAAAGGAGAGGAGAGGAGAATTCATTTAGGTCAGCCAACATCAAAATGGAAGGATAAAAGGTTTGGTAAGAGACTGAACAAGCTGGAAAGTGAACTGAATTCAAGCTTCTGAAAGAAGCTGTCTCTAGATCCAAAAGTATGGCTACAGAGATGGAGGAGCAAAGATTTAAAAGAATAACAGAAACAATGGCCAACAGAGTGAAAAAGGTATGTTGCAAACTGTATCAGAGTATTATTGGTGGAGGTTGAATTCATCTCCTTCCCAGAACTGGCACATGGAGGTATTTTCTTTTTTGGGGCAACTGCAGTACAATGAATTATTTAACAAGGAGAAGAATGTATTAACTGAAAGATTTAAAGATAGGGGATTTTAAAAACTGAACATTACAGGCAGCTAACTCTAAGATAGAAATTTTTAGTATAGAAGAGGCTATACAGTGTATGCAGACTAATACAATACAATATACAGTAGGTGTTTTCTGTACACAACAGTAAGGAATTACAAATAAAATTGGCAAGTATTGAACAAAAATAGGCCCATATTACAGGATAGCACTAGCACTACTGTAAACTGGTGCATATTATGCTTCAGGCACTAGAAAACAACAGTCCACAATTTTTACTGGAGCCTCGAAAGTCAGAAACTTACAAAGAAACATAGAATTTGTTGGCAGATAAGGACCACTTGGCCCACCTAATCTGCCCATTTTCCCTACCTGTTTCATATACCTCAGATCCTAAATGATCTGCAGCTTACCATCTCTTTCCTATCACTAGAGTTCCTTTATGTCTGTCCCAAGAGTTTTTGAATTCCCCTACCATTTTTGCCCCTGCAACCTCTGCCAGGATGCTGTTCCATGGATCCACCTCTCTTTCAATGAAAAAATACTTTCTCATGTTACTCCTAAGTCTACCCCCTTCTATTTTCATATCAGCTTACCCTTGTGGGCACTATCCTCAGTGTTCCCATGCTACTAAGAAAGTATGTTATGGGCATCCCTTCACTAATTAAGTTTTTCAAGTAAGGGACCACATCACTAGTGACTCATCACATGGCATGCATACATACTGTTTACTGCAATGTCCGTGTGACAAGTTGTACACTGTTAAAGCAACACAATACCTTAAAATGAAAATCTGTGAATGTAAGAGCTGTATCTCTAAAGAGACTAAAACTCATCAGAAGTAGTCAATTTAACAATGGCAGGACATAATACATTATTCCCATTCCTCTGGGTTTTGGAACAGGTAAAAGAAAATTCAAGAGGTGGGTGCTGGGATTTATAAGAAAGAGGGGGATGTGGAGATATACTGTACATGATCTGTTCTCTAGCAAAAGAAAGGTGAATGAATGTAGGAGAGGGTTCATAGGTTCATAGGTTCATAGAAGTGTATGAGCAATGAAGGCATATGTAAGGATGCCCATTGTATGCTCGCCACCCATATGCCCTATGGGTGGAAATCAAATTTTTTGTTTCCCATATGTTTATCCAATCTTTGCTTAAAGGTATTTAAATTATCACTATTAATGACACCTACAGGTAAGTTATTCCACAAATCCACAACTCTCTGTGTGAAAAATAGACTCCTTCTAGTGGATATACATTTTTCTCCAATGAGTTTATAACCATGACTCCTATTTGATTTGACATTGGAGGCAGTAGTAAGTCCAATTGTGGTTCTTAAATAATCATTTTTTAAGGTTTGATATACCAATATTAAGTCACCCCTTATTTGTCTGTATTTTACAGAAAATAGGTTAAGTTTTTTTAATCTATCTTCGTAACTATTACTATGTAAAGATGATACTTTTTTAGTGAATTTACGCTGAACACCCTCAGTGAGTTTTAAACCCCTTATAGAAGTTAGTGCACAAAATTGAGAGCAGTATTCCAAGTGGGGACGTACCAGACTGGTGTAGAGTGGCATAATAACCTTGGAGTCTCTACTTTTGATATTTCTTAAAATAGAGCCAATTATTTTATTACATTTTTTAACTTTAATTATATTATTTTTTTCGAAAGTTAAATTATCTGAGATTATGACACCCAAATCCTTTTCTTCCAAAATACTTTTTAGATAAACATTGTTTAAGGAATAATTGAAGGGGATGTTATTTTTGCCCAAATGTAAGACTTTACATTTGTCAACATTAAAAAACATACCATAAGCCTTTGCCCAGTTTGATAGGTTGTTTAAATAATTTTGTATGGAGCATTTATCATGAAAGGTGCTTACCAAAATACCCATTTTACAGTCATCAGCATATTTTGTGACCCATATCTTATCAGTAGTAGGCAGTGTAGATACCATAATATTAAACAGTATTGGACCCAGGACGGAGCCCTGGGGAACACCACTAGTCACCACACCCGTCACAGACAGGTGACCCTTGACTGATACCTGATGAGTTCTGTTTTCCAACCATGACTGTATCCAGTTTATAATATTAGGTTGCAACTTAATTTTGACCAGTTCTTGTAGTAAGACTTTATGTGATACTTTATCAAAAGCTTTGGAAAAATCCAAAAATATTACATCTACCGGAATACCCAAGTCCAAGGCAGCACTTACTGGTTCAAAAAAATGTAGTAGGTTGGTCAAAACTGATCTTTCAGTCACAAAACCGTGTTGAAAGATATCTACTATTTTATTTCTTTCTAAATGATCTATAATATGGGCTTTAAGCAATCTTTCCATAATTTTGCCTATGATGGAAGTCAGGCTTATGGGCCGATAATTGTTAGGGTCATATCTGGATCCACCCTTATATATGGGTGTAACTATAGCCTCCCTCCAAGCCTGAACAACTTTACCTTCTCTGATTGATGAATTAAATAACACAGCTAGAGGACCATAAATTGAATGACTAATTTTTTGTAAAAATCTAGGTGGAATACCATCAGGACCAGGAGAGCTGTTTGATTTTAAATATTTAATTTGTTTTGCAACCTCCATTTTTGTAAAAACAGGAAAACTAGAATTATTTACTAGAAGAGGCGTATTTGCAGCTTCCTTAGTTTCGAAAACTTGTAGAAATGTCTCATTTAGAATTGTAGCAGTAGTTGTTTCATCTAAAATAGGTATATCATTGATGTTAAAGGGTCCAATTGTATGATTTCTTTCTTTCATGGAACCAATATAATTATAAAATTGTTTTTTGTTGTCTTTAACTTTAGTAACTAAGTTGAATTCAATTTTAGATTTAGATGATTTAATCATGTGTTTTCATTTTTTGGCTGCAATTTTGTATTTTTCCAGGAGACTGTTGGAATTAACTTTTTTATAGTTTCTATATAGTTTTCTTTTTTTTTGAAATTGTTTCTTAATTTTTGAGGACCACCAAAGAGGGACACGTTTATTGTTGCAGTACTTAATTCTATAAGGAACCCACTTTGAGAGACAAATATTGATTTTGTTATTAATTAAATCCCAAATTTGTAATAAATTTAGGTTATTTAGTTCCATCTCCCAATTCCATTTAGATAAAAAATCATTTATGTTTTTATAGTTTGCTTTATTAAAGTTTTTGATTTTAGTAATGCCATTTGTGCTTGGAAAGTCTGCTATGTATTCATAATTGACCATGTAATGATCACTATCACCCAGAGGAGTAAGTATTTTGATATTATCAATTTTCTCATTAACATTGGTGAGTACAATGTCAAGGATATTGTTACCATGGGTAGGTTTATTAACTATTTGTTCTAAGTTAGATTCAAGAAAAGTATCCATAAACATCTTTTCAGTATTTGAAGCTGATGTATAATTGTCCCAGTTGACAGTTGGAAGATTGAAATCACCCATCAGTATATAGGGAGTATAAATGTGTACCTCAGATATTTCTTCTATTAAACTTTGATTTTCATCATTAGTTAAACTAGGAGATCTATATATTAGCCCAATTACTAGTGGACTATGGGGGAGAAAAATTTTGACCCATAAGCTCTCATTATTACTTGTTCTAGTTTTAATTGTGTTTGCTTTCAAGTGTTCATCAATGTATAATACAACACCTCCTCCCTTTTTATTTTCATTTCGGTTTTTGTAAAACTTATTATATCCCTTTATGTCAGTGTTCCAGTCTTCATCCTTATACCAAGTTTCAGTAACTCCACAAATTGATATTTTTTGTGCTTGAAGGATGTAAGTAAGTTCTCCTTTTCATTGCGTGAGACTTCTGGCATTAGTTAATATAATATTTATATTTGGTTTAGAAATGACACCAGTAGTGTTCGCTTGGGGAATTTATGGTTGATTATGGATGCAGGGTTTGAAGAATAGTTGAAAAATTGAGGTTCAAGAGTTGTATCTAGAACATACAACTCCCCCCTTGCTGGAAGTTTAAACAACTATTGATAGAATGCACTATGCTTTCGCCCAATAGCCTACTACCCCTCCTGCTGAGATGGAGTCCGTCCCAACAATAGAGGTTTAATTTACCATAAAAGTCCTCCCAGTGAGTTATACATTATATATCTTGCTTAAGACACCAACATCTCAACCAATTATTTATTTCTCTCATTCTACATTGTTGGGAAAGATTTGCTCTTGGAATAGGCAAGATTTCAGATAGGACTACCTCACATCCTAAATCCAATAATTTGTTTGTTAATGCAACATAATCTTCTTTTAGTTTTTGAGAAGAATCCTTTAGAACATTGTTGGCGCCTATGTGAACTATTACCAAAGGTTTAAAACCTGAGTTTTGTAAGATGTTGTTGGACATCTCTGTGATGTCAGTAATGCCAGCACCCCTGAAGCTTGAAAGAGTTCTATTTGTGTTGTCAGGGTTGCAAATGATTCTATCAATATGTTTGATGATAGAGTCTCCTAGCACTATAAGCTGTCTTTTTTTGCAAACATCATCTTGATTTAGGTCCAAGTTGTCACAATTTTCTAAGGAAATCAAGGGGTTTACATCAACTTGGTCATGTTTTTTGGCCTCTCTGGTGTCAGTAACATTTTGTAGATTGCTGGGAAAAAGAGGTGAAGAATTAAACTCTGCATTTGAAAGATTCATATTTGTTATAGTAAATATTGGGTTTTCTATATTTTCAAAATTTTCAGAAATGGGGTCACTTATTGTTTCTGGATCATGGCCTGTATCCAAGATATATGTTAAGGGATCAAAGGAATTGAAAGTAGAAACCATAAATTGGTCTGCTCTTCTGCCCTTTTTTGGATTTTTTTGAATTTGTAAAGTGTACCAATCTTCATCTGCATTATCAGATGGATCTTCTTCCCTTGTTCTCTTAACACTCACTTTTTTTCTTTTCTTTTTGTGCAGGGGTATTTAAATAGGTTCTTGACAAGTGGTGATAATTTTGTTTGCCTTCTGGCATTTTGATAATGGTCTAAGTTTTTTCCCTGATGTTTGGGCTTTTTGCCTACCACATGTACTTTGGTGGGTTGGGAAATATCACTAATTTGATTTTTAAATCTACTAGACATTTCCTGTTGGCTGGTCTCTAAAAAGCTTAACCTATTGTTAAACAATTCCAATTTGGCAGTTAAATCATGGTTAACTTTACATTTAACACAGGTAAAGGGCAAGGTGAAGTTGTTTATGTCAGATATTAAGTACATATTACAGAACTGACATCTGCAACCAAAGCACTCTTTGTTTATTTGGATAATATCTTCCATATTTTTACATAGTAAGTTTAACTCCAAGATGGTATATTACAGTTTATGAAGGTATTTGACTTCTCAAGCTGCCTGTTGAACAAAATACAGTAAAGCTTAAAACAAGCTACAATAGAGTATAGGAATAGTATTGATTGTCTGGAAAACACAAAGTCACCTTCCACCTTCTTCTGCCTACGGACGCGAACAGACGCCGCTGGCCTCTGCCTGCGTCGCCTCCGCTCCGCGCTCGACTCCGCTCGCTGGAGCCGACAGTTATGTAGCGCTATCGCGCTGATGTCACCAGTTGCTATGGTGATCAAAGGAGACAACAAAGCAAAACAGTGGGGCCGGGCAATGTATATAGCTTGTCTTTATAAAGGCGAATTAGCCAACACCAAAAGCAGCTGCAAAGGGCTGTCTTTTGAGCACTGAGGAGCAATGCCTGCCCAGTTTTCCAAGCCCTCTAAAAGGGGGTTTAAAAAATGCCTCTACACTGATTTCCCTGTCAAAACAGTAGGCAATACCTGTTAGCAATGCAGAGAGACTAGGAGATGAGCTAAAAAGCTCTCTGGAGCCCACAGTTTTGTAGCCCTATCACGCTGACGTCACCAGTTGCTATGGTGATCCAAGGAGACAACAAAGCAAAACAGTGGGGCCGAGCAATGTATATAGCTCACCTTTATAAAGGCAAGCTAGCCAACACCAAAAGTAGCTGCAAAGTGCTGCCTTTTGAGCACTGAGGAGCAATGCCTGCCCAGTTTTCCAAGCCCTCTAAAAGGGGGTTTAAAAAATGCCTCTACACTGATTTCCCTGTCAAAACAGTCCTTGAATTTAAACAGTAGGCAGTACCTGTTAGCAATGCAGAGAGACTAGGAGATGAGCTCAGATTGGCACATCTTTTTTCTGAAACATGACATAACAGTATGTTTCTGCCACTCCATCATTTTATAGCTGATAAACTAAACGTGGGATTGGGTCATATTATGTCACATGAATGAATATAAAAATGGATAACCAGTGAGGGGTATTCTAATAACCTGAATATGAAGTGTACAAACTGGAAGATAAGAAAGTATTAATTTGAAGTAAGGGCATTTGTAAGTAATGTGGACATGGATTCATTCTAAATCAATTTGCAGCTTACTGAGAAAACAGAATAGGGCTAGACAATGGAACCATAGGAAAAAAAACTGGGGAATTAGTTTGCAGGGCAGCTGGAAATATGAAACATTTCCATTGCAAGCTACCATGCAGATGTTTCACACAGAAATAATTGTCCTCATACCTTTGCAGGGCAATGTTTAATGGCTTTAGGGCCACTAGCTCCCATGGTACCTCTCTATTTATCTAATCCTTTAATCTCAGATTTAGAATTGGGTAGCCATCTGGGAACAAGCAACCAACAAACAGTGTGGTTCACAATAAACACAGCCATAGAGTCAAGCCATACAAAAGCAAGAGTATTGGACTTTAGGAGGGCTGACTTTGGGAAAATGAGATAGTGCCTCAGAAAAGCACTAGCAAACAGGCAAGAAGGAGAGGTGGAGGAACAATGGGGACTAATCAAAACAGCCATCACAGAGGCAACAAGCCTTTGTGTGAAGCAAATCAACAAAACACAGCAAAGGAAAAAAACGGTATGGTTCTCAGAAGAGGTGGCAGGGAAGCGGAAGTTTAAGAAGAAAAGGACAGCATTCAGAAAATATAAGGAAACACAGAAGGAGCAGGACAGAGAACTTTATCAGTTAAAGCAGAAAGAGGCAGAGAAGGCAGTTAGAATAGCAAAGGCCCAAAACGAGGAAAGGATAGCCAACTCTGTTAAGAAGGGGGATAAGACCTTTCATAGGTACATTAGGGAGCAATGAAAGACCAAGGGAGGGATACTGAGGCTTAATAAAGGGGAGGGAATGTGGGCAGAGGGTGACAGTGAAAAAGCAGGGATACTGGACAAATATTTCTGCTCAGTATTCACAAAGGAACAGGAGGGGGAGGTACCTAAACCAAACAAGAGAAACACTCTGGATAGGGGGATTGATACCATTCCACTCACAGAAGAAAGGGTTCTGAAAGAACTAGTAAAATTGAAGGTGGGCAAAGCAATGGGGCCTGATGGGATTCACCCAAGAATTCTAAAAGAACTAAGGGTAGAACTAGTGACACCACAGACTATTCTCTTTAACAAATCATGGGAGGATGGGGTGGTACCTGAGGACTGGAGGAGGATGTATGTGATTCCTCTTCACAAAAGTGGGAGCAGGGCAGAGGCAGGAAACTACAGACCAGTTAGTTTGACCTCAGTGATAGGGGAAAATGATGGAATCACTTCTGAAGGAAAGCACTGTTGAGTACCTAGAGGCCAGTAGAGCACAGGGCCCAAGGCTACATAGATTCACAGCAGGAAGGTCATGTCATAGGAATCTAATGGATTTCTTTGACTGGGTGACCAAAGTATCAGACTGAGGAGAGGCTTTGGACATGGCCTACCTAGATTTTAGCAAGGCATTTGATACAGTCCCACACAAAAGATTAATATGCAAGTTTGCCAGCCATGAAGTGGGTCCCAAGGTGGTAGCCTGGATAAAAAATTGGCTGGACAACAGGACACAAAAGGTAATAGTAAATTGAGTCCACAGACATGAAAGGAGGGTTACTAGCGGGGTACCACAGGGTACTGGGACCGGTCCTTTTTAATGTCATTATAAGTGGCACTGCAGAGTAACTGGAAGGAAAAGTATGTCTCTTTGCAGATGACACAAAGATTTGTAACAGGGTTGATACACAAGATGGAGTAGAAAGGATAAGAAGGGACTTGGCAAGGTTAGAGGAATGGTCAAATGTATGGCAGCTTAGATTCAATGCAAAGAAGAGCAAGGTAATGCACCTGGGAAACAAAAATCCAGGGAAAGAGTACACAATGGGGGATGACATATTGAAAATGACAAAAATGCAAAGGGATCTGGGGGTAATTATCTCAGATGACCTAAAGGTGGGTAAGCAATGTGAGATGGCAGTAAGGAGGGCTGAGGAGATATTGGGATGCACAGGGAGAGGCATCAACAGTAGAAAACAGAAAATCTTTATCCCTCTGTACAGACAGTTGGTGAGACCCCATCAGGAGTACTGTGTGCAGTTCTGGAGACCCCATCTCTGCAAAGACATAGACAGAGTGAAGGTTGTCCAGAGGAGGGCAACCAAAACGGTGCAGGGTCTGCACCAGAAGACATATGAAGAGAGACTAAAGGAACTTAATATGTATACCTTCCAGAAAAGAAAGGAGAGGGGGGACATGATAGAAACTTTCAAGTACCTCAAGGGAATAAACAAAGTCCAAGAGAGTAGCATCTTTCAGAAAAAGAGATGTGCAAGGACAAGGGGGCACAATTTGAAGATAGAGGGGGGACAGCTCAGAGGTAATGTGAGGAAGTATTTTTTCATGGAGAGGGTTGTGGATGCATGAAGCAGCCTCCTGAGGAGGTTGTGGAGTCAAGAACAATGGGGGAATTCAAGAATGCATGGGACAGACATAAGGCAGTTCTAGAGGGGGGTAGGAGGAAGTAGGCTGTTGGTTAACTAGGATCTGCAGCTTATCCATCAGGTAGGAAAATGGGCAGACTAGGTGGGCCAAGCAGTCCTTATCTACTGTCAAATTCTATGCTTCTAGTACAAATTACTATTCTGTGTTTTTTTAACAAAAGACAGGGATGGGCAAATTGGTTATGTGTATTTTTTGATTAAATTAGATAATTTTGCTAAGACACCGGTACTTAACTTATTAATAAGAAAGGAAGAGGTGGAAAAATGTTCAACAGGATTGATATTAACAACGGTCTTGTACCATGTGGATTTAATCCATGAATTCTTCAAAACTTATCTCATGACTCAGCAATACCATTTGCAATAATGTTCAGTGTATCAATTAGAATGGGTTTTCAAAAGCCGTTGGGGTATATTTGCGATGGGGCTAAACTGACCCTCATGTACCCAAGTGCAATTTTCAAAGGTTGGGTGAAGGGACATAGGGCCATGTCCATCTAACAAAGGTGTTTTGATTTACTCTGATCACTACCACAATTGCATATCGCACAAAACAGTTCCCTCTCCATACTTATGTAGTACCCTCAGACCTCATCTTTACCATGGTGTAGCAAGCTTCTACCAGATATTTCAGGCTCTGATGTAACAGACACTGAAAAAACTAGTACCATCGCAGACTGTAGGATATACACCAAGATGTTCCATAACCAATTCAAATTAATATTGTACTGAAGCAAGATGGCACCATAGGAGGAGAAAACATTGTGAGCGCCCATGCAGCCACCTACAAATAATGTAATTCAGGGATTTTGCTGGACTGAGACTTATAGTATTTGTTTTAGTGTGTGATCACCATGACAGTTGTGATTATATTGTTTTATTTTTATTTTTTAGTCAATTTTATTAGTTCTTGTATCAGCATATCCTTGTGGAAGTATACCTATGTGTCAGTGTATTACTGAGATGTAAGCTACAGAGCAATGAGTAACTACTTTTTGTTTAGTAGTGAGCTATTGGTTCAGTGGAGAGTTTCATGTGTTCCCGTATCTTGATTTAATCATGGTCTTGCAGTTGCCTGAATCCTTTCCAAATTGGAGAAATGGATGATTAACCAAATAGGAAATTTGGTAGCAGGAGACCTACATAAGTTGATTCCCTGAGGATTTGAGTTTTCTGATCAGCTCAGCTGGAGCTGTGTGGCAATATTTTCACTTGGTGGCAGTTACAGTTAGTTTAGTTTATTGTTTGACTTATCAGTCATCAACAAATTCAATTAAAATGAAGTACACAAACATTAAAATACATTGTACAACATGATAATATACATAGTAGAACACATATATTGCATAGTCACAAAGTTTCTAACAGTGTTCATCTGCATTAACCCCCCCCCCCAAGACTGCCATATTTATACCTCTGTGCTGATTCAAGGCTAAAATTCTACTAAACGTTTATCAGTCCTTTTCTTAACTTAATTTATTGCTGTAAAATATTTGGCCAATCTCTCTATGGACCAAACACCTGCAGTATGCAGCAAAATGGAAGTCAAAGTTATGAGATAAATACCATAAGTGGCATTTAAAAATGGCTTTAGGCAATAGGTTCTTTCCTTAACCTGCCAGGTGCAGCTCCACATTGCATGGCAAAGATACTAAGTCCCCCCCAGAGAAAATGAGCAATTGTATGTATCATTTGAAATATGTTTGTGGTGGCATTTCAAGACATTACTATCGAATCTTTCGAATTTATGCATTATAAATATTCTGTGTTGCCCAGGATCAGATAAAATGTCCAGATAGGGCTTCATACCAAAGTAGTAGTTATTATTCACATACTATTTACAGTATGCTGTATTAGTAATATCTGTTAGGTCCTCATTGCACCAAAATTTTGTAATTTTCTTAGAAATATATTTTTTATATTTTATACTGATCATAATTCCTTTATCTATGTATGTTTTTAGAACATATAATTTATGTTTTTTAACAACATTAAAAGGACACTGTGTTATGGTTTTGCATCATATTATTTATAGTTAAAAGCCCACATTTTCTGACTGCTTACCTTCCCTAAAATTTATTGATGTTGTTGGTTATTATGCCTGCCTCCTTGCTTAGTAGAACTAAAATGCATGCTAATGTATAGTTATAAACAATCTTGTTTTGTTTCAATTCCCGAATCTAGTCTTACTGAGTACTTCCTGAACATCACAAACACCCTCCAATAGTGAAGACACTCATGATACAATAGCCTCCAAAACTCACACTGTATAATGAGTGGTTAGACAGTGTTGGATGCATTCCTATGTCCAGGAAAGACGTAGTGGCAGTTGATCCAGGATTCTAAACAAACATATTTTTGTGTGGCAACACCAGTATGGAGGGCAGTCCATTTTTCACTTTTTAAAAGAGAAATAATCAGAATAAAACAATCAGTTGCATCAGCAGTCTCTACAGAATATGAACAATCATAACGTGTTTTTTTTTTTAAACTAGGGGCACTCTGAGGCCTAAAGGGGGTTGACAGTGTCTCTTTAATATTGCAGGATGCCAAAAATGTTGAATGTGACCCAACCTATACCACTCCATCTTTTCTTGGAGACATTTGTATAGAAACACAGAAACATAGACTTTGATGGCAGATAAGGACCTCTTGGCCCACCTAGTCTGCCCATTTCCCTACCTATTGGATAAGCGTCAGATCCTACAGTAGTTAACCAACAGCCTACTTCTTCCCACCCCCCACCAGAATTGCCTTATGTCTGTTATGTTATGTATAGCATATTATGTATTATAATCTATTAATGGGATAATCTTGTTAATCTCAACCAGACATTTATTCTTCTTATCTCAAAACTAGCATTTATGTTAATTATACCAAGTTCAGTTCTGATGTAAGATGCTAGACATGATGGTCCAAGACCCAAAGTTTTTCTTAACATTTTTTATAGAGGAATAGTTAGCCTTTCCCTGTGTCTAATATCCCACACTTCTGTCCCATACAGCAACTGAGACTGGAATTTGGCTTCAATTACCCCCACCAGGAGTCTTATACTGGAGCCACCACATTTATAGTTACACTTGGCTGAACTAAGAGTTGTTTTTTTAGGGTCTCCAAAGTTTTGGTATAATGGCCATTCCATAGTGTATTTGCACCAATTACAGTGCAAGCAGGGAAGAATGATCAGAAGAACGAAAGTTGGTGGCAGTAATAGGACAGTCATTTGTTTTTATTTTTACCTATGGACAGGACAGGAGCAGCAATATGAGTAAAGATGCATCAGCTGCCATTGGCCGAAGTCTGCTTTGGGCTCTGGTGGCAGAGAACTTTATAAATTAATACTACTAGCATTCAACCCTTGGACACATAGACTTGAAGATTTTCACTTCTGTTTTTATATCCAACAATGTAATAAGGTTAATCATGTAGGGGATGTTAATGCATTAAATTATTTGGGAGACAAACTCCCCTACAGTAAGTAATTTCATCCCTGAACTGAGTTAAGAGATGATAAATCAATAGATAGAAACTCTGTAGCACCAGGCTGGATAAAATAAGAAGGGAACTGTCCCCATGGATGGTATGCAGATATCAAGAGAAAGCTCACTAGTGGCTGTTTATTTAAATAGGAAGAGAACCTCCCAAGTGAATGCAGTTTCTTCCTCATTTCAGTCTTCTACCCCCCCACCACAAGAGTTAATGCAGTAATATTTGGAATTTTGAATGCATCTTAAAAGCTGATTGGAGCTGATTTCTACTTTATATTGTCCACATTTCAACCACAAAATAAGAGGTCCTGAAGCAGGGACAAAGCTCCCCAGTGACAGTTTGTTTTGGTCAGAAATGGAGGGGATCTCCCCAACATCTGTACCAGCTGGCTGTAAGATATAAGCTTTTCAGTGGTTGAGAGAAGAAGGTAGGAGAATTAGCTCCCCTGGGGCTGAAGCAAGAGACAGTAAATGGAGGAAAAACAACTGATATGATATCATCATACTGGACTGAGTTTTAATTCCGTGCTTTATTTTTTTTTTATTATTTTTTATTTTCTTGTGATACAGAACTGTATTCAAGATCACGATTTCTAGGGAGGAATTAGTGAGGCTAGGAAGGCAAAAAAAGTAATGGGGTGTTTAGAAAAGAACATAAGAGATAAGACCAAATATAATTTTAAAAGGGAAAATTAAAACCAGAAGGCTGCAGAGGCAGAAGTAGTAAAGGAGGGAAGGGAGGGGAGATTAGTAGAGGGAAAAAGAAATGAAGGGGAAGAAACATAGAAACATAGAATTTGACAGCAGATAAGGACCGCTTGGCCCACCCAGTCTGCCCATTTCCTTACCTAGTGGATAAGCTGCAGATCCTAGTTAACCAGCAGCCTACTTCTTCCTACCCCATCCCTAGAATTGCCTTATGACTGTCCCATGCATGCTTGAATTCAACCATGTTTTGACTCCACAACCTACTCCGGAAGGCGTTCCATGCATCCACAACCCTCTCTGTGAAAAAATACTTCCTTAAATTACCTCTGAGCACCCCCCATCTTCAAATTGTGCCCCTTGTTCTTGCACACCTCTTTTTGAAAGATGCTACCTCTTGGACTTTGTTGATTCCCTTGAGGTACTTGAAAGTTTCTACCATGTCCCTCTCCTCCTTTCCTCGAGGCTACACATATAAGCTCCTTAAGTCTCTCTTCATATGTCTTCTGGTGCAGACCCTGCACCATTTTATTTGCCCTCCTCTGGACAGCTTCCATCCTGTCTATGTCTTTGTGGAGATTGGGTCTCCAGAACTGCACGCAGTACTCAGATGGGGTCTCACCAGCTGTCTGTACAGAAGGATAACAACTTCCTGTTTTCTACTGATGATGCCTCTTCCTATGCATCCCAATATCCCCAGCCCTCCTTGCTGCCCTCTCACATTGCTTGCCCACCTTTAGGTCATCTGATATGAGTACCCCCAGGTCCCTTTCTATTTTTGTTGTTGTCAGTATCTCACCCCCCATTGTGTACTTTTCCCCTGGGTTTTTGTTTCCCAGGTGCATTACCTTGCACTTCTTAGCATTGAATCTAAGCTGCCATACATTTGACCAATCCTCTAACCTTGCCAAGTCCCTTCTCATCCTTTCCACCCCACCTTGTGCAGCAACTCTGTTGCAGATCTTTGTGTCATCTGCAAAGAGACATACTTTTCCTTCCAGTCCCTCTGCAATGTCGCTTATAAAGACATTGAACAAGAAAATTAAGATAATCCAGAGCCATGGCAAGAAACATATGAAGCTAAGAAAGAAAGGACCCCAACATAGTCTGATTCTGAAACATATTCAAAATAATACAACACAGTTAAAAAAATGCTGTCTCTTGATTGGCCGGATGGAATCCTTACCTAGGGGAAATCCCACCCTTTTTATTAATATTTGGTAACTGGGTAAGGCCCATTAAACCAAATGCCTGTTTTCAGGTTAAACTCGGGAGCACTGAGGAATATTAAGTGACTTGCTTAGGGTCACACAGTGTGCAAATTACGGTTGTTGGAATCAAATCTAGGTCTACTGGATGTACCAAACTCATTCATAGCTCATTACTCTTGCCTCTAGGCTATACTGCCAGCCCATAGCCTAAATGTAAGGTGCCAGCTGACTTATATAACAGAAATAATTTCCAAATGAGTACACTGTTTTCAGTTAAAAAAAAATCATCTCAGCTGCCATATTCCTTTCTCATATCTTTCATTTAAGCTTTAAATTGACAACTGATTTTAAGTTACAAACAATTCCTAACAATCAGAGCCACATAAATGTTCAAAATCTGGTTGAGCATACTTTACTTGTGGTTTGTAATCAAATTCTTCAAACAACAAACCCAGCTAAAAATCCTCCTGAGAATGTTGATGCTCACTGAATCCCAGATTCAGCCAAACAGCCACATCAAACAGCTTCAGGTCAAAATGTCCCTTTCATGATGGTCAAAATGTTACTCTCATACCAGGTTCCAATCATGCTAAAATGTCACCCAAAATGGACACAAGTAAGTAAAATGGCTACTGTTTAAAATATTAGCATCATGCCAGGTCCTGATTGTGCTAAAACACCACCCAGAACCTATCCCTCAAGCTGCATCTCTCAGTCTCCACAATACATTACCTAGCTTTAACTCACAGCCCTGACCACTCGCTTTTCACTCTTTCCACTCTTTCTCCTCAACCCCAGCTGCTTGCATCTCACATGCTCTCCCCATACCCTGCAGAAAACATGCAGACTTTTAAAGTACAACAACAACAAAAAAAGAACCTCATGGTCATGGATAAAAACAGAAACTCAAGAGGAGTGAGGGGCTATTTGAACCATAATCTCTCTTGCAACGGGGCACTATTCATTTATTTATTTACTTTTTGTTGACCGGGTAAGTGCACTAGACAAATCAAACCTATTTTCAGGCACAACCCGGGAGGGGGGGATACAGATGAATGCCAACTGACCTTGAACCAGATTAAGCTGCCAGTGGTATTTTTAGTGAATGAGGGAAATTTGGCCAGGGCACTGGGGAAATTCCCCTACTTCCTGCGAGCAGGGGGGACCCTTTTGCTGGTGACTCCAAGATGGTTGCTGTTCCAGATCCTGGTGGAGGTGGTGGAAATTCTGTGGAAGGCAGGGAAGCTATCCTCACTGATATAGATACTGAGAATGGAGTGGTGAAGAGTTCTGCTGTATGCACACCACGGGAGCACTTTCAAGAAAACCGTGGAGAATACTGCACTATGGGAGAGGCGGAAGCCATAATGAAACACAACATGGAGCTTATGGATGCTGTTGCAGTTCAGAATCAGGAAGTTGATGATTTGCAGGATGGCGAGTGGTGCACAGAACCTCTGATTGTAGAGGAGGAGGGTTCACTAGTTCCTGCTGTGGCTAGGATGCCTTTACAACCAGAGGAGGAACGTGGAGCCATGTGGAAGTTAAAGACGACATCGAAGAGCTTTCCAGCCAGGGACTGGAGCAAAGAAACTGCCCTGCTGGATGCAGGATGGATGAGGCAGGATGGCAGGTGGTTACCTGATTCCAAATGGGTTTCTTTTTCAACAGAGGATACGGTTGCTACGGAGTCTTCAGGAAGGGTACAGCCTTTGGAGCCGCTGGTGGGGGCAGATGATGCTACAGTTGGTGAGACTATACAATCTTTTGCTGCGGGGTAGACTTGGGGGCCTCTTCTGGGAAATCGCATGTTTCTGTTCCTTCTTCTCCTAGAAGAGAACGTTTTCACACAGGTCCTCGCTTTTCAGACCTCTTTAGAAACAATCACCTGGAACAGGCCTCCAGATGGAATGCTGTCCATCTCAGGTACAGGGGGGCCCTTCAGGAGCAGCCTGATCAATTCTTTGTGGCCCACAGGCTGCTCAAAGGTTCTATGAACTTTCAGGCATCAGACATTTATGTCCTGATTAACATTCGGGGGGAAGAAACTTTTGATATTAGTTTCAAATCATTTGTGGGCCTTGATAAATTTTGGCATAAGTATGATTCTGTAAAAGCTACTCCCTTATAGACTCCATTCTGGGCTATCCCCATCATGAAACCGCTGTTTAAAACTGTGCATATTATGTTCTGGAATGAAGGGGTAAATGTGGTGGACATTCTGTATTGGCTGGAGAGTAAATGCACTGTATTGGGGCCTCCTGAACCAGTTATTGATGGGGAGGTATCTGGACAGGCAGTTGGAAGTTCAAGGTAAAACTACATATTGTGGGGGATTTGGTTCAACATGTTCCAAATAGTTTTTTCTTGGGGAGGGATCGAGGTGTCTGCTTTTATCCAGGCCAACTCAAGGCATGTAATAAATGTGGGAGCCCACGCCATCTCAATAGTGCATGTGATCAAATCAGATGTGCTTTGTGTGGAGAACTGGATCATGACAGTGGTGCTTGCCGCAATGTTTTTTGCTGCAATCTTTGTGATATCCAGGGGCATGCTTACCACCAATGTCCATATGTGAGTCAAAACAATTTGGGGGGCCTAGATAAGGAAACCTTGATCTCGGATGCTTAGGACTGATTTAGGCCATTTACAGAGGAGACAGCCCTACTGACCCTAATCCTCCTGGTCCGGATCCTTCAGCTTCAACTCCTCCTGAGGGAGTGGTATCTGGCTCCTCTCGTATGCCCTCCGATGTGGCACAATCACTAGAGGGTCTGGGGCTCAATGCTCCTATCATACCCATTCTAGCCCCCCCTCCCAGTTCCTGAGTTTCAGGCACCTCATCCGAGATGTGTGACTTGGTCTCATGCTAAAAAGATTGGGATACCACCTATCACCCCCACACATAACACTTTTCAGGTTTTGCAGGATGCAGATGGGGACTCTGAATCTGATCTATCGGTTGCTTCTGGGGTTTTGTCTGGGATGGAGTGTGATGATGAAGGAGGTTCTGAATTGCTGGAATCCAAGAAGAAGTCGGGAAGGAAGTGTAAGAAGGACAAGTGTTAGTCCTGCTCTCTGGCTTCTTTAACGGTAGTTTCCCTGAATTCTTGTAGCCTCAACAGTTCTAAAAAATGCCTCAGGCTTTTACATTTTTGTAAATCCTTATCTGCAGACATTATTTTACTGCAGGAGATGCGTTTCTCTACTCTTACAGACATAAATTATACTAGGAAATTGTGGCATTCTGGACCCTCTTTTTGGTCTTTTGGTACTGATGCAGCAGACAGGATGGGGGTATTATTCTTCCATCCTTTTGTTCAGGTTACTGAATTGGTAGACATAGCTCCTGGGTGGATGTTGCTCCTGGATTGTGTGTGCTGAGGTTTTTTCCTCCTTATTATTAACATTTATGCACCCCAGGTTAAATCAGCCAGGATTGCTTTATTTGTGGAAATACAGCAGTACTTGTCTACCCCTAGACATAGTATTTGGAGGGGGGGTGATTTCAACCGTGGCCTGGATGTCAGATTTAAGGATCAGATGCAGCTTAAGGTATATTGTGATTCCCATGCTTTGTTCAAACTAGTTCAGATGGCCTCCTTGACGGATGCTTATAGAGCACTTCATTCCGATTCAGGGTCCACTTATAAATGTGGCAGTCTAGCGACTTGGATTGATTTTATTTTTACTTCCAGATATTTACTGCCTTTTGCTTTTTTCTTGACCCCTTGTGAATTTTCAGACCATTTATTATTGAAGGCAAGATTTTCACTGTCTATAATTCCACCATCTTTTCCTGCCCTGCCAGCTCGGTGGAAAATGAATCCGGTTGTTCTTGCTACAGAGCGGTTTCAGTTATGTTTATCTCAGGCGTTGGACAGGAGGCATTCAGTAGCTGAGATGTACAATTCCTGGGGTGATTGGTGGATGGATACTAAACTGGAGTTTCGAATGACTTCCAGGGCGTATCATTTAGTACCCAGTCAGCAGATTATCTTGCATATTTAAAACAAAGAGCGCAGTTTTATAAATTAATGTCACTCCCCTCTGTCTCCGATGTTCAGATACAGGAGCAACTAGCTGTGCTAAGACACAGCATAAGGGATTATCATTATGAGAAGGCTTGTAAAATTCATGATGAATTGTCTTATGGGCTTAAATCTTCACCAAGTTTGGATCCTTTTTTGGCTTGTAAGCAAGCCTCGGACAGTAAATTATGGATGGCCTCTATGATCACAGGGGGGTACTATGCACGGCTGATACTGACATGCTACACATAGTCTGGTTTTTTTTGCAAACTCAACATCTAAGGGCTTTCCAGCCCACTACTAAATGGAAGGATTTGTTTTGTTTTCCCCCACCTAATATTTCTTCCTCTGATTCCCTTTTTTTTAGATAGGCCCATTTCCTTGGATGAGGTTAAATCAGAAGTAGCTCGCTTGAAGTCTGGGATCTCACCAGGCCCTGATGGTTTAATTAATGAATTATACAAACTCATGATAGATAATATCAGTGCCATCCTGACTTCTGTTTTTAATGAGATTCTAGAATCTTCACGGTTGCCATGTGGATTCTCGGATGCCTTGACCATTTTCTTATTTAAAAAGGGTTAAGCATCGCATTGAACATTGGAGACTGATCTGTTTACTGAATACAGATTATAAGATTTTTTCCACAATTTTGTGCCATCGGCTCCAACATGTTGCTTCTTCTTTAGTACATCCAGTTCAAACATGTTCAATTCCGGGTAGACACATCCACCAAAATTTGGCCCTACTACAGAATGTGTGTGAGCTTGGATGGTTGGGGAAATTGCCCGGTTATTTACTTTCCTTGGACCAGGCCCAAGCCTTTGATAAGGTGGCACATGGGTTTTTATTTGATGTCCTATGGCGGTATGGGTTTTCCATGAAACTAAGAACCTGGGTGGCACTTTTATATAGTAATGCCCCAAATTTTCCCCTTGTTAATAGATTAGTTGGGGAGGGGATTGATTTTTGTAGGGGTGCACCAGGGCTGCCCACTTAGTCCTTTGTTATATACTTTTGTTTTGGACCCTTTGGTTTCAGAGCTCCTTCATCATCCTCATGTTCAGGGATTATCTCCATCTCCAGCGGTTCCGCCACAGGGCTTGGCAGTTTACAAAGATGACATGTGTTTTCTGCTTCGCAATACAGCTGAAGGCCTTGTTGTGTTGCATCTCGTGGCCCAGTTTGGTCTTCTTTCAGGAACATCAGTGAATTATGAAAAAAGTGCTGCCGTTTTTTTAGGGGAGGGGGTTTTTGATTCCATGATCGGGTGGATAACCATCTCTACGGGGCCTATTAAGATCTTAGGTTGTTTCTTTGGGATGGGAGATTTAAATGATCTTAATTGGCAACCTCGCATTGTGCTGGGTGAAAAGAAGGTACAATTATGGAAAACCTGGTCTTTTTCTAAACGGAAACGTTTGTTAATAATCAAAAAGTGTTTACTCCCTCTGTTTCTTTACTTGAGTTCGGTTTTTCCTTTACTTAGGCATCAGGAAACCCGTTTTTATAGTATTTTTTTTTTCAAATGTTGTGGGGAAGCTGATTGAACCCGGTTAAGCGGGATTTCACATATCTTCCAATTAAGGCGGGTGGTCTTGGCATGATTAATCCAGTTGTTTTTTACTTTTCCTTTTTTATTAAAGCTACATTTAAAGAGGTGTTGTTAAATCACTCTCATCCTTGGGATGCCTGGACTCTGCTTTTGCTTCAAGATTTTTTGTTGCGGTGGTCCACCGAAGCACCTATCATGAAATCCAATTATAAAGTGCCTTCCTTTCTGCCAGTAGTGGCGGCTAAACTTCGTATGTGGAGCGTGGCTAAAGACGAGGTTTATTGGCTTTCCCAGAAGGGTATATATCAGAGTATAATGTCTATGAATTTTTTAGTATGGGTTGATTTTCCCAGGTGTTTCCCCACAAAATTACACTTAGCCCTAAAGCTGCTGATGGACGGGAGGATTCCTGGCTGGATGTGGGATGTATCTTGGTTAAGTTGTCATGGGAGGTTAGGGGTTAAGGGGAATTTAAAACTTAAGGCTCTTGCAGAATGGAACTATATTTGTTTTGAATGTGTGGGCATTGAAGACACTCAGATTCATTTTTTTCATACTTGTTCGTATACTGTACAGTTTTGGTCCACTTTGTCTGTTAAGTGGGGGTGGGGAATGGCATGTCAGGTTACCTATGAATGTTTGGTTTTGGGGGACTATTCAGGGTATTTTCCCTTTTTCATCCTAGTACTCTTAATGTGATATTTGCTTGCATCAAGTTTTGTCTCTAGCAGGCGAGATGTTCTTTTTCCATACAGCATACTTATACTTTACCTATGGTGGTGATAAGTCATATTGAATCGGCTTTACGGACACAAAAGGACTTTGAATTCCGTCATTTTCCGATTTCTTTATTTCACGAATACTGGAAGCATGTCTACTGGATTTAATATGGTCTGTTTTTTCTTCTGTATTTTTCTGCTATTTTTGTTTGATATTTCTACAGTGATGTTTAAGTTATCATTTTATAATTATTTCTGTTTACTGTGAATGCCCTGTATTGATGTTTTTTTGTTTCTGCAATAAACAACTCCCCTACTCTTTTTGATAAGTGCCATGATATCTTTAACATCCACCTGAACTACCACCAATCCAGGCAGATGGGACTTCGGTTTAACGTCTCATCTGAAAGACGGCACCTCAGAAGTGCAGCAGCCTTCTCATGCTGCACTACAGTGTCAGTACTGGGATATTAACCTAAGTGCCAGATGTGGGAACTGAACCCACAGCCCTCTGATCTCCCAGCCTCAGAGGCAAGTGTGCTACCTACTGAGCCACTAACACTGCTAATGTAATTTAACGTAGAGAGAAAGGATATTTTTTCATAAAAATATGAAATATAAAATACATCAGGCCTGACTTTATGAGCACCCCATGCATGTTGCACGTTGTGACATACGAGTGATGCAGTTGTGCCAGGGACCCTGCACCCATTTCTCTATTGGGCAGGGTCTCCACAGCTAAGTCCTGAGACTTGCGCCAACCTGAATGGTACGCCAAAAGGAGGATTATCTGAATGGGTTGCTGCAAGCCTGCAGCAGTCGCAGTGTAAGAGCGCAAGTGCCTCCCATGTCCCAATCCCCAAATGGTGACAGTTACAAGGACTCCTGTGGGCTACTGGCCCCCCACAAGCCTAAACCTATGAAAGTCCAAGCAAGGCCTTCTGGGCTAGCACCCCCATGCCCCAATCCCCACTGTGCAATGTCCAAAAGCCTGTCAGGGCTATCGCCCCCAATGTCCCAATCCCCACTGTGCACATCTCCAAACCCTGTGAAGTGAACAGTAGCATCACAGGGCTATTGCCCCCCCGGCCCTGATCTGTGATCCCTGAATGGCAATGTCTGGTTGGTCCATAACTTTAATTGATAATTACATACCACATCTCCATTAACCCTGATAGTCTAGTGGCCCCCACCTGACAGTGCCAGTGCACCCCGCTCCCCTGCACCCATTTCCAGCCAGTGACTGGCACAACCTACCTCTCACCACTGTGGCCAGTGACTGCCTGAACTCTGTATGAGCTTGTACTACTGTAAATAGTACATGCTCAGTGAATGACAGCAGCTGCCATTCACTGAGCATGTGCTATTTACAGTAGTACATGCTATGGACCGACAAACATTGCCATTCAGGGATTGCAGATCTGGGCTTGGGGGGCCTGATAACCCTGAGGGGCTACTGTTCACTTTGTGGGGTTTGGGGCTTGGGGGGGTCTGATAGCCCCAAGGGGCTACTGTTCACTTCACAGGGTTTGGGGCTTGGGGGCTCTGATAGCCCTGAAGGGCTATTATTTACTCCATGGGGTTCAGGGCTTGGAGGTCCAATAGCCTTGAGGGGCTACTATTCACTTCATGGGGTTCGGGGCTGGGGGGGGTTCATTAGCCCTTAGGGGCTTTTACAACATTTATTACTATGGAGTGGGACTGGAAGGGGGCTGCCTCACCAATGTGGGATCCTTTGGGGGCACACTGGCACAACCACTGGTGGACACAAAGTACACATACACCAGCTAATAGCTCATGTAAATGTACTTTGATGGCTGTCCTCTGGAAGTTTTCTAGAATACCAAAATAGGGGATGTAGCAGCTGCCCTTGCAGAATAAGATGCAGCTGCTGCCATAAATCCCCTTGTGCTTTGTCGCTGTGAGGTATTGGCACGACTGGTGGCATAACTCCAGTTTGGCGCAAGCAGCCTGCGACATGTCACAGGTTGCTTTGCAGAATCCCAAATGTCAGAACTCATGGTGCGAAGTGCTACTTCTGCCATTCCTGCTGGCATAAGTCACTTTGTGCCATGTGTAACCTTTCTAGAATTGGGCCCATCACCTTTTATATAAAAAAAAATCTTCATTTTACTGACATGGCAATTGCATTATCACAATGAGGCACACCAGGGCACAGGAAATTTAGGGATTACCCACTTCTCATGTGATGAAAGTCACCAGTCCTTTGGGTGTGAGTAAATCCCCCAATAAACCATGCTTTCTTGCCTTATTCCTTAAATAAATAAAGTGAGTATCCCACTTCCTACCCACTGAGAAATAGTTTTTAAGATGATTCTCGTTATTTTTGCCTGTGGTGGCATAGTTTAGAGTGAAACTCTGAAGTCCTCCCTTGCCAGTCTGGATTTCCTCTTTCACTCATTTTGTTGTTTTGCATGAGACTGTCCCCCTTGTATACACCACTGCTTTTTCTACTCTGCCCATTCCATCCCCTATCTTGATCCCAGGTGTCTTCCCAATTGTGCCTCCTTTATATCTAAATTCTCGTTTGGTTCTCTTCCTACCTTACCTCCTTACTGCCCTCTCCTCCTCCATCCTCTTACCCCCTCTGCAGCAATGTTTCTCATTCTGTTCCTATTTCATCTAGGAAATCTACTATCGGTCAATCTGTCTTCTCATATCGCATTCCAAAACTCTGGTCCACACTTCCCCTGTCAATCCACTCTGCCTCTTCTGTTTCCTCCCTTAAGTCTCTATTCTGTGACTTTTCTACTCTCACCTGCAACTGTCTATGGCCCTCTACCACCTAACTCCCCCCCCTCAACTAACTAACTAATGTGCTGTAAGAGGTCTGTGCCACTCATATTGCCCTGACCATTTTTCTGCCCTCCTCCCCAACTATACCTCTATGAGTAATTTCCCACTACCTACATTAGCTCCAATCTTTTCTACTACATGTACTTGTTGTACTGTATTGTCTTACAATGTGTATGATTATACTCCCTTGATATACTGTATTGCAGTATATGACTATTTTTATAATGCTGTTTATACTGTTCATTATTTTTCTTCTCCTCTTGAACTATCTCCCTTGCTCCTCCCCAGAATACACTTGCATATTATTTGTTATCAGCTCAGTCTGTCTTTCCTGGTAACAGTTTTGAAATACCTAAATAAATAAAATACATATTATACAA
This sequence comes from Neoceratodus forsteri, assembly GCA_016271365.2. Taxonomy (NCBI): domain Eukaryota; kingdom Metazoa; phylum Chordata; order Ceratodontiformes; family Ceratodontidae; genus Neoceratodus; species Neoceratodus forsteri. The sequence continues at coordinate 812,789,617 of CM028129.1, read as the reverse complement.
TTTTGGGTAATGTAAACCTACAGTAACTGGTAATGAAAATAGATGATTTGTAAGTTCTTATGAAACAATTGGATATGTTTTTGAATTGTATTTTAGCATTAACAGAGACATTGTGCTCGGAGATCTTTCTGGATGAAGTTCTATCAGCACAAGAATTTCAGATGGTTAGAAAAGACCAGATGGAAAAAAGAAGGAGGCCTTGATATGTTATGTTGGGGACAAAATTAAGATGGATTAAGGGAGTCAAAGCAAGACAATTGTGAAACTATGTGGTTTAGAGGGAGTTTACAGAGATCACTCAGAGGTATAAATCTCCTAATCTGTGAGTAATTCCCCACCCCCAGTAAGTAATTAGTTAAGATGACAGTACACCTGAAAATGATACAAGATAAGCTGAATATTTTGTACCCCAATTTGGGGGTTGTGATATTAGGAGACATTAACAGAATCTTATTACATTTCTTCAAATCATCTAATGGTTGAGCACAAATGGTGAATCAGCCAACAAACATGGCTATTCTAGATTAAATCTGAATAAACCTGGACCATTTATATAGTCAGCCAATAACTATGGACCCAGTGGGGTTGTCACACAATAAGTCAGTGATATGGTGACCTAAAAGAATATTAACAGATCATAAAGGAAATCTGGAGGAAGTGAAACAAATCACAAAAGTAAACTAGGATAAAGCAATGGATGATATCATTGATCCTTTCAACACTTTAACAATAGAGGATTAAAGGGATCCTTCTGATTAGCTGTGAGAGAAGACGCAAACTATAAACCAAACAGTTCTAGCTGCAAACCCAAGGACAAAGGTTATTAAAAGGGTACTATATTAACCAAGGATAATTCCTGAATATAAAAATTTGATAAAAAAAAAAGACTGTATACTGTAAATGGTACAGAAATTGAGTCAAAAGGCATGAGCAAGGTCTTGCAAAATAAAGTTTACCAACAAAAGTAGGAACTGCTATAAACAACAGATTCTATGGAATACATGGATGATATATCCATGTGCTTATAACCCTCCAAAAGGCTGCACTACTGGCCTCTCTGAGCTACTGTCTCAAATCTCCACCCTAGCCAGTTGAAATGAAATTATTCTCCTTGGTGACATCAATCTTGACTAGGGAGGTAAATCCATCAAGACCTATGACACTCTGATTCAGAAACACAACCTGCACCAACTCATTGCTGACCTGACTAAACTTTCTGTGACCACAGGCTCACATACCCTAATAAACAGGGTCCTGACCAATAGGACTGATAGAATCTCTGGCACTGGCATCCTCTCGGATGCTGTTGCTGATCACTCCACTATTTATTGCACATGGTGGGTTCAATGTCCCCTCCAGCCCCCCAATGTAATCTCATTTTGGGACTTTTCTAAACTAAACCCTGCTGCCTACCTTGATGACCTATTCAGGACAGACTGATGCTTCTTATTTACCCCTGTTAATGTCAATGAAGCACTAGATTACTTAATATCTCAATTCTGCATTCTCCAGGAACACCACACCCCTAGAATGTCATGTAGGATCCATGGGACTCCCACAAGATGGCTTCACAAGGACCTCCTTGCTCAGCTAAAGTCTAGGGAAAATAGCTGGTCTAAATTCAGGAACTCAGGACTACAGGCTGACCTGTATGAATACAGGGCAAAGAGAACTGCTTGCAAGAGGACCATACACCTTGCTAAGAGCTCCTACTGCAAGAAACTGTAGCACACTGCTGCTGGTGACTCTAAATAATTCTGGGCTCAGATTAAAAGTGTTATGGGGGCTAGACAAGCACAGTCCACTAATGACAAGGTGCTGGATGTATCCCACTGTAACAACCCTGTTACCATTGCTAATTCTTTCAATCAGTATTTCACTGATTTATCAAGTTATACTAGCCCCATCCCTACTCCCCTGCTCCTATCCCCTCCTTCACTTCTGACCCAACAAACAGGTCTCCCTGCTTCCACTTCTATACTGTATCTAGCCAAGAAGTTCACAGGCTACTAAACTCCATCTCTGCCTCTAATAGCCCTGGTGCTGATGACCTTGAGTCCAGGCTACTTAAACTGGCAGTGCCTCTCCTTGCTTTTCCACAGGCCAGAATATTTAATTTATCCCTTTTCTCTGGAGTTGTTCCTAATATCTGGAAGATTGCTAGGGTTGTCACTGTCTTTAAGAAAGGGGACCCCAAAGCCATTTCTAACTATTGTCCTATTACCCTTCTTTTGGTCCTAAGCAAGCTTTTAGAAACATTTTTTTGTACTCAAACTGTTATCTTCCTGCATGACTGGAACCTCCTCTCAGATGCCCAGGAAAGGTCATAGTACTGCCACTGCACTCCTCAAATTCACCAACAAAACAAAAACCTCAATGAACAATGGCCTACTAACTGGAGTAGTCTTCATTGAATTCACAAAGGCATTTGACCGTGTTGAACATCCCCTCCTCAAGTCCAAAATGCTTTCCCTTGGTTTCTCCCCTGAGGTTGTAACCTGGTATAATAGCTAAATAACTAACAAGTGTAACTCTGCTGTCTCTGAATTTTCTACTATTAACACAGGAGTACCTCAAGGCTCCATACATGGCCCCCTTCTCATCACCATTTTCAACATGACACATCTCTCAATGCCACCACTTGCTCATCTTTGCTATATGCAAATGAGCTTGTTCTGTACAGTAGCTCCAAAAATATCACTGATGTTAACTCTACCCACTTTTCTGATTTTCATTGCATCCAATACTGGCTCTGCAGTAATAAATTAGTACTAAATACTAACAAAACCCACTCCATGCTCTTTGGTTCTGCCCCTAGATTAAGGAAATGTCCTGAACAACTATCCATCACTTGAATTGATGGCTGCACCCCTAGTAAATGTCAACGCTTTCAAATACCTTGGAGTTACTCTAGACCCCTCCCTTGATTTTGATCAACACATCTCAAATACTTGCAGAGCTATGAGCTGCAAACTTGGCCTGGCCTACAAAACTAGCTATGTCCTCATACCTTCTACCAGAATTGCCATTACCCAGGGTGTTCTTCTTTCTGCCCTCACCTATGGATCCATCATATATATATTGGTGCTACCAAATCCAATCTCCTTAAATGGGACACTACCTATAACAATATCTATCATTTTGCCATGGTTTCACATCACTTCACTCATTGTATTAACTGTACAGCGGCCTTAACTGGCTTTCCCATGAGGCAAACTGACTCTATTCTCTTGGCACATTGATTGATGGTATTGTCCTTGCTGGCATTCCCTCCTGTCTAGCCCAGTTGTTGACTACTTCAAGCCCTCACTGTGCCTTTTGCTCAGGTGATCAATCCCTGCTATTTGTTCCCAGAAGCAGAGCAACTATAGGATCTCAGGCTTTCTCCATCTTTGGTCCACTTCACTAGAACTCACTACATGCAGCAATCCATCTCTCTTCTACTCATACTTGATTTAAATGGGAACTACACAATCAGCTTGTAGCCTCCAGCTCCTGCACCTGTTTCTTTCCACTCTGACAATACTCTGTTCCTGCTTCTTGCTTCACTTGACCACTGAGCTGACTGTCCACTTTGCTCACCAACATGGCACTTACTGTAACTGCTCACTGCCTTATGACTGACTATTTAGATAACCTATTTCTCTGCTATATCTGGGGTTTCTTACTAATGTAGTTTGTTTAACATTTGTATTGTCCTTTTAGTCCTGTCTCAATTTACTCTCTGAAGCCATGAAAGTACTGTTTTTATTACTGTATATTTATCTAACTTGAGTTTGTTCTGCTGCTGCATAACCATGTTCCTACTGTAACTGTATACTTTCTCTGTAAAAAATGTGCTTATTTATGATTTTTGCCTTTTACTGTCCTGTGTCATGCCTGAAAATAGGCACTTTTAATTTCTAGTGCACTTACCTGGTTATCAAAAACAACTAACTAAATAAATGAATGTTGTGCAATATGAAGCATGCTTTGTTCCTGCTATTAAAAATTGATCCTAAGCTGGCCCGGTGGTGCTGAGGGTTGAGGCGCTGGATGCCACACCTCACGCTGCGCCAGCGACCCGGGTTCGGGCACGGACTCGGGTGGCCGGGGGTCGGCGGGGAGAAGGAGGATCGAGCGTCCCAACGGATGCTCTCCTCCCTCAGGGGCGGGTTACCAAGAGCGCATTGCGCTCTATATTCCTTCCATAGCGGTGGAAGCACCGCAGAGGAAAGGGATGGAGGCGGCGCTTGTCGGAGCCAGGAGGGGGACGCCGTGGCACATGAGGGTTCAGGTGCATAAGCACGCTACCACTGGGACGACATCCCAAGTTCAAGGCGTCCTAGGGGGAGTGGGGACGTAAGGGGAGAAAACCGGAAAATCCCCTCCAGCAGCCCTAGATGAAGGCCGCCCTAAGTCCACCCGGACCACCTACAGGATAGACCCCACTGTGTGAGGAGAGGAGGATGGGCACTCTAGGGGCAGATCCCTAAGGTAGGTACCAGGGGACATGAGTGGACGGAAGGAGGGGGCACCGGAGGTAGGAAGGAGGAGGATAAAGATGAAAATAAAAAAAAAAATGATCCTATGGTGTACATAGATGATAAATGTTATGCAATAGGATGCAAGTTTTGTTCTTTGACTTGTTTGCTATATCTATGGGGGATGATGGAAAGTGGTGGGGTCCCCATTCCTGAACCTGATCTAATTAGCTGCCTTCCTTTTCCCTTTTACCCCCACCCTTGATGCCTGACAAAAGTTACTGTCAATACTTTGTATGCTTGTACCATTCTGTACAATTCAAAACATTTTGTCAGCAGAAAAGAAAATCTAATGCTATGGCAACTTACGGTTTTGGGTTTGTAAACATGGTACCATAATCTGTGAAAAGGTACACAGAGAGAATCCTCACAAGCTATGTATGTATTGATGTGCAAAACCTTTCTATGAAAATATATTTACAAAAGAAAAACCACATCCTGGAAGATAGTGGGTAGGGATAACAAAAATGTATGGGTAATGAACAGAATGTGTACATTCAATAGATGATGATCTCTGAATTCAAGAAAAAAAAAGATAGCAAAAAACATTAGAAAGACATTATGTAGCACCACCAGTAGTGTACCCCCCATATGGATTCCCCTGTTTTGGCCCAGTTCAGGTCCCAGCTAAATTTACTGTAAGTAAAGAATAAAGTTTAAAGGAACTGAGAGAACTGAATATCACAAAAGCACCCAGGCCAGACAATATACAGGGATGGAAATTGAAAAACTTCAGTTTCACTGATATTAATACTAACAGCTGTAATCAATGCATGTTGACAAGAAGGTAAGAAACCCTCAGGTTGGAAGAGGGTGAAGATGATCCTATTGCCTAAAAAGGAAAAATAAACTATTGTAATGGATATAGGACTGAAATCTATTATAAGTAAGTCAGTACAAACCTTTGTTTGTAGATTGATATTGAAGGAAATCAAGTATAGCTAATATAAATATCAAAATGGTAATACCAAAAACCACTAAACTATGTATTTGCTTTTTAATTTTATTCACAATGTACATACAAACAGAATGAGAAACTCTATAGATATCCCAGCAATAGTATTTTTTTTTTTTATTATTTTTCAAAAGCATTTAATTAAAGATGTATTTGAATGTTGACTGCATATTGTTAAGATGGCAGGGCTCATTTTTGGATGAAAGAAAACAAAGTATAATACTGGGTGATGTGTTGTCAGAATGGCAGACAATGGGGGTGGGGGCCTCATGCACCAGAAGGGGTCTTGTTTGTTTTAATTATGATCAATCATATTGAAACAAGAAGAAATCATTTATTTTGCATAGATGACAGAATGATATATCAGTGTCATAAAATTTTAGAATAGCAAAGTAAATTACTGCTGTACAAGAAAGTTTGGACAAAGTGGTTAGTTGGATGAAGTCTAACAATATGAGAATTAAAAAAAACATGTTCTAAGGGTGAATACACTGAAAGAAGTGATCAATCATAATTTCAGATTGAATGGAATTGAAATTGCAATGGTCACAGCAGTAAAACTTTGAGGGTCATGATATGAGATGATTTGAAATGGAAATGTCATGTAAGAAAGATGCTGAGGAAATGTAACGGGTTTATGTATTTGATTATTACCTTTAAAAGAGCTGGGTTAAATAGTAAAGAGTTGCAAACCATTTACAAATCAGTCATTAAATTCCAAATATACAGTACCTGCACTGTGTGGCAATCAAGCCTCACTGCTGAAGAAACAGTTAGACTGAAGGCTGTACAAAAAAGAATCTGCAGAATGATACAATGGAATGTACCTTGCTAGATCTTCCTCCAGGAATGGGTTTAGAACCCTTACAAAAGAGACTTACAGGTATGTGTAAAATGTGTTTGACTGTATAATGAATCTAGATTGTAAATTGTATAATTTATTGTAGAGAATTACCAAAGGTATCAGACTAGATTTAAGATGACATGGGCCAGGATCATTGATGATCCAGGACTGGGCCCACTAACTGTTTGCTTCAAGAGCAAATTAGTGCCTTGAGAAAACCAGAGGTATATTGGAATGCTGAGGCACACTGTGAGCAAAAACAGAATGTTTCTTTATACCGTCCAGGTACTATCATGATTGTGCTCAGAAACCCCATCCCCCTACTGGCAACTAGTTGTATATGGCCAATAAGGTGTGCAATCATGTGGCTATTGTAGAAACAATTGCTTCTCAGTATGTGCGCAGTCATGCACTGTCATTTAGTCAGTGGCCGGCCATGGAGATGAGCGGTGGGGGACCACTAGAAACCAGGAAGTTTACTGCAGTATACCTTCAGGGTGATGGGGAATGGGGGTGGGACCACTGGACACCAAGGAGGTCTATACAGTACATCAGTCGGGCAATGGGGGTAGAAGTCAGGGGGTGCAGGCCATAAGGCCTAGTTTGGGGAGGTGGTAATTAGAGTTGTACTAATGGTTAGTTACCTACATTCTAAACCTCCCAGCATTATATGCAAGGTACTATCAGCTGTTTTGTATAGGTGTACAGATATTGCCTAGAATCAGCCACAAATACGTTAGTGATTTGCTAACCATGCCATCCAATATAGTAATTTGCTATCATCCCCTGCTATGAGGGCACAAAGTGGTATTAGTGAGTCATTATCTTGCTTAAGCAATAGCAAAAGGCATTCAGATATCTTGACCATGGTGTATACAGAAAAGAGACACCAGTAGGTTTATGAAACATTTTGTTACAAGAGAAGTACAAGAATTTGGATTGGGTTCTGACATAAGAAAATTAGGTCTACAAATTCTAAATTGTATTTCCCACATTTCAATAAGAAAACTAAGGGAAGAAGATTAAAGTTTTATTTTTTTCTCTATAGGTAGGCAATTTGAGATTAATGCTGAACTGTATGTACAGGGGAGCAGTTGATGTTGCCTACCTTGACTTCAGCAAAGCTTTTGACACTGTTCCACATAGAAGATTGATAAATAAGCTGGGTAGGCTCGGGTGGGTCAGAAGTTGGTCAACTGGGTGGCAAACTGGTTGACGGGCAGAAAACAGAGAGTGGTGGTAAATGGTATACAGTCAGAAGAGATGCAAGTCACAAGTGGGGTACCTCAGGGATCAGTCCTGGGGCCAGTCCTCCCTAACATCTTCATTAGTGACCTTGCAGATGGACTAGAGGGTAAGGCTTGTCTGTTTGCAGATGGCACCAAGATCTGCAACAGAGTAGATGATCCAGATGGGGTGGGCAGAATGAGAAGAGATCTGGATAAACTAGCAAAATGGTCAGAAGAGTGGCAACTGGGATTTAATGCAAAGAAGCGCAAAATCATGCACATAGGGAAGAGAAACCCTGAAATCACCTATAGGCTGGGATGGGAGTTGCTAGCAGTCACAAAGGAAGAAAGAGACTTGGCATCATCATCACCACTGATGACCTGAAATCATCCAAGCAGACCTCTAAAGCAGTAGGTAAGGCTAGGGGGTGTTAGGGTGTATTAGTAGGGGTATCACAAGTCGTAAGAGGGAGGTAATAATCCCTCTTTACAAGACACTGGTTAGGCCCCACCTGGAGTACTGCGTGCAGTATTGGAGGCCACACCTTCACAAGGACATTAACCAAATTGAGGCAGTCCAGAGAAGAGCAACCAGAATGGTTCAGGGACTGCATCAGAAGACATATGAGGACAGATTAACAGAGCTCAATATGTATACCCTTGAGCAAAGGAGGGAGAGAGAGGTGATATGATTGAGGCATTCAAACACCTTAAGGGCATTAACAAGGTGAAAGAGTCTAACATGTTTAAATATAAGAAAAATAGCAGGACAAGAGGACACAGCATGAGATTAGAGGGGGGACGATTAAGGGGGAATGTGAGGAAATTCTTTTTCACAGAAAGGGTGGTGGATGCATGGAATGGCTTATCACAAGAAGTGGTGGCTATGAATACAGTGCAGGGCTTCAAACAGGCATGGGAGAGGCATAAGGGAGCAATACAAATGACTATGAATAGATAGGCCACTGACAGAGCAAAGGCCGATGGCACATTTATAAGGTAGAAAAAGAAATGGGCAGACTGGATGGGTCTTGCGGTCCTTATCTGCCGTCAACTTCTATGTTTCTACATATTTAGATTTTAGAATGTACTGGAATACCTGCTGAACTAACTGCCCTGTTACTCCCTTGTTCTCCCTCCTCTTGATTCTGGACATTCAATCCAAGAGGAACATTGGTGCTGTAGTGTGTGTGTGTGTGTGTTTAAAACTTGGTAATAATCTTTATTTATGTGTGGTATACTAACTTCAGTTCAGTTTTGTACTTGACTGCATTAATCACAATGAATGAATACATGTAATTATCCAAATTATCAGCTTCAGTTAGCAAAACAACCAAAGTAAGGGCTCACAAACTGTAACAGAACAAAAGACCAATACTTGTAAAATCCCTTTTTATATAGAAGTGTGGAGTGTAAAATTGCAGTATAGCCTAGAGGTTACAGTAATGAGCTATGAATGTGCTTGATTCATCCAGGAGATCCAGCTTGATTCCCACAACCTCTGCTGGCATACTGTGTGACTGAACAAGTTGCTTAACCTCCCGAGTGCTCCCGGGTTGCCCCTGAAAACAGGCACATGTGCCTAGTGGCCCTCACTTGTTTACCAAAAAAAAAAAAAAAAAAAGATTTCTACAAGCTGTTTTTCATACAAGAGAACTGAAAATATTATCTGAAAAAGAGTGAGTGACAGATTTAATTCATTCCAAACCATCAGTGTTAGATTTTCTATTTTTAATGACATTTCATTAACTTCAAGAAGAAATATTCACATGCAAATGCACTCTATGCAATAACAGGGCATAGAATAACCTGGTTCTATTTAACTGAACTATAAGAATTCACCATATACCCAAGATAGATGGCAGTGAGTTTTTACCAGTTTCAAAACTCATTTAAGTGTTCTGAGGTAAAGAAGGCACAATTAGCCTTTAGTTTTATATCCAGCAGATTGCAGACTCAAATCCCCATAAAAGCTAGCATCAAGGTCTACTATTCTTTCTTGTATTGATTTTGTGTTCAATGTGATGTACAGCTACACCCTGGAGAACTGACCAGTGACTGTAATACTTTCATGAAAAAAATTAGGCTTTATGTATTTTTGTTGCGTGAGGAACCACTTATTTTATCATGGCAGAACTATAAAATTTGAGTTTAGAGACAGGAAAGGAGTGAAGAATCGTGAGAGGTAGGTGGTGCAGCTAATAGAAGGTAGAGTATGTAAGGCTAAAAGAGTAAAGGGATGAACTGAGAAAGATTAAAGAACACACACACAAAAATGCTGTGTTGGCCTTTAGATTCAGAGGCAACATGTCATGCAGCAGAACAGGGGACTCAGGTTTGGGAGCATGCCTATGGTCTCTTACTTTCCAAGCCAGTGGAAAGGGACATGTCCTGGGTGGTTGTATTTGCTCTTTGAGGAAAGGCCTAATGTGTGTTATTCAGTAGAACTCTGGTGCTTTTTCTTGAGCTGGACTTCGAATTAGCTTCAGAAGGGATGGCTTGATTATGCTACTTGTAGTGTAGGTATTATGTAGATGGTGGAACAGAAGGTTAAAGAGGCAAAAATGAAGGTGGGGAATGAACAAATAATCACACAATATATTTGCCACATGCCTAACCATATACTCTGGCAGACTGATCTTGTTTCATTAAACCTACATATTCATGACACTGTTGAAATTGTGTACCTATGTCTGTATGTATCACATCTGGAGCATATGTACTTTGATGTATTGTATGTTGATTTGTAATGTAGTAACATAATTACAGTATATAACAAAGTAACAGTATTGTGGTGATGGAGGGGAATTAGGTTCCATCTTATATGCCACTGCTACACCACAGCTGTGACTATACCTAATTGGACTATGGACATACATTCTAGCTTATCAGGCAGCATATTGCCTTACCCATACTGAACAACATTTAATGCAGTTATCCCTCAGGAATATGTCTAGTCTTGCTTTGAAAGCTTAAACAGTGCTAGCTTCCATAGAGAAGGCTATTCCACACCATCTGTGTGAAGTAATGCTTTATTTTGTTATTCTGAATTTTACTTCCTACTTGGCCCTCCACTGATCCACCTGCTGTCATCCAAGGATTCAGTCTTCCTGTCCAGTAAGCTCCATCTGTCCATCTGTCACTTACTTAGTGGTGTTCATGCATGCCAACCTTCATGACTTGCTCTCCATGGTAGGGTATGGCTGAGCCTACCTACCTCCCTGTTGCTCAGCTGGGAGCCACAATCTGATTGTGAGTGGAAGTATGCACTTACATGGGTTGACCTTGTGGATATAAGAAGGACCTAGCAACTTCCTCTGCCAATGGAGCCTAACCTTTTCCCTTTTTTTTGTCACCACCCTTTGTGATCCTGAGCAAATGAGTCATAAGCATTATTCCTAAAGTGAGGCTCCTCAATGCTATCCCTACCACTAAACATCCTACAGTCAAGTCATGAAGCAAAGACAGTATGGCTCCCTTTCCAGAAAGACAGAGCTTCATATGAGATACTATTCCATCTTCTTACAACCTGCAGTGATAGCTAGACTTGGGGTATAAAGTCAGGTCACTAACAAGGAAGTGGCACCCCTAGGAGGTAAGCCATCAGACAGCCAAGTGAGGTAACACAGTCTGCTTCGCCTTACCCTACCCTACAATTTTAAGAGAATGTTCTCTAGTTCTGCTTGCACTAACCACCTCAAACATTAGTGTATACTCTACCTGTGTATCCCATGTAGTATCTTGAACACTGTGATCATGTCCCTCTCAGTCTTCACATCTCACAAATACAGAAAGGTGGCAGGGAGTCAAAGACAGCCATAACAGTCAGGCTATAGCTCTCCACAGCATTCTTGACTCCATCAGAACAAGTTGTCACTATGCCCAATGAAGTTCAGTACCACCAGAAGATTTTCTGGCTCCAAATTGTGAACTGGGTGGTATCTGACCATCTCCAACATGGAGATATTTAACTGGGGGGGAGGTGCAGAGGAACTCTGCAGCATGATGATCCAACCAGACCACCAGATCAACCCTGACATTGCTAATGCAAGACCCAATGAGAAGACCAGGTCCAAGGCATGCTTGTGCTGGTAGGCAGCAGAGCCAACCACCTGTATGAGACTCAGTGATGTCATCATCTGGAGGAACTGCATTCCAAAAAAAGAAGCTTCATCATTATCCAGGCATTGAAATAATTCAGCACAACCAGTCTGGGCAAATCCACATCAGGTCGGCCATTAAACCCTCAGGTTCCTGCAATAATTCATTTCTGTGCCTTGGATGTCAATATATGAGAATGATCCTACAACCTGCACTTGGCCCATCTTTCAATGCCATGTAGTCAAATGATCTGGTCATACCTGTGGGGTACGCCATTAGCATTGATATAGCTCTTAAGCAGGACCATTTAAAATTATTTAATAGTGATTTGCATACACTTCACACAATGCATTGTATTATGGGGATGTGTGTAATTTTTCATTTCTCTAAAGCATATGGCCCCCAAGGCAGCACTCCCATGTTCCAATCTAGAACATGTACCATGGAATAACTTGGAGAATAGACACCTCCAGTGTTGGTACAGAGTCATTTCCCAACCAGGTCTCCATGATACATATCAGATTTGCTGCGGAGTCTGTGATGAAATCCTCTATCACTGAGATTTTATTACTCAGTGTGCTGGTGTTACAAAGAATCACCGTAACGTGAGGAACTAAAAACATAAAAACACAGCAGATGATGTCAGAAGGGTACCTGTGGTCCATTGAGTCTGCCCTAGCGAGATATCCTGGGACCAATTGTGCACCGGTATTCTGTCCTCCTAGACACCCAGCCTAGCCCTTGCCAGTGCCATGTGTTTGTTTCCAATCTTTGTCCAACCCATGTTTAAAGCTTAATACTGACTTTGCAGCCACCATCTCATGAGGTAATCTATTCCAAGGTTCCATCACCGTCTCTGAGAAGTAATACATACTGATGTCCCTTTTGAACACTCCACCCTTCAATTTCCACTTGTGCCCTCTTGTAGTAGAAATGATGTTCCTGATAAAATGCTACACTTCTGGTATCTTGTTGATGCTTTTAAGGAACTTGAAGGTCTCAGTCATATCTCTCTTCTCCTTCCTAGTCTCTAGTGATTACAATTTCACAGCCCCAAGCCTCTCTTCATAGGTGATATCCTGAAGGCCATGTATCAATTTTGTTGCCCTTCTCTGGACCACTTCCAATCTATCAATGTCCTTTCTTAGGAGAGGTCTCCAGGATTGTACACAGTACTCTAGATGAGGCCTCACTAATGACCGGTAAAGTGGTAGTATCACCTCCCTGTCCCTGCTGTCTATCCCCTGCCAATGCATCTTAACACTCTGCTAGCCCTGCTGTAAGCCTTATTGTACTGACTTTGATACTTGAAGTTGTCCCTAATGATGACTCTCAGATCAAGTCCTTAGCAAAGGAGCTCAGATGGACTCTGTTTAGCCAGTATTCTTCCTTGGAGTTGGTGCTACCCAGGTGCATCATCTTACACTTCTTAGCACTGAAGTTTAATTGCCATATTTGTGACCACCTTTCCAACTTCTTAAGCTCCTCCTGCAGTTGTCTGACTCCCTCCGTACTACCCACTCTTCTGCTGAGTCTCATATCATCCAAAAACAGGGCAATGTTGCCATTTATGTCCTTGCTGATATCACTAATGAATACGTTTAAGAGGATCAGCCCCAGGACTGACTCCTGAGGCACCTCACTAGTGACCTGCCTCACATTAGATTTCACCCCATTGACTACCACCCTTTGTTTTCTGTCCCTCAGCCAACTCCATACCCACTTTACAATCTGTTCTGCTACCGCAAAGTCTTCTTGCTTTTTAAGAGGTGTCTATGTGGGACTGTGTCAAATGCCTTACTGAAGTCAAAGCAAAGCAAGTCCACCACATGACCCCTGTCCAACTCCTTGGTTATTTCATCAAAAAACGTAATAAGATTCATTTGACATAACCTGCCCATCACAAACCCATGTTGTTTGTAGCTCAGGAGGTGATTTACTTCAATTTATTCCACTAGATCTTGCTTGCTAAGGGCCTCCATAAGTTTACCCACTACTGATGTGAGGCTGACTGGCCTATAGTTACCTGTATCCTCCCTTTTTCCACTCTTGTGCAGTAGCACCATGTCAGCCACCCCCCAGTTGCCTGGAACTGCTCCTGACTCCAGTGCCCTGCTGAATAGGTGTGCGAGAGGTACTGCCAGCTCTTCTGCAAGCTCCTTGAGCACTCTAGGGTGTATACCATCAGGGCCAGGGGCCTTGTCAGTTCTGATGTCTGAAAGGTCCTTCCTGACCCTGTCTGTGGTGAACTCCTGAGTTCAGATTCTCTGAACCCCTCTGGTCATGGCTCTGATACCACTGTCTGGCAGGGGGCCCTGATTCTCCCTCATGAATACCGAGCAGAAGTATTCATTTAAGGCCTCTGCTTTTTGTCTGCTGTCCTCCAGAGCCTCGTCCCCCACTTTTAACCTTATGATTCCTCCCCCTTTCTTTCTTTTTTCATTGATATAGCAGAAAAAGGTTTTCTCCCCTAATTTGACTCCACAAGCAATTTGCAGCTCTTTTGCTGCCTTGGCCTCCTCCACTATTTTCCTGGCCTCCTTACATTTCTGAGTATAATAATCTTCACACTCCCTGTTCCCTTTATGTTGCCTGAACCATTTGTATGCTTTCTGTTTGGCCCTGATTGCCTCTCTTACTGGAGGGGAGAACCACCACAGTCCTTTAAACCTACTGCATACTTCTTTGTTGTAGTCCTGATGCAGAGTCTTGTTGCCTCTAGAATGGTAGCCCTAATACCTTTCTATATCTCCTCCACATCTGACTTGTCTCTGATGTTTATTATGTTATCCCTCGCTATCTGCCTCAGTCTACCAAAATCAGCCTTCTGAAAGCACAGCATCCTGTGTGCTTGAGGTGGTTTTAGTAGCGCCCATGGTTATTTCAAACCAGACTGTATTGTGATTGCTATTTGCAAAGGGTTCTTCCATCCTCACAGATCTAATTTCTTCAGAGTTTGTGAGGATCGTATCCAAGATGGCATCCACCCTGGTCAGGTCCTTCAGTATTTGAGATAGCAGGCAGTCCTGGCATGTGTCCAGTAAAGCCTGACTTTTGGAGCGCTTGACTGCTAGGATATTCCAGTCCTCATCTGGCAGGGTAAGGTCCCCAGCCACCACTATGTCACCTTTACCAACCATCTTTTGTAACTCCTCAGGTAACTCTTCATCTTTCCCCTCTCCCTGTCCCGGGGGTTTGTATATCACACACATGCTCAATTTCTTTTCTGTGTTGGTGGCTAAGTGGATCCAGAGTGATTTGAAGCCCCCCCAGTCTTGGTGCTTTCATCCTCTGTTGCTTCAATGCCCCCCCTTACATAGAGGGCAACCCCCTGCCTCTGCCCACCTCTCTGTCATTTCTAAACTGTGTGTAGCCTGGGATGGCCAGGTCCCATTCGTTGTTGTCCATGGCCCAGCTTTCGGTAATAGTTACCAGATTAACCTTTGTGTCTGCCACTAGAGCCTGGAGGTCACTGATCTTGTTGCCCAGGCTCCTAGCATTGAGGCAGATGCATCGCAGTCAGTTGTTCCACTCCATATCCCATACACCATTCTGGGGGAGCATAGTTCCCCTATGGATGCACCCACAGAGGAGACTAAGGAGGCTGAGGACAACTGTCACAAGGGAGGCCCACAGGAAGGAGGCAGAGGACACCACAGGGAAAGGAAGCAGCTCCTGGTGGGGGACTCAATTATTAGGGGGATAGAACTGGGGGAAGCAGGGAAAACTGAAGTAAGGTGTATGCCTGGTGCCATGGCTTGGAGGGACAGGAAGTGCATACTCAGGATCACGAGAACAGCTGCACGGGAGTCTGAGCTGGACGTCTTTGTTCACCTAGGGACAAATGACTTGGCTCATCATGAGATTAGAGCAGTGCAGAAAGACTTTGTAGAGTTGGGTAGGGGCCTAAGACAAGTAGCACACACAGTATCCTTCTCAGATGTGCTGCCTGTCAATGGCATGGGTGAGGCGAGGGTACTTTGTACCATGCAGTTTAATGAATGGTTGAAAAAATGGTGTGGAGCACAGGGGTTTGGCTTCATTGGGGACTGGGGTTCCACCTGGAGGGACACCAGCCTATACTGGCAGGATGGTCTGCATCTGTCCAGGAAGGGAACAAGTCTTTTGAGCAATCTGTTTAAATGCTTCATTGGCAAGCTTTTAGACTAGTCAAGGGGGGAGGCACTGATAAGCAGCAGGAAAATCCCAGCCTCTCCCTACAAAACAGGGTACTAAAGGAGAAAAAGACCAAGGTAGAAAGGTCAGTGGGTGATGCTGCAACAGAAGGAAAAGCCATCAAAAAATGGAGAGCAATGAGTACCAATGCCCGTAGTCTGGGTAACAAGCTTCCTGAATTAGTGGCCTTGATGGAGGAGGAACATCTGGATATCGTGGCAGTCACAGAAACATGGTACACACAAAACCATGACTGGGACGTAAACATACCAGGATACACTATCTACAGGAGGGACAGGGAGGGTAAAAGAGGAGGAGGAGTATCTCTTTACATAAGGGAAGGAATCAAAGCAACAGAACAAAAGGGTTAACAGGGAGGAGAAGAAGCACTGTGGGTCAATTTGGAGACAGGCAATGGCACCACGATCCACACAGAGGTTGTATACAGACCCACCCCCTCTCAGGGGGAGGAAATGGACAAGGAAATGATAGAAAGTATACTTAGAATGGCAGAAAAAGGGGAGCTATTGCTGATGGGCAATCTGAATATGCCATATATTAACTGGAGTGCAGTTGCAGCAGCCACTTCGAAGAGTGGGGTTATTCTAGATGCCCTACAGGGGCATGCCTTAGACAACTAGTATTGGAACCCACTCGAGAGGGAGCAGTCTTAGACCTGGTTCTCTCAAATGGAGATGGAGAGAGGATCACAGATGTAGAAGTGGGTAGCCATCTGGGAACTAGTGACCATCGAACAGTATGGTTCACAATAAACACAGCAATAGAGTCAAGCCATACAAAGGTAAAGTACTGGACTTTAGGAGGGCTGACTTTGCCAAAATGCGTGAGTGCCTAAGGAATGCACTAGCAAATGGGCAGGAAGGAGGGATGGAAGAACAATGGGGAATAATAAAAACTGCCATCACAGAGGTAGAAAGTCTCTGTGTGAAGCAAATAAACAAAACAAAACAATGTAAGAAACCACTATGGTTTTCAAAGGAAGTGGCAGTGAAGGTCCAAGAGAAAAAGAAAGCATTCAGGAAGAACAAGGAATCACAGAAGGAGCAGGACAGAGAACTGTATCAATTAAAGCAAAAGGAAGCTGGGAAGGCAGTCAGAACAGCAAAGGCCCAAATTGAGGAAAAGATAGCCAACTCAGTTAAGAAGGGGGATAAAACCATTTATAGGTACATCAGGAGTGAAAGAAGACCAAGGGAGGATAGTGAGGCTTAATAAAGGGGAGGGGGTGGGCAGAGGGTGACTGTGAAAAGGCAGAGATACTAAACAAATATTTTTGCTCAGTATTTACAAATGAAGAGGGGGAGGTACCTACAACAAACAATAGAAACACTCTGGATACAGAAGTTGATACCAGCCCATTTACAGAAGAAAGGGTTCTGAAAGAACTCTTAAAACTGAAGGTGGACAAAGCAATGGGGCCTGATGGGATTCATCCCAGAATTCTAAAAGAACTAGGGTAGAACTAGTGACTGACTACCCTCTTTAACAAATCATGGGAGGATGGGGTAGTACCTGAGGACTGGAGGAGGGCAGATGTGATTCCCTTCACAAAAGTGAGAGCAAGGCAGAAGCAGAAACTACAGACCTGTTAGTTTAACCTCAGTGATAGGGAAAATGATGGAATCACTTCTGAAAGAAAGAATTGTCGAGTATCTAGAGGCCAGAGGGGCACAGGACCCAAGGCAGCATGGATTCACAGCAGGAAGGTCATGCCAAATGAATCTGATAGATTTCTTTGACTGGGTGACCAAAGTAGTAGATCAGGGAGGGGCTGTGGACATGGCCTACCTAGTCATTAGCAAGGAATTTGACACAGTCCCACACAAAAGATTAATATACAAGTTAGCCAGCCTGGGAGTGGGTCCCAAGATGACAGTCTGGGTAAAGAATTGGCTAGAGAATAGGACACAGCGAGTAATAGTAAATGGAGTCCACTCTGAAGAAAGGGGGGTTACTAGTGGGGTACCTCAGGGTTCAGTATTAGGACCGGTCCTCTTCAATGTCTTTATAAGTGACATTGCAGAGGGATTGGAAGGAAAAGTATGTCTCTTTGCAGATGACACAAAGATCTGCAACAGAGTTGATGCACAAGGTGGGGTGGAAAGGATGAGAAGGGACTTGGCAAAGTTAAGAGGAATGGTCAAATGTATGGCAGCTTAGATTCAATGCTAAGAAGTGCAAGGTAATGCACCTGGGAAACAAAAACCCAGGAGAAGAGTACACAATGGGGGGTGAGATACTAACAACAGCAAAAATGGAAAGGGACCTGGGGTAGTCGTATCAGATGACCTAAAGGTGGGCAAGCAATGTGAGAGGGCAGCAAGGAGGGATGGGGATACTGGGATGCACAGGGAGAGGCATCACCAGTAGAAAACAGGAAGTTATTATCCCTCTGTACAGACAGCTGGTGAGGCCCCATCTGGAGTACTGTGTGCACTTCTGGAGACCCAATCTCCGCGAAGGCATAGACAAGATGGAAGCTGTCGAGAGGAGGGCAACTAAAATGGTGCAGGGTCTGCACCAGAAGACATATGAAGAGAGACTAAAGGAGCTTAATATGTATAGCATTGAGGAAAGGAGGGAGAGGGGGGACATGATAGAAACTTTCAAGTACCTCAAGGGAATCAACAAAGTCCAAGAGGGTAGCATCTTTCAAAAAAAGAGGTGTGCAAGAACAAAGGGGCACAATTTGAAGATGGGGGGTGGCTCAGAGGTAATTTAAGGAAGTATTTTTTCACAGAGAGGTTGTGGATGCATGGAGCGGCCTTCCAGAGGAGGTTGTGGAGTCAAAAACAGTGGTGGAATTCAAGCATGCATGGGACAGTCATAAGGCAATTCTAGGGGGTGCGGGTAGGAAGAAATAGGCTGCTTATTAACTAGGATCTGCAGCTTATCCATTAGGTTGGGAAATGGGCAGACTGGGTGGGCCAAGCGGTCCTTATCTGCCATCAAATTCTATGTTTCTATGTTTCTATCACCATGAGCTAGCATTATGATTCTTGTTGGGCGGTATTGTTTCCCTTTTTACTGTTGATGATCCCTTGTGCTGTTTTTCTGATGCTGGCCCTTTGTTGTATGCTTTGTTTGTTTTAATGTGATTGGTGCACTTATGTTTGCTTTCAGTATTCCTGTTGGGGGAGGGTTTGGCAAGGCACACTGCCTGTTTCCATACCTTAGCCACCCCTCTAATTAGTTTAAATGGTCCAAGCATACTTCCATCTTCTGGGTCAGTGCTCTTGTTCCTTCTTGTGTGAGGTGAAGTCCCTCCTGTTTGAAGTGTAATCTATCCCAGAAATTTCCCCAGGATCTGATCAATTGGAAGCCTCTTGTCTGGCACCAGCTCTTCAATTAGTTGTTAAATTAATTCTAGGTTGTCTGGTCCTATTTCTACCTGCTTGCTAGAAAATGATACAGCCCTAGGAATAGGCACTAGGCATGGAGGACCCCTCTCCTGGCTTAGTCTACTCCCAGGGCATCTCACACACCCCTTATTTGACACAATCCACTGTCTACTTTTGGAGCAAATTTACACGTTAAACAATGGCCCTGGAGAACACACAGCCTTCTGCAGTGATCAGTAACCTCTGCATTAAGGGCATGAGGGAACCCCACAAAGGGTTGCAGCCCTTGAAACCCATGGAAGCCCATGAAACATTTCTTTCCTACTTATTAACTTACTATCCTGAGCTGTTTTTGCCTTCCCTGGAGGTTAGGCACCTCTTGCATACTGGTTCTCTCATCTTAAAATTCTGAGTTGATACCATTCCATTGCCCATACCCTAAGTATGCTGTTCCATTGCATGCTCTTGCATTCTTCTCCCCCTACCCCTTTCCCCAAAAGTCACCTGGAAATGAGATGTTACAGCTCAATGTGCTTTCCTGACCGAAGTTCATAAAGTTCCTTCCTTCCTTCCTTCCTTGCAATTTGTAAACTCTCATCTGATACATCAGTCATAAAATTTCAGATGCTTTTAAGAGTAGTTTAATTAACTTAAGTGTTGATGAACTAATAACTGATTGGCAAAAGGCTTGTGGGTTTGGATATTTAGTATTTTTAGTTTGGTTTCTAACTTTCTTAATATATTTTAGAAACAGACAATGATGGCAGAAAAAGACCACAGTCCATCTAGTTTGCCTGAAATTCCCTATCTGTCCTGGGACCCACTGTCCATGCAGAGTTTAATGCCTACCAGTCTGATCCCCACTCCCCTCCCTACTGCTACTGTCTTGAGCAACCCCCAAACCCTTTACTCTGTCCCAGCCATGCCTGAAACCATTTATGATCATGACACTCACCACCTCCTGTGGCACATTGTTCCATGGATCCACCGCCATTTCCATCCCTCTTAAATCTTTCCCTGGCCAGTCTCCACTCATGACCACAGGTTCTTGATGTTATACTCATGTTAAATAGTTTCACCCACAGTTCACCTTGTTTATTCCCTTGAGGAACTTGAAGGTCTCTATCATATCCTTCCTCTTTTGCCAGGTCTCTAATGAGTACATGTTCAACATTGAGATGATCTTTGCAAGATTTGCCCTGTTGGCTCTGAATCTTATTGGCCACTCTGCACTGCACCTTCTCCAGCCTGTCCCTGACCTTCGTTAGATCAGAACTCCAGAACTAATAACAGTATCCCAGGTATGATCTCACCATTGACCTGTACAGAGATAACCAAAAAGCATGTTCAAAACCTTTGCATTGCTCAAAATGCCATTCACATTTCTGGTGAAGGGTGCTACTGGTGTGTGGCATCCAGTGCCCCCCCCCCCCACAAACATGGTACATATTCAAAATTTAAACAATTTAACTGCCTATTGGCTTTTCTTACTTTAAACTCCATGAAAAAGGGGGTCCTCTTAGTTTTCAGATTGGAATTCCAAGGTGAGCAAGCTATACCACCACTCCACGGTGGGACCCTTTTGGTATAGTCCCTACACTAGCTTCTTAGCTCTGAAATGCCTGTAGTGGCTACTCATAAATATAGAGTGCTGCCTAAGTTGCCTTAAAATGCATTGCCTAATTGGCTCCTTTAAATAAGGGGATTCCACACAGGAATTAACACAAGTGGTAACAGGGAGCATGCTAAAAGGAGTACCACAACTCCTAAAATTCTAAAGACAACCAAAAAGCATGCTCAAAACCTTTTGCATTGCTCAATTGTTTTGTTTTTAACCTTTATAGAGATAGTAGTACCTCCTTTTTCCTACTGTCAGTACCACTTTGATACATCCCAGCATCCCTTTATCCTTACTATAGGCCTTGTTACACTGGCTTGTTTGAAGAGTCACCTAATATGACTCCCAGATCCCTTTCCTCTGCCACAGTGCTCAGTTTAACCCCTCCCATACAGCACTCTGTCCTGTTTTTTCTCCCCCATGTGCATAACCTTGCATTTTTTTGGCATTCAGTTTCAACTGCCGAACCTTAGACCACCTCTGTAGTCTTTGCAGATCTCTGTGCATCTCCATGATCCCTTCATCACTATCTACCCTACTGTAGAACTTTGTGTCATCTGTAAAGAGACACAACTTGCCCTGGATAACTTCTCCAAAGTCATTGATGAACATATTAAAGAGGACAGGACCCAGGACAGATCCCTGAGGCACAACACTCATAACCTTTCTCTCTTCTGATTTGACCCTGTTTACCACCACCCTCTGCTGTCTCTTCAACCAATTTCCTATCCATCTACATCCCCAGCCACACCCAGGTTCTCCTGCTTCTTCAGCAGTCTTCTGTGAGGCACTGAGTTGAAAGCCTTGCTGAAATCAAAGTAGAGAAAATTCACAGCATAGCATTTATCTATTACATTTGATACCCAGTCAAAGTCAACTATCAAGTTGGTCTGACAAAATCTCCCTCCCTGCTACAGACTTATGCTCTTTACTATACTGTAGGCCATTGCTGACTAGGTTGTTCCGAAGGTTCTCTTTGATCAGTGACTCTATCTGTTTACCTACTACAGAGGTAAGGCTGACAGGTCTGTAATTCCTCTGTTGCGCCTTTATTTTTATTATTTGTTTTATTTGTTTCAGTTTTCATTTGTTTTGAAAACAGAAGATTATACCTCCTCATGCATTTGATTCAGATAGGTAAACTCTTACTAGACTCTGTAAAATATTACTATTGTTGAATTAAAAGGCAAACTAATTAACAAACAAGAATTCATTAAATCATTGCATGCTATTGAAAACAGTTTGCCAATTAATACACTCTATTTTTGCAACACTTGGTGCCCTCTACTAGTGGTGGTGGTGACAGTAGGTGTTATCAAGTTTAATCAATGAAAACATTTACCAGGAAAGGAAATGAATTCACTTATCCTGAGGAAAAGTTAAATAATGGGATAAGAAAAAGTTACTCACCCTTGTAATTAGGTTTAGTTTAAGAGATGTGTTGTTGATTTTCACTAATAGCAGTAATTTCTTGCCCTAGACATGCCATCAGAACTTAGAGTGCTAATGAAATCCAAATAATGCCCTGACATGGTGCTGGTCAAAGGAAGAACTGAGGACTGACAGTGTCACAGTCCCATAACTAAGCATGTTTGGGCAGACTGGATGGACATTTATGGCTTTATGTGCTGACATTTTCTATGTGACCACTGTAGTTAGGGTTACAGATGCATTTCCATGTTAAACCCCAAATTTTGCACCTTTATAATGTGACTTTCTCTGGATGGAATACCCAAAATTTGAAATGTGCATTCTGGGCTCAGAAAATCTGGTACTGATCAGTTTAGCAATGCAAAAGTTCTACTAGACTGAAAAAATATATATACATTGCTAAATTACAACCCTTTTTGCTCACCTTTAGCTCAAAGAAAACTATAAGCTTTAGGTGTGATACAGTTTTGCCCAATGAAAGGTCTTTGTTAAGTGATCTTGATTGAGAGGTTTAATTTTATTAATATTTTAAAAGCCTATTGTCACACATGCACATAATGTTTTTCAATGTCCTATTTATAAGGCTTCTTTTTGGGACGGTGAGATGTATGAATGATGGAAACTGAAAATAATTGTTTTCTGTGCTTTTTAGGTTTGGGTCATACTTGGCCATTTGGGATTTGATTTACCCCCAAATTTTGAGGGTGGGCATAATGCCACCCCATCTCATGGACATGTATCATTTTATTACTACACCATGAAATATATTTTGGGGGTTCACCCCAAAACACATTCTGCAGTGCATTAACAGAATGAAGCTTATGTGTCCACGAGGTGGGGTGACAGTTAGAGATGTTGTGAATTTTTAATCCACTGACAAAAGTAAATGCACCAACTTTGCCAGCAGTTTGTTTTAGAAAATCACTGAATCTTTAAAAACATCTCCCTACGACTGTGCTGTAAAGCAAATCCCTCCCCACCTAGAAATGATACAGTCATTGACATCCCCTTCTACCCACTCCATTGACACCCCCTGCCCCCTCTCCTTTCTGCCAGGCAAATTGTACAGACTGTTATTGCTAGAATGCATAGTTAGACCAAAACATAATACTCCATACCCTTCCCACAGCCCTGTGCCAAATACATTCCCCTGCCTCCCCTCACCCAAGTCCCACCAAGTAAGTCACTTATCTATGTCTCACTTCAAGCATACCCAGTCCTCTAACCAATCCCCATCTAGTGTTCTACACCCTACTCTCCCCAGCATCCATAAAATCAACCTGCAATAAAGAAAATGGTCCCCCACTGCAGAGCATCTGCTTTGTTCAGAGTCTATCTCATAATGGTGCAAATAAATTAATAGTGACATCTTTGCTCCTAGTAAAACCAGACTGGCTAAAAATTCTGTCAATCAGGTTTTACTAGGAGCAAAGATGTCACTACGAATTCAATTATAATAACTGGTGTGTGTGTTTTCTCATGGGGAAGCCTGGTTATAATTTGCTGTTATAACCAGCTGGTTATAAGGACAAACATGCACCAGGTTTCTCTCGGTGCACACATGCGCCAGCCACCGCTGTTCCCTTACTGTGCACCTTTCTTAAGCTCCAGAGTCTTCACCACCAGTTGCACTCAGTGGTAAGTTACTTTACAGTTATAAAACATTAACTAGGCTCTTTCTTGTATGCTCAAGGTTTTAAAACCAAATGTTTAATGCTGTATTGATCCTAGTATGAACAAATCCAGAACAGATGGTTTGATACCTTTTATTGGACCAACAAAGATGTTCCAAGAAGGACAAATTACTTTAGCTTTCAGACCAACAAGTCCTTCTTCAGAAGCTTAATGATCATAGCAGTGAAACCAGGACACTGTCTCATTGGAGAGACCAAGGCACTGAAGTTTTAGCAGCAGCATGGGGTGGTCAACAAGATCAAATGTCTTTGTGAGATCCACATATGTGGCACCTACAAGGTGTCCTTTGTTAAGGTTTTCATGTAGGTGAGTTGTGAATTTGATGAGTGCAGTTGTAGTACTGTGCAGTTTTCTAAAACTGTAATAATAATTGACTAGTTTCAACAGTCAAATACTTTTGGACTTTAATTTATAACTTTGTTATTTGTTTGAGATTATGAAGCAAAATTGTCAACATGGTACTTTTTTATTTCATCCCATGAACCTCACAGCTGCCATTTTTCAAACCCAGCCTGAAACATCATTTTGCCATCATTCTATGAAATGATGTTTCAGCCAGGATTTGTAAGATGACAGCTGTCACATTCATGAGGTGGGGTGAAAAAAGCTAGTTTTGAACATTTGGGGTCCAAATCTCAAAACAAACATAAAGTAAGGACACTCAAAGTTAGGGCACAGCTTCTTTGGGGCCTGTGTGTCTTCAGGCCCTGCAGTTCATTTGCATCACCAGGTGAGAAAAAATGTCCAGCTCCCCATACAATGCACAGGGGAAAAGCCAGACCTTGCCCCACAACTAACGTACCAAAATCTGGCCAATGGAGAATCATGTACACAAATGCTTGCAGTCTGGGAAACAAGATCCCAAACCTGGAGGCAACAGTAAGAGGCTAAACTGGACATAGTAGCCATTAGTGAGACATGGTTCACCAGTAACCACACTTGGAAGACTACAGTACCTGGCTACATTCTATTCAGAAAAGACCGAGGTGAAAAAAAGGGGGGAATGGCCCTTTATGTCAATGAAAATATCAAAGCTACAGAAATTCACAATACACATAAGGAGCCAAAAGAACTGTGGGTCACCCTGGAAACAGAAAATTGGACAGCCATATGAACTGGGGTGGTCTACAGGACTCCAAGACCAGGGGAGGACATAGACACATTACTGTTAGAAGATATACAAAACATGACAGCTAAAGGGGAAGTTCTGCTAATGGGAGACTTCAACATGCCAGATACGGATTGGTAAACACCAGCTGGAGCATCTGCCAGACCTAAGCATATAGTGGACTCCCTGCAGGGGGAGCTTCTCAAACAATTGGTACAACAACCCACAAGAGACAGGGCTATCCTGGGTCTAGTACTGACAAATGGGGAAATGATCACAGATCTCAAGGTAGAAGGTCACCTGGGGGCCAATGACCATCACATGGTATGGTTCAATTTGATTACTAGAAGTAAATCATCCAATTACAAGGCACAAATATGGGACGTCAGAGGAGCTGACTTTGATAAGATGGCCAAAAGAGTTAAGCTAGCCTGGGAAAGAATAAATACAGGTGAGAGGGTACAGGCAAAGTGGGCAAGCATTAAGGATGCAATACTTGAAGCAACATCCCACTGTGTTAGGGAGAAAAGCAAGGGCAAAAAAAGGAGGAAACCACTTTGGTTCTCAAAAACAGTAGCAGAAAAGGTCAGAGCCAAAAGGTTGGCCTTCAGGAAATATAAGGGATGCAGTAGGATGAAGATATGGAGGCATACCAAACTTCCCTAATGGAAGCAGGGATGGCAGTAAGACAGGCAAAGTCCCAAACTGAGGAAACACTAACTCAAACAGTAAAAGAAGGGGACAAGACTTTCTATAGATACATTCATGAAAGGAGAACATCCAGAGGGGGTATTGATAAGATCAAAGGGGATAAAGGGAAGTGTGTGGAGGAGGACCAAGGAAAAGCATCTATCCTAAATATATATTTCTGCTCAGTATTTACTGAGGAGAAGGTAGGGCAGGGCCCACAGCTCAGCACCATGGACAGAGGGGGGAGGGAGGTGTGCACAAGTCACTTCACAAAAGAAAGGGTCCTACAAGAGCTCACTAAACTCAGGGTGGATGAGAGAATGTGACCTGATGGCATATATCCCAGGGTACTAAAGGATCTAAGGGTGGAACTAGCAGAGCCACTAGCAGAGCTGTTTAGTGAGTCTCTGAGCACAGGAGAGGTCCCAGAAGACTGAAGAAGGGCTCATGTGATCCTGCTCCACAAGAGTGGTAGCAGTGAGGAGGCAGTGAACTACAGACTAGTCTGTCTTACCTCAGTAGTGGGCAAGATTATGGAAGCACTCCTTAAGAAAAGGATAGTACAACACCTTGAATCCATAGGAGCACAGGATCCAAGACAACATGGGTTTACAACAGGAAGGTCCCATCAAACTAATCTCATAGATTTCTTTGACTGAGTAACCAGAGTGGTGGAACAAGGGGGTGCAATTGATGTCACCTACCTTGACTTCAGCAATGTTTTCAATACTGTTCCATACAGAAGGTTGATTAATAAGCTGGTTAGGCTCGGGGTGGGTCAATGGTTGGTCAGCTGGGTGGCAAACTGGTTGGTGGGCAGAATACAGTGAGTTGTGGAAAACAGTATACAGTCAGAAGAGATGCAAGTCACAAGTGGGGTACCTCAGGGATCAGTCCTGGGGCCAGTCCTCTTCAATATCTTCATCAGTGACATTGCAGATGGACTGGAGCATAAGGTTTGTCTGTTTGCAGATGACACCAAGATCTGCAACAGAGTAGATGATCCAGATGGGGTGGGTAGAATGAGAAGGGATCTGAAAAAACTGGCAAAATGGTCTGAAGAGTGACAATTGGAGTTTCATGCAAAGAAGTGCAAGATCATTCAGATAGGAAATAGAAACCCTGAAGCTACCAATAGGTTGGGAGGGGAGTTGCTGGCAATCATGAGGGAAGAAAGAGACTTGGGCATCATCATCACAGATGACCTGAAATCTTCCCAGCAGAACACTCAGGCAGTAGGTAAGACTAGAGGGATGTTGGGGTGTATTAGTTGTGGTATCACAAGTCATATGAGGGAGGTAATACTCTCTCTTTACAAGACACTGGTTAGGCCCCATCTGGAGTACTGCATGCAGTATTGGAGGCCTCACCTGCACAAGGACATTAAAAAAATGAAGGCAGTCCAGAGAAGGGCAACCAACATGGTGCAGGGTCTGCATCAGAAAACAGAGGACAGATTATCTGGGCTCAATATGTATACCCCAGAGCAAAGGAGGGAGAGAGGTGATATGATTGAAACATTCAAATATCTTGAGGGCATTAACAAGGTGAAAGAGGGGGTGCTGCTGAGCAGCCTAGATGGAAGCAGCTCAAAACTTGAGCTCCTGGAGGACAATTAAAAGATATACTTTAAAAGTGTTTAAAAATCATGATTCCTGTGGCTCTCAGGGTGCGGAGTAGTCAGAGAACCAGAGGAGTCCCATAGTGGGGAAACCTAAAGGGAATAGTAACTCATCTGAGATTTTTTTAACCTGAGGCAATCGGCACGAGAGGAGCAGCCTGGACACAGTGGTGAGACTTCAGACCACATGGAGACAGTCGCTGGAGAGGCCTCCCTGACAGCTATACATAATACATTGCAAAAATTAGTGTGTTCGGTTCAAGAACTAGATACAAAGTTTGACTTACTCACTCCAAGAGTCTCGGCACTAGAAACACGCATGGACCACTGCAAGCAGGTGGTTCAACGCTCAGAGACTTCAGCCCTCAAGACTATGGAGGCTACAGCAAAGCTAATTAAAGAGAACATGCAGCTGCGCCAATGCTTGGAAATGTGGAGAACCAGGCAAGGGAGCGTAATCTCTGTGTGGAGGCCTACCAGAGATGACTGAGGGAGAAGATGCATTGGTGTTTGCACAAACATTCTTACCAGATATCTTGGGAATGTCTGAGAAGGACTTCTCGTTCTCCATTGAGAAGGAGTACAGATTTACACCCCAAAGAGCCCTGTTGGATTCTGCAGCTCCTCGGACACTGATGATAATATGTACTGGCGTGGGAGACCAGGACCTTGCTCTTGCTGCAGCTCATAGGCAGAGATCGCTCAAATATGGGGATGCTACAGTTCTAATTTTTTCTGATTATCCTACAGCACTAGACAATGGAGACGAGCGTTTGACAGCTTGAGAGGTTGCTTGAGAAAGCTGAAGGTGCAGCATCAACTACTTTTACCTGCGAGGCTGCGTGTGGCCTGGAATGGGCAGCAGTTTCTATTCAACGATGTGTCAGATGCAGATAAGTTGGTCACTCGAATTGAAAGTGAGCTGGAGGATCGAGAGGAGGTCATGGACTTGTCAGAGGAGGACTGATATCTTTTATGGACTGGGGATCGAAACAGCAAGTATATAAGGGCCCAATGTATTCTTTACTAAGTAGGCTTGGGGTGCTTGGTTATACTATGGATAGTACCCTTGCAGTGTGCTATGCTGCATGGGATGATCAGGACTGAGACTCTATATGCAAAATGCAAAGATTTTCTTGTTTTTAGGGCTAATGTTAAGGCCCTCGATATGTCTTGGGTCCTTGGTTAACTGATCTCCCTGCTAGGTACTTAATATTTACCTATATAGCTGGGCAGATGTTGATGAGGTAACTTTACCTAACTTTTTGCTTGTTATACCCTTAGATAGCTACTGATAATTAATATAATGTGGGATTTCTTTATGTATATCTTTATCTTGATAAAAGATAAGTGGAGATAAACTAATAATGAGTTCCTCTTAGGAGCTGGGGGATTGATTTTTCTATTTACTCATTATTTTAAATAATTGGGAAATCAGTATGGCCGTGAGGTCTTTTTGTTAATAAGGAATCAACTATTGCTTAGTTTGGCAGACAGATTTCCATGGATTCTTCCATGGCTGCATGTGAATGGATAATTTTTATGTGAATTTATATAAGTAATTGTATGGTACTTCCCCCCCCCCATGATGTAACAATAAGGGGTGTCCTAAATTGATCCTTTATAAGAGGAGATTTGTATTGTATAATCTGCTAGCCTCCAATGTGTAATTGATGTGTGAGCTTACTTACAAAATCAATAAAAGAAATAAGGCAAAAAAACCAGGTGAAAGAATCTAACATGTTTCAATATAAGAAAAATAGCAGGACAAGAGGACACAGCATGAGATTAGAGGGAGGCCAATTAAGGGGTAATGTGAGGAAGTTCATTTTCACAGAAAGGGTGGAGGATGCATGGAATGCCCTACCTCAGTAAGTGGTGGATATGAATGCAGTGCAGGGCTTCAAACAGGCTTGGGATAGGCATAAAGGAACAATACAGTTGAGTATGAATAATTAGGCCATTGACAGAGTAAAGACCTATCTATGGCACATTCATAAGGTAGAAAAAATGGGCAGACTGGATGGGTCTTGCAGTCTTTATCTGCCGTCAACGTCTATGTTTCTATGTAAAGCAAGTTAGGACCTATGGGCCATGCAAAGCAAGTTAGATCTAATTTTCTTCAAAACTCCAGCAATGGTTAAAGACAATCCATAATTAGCAGGCTCACTTGAGGTACTTAAAAGAATCAACCTACAGTATGCATTAACCATAACAATGTCCCCCTAAACTTCATGTTATTTTGGAACGACCCAATTATAACCTCTAATAAAGCTCCTCTACATAACCATGATTGGTATGGAGCAGGTGTTTGACAAGTAAAGAACCTACTAAATGATATTTCCAGGACCCTAATGTCTTTTGACAAACTCAGACTGAAGTATGACATTCACATATTTCAATTATGCATTTCCTTGCTGATCCAAGATTCCCTGAATAATTATGTATTTGGGCATAATTACTACTTACCCCACTGTCCAAAATGGTCACAACTGACCAATGTGGTTTTATTAAGGAAAGGAGTAAGCATGGTTTGTGAAAGGAGCAAGCATGGTTTATAAATTACTAACAGACACTGACCCTAAACTAACTTCACCACTGAAGATAAATTGGAATCTGACTTGCAAATTCAAATTTCCTCAGATGACTGGACTTCAGCCTGGAAAAAACATACCTAACATATCAAAATGAACTGCAAGGCAAACTTATTTAATATAAAATTCTTAATTATTTCTGTATGACACTGTAAAAATTAATGAATATGAGTTATTCAGGAAACAGTGATTGCCAGAGATGTAATACATTTAATGCATTCAATGCAGACCTTTCTCACATGCTTTGAAGCTGCTCCAGCATCCTCTCTCTTGTCTGAAGTTAGAGACATTTGTGACATGGTTTGGGGCTTACACATCCATTTAGTACTGTCTATTTCCCTACTTCCACTGCACTCAACAAATCACATAAATTGTGAATTTTGTTAGCCACTCTAGGCCTTAGGCACATTCTTTTATGGAACTGGAAAACTGCAAATGTTCCTTCCCATCATGAATTTGGCAGCAAGCAATGAGAGAATCAGTTATGCAATTATCAATAAAATGGCTACCTTTGAGAATGACTGTGGCCCTTTTTGCATCTGCTCAAGAACCCTTGAAGTATTTAACTGTCTGTATACATAATTGTTTTGGAACCATGCCTTATGTAGGGTTTTTTCTTTCCTTTTTTCTCAAACTCTAACTGCCAACTTCACACCATTAAGGTATTAACTGTTTTATCTGTCATAATATTCTAATATTCTGAATATGCATTTGTATCTTCTGCTTTAAAAGGTAATATTTCTTATATGATCTAAGAAACTACATGATATGTCTAGGTTGATCTAAATCTACTTATTCAACTGAAATGTAGTGCTATATATCCATACGGCCCATGTCCCAGCACAGAATGACTTTGTAATCTGATGTTTTGTAACTGTTAAACTGAATTATAAAAAGGGTCTTTGAAATACTACATTCTGATTGGCCAATGGCATTCCAACAACCCTACATTAATGTTTAATTAATAGATGTGTAGGACCTGATTACCAGATCATTGATATCCTACATTTTTAATTAATTCCATTTATAGAACTTAAAGCCACCATGACACAGGACAACCTGACAAAAATGAGAACATAACATTGCTCACACAAAAAAAAGCTGACCAGTAAAATGAATCTAATGAAGAAATTAGCTTCCATGTTTGAATACTGACTGCTTCACTGTGTGCTTTCTGTGGGTTTTCCTGCCCATTATACAATGTGTCCCCCTCCATCTCAATACAGCCCCTGTTAAATAGCAGCTAGTGTGGCTTATCCAATACTCCCCTTGGGAGCTCTCAGTCCTGTCTGCTGCCAACAGGCTTTTAAAAATAAATTCAAGACCAACGGTATTTCTAAAGCCACAGCGCACCACCATCTCCACTGAGTCTCCTCCAGATCACCGCCACTCTCTGCTATAGCAGAGGCACTAGTCACTAATGGCTTCTTCAGCCTCTCCACTCCTGGTTGGGAGTGGGTACACATTAGTAGGGTATGGCTCATTACTGGCCTCCTCTTGCTGTTTCAAACCCCTTCTGGGTATGTACAATTCTGCTGCTGAAGCAGTGGTTAAGGAAGTTGGCAGAGTCATGTAGAATATTGCCTTCTCCACCTCCCTCTGGCACCTTTTGCTTTCCCTCTCCCACCCACACAGAGTAGACTGCAGCCTGAGCTCCATATGGGTCAGGAATTGCAAGTGCCTGCAGGCACTTTTACTTTTACTGTGATCGCTCTAAGTGAATGGCTGCATCTGCAGCCCAAACTTACACAATGCTGCTCACCTCATTCTCACCCAGGGGAAATGTCAAGTGTCAGATCTGTGTTATGCAGCATTTGTAATTACCCTGTGAGAGGCAAGATCCTGCAAGAATGGAAGACAGTTATCATTAGCCATGCTGATGCAGTCGCTTTCACTCACAGGCATGCCACCGTTTTGTCTGTGCTTTGAGCACAACTATCTGCTGGAAGCATATGTACTGTTGATAGAATTGAGGCTTGTATACAGGAAGGTACCATAACAGCTATGGCAAAGCAGGTTGAGATAGTCTGTATACAGTGCAGGGGAAACAGCTACATGCGGTAATCCATCAGGAGAGAACACCAAAGTTCTGAAAAACAATCCTAACGATGGTGGAAGGACTATTTTAGTAAATATCTTACTTTTTTTTAAAATAAATAATAACAGAAACACTTTTAACAAAGTTTTTCTTTTTAATTTTTATAATAGCAATAATGAACTTGGGGGGGTTACATTAATGTTCAAGTTAATCACCCACTAGGGGCAATATAGCACTCGGATATGCCTCACGCCACATTACACCCCCAGGGGATAATTAACTTGAACATTAACAGAAACCCTGTTGTTCATTATTGCTTAAAACTAATAAACTTTTAATTACAAAAAAGACTGCAACAAGTTGGGGTTAATAAGGTAAATATGCTAGTTACATATCCCCAGGGTCAAAAAGGTTGCAGTGCAAATCAAACAAACCAACAACATCAAAAATAAATCATCCAAATAAGATAACACACATGTACATGACCTCTACCCAACAACATTGTTCACAAATCTGAAACTATATATCTGATAATGTTGAAAAAAATACTTCCTACTCAAAATTCCAAACCCAAAAAGCCTCAGTGAAGCTAACACAAGAACAAAAATTTAAACACCAAATAAAAACACAACATATATTTCAAAACTGCCATTCTACACAACAACAGAAACATGCTAGAACATATCATTAAACAATCAGCAAAACTTCAACAAACACTGCTCTGAAAGCTAATAAAATGCCTACTTACCTATCTGGCATGCAGAAACAAACACCAGACAGTTCAAACTCCCTGCTTGAACCTCATCAAATGCATAGCCCTGCACCTGAGTGAGGTCATATAATATCTAATAAACATCCTAGGTTTCCAGGTCTGACTCAGAGCACATATAAAGCACAGGAAGCACAGCCAAGGTATTCAGCTTAGCCTCACAGATCACAATGGAAGTACCAGAATGTAAAGTCATGAGTACCTTTTTAAAGCAACAGAACCAACAATAGCCATGCAACTATAATCCATTCCTTGCAGTGCAACTGCACCTAACTAGTACATTATATCAGCTGCAACCTGATCCCTGCCACATATTTAATGTATGCTAATGCCATAGTGCCAACTATTTAAATATAAAGTATGTATATTTAAATACAAATTATGACACTACTACATCACTAAAAACTAACACTACTAAACATTTTATAAGTGGACTAAGACAACTACATCAGGGTTAGGCTATGTCAAGGTACCTTGTGGCGGCTGAAGTATTTCACCATTCAAACTCAGAACTCCGACCCACCACTTGATACACCAACATAACATAATCCCTTGAAAAAGCATTGAGTAAGATGTGAAACTTTGGTGAGCAGGGAATTGCTGCTGCTTTTTAACTCTGGGGCTTCTTACACAGTGACATCATTGTTTACTCAACTAGCCTGAGAGAAAATGATTATGTCATTCAGAACTCTCACAGCAGCATAACCCTTTCCTGTGTCCAACTGCTTCTGCATAGAATTTATTTATTTAGTTTTTGTTGACCGGGTAAGTACACTAGACAGCATAGCTGCTTATTTTCAGGTACGACCGGGAAGATTACAACAGAGGGCAGGTAGACAACAATATATACAAATAATAGTCATGTGAACATGGTTCAGTAGAGGAACAGGCTTGAACAGTCACAGTACAACTATAACAAAATATTCAGCAAATTACAGTACAGTCGCAAGGACAATACTGTATGTAGTGACAGACTCTTGATATCAGTGCAAAAACAGTTTTTTGTATTACCATTTAGTATGAAAGTGCAAGACGGAGAGTAGTAAGCTTATCCAGGCAGATTAGAGGGCAGAAAGAGGTAGGTGCTGATAGGCAGTTAGGAGAAGCCAGCAAAGAAGTGGATGCGAACACTACAGGAACAGTGTTCAGAGCATAAAAGAGCCTTATGAAGGTCCTGTTTGAAACTGCTTTGAGAAAGGGAGTTTCTGAGATTCAGTGGATGGGTATTCCACAGTTTGGGGGTACAAACCAAGAAGGCATTTTCACCCATTTTGGTTTTACATCTAGATTGGACAAGCAGGGATTTATAAACTGATCTCGGGGGGTAGGCAGAGGTTGCAGGGTTGAACAGAGAAGCCAATTTGTCACAGATCTGAGAAGATATTATATTTTTTATGAAACAAGAGGAAGTAAATTGACAGAAAGCTAGGGTGGTAAGTCATCCCAGGCTGGAATATAGTGAGCAACGGTGAGTACATTTAGATAGAGACAATGCAAAGTGACAAATGTTGTAACAGACATCTCACTTTCAGAGGAGCAAACCAGTAGTAGCCAGATAGGCTATTAACCCATATGCCAATTTGAGTCTCAGGATCCCCTGTGCAATGGCCAACCTAGTCACTGATGTAAGGCTGTGTCTAACCTTATATGCCAGTCCAAGGTGAATATTTACAGATTTAATGACTGTGGCTAGGTGCAGGTCAAAGTCCAAGGCAGGGTCAAGGGTGACTCTGAGTTATTTAAAGGAGGTAACTGAATTGAGGGGAGCACCATCAAGTGCTGTGATGCATAAAGACTGGGTACAAGACCAAATCTTTGAACCTGAGCTGAAGAGCATAGTTACAGTTATCTTTTTATTCGGAACAATCTTATTCTGCAATAGCCAGAGCTGAAAGATATTGAAATTATGATTGAGATTCTGGTTTATGTCCGATAGGTTTGGAGAGGAAGAGTGGAGAACCAGATCATCTGCATATAGCAGGGCTGAGCAGAGGCCAGTAGGCGGTGGGAGATCATTTATGAAGATCGGAAACCAAAAAAGGCCAAGAATCGAACCTTGGGGCACTCCAATCTGGGTGGGAGTGAGGGAGGACTTAGCACCTCTGATCTGGACAAATTGCTGATGCTCCGAGAGGTAATTTTAGAACCAGGTGGTAGCAGAGGTGGAGAAGCCAAGAGAAAACAACTTTGATAGGAGCAGTGGGTGGTCTACTAGATCAAACGCTTTTGTAAGATCTACAAAAGTAGCCCCAGTGAGAGAGCTATTATCCATTGCTAGTCTGACATCATTTGTAAACTGTATGAGTACAGTGGATGTACTGTGTCCCTGTCACAACCCACGTAGATCCATGCTGAATGCTGAGTTAGTAGCAGTGAGAGTCTGAGTTGGAGGTGAGAGTGGCAGAAGGTCTGCCAGTTGGGCTCTGAGATGAGGAACCAGAACTTCTCAACTTAGTGTGGAGTACAATTTGCAACCTCCAGTGAACTGGTGGAGACAGTTCAACAGCAGGATTTCCTGATTTCTACTCCCAGTGAAGTGGAAGGAACTGCTTTCCTCAGTGTATTCAAGGGACAATCCCCTGAAGATCCTTTGTGTGTTTCAGCTGCCTTGGGAAAATAACTTGTGAGAGACTGTTCTAACATGCTAACCAGGAGAGGTGCCTTTTGTTGTTCCATGCCCAGTGGACAGGACAACTAGTTCGTGAGTATTGTTTATAGGAGACAAGTTCTCCACACATTAAGGAGAATCATTTCTGGAGCATGCGTGCCCATAGATAAGGCTAGACTGCACCTTTCAGTGCCCCTAGTTCACCCAGGAGAATGAATTTCTGCAACATGATTCACCCAGGAGAGTGAAATTGTACTGTGGTCACCCCAGTGAGTGACAGAAATGGAAAGTATGGGACCTCTAGCATTTCAATGGGGAATGTAGGTTTCAATGGTGTACCCCTGAAGGAATGGCAGGGACTGTCGGTTGGGGCAAAGGGTAGGCAGAATGTCATCTGGATGCTTACAAGGCAGGGCTTACTAGTTCATAAAGGACACCAGTTTTCACCTGAACAAAAGCCAGTGCTGCAGGTATAGGTGTGTGACTGAGTTCACATAATTGCACCTATTTTTGAAGAAGAGTTCTGAGTGTGTGACTTAGTTTCACAATATGTGCACTCATTGGAGGAAAATGTTTGAGTGCGTGGCTGGGTGTCCTCTATATTCATCATTTGGAAATGTGAAGAAGTTTGTGTGTTCTTGAACTGTACTGCATGCAAGGAACACTCATTAAATGTACATGTCCTGCCTTGATTGACCCATGGGGGTCCACTACTGCTTTAGTTTTCTATCTGTTAAATAAAATCATACTGCACAATGCTCAATCCCAGTTCCTGTTATGGACATTCTGTTTCTTGCTTCTGGTGTTAGATTTACTGGGGCTTCCTCAGCAGGTTAAATCTAGTGTATGCCTAGCAGCCTCCACCTGGGACCTGAGTTGTAATTTTTACATAAGGTTCATGTGTTTTGTTCTTGTACCCCTACCCCTCTTCTTCTAGAAATAAGCCAGGTATACATCCTAACGCCAAGGGTGGTACCAACCTTTGAAAGTAAATGGTATTCCAATATGTGGGTACCAGTGTCCAGATTTAATGGGGGCATGCTAACTTGTTATAAGTGGCTGGGGGTTACATCTGTATGCTTATCAATTACTGACCTATTAAAATTGACATGACTTAGACATAGCATTTGCCAGCTGATATGGATCGATTGACCCACCTAGTCTGATCGTTTTTCCCTGCTTAAAGAATTACTGCAGATCCTGTTGGATCTCTGGCCCATAAAGCATCAGCTATTTGCATGACAAACAAAGACATTTTGCAAAAAGGGCAATATGCTGAATGCATAAATAAAAGAGAAAGTAAATTTCCAATATGTTTGTTTTTTATAATCATCTGCAATTCATATGTGTGTATTCTAAAGCAAAAAGAACAATGTTCAACACATCATGGTTATGCTAATCCTTTAGTGGGAGCTTTAGGAGGGTTAATAGTGGAGTACCTCAGGGCTCAGTACTGGGTCTAGTCCTCTTTAACATCTTTATAGGTGACATTGCAGAGGGTCTGGAGGGAAAGGAATGCCTCTTTGCAGATGACACAAAGATCTGTAACAGAGTTGATACACGGGGGGGTAGAAAGGATGAGAAGGGACTTGTCAAGGTTGGAGGAATGGTCAGACATATGGCAACTTAGATTCAATGCAAAGAAGTGCAAAGTAATGCACCTGGGAAACAAAAACCCAGGAGAATAGTACACAATAGCAGGGGAGGTACTAACAACAACAAAAATGGAAAGGGACTTGGGGGTAGTTATAGCAAATGACTTAAAGATGGGTAAGCAATGTGAGAAGTCAGTAAGGAGAGTCAGGAGGATACTGGGATGCATAGGAAGGGGCATCACAAGTAGGACAAGGGAAATGGTTATCCATCTGTACAGACAGTTGGTGAGACCCCATCTGGAATACTGTGTGCAGTTTTGGAGACCTCATCTATTCAAGGCCATAAACAGGATGGAAGCAGTCCAGAGGAGGGCAACTAAAATGGTGCAGGGTCTGCATCAGAAACCATATGAAGAGAAACTGAGAGAGCTTAATATGTATACCCTTGATGAAAGGAGGGACGGGGGACATGGTAGAAACTTTCAAGTACCTCAAGGGAATCAACAAAGTCCAGGAGGGTAGCATCTTTCAGAAAAAGAGATGTGTAAGAACAAGGGGACACAATTTAAAGATTTTTAATTTTTTATTAATTTAGTTTTTGTTGACCGGGTAAGTGCACTAGACAAATCCTGCCTATTTTCAGACATGACTCGGGGTGGAGGGATACAGATGAATGCCAACTGACCATTGAACCAGATTAAGATGTAGAAGATAGAGGGAGGACAGCTCAGGGGTAATGTGAGGACATTTTTTTTCATGGAGAGAGTGGTGGATGCATGGAACTGCCTTCCTGGGGAGGTTGTTGGGTCTAAAACCATGGGGGAATTCAAACATGCATGGGACAGACATAAGGCAATTGTAGTGGGGGGTTGCTGGAAGTAGGCTGTTGGTTAACTAGAATCTGCAGCTTATCCAATAGGAAGGGAAATGTGCAGACTGAGTGGGCCAAGTGGTCCTTATCTGCCATCAAAGTCTATGTTTCTATGTATAAGAAATCTTTTCAATATACAATACATTGGTAATCTTTAACATCTTCACAAAGACTACACATGACAGCCATCATAAACTCCCATTAATCAAAGCTCCCAAGGTGCTGAGAGATGCCTAAGTAAACTTTATCATTTTACAGAATATTTTTTTATCCCATTTCCTGAATTGTAGACCTATGGTGATGGGCAATCTGCTTAATCACCAGGAAATGATAATGGTGAATCATCAGCTCATGTCATCACTGCCAGTCCCAGAAAACCATAGCAGTATTTGACAGTGTATCCTTTTATTAAACTCTCTAGCCTTTCAATTACAGACCCATTACAGTTGGCATGTTGTGCTTTTGACATTAAAGCAGTTTGCTAAATGGTCAGTATGTAGAATGCATAAACAATGCTAAAAGTCTGATAATTTTCAGTTTTTTATAATTCTCTCCAATTCAAATGCATGTATTCTAGAGCATGAAAAAACAAGAATCCAAGCATCATGACTTTGCATATTTTTCATGGGAGCTGTATAACAAATCACTTCAACAGGTATCACATTCTGCTGGCCATGTTCCTGCTCATACTTTACCACAGTCAGTGTGCACACACACACACACAACCTAATGATAATATTTAAAAGCTGCACAAATAACATACTAATACATGACAAACACCATGAACTACCATTAATCTGTGTTCACATTGTGCTGAGAGGTGCTGAGTTATTGTTCCTATCTTACATTATTTTCGTTCATTCTCTTTACTGGTTTGTAAACCCATACTTACTGACAATCTACTTGACCATCAACACAGGGTAACAGTGGGAAATCAGCTTCTATCATCACTGTCAGCCACAGAAAATTGCAGCATTATTTGATCCTACCCTTCTGATTACAGACCTATTACAGTTGGTATGACTTGCATGAGATGCAAAGGCAGTTTGCAAAAAAGGCAGTATGTAGAATGTCTAAACAATATTGGAAGTCTGATAATTTACAACTGGTTTTAGTTTTTGTAACTCTTTCCAATGCATATATGTGCATTCTAAAGAGGAAAACATGCAAAGCATTGTGAGCATGCAAATCCTTCAGGGGAGCTGTGTAAGAAATCTCTTCAACAGGAATAGCATTCTGCTGGTCATGTTCTCCCTGTTCAGACCTTTTCATAGCCACTGTATGCACCCTTAACATAATGCTAATCTTTAAAATGTGCACGAAGAATACACATGGCACACATCACAAACAACCATTAATCAGACTTCTAAAGGTGCTGAGTGATGCTTAAGTAATCTTTCTCCTTTAACATTATATTATTTTATTTCATTTACTGGTTAGTAGGCGCATACTGACTATCTGCCTGATCATCAGCAAAGGACAACCATCTGAAATCAGCTCATGTCATCACTAACAACCATAGAGAACCATTGCAGTATTAGAACATGTATCCTCAAGTTAAAGACCCTCCCTACCCTTTCCTTTATAGACCCATAGCAGTCAGCAAGACATGCATGAGATGCAAAGGTAGTTTACAGAAAAGACAGTATGTAGAATGCATAAACAATATCAGAAGGCTGATATATTTAGTTTTATTCAGTTTTGCAAGATGTATCAGATGCAATGGCAGTTTGCACAAAGGGTTGTATGTAGAATGCATAAACAATACCAGAAGGTTGACATATTCTGTTTTGTTTAGTGTTTGTAACTCTCTTAAATACATTTGAGTGTATCCTTATGAATAAAAAACAGGTGCAACAGATTGTGGGTATGCAAGTCCTTCAGGGCGAGCTGTCTAAGAAATCTTTTCAACAGGCACTGCATTCTACTAGTCGTGTCCCTCCTAAGACCTCACGACTGACTTGCATGTACTAAATGTAGCAATAATCTTTCAACTCTGTACAGAAGAGTATGTATGACACTGTTGGTATAAGCCATCACTTACCACCTAAATAGGCAACACAAAGTTTGTACATATATTCACTTCAAGCTTTTTATATTGACTGCATTATTGGAGTAGTAACTGGGAGATGAGTTGTTTGCTATGAAGCAAATGTGCCCCCAGTTACATTTTCATTTTCTTCAGACACTTGAGCAATTCTGAATAGATGAGCTTACTCAGTATAGTTTCATCTGGAAAGATATACGTGTGGTATCATGGGTTAGGAGCTGGCATAGTCAGAGGAACCAGTTGATGTTGGTCAATGGGGCAGCATCAGGGGATAGGGAAGTAACCAGTGGGGTGCCACAGGGGTCTGTCCACCACAGAGGTCTGTCCTGGGTCCTTTACTCTTCAATATTTTCATAAGTAACATCACTGAGGGGCTGGGATGGAAGGTGAGTATGTTTGCAGATGACACAAAGATCTGCAACAGAGTGGACACTGCTCAGGGAGTGGAAAAAATGAAAGGTGACCTGTTTAAGCTAGAAAAATGGTTCATCATGTGACAGTTAAAATTTAATGCAAAGAAATGCAAAGTGATGCATCTGGACAGGAGCAACCCAAGGACAGTTTACTATCTGGAAGGGGAGCAGCTAACAGCCACCAAACAGGAGCATGGTCTTGGGGTCATCATCTCTGATGACTTAAAAGTGGACAGGCAATGTGAAAAAGTCATGCAAAAAGCCAACAAAATGCTGGGATGTATAGGAAGGGGCATCACAAGTAGAAAGAGAGAAGTGATCATGCCACTATACAAGTCTCTGGTAAGACCCCACCTTGAGTGTATGCATATAGTTCTGGAGGGCTTATCTCAGGAAGGATGTAGTTAGACTAGAGACAGTACAGAGGATGGCAACAAAAATGGTACAAGGGCTCCATGAATTGCCATACAAAAGCAGATTACAGCAACTCAACATGTACTCACTGGAGCAGTGCAGAGATAGGGGTGACATGATGGAGACATTCAAGGTCCTGAAGGGCATAAACACAGTCCCTACCTAGGAACTCGATTTTGATCAATAGCTCCACAAGGACAAGGGGTCATGAAATTAAATTAAGGGGAGGGAGATTCCGGGGTAACGTGTAAGTTCTTCTTTATGGAAATGGTGATGGCTTCATGGAATAGCCTTCCTGCAGATATTATTGACTCCAAAACAATAAGGCAATTCAAATCTGCTTGGGATAGTCATAAGGGGATTGTCTCTAAGAAATTATAAAGGGGGGGATAGCACTCAGTGGCAGACTAGATGGATTTTTAGTCCCCATCTGCCATCACTTTCTATCTTTCTATGTTTCTATGCCCCTCAAGTACAACTTTTTGGCATGCCAGAGAAATTTAAAATACGTCTGCACCTACAGCCAATAGATCACCTCATAGTCGAGGTGGTAGGGATCACACTATGGTGGAATAAACTACAACACGAGTTGAAGTAATTATTGACTTCTGTGGTTCTTTGGAGCGCTTTGTTGGGACCTTGTTTTTTGATTCTCCGGTTGGCTGTCTACTTCAGGGCATCACTTCATCCTGGAGTGCAGGACTTCCAATTTTGAGCTCTTTTTTTATTATTTATGAGTCTATTCATTCTCATTTGTGTTTCACTTGCATTATCAATGAGCAACATCAGCTTATCATTCCAGTAAATGTTTATTTTTCCTTAACATTTTTTAAATAACAGTTCCTTTCCAAACACTGTTGCCCTACTCAGAATTATAGTAATTCCAAATGTCTCTGTGTATTTAAGAGCTAGTACCTCTAGGATTAGAATTTGTCTACTAGGATTTTGCAAGGAATGGAATATTAAAGTCACAAGTAATGGAAAAGTAAGTTCCAAATTTCACCATCAGTGAAAACAAAATCATTGTCCTGATTAGACCCTCTGGACCCAGAATCTGCAGGGATAACAAACAAATATTTATCCCCCTGGCAACATTCCCAAGATTCACTGGTTTGCAGCTAAGTGCCATATTGTCTCTTGCAGTTTTAGCAGCTTTAAGGGAAGTGCATTAAAATATATGGACACAGGGAACTCCTATGATTATGAATGATCTTACATGCATTATTCTGAGGGTGAGAACCATAAAATGAAGTTTAGCAGCTTTGACTCCCAGAAAAATGAAATTGAGAACATTTCCACTGATACAAGAACCACTGGTCTTCACACATTATAATTATATGATTGATCAACATTTTAACATGCTGTCTTTACAAAAATGTTCTTCTGCCCCCAAAATCTGTCTCCTCTGATTGATATCATAGCTATAGTAAGAGGAATCCTGCACAAGACACGATCTTGTCAAAATAAGGGCATCTCATGCAATGAATAATCAGGTGCTTTGTTTGGGCCAGAGTGCTCTGATGATTGATAATTGATTTTACACAACTAATTCTTGATATTTATATGCACAGTACTCCTTTCAATGTAAGCATTTATTTTAATCAGTGTGTCAGTCATGGCATCTAGCTTTGCTGACATTTTATTTGGTTTAATCTCAATTGCAAGATGTAATTCCTGTAGCACAGCAAGTATGGCAGACAGTATATCTGACCTTGTTTTGTCAAGTGGTTCCTCTTTGAACCATATTTTAAGTAACAGGAAATGTCCACATACAAAGAAATGGTTTAAAGGGGACAGAAATTGATTACTTATGTGTAGCTGTTTGAAATGTCTCTAGAGTCATAAATTCTATTCGTACATCTAGATGATTCCTATTTAAGTGTGCCTGAATAAAAGCTGAAGCTGTCAGTTGTGTTCTGTATTGTTTGCTTTGTATGGACATCATTCTGTACAGCTCATTTCATGGAACCAAGAATTTGGAGTTCTGACTATGTCACATCATGGTTTCAGAACCGTGGGCACTGTATTGATAAGTTCATGCTCACATTTCTGAAACCATGAAGTGACATAGTCAAAACTCCAAATTCTTGCTTCCATGAAAGGAACTTCACAGAATGTTGTCCATAAAAAGCAAACAATGCAAAACACAACTGAAAGATTCATCTTTTATTCAGGCACAGATAAATAGGGATCTTTTAGAGGTATGAATATCATTTATGAAAATAGAGGTATATCAAACAGCTGCACATGAGAAATCAGTTCCTGACCCCTTTAAAATTGTTAGCACGAAAATATATTTCAAAGGTTACTGGCCACAATGTAACTCTTTTTGGGTCAGAAATATAACACATTTATATCCCTCTTCCTTTACAGATGTAGGCATCCATTTTCTAAATCACGAGTGTGCAGGAAATTACATTACAGTTGGGGAAAACAGAGGTCTGCAACAATGCTGCCAGTA
Source organism: Neoceratodus forsteri (assembly GCA_016271365.2). Lineage (NCBI taxonomy): Eukaryota > Metazoa > Chordata > Ceratodontiformes > Ceratodontidae > Neoceratodus > Neoceratodus forsteri. Next base: position 812,746,451 of record CM028129.1, on the reverse strand, counting down.
ATTCCTTATGAATATTTTCTTATCTGCATGATTCTCTATGCAATTTTTGGTAACTTGTGCTGATGGTACTTTCAGGCACCAGCACTAAGCCACAGTTTGTGGAACAGTACTGCACTATTGTGAGGAATGTTTTATGCTTCCAGTGCCATCAGTTTCAAAAAGCTTTTTTAGAAACACAGAAAGATAGACTTTGACAGGAGAATGAGACCACTGACCCATTAAGTCTGCTCATAGTATTACTACCTGATCCCTGACCTGTGGTCCTAGGGCTAATCCTCCTCTGCCACCCTGCTTCTCTTCCCTTCCTGGCTCCCCCTAGTGGGACTAGGAGTCCCTATGTTCTGTCCCAGCCCTGTCAAACTGAGTAAGGGTATGCAAAACTTCTTCTGGCAATCTGTTCCATGGTGTCACAACCCTCTCAGAGAAGGAGAATTTCCTACCTTCCTCCTGAATTTAACCCTCACACTAATTTTCAATCATGACATCTTATGTCTACTTCCCTATTTCTAACAAACAGATTTTCTCAATTTACTCTTGTTATACCTGTTAGGCACTTATAGGTCCTCATTATGTCTCACCCCTCTCCAGTCTGTTCCCAAGCAAGTGCATGTTCAGGGCTACCAGTGTTCCTAATAGGGTCTGCCCCACTAGTCCCAAATCACTTTGCTGTACTGACTTCAGTCTATCTATGTCCATTCTCAGGTGACAACTCCAGAACTGGTTGCAGTATTCTAGGTAAGACCTCTTCAGTAATCTGTATAAGGGCATTACGACTTTCCTTATGCTACTATCAAAACCCCTTGCAATACATCCCAGCATCCTCAATGTGATATTAAAGGCCTTTACTGCACTGGCTGGTTTGCTTTAGGGCATCACTGATTATAAGTCCCAAATTCCTCTCCTGAGCTATAATGACCAGTCTAACACCCCAGCTTGCAATTGGTGCATAGCTTATTTGAACTAGATTTCCTTCGACAATAATATTGATATCTTTCTTTGTACATGGATGTGGCCCTTTAGGTGGGCAAGAGAACAGGAACCCTTAGGGTTAGAGACATACCTTCCAGCTTTGCACAAATCCAGAGTTCCTTGCTCTCTGGCAAAAGTACACAGATCTTTTCTACAGTCATCACTCTTTTGCATGTTCACCGCATGTTGCCATCAAGCAGGAAAATACAGGTGTGAGTGATCTATAGACCAGCAGGAGAGGAGGAAGAACGAGACTGGGAGCTCAGGGAAGAGCTGACAAGGGGAGTGAAGAAGGGGGAAGTGGTGGTGGTGGGTGGTCTGAACCTGCCAGATATCGACTGGGATATTCCAGTGGCTGGGAGCACCAGAAGTCAGGGCCTCTATGTACACTGCAGGACTGCCTACTGATGCAGCTGTTTTAGGAACCCACTGGACTGACAGCCACTCTCGACTTGGTGCACAGCAACTCAGAGATAGTGAATGGAGTGAAGGTAGGGGAACCACTGAGGTCCAGCGACCATAAAGTCATTAGAGTCAGGCTGGTTCTAAAGACCAAAGTCCTATTAAAAACTGGAGTTCCACTGTAAATTTCAGACAAGGAGACTTCAACTGGATGAGGGAGCTGATCCAAGACAAAATGACCTGGGTTGACAGTATTGGAGGCATAGAGTCAAAGAGTTTGGAACTCTGATTTTGAAAGCAGCACAAGAAAAATCACAGAGTTTGGAACTCAGTGCTTTGGCTTCTCAGAAGGAACTAGAAGGGGGACAGGATCAGATCTACAGTACAGTAGCTTATTGTTGTTTTGCATTGTTTCTTGTGGATTCTACTTGGTAGAAGGTTATTTCTTTTCTTTGTTACTACTAAGGGGCTAGCAGGGTATTGTTTGGGACTGTTGGAATTTTGAAACCTGTTTTGGTAGCTATAAGTGGGCTCATTTGTTTGATTCACTGTGTGGCAGGCTGCATTTGTAGAGGCCTATTTCTTCTGTTTTAAAACATAATTTGGTGTGATTTAACTGGGTCTGTTTCTTTGAATTGGAGACATATATCTTCTAATTCCAAGCCTATTTTCATATGTTGTTGGTGAAGCTGTTTGAATTGGAGTCCTGTTTCTTTGGGTAGCAAACCTATTTTGGGGGCTTTGAGTAGAATTGTGATTCATTGTTGCTGCCTTCACTAGCTGCAAAGTTTGAGTGCAGAGTGGGGGAAGGGTGCTAATGGTCTGACCAGAGGCCTCAGCTACCTGATTGTTTCTGGAAGACTTGGGCTGGTCCCACCCTTGGTCCATTATTTCCTTTATACCAGGGGTTCTGACATCACTTTCTTTAAACAGGCAAAGGATATGCACCTGTCATAGCAAAAGCAGACATCCAGGAAAGGAACAGCAGCAAGTGAAGAGGTGACTGCTCTCTCAGTGGAAGGGTAGTAAATGCAAATCTAGGAGCTTTCATTATTACTTCTTCGCATTGATATTGCATTGGAGAAAGGAGGAGTAGGAGTTTGAAGAAGGTTGTGCAATGACTACTTAAAGTCTGTTTTTGAGTGTGGATAGGAAGGATAGGAATATAAAAAGCAGTTGCTCAATATATCTAAACGTGTGCAACAAAGGAGGTAAGGGAAATAAAGAAAATGATTTGCACTGATAGAGGAGTGAGAGGGGAGACTTGGGGGAGTGTTTGGTATACTGCATCTGGAAGGGTGGGGGGTCACTGGTGGGCAACGAGAGCAATGGGTAGGGTGGTAGACTGCAACAACTGCGGTGCACCAATCTTTTCTAAAAAATTGCCTGGAGTGTGGGAGGATGTTTAGTGTGCAACCACATAGAAAACTTAGAAAGGAGATTGAGGGTCTGCAGGAGGAATTAAGACAGGAAAGGCAGATTGGGGTGGGTTTAGCCCAATACTGGAGGGAGGAAGAAGGGGAGATGAAGGAGGGCGATTTAAGCCAACAGTGGTGAGAAGAGGGTCAGAAGAAGGGAAGCAGAGACAAAGGGGCTCAGGCCAGGAAGAACAATTGCTGGGGAAACCAGGTCAGGAGACAAAAGACAAATGGAAGGAGGAGATAGGGACTTGTGAGGGGAGGTGAAGAAGTGGCAAAAGTCATGGAGTGGAAAGGAGAGAAAAGGTTACTATGAAGAGAGAGGGAGCGGGCATTTGTGAAGGGCCTTCAGAAAATAGTTGTGCACTGCTAGAGAGGAAGAAGGTGGAGGAGGGAAATGATGAAATTAGAGGAGTAATTGATAAATGCCTGGACCAAACTGGAGCGGGGGGAAGTTCTGCTGGGAGAATTGCAACAAGGGTAAAAAGGGGAAATAATGTGGAAGAAAGAGGAAGAAGTGGAGCTGGAAATGAGAGAGGGAGATGAATGGAAGCAAGCAGGGAGTAAGAGGGGTGGAATCTTAGTGCTGGGGGACTCAATACTAAGAGGAGTTAGGTGGGGTAGCAAGGGGGAGAGGCATAGTCGCATTTGGGTGGAGGCCATGCCAGGAATGACAGCGGAAAGGGTGGGACAGTCTGTTCTGAAATATGCTCGAAGGGGTAGGGACAAGCCTCATTTAATTATACATCTTGGGACAAACAACCTGGCTGACAAGACAGTAGATACAGTCCAGAGGAGGTCTGAGGAACTAGCACAATTATGTGAGGGGCAGGAAAGATCAGTAACTTTTTCAGAGATACTTCCCGTGCCAAAGGCAAGCACAACAAGAAAGCTGAGAATAGAGGAATTTAACAGATGGCTAAGAACCTGGTGTTATGCTAAAGGGTACGGGCTGTTGAAGGGGTGGGGAGGGACCCGGGAGGACAGTAGTCTCTATGCCAAGGACAGACTACACTTGAGTGAGGAGGGAAAGAAAGTGTTGAAACAGAGGATGGAGGAGTACATAGAGGAAGTTGGGAATTTAAACTAGGAGTGGGGGGTGGCAGTTGGGGAAGAGATATGCAGAACCACAGGTTGGGAAACCATATGAGCTTACCCCTCATAACAGTGACAAAGGACAAATGGCAAGTACTTTTGGTGATGCTAGGAAAGGAGGGCAGGATGGGAGAAGGGGAAAGGGTGGAAGGTGGTTACCCTTAATGCTAGGAGTCTTGGGAGGAAAACTGCAGAGATACAGGTTCTCATGGCAGAGGGAGAGGTGGACATTGCAGCCATCACAGAAACATGGGCCACCCAATACAATGACTGGGACCTGTCTGTACCAGGGTACAGGTTATTTCGTAGGGACAGGGTGATTGGGAAAGGAGGGGGGGTGGCACTATATGTGAAGGAAGGACTGAAATGTGTCAGGGAGGAAGGGGAGGAGGGTAGTACGGAGTCACTTTGGATGCAAATCCAGGATTCCAAGAATAGGATTCTTAGAATGGGAATGGTATACAGGCCACCATCTCAGACGGAGGAGTTAGACAGGGAACTAGCGGGACAGATCAGGAGGACCTGCGAGAAGGGTAGTGTGGTGATTGTGGGGGACTTCAACATGCCAGAAGTGGACTGGAGCACCCCAGCAACCAGGAACAGAAGGGAGCAGGTACTGCTGGATGCCTTCCAGGACAGCTTCCTGCTGCAAATGGTCAGTGAACCAACCAGGTTAGGAAATACCCTTGACCTTGTGCTGGCAAATGGGGACTTTGTGAGAGAACTTACAGTGGAGGAACCGCTGTCAGGGAGTGACCACCGCTCAATATGGCTCACATTGGATATGGGCAAGGAAGGAGTGGAATCTGGCACAGTAGTGCTGGACTTCAGGAGGGCCGACTTTGGGAGGATGGGGGAAGTGGTAAAAGGGTACCTGGCCAGAATTCAATCTAGTATGGCACTAACCAGAGGTGGGAGCTCATAAAGCTGGGGATAGTGGAGGCAACCAAAACCTGCTGCAAAGCACAGAGCAAGAAGGCTAGGGCTAAGAAACCGAGCTGGTTGAGCAAGGAGGTCATGGAAAAGTTAAAGAATAAAAGAGCTGCCTTTAGGAAGTACAAGAAAACAGGGAGGGGGGAGGACAGGGAGGAGTACTTGACAGAATCGAAGGAGGTGACAAGGGCAGTAAGGGGAGCCAAAGCATCTACAGAACTCAGGCTGGCACAAGGCATTAAGAAGGGGGAGAAGGACTTCTTTAAGTACATCAGGGAGAAAAGGAGCTGTAAGGACCACATAGTAAGGATTAGGAAGGGGGGGGGTTGGGTGGAAGCACTAAATGAGTAGTTCTGCTCAGTATTTACTAAAGAGAAGAGGGGGTGACACCAAGGTGGGAGAAATGGCAGAAGCAGGGGAAGTGATGACAGATGGGGAAATCATGGAGAGCAGAGTTCGAGAGGGTTTGAAGGCACTGAGGGTGGACAAGGTGCCAGCCCAGATGACATCCACCCCAGGGTACTGAAGGAGTGGCAGAGGTCCTTGCAGGACCTTTGGCAGACCTATTTAATGCCTCACTACATCTGGGTGTGTACCTCAGACTGGAGGATGGCTCATGTGGTGCACCTCCACAAGAGTGGCCCCAAGGATGAACCGGAAACTACAGACCAGTGAGCCTCACATCCATCGTGGGTAAGCTAATGGAGACTACCCTGAAGGAGAGGCTGGTGGCCCTCCTAGAGGCCAAAGGACTACAGAACAGCAGACAGCATGGCTTCATACGTGGCAGATCCTGCCAAACCAACCTGGTCGAGTTCTATGACTGGGTAACTAGGCAACTGGACAGGGGCCATGCAGTCGATGTACTGTATCTGGACTTCAGTAAGGCATTCGACTCGGTGCCACATGGAAGGCTGGGAAGGAAATTAGTAGACACGGGGTGGGTGCAAAGCTGTTGAGATGGGTAGGAAACTGGCTGCAGGGAAGGCAACAGAGGGTGGTGGTGGGTGGGGAGCTCTCACACCCAAAGGCAGTGACAAGCAGTGTTCCACAGGGCTGAGTGTTGGGACCAGTGTTGTTTGGGATATTCATTGCAGACATATCATGGGACATCAAGAGCAAGATCAGTCTGTTTGCTGATGATACCAAGGTAGGCGCAGTGGTGGATGATCTAGGGGGATGGCAGGGGTTGCAGAATGATCTGGCAAAGCTTGAAACCTGGTCAGACACCTGGCAACTGGGCTTTAATGCCAAAAAGTGCAAGGTGCTGCATTTTGGGATGAAGAACCCAAGGAGGAGTTACCAGCTAGGGGGAGTGCAGCTAGCCCAGACAGAGGAGGAGAAGGATCTGGGTGTGCTCATTACAGGGTCAATGAACAACTCGGCACAATGTAGGAAGGCAGCTGCAAAGGCCAACAAAATGCTGGGTTGTATTGCAAGGGGTATATCCTCGAGGAGGGAGGAGGTGATTCTGCCACTGTATAGGTCATTAGTTAGACCACACCTGGAGTACTGCGTGCAGTACTGGCGTCCGTATCTGAAGAGGGACATTAAGTTACTGGAGGGGGTGCAGCACAGAGTGACAAAGATGATCAAGGGGCTGGGGAACTTATCATACAAGAGGAGGTTGAAGGAGTTGAACGTGTACTCACTGGAGGAGAGGAGAGACAGGGGTGACATGATTGAAACCTTTAAATACATGAAAGGAATAAACAAGACGGGTACAGAGGGGCTGTTCAAAGTAAGGGAGGGGAGGGCCACCAGTGGCCATGATATGAGACTGGAGCGAGGAAGGTTCAGGAGGGAGATGAGGAGACACTTTTTTACAGAGAGGGTGGTGGCTGGGTGGAATGCGTTACCTGCTGAAGTGGTATGCAGTAGAACAGTGGACTGCTTCAAATGAGGATGGGAGAGGACAAGGGGAAGGGTTAATGAAGGGGAAGGGTGGAAGGGAGGGGCAGCTGCAGAATAAGGGGTGCTAGCTGCACATTCGAACAGACTTGATAGACCTCTAGGCCTTTATCTGCTGGCAAATTTCGTCTGTTCGTATGTTCGTATAGAGGAAAGATGGGAGGCAGCCAAGGGGACATTTCTCAAAACATCAAAGTCATGCACAAGAATTGTTACAAAATGAAACAGGTACTATTGACCAATATGGTTCTCAGAAAGGGTCAGAGAAGCAGTGAATGCCACGAGAAAGGCTTTCACCAGGTATAGGGAAAAGAGGGATGAGGAGGAGGAACGGGAAGAGTACAAAATAAAAACTAGGGAAGCAAAGAGTCTGGTCAGGGAGGCAAAGGCAGATATGGAGCTGCATATTGTGAAGAGGTCAAGGGTGGTGAACATCAATACTTCAGATATATTAAGGAAAAAAAGGAAGCAGGAAGGGGGTATTGTTAAGCTATAAGAGGGTAGGTAAAAAATAAAGATGAACAAAAAGCAGCTGTCCTTCACAATTACTTCTGCTCTGTCTTCACAAGGAAAGACAAACAGCCCTTGCCTGAATGTGTCATCAAGGCAGCTGTCAGTGGTATTTCTGAAATGAGGCAGCCAGCCTTACTAGAGAGGGTCCAGAAGAGGCTTGACATCTTTCAGGTAGATAAAGACCCAGGGCCAAATGGGATGCAACCAGGGGTGCTCAAGGCAGTGGAACCAGTGAATTGGAGGACTGGCTATCTCTACAAAGCAGTGTGCAAAAGATGAAGATGAGCACACAAGAGGTGGATAGGCAGAAAAGCGGCAAAATTCAACAGAAGGGCAGACAGCAAGGAGAACCAGGGATAAAGGACAATCAGAGAAGGGGCTAGAGTAGAACAATTAAACAGTTTAGGGAGGTCAAATCATGGAAAGCCATGTGTGCCAATGCTAGGAGCCTTAGCAACAAGATGGATGATCTGGAGGCTGTCATGGTGCAGTCAGACCTGGACATTGTGGCCATCACAGAAACCTGGTGTAATGATAACCATGACTGGGAGATGGCCATACCTGGCTACAACATATTCAGAAGAGACAGAGCAGGTAGGAAGGGAGGAGGAGTGGCATTGTATGTGAAAAATGACATAAGGACCACAGAGATCCAGGAGGAACAAAATGGGGGAGAGATACTGTGGGATAAGCTAGAAAGGAAAATGGGGTCAGCCATCTGCACAGGTGTGGTCTATAGACCACCAGCCCAGGAGGAAGAAACAGATAGGGAGCTGATGCTAGCCATCCAAAGGATGGCAGACAAGGGTGAGGTAGTGCTGGTTGGAGACCTCAATATTCCAGATGTGGACTGCAGCATCTAAGCAGCAGCATTAACTGGGAGCAGATTTATTTTGGACTCCCTTCAGGGTGCCTTCCTCAAGCAACTGGTCATGGAACCAACTCGGCAGATGGCAATATTGGACCTTGTGCTCACAAACAGGGACACTGTGATGGGGTAACAGTGGGGGAGCAGCTGGGGAACAGTGACCACCAGTCATTGTGGTTTGAAACCACAGAAGGAGCAGAACCAAACTACACAAAAACACGTATCCTGGATTTTAGGGGGCAGACTTTGGGAAAATAGGGAGATGCTTTAAAGAGGCATTAAGGGGAATGGGGCAGGAATCAAGGGTTGAGGAACAGTGGGCAGTATTTAAAACAGGGATTACAACAACAACAGAATTATGCATTAAGCAGGTTAGCAAGCGGGAAAGGAAGAGAAGGTCATTATGGCTTTCCAAGGAGGTAGCAGAGAAAGTGACAGCCAAAAATATTGCACTCAGGCAATGCAAAAAGACACAGGTAGAAGGGGATAGGTAGAAGTACCAGGATAAGCAAAGGGAGGCAGGGAAGTCAGTAAGGGAAGCCAAAGCTCAGCTAGAAGAGTACGTTGCAAAATCAGTGGATAGAGGGGACAAAACCTTTTACAGGTACATAAGTGAAAAAAGCAAGGCAAAGGGAGGGATAGCGAGACTGAAGGGGTAGGATGAGGGCCGCATGGAGGATAACAACAGTAAAGCTGACATATTGAACAGGTATTTCTGCTCAGTCTTTACTGAGGAAGAGGAAGGTAGTGGGTCTGAAGGGAGTACAAGGGGTGGGAATGATGCAGAAATGCACATAAGTCCCTTTACATGAGAAAGGGTCCTGAAGGAACTGGAAGTAATAAGAGTTGATAAAGCAACGCGGCCAGATAGGGTGCACCCCAGGGTCGTTAAAGAACTAAGAGAGGTGGTGGATGAACCTCTGGCAATCCTGTTTAGCTGATAACTGGAAACAGGGGAGGTACCCAAAGACTGGAAGACAGCAGATGTAGTCCCCTTATACAAAAGTGGGAACAAAGAGGAAGCAGAGAACTACAGACCAGTCAGCCTCACCTTGGTAGTGGGGAAGGTCATGGAAGCACTACTGAAGGAGAAATTGGTGGAACATCTGGTTGTCAATGGAGTACAGGACCCAAGGCAGCATGGTTTCATCAGGGGGAGGTCATGTCAGACCAACCTCATTGAATTTTTTGACTGGGTGACTAGGGAGGTGGATCAGGGGAGGGCAGTGGACATGGCCTATCTGGACTTCAGCAAGGCTTTTGACACTGTGCCACATAGAAGACTATTACACAAACTGGGGAATATGTGTGTGGGCAGGACAAGTGTGGTGGGTAGGTAACTGGCTAGGCGGCAGGACACAGAGGGTGGTGGTAAATGGCTGTCACTCGACAGAGGGAAGAGTGACCAGTGGGGTACTACAGGGATCAGTGCTGGGACCGGTCCTATTCAACATCTTCATCAGTGACATTACACATGACCTAGAAGGCAGAATTTCCCTGTTCACTGATGACACAAAGCTCTGTAACAGAGTAGACACACCAGAGGGTGCAGACAAAATGAGAAGGGACCTGCATAAACTTGAATAATGGTCAGGGGTTTGGCAGTTGAAATTCAATGCAAGGAAGTGCAAGATAATGCATATGGGGCACTAAAACCCTGGCACAATATATTAGTTGGTGGGTGAGGATATAGCATGCACCAAGCAGGAAAGGGATCTTGTGGTTATCACCTCTGATGACCTCAAGGTAGGGAAACAGTGTGACAAGGCAGCAGGTAAAGCAAATAGGATGCTGGGATGCATAGGCAGGGGCATCACCAGCAGTAAAAGGGAGGTCATAATTCCACTATACAAGACACTAGTGAGGCCCCACCTGGAGTACAGTGTACAGTTCTGGAGACCTTACCTACGTAAGAACGTAGACAGGGTAGAGAAGGTTCAGAGGAGGGCAACAAACATGGTACCTGGATTGCATCACAAGTCCTATGAGGAGAGGTTGAAGGAATTGAATATGTACTCCCTGGAGGAGAAGAGGGAGACAGCGGATATGATAGAGACATACAAGTATCTTAGAGGGAGGAACAGTGTGCAAAAATACATTACTTTTAAGTGCAAAAGATGTTACTGGACTAGAGGGCATGGGATGCAGTTGAAGGGAGGATGATTCAGAGGAAACATGATGAAGAATTTCTTCACAGAACTGGTGGTGGACAAGTGGAACACCCTGCCAGAGGAAGTGGTGGGGGACGAAACAATCATGGGATTTGAGAATGCATGGGATAGACATAAAGGAATTCTGGTGGTCAGGGTTAAGGGGCAACAGACTTCTAGGAAAACATAAAGTGAACTTACAAGCTCAAATGGGCATACTGGGTGGGCCGTAGGCCCTTATCTGCTGACACTATCTATGTAAAGTTTTGGTTGAAGAACTGGCTAAGCCCCTACTAGGGCTATTCAGTAGCTCATTTCAAATAGAGTTAGTTCGAAAAAACTGGAAGGTAGCATGCATAGTTCCACTACATAAGGGGGTGACAAGGAGTAACTGGGGAATTACAAACTTGTCAGTCATCTAGAAAAAATACCAAGCTCTTTAACTGCACTTACCACCAACAGGGGCCACCCACCAACTACTGGGGTGAGCAACCTCCCATCAGTGGAAACAGCTCCATGACCCTGCTTGATCACCATGGCCTCTGTTTTACTGGGGCTGAGATATAGCCAGTTTGCAGACATCCTATCATTAATCTCAGTCAAACATGGCTCAGTGTACCTGAGGTGGAGAGGTCACCTGGGGAACAAGACTAGTACAACTGGGTGTTGCTCAATTAGAGGCAAAGTCTTGTTTTGGAACACTATTGGAACACCATTGGGATGCCTGCTTGTATTTTACCAAGAGGTGAGAGTGCTGTGACTGTTTGCTTACAACTGGGTGTCATCTGCATAGCAGTGAAACACCAATTTGTACCTCCTATTGATCTCTCTGAGTGGCAGCATGTACATGGAGAACAACGGAAGGGGGGCAAAATAGAACCCTGTGGAACACCACAAGGCAGTGTGAAAAGTCCCGAGGAATAATTCCCAAGGATAATGCGCTACAATATTCTGGTTAAATATGAGCTAAACCAGCACAGGATTGCACCAGTAGCACCCACATAGCTCTGCTGATGATCCAATAGCACCGCATGATCTACCATGTCAAAAGCTGAAGATAGGTCCAAGAGCACCAAGATGGTAAATTGCCCTCAGTCCCTAGCCATGTAGAGATCATGTGTCAACCTGACCAAAGCCATCTCAGTGCTGTGCTGGGACTGAAAACCTGATTGGAGAAGTTCATAGATGGACAGAATCTCCAAACGCTCAGCCAGCTGTTCAACCACCACCTTCTTGATAACCTTCCCTAGACCACTGTGTGTAGTGGGTAAACTGATTGAGTCACTGATCAAAGAGGACCTTATGGAGTAAGTAGAGATCAGTGGTCTACAGGATAGTAAACAACCTGGATTTGTGGTAGGGAGGTCTTGTCAGACCAACCCAATAGTATTCTTTGACTGGGTAACAATGGTAGTAGAGAAGTGCCATGCTGTAGATTTACTCTAGTTCAGGTTCCACAAGACTGTCAACTCTGTGCCACACAGAAGATTGCTGAGGAAGCTGGATGACCTGGACATGGCTAGGGACATAGTCAGATGAATAGGAAACTGGTTTGAGGGAGAAACAGCAGAGGATGGTGGTAAACAGGGTCAAATTGGAAGAGAGGGTGGTCAAGAGTGGGGTGCCACAGGATTCAGTCCTGGCCTGCTCGCTTCAATATGCTCATCAGTGACACTGGAGAGGGCATCAAGGGTAGGTTGTGTCTCTTCGCAGATGACATGAAGTTCTATGGTATGATTGATAGTAATAAAGGTATCAAGGAGATACAGAGGGAGCTACAAAGGCTGGAGAGGTGGTATAATGGGTGGCAGTTAAAATTTAATACCAGAAAGTGCAAGATTATGCAACTAGAAACAAAAACAGGACAGAGTACTGGATGAAAGGGATTAAACTGAGCACTAAAATAGAGGAAAGGGACCTGAGAGTCATCATTAGTGACATCCTCAAATAATCAAGCCAGCATAGCAAGGCCTATAGCAAGGCAAATGGAATGCTGGGGTGTATCAGAAGGGGTATTGACAGTAGGAACAAGGAGGTACTACTACTACTACCTCTATATAGGTCACTGGTGAGGTTGCGTCTGGAATTCTGTGCTCAGTTCTGGAATCATAACCTAAGAAAGAACAGAGACAGGCTGGAGATGGTGCAACAGAGGGTGACCAAGATGATTCAGAGAGGACAGAACAGATGATATGAAGACCATCTTAAGGCACTGAACATGCACTCACTAAACACCAGGTGAAGGGGGGGTATGATAGAAACCTTCCTATGATTCTTGAAGGGAATAAACATGGTGAACTTTGGAGAACTATTTTGTAGGACTACAGAGTTAAAAACCCAAGGTCATGAGTGGAAACTGGCTGGGGGAAGGATCAAGAGGGATGTGAGGAAGTTCTATTTTATGGAAAGCGTGGTGGAGCTGTGGAACAGTTTGCCAGCAGAGATGGTGGGCACCAAGACCATAAATGGCCTTAAGCATGGCTGGGACAGAGTGAAGGGTTTGGTGATTGCTCATATCAGTATTAGTAGGCAGGGGAACAAAAGGGTGGACCCCTATGGGATGGAACACCACATGGACAATAGGTCCTGGGTTAGATAGGGAGCTCCAGGCAGAATAGATGAACCTTTGGTCCTTTTCTATCTTTCTATGTTTCTAAGGAGTCCAGGTTTAAAATGAGTGAATGTTTGGGAAAATAAAACACCTGGGGCTAGATTCACAAAAAAGTTGCAAAACACAATGCAGAACTTTGCTTTCCATTTGTCCAGGTGTCTAAGGTTGCTATTATCAGTTAGATGGCATGGTACCACCTCAATATGCAGCCAGGAGTATGACACTGCAATGAATATCACAGATGTGCTCTTTCCTATTCTCAAAAGCAGCCATGTAAATGAGTCCCTTGGGCATGGAAGGCACTATGTGGCCATTTGCATGCCCATTGTGTTCCCATTAACATAGGCTGTGCTGGAGCTAAGCGTTCTCCCTCCAGCCCTTGCCTGATAGGTAGCCCTCCGTCACTGGTGTGCAGTGGTCCTCTCCCCACCTGATCACCCGCTCAATGTATAAGATAAGTTTCCCTGGTGTCCAATAGTCCCCCCACCCAATCACCCACCCAACTACTGCACAACTATCCCCAGTATTCAGTGTATTCTTCCATCCTGATCTCCTGAATATTACTGCTAAACCATTCCCTGATATCTAGCAGACAACCCACCCTATCCCCGATTCCCTGTATAGCAAAGTTAAACCATTCTCTGGTCTCTTGCAGACCCCCCACACCCCCACATTGGCAGGTAGTACTCCACTACCCTGCTCCTGACTATGAGCCAGCTACCAACACAGTCCTCCACTCATGACCATGGCTAGCTACTGACTAAGGTATCCATGAGCATGTACTGAGATGTTTGACAGCTCAGCACATGCTCACTGACAGCTGAGTTGGCGGCTGGCCGTAGTGGTGAGCAGAGGGCTGTGCCAATCACTGACTCAGGGTGGGAATGAAAGGAGCAGGGTGATGGGGCACTACCTGCCAGGTGGGGGGATGAGGGGTACACTAGAAACCAAGGAATGGTTTAACTTTGCTATACAGGGGATCAGGGATAGGAAGGGGGTGCACTAAACATCATTGAATGGTTTAATGATAATATACAGGAGATCAGGATTGGGGGTAGATACTGGACACTGGGGATATGTTATGTGGGTGTCAGACTGATGATCAGGTGGGGGAGAGGACCCATGTACACCATGGAAATTTATCTAATATATCAGGTGGGTGATCGGCAGGAGGATGGTCCACTGGACATCAGGGAAATGTTATATTTTACCGGGCATGGGATTGGGAGGAGGAAGGGACAACTAGACACCAGGGAAATGTTATATTTTACCAGGCATGGGATTGCGTGGGGGGAAAGAACCAGCAGACAACAGAGAAACCATTATTATATGTCAGGCATGGGATCAGGTGGCGGGAGGGACCACTGGACACCAGGGAATGCATATAGTTTGGATTGGGTGAGGGTTCAGGTGGGGGGAGAGCCAGTGGATACCAGGGAAACATTTATTTATTGTCAAGTGTGGGATCAGGTGGGGGGGGAGAGACCACTGGACACCAGGATCTATTGTGTTGAGGGACGGATGGGGGGGTACTGCAGTACCTCTGCCAGCCACTAGGGTTGCACAGGATTAAGGCAAAGTCTTGGTCAGCAGAATTTGCTCCATACAAGGGGACCACGCAAAAGGCCTTGCACAGAACAAATGCTCTGTGAATCAGACTGCACTGATATGCAGGTCCCCCCCCCCACTTCATTTGCACTGCATCCTCCCTCCACACTTTGCCCGAGCACAAACCCAGTTTGAGCACTCAAACTGGGCTTCTGTGAATACCAACTTGGTGCAAAACTCGGTTTTCTTGCTTAAAATCAGGTTTGTGCCCCAGCAAAGTTTTGTGAATTTGCCCCTAAGTTTTCATTGCTGGTTTTTATTTACCAAAAATGGGTGCATCCACTCAGAATCAAAATATCTTATTTACAACTTAGGCATGAATACACCATATTTTAGAGACAGTCACTAAACATGGAAAAATGCCAAACATCTTAATTCCCTTTTGGCTGATGAAAGATCACTGAGTGCTACTTACTAATGTGTACCTGTACAATGCTTAAAAGTGTGGGATTTAGTACAAAACATGATGGCACATTACTTGATCCTAGCTGTTATACTGGTAAAAAAAACATTTGCTTTTGTTGGGAAATAATCTTTTTGTTTCATTTTAACATATGAGCAGATATACTTACCACTGAAGTATTTAATCCAGACATGACAGGACTACGGACAGCTAAGCACTTGTTGGACTGCTGCTTACATGCGGACATTAGCAAAAGGATTTCATCTGGATCTGTTGCAATCTTTACATCAGACAGACCTTTTGCCCAAGAAGATGAGCTCACTAGCCACATGAATGAGAAAACCACTGTCACAATGAAATCCTGTTAAAACATAAGGCCAAATAATTTTACTAAGCATTGCTAAAGAAAATGTTAAGTCTATAAAATACCTTTAGCTTAAATGAAGTATAATAAAAAAGGGATTGCTACACGTGCTGAAATCTCAGAATGTATTCAGTTCTCGGAATGTAATCAATTCCATATATTAACAATAGAATATAGTGCAATAATCACTGTTTGTGTATGGAAATCCATATACTTCCAGATGCTATTGTACCACACTAGTGATGTCAGAATGGTGTTGTGCCACAGTAGTTATGACACTTCTGTGGTACATCATAGAATCCCATGTCTATTAAAATTTCTTTTGCTTACCTATGCTTGTTTCCCCATAATGAAGATTATCAACAACATTGAAAACTCCAAAGTGAACTAATTGTTAAAAGATGAACTACTGGGAATGTTGCCAGCCCATTAAGCTATTATTTAAGTCACATTAAATGTTTTTAATCTTATCCTGTTGTTTGCCATTTTCTGTTTATTTGACCACATATCAAGAATGAGTTTGAAAAAAAGTTACATGAATTACAATAAACATATACTATATGAATTAATACATGGGTATCCATTAACATCAAGGCTTATATTTTCATCTCTGGCTGACAAGACATCATAGAGCCCTTTCAAGCTCTGCTCTTGATGTTTACGATGTCATCTCAGTCCTCAATGGAAACAGCCTTGGTGTGTATGGTTACCCAATAATTATTCTCTATATGTTGTTCTGCAATTTGAGAAACTCAGGTTCAGGAGTTGTCACGTCACGCTCTCCTGGCTAGTTCATGGATGGACTCTGGCACATGACAAAAACATCTCAGAGTGAAAAGCTCTATTCTTGCCCATGTTTAAAGAGCCTAAGCAGAACTTCAGATTTTAATTTTTTTTTTAAATAAAACTTTATAGCAGGGTACGCAGTTCATGCATACAGTATGCTGTCTTTTCAGTGTGGCCCCATTAAAGCAAGTTTGGCACTTTTTAGAAAACTTTGAAAAACATATACTTTGTACAACATTTATTGTCTGCATTTATGTTTTATTTTTCATTACTAGATTACTTTTGCATAGCCACATTATCATTGTCCCCTGGTGTTCATTTACTTCTGCTGTTTAGTCCTTTGTTAAAGTTACAATCCTCTGTTTGTGACATCACAGTTTGTTGCTGTGCAAATGATTATGATGTCACAAACCAAACTGTGACTTCAGCAAAAGGATTAAACAGCAGAAGTACATCAACTGTTTGGAACAAGGGCCATGTTTGGATGTAAATGAGGCTGGTAATAAAGAATGAAAATAACAGAAATACAAAAAAATGTATCAAATAAAGATTGAATTGTATGTAAATAATATGGGCACAATTCAGTCCCTAGGTATGGAGTCACAAAACAAGGTGCGAATAGGGGCCCAGTTGTGATTACTCACATAATGACTATCCACAGATAGCAGACTTTGATTTCTGGGTGGTGACAATGATGCCATGCAAATGCAAAAAGCGACCCCTGAGGAGGTGGTAGCTCTGTAACCTCCTTTTACTCAGCTTCCTTGCAATCTTTCTCACTAATCTATCTCTGCACTCGTTGAGTCTCAACGTGCATTGTAAATGGCAGCAAGATAGCAGGCTTGTCAGTGAAGTGGTAGCATTACCATCCACAACACTGGTGAACTGGGTTTGGGAGGGAGCCAGCAGGGGAGGAGAATTGAGCATCCCAGAGGATAAGTTCCTCCAGTGAGGGAGGGAGACAGACTCCACCAGATCAATATCACTTGGGTAACCACAGGTTGCAGTACGAGCAGGAATAATTTGGGAAAGGGGGCATTAGTAGGCTCTATATAACACCATGCAGCTGCATGCTTATGCCCATGGAGCCCCTTCTGATGCCATCCTGGGGCACAAAAAAAGCAGAATAATCTAAACCCATAGCTCACACATTATGTGGTACTCTTAGATCCTGCACAGCTGCCACAACTACAGGTAACTAACTTGGAGTTCACCAAGGTGTTTGGGGTGCTGGCAGAACTGTACTGTAAAGTGTAAGTCATGCAGTAGCCTGAAAGGGTGGATGGGGTGACAGGATTGGGAGGCCATTATGGGACTTAATAGGAAAGGTTTGTGAACATTGGAGAAAAAGAATAAATAAAAAAAAATGGCAGCAACATTAGTCCCTCCATCCCACTCCTAGATTGTACAGTGATTGGGGATACACTTTATAAAAAGGCACTATGTAAAACCAAATTCCTTTCCTTTCCTTCCCTTCCTAACCTTTATGACTATGCGAGAACTTGATACTGGGAGGGACCAATATTTCTCTAAAATTCCCAATCAAATTATACAACATTGTAAGAAATTATGAATTATGACTCAATTTTCTGCAGATGTCATCTTTTCCATGAGTTGCAAAATTTGAATTTCCTATAATTTACAGTAAGAATGTACACATTTTCTGATCTAGTGAATTTTGGGCTGGCAGAAATGGACATCAATATTTCCTTCCTCCAAACCACAAGGTATTTTTTTTCTTCAAATTGTTTAACCAGGAGAGGGACACACTAAGCTGAAAGCTTGTTTACAGGTGCAACCTGCCAGCACAGGGAAGTTAAGTGACTTGCTCAGGGTCACACAGTATGCAAGTGGGGGCTGTAGGATTCAAACCCAGGTCTCCAGATTTGCAGCTCAGAACCTTAAACCACTGTGCTATACTGCCTCAAATATTAGTACAATACAAGTATTTAATACAAGAGGGGTCAAATGGATTTTATATATTCTTTTCCTCATCTCCAAAAATAACTTTTTAATTTCCATGTTTAATTTCCTAACATAGCTGGTGCAACAGACTGTGGTGCTACAAACACATTAGTTTTTAGGCGAATTGTGGACAATTATTCTCTTTCAATTCATTCAAAAGCAAGGAAGAATTGGAAAGAGTTTAAGGAAGCACTAGATGTATGATACAAAACCAAAGGCAATTGTGTTGCAGTAAAATGACAGCAGTGTACTAAAACATCATTAAAAATAATGGTGAAACAAAAAATGACTAAGAGTAGAAAAAGTGCTCATTTGTAAAATGTTTGGCCCAGATATTCAGACTGCGCCAGGCTGTGGCGCAAGCCTGGGTGCAGAGCAACTTGACTGCACAGGGGCGTTGACTGGACGATATTCAACAGAACTGCGCCATGGCACAGCATCATTGAATACTGCACTTTGGCCACCTGCAGTGCAGATGGTGCAGAGACACTGCGTCAGTGCAAGTGGCCAGAGTGGAGCAGGGAGATGCGCTAGCACAAGTTCCCTTGCGCTATGTGCAACAACCGTGGTATTCAAAAGTACACATGCAAATGGAGCCATAATGTATGCAAAGTGCAAATGGGGCCATTTGCATGTCATTATGGCCCCATATGCATGCATGTGTGCCAATCCCAGGTGACTTGCGCCTGGCGCCCTGCCAGGCTGCAGCTGTTGGGGACTGACGCCCCCTGCACAGCATGGCAATGCGCCCCTCTGCCCGATCGTGGGCATATGGAGAGTTAATAATGTCCCATATCCCTGGTGGTCCAGTGCACCACTGTCAGCCCGATCACTGGCTTAAGTATAAATGAATAATGTCCTATATCCCTGTTGGTAAAGTAGACCGCTCTCAGCCTGAGCGCAGGCTTAGGTATAATAAAATAAAGTCCTATGTCCCTGGTGGTCCAGTGGACTTGCCGCACTTGATCACGGGCATTTGTATTACAAATGTAAGTCCAATATCCCTGGTGGTCCAGCGGTACCCCCTTCCCACCCACCCACTGGGCCCCAATGCCCGCTCCCCGGTCACGGTGGGTGGCAGCTACCCACCCGCCTGCTGCCCTGCCGCCCGCTGACTGACACCATGGTAGGTTGATTGGTTCACGCGAGCCAATGGGTGTGCAGCCACCATATATAAGTCCAGATATGCAATGGATCCATTCACATAGCTGGACTGTGTGTACGGTTGGGCTGCACACCCATTGGCTCACACTGTGACCAATGGGCATACAGCCCTACCTACCGTGTCAGTAGGTGGGTGGGTGGCAGGCGGCTGGGTGCTGCCACCCACCTCTGACCGGGTGGCAGGTGGGGCCCAGTGGGCATGTGGGAAGGGGGGTACCACTGGGCCACCAGAAATATTGGACTTAATTTTTTTAATACAAATGCCCGCGATCGGGCTGACAGTGGTCCACTGGACCACCAGGGATATAGGATGTTATTCATGTATACTTAAGCCAGCGATTGGGGTGACAGCGGTCTACTGGACCACCAGGGTGCTAGGACATTATTATTTTAAAGAGATGCCCATGATCGGGCATGGGGGGCACCGCCACAGAGATGCATCCAGAGCTTGGGTGGCCATCCACAGGTGGCAGCTGCCGTGTTGCACCCTGCAATACAGCAGCTCACCTGTGGGTGGCCAGCCATTGTTCCTTTTTTTTTTTGGCTCACCTGTGTGCGGCGCAGGTAGGGGTTGTGCACGCATGGACTCAGCCCATCCCCGCTGACAATTGGGATGTGGAGTATGCATGGGCACAACCCCCCCCACCTGCGCCGCATACATTACTGATACTCCGGCGTATCGGCATTTGTGCCAGGCACAATCCTCGTTTGAATATCATGCCAGGATGCATCAGTGGGTTGTGCATGGCGCAACACTGTTGCGCCATGCACCACCCTTTTGAATATCTGGGCCCCTGTCTAAATCTAATATTGATATATAAATTGATGCTTATAAAATACACTGATACATTCTATTAAGCAATAAGGCATAACCAAGGGTTAGATTAGCAGTCTGTTAATCACCCCCTAGAAGTGTCATATGGCACGAGGCACAGCTGAGTGCCATATTGCCCCTAGGTGGTGGTTAACTGACTGTTAAGCTAACTCTTGGGAGTGCCTTATTGCTATTATAAAACATTATTTCAAAAGGAAAGTGCTAAAAGTATAATTTGCAAATGTTTTCCGCATGTAGTGGGAGCTTTTTAATAAAATAATTATTCTATCAACAGTTAAGGAATGCTGGTTCAAAATCAGAATGCATCATTCCAGTCATTTAGCAGTGCTAGAGGATGGAATGCCGAAAGGATGAATTTATGTATCTTGGTGATCTGGCTGTACATGACACTGTAACAGGGAGTAATGTAAGGTTGTTGGAATCCTAACAGCCAATCAGATTACAGCATTTCTGAGAGCCTTTTTATAATATGTATCATTTGTCAATGTATTTTTCAATAGACCATCATAAATGCTGTAATTCTGCAGACTGATAGTGCCATAACAGTTATGGAAATTAGAGGCACATACCATAAAGGTGTTAATCTCATCTTTCAAAGGGTGCATAGTTTAAGGGCTATATTTTATAAGGGGAGGACATAGACACAGTTCCCAAATTTGGGGTGGGCCTGTGTCCTCAGAGATGCAGCAAAATGTTTGAATGGTATTTTTAAATGTTTTGACATATTTACAACAGTTTCCACAATTAAAGGCAGCTTGCATCAACAAGATGGGCATGCATCATTTATGGTGTTGCTAGCTGCAGGAAATGTGCCCAAAAGTTATACCAGTTCTGAGATGATCTAACATCTAGGCACATTTCATACAGATGTACTGGAAGTGTGTCACAAATCCCCAAAAAGCTTGGAAAATCTTGTTCTATGCCTTTACCATAAATTGGCCTATATTGTATTTCAGCACTTTTCCTCCAGTGCTAATGCTGCTTTATTTTATCTTTACTAACTTGATTCAGTAACATCATGGGAGATTGCTGAATAAGATTTGTTAAGGCTAAGTATAAATCATTTATGTTATTACAGCCAATCAGTCTACAGCGTCTCTGTTCCTCTTATCCTGCTTACAGTGATATATCATGGCAAGGCAAGGCAAAAAATGTATTTCTATGGTGCCCAATCCCAGAGGCTCTGGGTGCCTTACACAAAGTAAAAGGGACATGGAACAATAAAATTGTACTACAATTCAGATAAAATACTCAGTATCACAGATTAAATGAATTAAAACTAATCATAACTCCACTTTTGGGAAAGCCAGGGAAAATAACTAGGCATTAAGACCCCTTTTAAATACCTCAAATGTGAGCATCTCTCACACTGGGTGGAAAAGTGTTCCAGAGGACCAGTCCAGTGATGCTGAAAGCATGATCACGGGATGTCTTCAATCTGGTCCTTGGAAAGGAGAGGAGCACAGAGTTGAAGAGTGGAAGGAGTGGGCTGGTGCTAGAAGATCTGACAGGTAACTAGAGCCTAGACCATGTAGGACCTTATAAGTGAGAAAGGCCACTTTGAAGAGGATCCTCCACCTGACCGGCAGCCAGTGCAGGGTACGCAGGACTGGGGTCACATGACTGGACCTAGAAAGGTCAGTCAGTAACCTGGCCACTGCATTCTGTACTAGCTGCAGCCAGTGGAAGGTCCCTCCAGAGACCCCAAAGTATACAGCATTACAGTAGTACAGCCTGGATATCACAAACGCATGGACCAGTGTTAGTAGATCTTCAGGTGGAAGTAGGGGTTTGATCCTGGCAATATTTTTGAAGTGGTAAAAACCACTACAGAAAATGGCTGAGACCTGAAACTTAAGGGTCAGACCATTATCCAGAATTACTCCAAGATTTCATACCCTAGGGGAGGCAGTCAATGGCACAGATTCCAGGAAAAGACCAGTGATTGCGCTGGAAGCACACCCATCATGCCCATGACCTGGCTCAACCACCTGAACCTCCAACTTGTCTAGGTTCAGTTGCAACCAGATGGAGGACATACAGTCATTGATCTCAGCAAGGCAGCTGTTTAGTACATCCATGGAGTCATGTGTTCCTGGGGCAAAGGACAAATACAGTTGGGTATCATCTGAATAGCAGTGAAAACCCACACTGCAATGCCTAATGAGCTCACCCAGGGGCAGCATGTACACCGTAAATAACATTGGTGACAAGATCGAGCCTTGAGGTACCCCACACAGCATAGGCCTTCCAGAGGAGGAGGAAGAGAAATTCCCCATCCTTACCAGCTGCCTTGTGCCTGATAGGTAGGACTCAAACCAGGCGATGACAGTGCCAGTGAGTCCACAATCCTCTGTAAGGTGATCGAGAAGCACAAAGTGATCTACAGTGTCAAATGATGAAAAAAGATTGAGAAGGACCAGAATAGATCTGTTTCCTCTATCTCTAGCCCTGAGTAAGTCATTTTTACCCTTACTAATGCTGTTTCTGTACTATGCCTCTCTCTGAAACCTGACTGGAGTGTCTCATAGATTTCAGAGGACACAAGGTGCTCCTCAAGCTGCTGCACCACCACTTTCTCAACAACCTTGCCTAAAAAGAGTAGGTTGGAGATGGGATGGTAATTCACTAGAACGTCAGGGTTGAAAGATGTTTTTTTCAGAAGGGGCCTAACTAGAGCCTCCATCAAGGCATCAGGGAAGACAGCCTCCAACAATGAGCACCAGACAATCCTGGCAAACACTGAGCTGACAGCATCAACACATCTCAATAATAAATGAGTTAGAGCTGGGTCCAGTTCACAATAGGCAGGCTTCAGCTATGAGATGACCTCAGTGACCTCAGCTGCTTCCACCAGTTTAAACTCTCACAGACAGGTAGAGTGCTTCTAATCCCCCTGGGCTGGACACTGCGAGGCATCAATTGCCTCAGTGACAGAATCCACTGACAGATGGAGGACACCTTGTCAGAGAAGAACTGAACAAACTCATCACACAGAGTGACTGAAAATGCTATGTTTGGCTCTAGACAGATCATCAACAGTTTGAAACAACTGAGCTAGTCTGTCTTTCCCTGTAGCAATCTCCTTGTACAGGAATACTGCCTTCTAACAGTTGACTGCCCCTTGGTATTCATGATAATGAGCATGCAAGGCCAGTTTGTCCTCCTCTGACCGAGTCCTCCGCCAACAATGCCCCAACTTCTGACCCATGATCTTCATTGCCTTGAGCTCTTCATCAAACCAGGGGGATCTCAAGTGAGAAGATCTGGGTTGTACATGGACTGGTGTGATGGCATCAAGTGCCCCTCCACAGGCCTCACTCATGCCAATTGCACATGCAGCATCTATACTAGATAGGTCTGCCACCGCCAATAGTCCCTAGGGGGACACACCCATAAAGGCCAGTAGTTGACCATCTCCATAGAGGAAGGACTATCAGGGGGGCCCCAAATGAGAACTCCACTGTGCAGTGGTCAGATCACATGACCTGACCAATCTTGAGCTTGGTAACCTCAAGCCCCAGAGGTAACAGCATGTCCAAATTGTGGTCTTGCTGATGGGTTGCAGAAGAAACTACTTGTGACAGGTGCAGTGATGACATCAGCTGGAGGAGGTCATAACTGAACTGCAAGGGTTCGTCATTAACCCAGGTGCTAAAGTCCCCCAGAACCAAATATCTGGGGGAGTCTAATACCTTGTCAATGACAAAGTCCGCAACCTCCTGCAGGAATTCTCCCCTCCACACCTGGAGGGTGGTAAATGTGGAGAAACCTGCAACCTGCATCTGGATGCTGGATCTAAAGCAGATGTCTACATCCCCACCCCTGCATTCCCTCCTTAGGCAGTGAACCATGGAGCACCCAGTGAGGACTGCATGAATATTAGGAGCACAGCATGTGGGATGTCAGATTCATTTAACATCTGAGCTAAAAAAGAATACCATATCCAACCTTTATTCTAAATATGGATTTGTGGCCTTCGATTCCAAATATCCAAAATTTGAAAAAAGCATGTAATGTAATGTACTTTATTCAATGAATCAGATTTCAATTATCCCCACTTAAGACCTCACTGGAAAAGAACAATGGGGAGAGGGGAATATAGTTTAACAGAAAATCTCTTTTGCTTCTATATATTCACCTTCCATGCTTCCCAAGCACCCCACTCTCTTAGGTTCCAACTAGTGCCATCATTGCCCAGTGGACTTACCTTGTAATGCCTGACTCCACCACTAGGCACTCCACTTTGTCCATCACCCTTAGATTTCTGGCTTCTCCCGGCCATGGTGCCTCATGCAACTACCAAGGAAGAAAGTGGACTCTCAGTGTTTGGACAGTGTGTAGGGAGTAGGGGTTGGAGAGAAAGTGCTCAGAGATCAGTGGGCATGGCAGGATCATAACTGCACCTTATTCATTTTAAAATTTGTACAGAAATTTCTGTATCCTAATTGGTTATGGTCTGTGTGTTGAGAAAGCACAACACATGGTAAAAAAACAAGTTGATGTTAGGTTCAGTTATTATGAGTGTTCGTGGTGTAGAGTGCATAGTGGCATGATCAGCACAATGTCATACTGATCACGACAATCCCTATTCAGCTTCCCCCACGTGGAGGATTGTATATGAGCAATCATACACAACAAGGGTATTTTTTCAATCAAGAGGTTTCTGTGGTAACAGGAGACCTCCAGAGTGTAACTCGAGAGGTTTCGTTACCACTGCAACTTCAAGATAAAAAAAAGCCTTTTATGTGTATGATTGCTCATGTACAATCTTTTATTGTGTATAGGCAACGATTATTACTATCCAGTGTCCATAAAAAGGTCCCACCAGTGCTAAATGTGCCTTACTGTAGTGCAAGCTATAGCAGTTCTTTCCAGCACTGCTCATTTCTTGGGCCAGCTCTCACTGCCATGGCTGCTTCATCGCACCTGCGTGAAGACATTCTGTCTTGTGCTCCAGTAGTGATGTTGCTAGTGCAGCACAACAATATCATGACACCACTACTGCAGCACAACAAGCCTGCTCTAGGTATGGAATTCCATCCACAACAGCATTTCACCATACTTTCTAAGGATTTACATACTCATGATGCATTGTGATGGGTTTGTGGCCTTAGTGTGTGGGTGTGGGTGTGTGGTTTAGAGAGATTTACAGAAACAAAGCAAATTAGAAATAATCTCTCTCATTGCATTGTTTATGAATTCTATATACAGTACTGCTTTTCCTCTAAACTGCCTCTTTGGTATGCGGCCTCTCTACGTAGATACATCTGAGTGTACTTGTTGCTAGATGTAGATCTTAAGTGAACTGAGAGGCTCAATGAGAAGGTGACTACAATGAGTTGTACTGTTATTTTCCTTTGTTGCATGGTCAATGATCAAAAAAGCTAATGTTTACTATGATCCACTGTTGGACTGCTGTAAATGATCAAACCAGCCAGTGTTCACTTTGGCCCCTTTTAAGCTCTCACTACTCAAACAAGCCAATCTTCACTACAGTCTTCTGTTGGATTGTCAGTAATTAAGTGGCCCTCTGTTAGGTTCACAGTGATCAAGTAAGTTGGTGCTCACAACAACACTCTGCTGGGCTGTCAGTGATGAAACATGGCTGTACTCACTAATGAGGCTGTCAAACAAGCTAGTGCCTACTGTGTCCCTCTGTTAGGCTGTTACTCATCAAACAAGACTTTTTATTACAGCTCCCTGCTAAGCTGTCAGTGAATAAACAAGCTAGTGATCACTAAGATCCTCTGCTGGTCTGTTAGTGATCGAACAAGCTGTTCATCACTAAGTCTTCTGTTGGGCTGTCAATCAGTGATCAACAAGCCCATAGCATTATGTAAAATATAAATGAATAGAGTTAGGTTAGTTGCTGACGAAGCTAGAAATATCTAAAAGAGAAAAAAATGTTAGTGGTTTTTTTCTCTTTTAGATATTTCCTGAAGAAGACCTAAGGTTGAAACGTAGATTTTTAACTCTATTTTCTATTTTCAGCGTGCATTTAATATAACCATTTTGTTTTGCTTTTAGACCACATGCTGACGCAGCACCTTGTCTTTGTTTTTTTACAATTTGCATGCTTACTATGGCCTTCTGTTGGGCTGTTAGCCAGTGATCAACAGTTCCATGCTTCCTATGGCCTTCTGCTGTGCTTTCAGTAAGTGAACAAACAAGCTGATGTTCACTATGATATTCTGATAAACTGCCAGTGATAAAAGAAGCTGGTGCTTCCTATGGCCCTCTGTTGGACTGTTGTAGACCAAACAAGACAATGGGTCACTAAGGTCCTCTTTTCTCCTGTCAGTGATCCAACAAGCTGATGATCACTGTGGCCATCTGTTGGTCTGCCAACAATCACACAAGTGAATGCTCACTATGGCCCTCTTTTGGGCTGTTACTGACCAAAAAAGCCAATGCTTACTATAGCCCTTGGTTGGGCAGATTATAATCAAACAATCTGGTGTTCACTATGGCTCTTTGTTAGGCAGACGTTGATTAAATAAGCTGATGATCATTATAGTTCTCTACTGGGCTATATGGTCCTCTGTTGGATACTGATGATCAAAGAAGTCATTGCTCACTATGGCCTTCTGGTGGAGTGTGAGTGGCCAAACAAGCTGATGTTCACTATAGCCCTATAATAATCCAGCAGATGGTGTTAAAGGAAAGAGTGAGACAAAGAGCTGATTAGGTAAAGAATATATTAATACAAGGTATGAATAATGAAAAGCCACAGGTAAGGAGTATGCTGAAAAAAACTGAACGAGGGAAGAGTAAAATAGTTTTAAAAAAAAGAAATAAATGGCACTTACAGTGATTTCATCAGTATTTTTTTTTTGTATTTATATGTAGCTCAAGCACTGGTGCACCATGCAAAGGAGGTAGTGACAGAGTTCATGCTAGCTGCATCACTTAACTGGAATATTATGTTTTGCAGAGGGACAAGTATATTTACTTAAACACTTGTCTGGAACAAGTACTTAATTTAAAAGACTTGATGCCACCATGAGGCCAAAATGTCTCCTGTTACTAATCATCTGTATTTCTATCACTTTTTAGTTTTTTAATCAAAGAGTTAGTATGTAAAGCAATTTATATTTGTTTTTTTATTAAGATGCATTCTTTTAAACAAAGAATTATTGCTGTTAACTGAGAAAAAAATATTTATTTCTCTTGGTCTGATTTGCTCTCCTAAATCTTTATACTCACCCTATATTTCTAAAGGAGCACCATTATTCCTTTTGCTTTTAACAAGTACTAAATAGATAAATAATATTATTACTATATAGTCGTGCTAATGATGAAATGCTTTGATGCATGTTTCCTTTTTTATGAAATAATGCCATCTGAGAATGTACTTATAAAAACTAAATAAAAAATTGCAAACAGTACATATTGCAACAGCACCTATACGTGGATCTTTGAAACTTTCAAATATGAATAACCTTTATTGCAAAAAACAACTTAACAGCGACTATAGAAACAGCGTTCTGGTTAAGAAACCAGTGACAAGCTCACCAGATGTGCTGTAAGTCCTAGTCAAAATCTCATTTTAGACATACAGCTTGCTATTGGAAAAATCCAAAGAAAAGTTTTAGTCCTGTGGTGAAATCATCAAATTAATCCTGCATGCCAGGTCATATCTATGACTACATAAACATCACAAGGCTGGCTAGCAAAAAAAGCACTCACACATGAGGATGAATTTTGGCTAAGTCGCAACTAGTAAAACAAGTGGACCTGCTGCCGGGCAGAGTGCTTACGTATCGACCTCCCCTAGGTCATTGTCAGAGTGTACTACCTACAGAAAGCCATTACCTTTATGTTAGTTTAATTAAAGTGGTACACCACTAAAGTGCTCAGAAAATCTAAAGTGCTCAAAAGAATAAAAGTGCAACAACCAATCAAAGTGCAAAGCAGAATAAATAAAAATACCACATATAAAATGTAATTACTAGTAAACACATCATAAGTATATGAAAATTAAAAACACCATAACAGTCCTAATGTGCAAAAATGCTAGTTTATAAAGCAGAGTGGCAGAGCCAGTGAGTCATGCCCTCTGATACGAACAGAGCATGAAAGTCATGTCTGTATTCATTACAGCAGTCTCTAATAGGAGACAGAGCCAGCAAGTCTAATCTCCCACAAGAGCAGAGGCTGATAAAGTCATTACCCTGTGCATATTAATATTGTCACAAAGCAATAATTTAGTAGACAGAAACCATATTTCCAAGGTCAGACAGGTAAAATCCTTGGGGCGGGGGTAAAGATTAATGTAACTGTAAAGCAGTATATCTTCATTCAAGCCTGAAGGGTTCAGGCTATTCAGTTGGAAAATCCAGTATGCCTCTCACTTTAGTAATTTTAGCCCTAAATCTCCTCTTCTGAGTTCTGTTTCCACTTTTTCTAATCCAATAAATTTAAGTGAAATTTTAAATTTATGGGTATTGACTGGCAGGCCCCAATGCATAATGGTGGGGATGGGATGAATGAACTCCTTAAAAAGGAGAGCGAATGGATCTACAGACTCCAGAGTGCTAAACCTGATGGTCTGAATGACCAGTGGGACCTCAAGCCCTTTCTGAGAAAATAAATAATAAAAATTAAAAAAATAGCTATGTTTAAGTATTATTATGTTTGTTTAAATAGTTTGGAAATTTCCAATCTTTATCTTGTAGAAATTCAGTATTTAGCTGAATTCTAAAAACGTTTTCTTTCTCATTTCTGTTCTAGGTCTGTTTGTATGGAGTTCTTGCATCTCTGTGGATCCCCTTTGAGCTGATAACATGAGTTTAAATGGAAAAGTATAATAAGACTGTAGGGTGATCACAACTTAGTAATACCTCTGTATAACAATGCTAACTTTCATCTTAAATCTCTTCTGTTTCAGAATATAATAAAATATCACTAGACAAGTGCATTTACCCCCTCCCCGTCTTTCTGTTTCTGCGCTTTTCTGTTCCAAACCCTTGTTTTCCTTCCCCCCTTCCTTTCCCATGATACCTCCACCAGGTCTTCACCACTTCCAGTGCTATCATCACTAGTCTCAAAAAACTTGAAATCCTAAATTGATTATGATTTTGGAAAGTTTTCAAATTAATTGAAATTGATGAATATTTATAAGAGTACGGCTAATTGAGGGTATTTTGTCTAGCATTTTTTGTATATATTATTCTACGTTTTCACTTTGGGCACTTAATGATGATGTCACATTATGCTGTATATAGACTGATGTCAGGTCGCCCCTGAAAACAGGTTCTTGTGCCTAGTGGGCCTTACCTGGTTACCAAAAGACTAAAAAAAATATGTTCCTTTGACATCCCCCCTAAGGAAGGCTTTATTGCCGAAGCACAGGGGTATTTACGTACGGCTTGTTTATACCATTAAATTTGAACTTGCATCTGATATTCCTGTTGGCTGTTACTTATTTGTCTGGAACGCTGTAGCAGGATTCACAAAGCTTCCTGAAGCTGCAAAACTTTCCCTAAGTCCCTCAAACTTCTGTAGCTATGGAAAAAAAAGGGGAAATTGCACTGAGTGCTATTCACAAAAACTTCCTCAGCTGTGGAAAAATATACTATGAACTGTGGAAAAAAAGTGCAGCTGCAGAAGTTCCTGAGGTAAAAAGGTAATTGATAAGTATGGCACAGCCCCTCAAAGGCTATTCTCAGCCAGGTTTTTTCCACTGTTGTGGAAAAATTGTTACACGCATTGAAGTGTGGCATAACACTACCGCAGCAAACTATAGTAGAGTCTCAACAATTAAAATACAATTTAAGTGGAGGTCAGGCACAGGCAATAGCACCCCAGTGGATAAATCAGTGGCTGAAGTTACAGCAACATTAGCATACATTGCCATTGAATGGCAACAAACAACAACCACCAGACCCAGTGCAATCCATTAAGGAGCCCCACAGGCAGTACAACCAGAACAACCTGCAGTGAGTGTTACTCCTGCAGGCAACAGGAACACTCCAGGGAGGGACGACCAGCAGTGGCAGACAACCACTGTGGCGCCATGGTATTGCTTGTACCTGTGGTGCTGCAGTGGTCCCAGTTGAGGGGCTGGTTGCTGATCTCTCTATGGGTGCTTTCAGCTTCATGATATGGCAGAAATGTTAAAGTGTGCTGCTCCAGCTAATTAGGTTCACTGTTGCTGTGCCTGCTAAGCCATTTCCTCAGCTGCGGATCCACAGTTGTGTATTCTCAGCACTTGCTCAATTTCTGCAGCTGCTGAATTTCTGCAACTGCAGGGATTTTTGCGGAATTACGCACCTGCACAAGTTTTTTTCAGGATATTACGCAACTGCGTTTCTGCAGTGCTGCAGGCTTTTTCCACACAGCAGATGGATTTTTGGCCTTCTTTGTGAATCCTGCCCCTGGTCTTTTTGATTTGCTTTGTAAACTAGCATTTTTGCACATAGTGACTGTTTTGCTGTTTTTAATTTTCATATACGTAGGATGTGTTTACTGGTAATGACATTTTATATGTGGTGTTTGTTTACTACGCTTTGCACTTTGATTGGCTGTTGCACTTTTATTCTTCTGAGCACTTTAATAATGCACTACTTTAATTAAACTAATACAAAAGTAATGGCTTTCTGTAGGTAGTACGCTCGGACAATGACCTAGAGGAGGTCGATACGTAAGTGCTCTACCCAGAAACAGGTCCACTCGTTTTACTAACTGTGACTTAGCTAAAATTCATCCTCATGTGTGAGTGCTTTCATTTTTAGTCAGCCTTGTGATGTTTATGTAGATGTAGATACAACTTGGCATGAAGGATTAATTTGGTAACTGCACCATGGGACTAAAACTTTTCTTTGGATTTTTCCAACAGAAAGTTGTATGTCTAAAATGAGATTTTGACAAGGTACTACTCCATGTGTGGTGAGCTTGTTACTGTTTTCTTAACCAGAATGCTGTTTTTATAGTCGCTGTTGTTTTCTGTAATAAAGGCAATTCACATTTGAAAGTTTCAAAGATCCTTTCTTTACATATGTTTTAGTGCTAACCTCTTTGAATTCAGTTTTGCTGTTTTTGTTTAGTTGCATTGCATACTACAGCTCTGAGGCAATTGTGCACCCCCCCTGTCTTTTGCTAAAGGATCACCCTACTTCAGTTAGTTTTCCTTTCTTGCCTAGCACCTACACATATTTTTATCATTTCTTTAGCTTACTAAATCACTAAAGCCAAGAAACACATGGATTTGTATAGCTGTGATGCTTTGTGGTGAGTTTGAAGTTTTGGAGTGTATGTGTGTGGTATGGAAAATTTTCCAGGAACAAAACAAGTTGATCATTATTGGCCCAATACACAGTGGCAGTGTGGGTGTGTGTTGGGGGGTGTAACAGAATTTAGGGGTGCCCAAAGTGCTTTACAAGCAATGCTAGACTGGAAGTTAAGTGACTGAATGTGTAGTGGCAGCCATTTTGTATATCAACAGCCACACACGGCCTTGGACAATTGCTTGAACAGGTTTTATGAGAAATAGAATGTTGGCCAGAACACCAGGGAAAATCCTACCAGGATAGCACCATAGATGGGTAGAAGGGACCTTAGTTTAACATCTCATCTGAAGGACAGCATACCCCAACAGTTCAGCACCCCACTTGTACTGTACCCAGGTGCCAGCAATTATGGTATGAGCCCAATCCCAGTGAGGGACAAGAACCCACAACCTGCTGGCCCAGTGGCAGATGTGTTACCAACTGAGCAATACTGATACACTGACATGGTTGCCAGATGTTCATGGTTACAAAAAGGGGTTTCAGCTACAAGCATACAATATGTAACCACCACTTTACTAGCCCTTCACTGATCTCAGTCCCTCATGGAGTCCTCATTGAGCCACTGCCTGATTGTGCCACCATGGTAGACCTGTTTCTGACATTTCAACAGAGAACAGACATAGTATCTCCAAGTATCAAATCTATTAAGTGTTAAATGTTTGCATTATGGAGTTTGGCAAGGGCTCCTGCAAATATACTTGGCACGTCTCTTTTCAGAAAACAGAAGCTGCAGATTTATTTTCTTATTCAGGGTTACCATTTATTATATTTCATACTTGGAGAAACTGTGGCTGTTCTCTAAAACCAAAACATCAACAGTCTATATCTGATCTTTTAAGAATTAATAAAATGTGTCAAGGCAGTTGAATCAGCGCACATACTAAAACTCTTAATTTATTTATTGGATTTTAGTAACAGGGTAGGCTCAATGAGCCATGATGTCCCCTTTTCAGCAGTGACTGGGAGTTAATTATAGTGGATGCCCTTATTCTGTACCTTCCTATTGTAGACAGTCACTTATGGTGGACAAACATGGTATACCCAAAACAAATACACTGGAGAGCAATGTTAATTTCAGCCAACAAGGTGGACATTGTCAGCCATCTACAGTGGATAGCCTGTCACAGCCTGTCAAGTGAAGTTTCAGTCAATTACAGTCATTGTCACCTACTAAAAAGGCACTGACTGAGTGCAAATTGAAGCCGGTCTTAAGTGGCTTGTTGGTAGTCTGTAGTCTTACCTGTATTACTGTTATGATGGCCTCCAAATATGCTGCTCTCCCAGTCCCTTGCAAAGTCGAAATTTTGAAACAGATAGACTCATTCTCCAAAATGAGTTTCAAAGAATTAGTAATTTATTTCACCCTTCCTAATGCTATACTATCAGACCTTATTCATGGGAAAGACTACATTCTAACAGACTAGCACACAAACCAGAATCCCAACAAATACTGGAATAGGAAAGAGAAGGAAAAGACATAGACAAGGAGGAGGATATACTTGTTTGATTTTCAAACCTTTGAGAGTGGGAGACATTAGTCAGTGGGCCACTGTTAATGTACAAGGCAAAACAGCTTTCAGATAGAATGTTAAAAACAGACTTTAATCCAACTGAAGGCTGGCTACAATGCTGGAAACTCAGGTATACAAATAGTCTGCCAAACTCCTCATTCACTTTTATTTTTTCATGCTTACCTCAGGTAATGACCATGATTTACAATACCCCAATATTTCACCCATGCATGAGCTTCCTAAGGGAAATCATGGTCCTCTGCATTTTCAAACAAGCACATATATGTTTTAATATTTCACATTTAAATGAATACCTGAATTTATAAAATGCATCAATATGTATCTCAATGCTGTAACACTGTTAACTGATGCATGTAAAAATGGTGCTTACTTAGGAACTTCTAGAATAACGTCTCAGTCCTTTTCATTTTATTAGTGCTTTTTTTAGTTAAACTTAGTCATAAATTGTCCTGCTTCCTCCTTTGTAAATTTTAAGAGGTTTGGCACCAGAGCAAGATAAAGTTTTTAAGAACGAATTCTTCTGCCTCTTCTTCCAATCCAACCAATCTGATACTGATGGATCTGTTGGCATTTTCAACTGCTTCAATGTGATATTTCAGCATGGTGTTTTCCTGCACCAGCTCTGAGGTTGTGTGCAATGCTTGAGTTGATTGCTCACCTGCTTTAGCAGCTGTTTCAGTTGCAACCTGTATTTTATGGTCTTGTGCCCCAAGCCAGTTCAGGATGGTCTCAATGTTGTCATCCATGGATCTCATTGCATTAATAACCATATCCCAGGGAGTTCAATTGAACTTGTAGTCATTTTACTATGCCATGCTCCACTTTCTGTCCTTATAGGTAACTGAAATGTTTTCAATTACTGCTTGTAGTAAGGTTTGTGTGTCCTTTCCATGTTCCAGACTATAGCTTCTCTGATATTAGAACTCTTGAGTTACAATATCCCCTTAAAATAAAGTTTGCAAAATACTTACTTGCTTTTTAAATACTTTATCTGAAGCAGATCTGCTGAAGGTTGTCTGCTTTAGAATATGCTGTCTAGTGGTATGCCATTGCTATGATGATAACATTACCATGACCAACACTACAGTGACAACAGTGCCAGGTTGCTGTAGTGTCAGTGCGGGACCCCGGCACTGCTTTATGGGGGTGTTGCACTCCTTCCCCAATGCAACTCTGACTCAGAGTTGATTAATTTAGTAGTGGGGGGCAGAGCACTCTGCATGGGGTGTTCATGGGGGTGATACCCCTTGAAGGAAACAGTCTGAAGTGATTCCCTTTATGCCCACCACATATGTGGTCAACATAAAGGAGCCACTGTAACATCAGTTGACAATGAAATTGTCAACCAACTGTCATAGATCCCTCTCTAGTGACCCCCAGTATTCTTCTTCATAAATTTTACAGGTATGTTCTGGGTGTTTCAAACTGCATTCTGGGGGACTACAGTATTTTAAGAGCAGGACTAAGTTAATCTAAGACTGTAGCTTTATCACTTTCTAAGGTTTTCAATTATTTGCGAAATGTTTTTTTAAAAATGACAGCCCTTATTTAATATCGCTGGCCTCTAAAGAACAACAGCCCAGGCATTTTGCTGGTTGCAAGAGCCAGTGTAGGAAAAAAGCACACCATAAAATGTATGAATACAAGGCTTTCTAATTGATTTAACCAATAGGGCTTAGCTGTCATCGACAACTGAGGTATTTTTCACATTAAAAACCACCATCATGCCAAGGATGGTTTACATATAAATAAAAAGGGGTAGACTTGCTGGATAAACAAATCCTTGAATATTTAAATGAACAGCACACAAGTGTTCACCCAATTCAAATTAAGCGCGTAGTGATAAATGCTAGGAGCTTGACAAACAAGATGAATGAGCTAGACACACTTAATTCAGGAATAAAAATGATATCACAGTAATACTGGAATCCTAGTGGAATGAGGGGTGTACCTGGAGCAACAATCTAAATGGAATATATGCTTTACAATTGGGACAGAATAGATAGGCATATAGGGAAATCCCCATGTTTATACATGACAGTCCAAATGCTGCTGAAATATACTCAAAAAAATGTAAAACAACAAACAAAAAACAACAACAATGTAGCATAAACAGAAACACTACTGGCTAAGCTGACTGATTCATCATCTTCACCTCTGTCTGTATGGTAATGCTACATACCTCATGATTCCAAAAAACATATACCAACTGAAATTTATTAGGCATAGAGCAAGTGAATCTGGTGATCTCCTGTTTATGAGGCATGTCAATCCAGGTGAGATAAACTGGGAAAACAACACAACACTGTATACTGTAGGTTAATGTCTGATAACTACTGTGAAACAACCTGCACATAAATCAACAACAGGAGGTAAAATATATGATGTTATACTCACATCAGAAAATAGCAATATAGAAAAATGCTACACTGGAAACCTGCTATGTCATAGCAACCATGATACTATTCTCATTAACATAACACAAAAACCTAAAATGGATGGCATCACTGGAGTTTTCTTATACAATAAAGCTAACTTAAACAGTATCAAAAAAGAACTTAATAGTTTTAAATGGAGTATATTACTGGCAAATAAAAAAATTATATGAAATATAGGAACCTTTAAGAAAACAATACTAAACATCTGCACTATGCACATTCCAAAGATCAAAAATATAATAATAAAGGGAGAAGGCTGAAATGGCTAACATATATAAATAACAAAAAGAATAAAGACTATAAAAATGCACAAATAAAAGAGACAGCATCTCATGGACCTTATATAAGAACATGCTGAACAAATCCAAATATAAAGTTAAAAAAGATAAAATGATACTTATGGAGGTAAATAAATCAAACAATAAAGCATTTTTAGCTATATCACTTCACTGAAGGATTAAAGGAAATCTATATGTCCCATCTCAGATGGACAAGTTACAACTAACAGCCTGGAAGAAACAGCCAATATATTCAACAATCATTTCTGTAAAACACATGCAATAAAAATTAAAAAAATATCTGAGAGATATAAACTTGATTTTTCCAAAATTTGCATCACTAAAGAAACTATTAAGGAAGGTTTTCAAAAACTGAAACCAGATTCATTACCTGGCCCAGACAACATAACAGCAAAAATGTTGAAGTTCATATCTGATAGCATTATAGCCCCACTGAAGCTTATCTATGAAGAAATAATAAACTCCAGACAAATGCCAAATTATTGGTAAAAAAAACAAATATTGTCCCAGTCTATAAAAAGGTAGTAAGATAGATTCAAACAACTACAGTTCTACAGTACAAGCTTAACTTCTATACTAGGGAAAATGCTGAATGGTATAATAAAAGTAAGATCTACAACAATATCAGTGACACCAATAGAGACCAGCATGGTGTTATGCATAACAAATATGACATATTTTTATTAAAAGATAAGTGACATGTAAGATAATGGGGAACCTTGCAATATTATATACATTGACTTCTTGAAGGCATTTGATCTTGTGCCTCACTGAGCAATCATGCAAAAATGGAAAAAGCAAATATAAATAGTAAACTAAACTTGCCAGTCAGTTTTCAAACTGGCTCACAAATAGAACCCAGTGTGTAACTGTACTTGGTCATATACTGTCTCTACTGATGGCAATGTGTCTAGTTGAGTGCTGCAAGGATCAGTACTAGAACTCACTCTCTTCAATATTTTTATTTCTGATTTAATCAAATACCTAACCTCATAGTCAGTAAAATACACTGACAACACTAAGCTGGGTGGTAAATGTACATCTGATGATCATAGGAAAATCCAAGATGACCTAGATAAAATCACAACTTGGGCACTTAAAGAGCTGGTGACATGTTCAGGACAACTTTAACAAAACCTAATATTTAGACACAGTCCAGCTTGTATTTCCCATTAGTGCTGTATCCCTCCTCCCTATTATTTATTACTGTGGTCATCTGTATGAAAATAGGATTTTTACTCCTGAAGAGTTTATCTATTCCTGCTGCTTTCTCCTTAACTTAAGTCATAGTGCACTGCCTGTGATATCACAGTTACTCCCATGGCAACAGATTGTGATGTCACAACAGAGGATTATGACTTGAAGTAGGGAGTAAGCTATAGAGGCAGATGGACTCTAAAGGAATTCTAAGGGATAAAGATCATACATTCATGCAAATTTACTTAGCAGCAAACAAGGGGGAAGAGAAATATATAAAACATAAATGGAATACAGGTAACATTTTACCTAATTATTATTTTTCTTTTAAGTTTTCCTTGAGGCACCAGCAGCTCTATAAATGAGATATGAAATTTAATATTAGTAAGTGCAAGGTTATGCACTTGGGAAAGAAAAAAAATAAAACCTACCCCTACTCCCTCTGTGGCACAATATTAACACCTACCTCTAATGATCAGGATCTTGGCATAACAGTTACGGAAAACTTTGAGCAATCTGAGCAGACATCAGATGCAATCACACAAGCAAACAGATTAACATTATTTTTTCTTTTATATAGAGTGTACTTATGCCCACATTTAGTTTTCGCTACACATGGGTGGTGCACATACAAACATAATGATATAGACTGCATTAAGACTGTACAAAGGAGAGCAACTAATGCCATACACAATTAAAGGATAAGCCAAACACTACTAGACTCACAAATTTAAAACTATTGTCTCTAGAACAAAGATGATTAAGAGGAAGCCTACTAACATTATATGATATAATGCAAGACCAATTACTTATATCTGAACTATACATCAATTTTAACTAATGAATAAAGATACGAGTGGTCAGCCACTACAACTAACCAGGCAAAATTTTAAAACAATAAAAAGATTTTTTTTTCATGCAGCACATAATAACCCATTGGAACTCTTTACCACTACAAATAATCAGACACAAAAACAATACCAAACTAAAAAAACTGGACAGATTCTTAATTAATGATGGGATTTTTACTTACTAAACTAAATTTGGAGCAGCATGGGCAACTGCCTTCCTACAGAGCTGGGTGTTTGTGTCTCCTTGGCTACAACACTTAAGTCAGTGCTAACTTTAATGCATCAACACAATTTGAGGGATCTGGTTTTGAAGAAACATTATGATTCATACTTCTTGTTAGAAATTTATTTTAAAAAACTCTGTTCAGTTGCTGCACAGAAGGTTTTAAGTATCTTAAAACACTAGAATTAATAGTTAGCATGCACAAACCAAAGTCACAAACTCTTTTGAATCTAACCTGGACTTTCTGGTTGATCAAGATTATTAAAAGTGTTAAAAGAATTTCCATTTTCAATCTAGTCTTTCAAATATTCTTCTTACCAGATACAGAAAAGAGTCTCATATGGAGGCAACAGTATTGTGTGATTGTAAAACAGACAGGTATGACACTTGTCATTCTCAGTGTGGGAATAAACTTCAGATGAGGCAAATGTATAGGTTTAAAACACACCGTGGTGTGATATTTATTTTTCTAAAGTTCAAAAAATAATAAATGAAAACAAAAATAATTGCAAAGAAAATCACTTCTTAACATCAGTAGTTTCTTACATAATACAGTCCTGGATCTTAAAGCTCCTAAGACCCTTTTCATCTGCATTCAACAGCTTGTCTGTGTAAACAGTAGAACATCTCTCCTCCTCTGTCAGGGCTGAGCCCCACTGGACTCAAATGAAGTGAACTCAGTGAAGAGGTTTTATATCTTTTGGTGGGGTCACCTGACTGAGCTCTTTCTCCTTACATGTCTGGACATGCTATTTCATGTCTGAACTTGTTGTTTCAAAACCAAGGAAGGGGTGGGGTTTGTTTTGGGGACTTTCTGGTTCAGTTAAAGGTACAGTGAATATCTCCATAGATATTGACTCTGTATATCTCTGATCCACAGTGACTAAGCACTTTTATAACCTTGTACACTAACAGGTTTATAGTGTGAATTTATGAAAATACCTTAAGAATTTCTTATAAGTGAACTAATCATGAAATCATTAATGTTTTTATATGGCTTCTGAATCCTTTTTATTTAAAAAAGGCTTTATTAACTGTATTTATTCCTATTTAAATTAGTTGTCATGCTTTTTGTACGCAAAATGCATTTATGCACTTTACACAACACCTCTTTTTGCATTTGGCATCATTCCAGGGTCTGGATGGATGGAAATTTAAAAAGAATGAAAAGAGAGAACTAGCAGGAAGTTCAGTAAGGACAGTAAAGAGCTACGCTATGTGGCCAACCTAGGGTAGGGGGGAAAAGAAGAAAAGCAAAGAGAAAAGCATTAACTGTTGTACAATAGAAGTTTTGGTAGCATGGAAATAAGACGATAGAAAATTGCTCCATCAGTCACAGCTGAGGGTGTAGCCTAACTCCCCCACACACCTCCCTCCTTAAGAAAAAAACAGTTCTCAAAACTATACTGTTTTTTCAAGAACCCCTTCTCAGTCATAAATATTCTACCAACACAGTAGAATGGGGGTTGGTCAAAACTTTCTCTCACCCACTATGAGAGCTTCATCCCAGGGTCCCTTAATTCAGCTATTTTTAGTATTGTGCACTATACCAAGGTACTTCAATATGACAATACTTTCACATTTCCCTGGGTCTGTCATACAGTTCAGCACAGTACCCATCTATCATCTCAGAGGACTTCAGTCTGTAGTGACTGTCTACCCCCTAACTATTTCACTCTGGTTGCTACAACTCAGACATTTCATGTAATATCAGGCACCCATCAATAGGCATTGTTTCAGTACTCACTATCATACCTTCATCAGTACAATAAAAAAGAGGAACTAATACACGGAAGTTTTATGCTAACTTCTAACTTCCTTCATCTAGTTATCAGGGCAGCTATACGGATCTATGCCACAACTGTCTCTGGGGCTAGTAGTACCCAGCTGAAACCTCATTCTAACACACTGTTTCCACTCAGGGGCCCAGTCATAGGTTCCACCCCATACCTGGATCCTCCATGATCCTAGGTTCCTCATTTTATATCATACAGTATAGACATTTCTTTTATGGTATACATTTCTTGTAATCATTTCATACATTTCATTAATCCATTTCATTTTCATATATTTTCTGGTAGACAAGGAACCTTCTCATGCTTAACATCAACTAGCCAGTTCATAACTCCAAAACCTCTGGGGTTTGCTTTCAGCTCTTATTTGTAACATACCAGGAGTTTCCTTTCAACCCTTACACTGTTCTGGTACCCTCAACTGACTGTACTCAGCACTAGCCTTAAAAGCTATATTCATTTTAAACATTACATGTTTCATACATTATATCCCATATCATATGGGGTTCAAAACATGGGAAAGCCCATTCAGCCACCAAGGTGTCTTTCCTGTGGTTATAGTCTTCACCCCAGTATGCATATGTCCCGAAACAGTCTTACATGGGGCCTTCATCTCATCATCCTCCAAGTAGTAACAGCCCAAAAAATGGACAACAGGATTTCAAAAGTGGCTGGCAACAAAGGTTCCATCAGGGGGTCCTCTTCCTCCTCTAGAACCCATGGATCCTGGTCCTTTGCCTCCACCACAAAATCTTCTTGTTGGGAACCCTCCATCAGCACCTGGCAGTGGTGCTCCACCTCTCTCTCTGGAACTGGTCCACCTCTGTGTTCCATTGAACTTCAATCCAAGTAATAGCTTCTCTCTAGTTCTCCTCACCTGGGCTCTGGTATGCACACTGGTAAGCATCTCCTCTTCCAGAACCTTGTCCTCCATGGGATCCTGTAGGTATACCATCCTGCTCTTAGCCCCATATCTGGATACCAGGGCTAGTACCTGGGTACTGGTCTCCACCTTGTTTCTCTGGACTACCAGTACTATCACACTTTTGATGTCAAGTTTGTCACAGTGTGTGGGAATAAACTTCAGATGAGTCAAATTTACAGGTTTAAAACATACCATGGTGTGATATTTATTTTCAAAAGTTCAAAAAATAATAAATGAAAACAAAACAAATTGCAAAGAAGATCAATACTTAACATCAGTAGTTTCTCACATAATATAGTCCTAGGTCTTAGAGAGCTCCTAAGACCCTTTTCATCTGCATTCAACGGCTTGTCTGTGGAAACAGTAAAACCTCTCTTTCCTCCTTTGTCAGGGCTGAACCCCATTGGACTTAACTGAAGTGAACTCAGTGAAGAGGTTTGTATATCTTTTGGTGGGGTCACCTGACTGAGCTCTTTCTATTTACATGTCTGGACATGCTGTTTCATGTCTGAACATGTTGTTTCAAAACCAAGGGGTGGGGGATTTGTTTCAGGGGACTTTCTGGTTCAGTTAAAGGTACAGTGTATATCTCCACAGATAATGATTCTCTATATCTCTGATCTACAGTGACTAAGCACTTTTATAACCTTATACAGTTACAGGTTTATAGTGTGAATTTATAAAAATACCTTAATGATTTCTTATAACTGTACTAATCATGAAATCATTATTGTTTTTATATGGCTTTGGAATCCTTTTTATTTAAAAAAAGCATTATTAACTGTATTTATTCCTATTTAAAATAGACTTCATGCTTTTTGTACACAACATGCACTTATGCACTTTACACAACACCTCTCCAGGTGTTTGGCATCATTCCAGAGACTGGATGGATGGAAATGGAAAAAGAATGAAAAGAGAGAATTGGTAGGAAGTTTAGTAAGGACAGTAAAGAGCTACACTAGATGGCCAACCTAGGGTGGGGGGGGGAGAAGAAAAGAGAAAAGTGTTAAATGTTGTGCAACAGAAGTTTTGGTAGCTAGAAAATAAGAAGATAAAAAAGTGGTCTGTCAGCCACAGCTGAGGGTGTAGCCTAACTCCACCACAGTCACTTAATATTGGTCTGTCCACTGTATAATAAACTGAAGAAAGCATATCTAGGGAAAATAGTGAGTACTATGCCTTTACCTCTATTCATGAGAACAACGTGTTTGGATATTGTACTTCATTCTGGGGATCCATTTATTAAGAACCTGGGCTTTTTGCTATAGAAACTTGGCCTTTTCTATATAAAATATTAGGGAGAAAAAACAACATATGCACAAGGACTAGGATAACAATCTGTTCATCTCACTCTTGTGAGGTTCTTTAAATAATGAAAACCTTTAGGAACATATGTACCTGAAGTGCAGTAGCACTTTATGACTGACAAATGTTTCTTTTTTCTGTCATGATTATAATTGTCTTCCCTTGAATATTTGGTATTTAACTAGTTTTATTTATATTTTATGTGTATTATAAAAGATTGTAAAGAAACTGTTGAGTAATAAAGGTCATTTCTTTTACATATTTCCACAGGGGCAGGAGGCACTGTGATGTGCAAATAGTTGTTTGAGGACTGGGAAGCATCTGTGCATAGCACAATGCTTTATTTACATGCTGGACCCCACCCGTTACAAATGCAATGGCATAGTGAATGACTTGAGACCCCTTTGTATATAGCACAAAGACATGCAATGAAGAACAGCAGTACTTTGTGGTCTTTTTGACCATTTTGAACTACTGAATCACAACTATACATAGGGACCATCTTCTAGTATTATTTATGCATTCTGCATACTGATCTTATTCCTGACTGCCTCCATGGTATACTGTGTCCAAGAGTACTGGTTGCCAGATATGGTCTCTAGTGAATTTGGTGGTTCAGTGCAGGAGTGACTGCATAGTGCTGCTATGCTATTGCCCTCTTTTGGGCTGTCAGTGATTTAACAAACAAATTTATTGATTTATTTCAAAAGTTTTATCATGAAAGACATATTGAGTTGATAACAGCTCATTTTCATACGTGTACCGGAGGGTGAGGGGTATGGAAGATAGTACAAAAGGAATAAAAGGAGACAGCAATCTTAGACCTGGTTCCCTCAAATGGGGACAGACAGAGGATCTCTGATCTTGAAGTGGGTAGCCATCTGGGAACAAGCGACTACCAAACAGGGTGATTCATGATAAACTTAGCTGTAGAGTCAAGCCACACAAAAGTGAAGGTACTGGACTTCAGGAGGGCTGATTTTGTCAAAATGGGAGAGTACTTCAGAAAAGCACTAGCAAACAGGCAAGAAGGGGGGGGTGGAGCAATAATGGGGAAACATCAAAACTGCCATCACAGAGGCAACAAGCCTTTGTGTGAAGCAAATAAACAAAGCAAAATGAAAGAAAAAAACACTATGGTTCTCAAAAGAAGTGGCGGGGAAGGTAAGGGAGAAAAAGATAGCATTCAGTAAGTATAAGGAAACACAGAAAGAGCAGGACAGAGAACTGTACCAGTTAAAGCAGAAGGAAGCGGGGAAGGCAGTCAGAATAGCAAAGGCCCAAATCGAGGAAAAGATAGCCAACTCAGTTAAGAAGGGGGATAAAACATTTTATAGGTATATTAGGGAGCAAAGAAAGACTAAGGCAGGGATACTGAGACTGAATAAAGAGGAAGGTGGTTGGGCAAAGAGCGACAGTAAAAAGGCAGGGATACTGAACGAATACTTCTGCTCAGTATTCACAATGGAAAATAGGGGGGAATACCTAATCCAGTCAATAGAAGTACTCTGGATAGGGGGTGATATTAGTCCTTTTACAGAAGAAAGGGTTCTGAAAGAACTCTTAAAACTGAAGGTGGATAAAGCAATGGGGCCTGATGGGATTCACCCCAGAATTCTAAAAGAATTAAGGGAAGAACTAGTAACACCACTGACTACCCTTTTTAATAAGTCATGGAAGGATGGTGTGGTATCTGAGGACTGGAGGAGGGCAGATGTTATTCTCCTTCACAAAAGTGGGAGCAAGACAGAGGCAGAAAACTACAGACCTGTCAGTTTGACCACAGTGGTAGGGAAAATTATGGAATCACTTCTGAAGGAAAGAATTGTTGAGTACCTAGAGGCTAGTGGGGCACAGGACCCAAGGCAGCATGGATTCACAGCGGGATGGTCATGTCAGACTAATCTAATTGATTTCTTTGACTGGGTGACCAAAGCA
This sequence comes from Neoceratodus forsteri, assembly GCA_016271365.2. Classification (NCBI taxonomy): domain Eukaryota; kingdom Metazoa; phylum Chordata; order Ceratodontiformes; family Ceratodontidae; genus Neoceratodus; species Neoceratodus forsteri. The sequence continues at coordinate 812,702,658 of CM028129.1, read as the reverse complement.
GTAGACCAGGAAGGGGCTGTGGATATGGCCTACCTAGACATTAGCAAGGCATTTGACACAGTCCTGCACAAAAGATTAATAAACAAATTAGCCTGCCTGGGAATGGGTTCCAGGGTGGTAGTCTGGGTAAAACACTGGTTGGACAACAGGACACAGTGGGTAATAGTAAATGGAATCCACAGTGAAGAAAGGAGGGTTACTAGTGGGGTAACGCAGGGTTCAGTACTGGGTCCGGTCCTTTTTAATGTCTTTATTAGTGAAATTGCAGAGGGACTGGAAGGGAAAGCATGTCTCTTTGCAGATGACACAAAGATCTGCAACAGGGCTGATACACAAGGTGGGGTGGAAAGGATGAAAAGGGAATTGACAAGGTTGGAGGAATGGTCAAATGTATGGCAGCTTAGATTCAAGGCAAAAAAGTGCAAAGTAATGCACCTGGGAAACAAAAACCCAGGGGGAAGAGTACACAATGGGGGCTGAGATACTGTCAACAACAAAAATGGAAAGGGACCTGGGGGTAGTCATATCAGATGACCTAATGGTGGGCCAGCAATGTGTGAAGGCAGTAAGGAGGGCTGGGGGGATACTGGGATGCATAGGGAGAGGCATCACCAGTAGAAAACAGGAAGTTGTTGGCCCTCTGTACAGACAGTTGGTAAGACCACATCTGGAGTACTGTGTACAGTTCTGGAGACCTCATCTCTGCAAAGACATAGACAGGGTGGAGGCTGTCCAGAGGAGGGCAACCAAATTGATGCAGGGTCTGCATCAGAAGACATATGAAGAAAGACTAAAGGAACTAAAGCTGTATAGTCTTGAGGAAAGGAGGGACGGGGGGGACATGATAGAAACTTTCAAATACCTCAAGGGAATCAACAAAGTCCAAGAGGGTAGCATCTTTCAGAAAAAGAGATGTGCAATAACAATGGGGCACAATTTGAAGATAGAGGGGGATGGCTCAGAGGTAATGTGAGGAAGTATTTCTTCACAGAGAGGGTTGTGGATACATGGAACAGTCTTCCTGAGGAGGTCATAGAGTCAAAAACAGTGGGGGAATTCAAGAATGCATGGGACAGACATAAGGCAATTCAAGTGGGGGGGATAGGAGGAAGTAGGCTGTTGGTTAACTAGGATCTGCAGCTTATCTGTTAGGTAGGGAACTGGGCAGACTAAGTGGGCCAAGTGGTCCTTATCTGCCATCAAATTCTATGTTTCTAATAGTCTATACAAACAAATCCAATACATCAAATGAACATTATCATAAATGTTGCAAGCCAAAAACAGTACACAATGAGTATGTGAACAACTGAGTTGGATATGCTATGGGAAATTACCCCAATCAGACATAATTGGGGAGGAATCAAAATTGCCAGGGCAATGGAGTGGGAGTTGTATCAATAGGAAATAGGGTCATGGACAGTTACAGGTGGAGTAGAAATATCATGAAGAAAAAACTTAAAGGGAGAAGTGGCTGAGTGGATAGACAGGAGAGATGACCAGAGTTTAGGAAAGTGTAATGAAAAGGCAGCTTGACCAGTAGTAGATTTTCTGTATGGAATAGAAAGTGAATGGGAAACAGTGCTGTGGAGGGGATATGAGGAAGGATGGGAGAGGATAGGAGGAAGGTAAGGTAGGAAGTAAGGGAACCAAACCAGAAATTGGATACAAGGAAGCCCAGTGGGAAAAGCAACTGACATCAAGGGAGGGAAGGGGAGGGAGAGAGCAGAGTAGAACAGGCAGTGGTAGGTACGAGAGGAACCTCTTCATTGACAACATCCAGTTTTGTAGTTACCAAATACTATAGATGACATCCTGGTCACCTGGCTTGGGTTGGAGCACTCAGTGCATTATTTCATGTGTTATATAAGTAGCAACTCTATCAATTTTAGTTTCACTTACCACACTGGCCCATGCCAGATTGACTTTTTGAATTGCCATCTATTTGTCACTGTATAAGATGGTATTAGAACTAACACATGTAGAAAACTGACAGTGGGCAATGCCTTGTTTGTAGCTGACAGTGTGCCTTCCCCATTTAATAAAAGTGAACCCATATAGGCAATCTATCAGAGTCTGCAGAAATTGCTTTGAAATATATGATTTTGAGACACAGGCTAAAGAAAAAATTACTAAGTTCCTTGAATGGGGTCATTTGTTGTGTGTTTTATAAACAGCATATATGAAAGCTAAGAATACTTCTGGAAGCCATTTACACATCCAAAAAAAATCAGAACAATGCTGGCCTAGACATATACTTCATTACTGAGTATGGTATAACCATCTTACTCCTAAAATTGCCAGTATAGCATCTAAACACTAGATGGAGCTCACAGGGTAACAATTAGAGCTGTGCAGAATGGGAAAATTCCAAATCCATGGAGTTTTAACAACATTTTGCTAACTTCCATGAAAGTTTGCAGCTTTTTGTCAGAACTTTGTGGATTTTTTACAATACAGTAATGTGGTTATAACCCAGCCATCATTCAAGCTAGAGCTCTGCAATTTGGAATGTATACTCCTTGGGTCAGTGGGCACTAAATTACCAAATATTTTGACATTTGAATGGATAGTTGTAAAACTATAGGTGCTCCAATGTTGGCATTTTATCGTTTGTGCGAAATTTCATGAACATTTTTATCTGCATATACTGTACCTTAAAGACCCACTAACACCTCAAGAAGAACTTTGAAAAACATAATATTTGGACACAAAGCAGCTTTAAATGTCTTATTAACTTTGTATTTGTTATCCTCATTATTTATAACTGAGGTTATATGCAAGAAAATATGAGTGTTGTTCCTTTAGGGTTCATCAGCTCCTATTGCTTCTTCGCAACCTGATGTCATATTACTCTACTTGTTACAGTAACGTTATTTCCATGGCAACAGACTGTGATGCCACAACAGGTCATTATAATTTCAAGTAAGGAATACGTTATAAAGTCAGATGAACTCTCTGGTATGCAGATCTTGTTTTTGCTGGAATTTCTGCAGTAATAAATAATGAAGAGCAGAAATCTATAGAAATATATAGAAGCTATAATTAAATAACAGTTGAACCATGTCTGACAATTACATTTTTTAAAGTTTTCCAAAAAATGTCAGCAGCTTTTTAACTGTCTATTGGGTCAGAGATCTTGAATTCAGCATGATTTCTTGATGATAGGTGTTCTAACAATGTGCCAGATTTCATGACAATAAGATGCATTGTCTCAAAATCTGTCATTTTATTTCTTTCAGGAAATTTCATGAAAAAATTTAATTTGCATATAACTCCGGCACCTTTGGAGCTAGGCATGTGTGCATTAGTATGGATAACCTTTTTGAAATGCTTATAGAATGATCTAAATATGGACAGATTTGGATAAGATATTTTTAAGTTACAGGGGTTCAAAATGTTACTATGTAACTATTTTCAAAACATTGTGAAAACTATCATAACTGTGGTTGTTTGTAAGTTCTCTGCTCTTGCATGCATGAAGTAAACATTTGACATGCATACCCATAGTCAGTGTATCCTGGTTTCTAACACAACAGATTAAACTGGTTAAGCAGTTTTAATTTTGCAGAAGAAAAAAAAAGATTAGTAACATTTTTTTTTCTCTCATATTTATGATAGCATATACTGAAGATAAAGCATCCAGAATTTATTTTTGTGGAATTTAGCATTAACAATGCACATATCACTGCTTCATTTGATAAGCTGGGTTGAGCTTTTTGCAGTCCTGCTGTTCCTATCTGGGTGACTATCCCCTCTCCCTTCTCTTTTGGCATAGCCAGTTTGACTCAGTAGAACTACTGATCTCACTGATATCCTCTTTGTTCTTTACAGTGACAAACTAACTTAAAACATGTCACCTACTCCTTTTCCTATCAACCTACCCTGTTGGAATAGCCAGAATTCTTTCTTCCTTCTGCCTGAGACATTGTCTTCCCCCACTACATCTTTTTGGGTACCTTTAAGTCCTAGACTTGCATGTACACCAAGCTCCCCAAATCATAAATTTACTGGATGTGATCCTTAAATGTCCTCCATTCAGGTTGGAATTGTTGACACTCTGTGTTTTCTTGCTCCAACCTGGGGGTCTACAACTGTTGTGCTACCCAGCACAGCTGTCCATTTCTTGGTGAAACTGTGCATCTAACTCCAGAACCTGGTGACCTCCTGCACTACCTGACTCTTATACCCCCATCCTTTAATTAGAATCCCCCAGATAAGGCTGAATGAAATTAGAAAATTCTAGTTTTATGGAATTCTTCATGAAATTCTACAAGTTTTCAAAAAGACTCATGGGATTCAACGTTAAGTACACATGTTATTTTGCAATTTCTCACAGCAAGCAATTAATAAAATTGGCTCACACAGTCTCCTTGTAAGGTCTAAAAACCTGTCAAATTTAATGGTATTGCATTCTCTAGTTTTAAAGTTTCATATGTTAATAAATTTGTAGTTTTCATTCTTGCAAAATTAATTTTTAAATGTGAAAGTTTGACTACTTTTAATTCAGTCCCATTTAAAGCTGAAAATATGATTTTTTTTTTCAGAAATGACTCTGTGGTACAGTAGTTTAAATGTTTCAACTCTGGTTGAATTTGGATATGTACAGTAGTTTTAAAATTAGAGGGAACTAACTGAAATTAAAATGTTGGCAATATGTTTAGCAAGCTATAACTTGGTCCCATTTAAGGCTAGAAATCAGAAACTATGTGCATATACAAATGTAATGATAACCTGCATACCTGTTATTTTTGTAACATTTCAATGAATACTATCAAAATTATACTAACATTACAGAAATCCAGATGTTGGCAAAATATGTGGCTACCAATAACCCAGCTCCCATTAAAAGCTTGAGATTAAAACATGATGCATATACACATTCTAGGTACATCTCTAAATCCTGATATAATGGAGAAATTTGGATAACACATATTAAAATGATCTCAAAATAACTGAAAATTAAATTTTGAATAAATGTTTGGCCACCCATAACTCTTCTCCTTTTCAATCTACAGCTCTGACATTTGGCACACTCTTGTATGCAATGGGGTACTGTGTAAAGTCCAAATTTGGTGTAATTTGGATTCACACTTATAAAAGCACAGTGAAATAACTGAAATTAAAAATTTTGCAAACTTCCATGGAATTGTTGCACAAATTCTATGGAATTCCATGGAATTGGAATGGTCATTCTGTGGTCATTCTGAGGGTAGAATTTCACATTCCACACAGCTGTAGTAACAATGGTCTTGTTAATGTTATGAAAGACAGACCAAAAGTAGTTTATAGGTGAGGTAATACTCTGGGGGACCTTACTAATCATAGTATGTTTCTCAATGTAAAATCAAACAGCTGTACCCTGCTTAGGAACCTTATCCCCCTTGGATGTTACAACTATGGTAGGTGTAATATCTGCCAATACTGTAAGAAAGGCAAAACTTTTGATCACCCCACAGGAGATCAAATAGTGGAGATTCATCAGTGTTTGAGCTGTTCCACATCTTGCATAGTTTATGTGGTCCAATGCAGCAGTCAGATGTTCTATGTTGGCAGAATGTCCCTCCATTAAAAGAGCAGATCCACAAACATGTTTGTTCCATAATAAAACAAACTCAGATACCCCTTGGCACCCATTTCAAGCTATATAGTAGGTCTTCATGTAATTATATATTTTTTAAATCAATACTGTTCTAATGCTGAAACATTTCATGAATGACTGACTTTTTTATCTAATCAAAATATATGACAGCATATCTGTGCATGTCTTGTGTGTCTCCTTTGCTTTTTATTTTTAAAATACCTAATAAATTATTTATAACAAAAATGAAGTTATGCCTGTACTAGTAAGCCCCTGGTCAGAGTGCACATTACCCATATTGTAAATAAGTAATTTTGACAACATGCAGCAACACAGAAACACTAGCTCTTTAAAACCAGCTCTGTATGAAACACTTTTTATTGTGCTATCATATGTGCTCTAACCAGTAACATTAGGAGTTACAATTAGTTAGAAACTCCCACAACTGCTTTCTCTACTTGCATTAGTTGCTGTTTGGATACAAACTGAGTACATAGAGGAGCTGCTCCATTTTCATCCAAGTAGTAACCCACACAAGTAAAGGTATCAGTGTCAGAAATCAATGACAGGTTGCAGCTCATGATGTCACTGGTAGGTGTACATTTAACTATAGAATAGGTGGGCTATATATAGAGTGTATTATAAAGACCAGGAGCAAAGAAAACAAAAAAGAGAAACATGAACAGAATGGGACTGAAGTGAGATAATATTTTGGAGTGCTGTAATGTTTCCTCTTTCCTCTAATTTGCATGGGATCCCTAAGGTGTGCAGTACATTCTCCTAGTTTGCATTTGTGTAGGAAGTAATTCAGCAGACCATATCTAAGAGAAATGAAAAAAAATGACATCTGTTTTTGAATATACCAGGCTTTAAAGAATTTATGGTGGAGGGAATTTTAGTATTTGGAAATACCCCAATGGATTGATTTGCTGGAGGAACTCTAATTGTAAAATACATAAATTTACAGTTTCTGATTAGTGATTTTTCTCTGTAAAGAAGGTGGTCTGTGCTGAATGTTAAATCTTCATCCCTGTATTGGCATTTATAATTTGCAACTCAAATAGAGTTTCAAAGTTGGATTTTTAACCTCTCAAAACATCTACAATGCTTCAAAAGATTTGCACAGCATAAATACATATTTCATCAGGTCTGTACATGTCAAATTAAGAGTATAATTACTGCATTTGAAACATCAAAGTGTCTACTGGGAATGGGAAAAGGCACAGTTCAAGGAGCTAGTAGGTTAGCATTATGCTTTAGGAGGATGGTTAACTGAAGAAAGAACCATGACAAGTGGAGAAAATTACCCACTCAACTTTATATATTTTTAGTTTCTTTTAATGTATTCACAGGTATCATAATCTATATTTGCTATTTCATACTGGTTGACATTTTGTGGTCTTACAAAAATACTGAGCAGTTCTTCAGGACTGACACACATCAGAAATTGCAAATGGAGTTTTCCAGTTTCTGAGGCAGACCAGGTTGTCCTGGTGGCACCGCCCAATGGCTTACTGGGTCTGGGTAGGCAGAAGGGGAGAGAGAGAGGGGAGGGAGAGGGAAGGGGAGGGGAGAGGCTGACAGAGGACAGTGAGTCACAAGGTGACATCAGAAATGGGGAGGGGACAAGACAAGGAAGACAGTGAGGGGATATGGCAAAAGAAGATAGAAGGGGTCATGTTTTTGGGGTATTTAATAGACTGCACAGATGCATTCAGCCTCTTTTGCTGCCACTCTTTAAACTTGAGGGGAGCAGCACATTAGATTGGGCAATTTTTTCTTTAAAAAAAAAACAACTTTATATGGATTTTATTGAGTATGAACTGCAGGTTGTAGAAGCCACAATTATATCCATGTTATTTGTAAATTACAGCAGTCAATACATTTTTTTAGTTAGAAACACGGGTTTGTTTTTGGCACCTACCTTCCATGGCCAAGTATCAAGGAGAGCCAGAAGAAAGAGGAACCGTCACAAAAGGTAAGTGTCAGGTGAGCAGGCCCACAAAAGAAAGAATGGGGTGAGTATGCCTTGAACTCCTGAGGGTAAAAAATCCTTTATTTTGAGCCAGCACAGAAAATGCTGTACTTGGGGTGGGGGTAAGTCTTCTAAGAATCCATGGGACAGGCCACCACCTGTGATGCAGCCTGAGGAGATGTTGAAGAGTTTTTGGAAAAGGGGGCAATAGGACTTCTAGCCAATCCAGCAGTCTATTTGAGCCAGGCCAGGTTGTTAAAGCAGCACGACCAACAGAGTTTTGACGCTCTCCAGAGCCTTTGCTGCCTTGCCACACTGAAGAAAATGAGCAAAATTAAAAAACAAATAAATAAAATACAAGGAATGTGAGGCATGGAAAAAGGGGTTTTCTTTCATTTTCTGGAAATGGGAGCTGGACAGACTGAGAGAAATGAGCAGGGGAGGTGCTTAGGGGCAGGTTTTGTTATAGGGCCTAGAGGAAGGCCATGAGGTGGATGGCATCTGATGTCATCACCACGTGGGCTGACTCAGCCTGCTCCTACAGGGACTTGGAGAGTTTTTTTCCCTTTTCCTGTTTTTTTGGCACATTTCTGGAGGAAAAAGATACTTTTAAAAGAAATGGTGCAGTAAGAGGAGATTAAAAGCTGGGCGCAGGGACAGTCCAGGAGCAGGACCGTGCATGGGGTGGCAGTTTTGGTAGCTAGGCCATAACTGGAACAGGGCCTCAGGGTACAGCTGAGGAAGGCATAAGGGACAATTTAACAAAGAACAATGAACAAGCTTTATGGTCAAGTCTGATCAGGGCTGCATCAAAACAGGAGGGCCAGGAGAGTTTAAGGGAGACACAAATAATGCTGTGCATCTGTGTGGGAGAGGGAGGCAGTATACATTGACAATGTCGCATGGCAAGCTGGTGACAAGAAACACATTTTTGTTTTTTGGGGTGAATGGTATAAAAAAACAGAGCCATGTGCATTTTGAATACGGCAAGTTTCTATTCATGTAATGGGGCATTTAAGCAGCAGAGAGAGACACTGCTGGGGGAGGTGTTATTCAGATAAAGAAAAGGTTTTTTGCTCAGAACTTTGGTACATAACTTTGTCATTTTTGCATATTTTCACCCCATATTTTCAACATGGCCTTTTTGGGAGCCCACCTCCTGTGCAATGGCAGTGGAAGTATTCCATTCTAGCCCAAAAGATGATTTCACATTCATTTGGTAAAATCACCCTTTGGAAGAGAATTGAACATTTTCACTGCCATTATTCATAAGTTGAAGTCACAAGCAGGCTATATGGAAAATATGGGGTAAAAATATGTAAAAAACTGCAAAGTTTTGAGTGTATCTTGAAATGTGTCTATGCTCCTTCATAACTTCTGTAATTTTTAATATTTTGACCCCAGATTTTCAGCATAGCCATTTTTTCATACCACCTCATGAATGTGACAGCTGTCATTTTTCCAAAATCAGGTCCAGAAAATAGGAGCACTTGATTCACCTTAACAAACTGGACTCAGGGAAAATAAATGCAGATAAAAAACTTTAATAGCCAATATTGAGTTCATACATGTAAAATCACCAGGAAGCAGAAGTCTGTAAAGGTGAAATGCTGAAGTGCTTTCTGCTTTCTAGTGATTTTACTTGTATTGACTCTGTTTTGGCTATTAAAGTTTGTTATCTGCATTTACTTTGCTTAAGCACAGTTTGTTCAGGTGAACCAAGTGTTTCTATTTCCTGGACCTGATCTTGAGTGTGTGTAGCCAGTCCCATAGAAGCATCCTGTCTAGTCCTCTGTGTGCAGCTGATTGTTTTGTTTTTTCATATTTCAAATCCTTGCTAAAATGTGTTTTTGCATGTGTGGCACAGAATAGCATGTCATCATACATTTATTTATCCCTTTTTTGTTTTATGTACAAAAAATGTATGTACAAAAAATATTTATACATCTCTTATACATAACTAAAAAAATCCATACCTACAGATAACCATTAGACCAATTCATAATGGGGGAGGTAATATTAAACATCAAACTCTCAAATTCCTCAGCAACTGACAAATGCCATTATACTTTTCTTTTCAATTAAACAACTATACAATAATTATCCCTCCTCCCACTAAGATATTTTATTATATTGTATTATACACATGGTCACCAGCCCAGAAACAGCAGAAGAAAAACATCAAAGAAAAATAAGAAAACATCATGCACATCAGAACAAAATATACAAAATAGCCTAAAGTGCATTTAACCAAAAGACCATCTTAGACTTCCATGTTGCTCATATTCTCCATAAAGTCTCTCTCAGAGGATGTTGGAGACTCCCCAGTATCCTGTGCTTAATAATTAGCCCTTAAAAAGGCTACAAGTTGATCTATATCAAAAAAGATATGAGTGTTCCCATCTTTAAGCACCTTCACTTTTGCCGGTGGTAGTAGAAAGAACTGTGCTTCCAGCTCTAAAACCTCCTGTCAATAGCCCAGAAATTTGAGGTGCCACTGCTGGGTAGCAAAACAATAGTCAGGATATATAAAGTATCTATTTCCATTGAAGGCAAGAGATTCTCTCAACCTGGCCAATTTAAATATAAAGTCTCTATCTGACTCAAATCCAAATGTAGCCAGTATAGTAGATTTAGTAGAATCTGACACCTTTTCATTTTTCTTAGGCACCCTATAAGCTTTCGTTATAAAAGGGGAATTATCATGAGGCAAATCAAAGTATTAATGAAAATATCCTTAACCAACTCTCTAACATCTTGAAAAGTCTCATTGAACTATTCTGGTATTCCTAATATACGTATATTCTTATAACAAAGTAAGTTCTCGTTTGAATCCAATTATCTGTTAATGTTATAATTCTCTCTCATTAGACTAATGCAGTTTGCCTCCAATGTTGAAATCTTAGATTCTTGTTTTTCTATTTGATTTGTATGTGAAGCAATATTTTCCTTAACAAACTCATCATCTTTTTTCATTGTGTTAACTTCTGCCTGAATGAACTCAATTTTCTTCAGTAAGGCATCGGTCCTGTGGTCATTCCACTCCGTCCAGGTAAGGAGCCTATCCAGCGATCTACTGAGAGTTTCTAATGTTATTTCCCCAGGCTCAGAAGAAGACAACTGGGGAGGATACTGCAACATAGAGTCCACCTGTTGCCACGGCGTCTCTTGCTTCAGAGTTTTAGATGAACAAGCTTGCTTCTGGGTCTCTGCTGTTGTGAGATCTGCTACAGCTAGAGAGGAGGGAGGGAACTTAGCAACTGCCTGAGGAGCAGTTGTTGTGCTGATCACATTACCACCACTTTTCAAGCTATACCTCACAGAAAGAAGCTGCTGATCCAGCAGAGCTGACCTCGGGGACACAAATCCATGAGCTCTACCAATGTTCTTCGCTTTCACATCCATCTGGAGCTTTTTAAACAGGTAGCTATAAGCTTACTCTGTGTTTTACTCACCGAGGTACTAAACAGCAAACACTCACACATCCACCTAGTCTGCTATCTTGCTTCACTCCCTCAAATTTAAGTAGAGTGGAATCACAATTTGTTAGGGATTTTAAAATTTTCACCTACTGGGCTTATGAGATGGGGTAACAAAAAGGCTCTGCTGAAATTTTGATGTACAAATATGGTAAAATGCCCAGAATGTTGCAGTATTTCAACATTCACTCATAACTTCACTGATCTTTAATATTTTGACCACAAAATTTCAACATAGCCATTGTTCCATAGTACCTCATAAAGATGACAGGTGCTATTTTTAAAATCCAGGACAAGACATCTTTCCACACTTCTGGTGTGAAGGACATTTTGGCCAATATACTATGAATGCTACTTGTCATGTTTATAAGTGCAGCCATAAAATGACTATCATCAACATTTGCGGTCAAAATTAAAAAAGAAAAAGAACGAATGTGTGAAGAGTGAATGTATTAAAAGTGAATGTGCACAGTAAATGTGTAAACAATGAATGTACCAGGCCCTGCACTTCTGAAGGCAGATGGATTCTTCTCATGGTACAACTGCACATCTGCATCTATTCATGTAGATCATGAAAGGACCTGTGTGAATGAGGATACAATTCTACTTTCTCAAAAAGAAAGGAAATTCTTTGCAAAAAACATTGTTAATGCACCAGTTATGATAACAACACCACAAAAGTAAGGGGATGTGGAGTTAGGGTTTCCAACCCTAACTCCCCACCCCCTAGCAGCAAAAGGAAAAATCATTAGCGTTTTAGCTGTCTAGAGTCTTGGTGAATCAGTGTTGTGGTCTTCCTTGGGGTTTTCAACCCTAATGCTCACCCCATTCCATGAGCAATTGGGGTTTTTAGCCCTAATGCTCACCCCAGTCCATGAGCAAATAAGGTCAGATGTGATTTGTTTTCTTCAGGCAGGTCACACAGATTGTTGGCAACATGTGGTAAGCTGCAGTTCTGTATATTTCAACACTATATAAGGGATGGGGTGAGCGTTAGGGTTGAAAACCCCAATGAAGAACCAGTATCCAGTGATGATAGTGACTGAAACTGAGTGGCTGTAAAAACAGTGACTCATTTTCAGTGCTATTATGTTTGGCTACCCTACAAGGGTAGTGACAGAACAGCAAGGGACAGTGACCAGAAGGGGAGGGATAAGGAAGAATGTTGTGACAGGGGAGTGTGCCTGCTGCAGCCGAGCCAGCCATGTGGTGTGGTGGTGAGGGTGCCACCCTGTCACCCCAGACTACCTTTTCTAAGGAGGGGGGATATGATAGAAACATTTAAAATACATCACAGGGAAGAACAAGGTACAGGAAAGTAACATTTTCCAAAGGAACAGATGGTCAAGAACGAGGGGGCACACTATGAAATTAGAAGGGGGGTTCAGAGGAAATGTGAGAAAACACTTATTCATGGAAAGAGTGGTAGATGAGTGTAACAGCCTTCCAGTAGAGATAGTGAGGGTGAAAACAATTAAGGGATTCAAGAAGGCATGGGATAGACACAGTGGGACCTTAGAAGTAAAAGGGGGTGCCATGGCAGAATAGGTCACAGTGCTAGAGTAGATAGTAGATAGGCAGAGGATAGAGTAATTGGGACAGACTATGTAGGCCAAGAGGCACTTGTCTGCTGACACCTTCTATGTTTCTATGACCATTCATCACATCTGGATTATCATGTCTGCTATTTGCAACCTGTGTCACTTAAAGAATGACTTAAATTACTCTACCGTCCCAGCCATCAGAAGTGGTTCAAAAGGGTGGAGGAATGGGGGAATTAGATAAAAATGTTCTATTGTAGTGTAGACTAAGATTTCCAGTAAGTAAAAAATACAGTAGCTACTCAGTTTATCTATTCATTTAATCTGTATCTAGGGTTTAAGGTACAGTACTGAAGCAATATATTCAAAATGTTTCCCTCATTAGAAGTAGCTTGTTGTTGTCTTCTCTTTCTGGTGTTGAATTTTTTTCTGGACCTGTAAATCTCAGTGTAGAGATATTAACTTTTCTGATTTAAAATGTCTTGCAATTGGAGATCGTAAACCTTTTACAGTAAATGCTGCTTTTGTATTCATGTATCCTTGTTCTCAACTGCCTCATTATTTTGCCAATGTAGGCCTTGCCACAAGGGTATTTCAAAACATGCAGTAGATAACCTGCTCTGTCTAGCAGGTTATAAATTGTTTTTTAGTAATATCCACATTTCTGAATGTACTGTGTACTGTTTTTCTTCTTGTGTTGTTGCAGTTTTCGCAAATGCCACATGGATAATTGCAATTGTTTGTTGTTTGTATCTGAAAATCTCATGTTCTAGTTTGGGCATTTTATTGGCCCAATGTGCCAACCTATCCACCAAGTTCCTTACTGTCATGGCTATTACATACAGGACAATGTATGGTCATCCATTGGTAACAAGGTTGTGTAGCCATCGAAAGATTGCCATGGCAACCGATTAAACCTTGAAAGTGAATCTTGGGAGATTTTGGTCACCATGACTACCTCGAGATGGATACACAAGCTTGTTGCTGATAGTGGATCATACAGTATTTTTTATAGTGTATGGTCCACTATTAAATGGCATAAGTTATCCATTGTACTCACATTTAGGTAGCCCCTTCCTATTCCATGGTGTTCGTCTCTCACCGCTGCAGCTGTTTCAGAGTGGGGTACATGGAACATGCATGCAAGAGCACATTCCAGTTTACAAAACATGCACGTGTGAACATGTTCTATGTTGTTATACCATCGATGTGATATACTCACAATAGTATAACAACATTGTGATGTCTCATTGATAGTACAGCACTGTAAATGAATCTAATTCAGGTAATAATAATGTTTGGCCATACATTATAAGAGGTTTATTCCTAAACACTCTTCTGCCTGCTTGTCATTTGCAACACAAGCTAGTGTTTGTAAATACTGTTTTTCATCAGACCAAGTTAGTCACAGTAGTCTAGTATCAATATTTGACTGTCTTCAATCCTGTCCCTGTTTTGATTCCTCACTTTGTGTGGTAAATGTTCGCATAAGAGAGAGATGTAAGTCACATCTCTCTCTGGCATTGCCCAATTCTTTAGCATTGTATCATCTGTCATTAAATCTTGCTTTCAGGTCTCTTGCTCTTTCTCATAGTCCTCTGCTCTGGTGACGTTTGTTGTCACATGTACCATATTCTGTACAGTGCCTCTTTTGTGGAAGTTGGTAGCATGCAAAAGCACATTGTGATTAGTGGCTTTCCTGAAACATCTTGTTCATAGTAGGTTACCTTCCTTAAAGATGTTAACTTCTAGAAAATTTACTGCATTGGCATCATGGGTCATCATGAATTTAATGTATTATGTGATCTGATTCAAATATTCATAAAATTTCTCAAGTTCCTGTCTTGAAACTTGCCATATGCAGACTATATCATTATTGTAACTTGTCCAAATTAAAATTTTGTAGTAAAGTCTGTTATTATTTATGTTGAAGAGCATTCTGTTTCACAACATCCATGAAAACTTTGGCATAGCTATAAAAATATTGATGTAGCTGTGGGCTGTTGAAGATCCCATTGCTGTACCCTTTGCCAGTAATATACTTTCATGAATTTGAAAAATTGAAGTGGTTCTTGGTAGGATCCAGCTATGAAATAATTTGTAAATGACTGGTTTTGGTGACATATCTCATACTCATCTATTTTCCATGGTTCTGTTTAGTGCATCCAAATCCTATGAGTAGGAGACACTAGTATATAGATCTTTTTTACACCTAGTGTCACAAAGATTGTATCATTTGTTACCACCTTACTATTATTTATCTCCTCCAGAATTTCTATTGTGTGATCAATATCTTTTCAATAAGATCTTGTGGATGTAACCAATGGTTGGAGATGGCAGTCCATAAAGAGTGACAATGGTTCTAGGGCAGACCCAGTCTCTACCATGATTGGTCTCCCTGGAGGATTGTTCAGATCCTTGTGAATCTTTGGGAGTGTACAGAATACCAGAAGCAATGTATGTATTTTGAAGAGGACTTTTCTTTCTCAGTCTGTAGTGATTTTTTTTACATTACCTTTGGCTTTGTTTCTGGTCTTTTATTGTTTTATTGATTTTGTAATGCTCTCGTACATTCAGTTCTGTATTTCTAGTAGTCATGTACTACAATTCCCTACCCTTATCTGCCTTTCTTTGATTATTGTGCTACAGCTACAGCTTGTCTATATATTCTTTGCAGTTCTCTCTAAATCATGGTTAACCATGTCCATAAAGTTAGTGATAATGGCTGGAATAGGCTCTGGAGGATGGTAAAGGGATTTATATTCCAAATGTCTGACTCAGGTTTGTTTCTTCTCTACCTCCCTTACAGTTTGTATTATCCTCTACAGTCAAGAAATGTTGCAGTCTCAACTTTCTGTAACATTTTTGAAGGTCCAATTTTAGGTTGAAATAGCTTTTAGTGTGGACAGAATGATAGAACCTTTTCAGTACTTGTGATGTTACTGTATTTAAATTCCATTGTGATAGGTTATACAATATGTTTTTGTCAGTCCTATCTTGTGTTTGGTCTCCACTCAGTCTGCTATGGTCATTTTTGGCCCATTTTGACTCCCTGTCACTTTTCCTCCCTCTGTTCTTCTTTCTTTGTGTCCACCTCTTGCGTTCCTGTTCCATCTTCATGCTCCCCTGTTCCTGCCACGATGTGGACCCCTGAATTTGTATGGTCCTCTCTCTAAAGAATGGTCATCCTCTCTTTTGTATAGCTGCCTGTCTCCTGCTTGACTGCTGTCAGAGTACAGTGAAGAGTCAGAGTCTGGGCTTAATCAATATGTCTCTATATATGTGTTTTGTTTTCTCCATCAGTATACTTTTCCATCTTTATAATCATTTATATCCCTTTTAATTTTTTTATTGGTTAATGATTGTGTTTTCATAGTCCTCAAGGCCCATTATTGGTTTTCATAAGAAAGTTCTCATAATAGCTAATATTTGGTTTCTTTTGTATACTGTTTTTTTTTTGTACTTTAATCTCTCTGCTAACATTGACCAACTCTATCATTAATACCTCTACCAGGAGCAACATAAAATTGAGTGAGCACTTGTTTCTCACACCATCCCACTTCATTCTAGATCAGATGTGCTGAAACCTAAATTACATTCCACTGGGATACTCAGTCTTCTATGAATTCTGTTTTATTTTATATACTCAGCTAGCATAAAACAATGCCATTCCAATCTTTGTTCCTTTTGCTTTAAATGTTTGCATTTACTAAGTACTTTTTTGTGTTTAATTTCCCAGCAGACTTCGTCTTGCTTAGTATTCCCTGCAGTATGCTAACTTCATCTGATTAGTAAGGATTCTGGGGATTGATCTTTTGTCAGTTACATCATTAAGGCCCTCTGTATTTTCCTTTCTACTATATCTTACACTTGTAGGAAACTGTGAAGACTGATATTTTTAAAAGCTAAATCTAACTCCAGATTGCTTGTTCTAATGTATTTGCATTAGACTAACTCAGAGGGGAACCCCAGAGGCCACATACATTTTTTATTATAGTTATACTCCATAACTGCCACCAAACCACTTAGCAGTAGTCCATTAAACAAGTGAAACTGTGCTAATACCTTCCTTCTGGCTTCTTATTCAAATACTGTCCTCTGGGGACCTCCTTGTTTGAATATTGGGTTAGTGTTCAACCACTAGAATATATCACTAAGAGCAGTGTGGCCCACTTGGAATATGGACCAAAGACTGGGAGGGATCCACTCCAAAACCCCTCAGAAATACAATGCACAGAGGAGAAAACGACCCATTCACCAGTATATATTTATGGTTTCTTTTATTGTATACACAGGTATCAGAATCCATATTTGGCATACTTCTTACTGATCGATGTTTTGTGGTCTTACAAAAATTCTGACTACTTTTTCAGGAGTGATAGGCCTGAGAAATGATAAACATTTACGAAGTGAAAAACATTTTTTAACATCACATTTCATTTGTCATATACAGTAATGCATATAACAATTAGCAGTGATCCTAGATGAGTTCAAACCAGAAGAATAACACATAGATCTCTAAATCAATTTACAATAGTGCAAATTATTTCATTCAGTGTACTAAAGTTCTGTATGTGAAACTACAACCCTTTTTTAAAAAAAAATGTGCAGTAGTTAATAAAACTAAAAGCTAAAATATTTTGAAAGCTTTTGTTAAAAGATCTGACCCTGTCTCTGGAGACTTGTGATTAATTTTATTGTGCAGCGCTTTGCTACAAAATAATAATAATAATAAAATATATATATATATATATATGTATATCATATGCTCATAAACACTGTTATTATAAATCAATCTGTTCTAAATATTACACGTTCTATTTTGTTTTATAATTCACCAACCTTATCAGGGATCACTTCATACTCTTTTCTTTTTTGTCTATTAAGTTGTGAACTCCCTTTTAATTATTAGCCCACAGGACAAAAAACAGTAATTTAGTCTTTAAGGTTGTATTTAACCTAAACTTCTTAGATTATATTTTTTTTCTTGTTTTGTAACTTACACTCTCTGGTGCCTTTTATTATGTGATCCCTTCTTACCCGGTGTCCAGAGTTGCAAAGGAAAAAAAATGCAAAATATAATTTCGGGTTGTACCCTGCTAGTTACCCAGTTCTTTATTTATATAAACAACACTGTTGTAATGCTAGGAGCTGCTGCTCCACTCACCTAATCCTCCTGGTATAGTGTCTGCAAAGCAGTGGCTGCCTCCTCTGCATCCCATAAATAAGGATGTAGTTGCTATAGTGATCCTAACAGCAAGCCAAATGGCCCTGCATGCTCAGTAGTCAATAATCATTTGTTAGTTTTTGGCAATTTGTTTACTTAGTACTGTTGGCTACAAGTTCTCTGGAAGTAATGACATGTTAAATCTTATCATAAATTGTATTCAAATTGATTTTTTCTTTCCTCTTCTGGTCCTGTCAGCTTTGTGACCTTGAACTGTGTGCATATTTCAGTTAGAAGTATGCCTGTTAATATGACCATCATTTTTGCACATAAACATATTAATCTCCTGACAGTTACACATATGCCTAACATTTAGTTACAACACTTTATGGAAAACTAATACCTGATTCTACTGAAAACAAAAAAATATATTTTTTCTTCACTAGTATTCATTTTATGTTCCACTTATCTAAGCTTTTTCATATCTAGTTCATATTCTTAATAACCTGAGTGTGACCCCAAATCCCTCTCTTTATACAGCAGCCACTCCATTTTAACTTAGCAGTAAGCCTGGTTGACCATTATGTTTATGTTGACTGAGTGGTCACGTAGGTAGTCTTACTGGGCCACTAGTTCAGTGGCCACAGTCCACTAGTGGGTAATTCCCCACTGATAGCAACCACTAGTGCCCAATTTGGCACACCAAGTGTATCTTTAAGAATATGATTATCTAATATTTTAGTGACCTCTCCAAAGGAGAAAAATCTGCTTGCTATCCTCAATGACAGACTGACACTTGAGGCTCAGGTGTCAACTGTTCTCTGGAGTGGTTTTTACTACTTGAGGAATCTCATCTGGATAAAAGCTTTCATCCCACCAGAGGACCTGCCCTCACTGGTTCATGCATTTGTGGTGTCCAAAATTGATTACTGTAATGCTCTCTATCTTGGGGTTAATGCAAGAGTCCTGCATCACTTGCACCTAGGGCAGAGTGCAGCTGCCAGGTTACTGATGGTCCTCCCAATGTCATGTGACCCAGGTGTTTTGTGATCTTCACTGACCACCAGCGAGGTGGAGAATCTCCTTCAAGGTAGGTCTTTTCTCCTACAAAGCCCTATACAGTCTGTGTCCCAGCTATCTGAGTGATCGCCTGACTCCCTACCACTCCAGTGCTCTTCATTCCTCCAAGGAAGGCCTTCTAGCAATTCCCAGGGCCTGGCTAAAAACATCTGGTGATCGTTCATTAATGGTTGCTGCACCAGCCTTGTGGAATTCACTTCCAACATCCTTGATGGAGGCCCTCTTGCTGGAGGCCTTTAAGTGGGTATTGAAAGCACATCCGTTAAGGAAGCCTTTGGAATCTAACATTGATGTTGGCTTGTGTTGGTTTACCCTGCTGCAGTTTTTTTTTCTAAATAATACCAATCTTAACTTGGTTATTTATTATTTTTTGTAATATGTATTTTTAACTTACTGTTCACTGTCTGTACATTGTACAGCACCCAGAGCATCAAGTGTAGGGCACTTTATAAATAAAAACGTACTTTCTTACTTACTAATAGCACTGAATATGAGTCACTACAAATTCACTGTAAACCTGGATTTGTGCTCCCACACAGGTTAAGTGAGCTATATATGAAAGTGTTTAGATAAGCAGGAATTATAATGAATATTAGTGAAGAAAATACATATATCTTTTTCGTTTGCAGGAAAATCAGGTCTTAGTACTACAAAAAGCTCTATAACTAAATGTTAGGCATAAGCATTACACAGAAACATAGAAGTTGTTGTCAGAAAAGGACTACTTGGCCCACCTAATCTGACCTAAATTTCCTACTTTCTGTGCCACTGCAGACCCTACTCGATCTACGGCATTACCCCCCCAAGCCCTATTACTAAGGTCCCCTTGTGTCTATCACATGCATGCTTGAATACTGCTACCATTTTAGTAACCAACAGTTCTGCTGGGATGGTGTTCTAGACATCCACCACCCTTTCTGTGAAGAAGTACTTTCTCACATCCCCTCTGAGCCTCCTCCCTCCAGCCTCATATCATACCCCCTTGTCCTTGAGCATCTTTTTCTTTATAAAATACCACCCGCCTTTACCTTTTTAATACTTCTGATGTATTTGAATGTTTTTATCGTTTGTCTCCTTTCCTTTAGAGAATGCATATTTAATTCCTTGATTCTTTCCTTGTAGGGCTTCTGATGTAGGCCATGCACCATTTTGGTTACTCTCCTCTGTACCGCTTCCACGTGATCTATGTCTTTCCAGAGATGGTGCCTCCAGTACTAAACACAGTACTCCAGGTGGGGCCTCACCAAGATCTACAAAAGGGTAGCACTACCTCCCTCTTTCTGTTGGTGATACCCCTCCCTATGCACCCCAGCATTCTACTAGCTTTTCCCACTGCTTTATCACACTGCTTTGCTACCTTCAGGTCATCAGGTATGATGACCCCGAGGTCCTTTTCCTGTTTTGTCATTTTCACCACCTCCTACCCATTTGGAACATTGCCCTTGGGTTTTTGTGCTCTATGTGCATAATTTTGCACTTTTTGGTGTTGAAGCCTAGTTACCAAACCATTGACCAGTCCTCCAGCTTTTTCAGATCACCCCTCACTTTTTCTGCACCCACCGTGTGTTCACTCTGTTGCAGATTTTCGTGTCATCCACAGATAGGCATACCTTCCCTTCCCTTCCATTCCCTCTGTGATGTTTCTAATTAAGACATTGAAGAGGACCAGTCCCTGTACTGACCCCTGTGGCACCCTGATGGTTACTGTGCCTTCTTCCAAGTCAACCCCATTTACCACCACCTTCTGACTCCTGTTACTTAGCCAACTACATACCCATTTTACTAACCTTGGACCCACTTCCATGCTGCCCAGCTTGTTTATCAGCCTTCTGTGTGGAACAGTGTTGAAGACCTTACTGAAATCTAGGTAGGCCACATTCACTGCTCATTCCTGATCCACTTCCATGGACACCAAGTCAAAGAACTCAATCAGGTTTGTTTGGCACGATCCCCCCGATCCCTCCCCATGAACCCATGCTGCCTCAGATCCTGTAATTCACTGGTCACAAGATATTCCCCAATCCTTTCTTTTAGTAGAGTTTCCATAACTTTGCCCACCACTGAAGTTAGGCTTACAGGTCTGTAGTTTCCTGCTTCTTCCCTATTCCCACTTTTGTGAAGTGGCACCACATCCACCTTTTTCCAATCCCTTGGGACTTCCCCCATATCCAGTGAAAAGTTGAACAGGGCCATCAGAGGTACAGTTAGTTCCTTCTTAAGTTCCCTCAGTATGCTGGGGTGAACCCCATCTGGCTCCATTGCCTTGTCCTCTTTTAGTTGCACTAGTTCCCTGGTGACTCTCTCCTCTGTATACAGTCAAGAGTTCAATATGTTTATGTGCAAGGAGTGCTTATAATTTAAATAATATGCACAAACAAAGTTCAAGGTCATGTAAGTTAATAGGAATAGAACAGAAATGAAACCTCCTGCTTGAATGCAACATATGGTGAAAGTAACATTCCATTACTGCTAGAGCACTTTTAGCCATCAGTGCTAAGTGAAAGAATAGAAAAAAGCTTTCAGCTGATTTTTGGCTACCGAGCATACTGTAAGTGGCCATTTGGTGCAATTTTAGATTACTCTAGCAACTACATCCCTATTTATAGGATGAAGAGGAGGCAGCCAGCACCCCTCAGATACTGCACCGGAAGGATTAGATGAGCTAAGCAGCAGCTCACTACATTACAATATTATTGTTCATATAGATAAAAAACAAGGTAAATAGCAGGCTAAGGTGAAAACTGAACAATTTTATATGCTTTTCCCCTTACAACTCTAGAAGCCAGGTGCAAAGGGGTTACATCATAAAAGGCACTAGAGAGCATAAGTTGCAAAAAATAAGAAACAAACTAAAGGGTTTAGGAAAACTATGACCCTGAAGTCTAAATTACTTCTTTTTTGTTTCATGTAGGCTAATAATTAAAACTGAGTTCACAACTTGACAGAAGCCAAAACTAAGAGTATATAGTGATGGCAGCCTGATAAGGTTGGTGTATTATAAAACAAAATAGTGAATGTAATATTCAGAACAGTTTTACTTACAATAACAATGATGACAAGCATATATACAGTATATATATATATATATATACACACATTAGGCATGGACATACATACTGTGTGATAAATATGCATGTATATAGTAAAGTCATGATCACAGATTAATACACATAGTAAACTCGGCATCATTTTGGCCACACCAACACAGTAACTGCAAATGGAACTCAACTACTTTCCCATAAAATAAAAGGGGGTTACTGTGCCAGTCTAAGTCACCTGAGATACCATGCAGCACAGTAGCCCAAAAATATAGGGAAATCACTTTGTGCCCCCTCAGACCCTCCAATAGATTCACAACAGCAGTAACTCTCATACTCTGAGCTCATTAGGTATTTTAAACTCCAACAATTAAATCTGCATTAAAAATGTACCAGAAATAAAGAAACAAATGTCCTCCAAAAGTCATCAAGCAGGCAACCATCTACGAAGCTTCCAATAATTCAGCTTGGCCAGTATTGAAGATTCCCCATAGATTGCTCCCCAAGACGTCATGACCTACACCACAAGACACTCCCTCGATGTTCCTCCATGTATCAAGATACCTGCTTCTCTGGACAAGATGGCCACTGCTCCCCAACTGTCCCTTGCTGCTCCTCCAACTCTTCCTGCTCCTAGACACATGATGCTGCTGTACACATAGCATGTGTTGCACCCCCAATCCTCCATCTTCAATGCCGACCTCCATACTGAATAACTGTGCAACACAATGAAGTCACACCCCAAGAAACACAAGCCATACCCCACAACCAATTACAGCCATTCTCCTATGTCATGTGGCCCAATCACAACACATACAATCATCACACACATTCAATCACAAACCACTCACTCCTCCATTCACTGCCACTCATGAAATTTTGGAAGAACACACAAACTGATGAAAAATTCCCACTAAACAAAAATAAAAACAAAAACCCACTTTTTTTACTCCACCCTACAGTCTGAGGGATGCCAGTTGCATAAACTGAATATGCAGGGTTTATCGCTGTGTGATGTGCAGTTTATCTGTACTCATTGACAGTGACTGCAGGTACCATCACTCGTGGATCTGCTATGCTCCACTGCTCATGAGGTCATCTGAGGTCACCATCAGCTTGTACAGATAAATTGTGTATCATACAGCTGACCCACAAATAGATATAGATATTTAGGCAATAGGTGTAAGAAGCCACTGCATAAAGCTTGTTATGTGAGCAACTATATGCATTAATAAAATACATACAGTAAACTCGTCATCAAGATTTATACATACAGTAAACTCATCATACCTTAGCCTCTTCTCCCATCTGCTCACAGCCTGCCGGCAGTACTTCTACAGTTTCACTTTCAACTGTAGCCCAAACCCACAAACCTCATTCCCTGATACTCCCCAGTAAATGTAACACTCACACTCAATATACCTCATAAAATAGAAAAGCCTGCCAGGTTTAAAGATTTCCCAGTTGTCACTAACTCTATACATGCAATTATTATGCTTTTTTTTGTTTAACAGTCACACTGTTTTGATCCCAATCATCTGCTGCCAGCAACCCCCACATAGCAGCCTGCCAAAACCTGCCACATTGCAACCCACTTTTGCAAACCAGTAAATACAGTATGCAGTCCCAGTATGAGCAGCTTCGTATCACCATCTTTTTTACCTTTGCATGTGGAAGTCTGCACTTGGCCAGTTGCTCCATCTTTTGCCAGCTGCTCCATCTCTATGGAATCTACTCGGCTGTTACACATTGACTCCTCGGTTGTATTCCTATTCTTTTCAAATGTGCACTTGTACACCACAAGCAGCCCAACCTACTGACACAGGCAAGCAAAATTAAACTTGAGCAAACGCTCATCCCCACAGCACCAGATATGGCAAATAACAGACTGCTCACAGTCTTTTTTTTACCTTTTTTTTTTAATTGCAGAGCACTGATTCTCAAACCACAGCCAGCTGGTCCCTTCTCATGAACAATGAAACCCACGTGCTCTCTTCTCACAAATGGTTCAACATTTGGCTGGGTTGTTTAGTCCTCCACAAAATTCTTTAGAGAGATTTAAATGATTTGCTACTGGAGCTACAAATTACTGGTAGTTTCACCTCTTGCTAAGAGGCACCACCAAGTTTTAGCTTCAATTGTTCATTAAAACTACTCACAAACATCGCAGCACACAAAGTGGTTTTCAGGAGTGTAAGAACATTGATGCATTCCTAGCAACCTTCTAGCAACTTCACAATACAGTGGAGGTATACAAGTTAGATTACAAAATGTCCTTTCAAATTTATTAGAAAAAAAAAGAAGAATTTTAAACAAAGTCTCACAGCACTATTGAGAATAGCCCCTACTGCATAAAAGAAATATGCAGGGGGAGCTTGATTTACCTATACTCATGCTGTTTGACCCCATATACCTCACTCTTGGCTTACATCACTCATCAGATTACCTGAGGTCAAACAGCACTTGTATAGATGAATCAGGTATCACACTGCTCCTGACCACATATCTGTAGATAGATATATATATATTATAGTGGGTGCCACTATAGCTAAGATTGAGTTAAACCCCTAACTCTGCACATTAATATCTTTGGCAACATTTGACAAACTTTGCTGAAATGTTGTATGTGTTATCTAGGAGACAAGGTCTTGATCTCTGGAAAGTTTTGTGATGGCAGCTTCTACAGTTTCTGAGATCTGCATATGTCATTTTTCTGTAGATGGCTATTCTTTTCCTATACTTAACATGTTTCTTTTGTTGTTCTCTAACCTACAGCCTACATGGAATGGGATTTTTTTCCCCAAACTTGCAGGGCACAGGTGTCATGCCTAAGGTAATGCCTCAGAAAGGTCTGTTGAAAAAATATTGAATGGTTCCAGATTTATAAGATGTAACATGTTGTGTTTTCCCATTTTGAGCATGCACATTAGGGTTTTCAAATAGGGTTCAGGTGCGAAATGAAAAACTGGGTGTCACAGGACCCTTTTTGGTTTTTCACTACTTGCTTGGCACAGACCGAAATATTGTTTTGCTCCATGAGAACTGCCATCTTGTTGCTTTTCTCCATGAACTAACAAGCATGGAAGCAGGAAAATACATAAAAATTCTGGCATTTTAAAAACAAATACTAGAACCTGGCTAAACGGGCCCCATTTAGTTAGATTCTGATGTTTGTTTTTTATAAGGGCCAGAAATACATTTTCTGGGCACCCAAAATCCCATCTTAGCAAGAGAAGACGTTGACATGCATTCTCTGTATGAGAACTGTGGGACTTTCTTGACTTCTGCAGCTGCAACTGGAACTCGTGCTGTGGGCTGTAGTGAGGGCAGTGAGCTGCCATTTCCCTCACCCTCCAATTGCTGTCCCCTTAATGATTTGATTTAATTTTCTCTCGTGTCTCGTGGCACCGCACACCCTCTAATCTCTGTTCTCTTAATGTCTGAATCTTTCCCTTGTGTCTAGTGGCACCACCCATGCTATGATCACTGTCCCCTTAATGATCTAATCTTTTCCTGGTGTCTAGTGGCACCCTTCACCCTCCAGTCACCATCCCCATCACCAGTTTATATTCAAAAGGTAAAGGTGTTGCATTCAAAATCTGGGAGTGGTGCTTTTGTAAGGCAGCCAGCCAGCTATACAGAAATCCTGTCACTGTTCTCAACACTCAAAGCAAACTCCACAACTGCAGGCAAAAAGAAGTTGAACAAAGTGCTTTAATGTGGCAAGGTGAGAAGCCTACTTGCATCCAGAGCCCCTGTTTGCTTTGATTGCTGACAACAGTGACAGGATTTCTAAATGAATTTAAATTTCTATTTATATTTCTTTGGTGTAGACAGAATGAGAAGGGACCTGCAGAAACTTGAAGAATGGTCAGGGATTTGGCAGTTGAAATTCAATGCAAAGAAGTGCAAGATAATGCATATGGGGCACAAAAGCCCTGGCACAATATATCAGTCGGGGGTGAGGATAGCATGCACCAAGCAGGAAAGGGATCTTGGGGTTATCATCTCTGAAGACCTCAAGGTAGGGAAACAGTGTGACAAGGCAGCAGGTAAAGAATAGGATGCTGGGATGCATAGGCAGAGGCATCACCAGCAGGAAAAGGAGGTTATAATTCCACTATACAAGACACTAGTAAGGCCCCACCTGGAGTACAGTGTACAGTTCTGGAGACCTTACCTACATGTAAGGACATAGACCGGTGAGAAGGTTCAGAGGAGGGCAACAAAGATGGTGCATGGATTGCATCACAAGTCCTATGAGGACAGGTTGAAGGAACTGAACATGTACTCCTGGAGGAGAGGAGGGAGAGAGGGGATATGATAGAGACATACAAGTATCTTACAGGGAGGAACAGGGTGCAGGAATATACTATTTTTAAGTGAAAAAGATGTTCCAGGACTAGAGGGCATGGGATGAAGCTGGAAGGAGGATGATTCAGAGGAAACGTGAGGAAGAATTTCTTCACAGAACGGGTGGTGGACAAATGGAACACCCTACCAGAGGAAGTGGTGGGGGCTGAAACAATCATGGGATTTAAGAATGCATGGGATAGACATAAAGGAATTCTGGAGGTCAGGGGTAAGGGGCAACAGACTTCTAGGAAAACATAAACTGAACTTACAAGCTCAAATGGGCAGACTGGGTGGGCCATAGACCCTTATCTGCCGACACTGTCTATGTATCTATGTATCTATGTGTCTAGTGGCAACCCCTCATCTTTCAATCACTGTCCCCAAAATGAAATTATACTTTGCTGGTGTCCAGTAGCAGCCCCACCCTCCAATTGCTGTGCTTATAGTGAGGTAATCTTTCCCTGGTGTCTAGTGGCACTCCCCACACTCTGACTGCCATCAATGTAATGAAATAATCTTTCCCTTGCATACAGTGGCACCCATCCATCCTCTGATTACCAACTCCATAGTGAAGTAATCTTTCTCTGGTGTCTTGTAACACACCCCACCCTCCAATCACTGTCTCTGTCATGAATTTATATTTAAAGGGTAAAGGTGTCGCAATTGAAGACTGGGAGTGGTGCTGTGTAAGGCAACCAGCCAGCTATGCAAAACTGCTGTCACTGTTGTCAGCATTGAAAGCAAACACCACAGCTGCAGGCAGAAAGAAGTTAAACAAAGTGCTTTAACATGGCAAGTGGAGAAGCTGATTAATATCAAGCGCCCCTGTTTGCTGTGATTGCTGACAACAAGGACAGGATTTCTATATGAATTTATATTTCCCTAGTATCTAGTGGCACCCCCAACCTCTGATCGCTGTCCCCAAAATTATATAATCTTTCTCTGGTGTCTAGTGGCACCCATCATCCTCTGATCACCATCCCCTTAATGAAGTAATCTTTCCCTGGTGTCTAGTGGCACCCCCACCCTCATATTACTGTTCCTGTAGTGAAGTAATCATTCCCTACTGTTTAGTGACACCCTCCACCCTCCCATCACTATCCCTGTACTAAAGTAATCTTGTCTTGCTGTCTAGTGGCACCCACCACCCTCTGACCACCTTCCCCATAATGAAAGGATCTTTCTCTGCTGTCCAGTGGCATCCCCCACACTGCAACCATCATCCCCATAATGAAGTAATCTTTTCCTGGTGTCTATTGGCACCCACCACCCTCCAATTGCTATCTCTGTAATGACGTAATCTTTCCCTAGTTTCTAGTGGCACCCCCACCCTCTGATCACCGTTCCCAAAGTGAAGAAATATTTCCCTGGTGTCTAGTGGCACCCCTATCCTCCTATCACTGTCCCTGTAATGAAGTAATCTTTCCTTCATGTCTAATGGCACCCCTCACCTGCCAGTCACTGTCTCAGTAGTGAAGACATCTTTCCCTGGTATCTAGTGGCACCCCCCACTCTCCTATCACCGTCCCCTTAATGAAGTAATCTTTCTCTGGTATCTAGTGATACCCCCAACCCTCCGACTGCCATCCCTGTCTGAAATAGAGAAAACCATCTTTCAATGTTTTTTTTTGTTTGTTTAACCTGCAAAAAAAAGAGGTCCATTGAAATCTGACTCCCCCACCTCCCACTCAGCACCCGCTACCCCACACTCCCCAGTACATCCGCACACACCCTCACCCTCGCTCAAGTGAACAGGTAACAGGGTGAAGATCTGCGCTCCAATCAAAGACATGTCTTGCTGCTGGAACTACTGACTGCAATATGAGAACCTAAGGTAAGTGTGGTTCAATGTATTTCAATGGGGTTTTCAAATCTGATGCATAACATTGCCATTTTTCCATATTTTAAGCCCACATTTTCAACATGGGCTTTTTGGGACCCCACCTTATGAACAATGGTGGTGGAATTATCTGGTCTGAAAGGCGATTTCACAGTTGCTTGGCAAAATCATCTTTCAGGAGAGATTTGAACATTTTCACCACCCTTCTTCATGAGGTAGGGTCATAAGAAGGCTATGTTGAAAAGTGTGCTCAAAATATGCAAAGATGGCAAAGTTATGTGCATACATTAAAATTTTACTATGCTCGCTCATAACTTTGGTAATGTTAAGTATTTTGTCTGCAAATTTTCAACATAGCCATTTTTTACACCACCTCATGAACATGACAGCTGTCATTATTCAAATCCTGGCCAAAATGTGTTTTCACACCTGTGGCATGGAATGATGTTTCAGTGCCATGGAATGATGTTTCAGCAGGGATTTGAAAACTTTCACTACCGGGATCATGAGGTGGGATAATAAGAAGGTTATGATGACAATTTGGTGTACAAATATGATAAAATGCCCAGATTATGTGTGAATGTTGCAGTATTTCAATGTTCACTGATAACGTCACTAATTTTCACTATTTTGACTCCAAGCTTTTAACATAGTCATTTTTCCACACCACCTCAAAAATGTTACATGTGTTATTTTTTAAATCCTGGATGAGTTGTGTTTTCACACTTCTGGTGTAAAATGACATTTTGGACAGTATACTACAAATAGTACGCTGTGTTTATCAGGGGAATCATAAAACGAATATCTTGAAAATTTGGGATCAAAACTGAAAAAAATATATATATAATTGTTAACAGGCTTTGTGTGTAGTGCCACTTTTGACTACAGTGGGTATGTTTTGTGATCCCATGCTGGTGAGCTGAGTTCAGTGGTGAGCTCAGTGACCCAGCTAGGTGGGGGTGAGGATGGGGGGGAATGGTTCTGTTATGCAACACCCCCTGAGCCAGGGAATACAAAGGTGCATAGTTGTCTGCACAAGAATGGGTACCATATGGTGAAAACAACTTTCATCTTGACATAGGGCCCTGCACCTCTCCCCCCTTGGGTGGCAGAGGGCCCTGTGCATTGGCTGACAGATGCACTCTTTGCCCTGTGCATCTGTAGCTGTGGCCACATAGAAGTGCAGGGACCACAAGAAACTGCACTTCCACAACCCACCGGACAGACCCATGAATTCTTCACATCTATCATTCCATCAAACTGCACTTCAGTACTGTAGGTAGAGGGAGTCTTCTCTTCATCCAGGCATCTGCTTTGTTCACACAGGTCCCTTCTGGACCTGCATGAATGAGGATACACTTCTACTATTTCAAAAAGAAAGGAAATTCTTCGCAAAAAACTTCATTAATGCACCAGTTAGGGTAATGTAATGCCACAAAAGTAAGAAAATGTGGCATTAGGGTTTTCAACCCTAATGCCACACCACCACCCCCAAAGAGCAAAAGGAAAAACCACTAGGGTTTTGGGTCTCTGGAGTCTTTGCAAATCAGTGTGGGGTCTTCCTTGGGGATTGTCAACTGTAATGCTTGCCCCTATCCCCCAGCCTGTAGCCTCCAATCTGATGCACAAGGTACAGCTCCAAGCCACTGCCTCATAATGGTACACTCTTCAAAGTTAGAGAAGTGTACCATGCCACAGATTTCCAGCACAGTTTGTTGTACCTTTCTTCACACAGGGCCCAGTGGGCTCTGTGTGAAGAAAGGTGATCATGTATGATGTTGTTTGCCCACAGAATGGGGTGAGCATTAGGATTGACAACCCCCAAGGAAGACACCACCATTGATTCACCAAGACTCCAGAGACCCAAAACATAGATACATAGATACATAGATACATAGATACATAGACAGTGTCGGCAGATAAGGGCCTATGGCCCACCTAGTCTGCCCATTTGAGGTTGTAAGTTCAGTTTGTTTTCCTAGAAGTCTATTTCCCCTTACCCCTGACCTCTAGAATTCCTTGATGTCTATCCCATGCATTCTTAAATCCCGTGATTGTTTCAGCCCCCACCACTTCCTCTGGCAGGGTGTCCCACTTGTCCACCACCCGTTCTGTGAAGAAATTCTTTCTCATGTTTCCTCTGAATCGTCTCTCCTCCAACTTCATCCCATGCCTCTAGTCCTGAAACATCTTTTTCGCTTAAAATAGTGTTTTCCTGCACCCTGTTCCTCCCTGTAAGATACTTGTATGTCTCTATCATATCCCTCTCCTCCTCTCCTCCAGGGAGTACATGTTCAGTTCCTTCAACCTGTCTTCATAGGACTTGTGATGCAACCCATGCACCATCTTTGTTGCCCTCCTCTGAACCTCTCTACCCTGTCTATGTCCTTACGTAGGTATGGTCTCCAGAACTGTACACTGTACTCCAGGTGGGGCCTCACTAGTGTCTTGTATAGCGGAATTATGACCTCCTTTTCCTGCTGGTGATGCCCCTGCCTATACATCCCAGCATCCTATTTGCTTTACCTGATGCCTTGTCACACTGTTTCCTACCTTGAGGTCATCAGAGATGACAACCCCAAGATCCCTTTCCTGCTTGGTATGCTATATCCTCACCCCCAACTGATATATTGTGCCAGGGTTTTGTGCCCCATATGCATTATCTTGCACTTCTTTGCATTGAATTTCAACTGCCAAACCCTTGACCATTCTTCAAGTTTCTGCAGGTCCCTTCTCATTCTGTCTACACCCTCTGGTGTGTCTACTCTGTTACAGAGCTTTGTGTCATCAGCGAACAGTGAAATTCTGCCTTCTATATCCTGTGCAGTGTCACTGATGAAGATGTTGAATAGGACCGGTCCCAGCACTGATCCCTGTGGTACCCCACTGGTCACTCTTCCCTCTGTGGAGTGACAGCCATTTACCACCACCCTCTGTGTCCTGCCACCCAGCCAGTTACCTACCCACCACACTACTGTCCTGCCCACACCCATATTCCCCAGTTTATGTAATAGTCTTCTATGTGGCACAGTGTCAAAGGCCTTGCTGAAGTCCAGATAGGCCATGTCCACTGCCCTCCCCTGATCCACCTCCCTAGTCACCCAGTCAAAAAATTCAATGAGGTTGGTCTGACATGACCTCCCCCTGGTGAAACCATGCTGCCTTGGGTCCTGTAGTCCATTGACAACCAGATGTTCCACCAATCTCTCCTGCAGTAGTGCTTCCATGATCTTTCCCACTACCGAGGTGAGGCTGACTGGTCTGTAGTTCCCTGCTTCCTCTTTGTTCCCACTTTTGTATAAGGGGACTACATCTGCTGTCCTCCAGTCTTTGGGTACCTCCCCTGTTTCCAGTGATTGGCTAAACAGGATAGCCAGAGGTTCAGCCACCACCTCTCTTAGTTCTTTAAGGACCCTGGGGTGCACCCCATCTGGCCCCATTGCTTTATCAGCTCTTATTACTTCCAGTTCCTTCAGGACCCTTTCTCGTAAAGGGACTTAGTCCATTTCTGCACCATTCTCACCCTTGTACTCCCTTCAGACCCATTACCCCCTCTTCCTTAGTAAAGACTGAGCAGAAATACCTGTTCAATATATCAGCTTTACTGTTGTCATCCTCCACGCGGCTCCCATCCTCCCCCTTCAGTCTCACTATCCCTCCCTTTGTTTTTCTTTTTTCACTTATGTACCTGTAAAAGGTTTTGTCCCCTTTAACCACTGATTTTGCAATGTGTTCTTCTGTCTGAGCTTTGGCTTCCCTTACTGACTTCCCTGCCTCCCTTTGTTTCTCCTGGTACTTCTCCCTATCCCCTTCTGCCTGTGTCTTTTTGTATTGCCTGAATGCAATCTTTTTGGCTTTCACTTTCTTTGCTACCTAACGTTTTTTTTCCTTTCATGATTGGGGGTGGGCATTAGGTTTGGAAACCCTAAAGCCACATTTCCCTACTTTTGTGGCACAGAGTCACCCTAACTGGTGCATTAACAAAGTTTCTTGCAAAGAATATCATAGAAACATAGACTTTGACGGCAGATAAGGACCACTTGGCCCACCCAGTCTGCCCATTTCCCTACCTACTGGATAAGCTGCAGATTCTAGTTAACCAAGATCCTACTTCCTGCAACCCCCCACTATAATTGCCTTGTGTCTGTCCCATGCATACATACATAGCATACATACATATCTATATCTATATCTATATCTATATCTATATCTATATCTATATCTATTATAGGGGCATGGTTGCACACCCTATAGTTAGGATTATAAAGGCACTTTAATCTTAAACTTGAAAGTTTGCACGTTAATAACTTTAGACCCGTTCAACAGATTTGCATGAAATTTGGTATGCTCAGCGGGGGCATGGAAAATCTCTTTATCTGCCAAATTGTGTTTTAGTTAGACTGACGGTTTTTGCACAGTGAATGCTGAAAATGCACTTTTCACCAGTTTTGAGGCAGTTTTTCAGATTTTGTCCATGGCACTGTGCAGCCACCATGTGGCATGCCAGTCTGAAACTTGGTACACAGAAACATAGAAACATTACAGTAGAAACATAGAAACATAGACTTTGATGGTAGATAAGGACCGCTTGGCCCATCTAGTCTGCCCTTTTCTCTACCTACAGGATAAGCCACAGATCCTAGTTAACCAACAGCCTATTTCTTCCTACCCCCTACAAGAATTGCCTTATGTCTGTCCCATGCATTCTTGAATTCTCCCACAGTTTTAGACCCCACAACCTCCTCAGGAAGGCTGTTCCATGCATCCACTACCCTCTCTGTGAAATAATACTTCCTCACATTGCCCCTGAACCACCCCCCCATCTTTAAATTGTGTCCCCTTGTTCTTGCACGTCTCTTTTTCTGAAAGATGCTACCCTCTTGGACTTTGTTGATTCCACTGAGGTACTTAAAAGTTTCTATCATGTCCCCCCTCTCCCTTCTTTCCTCAAGGGTATACATATTAAGCTCCTTTAGTCTCTCCTCGTACGGCTTCTCTTGCAGACCCTGCACCATTTTAGTTGCCCTCCTCTGGACGTCCTCTATCCTGTTTATGTCCTTGCAGAGATGGGGTCTCCAGAACTGGACACAGTACTCCAGATGGGGTCTCACCAACTGTCTGTACAGGGGGATAACAACTTCCTGTTTTCTGCTGCTGATGCCTTTCCCTATGCATCCCAGTATACCCCCAGCCCTCCCTACTGCCTTCTCACATTGCTTGCTAACCTTAAGGTCATCTGATATGATTACCCCCAGGTCCCTTTCCTGTTTTGTTGTTGTTACTACCTCCCCCATTGTGTATTCTTCCCCTGGATTCTTGTTTCCCAGGTGCATTATTTTGCACTTCTTTGCATTGAATCCTAGCTGCCATATTTCTGACCATTCCTCCAACCTTGCCAAGTCCCTTCTCATCCTTTCCATGCCTCCTTGTGTATCCACCCAGTTGCAGATCTTTGTGTCATCTGCAAAGAGGCATACTTTTCCTTCCAGTCCCTCTGCAATGTCACTTATGAAGACATTAAAAAGGGCTGGACCCAATACTGAACCCTGCAGTACCCCACTAGTAACTCCTCTTTCTTCAGAGTGGACTCCATTTACAATTACCTTCTGTGTCCTGTTGTCCAGCCAATGTTTTACCCAGGCTACCACCCTGGGACCCACTCCCAGGCTGGTTAATTTGACTATTAATCTTTTGTGTGGGACTGTGTCAAATGCCTTGCTAAAGTCTAGGTAGGCCATGTCCACAGCCCCTCCCTGGTCTACTACTTTGGTCACCCAGTCAAAGAAATCTATTAGATTCATCTGACATGACCTTCCCGCTATGAACCCATGCTGCCTTTGGTCCTGTGCCCCACTGGCTTCTAGGTACTCAACTATTCTTTCCTTCAGAAGTGACTCCATCACTTTCCCTACCACAGAGGTCAGACTGACAGGTCTGTAGTTTCCTGCCTGTGTCTTGGACCCACTTTTGTGAAGGGGAATCACATCCACCTTCCTCCAGTCCTTGGGTACAACACCATCCTCCCATGATTTATTAAAAAGAGTTGCCAGTGGTTTCACTAGTTCCCCCCCCTTAATTCTTTTAGAATTCTGGGGTGAATTCCATCAAGCCCCATTGCTTTGTCCACCTTCAGTTTTAGGAGTTCTTGCAGAACCCTTTCTTCTGTGAAAGGACTGGGATCGACTTCTATCAAGAGTGCTTCTGTTAATTGATTAGGTACTTCCTCCTCTTTTGTGAATACTGAGCAGAAATATTCATTCAGTATCCTTGCTTTCTCACTGTCCCCCTCTGCCCACCCACCGTTCATTCTATTCAGCCTCACTATCCCTCACTTTCTCTTTCTACGCTCGCTGATGTACCTATAAAAGGTTTTATCCCCCTTCTTAACTGAGTTGGCTATCTTTTCCTCAGTTTGGGCCTTTGTTATTCTGACTTCCTTCCCTACTTCCTTCTGCCTTAACTTGTACTACCCTCTGTCCTGCTCTTTCTGTGTTTTCTTGTACTTCCGGAATGCTATCTTTTTCTTCCTGACTTTCATAGAAGGAGCTTGGATCAAGGAATATGCCACTTTTTGTTTGGTGAAAAAATATTAATCCATTCAAAAGTTCTTAAATGTTTTAGCTCCCATTATAAGTCTATGCAAAAATTTACAGTATATGGTTGTTTCGTGAAAGAATGGGGTTTTGGCCATCTGGTCACTCCTCATGATCAAAGAATGTGCAGGCTTGTGATCAAAGATTCTTTGATCATGAGAAATTTATTGATCGTGACAGCCACCATCTTGTTTTCAGTTTGGGGTTGGAAAAAAAACAAATATCTCAGTCCAGGGGTAACATCTGAAGTAAAACTGTTATGGGTTCTGCTCGGGGGGCTTCCCTCTGTCAAGCCATGCCTGTGGTTTAATGTAGCTGTGTTAAAAAATGGAGTTTGAAACTTTTAATTTCTTTGATCGTGGCTTGCTAACTATCTTTGATCGTGAGCCTGCAAATTCTTTGATCGCGATCCTCGTTTTCGATGGAGGGATGAGATGGCCAGATTTTAGGGTTGGAAAAAAACAAATATCTCAGCCAAGGGGTGACTTGTGAAGTAAAACTAGGATGGGTTTTGCTCAATGGGCTTCCCTCTAGTGAGCTATGCCTGTGGTTTAATGTAGTTGTGTCACAAAATGGAGTTTTAAAATTTTTTAATTCTTTGATCACGAGCTTGCAAATTCTTTGGTCACGAGATTTCTTTGATCGCGAGCTTCGTTTGTGAGGGCGGGACGAGACGGACAGATTTTTGCTGGACCAGTGAGCCCAAATTTCACATCCAGATGTCCCCTCACGATCAAAGATGATCTTTGATTGCGAGGTCAGGGCTGATTCTCGCAATCAAAGAATTTTTAAAGTTCCAAAAACTTTAAAATTAAATATCTCGGAAACAGTTTGGTCTTTTAACTTGAAATTTGGAGGGTGTTGAAGGGATGTCCTGTAGATGTGAATTATGATGTTTACATGTCAGAAAACGAATTTGCTGTGGAGATATTGTGTGACACAGTTTATGTTTTGCGGATAGCATTCTGCATTGTGGCAGTGGCTTGAAATGTATAGGGTATCTAGCCTTACTACCAAGGAGGTACTTTTCAGTGGTTAGGTGTGTAAAATGTAAACAGGTGCAGAATTATGCTACTCCAACAAACGAAAATCTCATACTTTAAAATTAAATATCTCAGAAACAGTTTGGTCTTTTAACTTGAAATTTGGAGGGTGTTGAGGGGATGTGCTGTAGATGTGAATTATTGTCTTTAGGTCTTGGATAATTAATTTGCTGTGGAGACATTGTGTGACACAATTTACGTTTTCAGCTAGTGTGCTGCATTGTGGTAGTGGCTTGACATTTATAGGGTTGCTAGCCTTACTGCCATGGAGGTAATTTTCAGTGGTTAGATGTGTAAAATGTAAATAGGTGAAGAACTATGCCACTCCAACGAATGAAAATTTGGTTTTTATTTTTTATTTTTTTTTTATTGAAATCTAGGATTACAAATACCTTTGAGTAGGAACTGCTCGTTTACAAAGGTTCCATGGTTTGCTTCAAGTTGGTGGGAGCTCAGGGCCCAAAGGGTGCCGTGCTTCCACCAATACATATGCTATTCAGTGCTTGTGCTGTTATGTTAGGCAGAAATCTGCAAATTCATGGGAGCTCCCTTCAACTTGCTTGACATTGTACTTTACTATGCTTTCTCAAAAAGTAAGGAAATTCTTTGCAAAAAACTGTGTTAATAGGGGGTGTGGTCTAGCCACCAAGGAAGATGGCAGCATAGATTCATAGCGCTCACTAGACCTTAGCCCATCTGTTCTCGGATGCTGCGATCCCGTGGAGTCTCCCGTCGTAATCAGCAGCTTAATGCACGGTTAATACCCTACTTGCTGGGCGGTGTGTCCTTTCAGTGGATTTTGGAGTACATTTACAATTTCGGTTGCACTGTGATCTGGACTCATTTAGGCTCATTTGGGCCTTGGCCACAAGGGCCCCGCATTTGTGCACCACAGGCTTGGCAGTTGGTGGATCATCTGTACCTCTACCCCTCCTTCCCCTACAGTCTGTCTTTAGGCCACTAATCTTTTACTACCTTGCTGGCCATAATATAGACCTTTTATTTCATCTCAACCATCGGAGAGTCAGAGCTTGAAAATTGACCAACCAATGGCTGTTGGGGAATCCTTTCAACATATTTCCAAACTCCTGGAAACTCTAATTACCAGAGTCAATTATATCAACCTAACTTTAAGAGGCACTACTAAAGATGTCCAACAGCTACAGGACAGAATGAATGTGGTGAAGCAAAGAGCTGAAGCTTGTGAAGCTCAGCAAGCTCGGGTATGGCAGTGACTTCAGCAGCACAATAAAAGGCTTGCAGGGCTTTGGGACAGGGACGAGAATCATGAAAACCTCAGCCGCTGCAATAATTTGCCAATTGTTGGCCTCCTGGAAGGGGCTGAAGGACAGTCAATGGAGAAGTTCTTAAACGAAAATCTTCCTTGCATGCTGGGGGACCAATGGAGAGGCCAAATTGAAGTTGAGAGGGCACACAGAATCTCTGCCCGGGGAAAAAAAAACATTCCAATGTACCTAGGCCAATTGTGGCCTATTTGCTATGATATACTACTAGAGAGAAAGAATCCTTCAGGCTGCTAGGGACCTAGGGGAACTTTCCTGGCAGGGTGCCCTGGTTGCCATATATACAGGGACTACACTCAGGAGATGGCTACAAGGTGGAAAACATTCGGGACTATTAAAATATGTCCATATCAACATGACTTCAAATTTAAATTCAAAAATCTTACTATATTATATGTTGCCAAGGAAGGTCATGAGCTCATCACGGATCACCCAGGGGGCATAGAAAGGTGGATTGCTTGATTTTGGCCAGGCCTTCAATGTCTTACTACAAATCCCAGGAAGCTTTGGGAGTCTTCCCCAGCACCGCCTCTGGGTAGGAACCTGTTTTCCACATATGGTTCCCCTGTATTCTATTTTCAGACTGGACAGGTCCCACATCAAAAGGATCCCCCAGTGAAGACTGCCTCTCAAACGGCTGGCTCCAATGCCAATCCATTACCACTGGCATTGCAGGTGACCAATTTGCAGCCCTTCCTCCCTCAGTGGGGATTAAACCCATCATCTAAGCCAAGACAGAGACCTAGGAATGGCCCACAATATTCACCTTCCAAATCCATGGCAGCTCCACCAGCAAAGATCTCCAGGGATGAACCCTCTCCTATGCTGAACCAGGCAGTGAATGGAATCCAAGATACAGATGCTGAACAAGTGACAAACTGGGCGGATCTCCCTGAAACATCCTTAGTAGAACAGGTAGACACTCTTTCACCAGTCTGACCCGGTCTCACCAGCTATGCGGCTGCAGTGGCACAGACACCTTTAGATCCTAGATGTATCCCTTGGGGCTCCTCTGAGATGGCCGAAGGCTAATCTATTGGATTCCCTGGAATCTGACTGACTACCTAATTCTGTATTCAATATGGGCAGTATGATGGGGGTGAGTTTACAATCCACAATCCCTTCCCCCTCCCCATTATGTTTTCCTCCCCCCCAGCCTGTACCAGGGTTTTGGTATGGCTGTGTGGATCTCATTGTATCTTTCACCTCTCCCTCCCCTGGAAAGATTATAATATGACCCCTTTTTGACCACTTGGTATTCTTAGCTGTGAAGGCAAGTGGGTGAAGCAGCCCTCTCCTCCCTTCCCTCTCATGTATCAAATGAGCAGCGGTTAGCTCCTAGGCCTGTCGCACACCCACCTTTCATATGGTGGTCTTTTATTCCAGTCTAGCAACCAGCAGGTGGGTACGCCCACCTTCCCCTTCCTCCCCTCTTCCCCCTGTCCCCCTTCATGCGGTTTGGGTCATCTGACCAAGGGTCAGGGAGGGTCTAGGATGAGTTGGTTCTCTGTATCATCCACACAAGACCCTCCTGAGTTGAGCATTGGGGATTGCTTAGCTGTATGGTACATATTTATATTACCCTCATTTGCACTGACCCCCAGTCTCACACTACTGTTGTTGTTGTGTCTCTTTTTGGCACTATTCTGCTTACTACTGGGCTAGTTGCCCACTTTGATATTGACTTACAGTGTTTAAATACTAATTAGCTTCTGCTCATTTTTTCTAGGATTGCAGTTACAGCTTTATCTACACCTTAGAAATGCAGTCTGGATGCTACAGGTGATACTTTTATCCTTTACAGTGCTAGTACATGTACTGATAGTTCTACCCTCCCTCAGGTACCTGGTGGCTCCGCAAGTTGGTAACCTTTCTGTCCCTCATTCAACTGGAAGCTCTGTAAGTACCTCCTCTTGTCTAATGTGTGGAAAAATGTCTATTACAGTGGAGCCCACTTATAAGAACATCGGATATAAGAACATTCCGGTTATAATCACATTTGCTCCATGTACCGATCTTGCTCCATTGTTTTCAATGGGAGGGAAGCCGGTTTATAAGAACAGCCAGATTGGTTATAAGAACAAATTTTTTAGTGAAGGAGTGTAAACTGTGTTGCCCTAGGACCTGTTTTCTCACTCAGAGCAGTTATTCAATCGGTACTCAGGACATGTTTTCACACTCAGAGCAGTCATTCAGTCGGTAATCACACTTGCCAGTTACAGCTCATTAAACGCTTAACTGCAATACCATTTCTCTGTGCATATCTGCTTTCATCTTAATCACCCTGACAGTGTTTGCTTCGGTATCAATGGCAACTAAGTGGCACACATTTAATGATTTAATACAGATTAGCAGTAAGCATTCATCCTTGGCTGTTAGCGGCAATTTAATTGAAATTTAAATGCTGTAGCAAACCGCAGATAAATGACAGCACACTCAGTTGTAAGACATTCCTCTGTGGCTAGCCTGACTTTGGAAAAACAGATAAATGCTGTCATTAGTTATCAATTGCAAAGCAGGCTGCCATGGAGAAACTCAGAACCACGTTGACACACAAAAAAAATCTGAAGTATTCGATGAGTATGTAGACATAGAGCTCAGTTCAGCCCAATTCAGCTCATATCTTGATGAACTGTCACTAGCGAGTGACAAACGGCAAAAGATCACGGACTACTTTGCTAAAACGAATGGATAACTGTGTTTTAACCAAGCGCTGCACTGTGCAATTTTAAACTTTTAAACTTTAAAACTTTGAATGAGCTGAGTTTTTAATCATCTGTGCTGTGCCTTATATACAAGAATTTTGCTCATTTCATATTTTTTATTACTGTAGGGGTCAGGCACCACCTAGTGGTCAGCGGCAGAATTAAAACGAATGTAAGCCTGCTTTTAGTAACAGCCCGCTTATAAGAACATTTTCCTTTGGCAACTACAATGTTCTTATAAGCGGGCTCTACTGTACTCCTGATGCCCAACACGGATATCGCTGGATATCCTGGAATGTGAAAGGGTTAAACCATCCTGTTAAATGTACAAAAGTTTTACAACACTTGAAATCCCAATGGGCTGATGTTGCTGTCCTTCAAGAAACCCACCTGTTATCTAAATGTACCAATTGGTTAAAAAAATTCTTGGTAGGAGAAGTGCTGGCCAGCTTTTCCAACACTAAATCCAAGGGAGTAGCCATTCTCATTCATTGTGCTTCCCCCTGGGTGGGGAAAGAGGTCAAAAAAGATACTCAAGGTTGCTGGCTAGTGGCAAAGCTATTTTCCCCTACAGGCGCTATCCTACTGGGCAACTTGTATGCTCCCAATGTTGAGCACGTGGATTTTTTCCCCATGATCAGCAAGGCCATATCAGAGCTACTGTCTGAGTGATCACCGCTACCTGTAATTCTGGGTGGGGACTTTAATATGGTAGGAGATACTTTTCTAGACAAATCCCATCCCACCCCTCATGCTAACCTCAAAGACAGGCAATCTCTTCAATGCATGCAAGAGGAATGGGCCTACACAGACGTCTGGCATAGGGACCACCCTACTGATAGGGACTTCTCATTTTACTCTGTGCTTCATAAGTCCCACAATCGTATAGACTTCTGGCTTGCTAATGAATTAGCAGCCAGATGCCTTTCTGACTCTAACATTGGCTCGATTCTAATATCAGATCATGCCCCTATTTCAGTGATATTTACCCCCTTGGAGCATCGCTCCACTGGAACTCATTGCCGTGGTAATCCACTGCTGCTCCAGGACCCAGATTTTCACCCATACTTCGCACAAGCCACAAAAGATTATTTTACCCTCAATGCGGATTGTAGAGTTTCCCCATGCACTGTCTGGGAAGCATTTAAAGCTGTATTAAGAGGTCACATCATTGCCTTTTCAGCAGCACATGATCGGAAATGCAGGGAAACTCTGGCTCAGCTCCAAGCAAACTTAATTGCTTTGGAATGTTGCTTTAAAGCTATCCCACAAACTACCCCAGATAATGCCCTATATAGGCAGAGAGTTGGCCTTAATTATCAAATTAACACAATTCTGCATCAAAAAGCCTAATGGCAGCTCTTGAGGTCAAAGCAGGCCTATTGGGCAGGTGGTGCGCATGCAGGGAAGTTACTTGCCTTCTGCCTATGAAAACAGCAGGCAGCTACATGAATACATGCCCCCCCCACACCTCTGTGGGCTCCATAGTGACCAATCCCAAACAAATTAACACTACTATGCAGCAGTTTTACTAATCCCTCTATCAATCTTGGTCCCTTACTACAACTCCAGAGTTACAGGAGCATTTTGCCAAATTTTGTCGACAAACCTCATTACCGACTCTCACCCCTGAACAGGTGACCCTTCTGGAATCACCCATCTCTTGTGCAGAACTCCAACTGGCATTATTCCAAATGGCACGGGGGAAAGCCCTGGTTCCAGACAGTAAGTCTGTGGAGCTATACCAGGCCCTTGGACCAGATATTCTCCAACCATTGCAGCATGCCTTACACTTTGCCCATACTTCTGGATCTCTCCCCCCTACTATGAAGGAGGTAATAATCTCCTTTCTCCTGAAAAAGTAATCTCATCCTTTGGACTGTGCCAACTTTCGACTGATGTCCCTTCTGTCAGTTGACAGAAAGAGATTAGCCAAAGCACTGGCATCTAGGCTGATGTCTATTCTTCCACTGATTATACACCCTTTCCAAATGAGGTTTATGTGGGGAAAATTGGGGATGGACAATACCAGACTCCTCCTAAACCTGAAGTGGTATGCCTCCAAGTCCTCCCTCCCCCAAGCAGCTTTGGTGGTTGATTTCTCTAAAGCGTTGATTCTATTGAATGGCAATATCTCTATCAGGTCCTTCTCAGGTATGGCTTTGGTACTTCATTTATGTAGTGGATACGTACCGTTTATTGCTCCTCCATAGCCTGTATCCTCACCAATAGTGAGATTCCCCCCCTTTTGAGTTACACCGAGGCACCAGACAAGGTTGCCCCTTATCCCCCTTACTATTCTTGGTGGCCTTGGATCAGCTGATCAGGACATTTATTGCCTCCCCGCAAATTCAAGGCATTGTTGTCACCAATCAACCCTTCTTGGTAGCAGCCTATGCAGATGACCTCCTGCTAACCCTCTCTAACCCCCAACAAACCCTACCAAAAGTGCTTCAGACGTTAGAAGAATTTGGAGAGATATCTGGTCTCTGTATTAATCAAAAAAAACCCACCTTATCCCCCCTAAATAACCACTGTACCAAGACCTGCATTCAAGGAACTAATCTGTTCTGGGTGAGCACCGGGTTTACCTACCTTGGTATTTGTATACCAATGGCCTGGCAGGTGCTCGAATCTGTCTATTTTTCCTCATTGTTGGCACAACTAACTGAGGAAGTTGAGAGATGGTGTAAGCTGCAACTTTCTTTACCAGGCAGGATAGCAGCTCTTTGCATGCTCCTGCTCCCATGTGTCATGTATCTACTAAACAATCTACCTATCCCTCTCTCACACAAGCTTTTCACCTCTTTAGAGAAACTAACAACCAATTTTCTATGGGATTCCAAACTGCCTCGGTGGGTTAAGCATAAATTGACGACACACTAATCCCAGGGAGGCCTTAATGTCCCCTGGTACTATGGTTATTACCTTTCATGTATAGCTGCACAAGCAACTAAGTGGTTTGTACCCAATGCTATGGGTCCCCCGTTATGGGTTCAATTGGAATCTGACCTGGTAGGCACAATACCCCTATAAATGCTTCTCACCCCACAGTCATGCATGCCACGCTCTCTCTCGCCCACAATGTTGTGCACAGCCCACTCTTGGAAGCGCCACAGGGCCAGATCTCATTTGCCTAGGCAGTCCTGGAATCCTCCGATACAATATGCTCCTCTATGGCACAATAACCTTATTCAAATTAACAGGGTATCAACGCCCCCACCAACACCCTTGGTGAGCACTCCCTTTTATAGGCTTCAGTATCCAATCAGCCCATTTCTCCATCTGCAGCTTATACTACTTAGCCACTAGGGGCATATGCTGCATCACCTCACCTACTGCAGGTTTCCTATGGCAATGATTCATGTTCTGGTTACTATGCTAACTCTACTCCTGCTTTATGTCCAGCTACCCCATCAAGCAACTCCCCCTACCACCCTCCTAGGTTATACACCACTTCTATACTCCCTATGGCTGCCTGACTGGCAGTCACATCTAACCTCAACCCCTGAGTCCTCCTCAAACCAGGAATCCACAGCCACCTACTCCTTTTGTACTGGTTGCACTTATCTTGCTGTACTCCCTTCAGCTCTCCTCTCCCACTCTCAACACCCTATGAGTAGCACCCTCTGCTATCCCCACAACCACCACCAACCTTGCCAATCGCGACTCCAACCTTTACCTCCTGTCCCCTCACCTTGTCCCCTACTACTGGCCACTCCCTTACTTGCCAGCCTCCCTATCCCCACATTCCCCACTCCTAAAGGGCCCCAGGCGGTAGCTTATGACCTCACAAGACCTAAAAATGGCACCCAATCTGCAGGTTCTTCCTTCTCCTCCTCCTGCTTACATCAGGTAATGTGCACCCTAACCCTGGCCCTGCCGCAACTACCATGCATGCCCACCCCCAACCAGCGGACTATGTATTGCCATCCCTAATGTCTGCAGCCTTCTAAAAAAGTGAGACTTCTTCCAGGGCTGGGTCTACCAGCACTAGCCAGATATCATTGCGCTTACTGAAACCTGGCTCTCCCCATCGACCCCTGACTCGTCATTAAATCTCACAGGGTACAACCTATTCCGGGCAGATCATAAAGGTAACCGTGGGGGGGCTGCGCCGTATATACTAAAGAGGTCCTACGTGGACAGCTACTCCCAACCCCCCAACTGCATCCTGGTCCACAGGACCTCACTATAAAAATCACTCTGGGAACATCTAAATCCCCCCCCCATCACCATGGTCTATATCTCTCCCAGGGAACAGAAGGTGACCTTCCACTCCGTTCTGTCCTACCTGACCACTCTTCCACCACAAGCTAAGAAAATCATGCTAGGGAACTTTAATATTAACTGGCTTGACAAAGCTGCCACACCATTCTTAGATGCTGCTACTGCCCAGGACCTTATGTAGGTCATCACATCCCCTACCAGACTGAACCAGCCCACCGGATCCTCCACCCTGCTGGACTTGGTATTCACCAGCTGCCCTACAAAAATCGCTAGTACTACTGTACTCCAAAATGCCCTTAGTGACCACTCCCCAGTACTCTCTCCTGGACATGCAAATCACCCAACCTCCCC
Organism: Neoceratodus forsteri; assembly: GCA_016271365.2. NCBI lineage: Eukaryota > Metazoa > Chordata > Ceratodontiformes > Ceratodontidae > Neoceratodus > Neoceratodus forsteri. The sequence goes on along the minus strand of CM028129.1, from coordinate 812,658,378 downwards.
CAGATTAATCTATCAGTACAAACTTGGCCCAGGAAAACTTGAGCAACTCAAAATCTATCTCAGGTCTATGGACTGGTCCTTTGTCACGAAAACCACTGACACTGACCGAGCCCTTAACCTCTTCATCCTCGCCTTCAACACCATATGTGACAAATTTTCCCCTATCACTAAAAGAGTGGCCAAAGGTATCCCAGCACCGTGGATCACTGAACATCTCCTGGACCTCATGCGGACCAGAGACTCCCTATGGCACCTCTCCAATGAGAATGGCCTGCCAGCTGACAGACAGAACTATAGAGAAGCTAGGAACAAATGTTCTTGGTCCCTGTGCAAAGCAAAAGCCGAGTACTACAAGACCTGCCTCACCAGCTCCTGAGGCTCAGGATGAAAGTTCTGGGACAATGTCAAAGACCTGTGTGGAAAAGCTCCCAACGCCACCCCTAGCCAGATTAGGGTTGAAGGGTATCTTACCTCCGATCCAGCCCGTATGGCCGATGCCTTCAATGACACCTTCTCCAACCTCAGCTTGGTTCTCCCCCCAAACTTCTTTGACCCACCCCAGACACCACCCTACCCTCCCATCAACCCCACCCTTTCACCTGCATGGCATCTCCCCCAAGGGCACTGAGCCTTATCTCAGAAGGGCACTAAGTCACTCCCAGTATAGCAGTGACACCTTAGACCTGATACTACTTTGTCTTTCTCTCACTGAGGTGCTCGACCCCCTCACCGACATACTAAACAGCTCCTTATGCCAAGGAAAATTCCCCTCCCGCTGGAAATCTGCCCACATTATGCTGATATTTAAAAGTGGGAACCGTATCCTCACTAACAACTACTGGCCGATCTCCATTCTCCTTCCCCTATCCAAGGCCCTTGAGAAGATGGTCTCTGACCAGCTGACAGACCACCTGAACAAATATACGTACGCAGCAACAAGGCTTCTGGAAGGGCCATAGTACCACCACTGCCCTCCTGAAACTCACCTGACACATCCACTCCACTTTAGACAGAGGACATATCACAGGGGCTGTCTTCATAGATCTCACTAAGGTGTTCGACACCGTGAACCATCCGCTCCTGCTATCCACTCTGACCAGCACTGGATTCTCTCAGGATGTCCTTGGTTGATTCTCTGACTACCTGTCTAACCGCTCCCAGCAGGTCACAATCGGAGACACCGTTTCTAGTAGGCTACCTGTCCTCTCAGGTGTCCTGCAAGGGTCCGTCCTCGGACCATTACTGTTCAGCCTCTTTCTAAATTCCCTCCCTAGTACCTGTTCTGGGAACCTTCTCCTCTATGCGGATGATGCCGTACTCTATTCTTTCAACTCTGACCCTTTACAACTCCACCTGTCCCTCCAGTCTTCCTTTAGTTCCGCTGAAAAATGGTTCACCTCCCATCGTCTTGTCCTGAACTATTCCAAGACTAAGGTTATGTACTTTTCCCACCCACTCAATACTAGAAAGGAACTTTGTCCTCAAGTAAGAACTGCCAACCTGACCCCCCTTGAACAAGTGGACTCCTTCAGATATCTAGGCTTAACACTCAACCCTGCACTCACTTTCCACCAACATATCCACCTCCTGTCTACTGCCCTCAATGTGCGGCTCGGGCTCCTGTATCACCTCAAACACTGCATTACCCCAAATGCATTGAGGCTAGCTGTCTCCTCCTTTGTCCTCTCCCTGCTAGATTATGGCCTAGTCATCTATGGGGCAGCAAACTTATCAGCCCTCAGCAGATTACGTGTCTCCCTAAATAAAGCCTGTCACCTCACCTTGGGCTGTGACCTACTAACTCACACATGCACTCTATACAATGATATCTACTGGCTGAACCTAGACAGCAGGATTATGTTCCACACATGCCTCATGGCAAAAAAAATTGCCCTAGGCCTCTGTTCAACAGGACTCACTCCGCTAATAAGACCAGCCCTGACACTCAAGCACACTCGTAGCTATGGTAAGCACCTCCTCTCTGTCCCCCATTGCCGTACATCCCTATACCAGAGGTCCTTCAGCTACAGAGCCCTGTCCTGGATGAACAGTCTGCCCACTCCACTTGCAAAAGAGAACAGACTTGGACCATACAAAACTGCCCTCAGAGCCCTCCTACAGTCTTCGAACCACTGTGATTGCCTCTGAGTTATCTTACACTATACCGACCGGCATAGACTGCAGCCGGATTCCCCCTCATATCCCTGCCACAATCTGTGTCCCACTACTCTAGCTTAGCACATATGTGCCATTTGTTTTGTATGCTTGTGCTAACTTACCCTAGTTTTTTCTCTGTTAGCCTCACAAATGCTACTGTAACTACCTGACTATGTACTGCTGTATTGATATGTAACCTGTCTTTCTCTGTTTGTAATATTTGTGACGTGGAACCTTTGTAAAGGAGTCTTCGACTCAAAGGTATTTCCAAATCTCCAATAAATAAAATAAAAAAAAATGGTGGTCTTCCTGGTACAAAATCGGAATTCAGGTTGTACAAGATCTTTCTCCCTCAGGTATGTACCCCCTGCTTCCCTTTGATCAGTTACGAAGACAGTTCTTTCTACCACACAATGACCTTTGGAGATACTTACAAATTCGTAGTGCATTACAATCCCTTCTTCCAAACTCACAGGAGATCACACAATGGTCATGGTTAGCTAGCTTGCACCGTCTTCTCTCTAGCAAGGGAGTTAATACAAGTTTGTTTTGCAAAAAGAAGTGGGAGCTATATACTGGCTCTCCCATCTCTGACACTCAATGAACTTCTTATCTTAAGGGTATATACCATAAATACAGTGACACCAATAGTACAGTTAAAAATTTTACTGCTGTGGTACCACACACCAGTGATTCTTCACTTTCGTTGTTTGCTTGGCCATAACAAGTGTTGGTGTTGCTCCCAGGGGGAGGCACACATTCTTCATATCTTATGGTCCTGCCCTAACCTGTTAACTTATTGGAAGATGGTTGTCTCGGATGTTTCTTTGGTACTTAAGCAACCAATTGTTTTGACTGATGTCAAGCTATGTTTGGGAGACGCTGCCACCTTGACTCAGCTATCTAAACCCCTTAAGGACTGGACCCTGGTAGCTATCCCGGAGGCTAAACACCTTCTCTGGTGGCAGCCAGACATCCCTACCTGTACTGTCTGGCATGCAGCTTTGGCTAAGCTTTCTCTGTTTAATAGGCTTTCCCACCTTCGGAGGGGTAATCTCCACCATTATCATCAGAGATGAGATCCATATCTTAGCTCCCCCCTTTGCAAAATCCAAGAGTCACCCTCTAACCCTCCTATCTAGTATGCTGACAGTACTCTGTCAGTCATATTATAGATTATGTTATGGGAAGATATGTATTTATCATAAGATATAAGCATCTGCTCTTATCTAGGGCTTAGTTCCTTTCTATGTGTTACTCTCCTGGAAAGTACTAACCTCTTAAGATAATTGTAATATGAAACTTAGATATCCAATTACTTATGACTTATAATGAGAACATATGTGTAATGCAGGATAACATTTTCTTTTTCATTGTATCTTTTGGACTGTACCATACTTAGTAATTGGTAGACTGTGCTGCTTACTTTCTACTGTATGAAAGCATTTAAAATACCTCAAAAAAATATTATATGATAACAAAAAACTGTGTTAATGCAGCAGTTAGGGTTTTTTACAATGACAAAATCGAGGAAATTCACCTTTAGGGTTACCACCCCTTGCACCCCACAACCATCCTGCCACCACCAACAGGCATTGGTGTGTGTGTGTTGGGGTCATTGATCCTAACTCTCACCTCATTCTCCTATACTGCACCACCTCAGCTTATTTACACATGGAATGGGGTGAGTTAGGACTACTGACCCTACGCACCCTGATGCCTGTTGGCGGGGTGGGGTGGTCATGGGGTGCAAGGAGTGGTAACTCCTGGCAGTGAATTTCACTTTTGTCAATAATAAAACCCTAACTGTTGCATTAACAGTTTTTGTGAAGAATATATATATATATATATATATATATATATAGGGTCTGGAATGATTGCCTGACATGGATTAACCAAACCACCAAATTCCTGACGATGCTTGCCCAACTTACAAGATACCGACTGCACTAATTTCCTAAGTTATCAAAATCCCGACATGCAGTATGTGGTATAAGCATGACTGACCACCCTCCCCAGACCCAAGCATTGTGGCTAGAAGCTGCAAAGAAAGTTCAAATGCCATACACCTTTGCATACTTGGTATCAGATTCTCTTTTCTTTAGGACCTGATTTCATTTTGCATTCCAAACATAGTTTATCTTGTTAGCATTAGTTGGGAAGAAAATTAATGTTTCATTGTTTATCACTTCTAAAACATAATTTTGGACAGACAACTGTGTATGTATTCTAAACCAGAGGATCTCAATTTAAGTTTTATAAATTCCATACATATGGGTACAGCAGGGTGAGGTGCTCGCGGTTGAGTTCTCTCTTTCTAGATTGTGGGTGCACTGATCACTGTGGCTCATAACTCGTACAACCCAATGATGACATTCACACAGATAGACAGAACAAGAACAAGAGAGAAAGCGAACAGTAAAGTTAACTCATGGTGCTGTCTGGACATTGTCACCCTGGTACTTTGGGCTGCATAGCATGTGCAGCACTGGTGACAGGACTGGGATCAGCTGGGATCAGCTTCTTGCGGCACTCTCTTTCTCTCTCCACCTTTCTAATTTGACTTCAACAGGTACTTTTCCTTACTCTGTCTCTCTGTAGCCACACAGTTACTATACATATGTATGTAAGTATATATATATATATATATATATATATATATATATATATATATATATATATATATATATATATATATATATAGATATATCTATATATATATATATATATATATATATATATATATAGGCTGTGCAATGGGCTGACTCAATCTTCAAGTTTGAGGGGCGGACCACAATTCACAAGTGGCAAAGCCATGGGTGAGTTATGAAAGTCCCGCCTACTCACAAGTGATAATAAATTGCCTATTTTAAGTCAGGCTATTGCATATTTGACATATACAACAGTAGTTTACATGTTTTAGTTTTAAAGCTGCAGTTTGTCTGAAGATGTTATTGTTTTTCCCCTGATTTTAACAGCTGGCTTCAGTGCTGCACTAGGCATTGTGATGTCATCAGCATTGTGATAGCTGTTGTCTGATTGATTAATATTCCACTGTGATGACAGTAATTAGAAAAATGTCGATTGAGACAACAGTAACAACATATGTTTGATATGTTGCTGTTACTGATGTCGCGAGCTAAGATTTCTTTTTTATCTTGTCATTTTTACCTCCACTCCTGTTGTATACATAAACTTTTTTATTTCATAACAAAGTGCTACACAAGGAGATCAATACCAGTCTTCCAGAAACAGGGTCATTCCTTTGAACAAAAGCTTTTTTTTTTAAATAAATATTTTAGTTTTTAGTTTGATTAACTACTGCACATTTTTTAACAAGGTTTATGGTTTCACAGAGTGGGCTTTAGTATACTGAAGGAAATGCATCAATGTAAATTGATTTGGAGATCTATGTTCTTGTGTGCTTATGGTTTAAATTCATCTAGGTGCACTGCTAATTATTATATGTATTACTGTATAAGAAAACAAAATGTAATGTTAAACATGTTTTTCCTTCGTGAATGTTTGTAATGTCTCAGGCATATCAGTCCTGAAGAAGTGCTCCATATTTTCTTAAGAGCCCGAAAAATTGACTAATATGAAATGATATGCCAAATATAGGTTGAGATGCCTGTGCATACCTTAAAAGAAACTAAAAATATATACAGATGAGTGGGTCACTTTTTCTACGGTGCATGCTATTTCCTGAGTGTTTGTGGAGTGGATCCGTCGCTGTGTTCATGTTATATTCCAGGTGGTCCATACTATTACAGGTGACACTAAAAAAGGTAACCAGCTTGAAAAACTGGGCTGCTGTGCTTGTGACCAATTTAAATGATCGTTTGCCTTACTTTTCATCCTTCTGAGGTCTTCAAATGCCCCCTTCCTCTACTGGTATGGAAGATCAGGAAAAGGGGACAGAGTAATAATTTTCACCTTTGATAACTAGAATAGTCACTTACACACTATAATGGGGCTAATGTTAAGATTGAGACTCTCATGTTGTTAAAATGTTTTTTTTTGTCTCATTTTGTCTTCCCATCTTGGGAGGAGGCTGAGAATAGGCAGAATTTCCTGGACCTCCTTTTCTAATCAACAAAAACTAAACACAAAAACATTTTTCATATTACTTGCCAATTTTAGCAAATGTGAAAGTCAGATTCTGAAATGGAGCCCCCATAGTGTGCCCCATGCTGTCCCCTTCACTCCTTTCTCCCTGAAGTCTTAACAGTGGGGTGGAGTTAGCGACTGTAGCAGGTAGTGATGCTCTGTGCTGGTGGAGGAAGGAGATTTATGAGGACTTCAAAGGGAGAAATTGTAAACACAGTTATCATTCAAGTCCATTAAATACATGGCAGTTAAGTATCGTAGTTACTGTTTAATGATTTTCTGTCTGCCTTCCCCTTCACTCTAGCTCCCTCCATCTCTCTCTCCATGTTTCTCTTATCCAATGATTCCAATCTACCATCCCGCCCCATTCCCTTCCTCCATCCAGCTCTATCTCCTACTGTAATCTCCCTTTTATTATTTCCAAGGTCACCTGTGTAACTCTTACTTCATCTGTCTGCCTTTTGTCCAACCAACCCCTTCCCTTTCCTACCCTATCTTCCATTTTCCTCCTTCAACTGAATCACACCCTGACCATCAGTCATGCCTCCTTAACCATCAACACCAGTTTCATGTATTCTGATACTCCTTCTCACCTACACTCTCTTTGGCCCTCCTACCTCCTGCATTTGTTCTCCCCTACAAATATAATTGCAAATAATTACCCCGTTCTTGCCACTACCAACCTTATCAATCTTACCACAGAAGTCTCATTATAAATTAACGCCACTCATATACCAACACCATCCTTTGTCTTAACACAAACAATTCTCAATCTTTTTATCTGCTGAAATCTTCCCTCATCCTAAAATAAACTAAATTCTCAACAAACGTTGAATTAATATAGCCCTGGGTAGAGTGAGTAAAAAGCTAAGACAATTACAGGGCAGGAAGCTGGCGACAGTCTAGCAGTGGGGGGTGGGGCTGATTAAGTCTGTGGCTAAAGAGGAGCTAAGTGACAGGGCAGCGTCTCTGTGTAAGAAGAACAGGTGAAGATGGCTGGGGGGGCTTGCACTGAGACAATTTGGACTGGGACAGAGAAGCAGAAATGTTAATAGGAGTACTTGGCTAGGGAGAGAGGCAAGGGCGGAGTGAAGAAAAAAGGTAGAAAGGGGTGAAAAACTCAATAATTCAGTTGCAGATTACAACACTAACAGTTATTGCAGGCAAAAATCATCTAGCTTAGCAAAGCATAACTTGGGTTCCATTGTGCCAATACAAGTGCAAGATATACACAAGCACAACTGAACAAGCTTTAACTTAGCATAAGAAAAATACTTAATGTTCCCCTTGAAAGTAAATTCAAGCAGCAGTTAGCAGGGGAAGGACAGCTACGGAACCAGCACAGAGTTTCTTCCCTGTTTAATTCAATGGCAAGAGGTGCACCAATCGGAGAGCAATAGAGTAGCAGACAGTCCAATCAGGGAGCTCCTGCGCACTGAAATCACCAATCATGGTTCAGGCACTCAAGGGTGAGTAGCAGTGGTCATACCTGTGGGTTGAATCCATCAAGGAGGGTCCTGGAGATGGCAGAAGATCATCCAGGGGGTTGAGCAGTGACCCAGGAGACAGTTTTGGTGTGTAGGTCAGGGAGGGCCACTCAGGCGTGAGAGCCTGCAGGTTGAATCCACCAAGGAGGGTCCCTGAGATGGCAGAAGATCATCCAGGGGGTCGGGCAGTGACCCAGGAGATGGTTTTGGCATGTAGGTCAGGGAGCACTGCTCAGGCGTGACACCCTGAGGTAATAGTGTGCACAGCCAATGTCAGGACCTCCAGTGGAACAGCACTTCCTTTAAAGAGCAGCTGATGTCTCTAAGTAAACTTTGAAAAAATAAGTAGACACAGTTCACTTTATATTTTACAGTAGTTCTGTATTTATCAACTATGTCATTAGGGATGTGGGCAGAGTCTACAACCCTACTGGGATCCAATTGTAGCTCTAAAAACAGCTGATAGTGGAACTCCCCTTTGGACATTCGGAAATATTCCTCCACAGCTGCAAAATAGTTCACTCCTTCTCTGATTTTTGCTATTTGCTAATCTATGTTAATGGCATCTGAAAGGAGGGGGGATGCTGCTGTATTCTACCTCTGAAATTCTCAGGATATTAACATACAAAACCTTTTTAAACTGTTATTTCTATCACCTGTCCAGCTCAGTCTAATAGATTTATTCTATTTCTTTCAGCAACCTAGGGGTTAACTCATTATCTGTTGTACTGGAATTTCTCTGAAACAGTCAGACAGACTACAGTGTCAGATTAAAGACAGTGCAGCTGCAGTTTTGTTAGCTATCTCATTCCTATAGGCATGAAAGGTTGTATACTCACACACTCAGACACACACACACACACACACACACACACACAGCAGCAGCATGTACTCTGACTAAATAAATTCAAGAGGACTGAATTAGCAGCATGACAGTTTTTGATGATTGTGACTGAACAGGACTATACGGCACCAGCAAGAAAATAACTTTGGTCATTTGGTAGCTTTCCACAGCCTTATTGGCTCTGGCTAGAACTTGTTTATAACTAAGACAGTCTGCATGAAAACAGGATCTTTATTCCCTTAACAGTTCATCTGTCCCAGTTGCTTATGTCTCATCTGAGGTCACATTATTATTAGATATGGGCAAAGTTGGGAAACTTCACTCCATGAATTAAAGGGACACTGTCAACCCCCTTAAACCTCAAAGTATCACTTGTTTAAAAAAACACATTTTATGATTGCTAACATTCTGTAAAGATTGCTGATGTAGCTAGTAGTTTGATTCTGATTCTTTTTTCTTTTAAAAACTGAAAAACAGACTGTCCATTATACTGATGTTACCACACAAAAACATGTTTGTTTACATTCCTTGATCAACTCCCACTGCATCGTTCCTAGACTTGGGAACACCTCCCACACAGTCTAGCCACACATGATGCAGTGGAAGTTTAGGTGGCTACTTCCTCATGAGTGACTACATGGTTTGGGCTGCTTCTAATGTTTAAAAAGTATTCAAGAAGAATAGATTCAGGATTTGAAACAAAATTAAGTTGTTTTGTAAATATACATTATCATACATATCAGTTGTACTAAACAAGTAGACAGACAAAACAAACAGCAACATTAAAGAATTTTAAAGAAGGCAATCAATCATAAAATGTGGGTAGAAATAATATGATGCAAAACAGGTTGACAGTGTCCCTTTAATCCATGGATTTAGCACAATTCGTGGAGTTTTGTGCAATCTGCAAAGTGCTAAGTTCTACCTTGCGAATGGTAGAATTTTGCCACAAACAGTGGCATTTTGTCATTCGCAGGCAAAATTCCACCATTCATGGGTGAAATTCTGCATTTTGCAGGCAAACGTATGCCATCTGTGGTAAAATTCCACTTTGCAGGTGAAATTCTGCCATTTGTGGTGAAATTTCACACAAAAAAGTGGCAAAATCAAATAGGCGAATTTTGAGACTAATAGCAAAACTTTGCAGATTGCTCCGCGTAGGTGAATTTGCCAATGTCATTGTAACTTCACAGGCAAATTAAAATTTGGCAACATCTGTAATTACTATGCTTGTAGCATTCCAGTCATTTCCATGTCAACACATTGTAATGTCACAACAGATGATTAGGATTTCAGGTAGGGAACAGGCTGCTGGGACAGATGACTCTAAGAGCTAAAGATCCTGTATTCATGCAAATGCCATCTGCAGTAAGTAATGAGCTAGAAAAATCTATACCACCCATTGGTGATACAAGCTGAACTGTGTCTAAATTCTATGGTTTTCAAAGTTTTCATTGAGGCTTCATTATCTCTTTAAGGTATTTAGTAAAAGAAATGTCAGTGTAGTAATAAAATCTGCCACAAAGGGCCTTACCTCCTAGCCTGTTCTCTGGTCAGTTACCTTACACCTTAAATCAACCACATAGACTGAAAAGTTTTCAATGTACACATTTATATTTCTTATGCAGAGTGCAGACGTTGCAGCAAAGTACTCCAAAAAAATGAAATGTTTCATTAGAAAGAGAGAGAGTAGTGAGATAGAGAGACCCACAAACTCAACAGCAGACAACAGCAGAATACAGATGTTTTCTTTTCTTAGTTTTATAAAAAGTAAAGAAAACTAAAGGGATTTTAAGGTACTAGAAAAAGCATGGCCTGCAGTCAGCAGTGCCTCAAGGCAGGTACAATTCTCATGAAATCATCCGAAACATATAGCAGAGTTTCAGTCTGTTTTTCTTGCAAAATCAACAAAGAAGTAAAAAGAAAGTTAGTGTAACAACATCCAACAACTTAATAATCATTTTTCTTTTTGAAAAATATATTTTTGTAAAAAAATATAAAAAAAAACTATTAAGAAGGGGAGCAGAGACAGACAGGACAGGAGAACTCTGTCTGAAGGTCATAGTGCCTCACTAATTTTTAAGAGGGAGCTTATATTTCTGCACAGATTTTGAAGGAGGGGTGTCACTCATGTGTCAGACTCTACATTGCCCGTCTCTGTGCCTGAACTCCTACTAGGTGATAGTAATTATTTTTCTTTTTAAAAATTATAATTTTGTAAAAAAAAAAAATTATATATATATATATATATATATACACACACACACACACACACATATATATATATCTTGAGAAGGGGAGCAGGCAGGACAGGAGGACTCATAAAGCCTCACTAATTTTGTGGCTTATAGTGCCGTTCAGATTTTGAAGGGGGGTGTCACCCACATCTCAGATTCTATATTGTCCATTCCTGTGCCTGAACTACTACTAGGTCTTAATGCTGTAGCCTCTGTGTTGCCCATCTCTGTGCCTGAACTACTACTAGGTCATCATACCACAGACTCCGTGTTGCCCGTCTCTGTACCTGAACTACTGCAAGGCCATAGTGCCATAGACTCTGTGTTGCACATCTCTGTGCTTGAACCACTACTAGGTTATATTGCCTCAAATATGTTGAGTAATTAAGTTGGACCCCAAAAAATGGATTTAGAATCACAGTCTGTTATGGCAATGGAGCACGTGGCCAACACCAGCAATATGGTTGAAATTGGTACATATAACAATAAAAATATTTCCCGAAAACAAATTCAGAAAAAAAAAAAGGAAATTCACTGCTGAAGATATAATTACTACAATTAATGACAATGAAGAAACACAACCAGAAAAAGAAAAAAATGTTGGTGAATCCTCTGATCAAAGTGATGCAGCACTGTCGGTATTGCCAGAAAAATCAGATAAAAATAAAACACAAAAACAGCTAGCCAAAACAGTTAGACCTAGAAAGTCAATGATTAAGGAGAAGGGTCTATCTAGTACCACTAGATGTGGCACTCCATGATTTGCCATTCATGCATATCAGGTTCCTTCATCAGAATGCAGTACCTCTGATGAAGACCAAGTTGTGAATGGACGAGAACAAGATCACGATATGTCACAGTTATGCTCTTGCAAAAGTGATGAATCAGAATGTGATACAAATGAGCTAGAGGATGCCACCTGGGTTCCCCCAACCAAACAGGAAAAACACATACAGCAAGCACCACCACTAGCTACAGCCAGTAGTGGAAAAACCAATAATCATGGTAGCACTTCTGGGGATAGCCTCAGTGTGCATGAATCAGGGTCAGAAACCACTGTCACTACAATTGCTGAAGTTCCTGGCTTGACGACAAAATGTTCCACCTCAGTTGTGTGGAGCTATTTTCATAGAAGTCCCAAAAATGAATGTTTTGCTGTCTGCACTTTTTGTCATCAATACTAAGTTAGCAGGGGGAAAGTGAGGGCCAACATCACTAAAAAGGCATTTGCAAAGAGCACATGCAACCATTCGGCTGGGCAGCAGTCCTGAGTGAGGTCAAAATATCTGTGATAAAAATAATCCTACAGACAATAGTGACGGTGAAGAGACTGAGAGATGGCAGAAAAAAAACATATTCAACTTCACTGACAAAAGTATTTGGACAAAGTATGGCTTTGCCACTGCAATCCTGTGAGTTTTGCCCCCCCCCCACATGAACTAAACAGCAGACCATTACTGTGATGCTTGTACAAAACACTACCTACAGTAGATCACATCAAGACACATTAAACATTAATCAGTTAATAGCTGAATTTATTGCCAAGGACCTGTAACCATTTTTGTGTAAGAGAATGATGGTATTAGAGCCCCCTTTTATTTTTGCAGCTGCTCTTGTTTTTCTCCCCAGGCACTGTCGGCTAGCCTCTCTGATCCCCAAGGCCCGTCCCCCACTCTCGCAGCTTACCTTTCAAGTGCATCCCCATGGCTATGCACCCCCATGGCAGGGTAGCAGGACCCCATCCACCATCTCTCATGAATCCAGAACCGAGGGTTACTGCCCATTGCGAAGGCGGCGCTTGCGGGGATCTGGTCATTCTGCCCATCAGTGCCTTCTGTTTTTCCTCCATTTTTCCCCCCGAGATGCAGCATGCAATGATGCCAAGGAGTGAGCATGCATGCTACCGCATGCGCTCCTCCAAGCATCTGCTGCACCTAATGCTCTTCTTGAGCTTCAGTGCGCTAGTCCCCAGCCTCTACTAGGGGTCAGTCATACACCGAGAGCTGGTGTCCCCCTACCCCGGAGAAGGAGAGCAGTCCTCGAACGCTCAATCCTTCTCCTCCCCTGCTGACCCCCAATGACTTGTGCTTGCTTCTGAACACAGGTCACCGGCATGGCACAAGGTAAGGCGTCCTGCACCTCAGCCCTCAGTGCCACCGGGCCAGCCCTATTACAGCCCTTTTTTAAATATTTTGCTCCATGTTACAACATACCAAGCCATAAATATTTTGTGACTATGGCTGTTCCCAAAATGTATGAATGTATGCAAAGTAAAATAAAATTGGCTCTTCAAAAGAGTGAATGTGGTTCTTGGCATCTGACCACAGACATGTGGATGAGTTTGCAAACCACTGATTATATGTCCATCACAGCACATTGAGTATCACAATCATCTTCAAACACCACCAGAAGCAGCAGTGTACAGGAAGGAAGACAAATAATGGCAGCTCTCTGCATTAGCATGTGTGGTAAGCATCACACTGCTGACAATATTTTGGAAGAGTGGCACAACAAAATTGTTAAGTGGCTAGAGCCCATGGGACTCAATACTGAATTTGTGGTTTCAGACAATGGTGCCAATATTGTTACTGCACTGAAATGTGGTGGTTTTATTCACATCCCGTGCTTTGCACACTTATTAAATCTGTTAGTATGAGCTTTTATTTCAAGTGACAACAGGATAGTAACACTAGTGGGAGCTGCAAAGAAAATCTGTCGCTATTTTAGACATTCTGTAAAATCATGTGTTATCTTGGCTGGCCTACCCCAAAAAATGGCTTGCCAATACAGCAACTAAAGCAAGATGTTCCAACAATATGGAACTCAACTTTTTACATGTGTGAGAGACCTCTGACACAAGAGAAGGCAGTCCATGAATATACCATGGAGTACAACATAGCAGGTGGTGTTGTGCTGAATTCATTCCAGTGGGGCCTCATAGAACCTCTTACATTGCTCTTGACTCCCTTTGAGAAAGCAACTCAACAGATTAGCAAAGAGAATGCTACTCTAAGCCAGGTTATTCCCATCATAAATGTATTGAACAAGGAACCTAGGAGGCTGTGTAGAGGTTTCGAAGGAGACAAATCTGATGTATCCCTTACAGATTGACTGATACAGCAATTCCAAAATTGCTGAAGACTTCACAATATCATTACAGATAGAAATGTTCTTCCTTCAACTCTTCTTGACCCTCAGTTTAAGTTACAGCAGCTGTCTCCTTCAAATCTTGGTGATTCTTTTCTTAAATACAAAAACATGCTGATTTCAGCAATTGCACAGGAAAAGGAAGGAACTGTATGTAACAATACAAGTGAATCACATGATGTGGATGCTGCATCTGTTGATGCAACGTATATTGGTGGCGACAGCAATAATTTTCACTTTGTGCCACCATGTACTCCTTCATCAACATTGGGCAGTACTGTACAAAGTCCTGTTTCACAGCCCTTGAAAAAGGCAAGTCATTCTGTAAAGCACACAGATGACTCACACTTTTTCACCAAAACTCATGGAAACTGATCATTCAGATGTGTCTGTTGTGGATCTGCCATCTTTGTCTTTGTTTGATACTGTGGATGTCTATTTATGAGAACCATTTATTACCATTACTGATGACCCTTTTGTGTACTGACTGGAAAAGAAAAACATCTGGGCTGCACTATCTGCCTTTGCTATTAAGCTTCTTTGTTGCCCTCCTACTAGTGTTTACTATGAGTCTATATTTAGCACAGCTGGAAATGTTGTCTCTGATGGCCACACAAGGCTTACTCCTGAAAATGTACAGCACCTTACCTTACTAAAAGTTAGTCTCAACAAATTCTCTTACCAGTTCAGTAAACAGTGGCAAGAACATGATGACAAACAGCTGCATCAGGTGTCTTCTAATAAGGGTGCTTCACTGGTGGTGATGGAAGACAATGGTGATGATATTTTTTAATTTAATGAATTATTTCTTTGAATTCAGAGGACAAAAGTCAGCAACTATAACAAAAAAGGTAAAGTTAAAAAAATCCTTCTTCTGAGGTCACAGTGTATATTACATCATATGTGTTGCTGTTTGTGTTTTTCACATTCAGTTTGGGAACCCAGGTGAAGAGGTAATTTGTTTATTCCAGGCAGTGAATTGCTTGACATCTGCGGTGGAGTGTGGGACAAAAGGGGCAACACAAAGTACAAAACCTGTGTGAAAACATGGCCACCACAAGTGCCAACTCCTGCGGTCCTCAGGTTACACTGCTGGCTTGATGATGGGGTGGTGGTGGCAGGACTGGGGACTGACAGGTGGGCTTCATGGCAGGAATAGGTGGCAGTCAGAGCCAAACAGCTCTATAACAAAAAAAAGTATTTTTATGTCATAGATGACTGTGCATGGCCGCCTTAAGTATGTGCCCCTACAGTTCTCGGGTCCTGCAACATGCAGATCCCCAACAGATTGATGAGGGAGTGGAGATGGGGCTGGGGACTGGCAGTTGGGCCTTTTGCCAGGGGTAGGTGGTGGTTAGGGTCAAACAGCTCTATCAAAATAAAAAAGGTTTTTTATACCATAGTTGACTGTGCATGGCTGCCGTGACTACAGGAACCCAAAGTCCTCAGGTCCTGCACCGTGCAGATCCCTGCTGGCTTGATGGGGGGGGATGACAATGGTATTGGGGACTGGCAGGTGGACCTCTTGGCAGCAGTTGGTGGTGGTCAGGGCCAAAAAGCTCTCTAAAAAAATATATATATAGCACAGTTGACTGCAATTATTAGTTGTGGAAACTTGTAGGATATATCCAAAAACTGGTGCTTGGTGGGGGTGAGGGGGGTGCACAATCAACCAGATAAAAAGTAAGTTAGAAAACACAAGTGATAAAAAATAATTGGCCAGTCAAGCAGGAGTGTGTGGGATGGTTTGAGGTCCATGATGCTTGCCATAACACCAAGTAGGCAAGCAAAATAATTACAAATAAAAAAATAACATCCTAAAATAATTACAAATGAAAAAATAACATCTCAAGTCAAAAGGGCCAGAGGGATGGCTGATCCTGCTGCCTATCTCCCACCAAAAAGCATGCCAGACTCAGTGAAGTTCTGCACTCTGCTGTTGTCTTTCTGCTGTTGAAATCGTTGATCTCTCTCTCTCTCTTTCTGATTAATATTTAACACTGCCTCCTTTTGCTGTAAAGCCCCAAATGAGCTGCATACACTGGGCTGGATTCATAAATGTTTTGGGGACTAAGTCCCACACCACAACTCCAGTTGTGGACTGAAATCTCCGCAGCTGTGGAGATTGCTATTCTCATCTACAGCTGCTGCAGAATATGTTATGGCTGATCCCACTGGCCATAACATTTTTCAACAGCTGTAGGGGTTTCCACAGCAACATCACCCACAAGCTGCTGTAAATTGTGCAGCCAGTTGCAAACTGGCTCCACTGTTGAGAATGCTGTAGCTGCAGGAGAAACTGCAGTTCTGCAAGTGGAAATCCACTTGTGCTGTGTTTTCCCACAGCTGTGAGATTTTGCAAGAGTTTTGTGAATCCAGCGCACTGTTTCCTATGAATGTCATGTGGTGACATACATACAGGATGAGCAAGAACAACAGTGAATTTATTTTTATTGCTGTTGGCTGCTTGCTGACCTTGAAATGACATGAAAATACAGACACAATTTTTATTTAAAGTTACATTTCTTTTTAACAGAGGAATCTAAAAGAATAATACTGATGCATTTCTCATACTCAGAATAAAAATAAGTTTACAATTACTCAGAGTAAATCAGAACCTTTTGGAAATAAATCAGAGTCAGAATCAGAACCGAGTCAGCGCTGACCCACCCATCCCTAGAGTCTATCACTTAAAAAAATATAATTGGTCTCTCTTTATATTGGAGTTTCCTTAGTATTTTTATTTGTAATGTAATTCAGTTAAATTGGGTTTACTTTAATAGATATCAGCCCTATATCTATGTATGTATATGCAGTATATAGGTATATGAATTGTTTATAGTTATTGAGCCTGTAGCTCAGTGGTCAGGGCACCAGGATGGTATTCAGGGGGCCTTGGTTTAATTCCCAGTAGGTCACATTATATCTTTCACACTACAATTTGTGATTTACATTGCTTAGCAGTGGCTAATACTGCACAAACAAATCTGTCATCTTGATTATTCCTTGTTGCATGATATGCAATACCAGAGAAAGGAAGTGTGTCTGGGAACCACAGGTTGAACCACGTGAGCCTGTAGCTCAGTGTTTAGAGCACTGGGATAATATTATGGGCCTGCATACAGTTCCTAGCAAGCCACATTATTTCATTTTCATTACATTTTTGATTTAAATTGCTTAGTAGTAGGTAATACTGCACCCAAAAAATGCTGTCATCTTGTACATGTTTCATCTTGGGGGTTGAGCATCAGTGATTTTACGGTAATACCAATCTTCACCACAAGTGAAGCATAACCTATGGAGCTACTTTAATATGGCTTTAACTGTTGAAAGATACACAGTCAGTTTAATTTGTTGGCATATAAGGGCTATCAGTTGTGATCCAAGCCATCCCTTGTTGAAGCCTCAGCATGGAGGTGAAACATGAAACATGAAACATAACAGTTGGGGTCTGGCTAGCAACCCTTCTGCTGTCCATTTGCTGTGCTCAGGCATTTTTTTGCACACTGTTTACTGTTTGTGATGTTACATACCTTGCTGATTAAATATCATGCAATATGCCATTGTTATGCTGCTAAGATAAACTTATTCTCTGAGTACTTTATTTTGTTATTTTAGTGTCTTGTGAGAATTGGCAGCACAGATAGCAGAAGTGAACAGTGGCAGTTGTTTTAACAGGAAGGACCAGCGAGGCAAAATCCTGTGGGTGTCTGGTGTGAATGACCCAGTAAATTAAAGCCCTTTGGGCTATTACTGTGGATACTGGGTGTGTAGGTTCATGGGAGATTTATGAACACAAGAACATATGATGAAGTGAGCAGATAAAGGCCTAATGGCCTATCAGGTCTGCTTCAGTCCGCAACTCTCAGTGATGTGCACTGATGCTGCCCCCTCCCCTCCCTCCCACCGACTGATCCCACTGATTCCACTGTTTTACTCTTTCCCTTCCCCATTTTGATTTTGCCCTTAAGTTTATCCCACCCCCTTAAATTCCCCCACTGATGCCCTAGAAACTAGTTCCTTTGGAAGAGCATTCCATGCTGTCACAGCCCTCTCAGTGAGAAAGTGCCTCATCATTTCACTTCTGAACCTCCCCCTTACAACTTTAGACTATGCTGTCTTGTAATTCGTTCCTTTCTGATTTTCAACAGACCCTCATGACTTACCCTATTAATGCCCTTCAAGTATTTAAATATCTCAATCATATCCCCCTGTCCCTTCTGTCCTCAAGAGAGTACATATTGAGCTCCTGTAGCTTCTCCTCATAGGGCTTTTCCCTCATCCCACTCAACATCTTGGTTGCTCTCCTCTGTACCCCCTCCAATAGTCTGATGTCCTTTATTTAAGTATGGATCCCAGAACTGCATGCAGTACTCCAAGATTTACAGCTTCATTGTTTCTCAATTCCTACAAAGGCATAGCAATAATAATATTATTATAAAGGAAAGAGTATGTTCTACCACACCACTTAGCAAGGGTAGAGACAGAACAATAAAAAAGCCATCTGGCTTTTCCAAGGTCCATTTTGGATATAAGACTGGCTTACATCAAATAATTCATACCTAGGGTTGTCTTGTGGCCAAAACTGCTACATATTTTCCATCTATTTTACATCTGAAACAGGGATAGCCTCCATCTACAGTTCCTTTTTGGATGCCATTAATTCATATCACACATTGCTTGGATCCAAGCACATCTATTTATTTGACTTATTTGTTGACCTAGAAGGCCCACTGAGTCAAAGTTTGTTTCCGGATGTGACATAAAATATAGGGGCAAAAATGGGGTAATGGCAGTTTGAACAAGTACAGTAGTGCTTATGACAGCCAGAACTAAAACAGGGGATGGGACCAGGGGGATGGCAAGCACAGGGGAGGTAGAGGGGGAGAGAGGAAGAGAGCGAGATAAGGGAGGAGGCTACTTGCAGGAGGAAGCTTGTTTTGAGTAATCTTAAGAGAGTGATTTAAGAGAAAAAGGTTATGTGGGAATGGATGGTGATAGAGGGGACTAAATGTGTATTCTATAACTTGCTGGCTCATAAGTTATGGTTTTGCAATAAAAAACTGATAAACCACTAGAAACTGAAGGAAACTTAGTACAGTGGTAGAGCTATAGACTATAAAGTAGTGGAGGGTAGAGAGCCTGGATTCAATCCCCAGACTGGAACATTTACCACACCATGGGATTCAATTACCAGTTGAAAAATTGGTGCACAGCTCAGGGATTTGGCTTCATTGGGGACTGTGGGTCCATTTGGAGGGGTCAGCATCTGTCTGGGAGGGGAACCAGGATGCTAGGTGATAGGTTTAAATGCTTCATTGGCAAGCATTTAAACTAACCAAGGAGGGAGGCACTGAAGAGAAGCAGGGAAATCCCAGCCCCTCCCCTACAAAACAGGGTAGTTAGTGAAATAGACACAAAGGTAGAGAAGTTGATAGAGAGCAGGACAGGGGTAAATCCCGAAAAAGGCAAAGGTAGTAAGGGCAGGGATGGACCTAAAAGGGGTAAAGGTGATGTGTACCAGTGCCCATAGTCTGTGTAACAAGCTCCCTGGACTAGTAGCCTTGATGGAAGAGGGATGCTTGGATATCATGTCAGTCACAGAAACATGGTACACAGAGAACCATGACTGGGATGTCAACACACCAAGGTATGCAATCTACAGGAGGGACAGGGAGGGTAAAAGAGGAGGAGGAGTAGCTCTCTACATAAGGGAAGGAATCAAAGCAACAGAACTAAAGGGTAAAAAGGGAGGAGAGAAGGCACTGTGGGTCACCCTGGAGACTGGAAATGGCACCACAATACACACAGGGGTTGTTTACAGACCCCCATCTCAGGGGAGGAAAGGGACAAGGAAATGATGGAAGGAATCCTTGGAATAGCAGAAAAAGGAGAGATATTGTTGATGGAGGACCAGAATATGCCAGATATTAACTGGAGCACCTTTACTAAAGCCACATCCAAGAGCAGGGTCATTCTCAATGCCCTACAGGGGGCATGCTTCAGACAGCTAGAGATGGAACCCACTTGGGAGGGAGCAATCTTAGACCTGCTACTCTCAAACGGGGATGGAAAAAGGATCTCAGATTTAAAAGTGGGTAGCCATCTGGGAACAAGTGACCACCAAATAGTGTGGTTCACAATAAACGCAGCTGTAGAGTCAAGCCATACAAAAGCAAGGGTGTTGGACTTTAGGAGGGCAAACTTTGGCAAAATGGAAGAGTGCCTCAGGAAAGTGTTATTTTTCAAATCATATTTATTGTTCAGCTTAAAATCAAGCCATTACATAATCACAATTTTAAAAACAATATAAATATATACATACATAACAAATGTAAAAATAGTCATACAAAAAAAAAAATCATATTTGTCATATTACTATTTCCAATTTATATTCCTGCTCATACATGCCCTTCTATGCCTGTATATTAATGATTAATGTACTACACATATTTAATGATTTAACAAAAAGAAAAAAGAAAAAAAAATGAAAAAAAGTAAATTTACAAAACGTGTAAAATGGGGCATAAATAAAGGCAAAAGAGGAAGTGCTGTAACATTAAAGGTAGTGATCATCATTAAATGCCACCATTATCTTTTTCTAAATGTAGTTTCTTTCTCTCTATAATGTTGAAGAAAGACGCCAAAGGGATCAGTATTTTTCTGCTTTTAGATTTCAAGAGATGTGTTACCAGATGTTCAGGCTCGTACTCTAGTGCACCTAGTATTTGTCCTAAGAGTTGTTTCCTATATCTATCATACGGGGGCATAAAGTTACTAGATGCGTTAAATTGTCTGGTCCTATCCTGCATCTGCACAAAACATTCTTCCTCTTTACTCATTTACTATAAAGATTTGATTTACATTGGCTGGATATACACTCAAATGTATATCTAGTCACCAGTTTCCTATACTCCGATTTATCTATCACTATCAGATAATTTTCCATGCCATGATTACTTTTATTTTTTGACATCCATTTACATACCTGATACTGTTTACAGAGTGCTAGATCATTTTGAATGTATATGTCCCTTATGCTTTGTATAATATTCTCTTTCACCTGATCCAATGGTAGTCTATGATAATCCATAATGCTTGTTATTAGACTAAATGGCTTGAGGATTTTCAGAAAAGCATTAGCAAACAGGCAAGAAGGAGGGGTGGAAGAACAATGGGGAAAAATCAAAACTGCCATCACAGAGGCAACAAGCCTTTGTGTGAAGCAAATCAACATAACAAAATGAAGGGAAAAGCCACTACGGTTCTCAAAAGAGGTGGCAGGGAAGGTTAAGAAGAAAATGATAGCATTCAGGAAATATAAGTAAACACAGAAAGAGCAGGACAGAGAACTATATCAGTTAAAGCAGAAGGAGGCAAGGAAGGCAGTCAGAATAGCAAGGACCCAAACTGAGGAAAAGATAGCCAACTCTGTTAAGAAGGAGGATAAAACCTTTTATAGGTACATTAAGAAGTGAAGAAAGACCAAAGGAGGGATACTGAGGTTTAATAAAGGGGAGGGAATGTGGGCAGAGGGTGACAGTGAAAAAGCAGGGATGCTGAACAAATACTTCTGCTCAGTATTCACAAAGGAAGAGGAGGGGGAGGTACCTAAACCAAACAATAGAAACTCTCTAGATAGGGGGGTTGGTGCTAGTCCATTCACAGAAGAAAGGGTACTGAAAGAACTCTTAAAATTAAAGGTGGACCAAGCAATGAGGCCTAACATGATTCACCCCAGAATTCTAAAAGAACTAATGGAAGAACTAGTGACACCATTGACTACCCTCTTTAACAAATCATGGGAGGATGGGGTGGTACCTGAGGACTGTAGGAGGGTGAATGTGATTCCAGTTCACAAAAGTGGGAGCAAGGCAGAGGCAGCAAAGTACAGACCTGTTAGTCTGACCTCGGTGGTAGATCGAAACCTCTGATTTAAGGGTGAACCCAGTCAGATGGTCCGATCACTACACCATGGGGTGCAATTTTAGCACCCCTCCTCGAAGGTCTACTCCTGTGAAGATGGTCAAATACCGCCCTTTATGAGATATTAACTCTGATGGCCTTATGGCAGTGCTTGACCTATTATCCATTCTGGTTGCAAACAGCGCCCCAGAGGACCTCGTGGTGGCCTATAACATGACCATTGTGGTGGCCCTGCATGTCATTGCTCCTGTCCATGTTCATGCTCTCTCCCTTCACCCTTGGTCTCTGTGGTTCGATGGGACCTTGAGAGAGATGCGGTGACAAGGACGAAGGTTAGAACGTTGCTGGCGGAGATCTGTCCTCAATGCCAATCACCTTAGGTTGATGGATCATTATCAAGCCTATCAATCTGCAATCTCTCCTAAGAAGACAGAGTTCCTGTCCAGGGAGATTGCAGTTGCTCAGAACTGATCAGCACAGCTTTTCTGAACTGTGGACAGGCTGTGCAACCCAGCCTGTCTACCAGTTCAGAAAGCGTTTTCTCAAATAGAGTGTGACGAGCTTGCTCGGTTCTTTGCAACTAAGGTGGCTGACATCAGGGCAGCTCTCCAGCCCACACACTCTATGGGTGTTGCTAGTGATCAGTGCTTGGCCACTGGCCTTCAGCTTTCCTGGAGTACCTCCGACCACCCGGAGTTCATGGATGTCATGAGGATTGTCCAAGATGCACACCCTATGTACTGTAGTTTGGACCCTGGACCAACTTCGCTGATTGTGGGTTGTACTGATTCCATCAGCCCAGTCCTTGCATGGATAGTTTAGTGCTCCTTGGAAACAGGTGAGTTTCCTAGCTCCCTGAAGGAGGCGGTGGTAACACCCCTTCTGAAGAAGGCTTCTTTGAACCCAAACTGCCATGCGAACTACAGACCAATCTCTAACCTTCCCTTTTTAGGGAAGGTGATTGAGAAGGTAGTGGCTGTGCAACTGGAGAGCCATTTGACCATCCATGAGATCTATGAACCCCTCCAGTCTGGTTTTTGAAAAAAGCATAGTACCAAAGACAGTGCTGGTTCAGGTGCTCAGTGATCTCTTGATGGCTAGAGATTGGAAGAACCATTCCATCGTGGTCCTTCTTGATCTCTCATCAGTGTTTGACACTGTGGACCATGGGGTTTTGCTTGACCATCTGAGGTACATCTGTGGCCTGTCAGGTACAGTCCTCAGGTGGTTTACATCTTTCCTCACTGGAAGAACTCAGAGGGTGGTGTCCGGGATTTATTCTTTGAACCCAGTTCCTCTGTCTTTTAGGGCTCCTCAGGGATCAGTTTTGTCCCCTATGTTGTTTGCAGTGTATATGGTGCCCCTCGGAGACATTGTAAGGAGGTATGGGCTGAAGTTTCACTGCTATGCTGATGATACCCAGCTATACCTTTCTTTTGCACCCGACCAGAATGGAGCTCTCTCGGTCTTTAATAACTGCTTGGTAGAAATCCAGGAGTGGATGGATTAGAGCTGGTTGAAGTTGAACTCAGGAAAGACTAAAGTGCTGGTTGTGGACCCAGGACGCTGGATGGGGGTTCGGGGTTAGGTTCCCCCTCAGGATTATTCCTTGGGGGTCATCCACTCCTGGCCTCTGAACAGGTGCATAACCTGGGGTAATCTTTGATCGGGGCTGACCCTGCATTCGCAGGTGTCAGACATCATCAAGACCTCTTTTTATCATCTGAGGAATATCGCCAGGATTAGGCACCTTGTTCTGTCCAGCGACCTTCCCACGCTGGTTCACGCCTTTGTGTCCTCCCACTTGAATTATTGTAACTCCCTGCATCTAGGGCTTTCAGGGGTTGAAATTCACTGTTTGCAGCTAGTGCAGAATGTAGCAGCCCAGATTTTGACAGGAACCTCTCGGTTCTGTCATATATCCCTGGTGCTGCACGGTCTGCACTGACTGTCTGTACAATGGCGAATCACCTTTAAAGTCTGTCTTTTGACTTATAAAGCCCTACATGGTCAGAGCCCTGACTACCTGAAAGAGCTTCTGATTCCTTACTGCCCCGAGCGATTGCTCCAATCAGCTGGCGTGGGATTGCTAAAGATTCCAAGAGTTTGTTTGAAATCTTCCGGGGCCCGGGGCATTTATGCATGTGGCCCCTTCTCTTTGGAATTCTCTACTCCGCCAGTTACATGAGTGCATGACTGTGGAGGGTTTTAAATGGGCCTTAAAAACACATTTATGGAACCAGGCATTTGGTGATTGACTGTTTTCATTTTAATGCTTTTGGATGTCTATGCACTAACTGATTTGCTGCAATTTGTACAAATGCTGCTTGCTTTTAAACCTGTTTGACACCTTGGTTTTAGAAAGGTGCCTTACAAATAAAGTTTTATTATTATCATTATTATTATTATTAAAATGATGGAATCACTTCTGAAGGAAAGAATTGTTGAGTACCTAGAGGACAGCGGGGCACAGGACAAAAGGCAGCATGGATTCACAGCAGGAAGGTCATGCCAGACAAATCTAATAGATTTCTTTGACTGAGTGACCAAAGTAGAAGACCATGGAGGGGCTGTGGACATGACCTACCTAGACTTTAGCAAGGCATTTGACACAGTCCCACACAAAAGATTAATAAACAAGTTAGCCAGCTTTGGAGTGGGTTTCAAAGTGGTAGCCTGGGTGAAAAATTGGCTGAACAACGGGATGCAGAGGGTAATAGTAAATGGAGTCCACTCTGAAGAAAGGGGGGTTACTATCGGGATACCGCAGGGTTCAGTACTGGGACCTGTCCTCTTTAATGTCTTTATAAGTGACATTGTGGAGGGACTGGAAGGAAAAGTATGTCTCTTTGCAGTCAACACAAAGATCTGCAACAGGGTTGATACACAAGGTTGGATGGAAATGATGAGATGGGACTTGCCAAATTAGAGGAATGGTCAAATGTTTGGCAATTAGATTCAATGCAAAGAAGTGCAAAGTAATGCACCTGGGAAACAAAAATCCAAGGGAAGAGTACACAACTGAGGGCAAGATACTAACAACAATAAAAATGGAGAGTAACCTGGGGGTAGTCATATCAGATGACCTAAAGGTGGGCAAGCAATGCGAGGAGGCAGTAAGGAGGGCTGGGGCGATATTGGGATGCATTGGGAGAGGCATCACCAGTAGAAAACAGGAAGCTGTTTTCCCTCTGTACAGACAGTTGGTGAGATCCCATCTGGAGTACTGTGTGCAGTTCTGGAGACCCCATCTCTGTAAGGACATAGACAGGATGGAGGTTGTCCAGAGGAGGGTAAATAAAATTATGCAGGTTCTGCATCAGAAGCTATATGAAGAGAGATTAAAGGAGCTTAATATGTATACCCTTGAGGAAAGGGGGGGTTGTCTTAGAAACTTTCAAGTACCTCAAGAGAATCAACAAAGTCCAAAAGGGTAGCATCTTTCAGAAAAAGGGATGTGCAAGAACAAGGGGGCACAATTTGAAGGTAGAGGGGGGACAGCTCAGAGGTAATGTGAGAAAGTATTTTTTCACGGAGAGGGTTGTGGATGCATAGAATGGCCTTCCTGGGGAGGTTGTGGAGTCAAAAACAGTGGGGGAATTCAAGAATGCATGGGATAATAAGCAGTTCCAGAGGTAATGCAGTCGAGGGAGGCTCCAAACACTTAATGCAAAACAATTACATATATATATATATATTTTTTTAACCAGGAGAGACACATTAAGCTGAAGCTTGTTTACAGGTGCGACCTGGGAGCACAAGGAAGTTAAGTGACTTGCTCTGGGTCACACAGTTTGCAAGTGGGGGCTGTGGGATTCAAACCCAGGTCTCCAGCTTTGCGGCTCAGAGCCTTAAACCACTGCACTATACTGCCTCCAAAAATGTTTTGAAAAAATCAAAACACATCATTGTATAAAAAGTCACAAGTTATATACAGTGAGAAGCCAAATAATTACATTGGACTGCAAAGGCAGACTGAAAAGATCTTTTAAATTGACTAAACTTGGAGAGATTCATCAGTGTATCAGGCAATTCATTTAATCAGTTAGGGATCCTAACAGCAAATGATCGCATGCCCAGCTGAGTACGCCAGAAAGGAGGCTTAAGGACTTTTTTTGCCATGTTCCTGGTGTATTGGTAGGAGACAGTGTGGAAGCAATTTAGGAGGTGTTAGACCTAAGAGTGCCTTTTTTCTATCAAACAGGTCTGGAGCTTTATTCTACTGGGTAGAGGTAGCCAGTTAGTGAGTGCCTAAAGATTACAACTATGAGGGTGGTTATCTGCACCAAGTACAAAGCACCACACCTTATTACAGATCAGCTTCACTCTGTTTAGCATTGTGTTGCATGCAGCTGCATAGACAGGGAGGCCATAATCTATAAGTGACAGAAAGGCGCTGGCCGCATCAGGACATCTAGCATCCCCAGTGAGACTAATCCTGTTGCAGTACAAGGCATCCAGTCTTCTGCTAACTATGGCCACCAGATCGTCAACGTGGATTACAAAAGATAAGGTGTCATCCAGAGTTTCTCCAAGGTATTTGAAGGTCTCCACCCGTTCAAGGTTTTGTCTTTTGCCATTTTGAAAGACAAAGGGTGGAGCTTTCCTCTTCTGAGGGAGGCTAGAGAAGAGCATGGTCTTTTTTTTTTTTTGTGTGTGTGTGTGTAATGAAGGACCAGTTTGCTGTCGAAGAACCACCTTTCAAGTAATCTAAAATTCCTTTGTAAAGCAGCAGTAAACTGGCAAGGTCGGGGTTTTTGGAATAGATGACTGCATCATCAGCATAGAGGAGTATGTTAGCTGTCTGACAAGCAATGGGTAGGCCATTTATGAAGAGGCTAAAAGGAGTGGGCCCAAGATGGAGCCTGGGATACATCAGTAGACATTCGCCTAATGTTGGACAAAGATTTATCAATCTTCTCCCACTGGGCATGATTAAAGGAATAATGCATGACAGGGTGTGTGTCGTGCTGGGATAATGCCATGCCTGGGGGGATTGGGCACGAGGCCTCAGGTCGAAAAGGCCCAATGCCCCAGGCGTGGCATTATCCCAGCACGACACACACCCTGGAGTGCATACTGTAATTCCTATTATACAATGGCAGTTTGTTATATATAGAATAAAAAAATAATTTTAAAGAATGTTTTTATTAGTGTGGACAATTATTTTTGTTTCTTAAGAGGAGATGCAAAAAAGATAATCTCCAAACAATCATCAAAAGATTCACAGTGCTGAGACTAGACCTGTGGTGTTATGCTGGGATAACACCATGAGTCCAGCCCCCGACTGACCAATCACAGTCCAAGATTCTTTCTTGCCATTGTATAATGGTGAGATAGATGTGATAACAATTAACTATTATGTGTTTTGTGACAAACCCAGGCCAATGAGTTTGCTAAGTAGGAGCTTACGATTAATCAAGTCAAAGTTTTTTGTAAGGTCAATATATATAGCTCCAACTATCAAATAAGTGACCAACATCATGACAAATTGCTTAGGACATAAATTAGCTTATAAATCTGCTGTCAATCTAGACAAGAGCAAAATAAAGTGTTTGCTTCTGTAGGAAAGGTGGTGGTAAGGATAAGTCAAACAGGCAGCTATCATACACATGGAAGAGCCAAAAATCATGATATGTGTGTTAAGGACGGTGGGGAGTAAATTGTGGGAGAGGGTTAGATAAGGGGTTAGAAAGAGGGTAGGCAGTACCAGGGGTGCAGGGAGATGTTTAAACTGGTTTCTAATGGAGGGAAGTGTGGGGGAGAAATGGAGGAAGGAGGGTGGCAGAATCCAGAGGGAGGGGAGGCAATAGGCAAATTCAGACTGCCCAGCTAAGGAGTGTGGGTGGGCAAGTGAGAAAGTGGACGGATCCCTGGAGTGAAGGGAGTAGGAAGAGGAAGGGATGGGATAGTTGAGTGATTATAGGTATGAAATGAGGGACCCAAACCAGTATTTGGAGATGAAGGAAGTGTAGTGGGACTTGCAATGTGAAGGGAGAGGGAGAATGGATAGGGATGAATAAAGGGAACAGTGGTGGATATGAGAGGGTGTGTTGGTTAGGGAGGTGACAGAAAGCATTGCAGGGGGTATCCAATCTGGTGAGAGAAGAGGAGGGAGTGGTGCCATAGACCATATCCCCATAGTCAAAAAGAGGAACAACCATTTTGGTAACCGGCTCTCAGTGTACCTGGGAGAAAGGCAATCCTCGCTGTGGTACAGGACACCTAGTTTGGATCAGAGTTTAGCATGTATGGCATTGATGTGGACAGAGAAATCTAGCCTGCTATCTGCTGAGTGAATGATCAATTGAGTTTCCTCTTGAGAGCTTTTATTTTTTTGCAGTTTGTTGGTCAGGTCTCTGTGAACATGGCTGAAATGACACCTGCGGCACCAGCACCAGTTCCTTCCAAGGCTCCCAAGAAGAAGGCATTAGCAGAAAAGCAACCATCTGGCCCAGCCTGTCTGATCTGATCCTTAAGGCTGTGATTGTCTCAAAAGAGTGTCATGGAGTATCCCTGCCAGTGCAAAAGAAGGCTCAGGCAGCTGGTGGCTATGATGTGGAGAACAACAAAGCCCGGGTGCGAGTGTCTCTTAACAGTGTGATGGGAAAAGGTAAACTGGTGCAAGTCAAGGGCTCCTATAAAGTGAACAAGGAGGAGCTGTAGACCAAAGTGAAGGCAGCCAAGAAAAAGGCTGCAGTGAAAAGCAAGAAGGAGGTAGATTCAAGAGGGATGTGAGGAAGTACTACTTTATGGAAAGGGTGGTGGAACCTTGGAATAGTCTGTCAGCTGAGGTAGTGGGTGCAAAAACAAACAGTCAGGGGATTCAAAAAGGGCTGGGAAATAATGAAGGGATTAGTGGTTACCTGGGGTGATAGTACCAGGAGGGAGACTAAAGAGAGGAGGGGGAGGGTTAGTACCCTGGAGGAACAATAGGTTCCAGGAATTATAGGGAACTTGTGCAGACTGAATGGACTTCTGGTCTTTTACTGACATCACTGTCTATGTTTCTCTTTGTTTCTATCTAACCACACA
This sequence comes from Neoceratodus forsteri, assembly GCA_016271365.2. Taxonomy (NCBI): domain Eukaryota; kingdom Metazoa; phylum Chordata; order Ceratodontiformes; family Ceratodontidae; genus Neoceratodus; species Neoceratodus forsteri. The sequence continues at coordinate 812,629,435 of CM028129.1, read as the reverse complement.
CTGAGGTACTTGAGGGTGGGGACTACTCCAAGATGGGTGCCATCCAATGTGAAAAACACAGGGAGAGAGGAGAGCTTGGCCAGCTCCTGGCTGGTGACATTGGTCATGGACATTGTTTTTTCAGTGTTGACCCAGAGTTGGTTGGACTGGAACCACTGCATGACAGTGTGGAAATATTGCTGGTGTGAGACTTCTGCAGCTGATGTCAATTGGCTTGAGGTGTAGAGAACTGCCATCTGCATATATGTGAATATGTGAGTTGGCACAGGCAGAGGGGTGGTTGTTTAGGAAAACTGAAAAGAAGATTGGACCCAGGCTGAAGCCCTGTGGTACACCAGCCTGGTGAAGAAGGGGAGGGAACAGGGCACCTCCTTCCTGTACTGACTGCTGTTGGCCTGAAAGCTAGGAATGGAACCAGTTAACAGCAGGGGCTGAGAGGTCGGCAGAGCTCAGCTTGTCTAGGAGAAGTGGGACACCAAATCAAAGGCTTTGGCCAGACCAATGAAAATGGACACCATGATGTGGTTCTGATCTATCCCAGAGAAAGTGGAGTCAGTGGCACACAGCAGGGAGGAGACATTGGAATGGTGCTTCTGAAAAACAGTCTGGAAAGAGAAGAACAGGAAGCTGGAGGAGGGAAGGAAGTCAGCAAGCCTGTAACATTCAAGTTTTTCTTGCAGCTTTGCAAGAGAGGGGTAGAGGGAGATAGAATGGAAATTACCAGGGATGGAGGGATCACTCCCCTTGTGGAGGGGGAGTACATTGGCAATCTTCCAAAACTGCAGGAAAGCACATTAGGTGAAGGAAAGGTTTTGGAGGTGAGTAAGGGGGGGAGGTGATGGCAGGACCTGAAAGATAGAGAAGCTTATTTGGACAGGCTGAGTGAGGAAAGGGTATGCAGGGTTTCCAGGGTAGTAATGGAGGGGAAATGAAACCCTGGAAGGGGGGAATTGAAGAAGAGGGTAGAGATGGGGAGGAGAGGAGAGACACCGGTGGGGGGAGGGGAGAGCACAAGTAGTGAAAAGCTCATCGACATGAGCAGTAACAGTGGGAGGGTAGAACACTGGTGAACCTTTAACCATTAGGACCGGGGGAGCACACCGGGCTTGGAGATAAAAAAGGGAGTGAATCATCTTCCAGAATTTGGCTGGGAAGTTAGGATTATTCTGGAGGCTGTCCTTAAAATAGTGGGATTTGGCAGTACAGAAAGCCTTTGTGCAAGTTTTCACAAGCACCCTGTAAGAGAGAAGGTACTTCAGGGAGTGGGATAATTTGTACTAGGTGCAGGCTTGATCACAGGTCTTACACATGTCTGTGAGATCATAGGTGATCCGGGGGGGTGGTGGGAAGACTTAACCATATTTTGCCTCATTTTAGATACATGTCTGGACACAAGTCAACCTATGTCCAACTAAATACAAGCTAGATCCAAGCACGTATATTGTTTAATTTTTCAATGTATTTACCTAGGACAGACCACCTGAAATGTAACATCTCATTTTTATTGGGATTCTGATTTTAGAGCTCCATGACCTGAAGGGTGGGGAGGTTAAGTGACTTATTCAGGGTAATACACAGAGCAAGTGACTACAGTATGCTGGGATTTGAACCTGGGTTTCTTGGTTCTCAAGTTTGAGCACTATTATACCACATTATTGGAAGGCTATGCCTGTGGTTCAGTGGACAAGCAGCCAGCCACTCCCACTTCCTGTACTATATAAGCAGTTCCTCTGAACCTCTCTCTCAAACACTTTTTGTTTGCGGCCAGAGGCTCTGTCAGTCTGTCCTTTGCTGCTGGCTAGGGCCTACCCTCCTCCCCACACATGCCTTGCTGTTTTGGCTTCTGCTTGTTTCATACCACATAGCTGCTCTTTATGCTATGCACCTTAATTATTTTCACCTGGTTCAGACTTACTCTGAACCCTAGCCCATGCAGCTCACTCCTGCTTCCTCAACTCATACCACATAGCTCATTGCTGTTGTTTTTACTGCATTGCCTAGCACTTGCTGCTTTCAGAGCATTATCTCCTTCAAGTCTATGTTCATCGAATTACAGATGCTGCTTTGTGTTTTTACACTGCTATTATACTTTGAAGGTCAGCTAAGCTACCGCTGATGCTGTAAACTAGTTTTAATATCTGCATGTGGGTCTCTGCACCTTCCATCCCTTTCTTGTTTTTCCTACGGCGGGGGACTTGGAGGTATTGGGGGAGTTGTGGCCCCGTGTGGCATACTTACTTTATGTTCTAATCCTGTCTCTGCCACCTAAAATCCTCAGAGTATTTGTTACCTTCATTGTCTTCCTTGAATGCCTGGCTGGCTTGCCCGACTATCCATATTTGCTGCTCCTCTGACCTATATTCAGGTCCATCCATATCTACTCTACTTTACAGACCTATGTGCAGGTCCTACCATTGCTACTCTGCTTGCTGACCTACGTGCAGGTCCACTCATTGTTTATGCAATCATTGCTCAATGCTCACTACTACCATTGGACCTTTGTGAGGTCCCATCTATCAATGCTCATTCAGCTCCTCTTCAGTTTTATGGGGCATGCTAGCCATACCATTCCAGGCTCAGGGCCTCCCTGCAGCCAACGTCTCACTCTGCATTTATGAAGTCCGCATCTTGAGCGTGCCTGACTTGGGGTGGGGTCCTTCTCACCTGGCCCATTGCTGGGAATGTCCTCACTTCGGGCCTGGCTTTAGCTGTTCAACACTCGATGGCAGCTCCTGGTGTGGAATTTAAGACTAGCCATGAAGGGTGGTTACAGCGATCCCTTTGGCTCTAGTATTCTACTACCAAGGCACCTTCACCACATTCTCCCTACGACTGCCTCTGATTCACCTGGTTTGTTTTTAGGGTGAGTAGATCAGGTGACTGCAGCAGCAGTTGTTGCTCTCCTCCTCCTCCCACCTTGGTTGCCCCTGATGTTGCAGAGTACTCTTGCAACCTTCCAGGCCATTCCCATTAGAGGGATTGAGTGAGAGCTTTCCTCTAAACTGGAATATTTTCCACCCCCCCATTGGGTTTCTAAATTGCAGCAGCACAGCCTTCACAAAATAAACATCCCAAGCCTGGAGGGAAGGTGACCTAGGCCTTGGATCACCAGAGATTTCCTCCGCAAAGATTTTTGTTTCTCTCCTCCATGCCTCAAGTCATAACCATTAGCCATAGTTAGTGTCCCCTAGTTCCTTTAGGTGGGTTCTACTGCTGGATGGAGGTGGATGGTTTCCCTACTTACCGTTCCCTCTCTCCTTAGGAGGTCCCCTCAATCTCCAGTGCAACCCATCATACTCATGCCATTGCTAATGCGCATCTCACTATGTTATCAAGCTGCCTGTTGCCTTATCTAGTACTATGACTCATAGCTATTGATTACTAACATGCTTCATACTACTACATTTCTTTTTGGGGATCCTTCCTAAGGTACTTTTAACCAAGGGAATCATCCCACGGCACCTCTAGGGGTGGAACCCTGTCCGAGGGTTCCTTGCCTTTGGTACCCCTACAGGGTAGTAATTCCTCTGGAATAGAGAGTGCGAATGGTCAAAGCCAAGTAACACAGTTGCACAAGCATAACATCATACTGGCTGTGTAGGCCACTGAATTGGAAGGCTAGGCCTGTAGTTCAGTGGACAAGCAGCCAGCTACTCCCACTTCCTGTCCTATATAAGCAGTTCCTCTGAGCCTCTCTCTCAAGCACTTTTTCTTTGCCCCACCATCTTCCCCTCCTCCTCCAGTGGCATTGCCTCTCTCCTTGAGATCCTTCCTAAGGTACCTTTAGCCAAGGGAATCATCCCCCAGCACCTCTAGGGGTGGAATCCTCTTTGAGGGTTCCTTGCCTTTGGTACCCCTACAGGATGTTAATTTCTTTGGAAAGAGAGTGTGAATGGCCAAAACCAAGCAACACAGTTGCACAAGTGTAACATCATACTGGCTGCATAGGCCACTGAATCTCAAAGTGGATCTAAAGCAAAACAACTAAGTTCAACTTTCAACACAGCTAAGAGCAGCTTTTGCCCCCATTGAAAAATCCCCCAATGACCTAATTGATATTAATACCTATTTCATAAACAATTTACCTTGGATAGCCCCATTAGATGTAACATATCAGTTTCTGTAGAACCAGCTGCTACCCAGTGTTGCAGCTGAGAGGAGTGAAGCACAAAGAGGTCAAATGATTTGTGCAAGGTCATACAATAAGCCGGAGGCTAATATAGTATTTGAACCTGGGAAGCTGCCTTTCACAGTCCTCAGCACTAGGCAACACTGCCATTACAATTATAATCCTAAGAACAAATAAGTTTAAATATGCAATTTTAAGGAGAACTTGATGGCTTAGTGGAATGATGATGATTGGTTACAGTCTTTCTCCTTTAGGTCACTGGTTTAACATACTGTAGAAACATAGAAGGTGTCAGCCCACCTAAGCCTAGTTCTGATTTAGAAATTGGGGCTGTAGTTTCTGAAGGCTGATATCTGTTCAGTGGCCTATCTAAATAAACTGTGGTGGTCTTGATCCAGTTTCTAGTAGGCAGGTATTCACATAACAAAACTAAAGTCACAGTTGGCACCCTTGTTGGTAGTCTCACATCAGAGGCCATGGCCTGAATGGGTATGCGGTGGCCCTATCTTGTCACCCACTAGAAGTGGTCCCTCTATGACAGGATTTGTTCATGTACACTGGTGGTGCAGTGTGGGGAAGTCTGTTCTATGACTACACACTTGGTATTGTCTATATACCTTCTATATGGGTAAATCGAGAAGTTTGGTTTCCTCCAGTGCTATTAATCTGGCACATTTTACAAGAACTAGAAGACTATCTACAAAATTAAAAAAATAATCTTACAAAGCATAATGTTTTGTTTGTTGTTTATTTATTATGGTTTGGATTAACACCTTTGAGCACAGGTGCTCATTTACAAATGTTCCACGTCAGTGGGAGAGGTAAACATACACACACACAGGAAGATTAACAATAGCTACAGAGGACAGTAACAACATTTTTTATCTAAATACTAATATGATACAAACATGAATAGATATAGACAAATTCATTACAAAAAGGTAATAAGGCTAGGGATAGAGGTAAGAAGAAAGGGGTTCTAGTTGGAAAGAAATCGGAGAGTTGGAGGGGAGCAGCCAAAGGTCTTGTCATGCTTTGTTCTAGATAGGTGGAGGGGGGGATAGTAACAGAGATGGGGAGCAGGGGAGTGGAAAAAGAGGAGAGGGGGACAACAATGGGGAGAAATGATGGAGGGAAGCTTGGAAATAATCTAGGGAAAGGGAAACAGGCAGCAAGCAAAGTAGATGACAGGAGGTCACTGCAAGTAACAGGGGTCCCAAAAAGGGTATGAGGGGCACACATTAGACAAGCAGTCTCAGTAGCTATTTGCAACAGGGTACTGTTTAAGTTGAGCCTTAAACGCCCAGTTTTTGTGAGGTTGAGTTTTCTAAGTCCAGGGAATTGAACCATAAAGGAGCTCTGTAGGTGAAGGATCACTGGCCTTGTGAAGCATGGCATCTGGGAAAAAGGAGATCTTGGTGAACAGATGAACGAGTGAGCTTAGGGGTGCAGGAGGGGGTCAACAACGTCACAGTTCCAGGTGTAAGTAAGCCAAGAAGTGCTTTTTTGACTAGTAAGCAAGTTTGATATTTGATCCTATTTCCTAGTTCTAGCCAATCCATCTACTCATATAGCTCACAGGTATGTGTAAGGTGATCTGACCCTGTAAGCAACCTGCAGGCCTTATTTGGACAACATTTATCCTTCGAAGAGAGGAAAGGGTAGCTGATCCATAGATTACAAGTCCATAAACTTAAGGTTTTTGTTAGTACAACTCAGTGTTGAGACTGCAAAACAATTCTAAACAATGCAGTTGCCATCTTATACATTATACAAAGAACTTTTAAGTCTTTTACTGATGTGCTAGTTGTTGTGAGCTAGGATGAAGCAGGAAGATGCCGTCACTCAAACACACAGGACTGGGATTTTCAAATGTGACAGTGCAGCTCTAACTCCTGATTCTGAGTCATGACCGTGTCCTCTGAAATACACCAAAATGTAATTTTCCCCTTTTCAGAAAAGTTCGTGCATTTACCACAGTTTATCTGCTTTATAGCCACTTGCATCAAAAATGTGATGCATTTGTCATTTTGATGCAAGTAGCATCTGAACTGTAGCAAATCATGGCAGTTGCACTGAAAAAGTAGACCACTTTTTAGCTGATCTAAGCTTTGTGTGCAGTTTGCCAGTATGATGCACAAACACACTGCATCTTGTGAAGTTAATTTTAAAAATCCAGTCCATTTTACCGCTATGGAAAACTAACAAAATAAAAAAAGACCCATTTTATCTCTATGGGAACCTATATGTACAATATACGAACAATGACTCCATGCAGTATGCAACAAGTGTCTCAAGGAAAAGATAAATGTGCCTTACAGCAATACAGAGTGAATGTGCTTCTATGTAAAATGAATATAAAGCATGAATGTCATTTACAATTGGAATAAATGTGCTGCTTGACTCCAGCTCCCCCTTTCCTCATTCATTTTGTTGAAAAGACAAATCTGTTGTATCCCTTCATATTGTGTGCTTTTACATTATTAACAGTCTTCAGCTATGTGATCAAGAGTATTCAGTACCCAGGGCGAGCTAATGTTACTAAGAATAAAGTTAGAAATTCCAGCACACTGCAACCACTGCATTCAGAACTCTGAAAACAAAAGATAAGGTCCTTTCTAATTGGTCATGTTGGCTCTGGCATGTAACATCATCATGTTTAGGATTTTATTTCTGTAAAAGGTTTTTAAACATTTATAACTTTTCCATGGCCAGGTGTATTATATGAGAGAGGGGAGGCAGATTTTTAAAAAGGCAACAGTGTATAATAGAAAAGGAGTCAAGCAAATCCAGTTTTTGGCCCTATTCTCTAAATGCCAGGTATGCAAAAATGAAAAACTGATGTCTAGTCCTCAGAGGTTCCAAGCTTCGTGTGAAGAGAAGAAACTATGCAACTCACATAAAGCGTGGTACAATTGCATGAATTTTACTAAGCACATTCCTACATTTCACATACTATGCACCTAGTAGTGAACTTTACTATGCGAGTTCCTACATTTCACATTAAAAATTCACTGTAAAGTATGAATTACTGTAATTTGCATAGTAAAATTCACTGCAAGTGCAGTGAAATACATAGTGTGCAATCTGCAAATGCTATGCATAGCGCATAGTGGCCAAATTCACCACAATTTGTGTGCAAATTTTAAATTCACAACACTCCTAGATTTTCATGAAAAATAATCATGCTGGAGGCAGAAAGAGCATTGGCAACATGCCTTCAACATCATTCCAAGTGTGACTTGTGCATAGGAGGCTGTATTTTCTAAGGGTCCTAACCTGCATTAGAGGTAAACTACAACAAAACTCTAGAGCAGTTATGCCTTATGTTGGTTTGCCTATTCTGAAAGCGGTTCATAGCTCAAGGGATTTCTTCCAGCAAAGTCTAACGGTAGCATACTAGCTGAGGTTCCAAGCAAAAAATGCAACAATACAGGTAATGGGTAACTTATACCTGTAGATAGTAGACATGCTTCAATGACTACATCCAAAATCTTAAGTCTAACCCAAGAAAAGGGCTAAAGGATGAAGCCAAAAAAGAAATAATGGACAGGATTGAAAGGTTTGCAGATTAAGGGGAAGTACTATTAATAGGGTATTTTAATATGCCTGATATCAACTGTATAATCGCATCAGCTGTAAGTGAAAGAAACCATAGAACAGTAGAGGTGCCTGCTCCATGGCACTGAGCGGTGAGGTGCCCACTCAGTATGCTAGCGACCTGGGTTTGTGCCCTGCACCCAGGACTGGGATTTTGGGAGTGAAGACTGGCAGGGAGAGTAAGGAGCATCCACCCAAAAACTGGGGTATGGCCTGCATCACTCTTCAAACAGCTCCTGGTAGTAGGCAGGCACAGGTGCACTTGGCAGTGTGGGTGACCACATGCTGCTGCTGTGCATTTTTCCCAGGATGCTACCATGTGCAGCCATTATATGGGGAGAGCAGAAGGAAGCAAAAACACAGGAAAATTGCCCATTCTGGAGCATTGGATGACAGTCCTCTGTGAGGAACCCCCTCCCCCCGGTCACCGACTGCCCAAACAATGATCCTTGCACACCTGGCCATCACCCCTGATGTTAGAGGTGCTTCATCCCTACTGGTAGGGAGGCAATCCCCTGGTAGGAATAAACTGGAACATAAGACGTGTTGGAAGATCTTGGGGAGCCTGCAGGTATGTGATGGTAGCAGGATTTCACTCTGTCGGGCAGAGGGGACCAGTGTGAGAGCTGGCATTCCTAAGAGTTATTTAATGAGCCAACTAGCTATATAAGCTATATTGGAAATAAAATTCACAAATGGCTAAAGAAATGTAGAAACATAGACAATGATGACAGCAAAAGACCAAAGGTCCATCCAATCTGCCCAACCTTCCTGTTTAACCCTGTGGCCTACTATTCCTCCAGTGTCTTAACCCTCCCTACCCTCCCATTCTCCTCTCAGATTCTGATGCTCGAGCAACTACTATACCTTTCATTCTGTCCCAGCCATGCTTAAAGCTACTAATGGCTTTTATGCCCACTATCTTGTCTGGCAGCCTGTTTCATGATTCCACCACCCTTTCTGCAAAATAGTATTTCATCATGCCCTCCTGAACATCTCTCCTGGTAGCTTCCATTCATGGCCACATGACTGCAAGCTGGTATTCAGTAAGCAATAATACCTGACAGGGTGGGCAGTATTGGGGAATACCGGACTGCCCAGGGGCGTAATGAGGCCCGACACCACAGGCAGAGGGCCTTATAACCCCTGGAAGATCTGATATTCCCCAATACCACCCACCCTGGAGGGTATTATTGCACTTAGAAAATGGGCACTGTAAAAGAAAATAAGTTTTATAAAAAGTGTAAATAAAAAATAGTTTAAAATACATTTTTTTAATAAAATAGTTCCTCCGCCTGCATTACAATGTGTGTGTGTGTGTGTGTGTGTGTGTGTGTGTGTGTGTGTTTTTTTTTTTTTAGATAGAGACTTTCCTTGTGTAAGTTTATATTTTTTTATACAGTTTGTGGTTGCCACGGAGTAAAAAAAAAAAATGTATTTTAGGGCTTTTCCTTCTCACTAATGAGCACCTACCTCAGAGCTGCTTTCATGTCCCTTCCCCCCCCCCAGATCGCGATCGCATGATGGGAAGTTTTAAAACAATGTACCACCTTTCAGGCAATTGTCTACCCCCCCAACAGTTTCTGAGAGTTTTTCCGGGCAGTGTATCTTTTCTTCCCTAGTGCATAGTTTCCCTGCCATTTGCTGACTGCTGTTACTTGTCCGTTGTGTCAGAACGATGTAGTTGGGATGGCAGAGCTGTCATACAGGAAGTGATGGCTTCTCACTTTGTTGTAAGTGGTGTGTCTCACTTTCTTCATCAATCAGTCACTGCTGCAAGGTATACCCCTTCCCATGACATGACCGCCGTGTACAAAAACATAAACTTAGCCTCAACTGCTACTTGGCTTGCATCGGGTAGGAAGATACAGAAGGTCGGGTGATAAGGCAGCAAAAAAGAAAAGTAACATCTAAAAACAGGTAGATTTTTTTGTTTTCTCCTAGTGTTGCTATTAGTTTGGAGTGGGATACTCAGCTAGATAACAATTTTAAAAATGAAGGGATCAGGGAATCGGGCCAAGGACTGGTGGTGGCAGTTCTGTAAGTTTGTTTCCTTAGAAATGGAGATAGCAGGTGAGAGGGATGGAGATCTGGGAGCTGCTGGAGGAGCATGAGACTGTCTATATTAGTAACAGCTGGCTGTTTACTTAAAAAAAAAAGATTGTGCATTTAGTTTGCTGTTTGGTGTCTAGTTTATTTCATTTATTTAAATTACAGTAAGACGGACTCACTTTGGGAATCTCATTCGCTACACTCGCTAAACGAAAAAACAACATGGCGGTGCTTGCCTTTTGAATGTTCTACTAGCCCACTAATATTCAGAACTATATGAGGCAACTGAGACTGGGGCTTGTTATTTCCCAGTCTCTGTTGTCTCATACCGGACTGGCAAATTAGCTCTTGCAGCCAATCAGGAACATGGATACACTTTGTCCATTTTCTAAAGTTAAATAGTTCCCTGCAGTTAACCCTGTTAATTCCTTTTAGGAATTTGAAGGTCTCTATTATATCTTCCCTCTCCCAACCAGTCTCCATCGAGTACATATTCAGTGCCTTGAATGGTATGTATGGTAAATAACATCAGGGTCTATGAACAGGGAACAAGCAATCACTTAACAGTTTGGTTTGACTCCTCCATGGCTAGCTGGCACAATTCTGCAGCATTTTTTATACAAAGCCAGCAGCCGGGACTCCTAATAATACAGGGGCATCAGTAATTATTTACACAGATACCGAGCGGCAGAAAAAGTAAAAGTTTAAATATGCCACTGGGTTCAAACAGTTCCTGCTTCAATGCAGGATTTCTTTGGCATAACATTCTATATAACAATGGAGCAGCAGCAAAAATAATTTAAACAAGGGAGACATAATGCCACTCCGTTATACTCATATTCTACCTTTCAGAGTGGACGTTATTTTGTATTTAACTGCCATTTTAAACATTTCTAAACATTCCTGCACCATATACATAAAATGGTATAAGCATTAACTTAATTAAGCACTGCAGCACTTTAAACTCATAATATGGCACAAAATGCAATCTATGCACTTTATTTAACCAGCACCTTATATACTTCAAGGCACTTTATATCATTGGCATTTAATGCAATAAATGCACCTTATTTAATTCTTGCCAGCTTGTCTTAGCCTAGGGCATTATTTTGGGGAGTTCTTGGTGAGGGATGGATATATGGAAACTAGAAATAAAAGTAGTAGGGAAAAAGTTTAGTGAGAGATAGAAAAGACTGACATAGGTGGTCAACTTATGCCAGGAGTGGAAAAAGGAAAAGTATAGTATAGGAAGATACTGTTGCGCAATGGATTTCAGTAGGAAAAAGAAGAAGATAGGAAAGGCATCCCTCCATTGAGGTTATCAGACTGGCAGAACGCAGTTCTGTCACAAGGATCCTCAGCCATCCATTTACTTCTTCTGGCAACTTGTTAAATAGTGCACAGTAATTGAAACCTTCAGACATGATGAATCAGTACATACACAATTTGTGCCACCTCTGGTCCCAGAACAGCTGCTTGACCATGGTTTCTTCTGCATCCCTGCATCACGCCAACTATCTCAAAAAGTGAATGCAGTAAAAGTGCAGGCTGCATTAGGATCCCTGGGCCTCCTCTTGTCTTCAACTTCAGCATGGCATCTTCCCTGTAGGAGCCTCCAACCTCACCAACACCATGGAAGTACTACAAAGAATTCTACAAGATACAGTGGACATCAAAGCTGTGACATCCCAAACTGCAGGGACCTTGCTGCACCGGGACAACATGTAGCAGGCATGGAGCACCACATTAGCCAGCTTGAGGGTTCAGGGAGAGAGAGAGATGCAGGGCTGCCTGAGGGAGCAGGACAGAGCAATTTGATGTTTTCTAATCAAAGATGACAAGCTTGAAAACCTGGCATGGTGGAACAACATCTGGCTGATCCACCTCCCAGAAGGAGCTGATATAATCCAATTCCTGCAGCATCTGATCCCAACAGTGCTTAATATTCCCAGATGCTTGCCCATTGAGATCAAGAGGTCTCACAGGCTGCCAAACCAGAAGACCATTCCAACGCATTATATTGAAACTTCTGAGGTATCCCATAAAAGAGAATATACTTCAACTGCTGATGGAACAGGGGCCACTGAACTGGGATAGTCACCGATTCTCCTCCTTCCAGGATTTCTCCCAGACCTCTCCCACCATCGCAGGGCCTCTGCTAATGTGAAGTGGAAACTGCACCATATGGGAGCCAAAACAACACTTAGGTACTCTGCACAGCTGTGAGTTACAGTTAATGGGCAGTTTACCAGTTCAAGATTATAGAAGCAGTGGAGGACTTGTAAGCCACCAATGGCCAGGTTACAGATTCCCTTCCTCTCCTTACAGAAAACCCTCCTGGCGTTCCACTTCAGCTGTGATAGAAACTACTGGGTCTACTGCTGCACCTTCACAGGGGGACCATGCCTCCAACCCAGATGATGACTCCCATTGGGTCCAACAGAGATGAGGAAGGGGAAGAAAGTATCAAAAGGCTGACATGAAAGTGGACCCTGGCCAATCTCTGATGAGACCCAGCAGTCATCATAGCACCACCTCTTCTCCTGGCTCCAGAGCAAGCCATGAGACAGAGTCTATGCTACCAACCAATAACTGTTTTGATCCTCTGAGCTAGATGCCACCACAGGGCTCTCTTCCCAACCCACAAATACTTTTGCCTGCCTTGTCAGGTGACTTTCCACAGCTTAGCAACCATCTGCCCCACTGAGCCAAAACACTAGATCCTGGGTGGACAGCGCTGCTTCACCACCTGTCTCTTCTCAGCTTTAGGCTCCAGTGCAGCCTGCTCCAGCAGTCCCAAAAGCTCAATGGTCCCCATAAAGAAAAAATGGGTGAAGCAAGTACTGATACTGTCTGGGATGTTACTCTTTTAATAATAACTGGTCAGCAATTTCTCTCAATGTACTGACCAGGTTGATATTTTCCATAACAACCGGCTGGTTGTTATGACATTCATGAGCCATGCAAGTAAAACTATGCTGCTGCCTCATTGGCCAACATTCTGTATGTGGGTGGGGCCAAACAGTCTCACAAACTGCTGGAGAAAAATTGCTGGTCTGTTATTATAAAATAAAGATGGGAGGGAGATATGAGAGTTTATCATTCTCGGATGCTTTGATAAAACCGGCTTTGCCTCGGGTTTATGGTAGCATCCCACAACTCAGGTGTGCATTAAATTCTCATATCAAACCCTTACCCATCCATTATTCTCTATTTTATTTTCTCCTCCCTTATGACTCTGTATTAGTGATGGGCGAAGTTGCCATAATCTGCTCTGTGATAAAATCTGCAAATTTCGGCAAATCCACAGAGCTGGGGACTGTTGTTTGCCTTGTTATTGGCTGTGTGAATTGATCAAATTTGCCTTGTGAATGGCCAATTGACCTGGGACCCTATTCACAAAGGGTGCAGATGGGATATGCGCCGCGTAAAGCCAGCGCCTAGACCTTCCGCACCTGACCGTGCACATTATGCCCCCTGTGCACCATTCAGAAACCTGCTATGCCCCTCCTACATGCCCAGTATTCTGGCTGAACATGCAGCTCGGCATGGGGGCAGCCTGAGGACAGGTGCTGGAGGTGTGTTTTCACTGTGCACCATTCACAATGGCATGGGTGCCTTGTGCGGGAAGGTGACAGCTACACCTTCTGAAGGTAGCCATAACCATTACGTGCCCCTCCCGGATGCCACCGCTGGTTACAGCGGGCATGGCAAAGGTCAACAGACCCCAAAGTGAGGCCACCACTGTTGTTTGGGCACATTTGGGAGGGTGGAGGACTGTCACATGGGGTCCCCCGCACCTCAGATCCATATCCACGTACACACCAGTCGGCAACATGGCACCCGACGGGCTCAAGGGATCCACTACAGGTCCTGGTCTGGGCAACCGACTGGCTGCATTGTTGGGTGTGCAGCCCCGCAGTGGCCCACCCTATGAACCTGCGCACCGGGAGATGGAGCTGCATAATGGAGCTGGAAGGGGACTGCTTTTCATGAATGCAGTCCCTGCATGGATCTATGGCAGGTGAGGAGCTGTGCAAGGAAAGGGGATACATGCAATTTGCACATATCCCCCCAGCATTCTTGAATAGGACCCCTGGTGAATAACAAGGTGAACTGTGCCTAAATTAAGGGTACCACTCTCCCTAACCTCCCGCTGGCACCCTCCTTCTTTCTCCTCCCTCCAGCAGTGCCCACAAAATGAACCTGCAACTAAAGAAAAGGGTTCCTTGGTGCAGAGCATCTGCTTTGCTCAGTAACAACAGTGATCACTTCTGTCTTGTAATCACTTTGATAAAGAAGTGGTGATGTCTTTCTGTATGTAAAACTTGATTGGTTGAAAATTCAACCAATCAGGATGGCTTGCCATCACAGTGGTAGCTCTACTGCTCATGGTGCCCATGACCCAAGTCTGGTAGCAAGCTCGGGAGTTAGAGGGCCAGCCAGGGGCAAGAGGAGGCTCAAGCATCCAAGGGACTGCTCTCCTCCTCTAGGGAGGGATGGGACTGGTGCCCAGTGTCAGTCTGGCCTGGCCCCTAGCAGCAGCTGGGGGTCAGCATGCTAGGCCTGCATTCAGAGGGGCAGAGGCAGGGCAGACACCATGTGTGTAGTGTATGGGAGCATGTGCAACTTGGCCATTGGCATCATATCATGCCACTTCCTCTATGCCAGGGGAAGAAACAGGGGACAAAATCACCTACCACCAGCAGGATGGTGCTCGATCCTCACAGGTGCCATATCTGATTAGTTGGGCTTACTAGTCCAAATACTGGATCCAGTCCCTGGTGGGGGTTAGGAGGACCCTGTCAGCCCTGCTGGGGGGGCAAGCCCTGGGGGTACTGTCTGACAGGTAAGTTCCAATGGGCATTAGGCTCATGGGGCTGGGGGGTCCGAGCTGAGGGAGACCCATCTGGTGGAGGTGATTTAAAAAAAAAAGAAAATCACTAGGAGCAAAGACATCACCATTCATGCCATTATCAGATAGGGAAGTCAGAGGTTTGGCATAAAAATGAGCAGATGCTTTTCTGCATGGGGGAAATGTTCTGTGTGCTGGTGTGGGGAGGAGAGTGTTGGGTGCCAGATGGGGGTTGGGTAAGGATCTGGGACAACTGGACATGGTTGTTTAGAGACAAAAAGATGGTGTGGGACTTGGGATGCATATATTTGTTGTGTGTGGGGAAGGGACTGACTTAAGCAGTGTGGGGGGACTGACTAAGCAGCCAGCCCTCCAACCTGCCACAGCCCATCAGCTGCACCAGCATGATGTGGGGGGGGGGGTTAAAACAAGGAAATCTGTGTAATTTTATGTGGAGAGAGACAAATTTTACAGCACAGTAGGTTGGAGGAGATTTTTTTTTAATTATGAAAGTCCACTGGCAAAATTGGCCATTCTGCCTCTTAATTTGGGAATTTTTTTTGCTAATGCAAATATGACAGATTCGAGCCAACTTTGCTGGTGGATTAAAAATCTGCAACATCTCTACTCTGCATCCATTCATCCCCTCTGAACTCCCCCCCCCCCCCAATTCAGACCACTGGGCACACACTATACTATGCTTTTTAAGGATTATGCTTTCCTGCAGCCCATTTGGTCTGAATTAGGAGGCTGGGAATGCACAGACCCCTCGCCCTGTCCTTATTCCTGTGAATGCCTAATGTTGTTTAACTTGCTTTTACTCATAACTGTGGGTTTGGAGGCTGGGAACCATATGACTACATTTTTCTTTAAGACCCCATTATTGCATCAGCCTGACGTAGCCTCTGTATGGTAGCATGCTGATCAGTTGTGGCTGACTATGGGTCCGGCAGCATGGTACTCATTTCCCTCCCTGTGCAGCCTTTTTCACGGTCACCCTGTTGTACTGAGGGCTTGTCCTTTCTACTCTTTTGGGTTTTTTTTGTATTCCTATTTTTGCAGCAGCAGCCCTCCATGACCACAGCTCACTGTTTTGGCTTATTTCCATTCGTCCTCCCTCATCCACTGAGGCAATCATGACCTTGTCACATAGGGTGGGGGGGTCAGTTGGAGTGGCTGGTAGGTTGGACCTCCACAAGTAAGTTTGCTGGTGGTGGCACTGGTTTAAGACATTTGGCCACTACCTTATCAAAACTGTCTGGGCATTTTTGGTGGCTGGGGACTGCCAGACATCTTCACCCATTCCACTTCTTCACCTAAAGACAGAAAAAGGCACGTCAGACCACCATGCAGCAGCCTTCACTTTCCACCATTAACACTCACTCACTGCTCCACAGATCAAAGCCCCTCCTCCCTTGCCCCTTCTCCTGCAGTACACTGTCCTTGAGTTTCCCCTGCTGTCCTTTCACGCTGTTAACCACTTAATTCTAACATTTGTTTGCCACATTGAATAGAGCTGTGGATCCATTTTTAGGGGCACTGGGACAGCCCCTTGTCTATAAGGACAGCAGTGAAAGAACTTTGCATGGCTGGAATAACAGTGGTACTGTTTCATCTGCCACACTGTAACATATGGTCTGATCTTGCACCCTGATCTAGCCAGTGAGACAACAGCTTTCTGACTTCCAGTTGTTGAACGGCTTCTCACCCATTGGACTAACAGACATGTTTACTGGTATTCTTTTGCATAACTGATCTGTGGGGGCTCTAATGTATAATATACTCATTACTCTGAAGATAAACTGTTGTGGTTCCCTAGTACTGTTGGTTTATGGTTGTTTTCCATTTTATTGCTACCCCAGGGAACCACTGGATCGGTGCCCAAAAGGTATGAAGAGGGATTGCTTGCTTAACAATCTGTGCCAGGGCTTTCCATCATTCTTGGATCCACAGAAGACAAGCTCTATGTGTAATTCTTGGCTGCAAGACTTCCCAGGCTTTGGTCAACATGTACCCCTTCCCCCCAGGAGAGGACTGGGTCCACTTCTGCAGTTTTGAGGGTCTGGTGGGTCCCCTCTTCCACGCAACCCATTTTCCCATATTTACCCCCTTTTAACCTCTCCACTCTATCTAGCACTCACTTCTTGAATGTGCTTGATTAATGTTATGGATGCTGGTGTCCCCATAAGCAAACTTGAATATGTGAATTCTACTAAAGGTAGGGCCCCCTCCCCATTTTTTCTTCTGTTCTAGGTGAGCATAATATTGACCAGTCAGGTAGGTGAGGTGGGATGGTTAAGCATGGGTTATTTGCTACAAGAACAACAGCACTTGTGGCCTCATTCCTCCCCGGAGCTTTGGCAAAGACCTAGCTGTGGTGAGAGAGGAATTTTTTAAGCCTGTTTTTCTGCTCTGGCTCTATCCTAGATAACCTGTACAGTGAACCTGTCCCATCAGTGCTTGTACCAGAAGACAAACGAAGAAAGACTAAAGGAGCTTAATATGTATACCGTTGAGGAAAGGAGGGAGAGAGGGGACATGATAGAAACTTTTAAGTACCTCAAGGGAATCAACAAAGTCCAAGAGGGTGGCATCTTTCAGAAAAAGAGATGTGCAAGACTAAGGGGGCAAAATTTGAAGATAGAGGGGGGGACAGCTCAGAGGTAATGTGAGGAAGTGTTTTTTCACAGAGAGGGTTGTGGATGCATGGAAGAGCCTCCCTGAGGAGATTGTGGAGTCAAGAACAGTGGTGCAATTCAAGAATGCATGGGACAGACATAAGGCAGTCCTAGTGGGGGGTAGGAGGAAGTAAGCTGTTGGTTAACTAGGATCTGCAGCTTATCTGTTAGGTAGGAAAATGGGCAGACTAGGTGGGCTAAGCGGTCCTTATCTGCCGTCAAATTCTATGTTTCTATGTTTCTACTTGCCTGTTGTAGCTACCCACAAACCTACGCCATACCTAAATCTGGATGCCAGTCTCAGGATGGGCTCACCAAGAACTGGAAACCCTCTCAACATCTCTTCCTTTCCTGCCTTGCCTCCTGCAGTCCCTTCCCCTTTCTCCTTAAGTCCCCCTCCCCACAGTGTACCATCCTACAGACAAATAGGAACATGATTCACCATACCCTCTTCCCTCTCCTCTCCCCCTCACACAGGGTACTATGCTTGTTAGGGGACGTATTTTTCAGTGAAACTGTCAAAATGCACAGATGTTCTTGGCTGAGGGATTTCCTCAGCTGATGACAGTGTAAGTTCCTGTTGTTATGTTCTTGCTCTCCACATATCATCAATTAATGGGTGATTCCCCCTACTTCTCTGGTCCTAGGCCTTGAAGCTTAGGTTCACCTGCCAGCAAGTGGGACCATAGTGATATTATAGTAGCTGTGAATTTCTTTGCTGTTTACATTATATATTTAGCTTTGTTATACTATCACTAGCTGTTAGCTACAGAAAGCAGTTTCTTCATACTGCTACGTGGTCATACCCTGTTGACTTAAGTTTATTATGTGAGGTCAGTCTAGTACTGAGGGCACACTTCTCGGACAGGTGCTCAGGTAAAGGGGTAATGTTCACAGGCTCAGATGGATGCCCTTCTTGACTCCTTTCACTTGGAAGTCTTCCAATTCATTTCCACAATAATGCCTTCCCTTCAGTACCTCCATTATGACAACCCTACATGGAATGTATGGGGGCTGAATTTCCCTGTTACAAGGAACTGTGTGCTTTCCAGGCTCAAGACTCTTATAGCAAAACTAGTGCTGCTACAGGATACCAAACTATAGCCAGATAAGATGACCAAACTGCATTGCGACTGGGTAGGGTCAGAAGTGCATAGTCGCACACCCATGCCTAAGGCGGGGATCTTTATCATCATCCATAAAACCCTTCCTGGTCTCTGGACATCTCACAGACTGATGCAGCCAGCAGATGAGTAATAGCTCAATTTATCACCCCAGAGGGCCCATTGGTTATGGCAAATGCCTATGGCTACAATCAAACATTGTTCAACACCCTCAGCAATGTGGTTGCCAACTGGTCACTCCCACCACCCCTTGTTTGTGGGGAAATTTCAACCGTACCTTAGAAGCATGCCTGAACAAGAACTCAGGGAACCCTGAGCCTCATGTCAAGACCCTTGTGGCTGTCAAAGGCATGATATCGGTGCTTGGCTTAACAGATATCTGGTGTCAACAACATTCCTAGACCTTGGACTTTTCCTGCTTCTCAGTCTTGCACTCTACCTGCAGTATGATAGATCTGTGACTGACCTCTCCCACTGCCTCCCAGATTGTGTTCAACTCACACCTTGCCCCCCCAACTCTTGTTGCACCATGCCCCAGTGGCACTGACAGTCTTCTGGGGCCCTACGCCTCCAAAATCTGCCTCTTGGCAGCAGGATCCTCAGTTGCACCAAGACAAGGATGTTCTTCCCTGGCTCCAAAAAGAGGCAATTATATACTTTGAGCTGAATGGCACTGGGGATACCACCAAAGCCACCCTCTAGGAGGCCTTTGAGGCTTTTCTCCATGGTCTCATCATGAGCTTTGCAGCTTGACAATGCAGCTGTAAGTTGGCTGGCTAGTGAGGATCTTAGGAAGATTAAGGATTATGCTTGGAAGATTAAACCTTTAAAACTATGTACTGTCTCTCTAGATGGTGCAGGCAGGGTCCTGCATTTACTTACAGTAGATGCCTTATGGGCATAGGCAGGTCACAACTGAGTGCTTCCAGCAAGTGGGAACCACCCTCTGAGGTTAAACTGCAGGCAAACCTAAACTGACTGCAAGGATTTTAAAGCTTGAAGATGGAAACAACACTTTAGCTTCTGAAGCCAGAGCCCTTCTTCTAGGCTGAGAACACTTGCGGTATCACAGGCCTGTTAGATTACATTCAGCACACTTCTGTTATTAAGCCCACATTCCAAACATTTATACCATTTTCCCAGACTTAGCTGGCTAGAAACAGAATCAGTAGTCTTCTTTGATGCAAACTGTGCTGTTGGCAATAACAGTTCACATTAGCTCACTGGGATCCATCAATACAACTTGCAGTTAGCATTAGCTCGCTGAGCTCTTTCAATACAACTTGCACTTGGCAATAATGTTTCACCATAGCTCACTGGGCTCTTTCAATACAACTTGCACTTGGCAATTCAGACACATTTATATATTAACTGGACCATCCACGGTCACTCAATTGGTAAGGGTCCACCCTCTCTCTGTACAAGGGAGCCCCACAGGAAGGAGGCATTGGACACCACAGGGAAAGGAAGCAGCTCCTGGTGGGGGACTCAATTATTAGGGGGCTAGAACTGGGGGGAGCAGGGAAAACTGAAGTAAGGTGCCTGCCTGGCTGTATGGCTTAGAGGGACAGAAAGCGTATCCTCAGGATCACGAGAACAGCTGCACGGGAGACTGAGCTGAACATCATTGTCCACCTAGGGATGAATGACTTGGCTCAACAAGAGATTAGAGCAGTGCAGGAGGAGTTTGTGGATTTGGGGAGGGGCCTAAGGCAAGTAGCACACACAGTATCCTTCTCAGAGGTGCTGCCTGTCTATAGCAAGGGTGAGGCGAGGGTACTTTGCACCATGTGATTCAATGAATGGTTGAAAAAATGGTGCAGAGCACAGGGGTTTGGCTTCATTGGAGACTGGGGTTCCACCTGGAGGGATACCAGCCTATACTGGTAAGATGGTCTGCATCTGTCCAGAAAGAGAACAAGTCTTCTGGGTAATCGGTTTAAATGCTTTATTGGCAAGCTTTTAAACTAGTCAAGGGGGGGAGGCAGTGATAAGCAGCAGGGAATTCCCAGCCTCCCCCTACAAAACAGGGTACTAGATGAGGTAAAGGCCGAGGTAGAAAGGTCAGTAGGGAGCAGGACAGGGGTAAATGGAGCAAGCAAAGTCAATGAGAACCGGGATGGTGCTACAAGAGATAAAGCCATTAAAAAATGGAGAGCAATGAGTACCAGTGCTCATAGTCTTGGTAACAAGCTTACTGAATTAGTGGCCTTGATGGAGGAGGAACATCTGGATATCATGGCAGTCACAGAAACATGGTACACACAGAACCATGACTGGTACGTAAACATACCAGGATATACTATCTACAGGAGGGACAGGGAGGTTAAAAGAAGAGGAAGAGTAGCTCTCTACTTAAGGGAAGGAATCAAAGCAACAGAACAAAAGGGTAAACAGGAAGGAGAAGAAGCACTGTGGGTCAATTTGGAGACAGGCAATGGCACCACAATCTGCACAGGGTCTGTATACAGACCCCCCTCTCAGGGGGAGGAAATGGACAAGGAAATGATAGAAAGTATCCTTAGAATGACAGAAAAAGGGAAGATATTGCTGATGGGGGATCTGAATATGCCAGATGTTAAGTGGAGTGCAATTGCAGCAGCCACTTCTAAGATCGGGGTCATTCTAGATGCCCTACAGGGGGCATGCCTTAGACAACTAGTATTGGAACCCACTCGAGAGGGAGCAGTCTTAGACCTGGTACTCTCAAGTAGAGATGGTGAGAGGATCACAGATTTAGAAGAGGGTGGCCATCTGGGAACTAGCGACCATTGAACAGTATTGTTAACACAGCAGTAGAGTCAAGCCACACAAAGGCAAAGGTACTGGACTTCAGGAGAGCTGACTTTGCCAAACTGGGTGAGTGCCTAAAGAATGCACTAGCAAATGGGAAGGAAGGAGGGATGGAATAACAATGGAGAATAATCAAAACTGCCATCACAGAGGCAACAAGCCTTTGTGTGAAGCAAATAAACAAAACAAAATGATGTAAGACACCACTATGGTTCTCAAAGGAGGTGGCAGGGAAGGTTAGGGAGAAAAAGAAAGCATTCAGGAAGTAAAAGGAATCACAGAAGGAGCAGGACAGAGAATTGTATCAGATAAAGCAAAAGAAAGCAGGGAAGGCAGTCAGAACAGCAAAGGCTCAAACCGAGGAAAAGATAGCCAACTCAGTTAAGAAGGGGGATACAACCTTTTATAGGTACATCAGGGAGTGAAGGAAGACCAAGGGAGGGATAGTGAGGCTTAATAAAAGGGAGGGGGTGGGAAGAAGGTGACTGTGAAAAGGCAGAGATACCAGTACTAAACAAATATTCTTCCTCAGTATTCATAAATGAAGAGGGGGAGGTACCCAAACCAAACAGTAGAAACACTCTGGATATGGGGGTTAATACTAGCCATTCACAGAAGAAAGGGTTCTGAAAGAACTCTTAAAACTGAAGGTGGATAAAGCAATGGGGCCTGATGGGATTCATCCCAGAATACTAAAAGAACTCTTTAACAAATCACGGGAGGATGGGGTGGTACCTGAGGACTGGAGGAGGGTAGATGTTACTCCACTTCACAAAAGTGGGAGCAGGGCAGAAGCAGGAAACTACAGATCTGTTAGTTTAACCTCAGTGATTGGGAAAATGATGGAATCACTGCTGAAGGAAAGAATTGTTGAGTACCTAAAGGCCAGAGGGGCACAGGACCCAAGGCAGCATGGATTCACAGCAGGAAGGTAATGTCAGAGAAATCTAATAGATTTCTTTGACTGGGTGACCAAAGTAGTAGATCAGGGAGGGGCTATGGACATGGCCTACCTAGACTTTAGCAAGGCATTTGACACAGTCCCACAGAAAAGATTCATATACAAGTTGGCCAGCCTGGGAGTGGGTCCCAAGATGGTAGTATGGGTAAAGAATTGGCTGGAGAACAGGACACAGAGGGTAATAGTAAACGGAGTCCACTCTGAAGAAAGGGGTGTTACTAGTGGGGTACCGCAGGGTTCAGTACTAGGAGTGGTCTTCTTTAATGTCTTTATAAGCGACATTGCAGAGGGACTGGAAGGAAAAGTATGTCTCTTTGCAGATGACACAAAGATCTGCAACAGAGTTGATACACAAAGGTAGGGTGGAAAGGATGAGAGGGACTTGGCAAGGTTGGACGAATGGTCAAATGTATGGCAGCTTAGATTCAATGCTAAGAAGTGCAAGTAATGCACCTGGGAAACCAAAACCAAGGGGAAGAGTACACAATGGGGGATGAGATCCTGACAACAACAAAAATGGAAAGGGACCTGGGGGTAGTCATATCAGATGACCTAAAGGTGGGCAAGCAATTTCAGAGGGCAGTAAGGAGGGCTGGGGTGATACTGGGATGCATAGGGAGAGGCATCACCAGTAGAAAACAAGAAGTTGTTATCCCTCTGTATGGACAGCTGGTGAGACCCCATCTGGAGTACTGAGTGCAGTTCTGGAGACCCAATCTCCACAAAGACATAGACAGGATAGAGGCCATCCAGAAGAGAGCAACTAAAATGGTACAGGGTCTGCACCAGAAGACATATGAAGAGAGACCTAAGGAGCTTAAAATGTATAGCCTCGAGGAAAGGAGGGAGAGGGGGAACATGATAGAAACTTTCAAGTACCTCAAGGGAATCAACAAAGTCCAAGAGGGTAGCATCTTTCAGAAAAAGAGGTGTGCAAGAACAAGGGGGTACAATTTGAAGATAATGGGGGGTTGGCTCAGAGGTAATGTGAGGATGTATTTTTTCACGGAGAGGGTCGTGGATGCGTGGAACAACCTTCCTGAGGTGGTTGCGGAGTCAAAAACAGTGGCGGAATTCAAAAATGAATGGAACAGTAATAAGGCAATTCTAGGGGGTGGGGGTAGGAAGAAGTAGGCTGTTGGCTAACTAGGATCTGCAGCTTATCCATTAGGTAGTGAAATGGCCAAACTGGGTGGTCCAAGCGGTCCTTATCTGCCGTCAAATTCTATATTTCTATGTTTCTCTGAGCATTGATCAGATGCTGGGTATAGACAAACATAAAGTCCCAATTAGGTCTACATGGCCTTTGCTGCCCCTGTAAGCTTTTCTTTAGTTGCCCTTAGCAGATGCAATTTTACTCATACAGGAAATCTTCACAGGAATGGCTCCCCTTCATGTGAGGTTCCTGAAGACATCAGCAGTCTCACTGCTGAGGCAGGTTCCGCTGTCTCACAGCTGGCTTGGCATCAGGTTACTGGACCCATGTTTTTTACCAAATATGAAAAGGCTTAAACTAGCTCCTGGAGGACATTTTCTGGCAACCCTCAGGCTAACAGGTTCTGCTTTAGGTAGCCACTGATTTTCCCTTTTAGCAGAGGAAAAGCCCCTCTCCCCTGTGGAGGGCTTACACTGGATCACTAGGCCCATTTTGCTTGCTGAGGGCCTGAGCCCCCTCCCCTGTGGGTGGGGCTCCCGATCAAATCTGCTTGAACAGCCAGAAAGCACTGACTTTTATAGGGCTCTCCTGAGGCTTCCTATTGTCTGAAGCTGTTTTTTGCTCCAGCTATGATTGGCTGAAGTGCTTGTCAATCACAAAAAATGAATTATTCATAAAGCCTCCTCAATGCACTACATGCTCTTTGTTTTGGCACCTGAATTTAGGTTCCTGCAGTTCCTCATAAGCACTCTGCAATTTTCCATGAGCTTTGGCAAAAGTTCCACAAGTGCTGGCTTGAAATTCCAACTTTTTGATTGGCTGTTGCTGCTTAAGAATGGCTGCTGAACACACAATCCTAGTAGCAGATTTAACACAGTCCCAAATGAAATCCTGGTGTAGCCAGAAATAATGCTTAATTTATTTAGTTGCCCCACAGTTCAATAGATGTTTTTGTGCCCTGTTAAATGCTTCCCAGATTATGAATATTGCTTCAGTCCATAGCCTGTCGCTACACCTGTAATTAAGTGCCCCTGGGCAGCAGGCAGGCTGATTAACTAAGTCCCAAACATTTAACTGGTGCAGACAGGACAATTTCTTATTTATTTTAAACTGTTCCCCCTTTCACAGTATCCTTTTTAGTGTCCAAATGGCAGTTGCTGCTATTTTATTTCTTTACATATTTGTTCCCCAGCAACAGCTGCTGAAAATAGCTATTTCCCCTAGGGCAGACAGAACCCATATGAATATTTATAAGGATTGTGGCTCTGCTCATTAATATTCATGAGCCCCGATCAACAACATTTTGTGGCTTTCTTTATTTAAAATAAAAAGCGGTCTGTCCTGACCCTTGCTGAGGTCACCACTTCCCACTCTGCCTAACGTAGGGACCAGGACCACCGGACACTCTCCTGGAAGACCACAAAGTCAGTGGTCAGTAGATTAAAGACACAGCTTTGTGCATGCGTGACCCCCGTTAGCACCGGAGTGCTACTGAAGAAAGCAACAGGTAATTTTTTACGTTTTTAAGCCCAAAAAGGGCTACCAAAACACTGGGGCTGTTTCGGGGGAGGCCAAGGGCACAAAAGGACTTGGGCCGTGTAGTAAGGCTGGGGAAAAAAAACAGGGAAGACCTGGCAGGCAGCTGGAAAGTGCTCCAGGAAGTGGGAGCAAAACAGGAGCAACAGCACAAGGTAAGCCCCCATATTTGGGGTACAATTACTTACTGCTAAGTAGTTGCTAATCACAATATTGGACTATAAAAACATATTATTTGTTTCTCATAGTAGAGCTTTTGTGGACAAATATAAGGTCATTTTAATAACATTTGCAGGTTTGTTCTTAGAGTTCCAAATGGGACACATAATTGTGCATTATACCAGGAACCGGACATTCTCCCCTCTTTAATTAGGATTACATTTAGTGCAGTTTTGTTTTCTTATGGAGTAGCAACTAATTCTTAACCTACAGCACTTGCAGATGTAATAAAATTGAGGTACAAAAGTCACAATACAAGATACAGTGAAACATCTCCTTATTTAATTCCCCCATGTAGAACTGATATGTACAAAAGGGCCTTTTCATGGTACGGACAAACATTTTTAAATTAATTTATAGGGGTGGTCAAAATAGTTAAAAATGCAACATGTTTTAAACAACTATAATAACTGGCGTGCGCTTTTCCGCCATAGGGAAACCCGGTTGTAATTTTCCGTTACAATGGCAAACATGCACTATGTTTCCACATAAACCACACATGCACCAGTCGCCATCTTTCTTCACCCTTCTAAGTATGCTGGAGCAATTTGCTGGGCCTCAGATTTCACCGCCACTCACAGCTGGAGGTAAGTTAATTTTTTATTGAAGAAAGAAAAGACAGACTTTTTCTCCACTCACTAACCCCCAAAAAAAGGAAAACCAAACAGAAATTTTTCAAAGAGGCGGGCCAGGCACGCATGAGCCAGTGTGTCTCTCCACCTGTTCATGATGTAAGGACACTGATCTGCTTGTTTATTTTGTATAACTGCTGAGGCAAAAAAGTGCAAGCCAGCAATTATATAAAATAAAATATGAGGTGGTTGTGTAAAACTTGATTTTACACACACCCTCATTGTGGGATGTATTTCATAAACCCCGAGGGTGAACATCCCACAACTCAAGTGTGTGTAAAATCTCGTTACACACCACCCCCTATATTATTCTCTATGTTATCTGAGTTGCTACATGCTGTCAATCAGTGTGATTGTAAGTGATGTATTGCCCTATTTATAATTATTGTTGTTGTTGTCTATGTTTAATTATTTTATGTCAGACATGGCTGATAAAGGGCTGTGCCCAGTCTACCTCGTGGTCAAAAAAACAAACTACTGGTGGCACTAAATCAACAGAATGGAGCTTGCTGAGTAAGATTGAGTGGGACATCAAATTGAAAGCTTTTGCCAAGTCAATAAAGATGGCTGCTGTGATGTGACCCATATAGATCCTAGAATGAATAGTATGTGTGACCCACAGTGGGGAGGATGTAGTGGCCTGTTTTTTCTTAAAACCTGCTTGGTGTGGGGAGAGGGTATTTGCACTTGTGAGGAAATCAGAGAACCTTGAGTGGACTAGGTACTCTATGAGGTTGGCAAGGGAGGGGAGAAGGGAGATAGGGCAATAGTTCCCTGGGCTGCAGGGGTCACTGCCTTTGTGGAAAGGTAGGACCTTGACTATTTTCCAGGCCAGAGGGCTATTCTTGTGGAGAGGGAGAGATTGAACAGGTGTGTTGGAGGAGGGAGACAATGGCAGGGGTTGAGGTTCAAAGGTTCTTAGGGTCAATGCCATCAGGGCTGCTTTTTGCAGGATTAAGTGACATTAGGGCACTCTAAGCCTCCTGTTCTGAGATGGGGGGTGGTAGCCATTTGGGGAATGTGGATTTGGGGGCTGGGGGGGCCATTGTAAGGCAGTCAGGGAGTGTACAAGAGATAAAATACTTGTTTAGGGCATCAGCTACCGAGGAAGGGTCATAGAAAAGGAATCTGTCTAAAGAGGTGGATGTAGTTGTCGGGGGGGCGGTCAATAAGGGAGTGGATGGTTGTCCAGAATTTAAATGAAAAGCCTTGGTAAGTGTGAAGCAGTTCTTTGAAGTAAGCTGCTTTGGCATTTCGGACAGCATTTGTACACTTGTTTCTATGTGTCCTGTATACCTGGAGATCAGTCTGCGAGCAGGAGGATTTGTAGATAGCCCATGTGCAATTACACAGTTTGCACTGGGCAATTAGGATGGCATTTATCCAAGGGTTGTGGATATTTTTAACCCACAATTTTAGGGGTGCATGGGCATTCCATATCCTGGAGAAAGTGTTGATGAAGTAGCTGAGGAAGGGGGCCAGATTTGTGGTGGAGAAAATGGGGACCAGTAAGCATTTAAAAGGTCATGTGAAAGGGCATTTGTGTCAACCACCCTGAGAGGGTGGTGCCATATGTATTTAGGGACTGATTGGAGGAGATACACCTTTCCTGACACAATAGGTCAAGCAGTGGTCACTAAAAATGTTGGAAAGGTTCCTGCAGTTACAATGCAGTGGGGGTAAGAGGAGAGCACACAGTCCAATAAGGAGTGGTTTGAGCAGCGGGGGTTAAAACCCATTGGTTCCTTTATGAGCTGTGTTAGATTCAGCAATTCGATATCATGCAGTGTGGACTTGGAGGCAGGAGCGAGCCAGTTTAGACTGAAATTGCCAAGTAGGATCAATTTCCCAATGGTTGTGTGTGAAGAGATGGAGGAAATGCAGGTAATTAATGAGGCTGGAGAGAGCTTAGAGAAGATGTATAAAGCTCCAATGTACAGGGGGACAGTGGCTGGGATGTTTAGCTTGGCTGTAATAAATTTGTGAGGGGGGGGCTTCACATAATGAGATGGAATAGGAGAGGAATTGGTGAATATAGAGGGCTAGCCCATCACCCCATTTGACCCTATCCTGGTGGAAAAGGTTGTAATTATTAAGGGTGAGGTGGGAGTCAAACACTTTGGATGACAACCGTGTTTCAGAAATGCAAAGTACATCAGGGGAGTGCTGGGTAATCCAGACTTTTAGGTCATCTAGTTTAGGAAGAATGCTCCTGGCATTGAAGTGGAATGTTGAGGCCTTTGGGCAGAACGGGGGAAATGAAGAGGATGGTCCAGGGTTGAGTTTCATGTCCTCTGCTAGAGCAATAGGAACATTAGTAAGGGAGGAGGGAGGAGGTTTTTGTGACTTTGCGATGTCAGGTGGGGAGGAATGGCAAGAGAAAGGGGTGACAGGTCCTGCGAAAACTTCCATGCTAGCAAAGGAGAACATTACTTCTAGGTGTATTGGGGCGATGTAAAGGATGGAGTGGGGGGATAGTGAACAGAGGGGATGGGGATGGAAAGACTGGGGGAGAGAGAGTTTGAGGGGATAGCAGAAGTTGATGAGAGGGTGGGGGGGTTGAGACAGATGGGTAATAGAACAGATAAGAGGGTAAGCAAACCAAAGCAGAGAGAGAGAGTGGGGGTGACATAACTGGGCTGGGGCAGGGGAGAGAGCTGAGATATATTGTGAAGAAAAAGGGGAGAGGTATAGATTCACTACCTAGTGTCTATATTTATATATACATGGAGGCAGTATAGCGCAGTGGTTTAAGGCTCTGAGCTACAAACCTAGAGACTTGGGTGTGACCTTGAGCAAGTCACTTAACTTCCTTGTGCTCCTAGGTTGGACCTGTAAACAAGCTTTCAACTTAGTGTCTCTCTCTCCTGGTAAAAAAAAAAAAAATATATATATATATAGTTTTATTTCTTTCAGGTCACAAGTGATTTCAGTAGCAGGGTATGGGATAGAATTATTAAAACTGCAGGATGAGGGTCAGAGCTGAGGTACTTGGTGAAAATTGACAATTTCAGAGACTTGTACTATCGGTTGTGATTCTGGAACTGGGAAACATCAAGCGTGTAGCACCTGTAGGGGACAAAATGAGGAGTACCATGCAACAGGGCGGGGGTGTGTGCAAAAGTTCACTGATTGTTTTTCGTCATTCTACCATGCCTATATAAGGCACATAGCTTTAGGGTGGGGGGATGGTTGGAGTGGGAGAAGGGAATGTGCTTAGTAGTGCCACTCTTTATGTGGCACCGCTCCAACCACTGGCTGGTGCTGCCTAAGCTGGATGTTCCAGGGCCATGTGTTTCGTGGTAGCATTTTAAAATTGATTTAGTTATTGAATTTTGGTAACCAGGTAGGCCCACTGAGACAAGACAGTCCCTTTTTCAGTGGTGACCAGTAAGTGCAGTACATCGATAGTGCAATAGATGACACAGGAACCCATACAGGTATGACAATTGCAATAATAAGACCAACTAATATAGTTACAGGAACATGTCACAATACAATACAATTAAGTCATACAAACATTCACAATTAGCATAAAATTTTTTTTACAGAGATCATTACTACGGCAGTATTCTGTGGCAGGCATAACTAGCATAATCATCAATCCCCATTTACAGATAACATTGCACATAATTCAGATTGTACAGATAACATTGTACCTAATTGAGAAATCCAGTGATGCTAAACACACAGGCAGTGGACAGGTAGAAAACCCAGCAGCCATTGAAAACAGGAGCAATGCAGGGCAGCTAGATGAGCCTGTAGCAAGCACTGAAATTGAGGGAGTGAAGAGCAAGCCAGGACAGAGGAGGGTGACGAGTTCCAGGAGGACACAGCAGAAAAGGCGAATGTTCTTTGGGCCACAGAGAGACACAGGTTTGGCACTATGAGAAGGGGTAGGGAGGCAGATCTGAGAGCACACATTGGATGATATCAGCTAGGTAAGGAGGTGTGAATCGATGTACCAGCTTGTAAACAAAGCTCAGGGTGGAATAGTGCAGCTTGGCCTCATAGGGCAACCATCCCAGGGCAGATAGGACATCACAATGATGATGGTGAGCATGGGTTCCCAGAGCAAACCTACCCACTCTGTGGTAGACCTGTGAGAGATAAGATTATATGGTTGCAGAGGTTGAGAGAAGCAATGGGACACCATACAGGAGGAGAAGCAGGAGGGTGGCATTCACAATCTTGTGACAGGCAGTTGAAGTAAGGAAGGGACTAATGTGGTAAAGGACCCCGATTTTTTGATATAGGATTTTGGTGAGCTCTGTTACGTATGCATCCAGTGTAAGTGAGTTATCTAAGGTGACCCCCAGGTATTTACATTACTTAACAGATTCAAAGACAGTCCCAGTACATAAGAACACAGCCAGATGGGGAGGGGTGCATGCAGGTTATCTAGAAAACAACATGAACTTAGTTTTTTCAGTGTTTTGCACCATTTGCTTTTGAATGAAGCAATCCTCAAGGGTGTCAAAGTCGGATCCAGCTTTGCGTTGAGCCAGTCTATGTCAGAGGAGGAGTGGTAGAGGATAGCATCATCCACATAGAGGTGGACTGAGGCTCCACCACAGTTATTAGGGAGATCGTTGATGTATAAAGAAAAAAGTAGAGAACACAGGATGGATCCCTGGGGAACACTGTGGGCTATGGACCTTGGAGCTGATTGGGATCCTGCCCATTTCACATGCTGAGTGCAGCTGTAGAGGTAGCTTTGAATCCAAGCACAGGCAGAGGAATCAAGGCCAAGTATGTTCAGCTGGTGTAGCAGCAGATCATGGTTGACTATTTCAATGGCCTTGTTCAGGTCTACGAATACGGCACCCGTGGCATGGCCAATGTCCATGGCACGGAATATGTCAGACGTGACTTTGACCAGGGCTGTCAGAGTACTGTAATTTTTCCTAAACCCATGCTGGGAGGTTGCAAGCAACTGTTGTAGGTCTAGGTAGTCCTGCAGGTGATCATAGATTATTTGATCTTGTATCTTGGCTAGTGGGTATACAATAGAGATTGGGCAGAAGTGTTCCACTATGGAGTTGGGAACTCCTTTGTGGATGGGGACAACTGCCGCCATTTTCCATTTCTTTGGGATGGTACAAGTAAGGAATGATCTGTTAAACAGATCCTGAACTGGACAGGCGAGGGCATCAGCTCCTAGCTTAAGGAATTTTGGTTCCAGTGTGTCATGCCCAGTGGAGCTGTCAGCCTTTAAATTCTTGAGCAGGCAACAGACTTTATCAAGGGTGGATAGTTTTAGGTGGAAGGCAGGATGAGCCAAGGAGTCAGCTGATTGCAGAGGGCCTGAATGGAGGGGAGGCTGTGAAAAACCCCAAACCACACTTTGATTGACTGGGACCTCACAACTTACATCAAGTCATCGATACAGGTATTCTGCCAAGACACTCTAAGTGATCATCACTTGATCTTCTCTAGTCAGGAAGGTACACAGGCCAAAATCTCCCCACAAAATAATTCTAACATGTTCCTATAAATCCCTTGACATTACCCCTCTCCTCCAAGACTTAGCTAACACCAACTCATCGTCGTTAACCACAGCACCCCAAGTGGATGCTGCTGTTGCCTACTTAAAAGACAAATTCCTCCCCATTTGGAATCATTATGCCCCTCTATGATGTACCAGAGTACAAGGAAATCACATACCATGGATCAGTCCCAAACTTCTGGCCTGCCTCCGAGCTCATGACCAGGCATGGCACAAGCACAAAGTAACAAAATTACCTAGTGATTTTACAATTTACCACAAACTCCGCAATGCATGCACAAAAGTGGTCAGACTAGCCAAAGCGAAGTACTTCAACTCAACTTTCCACTTGAACTTAAATTCCCTGTCCAAATTTTGGAAAGTTGTTCATGTCCTCCTCTCTTCTCTTGCCCACCCCCATCGCCAGTCCTTAAAATAAATAATTCCCTTGTTGTGGATCAGGCTTTAGTAGCCGAGGAATTCAATGTCTACTTCACTTTGTGTGCTTCTGCCCTACTGGCTTCCCTCCTCTGCAGCTCCTCCCCAAACAAAAGTACCGACACTGACCACTGCCAATCACCCACTTCACCTCCTTTCTCATTCTCTTAGGCCTTGCCTGAAGATTTGCTCACTGTTTTGCTGTCCATCAACCCATCCAAAAGCAGCTATCCAGATGAACTAGACCCAATGCTCCTCTACCTTTTAGCCCTAGTGATCGCCAGCCCAATTGCGGAAATTCTGAACTCTTCTTCGTGCCAGTTGAGGTCCCTATGCCATGGAAGCATGCAGCCATTCTCCCCCTCCCAAAGGGTGGGGACTAGTCTGCTCCAGAAATTATCACCCCATCTCCTTGCTCCCAGAAGATTGGAGAAGGGCTCAGGTGATCCCACTCCACAAGACTGGTAGCAGGAAGGAGGCAGGGAAGTACAGACGAGTCAGTCTTACCTCAGTGGTGGGCAAGATTATGGAGACACTCCTTAAGGAAAAGATAGTGCAACACCTGGAATCCATAGGAGCACAGGATCCAAGACAGTATGGGTTTACAAAAGGAAGGTCCTGTCAAATTAATCTCATAGATTTCTTTGACTGGGTAACCAGAGTAGTGGACCAATGAGGAGCAGTTGATGTCACCTACCTTGACTTCAGCAAAGCTTTTGATACTGTTCCACATAGAAGATTGATTAATAAGCTGGGTAGGCTCGTGGTGGGTCAGAAGTTGGTCAACTCGGTGGCAACTGGTTGGCGGGAAGAAAACAGAGAGTGGTGGTAAACGGTATACAGTAAGAAGAGATGCAAGTCATAAGTGGGGTACCTCAGAGATCAGTCCTGGGGCCAGTCCTCTTCAATATCTTCATCAGTGACATTGCAGATGGACTGGAGGGTAAGGTTTGTCTGTTTGCAGATGACACCAAGATCTGCAACAGAGTAGATGATCCAGATGGGGTGGGCAGAATGAGAAGAGATCTGCATAAACTAGCAAAATGGTCAGAAGAGTGGCAACTGGGGTTTAACGTAAAGAAGTACAAGATCATGCACATAGGGAACAGAAAACCTGAAGCCATGTATAGGCTGGGAGGGGAGTTACTGGCAGTCACAAGGGAAGAAAGAGACTTGGGCGTCATCATCACCGATGACTTGAAATTATCCAAGCAGACCACTAAAGCAGTAGGTAAGGTTAGGGGGATGCTGGGGTGTATTAGTAGGGGTATCACAAGTCAGAAGAGGGAGGTAATAATCCCTCTTTACAAGACGCTGGTTAGGCCCCATCTGGAGTACTGCATGCAGTACTGGAGGCCACACCTTCACAAGAACATTTACCAAATTGAGGCAGTCCAGAAAAGGGCAACCAAAATGGTGCAGGGACTGCATCAGAAAACATATGAGGACAGATTAATATAGCTCAATATGTATACCCTAGAGCAAAGGAGGGAGAAAGGTGATATGATCAAAACATTCAAACACCTTAAGGGCATTAACAAGGTGAAAGAGTCTAACATGTTTCAATATAAGAAAAATAGCAGGACAAGAGGACACAGCATGAGATTAGAGGAAGGCCAATTAAGGGATAATGTGAGGAAATTCTTTTTCACAGAAGGGGTGGTGGATGCATGGAACAGCCTACCTCAGGAAGTGGTGGATATGAATACAGTGCAGGGCTTCAAACAGGCATGGGATAGGCATAAGGGAGCAATACAGATGAGTATGAATAGATAGGCCACTGACAGAGCAAAGTCCGATGGCACATTCATAAGGCAGAAAAAGAAATGGGCAGACTGGATGTACCTTGCAGTCCTTATCTGCCTTCAACTTCTATGTTTCTATGTTTCTCCTTACCCTTGCTAAACTCTAGGAACATCTTGTATTCTCTCAAATCTCCTCTTGTCTCATTGATTCCAACTTCTTCACTCCGTTGGAATCTGGATTTAGATAAAACCACTCTACCACCACTTCCTTACTCTGGCTCACTGAAACCATTCTCACTAGAATGGACAATGGCCGGATCACCTCTGCCATCTTTGTTGACCTAGCCAAAGCCTTTGACGTGGTTTTCCACTCCCTACTTCTCTACTCCCTCTCAGAAGCTGGTCTCTCTTCATCTGCTACTAACTGGTTCAAGGCCTATCTCACTGGCAGGACACAATCGGTTAAAATTGCCAACTCCCACTCCTTCTATGCCTAATACAAACCGGAGTGCCTCAGGATTCTGTATTGGGCCCCCTTCTGTTCTCCATATTTCTAAACTATATACCATCAGCATGCTCCTCCTCCTACATCCATATGTATGCTGATGATACCGTCTTCTTTGCCTCTAGCTAGTCCCCTGCTCATGTGGAAGCCAGACTCCAGCTCTACTTCAACAAGATGGTAACCTGTGAAGTGGCACATGAGG
The DNA here is from genome assembly GCA_016271365.2 of Neoceratodus forsteri. NCBI lineage: Eukaryota > Metazoa > Chordata > Ceratodontiformes > Ceratodontidae > Neoceratodus > Neoceratodus forsteri. Next base: position 812,595,322 of record CM028129.1, on the reverse strand, counting down.
AAGGGTACCGTCCATTATGGTGACTCCTTCCCAGTGCAGTCCACTCACTGCGATGGAAAGGTAGGGTGACCCGATGAGGGGGTGGGTGAACTAGGTGACAGGATATTAAGCTATCGTCAGCGTGTCGGAGGGTGAGAGCAAGAAGCGAGCATGGGCTGGGAGGGTGGAGAGGCTGTGGGGGTGGCACTGTGGTTGCTGGTCAAGCTGAGTAGTAGCGTCAGGGATTGGCTAGTGGCTGGGGTGGCTGAGGTACTGGGTTCGGGTCTGGGCACTGGTGAGATTTTTATTGCACCCAAACCTTTTATTTTTACTGCTCCCCAACATGCACCCCTGGGTTGAGAATCCTTAGGTAGGGGTGCAGGGGTGAAGCCCAATAAGGGAGTGAGAGGGAACACTATAGAAGCAGCAGTGAAAATCTGCCCTGGCGCCATTGTTCTGGTGCGCTGGGGTTGTCAGAGTGCCGAAAATGTGTTCAGCACTCTGACTGAGCGATAACGGTGATCGCCTTCAGGTGTTCGCTGTTATCACATAGACCCCAACAAGATCAAGCATTGGTTCACCTCCCATTATATCTTCCTAAATGCCATGAAAACAGTCTCCGTGACCTTCGGCACAAGGCAGAGACTTGCTCGGCTTCCCATTCTGCCCACTTTCCACACCCTGGATGGGACTCAACTTGAGGACACCACCTCATTCAGATATCTTGGGGCCTGGCTGGACTGACACCTCAACTCCTCTGGTCATGTCGACGCTATCCTGAAAAAAACTGCAACCCAAGTTGGGTGCCGTATACGGGAACCGTAATTGCATCCCTCTTACGGCCAGGCATTAGATTGTCCAGAAGATGATTCTCCCTATTTTTGACTATTGCAATGTTGTCTACAGTGCCACACCCAAATCTACCTTGTCCCGATTGGACCCCCTTTTCAACTTATTTTGCCCTTGACTCTCCTGTGAGCACTCACCACTGTGACCTATATCACTCTCTCTCCTTCCCCTCTCTTACTAACCAGCATCTCTTCCACTGCGCCAAACTTGTCTCAAAATACTGGCTAGGCACTCTGCCTCCATAACTAACCTTCTCCCTCTCCACCTCTTCTCCTCCTGCTCACTCTTTAAGATCAACAGATTCCCATACCCTTGCTGTCCCTTGTTGCTCCACGTTGGCTGGTCAGTCAGCCTTCAAATATAGCTTTCCCTTAATCTGGAATGCTCTTCCTCAGCAAATTCTGCACTCATCCTCCCTGCATTCCCTGTCCTCTACCCTCAAAAACTACTTCTCCTCAAACTATACCTGCTTCCAGCAAATCTAACACTACCCCATACCTCTCTCTAGACCCCCTCTCCTTTCAAGGTCTAGCCTTATCTACTACAGCACTTACGCTGTAAATCTTGCACCTGCTACACTGGCCTAGTATTGTCCATGTACCATTTGTGCTGTAAACAAACACAGCACTATTAGCAACCATGTATTGTCTGGAAGTTTCAATAACTATTTTGTTGTACTATTATGACCACTGTATTGTTCATTTTGTACTTGTATGTATATAGACTCCTTGCACCTTCCCCCCAGGTCGCACCAGGAGACAAGGAACTTGTTGTTCAGTGTGCCTTCCTGGTGAAACATTTCAATAAATAAATAAATAAAATTTAAATTATACTTATGAAAATCTGTGAAGAACTCATTAAAGCTAGTTGCTATGGAGGGAGGGTCACTAAGAAAGGAACCAAGGGCATCAAGGGAGCTGGGGATCTTGGAGGTATTTCCCTTTAGAAAGGAGTTAACCTGTCTCCAAAATTCTTTTGGATTGCTGAGGTGCTCGGTCTGGAGATTCCTGAAATGTAGGCACTTTGCTTTCTGGAGGGCATTCTTTTAGCTGTTCCTTAGCTGCCTATATGTTTGACAGTTAGTAGGTAGTCCACTACCCTTGTATCTATGCCAGGCTTTATCATGTGGGGACATGAGCTGCCTCAGTTCTTTAGAGAGCCAAGGACCTTTGACACCTTTTATCTGGCATCTCTTCATAGGGGCTGGGAGGTCAATAATACCGTGAGTTTAGTCACAAGGTAGTCTAGTGCTGAACTGATGTCAGGAATTATATTTATTGGTCCCCAGTCAGTATCTTGGATTGCCTCCGTGAAAGCACTGGAGTTGAATTTTGTCATGTCCCAGACCATTACAACCCTATGTGGGGGATTAGGGAAGTTATTATGCCAAATGCAGATAGTTGGGGAGTGGTCACTTATACTGTCTGAGAGGACCACTACAGATTTTATCTTTGAGGCACAGTTAGTGACCACCCAATCAAGCAAGGTATGGTTGCCCAACTTTGTGTTATGGTGAGTAGGGCTGCTAACCATTTGAACCATTTGATGCCTTTCAGGTGGCATGCCTCAGACAGCTAGTTTTGGAACCTACTTGTGAGGGAGCAATCTTAGAGCTTGTACTCTCAAATGGGAACAGTGAGAGGATCTCAGATCTAGACGTGGGTAGCCATTTGGGAACAAGCGACCATCAAACAGTGTGGTTCATGATAATCTCAGCTACAGAGTCAAACCATACAAAAGTGAGGGTTCTGGACTTCAGGAGGGCTGATTTTGGCAAGATGGGAGAGTGTCTAAGAAAAGCACTAGCAAACAGGCTAGAAGGAGGGGTCAAGCAACAATGGGAAAATATCAAAACTGCCATCACAGAGGCAACAAGCCTTTGTGTGAAGCAAATAAGCAAATCTAAACAAAAGAAAAAGCCACTATGGTTCTCAAAAGAAGTGGTGGTTAAGGTTAGGGAGAAAAAGATAGCATTTAGGAAGTATGAGGAAACACAGAAGAAGCAGGACAGAGAACTGCACCAGTTAAGGCAGAAGGAAGCAGGGAGGGTAGTCAGAATAACAAAGGTACAAACTGAGGAAAGGATAGCCAACTAGGTTAAGAAGGGGGATAAAACCTTTTATAGGTATATCAGGGAGTGTAGAAAGACAAAGGGAGGGATAGTGAGGCTGAATAGAATGGATGGTGGGTGGGCTGAGAGTGACAGTGAAAAAGCAGGGATACTGAATGAATACTTCTGTTCAGTATTCACAAAAGAGGAAGTGGGGGAGGTGCCTAATCCAATTAACAGAAGCACTCTAGAGAGGGGGGTTGATCCCAGTCCTTTCACAGAAGAAAGGATTCTGAAAGAACTTCTAAAACTGAAGGTGGACAAAGCAATGGGGCCAGATGAAATTCACCCCAGAATTCTAAAATAATTAAGCAAAGAACTAGTGATACCACTGACTACCCTTTTTAACAAATCATGGGAGGATGGTGTGGTACCTGAAGACTGTAAAAAGGCTGATGTGATTCCCCTTCACAAAAGTGGGATCAAGACAGAGGCAGGAAACTACAGACCTGTCAGTTTGACCTCTGTGGTAAGGAAAGTGATGGAATCACTTCTGAAGGAAAGAACTGATCAGTACATAGAGGCCAGTGGGGCACAGCAAGGCAGCATGGGTTCACAGCGGGAAGGTCATGTCAGACGAAACTAATTGATTTCATTGACTGGGTTACCAAAGTAGTAGACCAGGGAGGGGCAGTGGACATGGCCTACCTAGACTTTAGCAAGGCATTTGACACAGTCCCACACAAAAGATCAGTAGTCAAATTAACCAGCCTGGGAGTGGGTCCCAGGATGGAAGCCTGGGTAAAACACTGGCTGAACAACAGGACACAGAAGGTAATAGTAAATGGAGTCCACTCGGAAGAAAGAGGGGTTACTAGTGGGGTACCGCAGGGTTCAGTACTGGGTCCAGTCCTTTTTAATGTCTTTATAAGTGACATTGCAGAGGGACTGGAAGGAAAAGTATGCTTCTTTGCAGATGACACAAAGATCTGCAACAGGGTTGATACACAAGGAGGCTTGGAAAGGATGAGAAGGGACTTGGCAAGGTCGGAGGAATGGTCAGAAATATGGCAGCTTGGATTCAATGCAAAGAAGTGCAAAGTAATGCACCTGGGAAACAAAAACCCAGGGGAAGATTACACAATGGGGGGAGTACTAACAACAACAAAATGGAAAGGGACCTGGGGTAATCATATCAGATGACCTTAAGGTTGGCAAACAATGTGAAAGGCAGTAGGGAGGGCTGGGGTTACTGGGATGTATAGGGAGAGGCATCACCAGCAGAAAACAGGAAGTTGTTATCCCCCTGTACAGACAGTTGGTGAGACCCCATCTGGAGTACTGTGTCCAGTTCTGGAGACCCCATCTCTGCAAGGATATAGACAGGATGGAGACAGTTCAGAGGAGGGCAACTAAAATGGTGCTGGGTCTGCAAGAGAAGCCATATGAGGAGAGACTAAAGGAGCTTAATATGTATACCCTTGAGGAAAGGCGGGAGAGGGGGAACATGATAGAAATGTTCAAGTACCTCAGTGAAATCAACAAAGTCCAAGAGGGTAGCATCTTTCAGAAAAAAAGATGTGCAAGAACAAGGGGACACAATTTGAAGATAGAGGGGGAACTGCTCAGGGGCAATGTGAGGAAGTATTTTTCACAGAGAGGGTGGTGGACGCATGGAACAGCCTTCCTAAGGAGGTTGTGGGGCCTAAAACTGTGGGAGAATTCAAGAATGCATGGGACAGACGTAAGGAAATTTTTGTGGGGGGGGGTAGGAAGAAATAGGCTATTGGTTAAATAGGATCTGCAGCTTATCCTGTAGGTAGGGAAATGGGCAGACTAGGTGGGCCAAGCGGTCCTTACCTGCTGTCAAAGTCTATGTTTCTATGTTTCTATGTTAACCAAGTTGGAATCAGACAGTGTGGCAGCCGGTTTAGCAGAGCTAGGGTTCAACCAGTCAATATTGAAGTCTCCCCCAAGCACCAGGTCATGACACCATTGCTAGTGCTGCTACCTCAGGTTGCATTCCTACTTGGGATGCTGCAAACGGACTCCTGGTGCTGCTGCACCTCCTGACCCTTCCTACCATCCATGGGTCTGACGGAACTGGGGAATTAAATAAAAGTGAGGGTGAGTGGCCTGGTAAGCCAGAAAGAGGAAATAGGCTGAAATATGAGAAGTGGCAGAGAGCAAGAAGTGGGGGGTGGAGGCTACTAGCATGTAACAGTGAGGGGAGAAGAGTGTGCAGAAGAGCACAAGCTGATTTAAGAGAACAGGACACATTTGAAATCTGAGTGAATTTTCATTAACTGTAACTTTAGCAGAGAGACAGAAAACAGTGCTGCTATAAGCAATCAATTTAAAACAGGCGGCTCTCAGTTAAAGCAAGTTACAATAGCACAGTGCAATAGCGGTTGCACAGAGACCCAGGATTAATTACAGTTACAGGCAGAGCTATGTTTGTAGGACAAGCACAGAGCTAGTGCAGTATGCAGACATAATCTGTACAAACATCCCAAATGAGCACCGGACTCTTAAAGCACATCTAAGAGATGGCTGTAAATACAGTAAAATATCCAGAACCAGAAACCAAAACTATCAGTGTGGTTTGTCAGACCGCCGGCTGGTGCTGCCTAAGCTGGATTTTCCAGGGCTATGTGTTTCGTGGTAGCATTTTAAAATGGTGCAGCTACCTTGCATCGCATTCCTACCTGGGACGCTACAGAGGGGCTGCAGGCGCTGCCGCCCTCCTTACCCTTCCAATTATCTATTGGTCCGACAGAGTTGGGGAATTAAATAAAAGTGAGGGTGAGTGGATTGGTAGGCCAGAAAGAAGAAATAGGCTGAAATAAGAGGAGTGGCATAGAGCAAGAAGGAGGAGGGGGTCTACTAATGTACAGCAGGGAGGGGAGAGGAGACAGCAGGAGAGCACAAGCTGAGTTAAGAGAACAGGACACGTCTGAATTCTGAGTGAATTTCCATGAACTGTAACTTTAGCAGAGAGACAGAAAACAGTGCTGCTTTAAGCAATCAGTTTAAAACAGGTAGCTCTCATTTAAAGCAAGCTAAATAGCACAGTGCAATAGCGGTTGTACAGAGACACAGGATTAGTTACAGTTACAGACAGCACTACGTTTGTGGGACAAGCACAGAGCTAGTACAGTATGTAGACAGAATCTGTACAAACAATGCCCAGAACCAAACAGCTACACAAAACAGTCAGTGCAGTTTGGCCAACATAGAAACATAGAAGTTGATGGCAGATAAGGACCGCAAGGCCCATCCTGTCTGCCCATTTCTTTTCTACCTTATAAATGTTCCATCGACCTTTGCTCTGTCAATGGCCTATCTATTCGTACTCGTCTGTATTGCTCCCTTATGCCTATCCTATGCCTGTTTGAAGCCCTGCACTGCATTCATATCCACCACTTCCTGAGGTAGGCTGCTCCATGTATCCACCACCCCTTCTGTGAAAAAGAACTTGCTCACATTACCCCTTAATCGACCTCCCTCTAATCTCATGCTGTGTCCTCTTGTCCTGCTATTTTTCTTATATTGAAACATGTTAGACTCTTTCACCTTGTTAATGCCCTTAAGCTGTTTGAATGTTCTGATCATGTCACCTCTCGCCCTCCTTTGCTCTAGGGTATACATATTGAGCTCATTAATCTGTCCTCATATGTTTTCTGATGCAGTCCCTGCACCATTTTGGTTGCCTTTCTTTAGATTGCCTCAATTTGGTAAATGTCCTTGTGAAGATGTGGCCTCCAGAACTGCACACAGTACTCCAGATGAGGCCTAACTAGTGTCTTGTAAAGAGGGATTATTACCTCCCTCTTCTGACTTGTAATATACCTACTAATACACCCCAACATCTCCCTAGCCTTACCTACTGCTTTAGTGATCTGCTTGGATGATTTCAGGTCATCGGTGATGATGGTGCCCAAGTCTCTTTCTTCCCTTGTGACTGTCAGCAACTCCCCTCCCAGCCTATACATGGCTTCAGGGTTTCTCTTCCCTATATGCGTGATCTTGCATTTCTCTGAGTTCAGCCCCAGTTGCCACTCTTCTGACCATTTTGCTAGTTTATCCAGATCTCTTCTCATTCTGCCCACCCCATCTGGATCATCTACTCTGTTGCAGATCTTGGTGTCATCTGCAAATGGACAAACCTTACCCTCCAGCCCATCTGCAATGTCACTGATGAAGATATTGAAGAGGACTGGCCCCAGGACTGATCCCTGAGGTACCCCATATGACTTGCATCTCTTCTGACTGTATACCATTTACCACCACTCTCTGCTTTCTGCCTGTCAACCAGTTTGCCACCCAGTTGACCAACTTCTGACCCACCCTGAGCCTATCCAGCTTATTAATCAATCTTCTATGTGGAACAGTATCGAAAGCTTTGCTGAAGTCAAAGTAGGCAACATCAACTGCTCCCCCTTGGTCCTTCAGTCTGGTTATCCAGTCAAAGAAATCTATGAAATTAGTCTGACAGAACCTTCCTTTTGTAACCCATGCTGTCTTGGATCCTGTGTTCCTATGGATTCCAGGTATTGCACTATCCTTTCCTTAAGGAGTGCCTCCATAATCTTGCCCACTACTGAGGTAAGACTGCCTGGTCTGTAGTTCCCTGCCTTCTCCCTGCTATCACTCTTATGGAGCGGGATCATATGAGCCCTTCTCCAGTCTTCTGGGACCTCTCCTGTGCTCAGACTCACTAAACAGTTCTGATAATGGCTCTGCTAGTTCCACCCCTAGCTGCTTTAGTACCATAGGCTGGTGCTGCCTAAGCTGGATGTTCCAGGGGCATATGTTTTGCAGTAGCATTTCAAAATGGTGTTGCTACCTCATGTTGCATTCCTGCCTGGGATACTGCAGAAGGGTTCCAGGCACTGCTGCCCTCCTGACTGTTCCTACAATATATGGGTCCGATGGAGCTGGGATATTGGAGAGGGGCTCTGGGTGCTGCTGCCATCCTGACCCTTCCTGTGATCTATGGGTCTGACACAGCTGGGATGCTGCAGAGGGGCTCCAGGCACTGCTGCCCTCCTAACCCTTCCTATGATCTATGGGTCAGATGGAGCGGGGACTCTGCAGAGGGGCTCTGGGTACTGCTTCCCTCCTGACCCTTCCTATGAGCTATAGGTCCAACAGATTTGGGGAATTAAAGTGACCCATGGGCACCTTGTCACCGCGCACCTCTAGAGGTGGAACCCCACTCAAGGGTTCCTGTATCTTCAAGCACGCTGAAAGAGTGGTAGTTCCTGCATCAGGGACATGAAGAACATAAGCCAAAGTAACATCTATGTTGCACAAGCATCTACATTCAGCCAGCCTCTTAGACTACATCATTATCTACCCTCTCCAGTTACCAGTCATCTGCTTCCCAGCATCCTTCCTATCATATCAATCTTACCCATCACTCCACTGAGTTGTCTAAACTTTCCAATATAGTGATCCTGATGGTCCACTGAACAACCCAAATTGCTGGGCTCCTTCAGACAGTATGATTATGGGAAGTCGTTTCTTTTGCTGGTCAGCCTACAGTAGTTTGATGTCAATACCTTTTGCACTTTAACAGCACTGGAATATGTCAAGCTTGTGAGAAGTCAGTTTTACTTTGAATTAGGATGCACTGTATGTTATCAGCACTAAAACAAAGACAATACTGATTCTTAAGCTATACGCAATTTATTCTTTAAGATAGTCAATGTGAAGGAAAGATGAGTAACCGCACAATTTGTAGATCTGGAGGTTTGTTTGGCAGAAGAGGGATTTTTAGATTTAATTTAAGGTAAAATTGACTTATCCTGTTATGTACATAGGATTTGTTTTTAGTTTTACTACCTCTATAACATTTCCCTGCTATAGTAGGACACATAAAAAGGGACATTGGTCTAAGTCAGACCAGAAATCATGATCTGCCAGATCACAGCCAAACTATCTCAGTGTGTTCCAGTTTGATTTCCCCAGGGTAAACTGCAACTAATGTGCTCACTGCTGAGGTACAGTATCTAAATAATAAAAAAATATTCAGAGCCATGACATTTGAAACCGTAGTCCTTAAAATAATACGTCCTTGACATCTGTGGCATAAAATTGTCTGAATCTATCACATGCCAGCAACGTTAAGTATAGCAAGCTCTACAAGACTATACTGGTTCAAATTAAATAGCCTGAACTGTTTTTTTTTTTCTTGTTTTGAGTAAGGTGCATTTTTTTCTGGAAAATATTTGCATTTGAAATGCACTGCTTAATGGAAATTTATCAGTCTTTATTACATGAATGTTTGAGATCAACAGTATTTATCATAAATAGAAAAGATTGAGATAAATGACTGGTTAGCCTCATGCATTTATTGTGTGTATATTATCTTTAATTAAATTATTTCTCTTACTACTTGACATATCAAGAGAATAATTTTGTAGTTCACAATGCCACTAATATGTATTAGATTGAAAAAAGTAATGTGAACAGATGGGTAATTTAAAAAACATAATTTTTATTCACTGGTTGAACATCTCATGCTCCTCTGTGGGCAGCCCATGTTCAAGTTTAGATCTGGACCTGGGCCTGGAAGGGTGGAGTCTTGGGGTTGCTGCTCAAGCAGTGCTCTGAAAAAAGGGGAGGGGGTTAGAAACCACTCTACTGCAGCATATTCTGTGGTGGGCTAGGGCTGGCATTGGATGTTGTAGGTTACCACACGGCAACCTGCTCCCCCAGGCCAAGACTCACAGAGATGGCTTTTGTAATTACATTGGAGGGTGAGATTAAATAGGAGGGAAAGCTCTGCTGCATGCATGACATTCACATACTGCCCTAGCAAACTGCACTCGACATGTCTACATTACTATGTGTAAACCTGAAGCAGTCTGTGGGGTTCACATCCACTACATGGGCTATGAGGGGAGGGAGCTTTCCCTGTAGGGTGTTTCTACACCTGGTAGACTGAGCTGGATCCAAGATGAGGCATGCAGTGAGACTGACAGGCAGGTGGTCACCATGGACAGAAAGATGAAGGAGAAGGTGGTAATGACAAGAAAATGGATAAAAAATATAACTTTTATTAAAGCAAACTAAGTTTCCTAAAGGGATACAATTAAACACGTAACCCCTAGGTGGCGCTATCCTATGGACTACTACCCCTGTCTGCATGACTAGGCACAGGTTGAGGGGTCTGAGCTTGGTGAACAGGTGCCTCCACCCGGAGGGATGGTTTTGGGGTAGCATAACTGCTGTTGGTATAGCCCTCTGGGATGCTATATCCACCCACCAACCCTTCTAGTGGCCTGCACAGATCAACAGAGCAACATTCACATATACCATATGACAGTAACAATGAACCCACTCTCCTTGCACTTACCACCAGAGCTGGACCAGCTGCAATTGCCCTGGAGACCCCCTGTAAAACAAGACTGGTGATGTAACAATTCAATGGTGATACAGTATCCCCACCAAGAAGGTGCATAGTAGCCAGGTTAACTGTAGTAAAGCCACAATCTGATTTATTCAAGGGGAATTTGAACAAGGGTATGGCAGAAATCTAGCAGATGATTATTAAATCTGACCAAGCCAGTCCGAATATGCATGTACAGGGAGTCCTGGTATAGAGTCACACACCCTGGGTACCCAGTTGTTAAGCAGGCTAGCCTGAAGCATTGCCAGGGGTTGGACAGCATTGCAGCTGTTGTTGGGGCCCTTAGGAAAGAGAACAATTAGCATACAAATCAACCCAGAATTTGAAATCTGGAGCTGGATGGTTCAGTTCAATGTAATAAACCCAAACAAATAAATCAGATGACACACAATGATTGCAGCTTTGTTGCAGAGAGCTACCCTGTTTTATACTCATGCTACCGAGACCAGAAGGCAGAACTGATGAGATGAAGACCTCTGAATGTTGTACTGTATTGGCAGGGGGAAGGAGGGACTACACGACTCACCGTGGTGGTCGTTATCTATTCGACAGTGTTGACCAGAGAGCCAAATCTCAGAGTGGGTCTTTCATTGGAAAAGTCTCTATGGTGGGAGTGTCAGTCTAGGCCAAGATGGCAGGGCCCAGACAGAGCAAGCAGTTCAGGTTTAGTCTGTAGCGAGTGCTGGAGCAGCTTCCAGCTAGCATAATGTGAACAATAGTAGGGAACCAGATTGCGACACACACTACACATTCAGCAAACTTATAAGCAACACTACTATTAGCCATAGTTCAGATAAAGTCCATTTGCAATTCAACAGGGTTTCTGCACAAATCTTTTGCTCTGAGGCTCACTTCAGTACCTGACAGGCTGATCACTTCTGGAGCAAGTCTTCAGTCCACACACAGGCAACGAACATTCACTTCCACTTCAGGTTTCAGATCTTAATCAAGGCTATCGGAATTAAGTCCAATTTTACTCTCACAGACTTCTTCACACTGGAAGATGGCGGCAGACAGGCCAGACACAGCCTTCCTGACAATTCCCTGCATTACTATGCAGGTGCAGCTGCTCAAATCACTCGAGCTGTTCACGCTCTAAACTCTAGCTCTCAACTCACAGACTGCTGCAGGCAGCTCTGGACTTTTCCAGTGATCCAAAAGGTTTGGTTAACTGATGGAACTGTCTATCACAGAAAGGGTTCCCATTCCAGGTCCCTTTAGGCGCTAAACCCTGAAAACAATAATTCCTACAGAAATTCACTCCCACAAGGCCTCTGGGGACAGTCTCCATTTTAGGTCCCCTGAGGTTCGATTGGTCCAACTCTGGCAGTCCAGAACCAAAATGGTGGCTCCGATGCAAAAGTTCAAACTGCAATTGAAGGCAGGTTAGACAAACTCCTATATTATTATTATTAAAGCAGATAAACAGCAAATAATCACAGTTACTAAGGGGTCTCCCTCTGCACATATAGTGACTGCAGAATAGAGCAGAAATACCACTCATCTGGCTGGCTGTGAGCCTTAAACTGCTTGGTCCCAGCCCAGACTAATTTTCACCACAGCATAATGATTCTTTTAAAGAGACAGGCATGGAGGTTTACTATAGCGCTCTCATACAGACACATTAAATTACTGCAGACACAGGACACCATCCAGACAATGGGCATTAGGCAAGCCCAGAAATACATTATAGGAACCCCATTTTGTAGGAGGGTTACACCCTTCCTTGCCTGGAAAAACTTGGCATCCGCGTCAAGTCTATACTTACTATGACATTAAATGGAAGACATCACAAGACAAGAAACCTACACATTTCATTGGTATACCATGCAAAGAAAAAGAGACTGATGCATCAGTAAAAGCAAATACCATACACATTACAATACTTATTCACGATAGCAGTAACTTTCTGTAATAACAGTCTTTATGCATTTGTCATACACATAACATGTTTTGAAATTATTCAAACAGATAACCACATTACTCTGACCATTGGGTCTGCACTACTATTTCCTGTACTCTAAACAACATAGTTGGGGGACCATCCCTATCAGCTATAGTGGAGTCAGATGGGGCAGGGGCACCAGGTTTTGATGGGTGGATGATTAACTTAGAAGTAGCAGATTAGCTCAATTTGGGAAGTGAGCTTTCAGAAATATAGACTCCTTTATGGACATGTAAGGGGAGGTCCACAGGCCTCCCCGGGGAGTCATAACTGAGGTGTATCACTGGTTTGGTAGTCCTTCCAGACTTCTTTGGGGGAACAGACACAGGCTAATTGGTTTTGACATTTGTATTAGAATCTGCTTCTGTAGAGAGGGATACATCTGCACTGATTGAGGGTTCCATATTGGAAGCACTGTCTGCTCCTTGCTCTGCTGAGTCTGACTCCACAACATTGTTTTCATGGGTTGGTTCAGAAGAAGGCCTGGATTCATCATCCAGGAGGAATTCTATAGAATTTAGATCTTGCAACACTTGACTAATACTCTCAATATCATTTATCTCCCCATGGCTATTTGTCATAGCGGGGGGGGGGGATCACTGCTTTCACACAATTCTGTAGTATCTGGTATGTCACCAGGGATGCTTTCTGTTGCAGGCTCTCCTTCTGGTAATTCAAACAGTTCAATCAGACAGAAAGAGTCAGCTGCTTCAGAAGTCACACTTTGCACCTCACTTTCAGGGGGCACAGGTTCTGAGGAGAATGCTATGGAGTTAGGCAATCCTGAAGGCCCAGCTTCATCTCCACAACTGTGCATGGGGTTGCCTTGGAATAACTGACACAATTCATAAGATGGGTACTATGAAGCATCACACTCATTGTCATCAGACTCATACTGGCAATCAATGTCATTTTGGACCTGCCTAGGGGCAGGCATTGAATCACTGACAGCAGGAGAAAGGTGAATCTGTCTCTTTTTGGCTGCAGCTCTAGTTACAGGCCTGGGAAGGGAGTGTCCGAAGGTACAGAATCGATGATTACTTGACCAATAGACAACAAATGATTCCTGTGCATTGTCTTAGTGGCTCGAAGATCATTCTCAGGGTGCACTTTATACACTGGCAAATCATCCAGCTTGCTGACAATGATATGCGGGAGATGGTGCCACCTATCAGCAATTTTATACTTTCCATGTAGTCCCAAGTTTCGTAACAGCACACAGTCTCCAGGTAACAGTTCCTGAGCTTTAACATGTTTGTTATGCCTTTCTTTGTTTGCCAGATTTCTTTTGGCCACCATAATTTGCGCCAGTTGGTAGGCATTGTTTAGCTGGGCCTTTAACTTTTGAACATATTGTAAATAATTCTTAGCTTTGACTCCATCCGGGGACACCCCAAAGCAAATGTCCACAGGCAACCAGGCTTCCCGACCAAACATCAGGTGACAGGGGAAAAACCCAGTGGCATCACTCTTGGTGCAGTTATAGGCATGCACTAATATGCTGATCTGTTGTATCCACTGGGACTTGTCTTTAGGGTGAAGTGTGCCCAGCATGTAAAGTAGTGTTCTGTTAAACTGTTCAGTTTGTGGATCCCCTTGAGGGTGATAAGGAGTAGTTCTGGATTTTCTCACTCCCCCCACAGTGAGAGCATTTTTTTTTAATCAGCCTGCCTTCAAAGTCTCTCCCCTGATCAGAATGAATTCTCTGAGGTGCGCCATAATGGATGAAAAACTTCTCCACAAGGACCTTAGCTACTGTAGATGCTTTATGATCCTTGGTAGGGTTAGCTTGGGCATACCCTGAGAAATGTTCAATTACAATAAGCACATTTACAATGTTTTTTGGTCAGGTTCAAGGCATAGAAAATTGATACTCACCAGTTCCATGGGTGCGCTGGTGGAAATATTGAATGGAGCAGCCCTTTGGGGTGGGGCTTTTCTTTGAAGACAGCAGCTGCAAGTTCAGATATGAGCCTCACTGTCAGCTCTCATTTTTGGCCAGTAGAATCGAGCATGTGCTAAGTCAAGGGTCTGATCACAACCTAAATGTCCCATTTAATTATGGAGGGCCCATAGAACTAAGTGTTTGAAGGCTGTGGGCGATACCAGTTGCTGTTTATCAAATTGGCCCTGCCGATTTACCATTTCTTCATATAGGAGCTGATTACATAACTTAAGTCTGGGCTCTTCTTTAAACAAGAGAGCAGTCTGTGAGTCTGAAGAACGGAGTTTGGACACATCCATACCAGCATGCAAAGCATCAAGTGCAGGTCTAATCAATGGATCTTGGGTTTGAGCACACTGTATGTTCTCAGGGTTGAGCTGAGGTAAAGCACTAAGGTTTAAAGCTGCAAAGTGGCAGTAGGCTGTGGGGATACAGGTTTCTGGAGGACCTAAACAGTCTACTAGGCAATCAACAGTTTCAGAAGAGGGGTGCTCATCTTTATCAAACTTTTGACAGAGAGCTTCGATAGACTGCTCCGATAATTTCACCCAATTTTCACTGGAATTTGGCCTTCTAGAGAGGGTGTCTGCATCAATGTGGTTTGGGCCTGGTCGATACTCCACTGCATAGTCATAAGTTGAAAGCACAGACAACCAATGATGCCCCATGGCATCCAACTAAGCCGAGGTCTGAACATAGGTAAGAGAATTATTGTAGGTTTTGACTAGGATCTTGGCCCCATAGAGATACTCATAAAATTGATCCACCACAGCCCACTTGAGAGCAAGAAATTCAAGCTTGTGTACCAGGTAATTTCTTTCAGAGGGTATCAAGCTCCAACTGGCAAATGCCACTGGGTGTAGATCTTCTTCATACTCTTGATACAGAACAGCTCCAAGTCCTTTTAAGCTGGCGCCAGTGTGCAGTATGTAGGATTTGGTAGGGTCAGTATAGGCAAGCACAGGTGTGTGGGTGAGTTGATGAATGATTTTGTAGAAAGCAGCTTCACATTCAGAAGTCCACCTGGATCCAAAAGGTTCATGTGTCAGGAAGTAAACCTTATCTTTCTCCTTAATAGTGCTTTTCTTATACTTTTTGTTGGTAGGGGGATAGCCCTGAGTGAGACTGAGCAAAGAGTGGATAACTTTGGAATAGTCTTTTATGAATCGGCGATAACAGCCGCAGAACCCCAAGAACCCTTGCAACTCTTTTAAGTTATTAGGCTGAGGCCAGGTGGTCAAAGACTCCACTTTGCTAGGGTCTGTCTGAATCCCATCAGCTGATACTATGTGCCCAACATATTTTACAGACATTTGAAAAAACTGACACTTGTCTATGGATAACTTTAGTCCAAAATCCTCTAATCGATCAAGGACTTTGAACAAACGAGTTTCGTGTTCTCCTAAAGTCCACCCCAACACAATGCATCATCAAGGTACACAAGGCACTCTAACAAGTTCATTTCTCCCACTGCTCATTCCATCAGCCACTGGAAAGTGGCAGGTGTACCCAAAATACCTCAAGGCATACGTAGGAATTTATAAAAAAAAAACAGGGGGCAGATAAAGTCTGTTTTCTCACAGTCCTCTGGGACCATCGGGATTTGATAGTACCCACTCCGTAGGTCAAGTACTGAAAACCATTGGCCTCCATTAAGGCAGTCAAGGGTGTCCTGGATATGGGGTATGGTGTACTGGTCCAGTACAGTTCTTCGATTCAGGGTCTGGTATTCCACACACATCCTTACTGATCTATTCTTCTTGTAGACTACAACAATCAGGGAAACATAAGGGCTTCAAGACTCTTGGATGATCCCTGCAGCCAACATCTCTTGAAGGTGCCTCCATACATCATCTATGTCAGCTGCAGTGAGGCGATGGGATCGCTCCCTGAATGGCCTCTCATGATGGAGTCGAATGTGATGCTCAGCCCCGGTGACACAATCCATGTCCTATTCCTTAAAAGAAAATACAGTCAGACCTGGTTAATCCATGCACATTTGTGCTTGCCAATTCTGTTACATAATGCAAACCTATGTAGTAACCAGACAGTGATAATAAAGAGGTAAATAGCCCAACAAAAAATCTGTATGTAGTGTTTTTCATTCAGATAGTCCGACATATGGATTAACAAGGCACGGATTAACCAGGTCTGACTGTACTTGGCTCCTTGGGACAGCTTCTGGCTAATCTTAGTTTTTCATTCAGCAGGGAAGGGTGACTCTCCAAAGTCGAACAGGTCAGGAGTCACCTCATCACTCTCAATAGGGCACCTCTTGCTGGGCAGCATGGTAGTGTCCGCACAGTACACAGTGGCTAGAGTACACCCCCAGTTCACCCGGATTTCCTGATCTGACATATTCTGGACCTGCACAACTACCCACATGGCATAGGCATGTGCCTGGACCAGTAGAATGCTAGGTTTGACCAACAGTCCTTCAGGCAGTTTCCCCTCTTCTGGTGCATCAAGCATAAGGATCTTGTTTTTCACATCAGTTTTAAGGTGCACCTCACCATGAATAGTGCATTGAGCATTGGGGGGTAACACTAGTGAGTCAGGATCTTTTCACCAGACTACCCCCATGAGTTCATCTTTCTCCACCTCCTGGTTTTTGCATTTTCAAGTCATAGGCTCCCTTTACTAAGGCTGGGCTACACAAGGCCCGTCCGGTTTGCTTGGCTTGCTTTTCTTGACAAAGTTGAGCTAACCACCCGAACATATGGGCATTCATACCAATTAGTAGCAGGACACCATTGTATAGTCCGGTGGGTGGGCACACCAAGCCCAAGGTCTCCACTTGCTCATCCACACATACTACAGCTGTAGGAAATGACAACCATCGTCGGACATACCCTAGATAGGGATATGATTTTTCACTTAAACCCCACACGTGCATTCCTTCGAGAGGTTGCAGTGGGACATCAAATAAATGCTGGTGTAACCCCCAGTTGGCGCTAAACTGAGAGGGCTACTACCCCTGCCTGTGTGGCTAGTGACAGATTGAGGGGCCTAGGCTTTATGACATGGTGCCTCCATTTTTATAACTTGAAATTTGGGGAGAAAGGTGTCACTCGGCATGGTGATTAGGTTTGGCTACTCTGCACAGGGGCACCCAAGTAATCTGGACACAGGAAGCAATAACTGAAATATCCAATATCAGAAGTTGGGATTCTAAAGTGTGGCGTTTATTTACAAATACCAATGAACAATAAAGCATAGACGGACCCCCACAGGGCTACACTCCTGGTAAATGCAGATTTCTCCAGAGTTCACACACATCTTCAGTACTGTTCAACCCTCAGGTTTAAGAACACACAGGGCACACTGCCCTAACCTGACTCTTTTCTGGTTTCCCTGGCTTGGATCCCTTGCCAGCCCTTTGGACTACCTTCCTTCCATATAGCATGGAGATTTGTTGGTGGCTCCCTAAACCACCTACAAGCACTTCTGTTCCATCAGGGAATCTTCTTCAACAATCCTACATCTGGGTACTTTCCTCAGGCACTGGCCAAGTACCAGAAAGAAAGCAACAGGTGTCCCAAAGCGAACCCATAGAGGTGGCACTGGTCACACCAGATGGGGGGTCTCCCACCTCTTGCTCCCATAAATCATACCCAGACATTCCTCTGGACTTTAACATCTCATCTCTGAAAACACTTTACTTTGTAGATTCTCTTTAAATGTATGTCACATTTCATCTACTGTTTCTTCCATCCCACATGTGCTGAACTTGAAACATACTTAATAAGTGGCTCTGTTCATTTATCTAGACCTCCACAGAGTTAAGCAGTCCAATTCCCACAACTTTTAAAACTTACTTGGCTGTCTTTTCCTGACCCCACAGTAACAGTCACTTAAATTCCTCTTGTCCCAGGTGAAAACACATTGGCCCTTTAGCAGAGCAGACTCACCCCTTGGTTGCAGGTGTCCCACAGGTTTTTTCTCTTCAAAGAAATCTCAATAAAACTTCTGGTGCCTCAGCACGAACCTAGATTTAGGCAGTTTCTTCTTCCTGTAGCTAGGACAGGAGATTGCCCCTGGAAGTAGGCTGAATATTTCCCCCCATCCCTGCAGGGATGGGGCCCTGAACCTTTGTAAGTGGTCTCTACCACTTCACTTGGCTCTTCTTGTGTTCCTCTTCAGGTGAGAACACACACCTCAAACAAAAATATAGCTCTTTGTTAGAGCTGAAGGCTATGAGGGCCTGCAGCTGCAGCACACCTCCTCCCTCTTCAGCACTCTACTATAGACTGACTTCAAAACCTCCCAACATTCTATCCTAACTTCCGTAGCTGCAACATTCCAAAGTGGCTTATGCAGCTGCAGCAGTTCTAAAATGATGTCATCCCTCAGTCTCAGCTGAGACTGAGAACAGAGTGAGACAGCGTGAAATCCATTTAACTGGAATTTCACAAGCTGCCTTCCCTGCCTACCACTAGGTCTAACTAGGATTCTTGTAACCCCGGGTAACAGGTGGGTTACACTGGTCATACCAATCTTGAAATACAATAGTCACTTGCGAACCATTGTCCAGTACAGCAAGAGTGGAAATGCCATTTGCTGTTATAGTAGTCTCCATGGAGGGGCCCACCACCTTGGACCGGTCCAGGGAAGTTGATCTGGCGGTCTGTCTCACAGCAGTTTTTGAGGAATAAGACTTTTTTGGTGGGCCAGCCTGAAGCTTTATATTATGCAGATGAACCAAGTTTAACAGTCTGGTGGTGACCCTACACAAGTTCTCTGAGAAGGTGCAGCCCGGCCGGGTGTGCCATCCTCCCCACACCTATAGCAAAACACTTGTTCCTTGGGGTCTCGGTAATGTGGAGGTTTGTCTCAAACTTTGGACCGATTGGGAGGAGTTCTAGGGCCCTTTTTTGGTTTGGACTCGGTCTCTCTATCTTCAGGGCCTCCCCAATGGCCAGTGGTATTGGGTGGCATGGATGAGGTCTCCCACCAGAGCTCTCATTTATTCCGTCAGTTGAGTCTCAATCCAGGGGTCAGGGGCAATGACATGGACTCCCACACCCCCAGGTGAAGCCTCACTTTGGGTCTCAATTGACATTGAGCAAGGGTGTGAGCTTCTAGCTGCTTCAGCTGCAGCTTGTTGGCCAGCCCGCATCTCCTTTACCTCTTTAAGCAGTTTTCGTACTTGTTGGATTTCAGAATGTTCATCTCGCTCTTCGGACCAGTCTGTGACTTGGCTGGTACGGGCAACCCCATAGGGCTCCTATCCCCCATCATCATTCTCAGCCTCTTGAATTTCTTTCATGAGCCAGCAATATTCGGGAGGGTTGGCTTTATGATCCTGGAATTTCAATTTCAGCGTGAGCACACTGGAGTATCTGGCAGATTTGAGGATATGCTCCAGTCTGACTCGATTCAGTTTACTAGCAGGTACCCCCCACCCATTTTCTGTGGGCCCTCTGTAAGGCCCATTCAATTCGGGTGACAAAAGCAGACAATTTCTCATTCTTCCATTGTTTGGTGGACTTGAATTTCCACATTAAGTCCTCCCCAGATTCCGTGCTGCCAAAAAACCCCTCCAAAGCAGAGAGGTACTCAGCTGCAGTGGCTTCTGGGATAGTGGATCGAAGAAATCAGATGGCTTCCAGTACAGGGCTCCTTAAGCTTTCCATCAGTCTCTTTATCATTTCCCCCTATGAAGACCACCACTCTTGGACTAATGGAGTAGCATAGTCCATCCAGGTTTCCAAATCATCCTCTGCCACTGGCACGGGCACTGCACCAGAGAACAGTCTGAGCCTGCAATATTAGTCCAGGTGTACAGATGGTATCATTGGGGGGAGATGACAACAGGGGATTCTCTAGGAGTAGATGGAGACACCAGGGGAGACTGTAAGGGAGTGGTCTCCTCCAAAATGTCCAACATTTTTAACAATTCCTTGGCTGTTCATCCTTCAGTAGTTAACAACCTTAACAGTTTGTCCTTAAACCCTTCCACGTTTGGGGACCCCCCAGGAGAAGACAGGTCACTATGTAAATGCATAACTCACCACCCCTTCTGCACCCTTCAGGCAGGATAATAGAGGGTACTTTTTCAGGGTCTATGGGGAGGCTACATGAGATGAGGGCCACCAGGATTTGATCGAACAGATCTGAGTCCCACCCCTGCACTTCAACCTTCCCCAAACATTTAACTTTCCCCTCAGTTTCTACAATTTTATCATTAGTGTTCCCTAATAGGATATCAAGTAGCAATATGGAATGTCTGGGATCTACCCCCTCAGCCTCACTCCATCCCATCATGCAATGCATGACCAGCTTGTGGGGAGCAATCTTAAACTTGGGTGTAGTAAGCGCCTCCATTTCTGGCAAAATGTTTTGTTTCTGGGTTGTAGTTCCCACTTCTGACCACTAAAGGGCGCAAATCCCAGTGATGCCTCCAAGATGTAACCACTAGGTGGTGCTATCCTATGGAATACTACCCCGTCTGCATGGCTAGACACAGGTTGAGGGGCCTGAGTCTGGTGAACGGGTGCCTCCACCCGGAGGAATGGTTTTGGGGTAGCATAACTGCCATTGATACAGCCCTCTGGGATGCTATAACCACCCACCAACCCTTCTAGTGGCCTACACAGATCAACAGAGTAACATTCACATATACCATATGACAGTAATATTGAACCCACACTCATTGCACTTACCATCAGGGCTGGACCAGCTGCAATTGCCATGAAGACCCCCTGTAAAACAAGACCAGTGATGTAACAATTCAATGGCAGTACAGTATCCCCACCAAGAAGGCACGCACTAGCCAGGTTAACTGTAGAAAAGCCACAATCTGATTTATTCAAGGGGATTTGAACAAGGTTGGGGCAGAAATCTAGCAGATGATTATTAAATCTGATGAAGTCAGGCTGAACATGCATGTATAGGGAGTCCCTGCTATACAGTCACACACCCTGGGTACCCAATTGTTAAGCACGCTAGCCTGAAGAATTGCCTGGGGCAGGCCGAAGTTGCAGCTGTTGTTGGGGTCCTTAGAAAAGAAAACAATTAGCATGCACATCAATCCAGAATCTGTAATCCGGAGCTGTATGGCTCAGTTCATTGTAATAAACCCAAATAAATGAATCAGATGACACACAATGTTTGCTGCTTTGTTGCAATGAGCTACCCTGTTTAGTACTCACACTATCGAGACCAGGAGGCAGAACTGACGAGATGAAGACCTCTGGATGTAGTAATGGATTGCCAGGGGAAGGAGGGCCTACACGACTCACCGTGGTGGTTGCTACCTGTTTGATGGTGTTAAGCAGGGAGCCGAATTCCAGAGTGGGCCTTTCATCAGAAAAGTCTCTGTGGTGGAAGCGACAGTCTAGGCCAAGATGGCAGGGCCCAGACAGAGCAAGCAGTTCAGATATACAGTAGTTCATAGTGAGTGCTGGAGCAGCTTCCAGCTTGCATAACGTGAACAATAGTGGGGAACCAGATCACAACCCACACTACACATTCAGCACACTTATAAGCAACACTGCTATTAGCCACAGTTTGGATAAAGTCTGTTTGCAGTTCAGCAGGATTTCTACACAAACATTTTGCTCTGAGGCTCACTTCAGTACCTGACAGGTCGATCACTTCCGGAGCAAGTCTTTGTTCCACACAGAGGCAACAGTCACTCACTTCCTCTTCAGGTTTTAGGTCTCAATCAAGGCTATCAGAATTAAGTCCAATTTTACTCTCACAGACTTCTTCACACTGGAAGATGGTGGCAGACAGGCCAGACACAGCCTTCCCGACGATTCTCTGCACTACCACACAGGAGCGACTGCTCTAATCACTCAAGCTGTTCACTCTTCAAACTCCAACTCTTGACTCACACGCTGCTGCAGGCAGCTCTGGACTTTCCCAGTGATCCAAATGTTTTGGTTGGCTGATGGAACTGTCTATCACAGAAAGGGCTCCTCCTCCAGGTCCCTTTAGTCACCAAACCCTGAAAACAACAATTTCTGCAGAAATTCACTCCCATAAGGCCTCTGGGGACAGTTTCCATTTTAGGTCCCCTGAGGTTCGATTGGTCCAACTCTGGCACTTCAGAACCAAAATGGTGGCTCTGATACAAAAGTTCAAACTACAATGGAAGGCAGGTTAGACAAGCTCTTATATTATTAAAGCAGATAAACAGCAAATAATCACAGTTCCTAAGGGGGCTCCCTCTGCGCAAATAGTAACTGCAGAATGGAGCAGAAATACCACTCATCTGGCTGGCTGTGAGCCTTAAACTGCTCGGTCCCAGCCCAGACTAATTTCCACCACAGCATAATGATTCTCTTAAAGAGACAGGTACAGAGGCTTACTATAGTGCTCTCATGCAGACACGTTAAACTACTACTGCAGACACAGGACACCATCCTGACAATGGGCATTAGGCAAGCCCAGAAAGGCATTATAGGAACCCCATTTTGTAGGGGGAGGTTACAAACATATTAGGCCGGGACAGTTATTTTTTAATTAAAACCACCTTTTGAATTTCAGTTGAACATGACCTGTTCTTCTGTGTTGTTTTCTAAAAAGACTATTTTAATGCAACCATTTCCAGAAAAGAATCAATCAAGTTATTGTTATAGGCTTCCACAAAAAGTCAATAATGGCATGTGCATACTAATATGGTGGATTGGGCTGTTAAATGTAAATGCAGCCTTTGAGCCTGTTATCTGCTGTATACCTCCTAGCATTGATATATCTCACTTTATGATAAAAAAGTTAAGGGTTTAAGGAATGGGGAAAGCCAAACTGAACAAAGGTTCCCTTTTAGTTGTGGGGGGGGGGTGGTTATGAAGGATATCTGAGCAAGCTAAAGCAATCAAATAAGATAAAGAACATACAGTAAATAGGGATTTATTCATTAAGACATATTTTACCAAGTAAATAAACAGAGTCCAGGAGGCTTATTTCCAGTTACAACCTGGGGGTGGAAGGGAACATATGATAGTAGAGGTAATATATGCTTACACAGAACAAAGAATACAAAGGAGATACATAGTTACAGAATGCATAGTACAAAGGAATTAGAAAAGATATACATTTACAGAGTGCAAAAAGAATACATATAAATTGCAACCACCATACTGACCACAGGAGTGCATGTATGCTTATATGGATATATAGATATACCGTAGATATAGATATTATTTGCAAAAAACTGCATTAATGCAACATTTAGGGTTCTGGTTAAAGCAAAAAAAAGGAGATAAATGTGGTTTTAGGGTTTCCAACCCTAAAACTTCACCACCAACCCTAAAACAAATCAGGGGTGCAGTCTTATTTGGGGTTGTCAACCCTAAAGTTCATCCCAGAAGGTGTGTATGTTTCTAGAGTGTATAGAATGGGGTCAGCTTTAGGGCTGAGAACCCCAAGGAAAACTGCACCCCTGATTTGTTTTAGGGGTAGAGATGGGGGTTTTAGGGTTGGAAACCTCAAGCTTGAACCTTAAATGTTGCATTAACACAGATTTTGCAACGAAATTGCTTACTTTTTGAGATAGTATAATCATATCCTTATTTGCCCGTGGGAGCACAGGGCTCTACAGGTCCTGGGCTCCTATCTCTCCATAGATGTGTATATGTATGTTGCTGTGGAAGCACATTGTCAAGGCTCTGTGCTTGAATTTTTAGCAAAAGCACAACCAGATTGTCATCATAGCCTTCTTATTGCCTCACTTCATGAACTCGGTAGTGAAAATTTTCAAATCCCAGCCAAAACATTATTCTGTGCCACCACAACATCATTCTGTACCTCAGGTGGGAAAACAGTCAGGCTAGGATTTGAAAAATGACAGCTGTCATGTTCATAGGGTGGTGTAAACAAATGGCTTTGTTGAAAATTTGGGGTCAAAATATTTAGCATTATCAAAGTTACAAGGGAGCACACCAAAATTTCAATGGATGTCCATACCTTTGCCATTTTTGCACATTGGGTCCTATGCATTATGATGCGGAGTGGCTACGCATGCATACCAATTCTGCATAACTACTCTGCACCCACTGCACCCCCCAACTGGCCAGCTGTGGGATTCTCCTACAGAGCGTGCAGCCCCACACTTCAGACACTGGGGAGGCAATGTGGTTGGGAGTAGGCCAGAGGCATGCCCACTCACACACCATTTCCAGAGGTGCGGAGTACTGGGCATCAGTGACAGCATGGAAGGTCACCCCTGCAGAAAGGTGCAAACCCCCCATGAGTCCTCTCCTGGCCGGTGCAAGTAAGGCGGGGCATGTATGCCCCCACCACCATGCCGCCCAGGCCATGGTGGTCAAACGTCAGTTCCAGGCCCAGCCAACCCGGCACATGCCTGCCTCTTGGCTGCTGTGCACAGTGCGCTGGCAGCCATTCATCTGCACCTGCAGGTGAAGGGATCTATTTGTGGACTGAGGCAGGCATCCCATTGGATGCATTCCCAGTCTGCATATCTGTCCTCCACCCTCCCATGCACTGGGAGGGCTGCAGACAGGTGCTCACCAGTGGTGTATACCCCGGGTGTGCACCTGTCCGCAGGTGTGGCCCTTCATGGGTGGGATACACACCTCCGGTGCGTACATCCTGTCTGCATGTGCATAGGGCCCATTTTGAGTCCAAATGTTCAACATAATCTTCTTATGATCCCACCTCATGACCATGGGTGGTGATAATTTTCAAATCCTGCCCAAAAGGTAATTTCATCTAACGACTATGAAATCACCTTTTGGGCTGGATAGGCATAATTCCACCACCATTGTTCATGCAGTGAGGTCTCAAAAATTCCTTGTTGAAAATTTGGGCTCAAAATATGCAAACATGGCAAAGTTATGTATCAGAGTTGAAAACCCCTTTGAAATACATTGAACCACACTTACCTTAGTTTCTCATATTGCAGTTGGTGGTTCCAGCAGCAGGACGTGTCTTTGATCGGAGAGTGGATCTTCACCCAGGGAACTGTTGAGGTGAGTGAGGGTGTGTTGGGGTGTGGGGGGACGCAGGGTGGTGGATGCGCAATTGGAGGTGAGGGTGGGGGGTGTGTGGATCCGCGAGGGACTGTTTTCTTTTCTATAGGTTTAAAAAAAAAAAGACATTGAGGGATGGTATTCTTTATTTCAGATGGGTTCAGGGATCGGGGTACCACTAGACATCAGTAAAACTTTACAAAATATGCAAATGGCAATTGGAGGGGTGTGGAGTGCCATTAGGCATCAGGGAAACAGTGGCAAAATATGAGGGATGGAAAACGGAGGGTGGGGTGCCACTAGACTCCAGGGAAACCTAAAAAAATTTGGGGATGCCAATCAAAGGGGTCATATGAAAAAGGTGGAAGAGAGTCACAAAAAAGAATATAAAAATAACAAAAAAAAAATACAAATGTTGGAGGATAATTTTTCCAACAGTTATGTGCAGAATATGCCTAATGGGGGCTGGTAACAAAGATACATGTGTTGGTCTCTCTCTCTATGATACCATTTTTGTGGGGGGTTTAAATTTTCTTACATAAAAAATGAAAAAGAAGATTGTGGCAAACAGAAAATAATTTTTCTCTCATGAAAAAGAATTAGCCCCATACAAAAAAGTAGTCTTTGTTTCATACAGCTATCCTAAAGAGCTTACTGAGCATGCTCAGAACTAAAATTTTAAAAAGTAATATCTCTGGAATGGAATAATTTTTTTTCACCAAACCAGCAAAAGGCACTATTGTGGGGCAGGTTCTTTCTACTCTTAAAATTTCAGAATCAAATTGCGAACTATCTGGGCACTGTGGCTCGGCAATAAAACAGCTAAAAGCCCTGAAAAATTCACTTTTTCTCTATCTGCATCTCAGACTCTGCACATCAAACAGAAACAAAAGTTGGCATGTCCAGAGATCTATCCAACATGACCATGCATGCAATTTTTTGTGTAAATCTGTTGAACAGATGCAAAGTTATTAAAGTGCAAAATTTGGGGTTTAACATTAAAGCACCTATTCAACCCTAACTATTGTGGCATGACTGCACCACTATAATATATATATATATGTCCATGGTGAGTGTGGTTGTTCCTTACTATCTCAGACAGTCAGGGATGTCTAGGAGCAGTTGTGGCAGGAGTAAGGGGTTTTGAAGTGCACCTTAATCAAGAACTTCACCAACTGGAAGTTGGGAGTGGAAGCAAGCTTGATTGGCAGGGAGTCTATATATGATGGAGGCCTGCCCTAACATACTGTATACCTTCAGAGGTAGGAGACCAGCTCCACATCCTGCACGCAGGCTTAAGTTAGGGCAGGCCTCCATCAGATATAGACTCCCTAACATTTGGAAAAGCCACCCCACCCCAGTCAAACTTGCTTCCATTCCTAACTTCCAATTGATGAGTCCTCACTTACTCTATAGGATAGATTAGAGAAGGGTGAGAAGAGATCCAATAGATAGCTAGAAAGTTTGCCTCACCATTATGTAGTGCCCACTGGGTTGTGTAAAGTGTGTGCCTGACAGATCGTGTGCCTCAGCCTAGATCATTATACACTAAGCATTGGTAGGTATGGGATGTTAGTGGGCATGCCAGAGTGAATCTACACAGGGCATTGAATGATGAAGGCATTAGAATGAGGTGTCATCTGCTAATCTACTACTAATGTGAGGGTTTCTGGACTCAGTTTTCAAAGAGCCCTTACAGCAATGCAAGATGCATCACTCCAGGGCTGTGGCAAGCTCCAGGTGCACCAGGGACCCTGTACCCAGTATTAGAAACATCATGGTCCTGGCACCAAACTCCTTGGCTTTGTCACAAGCCAACAGGAGCACCAAACAGGTGGTGCACCTTCGGGATTGCCAGAGGGATCTGGCTTCCTGCCAGGTGCAACACTAGAGGGCCCCTGATGAGTGGGGGTGTTGGTGGCTGTGCTGGACAGGAGGGGGACAGAGGCAGAAGGGGCACAGAAGATTGCATAAGGAGAGTCAGGGAGACAGCTGGGTATTGATGGGAGTGCTGTGGCAGACTGCTGGGTGTGTTAGCATTTCTATGCACTCTTGTATTGTCTATCAATACCTATTAGAGCACTGCACTGCACTGTACCTATGAATTATACTGCTCGGGGGGGGCAGCTTTAGAATTCAAGAAAGTCCTGCTGTTCTCATGCTGGGTGCTCAGAAACATTATTTCCAGTGCTTCACTGAAGCAGTGAGTGGGCGATCCCCTGCTCTATGTGTCTCTGTTTCTGTCTCTCTGTCTCTTTATCTGTCTATCTGTCTGTCTGTCTATCTGTCTGTCTATCTATCTATCTAGCTATCTATCTATCTATCTATCATAACTAACAGACTGGGGTGCCCACCCCTGAAACCGCTTGCTTCAATCCCACCACTCAAGGTTGCCTGCCACTCCTTTCCCACATTTATAATAAATTTTATAAGTGGACTGTTGTGCCCAACCCTGTACTGCTTCTCTTCACCCATTCCCCTCTAGGTTGCCCACCCCACTTCCCATTATATCTCTGGCAGCACAGGGATGCCCACCCCTGATGCTGCTGCTGAACACTAGCCTGATGCTGGGGTTTGCAATCCCCAGTGCCAGAATATACTCCCTTAATAAAGAAAACTGCCCATCTTCTTTTTCTAACCTAAAGAAAAGAAAAGAGTCCCTCACTGATCTGACCACCACAACCCCACCTGACCCCGACTTCCCACTCTGCACATACCACCCCACATTCTCCCACACACCTGCACTCACTTGAACATATCCCACAGCACAGATTCATAAATTCATAGATATGTGATGGCAGAAAAGGACCTTCTTTGCTTGTTGAGTCTGCCCATTCCCCCCTTCCTTGCTTTCCCCCTCACCCATAGATCCCATATATTCCACCCTCCACTCCCTAACCAATCCCTTGTGTTTGTCTCATGCCCTCTTGAATCCCTCCACAGTCCTGGCCTCCACCACTTCCTCTGGCAGACTGTTCCAGGGTGCCACCACCCCCTCAGTGAAGTAATGCCCATCACATTACCCTTAAACCTACCCCCTCTACCCTCAGTCCATTCCCTATAGTTTTAGTGCCTACCTTCCTTGTGAATAAACTCCCCCCCACTTTATTAATCCCATTCACATACTTGAAAATCTTTATCATGTCCCCCTACTCCCTCCTGGTTTCCAGTGGGTACAAATCCAGCACCCTTAACCTCTCTTCATATGACATCCCTCTTAGCCCAGGCACCATCTTGGTGGCCCTTCTCTGTACTCTTTTCATGCCATCTATATCCTTGCACAGGTGAGGTCTCCAGAACTGAAACCCGTACTCCAGGTGTGGCCTCACCATGGATTTGTAGAGTAGCATCAGCACCTTCTGCTAGTTATCCCTCTTTCTCTATGCATGTCAGCATTCTAATTGCTTTGCCGACTGCCTTTATGCATTGGGTCTCCACCTTACGGTTTAAGCATAGATCCACTCTCTAGCCGATGTCACATCTTGCTGCAGAAACCGTTGACTGCGATATGAAAAAATAAAGTAATTCAAAGAGGTTTGAACTTTTCTTCACAAGTTTTTCATTTTTGAATTTTTTTTGAAATTTAAATGCTTTATTGAGTTTAAGGATACAAATAACTCAGTACCCATGTCCAGTTACATCATGATGAGGGGACTACCCCTCCTGAGCATCTCGAATATTACAATATCATACAGCAAAACATGAAAAACATGAGATGCCCATTTCCATCAAATACTAACAGCTATATTCCATCATCCTTGTAATCCCCCCATTAACCACCCCCGGCCCCTGGAGTGTGCCCCCCACTCGAGTGCCAACTAATTAAATCAAAAATCTTATTAAGATGTTGTAATATCACTCTAACAGGCTGAGGTTCCAGCAGAGACAACTTCACCCAGATTATTTATGTAAATACAAAGCATACAATTTACCCCACTTTTTATTAAATGAACCCATACAGTTACACAAACTTGCTATCAGCCTTTCATTTTTAAAGCAAGTAGACATTTATTTTAGCCATTCCACATAGGTTATATTCTGTTGGTCCATCCAATACTTAAGTACCAGTTTTTTAACCACCATCAAAATTAATGCCATGTGGAATTTACGTTCTGTAATATGAATATCAGAGTATATACTCAGGATACATATCTCTATTGTAAACAATCCATCCAAACCCAGTAATGGACTAAGATTTGTCTGAATTGTCTGCCATAATGGTGACACCTTCTCACAATACCAAAAAATGTGTAGCAGATTACCTTCATTCCGGCCACATCTAGTGCAGCTGGAATCAGGAAGCCTGCCCAATCTAACCAGTCTCACCGGAGTGTAATACATGTTATTCAAGATGTAATATTGAATGGGTCTTAATATAGCTTGAGTGTGAAATCTATGTAAATCTGTCCAGATCTGAGACCAATTAAATGTAATATTTGGCAGAAGAGAAGACCAGACTGTGGAACCTGATAAGGGTTCGGGAAATTTGAGGCCTAGTAAGAAGGAATAAATCCTTGAAACTGCATGCGGTCAGTTTATATAACTTTGAATATGAGAAAAGAAGGGTCTGGTTTGAGATTCTTTAAGTTCCGTGCCAAAATTTTTCAGGACCAAGTGTCTCAATTGAAATATTTTAAATATATCTTTTGGTGGTATTTCAAAAGATTCCATGATTTTGAGAGAAGAGAGAAGAGAACCATGTGGGAACAAGTTTTCTATCAATTTTCCCTGGAGTTGGGGAAGCCGCCTTAAGGGAATCGGTGAACCACCAATTCTGATATTGGGATTAAGAGTGAGAGTTTGTGCCATGTCCCTTTTGCCTGATATACCAAAGAAATGCTAACATTGATCCAGAACCTTGAGTGAGGTACCGATAATGGACTCCTTGATTAAAGATGGTAGTATCGAATATGAAAGAGAAAAAATAAGAGGTGAGTTAAGGTTGTTTGTTTCCAGAATATGTCTTTAAAGCTGTAGCCAGATAGGAGTAAATTCGTCATCTCTGGCTAGTAACCATCTACCCAGTTTCAACAAGTGACTAGCCCAATAGTATAAGATGAAATTGGGAAGATGTAGTCCACCAAAGTTCTTGGGGAGACTAAGTTTAAGAAAAGAACATCTGGGACATTTACCCTGCCAGATAAATTTAGAGAGTATGGAGTGGAAGTGCTGCAGGCACGACAAAGGAAGCCATATATTAAGCAGATTCAAGGGATAAAAAAGGCAGGGCAAAACATTCATCTTAACTATGTTGACCCTACCCCATAACAAGAGAGGGAGTTTAGCCCATCTTTTAAGATTGTGTTGAATGTTTACCATTAAGTTGTCCAAGTTAAGCTTTTTGAGTGAATCAGGATCTGTAGAAAGATGCAGCCCTAAGTATTTAATTGAGTGGGAGGACAACTTCATCCCAAACTGCAGAAAACTGGCTTTAGGTGTGAAAATATTCAGTGGGAAGATTTCGGATTTAGTAAGGTTTAATTTGTAGTTAGACACTTGACTATATTGTGCAATGATTTGTAACGTGTGAGCCAGTGATGTATCAGGGTAAGCCAAATGAAGTAATACATCATCTGCGTATGCAGATAGGGTTAGTGTGTGCTGATATATTGGACAGCCTTGTATATATGGATCCTGTTTAATAGAGAGAAGAAGGGGTTCCAGATATAAATTGAAAAGAAAAGGGGATAATGGACATCCTTGTCTGGTGCCCTTAAACAATGGAAAATGGGATGAAAAAACCCCTTTACAATAAATTCTTGAGGAAGTTGACTTGTATACCGTCTGGATCCATCTAATGAACGAGTCTGGAAAGTCCATTTTATCGAGTGTTGCCCAGAGGAAGTCCCAATTAACTCAGTCAAAGGCCTTTTCGGCATCCAGTGAGATGAGGGCCATAAGGATATGAGAAGTTTGGGCGGCCTGAAAAATATGTGAAAGAGTTCTAAGGTGGTCAGCCGAAGAGCGGCCCTGCACAAATCCGACTTGTTCAGGACTCAACAGGTGAGTCCAAAACTTCTTGACCCTATTAGCTAGTACTTTTGTTAATATTTTTGTGTCACAATTTAAAAGAGAAATGGGCCGGTAACTAGTCGGATCCTCAAGCAGTTTATCTGGCTTGAGAAGTAGAACTATTGTGGCTTCCAGTAATGTGGAGTCTAGGGTATCTGCGGTATACATATACTCATATAGATTGAGCAGAAGAGGGGCTAACTCTTTATGAAAGATTTTATAAAAATTGGATGGGAAACTGTCGGGTCCCAGTGATTTATCTGGAACTAGGCCGTTAATTGCTTCTTCCACTTCTGAGATAGAGATACGGGAAGATAGTGCTAGCTTGTGGTGTATCTGTAGGCAGGGTAAGTTCAGGCCTTCCAAATAGTTCTCAATCTCTGATGGGGATGCTGGGGTGGGACTTTTGCTATATAAAGAACTGTAACATTCTTCAAAGACTTTGGTGATATCCCGGGGTGAGGTTTTAGTGGAGCCGTCTTGGGCTTGCAAAACTGGGATCAATCTTGAGCTTTCTATTTTCTGTAATCTCAGAGCTAATAATCGACCTGCTTTTTCCCCTTGATCTACATATTTGGTTTGGGTTCTCAAAATGGCGTATTCTGCTTTTTCTTTCAATAGATCTGAGTATTAGTTCTTTAATGCTAGCAGTGTCTCTATGTTATTGGAGGACGGAGAGTTCAACAGGGTATTTTCTAAATCTTTAATACAAGTTAGGAGACTGAGTGCTTTGCTTTCTCTGTTTCTCTTTCTCTTGGATGCTAACTTAATTAGTTCACCACATAAAAAGCATTTGAGGGCACACCAGACTAAATCAGCTATAGGTATAGAGTCTTTATTATGCTCCATGTAGAAGGAAATTAAGTTTCTGATACGAGAGACTATTTGTTCATCTTTCAAGAGTTGTGTGTTTAATCTCCAAGTGGTATCTCTTTGGAGGCTAAAGTCTGGGGAGAGCGTTAACCAGGTAATTGAATGGTCTGATAAAACGATAGGTTCAATGTCGGCCTGGTAAAGGCCAGGTAAAAGTGAGATACTGATAAGAATATAATCTATTCTTGACCAAGATCGGTGAACATGTGAATAGAAAGAGAACCTACGGCTCGAAGGATGGAGGAGGCGCCAAGGGTCAGATAGTCCCAGGACATTCTTAAAGTCTGTTAGTGCCCTTTGGGCTGGTGTGGGTAATTTTGACGATGAGAATGTTTTATCCAGATCTTGGGATGGCGGGGTATTCCAGTCCCCTCCCAAAATTATTTGGGTGGGTAAGAGTCCACCTATCCTCCCTGCTAAACTCATAATGAACTCTGCATCTCCTCCAATAGGCCCATATATGGATCCCAGCACTACTGTTTTATTATTGAGGGATCCCTTTACTAGTATAAATCTACCTTCTGGGTCTACAATCTTCTCCCCTGCCAAAAACAACACATGCTTCTTCATTATAATAGCTACTTCCCTACTTAATGACGATCCTCACGAGGCAAAAACTTGAGAAAAGCCCAGTCTGCGTAACCAATGTACTTCTGTATCTAGTAGGTGGGTTTCTTGAAGCATGAGAATATCTATTTTAAATATCTCAGAATTTTTGAAGACCTGATATCTCTTAGTTTTGTCTCTGATACCTCTTATATTCCACGTGGCAATTTTAAGTGGTTTTATTGGTATAGTGTCTCTTTAACCAATAAATATCGTAAGACATCATAAACCAAAATAACCAGCCCCTATGGCACACTCCAACCCTCCCCCCCATCCTAAATAAGAAGGTCCATATGGACAGCCCCAGTTAACTACATCTGACATCCTAGCCCAGACACAAAACCAGGTCAGGGTAGTCCCGACAATGTCCTGAAACCCCCACCCTCCCCAAAAAACTATTATAACTATCTACACCAAGGCCCCATAAAAATCCAATCATCCAAATTGGAAATATTGTACAAATAGATGGGGCCCTAACCCATCTGGATATAACCCAGGTAACCAACTTAATTCCATATCTTGACTTGTTGTAAGTGAGGGTCCCATGTCGTAGGCAATGAAGAGGTTGAACCTGTACTTGGGAATGACCCTTTAGGATTAGGTTCCTACGAGATATGCCAGTCCCCTTAAGCTTCAGTTCCCGATGCAAGTCACTCAAGCACATCCCTGTCCCAAGCCTCCCCCCACCCACTTCCAACAACCACTGTCTTCCAGCATTCATGGATCATGTATTACCTTGGAGAGACTGAGAAATAAACTTTGAGTGTCCTAACAACCAGCTTATTACTCGGTATAGTTCCTGGTAAACATGAGTTTCATTAGTTAATTACCCCAAGTGGGGTGGTACAACACCCCTTCTTTCATCTGGTATTAGGCATCCTTAGGTACCCTATACCCCTAATTTATTGCTATTGTCCTGGAAAATGTTCATCCCATGATTAACAGTGCTCCATTCCAAAACAGATATTACATACAGATCAAACACTCAACCTCCATGGAGCCCCTCATAGCACCCAGCTGTCTGCAGAGTCAGTCTCATTCCACCCCATATGCGACAACCCACAAACTAATCAACTCAAGTTACTTAGTCCTGTTCTGGCCAGCGAGCTTGTAAAATCAGAATAAGGTGCCATCTGTCCCCAAATCCTAGTACTTCTATCCCATCACTAACTGGATCCCGGCTGGCCATGAGCCGTTCATCCAAGCCCCAGAAGGAACCTAATTTGATTCAGGCAGTGATTGTGCTTATTACCCTCGTGGTCTCACCCCAGGCATTAAACAAACCACCTCAGACTAAACAAAATTGTAATCCAGTTAGACCGACATCCCATCGGCGACCCTCCCCCCCCACGTTCCAGGGTTGAACCAACGCTGATTACTCAGTTCAGTGGACGGCCCATCTTGATGAGCCAAGGACCGTCACAAACCCAGGGGCTACCTATCAATTACAACTGAAAAAACGTAAAAGAAGAAATAGTTGTACCTACTTACGGAGAACTAGCGCTTTCCCTCGGTTAGTGTGATTCTGAACAGGGGACCCAAACAGGAGTAGGACTCAATCCGGTCCGTTCCTGAAATAGTCCCCCACCAACCGTGTCTAAAGTTCTGGTCCTCTCCCCTTTCTGGGAGCACACCTCTGGGCTAGTGAAAGGGATACTGGGCCTTTCAATTCCCACCGAGACCGGAGCGCTCTCTTCCCGTCTTGACTACAAACCCACAGGTAAATTATCATTATATCATTTAAAAATAGCCATGGTTTTAAAGAAGGGCAAGGAAACATTAACAAAAAAGGCAAAACTTAATAAAATTCGGAATTGTAATTATTTAGTCAGCCCACTTTAAAGAGTTCAGGCAGTCGGAGGGTGAGGTCCTTGATGGCTTGATCTGGTGAATCAAATGAAATCCAGCTATTGTCCAGGAGAATTTGTAGCTTCACTGGGTATTGCATTCTGAAGCGAATGCTGGCTGCGATTAATTTGGTCACAACCGGATGAAAGGCGTCCCGCCTTTGTCTGGTTTCGCGAGGTAGGTCCTGCATGATCCTGATCTTCGAGGCTTCCCACATAATTGTTTGCAGTTCTTTCACTTTAGCCAAGATGTGCTGTTTCTCAATATAACTGAGGAACTTGATGATTATGGGTCGTGGGGGAGATCCTGCAGAAGATTTTGGTCTAAGACACTGGTG
The DNA here is from genome assembly GCA_016271365.2 of Neoceratodus forsteri. Classification (NCBI taxonomy): domain Eukaryota; kingdom Metazoa; phylum Chordata; order Ceratodontiformes; family Ceratodontidae; genus Neoceratodus; species Neoceratodus forsteri. The sequence goes on along the minus strand of CM028129.1, from coordinate 812,560,518 downwards.
GGCCCTTTCTATATGATATTGAGGGTTCAGTGGGGAAGGGCCCACTACCTTGTGAAGGAATTTTTGCATAAAGGCAATGACATCAGCACCTTCCTCGGATTCTGGGAGCCCCAATATCAATATGTTGTTCCTTCTGCTTCTCCTTTCCAGGTCTTCTGTTTTGAGCTGAAGTTTGTGGAGCTGTTGCCTGAGCAAGGCTATCTCAGGGTCGACTTTCTCCCTCCATCTCTCTTGGGAGGTTATCTTAGCTTCTGAGTTGGCCACTCTGGTCTGGAGACCTGTAAACTCTTTTTTAATACATTTCAGCTCAGAGGTGATGTCGGCTAATGATTCACGGAAGGGTAGCAATTCCTGTAAAAAACCTATCTTCTGGCAGTGGTGTAGTGTAGGTACTAGGTGTATTTGAGTTGTTAGGATTCCCTGACCCCTGACTCCTCGATTTCTTGGAGGAATTCTCCAGAGTGGTAGGCGGAGTGTGTCGCATTGCGGCCTGCTTCATTTCTGACTCCATAATCACGGGTATGCTACGCGATCGTTAAATTGACACTCCTATGTTATTTCGAGGAGAAGCAGTGTTTACTAATCCTGCAATTTGTTCAAAACGCTCTATTTATTATTTTTTATCTGGTTAGTTGGAGGCGGTAGAGTGGAGCTCGAGATCAGTGCAGCTGCTAGCTTGACTGCATCACGTGACCTCCCCAAATTTTTGAATATTTGTACACTACATTTTCAAAGCAGCCTTTTTGGGGTCCCAACTCATGACCAAGGCAATGGAATTATGCAAATGTGACCCAAAAGGAGATTTTGCTGTTACTTTGTAAAACCACTTTTTGGGTGGGATTTGAACATTTTCACTGCCCCTGTTCATGAGGTAGGGTCGCAAGAAGGCTATTTTGAAAATGTGGGGTCAAGATATTCAAAAACAACAAAGTTATGAGCGTATGTTGACATTTTTCTACACATGCTCATAAATTCAGTAATTTTCAATACTTTGGCCCCATATTTTCAAAATAGACATTTTTTTCACACCACCTCATGAATTTAACAGCTGTTTTTCAAATCCTGACCAAAATGTGTTTTTGTACCTGTGGTATGGAATGACATTGTGGTGGGGATTCAAAAACTTTGCCTATCAGATTCATGAGGTGGGATCATAAGTAGGCTATTCTGAAAATTTGGTGTGCACATTTGGTAAAATGATTAAGTTATGAGTTAACATTGCAGTATTTCAATGTTCACTTACAACTTTGCTTATTTAAAATATTTTGCCTGCAAACATTCAATATAGCCATTTTTTCATACCACCTCATAGATGTGAGTGGTGTCACTTTTTAAATCCTAGATGAGACATGCTTTCACACTTCTGGTGTGAAATGATGTTTCAATCAATATACTATAAATGCCACATGTCATGTTTATAAGGGGAGTCATACAACAACTATATTGAAAATCTGGTGCCAGAATTAAAAAAAATAATTGTAATTGTTTAGAAAGTTTGTGTGTCATGCCAATCTTGACTCCAGCGGGTATGCTTTGGTACCCTGTCCCAGTGGACTGAGTTCTGGGGTGAGTTCAGTGACACAGCAGGATGGGGTGAGGGTGGGTGGATGGTGCTGTTATGCAGCCCACCCATTCAGGGAATTAAAGATGCATGGTTGCACATTGGCCCATGCACCATATAGTGAAAACAACTCTTCTCTTGGCATAGAGCTCTGGACGTTGGCACCAGTGGGTGGCAGAGGGCCTTTGCACTGGCTGACAGATGGACTCTTTGCCCTGTACATCTGTTTGTGTGGCCAGATGGAAGAGCAGGGAACAGAGGACCCTGCATTTCCAAATAAACACAGTAAACAGCTGCACTAGATGGGGGCGCTATGATTCATTCTAGTTCACAGCAGACAACAAAATCAGCACTCACCCCTCTGTAGATTGTGCATTTAGTTTTCTTGCTGCCACTAGGATGTATTCCATCTTCAGCCTTCACTATTACTCAAAAGAAGAACTCCACAAATTATCCATTTCCTTAATTAGCATGCAAACATTTATTTTCTGTATAAAACAGTACAGAGTGCAACATACATAGAAAAAAACATGCTGGCAGTTCATGTCTGGTAGAAAATCTAATGTTTCATGTAGTATTTCCTACACTTTCTCAAAGGTGACCAGCAAGAAAACTAAATGCACCAGCTATGGAGCGATGAGTGCTGATTTTGTTGTCTGCTGTGACCCAGCATTTCTGCAGCAAGGGTCCTGCATTTCCATAGGTGGACAGAATCTTCCCTTTCTTCCCTTGGGCCCCGTGCATCTACACCTGTTCATATAGGCCCTAAAGGATATGATTTTACTATCTCAAAAAGAAAGGACATTTATTGCAAAAACTGCATTAATGCACCTGTTAGAGTTCAAGTTACTGCTACAGAAGTAGGGAAATGTTGTGTTAGTGTTTCCAATCTTACTTCTCACCCCCACCCCAAGCAATAAAAGGAAAAAAAAAACATTAGCATTTGGGGTCTCTGGAGTCTTAGTGAATCCCTAATGCTGACCTCATTCCCTGAACAAAGCCAGACATAATCTCCTTTTCTCATGCATGGCCTTCAGGGCCCTGCATAAAGAAAGCTGCAGCACACTGTACTGGCAACATGTGCATATGGATGTCATACAGATGTCAAGATTTCATGGAGCTATCTGGTGGGCTGTGAAAGTGCAGGGCTCTCTGTCCCAGCACTTCCATGTGGCAACAGATACAGATTCACAGGGCAAAGAGTCTATCCGTCAGCCAATGCACAGAGCCCTCTGCCATCAGTGGGTGCAGAGGTGCAAGGCCTTATGCAACCAGGCCAGTTGTCTTCACAATGTGGTACCTGGACCCATGCAGACAACTCTGCAGCTTCCGTTACTTAGCTGAGGGGGGGGGGGTGTCACATAACAGTCCCATTCTCCCTCCTTCAACCCATCCAGTCAGGTCACTGAGTTTGCCCCCAAATTCACTTCACTGGCACAGGATCACAAAGCATACCTGCTGGGGTCAAGATTGGTACCACAAACAAAGTTTCTTAACAGTTATATGTATTTTTTACATTTTGACTTCAAATTTTCAAGATAGTTGTTTTATGACTCCCCTTATAAACATGGCATGTAGCATTATTGGTATATTAGTCAAAATGTCATTTCACACCAGAAGTGCGAAAACACATTTTGTCCAAGAGTTAATAAATGATGCCTGTGATGTTTATGATGTGGTGTGGAAAAGTGGAAAAGTGGCTATATTGAGTCTGGAGTCAAAATATTTAAAATTAGGGAAGTTATGAGTGAACATTGAAATAGTGCAACATTCTCTCATAAACTAAGCATTTTACTATATCTGTACACAAAATGTCAGCACAGACTTCTTTTTACTCACTTCATGAACCTGATAGATTAAATATTTCAAATCCCTCTGAAACGTCATTACACTCCACAGATGTGAAAATGCATTTTGTCCAGGTTTGAAAAATGACAGCTGTCAAGCTCATGAAGGGGTGTGATAAAATGACTATGTTGATAATTTGAAGTCAAAATATTTAAAAAACTGCCAATGTTATGAGTGAGACTAGAAACAATTGAATGTACCCTTATATCATTGATATTTTTATATAGTTTGACCTCAAATGTTCAGCATAGCCTTCTTAGGACCCTACATCTTTAACAAGGGTGGTGACATTTTTCAAATCCCACTTGAAAGGTGATTTTGATTGATCGTCATCTATACTCTTTCTTGTATTATTTGAAGCTTTAATAAACTTTTAATTACAAAAAAAAAAGAAGAAAGATTTCAAAATATGACCAAGAAATCACCTTTCAGGACAGATCTGCATAATTCCACTGCCATTGGTCATGAGGTGGGGTCTCAAAAAGGCTATGTTGAAGATGTGTGGTAAAAAAATATGTAAAAATGGCAAAGCTATGAATAACAATTGAAACTCCATTGAAATACTTTAAACTGCCTCACTTGATTTTCTCTTCCTGTAGTCACCAGTTCCAGTAGTAAGATGTATCTTCAATCAGAGAGTGGACCTATACCACAGGACATGTTCAGGTGACTGAGTGCATGTGGGGTGTTGAGTGCTGAGTGGAAGTTCGGGTTGCAGGTAGTAAGGTCAGTGAAGGACCTCTTTTTTGCAGGTAAAAAAAAAGCACTGAGGGATGGTTTTCTTTATTTTAAGGGACTTAGCTAACACTGGGGATTGGGCATCCCAGTGTCAGACTACCTTTTGGTGGCATGAGGGGTGGGCACTTCACCATTTAATTAATAGGAACAGGGTGATGACTTGGAGGGAAGAAGGGGTCAAGTCAAGAAGTGGTATTGGGGTGGACACCCTCGTCTGCTCATATAATATATTTAATACAGTATATGAAGAATGGGATAGGCGAATGGATGACTGGGAGGGGAATGGGAAAATTAAGTGGTACTGGGGATAGGCACCCTGGTCTGCTTAAGAAAAATTATAGACAGATAGATAGATAGACAGACAGACAGACAGATAGATGGATGGATGTTAGGTAGATACATAGATTGGTAGATAGGTAGATTGATAGATAGACAGATAGATAAATAGATAGGAGATAGATAGACAGACAGAGAGTACAGGGATGGCCATCTCACTGCTTGAACTGAAACTGGCAGCACAACTCCAGCTGTGGCTTTAGCATTCAAGAAAGTCCTGCTATTCTCATGCGGACAACAGGGGTGAATAACTCCTCTTGCTAAACTGGACAACCTGGATTTTGGGGTGCCAGCTTTATGCCAGTGTGTAGTCATTTCTAATCCTGTGCCAGTGAGCTGAGTTCAGTGATGAAATCAGTGAGCCAGCTGTATGGGCTGGGGCTTGGGAAATGGTGCTGTCATGTTTATTTATTTTATTTATTTATTTATTAGATCATCGGTTTACAGACCTTGTAAACCGATACCATGTAGCACCACTCTGCAGCCTGGGAGAGGACGGTGGTCCACATGGGCCCAAGTACCTTATAGTGAAGAGAACTCATCTGTTAGCATAGGGATCTGCATCTCAGAACTCGAGGGTGCCAGAGGTCCCTGCACTTTGGCTGACAGATGGACTCTTCACCCTGTGCATCTGTATCTGTCACCACATGGAAGCAGCCTACCAGAAAGACACAGAAATTCTTGACTTCAGTAGGCAACTAGAGACCATTCCCTTGGTTCAGGGCCCAGAGAGCCTGTGCTACTGCATCTGTTCATGCAGGTTCTGAAGGAAGCTGGGTGAATGAGGATATGATTCCACTATCTCGAAATCAAAAAAGAAATTATTTGAAAAAAAACTGTGTTAATGCACCATTTAGGGTTCAAATTAAAACCACAAAAGTAGGGAAATTTGGCATTAGGGTTTCCAGCCCTAACCACCCCTTCCCCCATGGCAGAAAAAATACAAGACCACACAAGGAATCACAGACAACCACCATCAGGTAAGAAAAACAACATTCTGTACAACTGTTTCAAGAAGACACAAATGCAGTAGTACTGGTGTGCTACCTTTGTAGATTTGCTTCTGCAGCCACAACTGTGTGTATGTCTTACAGCATTCATGAGCACCTGTGGCTTCATAAGGGCTAGCCCATGTAGATGCATGTGGCTCTGTAGATAGAAGTACTGTTGCACATTGGGTATCATGGATTTCTACATGCAGTTACAGAACTGCAGGCCACATAGGGACCTGCACTTCTGCAGACCGAACATGGTGTGTATGTCTTACACTTGCAGAAGGGGCCTGCACTTCTGCAGACAGAAGTACTGTTGTAATTTAGGTATCATAGATTTTATGGGACCTGCACGTCCACAGCCAGAAGTCAGTGTGTATATGTCTTATATCTGCAGCTGCAGAAGCACTGGCCCCTATAGGGGTTAATTCAGAAGTTATCATGTGACCTGTACAGTTAAATTCCACCCAGTGCTGTATTACCACTATTAAAAATAAAGTGTCTCATACTTGAGATTATTTTCTTACATTTATTTCAGCAGTTAAAACTCTCTCTCCATATTCTTATTTTTGTATTTGCTGCCGGAAATGAGAGCTGCAAATGCATTTTTAAACTTTTTCCACTTTAGTAGCACTAAGAATGCTTTGGATAGTAAATAATATGTCCATTACCAATTCTGGTGCAATCCAGCAGCATGACTCCCAGCGATAACTCTCTATGGTGGCAGCATGCATCAGTGTGGTTCACCCATATATACAGTATATATATCTAAACCACACTGAAGCCAGATGAACTGATGCAAGCACCTGCACTGAGGTCATGTGTGAAGTCAGATGCAGACTACACACACTCAGGCACTAGCATGCTTAGGTTTGGACCTGACCCATGTAAACAGCAGCATCTGGTAAAAACATAGAATAGTGCACCAGGTGTTCAGTTTAGGAAGAGAAACTGTGAAAGAGGCACACTTTCGACCTGTTTGGTGCTATATATTAATCAAATTATTCTGTTACACTTTTTCAGATACTCCTGTCAATACTAGAGATTACTTCACATAAAGATCCCCCAAACTAATGTGGGCAGCTGATTTCTTAGGTGAATCCCAAGGGGTTCTACTCACATTTAGGCAACATTTTGACCAAAGAAGACATTTTTGAATAAAACATGTTTTTAATATTAAAAAGGGATAAACATATGTTTGAAAAAAATAATTAGCATATGTTTACCACCTTTTAATATCAAAGACATGTTTTATTCCAAAATATTTTCTTTGGTCATGGTAAACTTGATCCTCATGGTGGGCAGAAGGGGAAGGAGGTAGAACAAAGGAGAAAAAAATATTAATAAAAAATAATTATTCCTGCAAGTGGTAATATCATGAAAATGACAGAGACAATATTTTCCAGCTTTTCTTTGTGAATTCTACATGTTCATTAATACTTGAAAAGTCACAACACGTGGATTTCCTAATCTGATATACTTTTTAAGGGCCCTGTTTGAAAGTGAGCTGTTCTGTAAAGGCCCTGAGCAAATTGCTCCAAAATGTTATCACAGCTGGGCTTCTGTATACATCTGCATTGCCTGTTTCTGTCTGATAATTGCACACCTTATTTTCAAAGGTTGCATCTGTTTGTGAATTTAGATGCAAATGTTATTTATTTCTCTTTTTCTCTTCCCTGTCCAAAGCCCTGCATAGGACAGATCACCTTCTTGTGCAGGCTCCCTCAGCTCTGATCTAACCTCCCATCCCCTTCTTCACTGCCTCTGCTCTGAAACTTCTCCTACTGTACGTTAGCATACCACTCGTGTGCATCTGCTCCTAACCTTCCCTTGCATAACCCATTCCCATCTACCATTCCTTCTTCTCTCCCCCACCCCCACTATACAGTGCCTCCCTAGACTATTATTGGCCTTCTCACCTTCTCTTTTCTCTCTTATATTTCATATTGTCCACACCGAGACCTCCAGGATAGGTTACCGATGGCTGAAGCCTACTTTTTTTTTTATGTGGAAGCTATAAATCTAGCTTACAGTTTCTTTTACCAAAGCTGGTAGTGTACTTACTTTCATATTGAAATATTGTATTTTAGTATAATTTTGTCACATGTTCTACCTGTATTTACCTAATTCCAGATTCTTTGTATTTACCACTAAACTTTTGTTAACTTTTACCCAATTTCATTTCCCCTAGGTTACTTCTAAAAACGATCTTTTTGCAACTAAGTGTGCCCTTATGGCAGAATATTTTTTAATCAATCAATCCTTGCCTTTTTTTGTGTCTAATGTATTGGTTCTAAATCTGAAAATGAGCTGTTAACAGCTCAGTATGTCTTTCCTGGTAAAACTTATAAAATAATTAAATAAAGCTATCTAAGATAATTTTGCATAAAAGATAATATTTAAAATCAAAATTCTATTCTGTGCCAGCTTTGTATCAATGAGCTTCAAATGGGTTATAGTAGTAAGAAAAATATGCTAAGAAAAATATAGTGTTTTTTTATTTTTAGTTCCTTGGTAACTAGGTAAGTTCCAATCACACAATTGCCTGTTTTCAGGGGTGACCCAGAAGCACTGGGGAGGTTAAATGACTTGCACAGAGTGAAATAGTATACAAGTGGAGGTTGGGGTAATCAAGGCCAGGTTTGCTGGATGTACTAAAGCACATTCACAGCTCATTACTCTAAACTCAAGGCTATACTGCCAGCCCCAAATATATATGTCCTTTGTGTTAAACCCACTTGCAAGTAAAATATTTTGCAATGCATTTTTGTAATTATATAATATTTTCTCAGCATATATCAAGGAACATGTAGGAGTATAAATTGACCAGCTATGTAGCAGCAAAATATGTTCAATATAAGGAAAATACATGTGCTCTGAATGTATATTATTTGACACAATGTTTATGTATGTAATTATTTTAAATAGTCTCTACTTGTGTAGTCATGAATAATTCATGAAAGATAGGATTCCCTTAATGAATATTCTTTAGCACATAGATGGAGCAATTTGCCCTACTAACTCAATTTCTAAGAACAGAATACATTTTTTTTAACAGAAATGTTTTATCCCAACATAAATGTAAATTAGGAGCCTTGCTCTAGTACAATAATGGCTGATGATAAAGGTATTTCATGACCATAAACAAATAACTAGCGTATACCAAGCAACCATATTTAACTGTTTTTCTATTCTGAAACTGCTCTGGCTACATCTTATTATTATTGCTGTTTGGTTATGTTCCATAATATTCTTAATGTTTGCAACTATATAGTTCAGAAATTTTATAACATTATTTTAGGAAACAAATGTGTGAATATAAATGCATGCAAAATATATTTGTGAGCATTTTTAATATTATTAAAATATTCTAAAATTGACCAGGTGTGTCATTTAAAAAAATATTCTGAATGGACCCTATGCACTAAAATACCCAGTACATGCTGGTAGGAGTGCATATTGCAGCATACAATTGGGCACCCTGTAGCTGGGCCCTGCAGGAGGCAGGGGGCCTGGATTCATGATCTCCAGTTGGCCTGATGCGCAGCTGTGTAGAGCTGTGCAAAGAGTAGGGATGGCTGGGGGTATGGTCGTGGGCCTGACAAAAACCTTCCAATCAGATGCTCAGACCAGAATAAAAGTAGATCCCTTTCTTTGTGGGAGCAGGGGACCATGAAACATAGTGACGCAAATACAGACTGCCATATCTCCTATGGACATACACTAAAATGACCATTTGCTGCAAATTGCAACACACATCTAGCATACACCCTTCTGGCTTTGTGTGGTACAGAGAAGAGCTGGGATCCACAGCTGCAAGGTGCCATGCAACTGTGTGAGCTCTGGTTAGGAGGGTGAAAAGCCATCATGACAGTCCTGCAGCTGGCGTAATGGACAACCCCCCAACATTGGTCCAATGAAGAGTAAAGGCACTGTGAATGCTGTGCTCTGAGGGTCCTCAGTGGCCATGCCTACTCCATATCATCTGTACAGACTAATCAAGCAGTTGTACAGGTCCTCTGTGGATGGCCCTGGTCAGGTGTGCAGCGTGGGAGTGTCATTCATGCATCTGTGGCTGTCCACTGGACACCCAGAATGTGTAAATCCCAGCCTTATGCACCATATATAGTATAACTTAGGGCAGAGATCACATTGTGCATAGGGCCCAATATAAGAAAATACTAGTGTTCAGCATATATAACAATTCATTTCTAAATATATATTGATTACCTGCTTCTATAAACAAAATAATCTATGACTGGTTCAACTTGCTATAAATGATTATTTCTTGCTACATATATCCAAGAAAAAACTGAAAACTATGATATATTTTTTTAGACTGTGAGAACAGAGCATACATGAGTTCTGTGTGAGGAAAAAAAGTACTACATTACCTCATCTTTTATCTTGACAACTAAGTCTTCAAAATAACACAAAATGTAGTCTACTTCTATTTATAACCTAAAATAATTATGCCTGAATGTCCTTATTGTAGTCTAGGATGGTTTGAAATTAGACCAGTGAGCAAAAACATCCTGGGTCAAATGATGAGAAATTTAAGCTTTGCTGTAACATTGTCCACAACTTCCACAAATCGTTCCAACTGGTCCACAGCAACCACAGTGATTTTCCTATGTTTGCCATTCCTTACAGAAATAATTATATGAAATGTTTTCAAGCTGCACACATAAAATTACCCATGTGATATGCATGCTGCAAGTATGATTTAAATGTTAAATTGGAACCAATTGCATCTATGCGGCATGCGTGCAGCAAGCAAGTGTGGAAAGCATACTTTTCATGTTAAATTGTAACAGAGTGCATGCATGTAGCATGCATGCAAAAAGCAAGTGGTCACTGATAACTGCACATATAAAAGTTAAGTAACTTGCTCAGGATCACACCATATACAAGTGGGGGTTGATAAGATTGAAATGCAAGTCTGCAGATCAGTGCCTTTAACCACTAAGCTATACTGCCTGCACCCATATGGCTCGCTTGTACTTCAGTACAAATCTGCATATATCTGCAAGCATGCTGCCTGCTTATAGACACTGTTATACTTTAGTTTACTTCCCCCCTCATTTCAGCTGCACAGCAGAACTGTAGCACACATGCCAATAGAAACACATGTGATTCTTCTCACCCCAATACACACACTTACCCAATAAAATACATAATTACTTTCATCTTGCCTGTACTCCTATTTTCTTTCCATAGTTTTGAATACATCCACACAAACAGACTTTAAGGAGCAAACCCAAAAGTAGCAATAACTCAACACCCACCCACATGGTCAGTCCCCCCCCCACCATGTACACACACTGTAGCAGGTGTAGCCATGCTGCTACAGACAACCCTCCAGGTATAGATAAAAGTTGAGAGTCTGTTACCTGAGTACTAGATAGCGAGAGGCAGGAGTCTTTAAAAGATGATGTCCATGGGTCAGAATGCTGGGTGTACCCCCTTGAAATGAATGGAATTATTTTGTATTACTATATTGTACATTATGATGGTGAGCTGGAGAATAATGAAGGCCACTGTACTACTAATAAGGCCATAGTTAGTTGCCTTCATTAATCTCCAACCCTCCATCAATAATGTATAAAATAGTAATAAAAAATACCCCCATTCATTTCAATGGTGCATGCCCCTGCAGTCTCCCTTGTCTTATGTCATAATGTGCCTGAGCATGGGGATGTGGAGGTCAGCTTCACTGGTGGTGGGATAAGCCTGACTGTAGTGAGCCTCCAATAGTCTGTACATACCATACCAATCAACTGTATCTGAATGCAAGGGACAGCCCTCTTTTTACCCTTGAAAACCTCGCTGCTCCTCAGCCATCCCTCATGGAAAGCATGCTGTTTACACAGGGGATGCCCTGTAAATTTAGACTTTATGGTAGGGGCACCATTTCAGATTTCAGCAGGGGGAGTCAACAACCAGTGGAGGCCAGATGCTAGTTAGCACCTAGGTGGCAAGCTCTAGAATGTCTGAAACATCTCTAAAAGGTAAAACTTATTTGTTGTGACTGGAAAGTGATATGCAAATCAGGAGAAATTCAAATGTGTAAAATTCATCTGTCCATACCCTGGAGCAATGCATCAAATTTGGGATTAAACCCACATAGTTACTAACCAATTTTTTTCTTCGCCAAAGTTCTAAATCCCCACCCAAAAAATATGTTGCCCCGATTTCTCTCCCCAACTTCATTCCATTTAATACCCATCCCATATGGGTCTTGAAGCCACCCAAAAGCACAGAAACATGAAAAACACGTCAATATTTCAGACCTTCCTCCTTTCCCAATCCCCCTGTAAAAAAAGATTTACTTTTACTTAACTGGCTACCAGGCCAGAATGTGAGGCTTGGCCCAGTGTGCCACCAGCCCAGTTTTCAGTCCACTCCTTCTCTGTCCTTCTGTCAGAAGCTGGATGTTACTATAGAACTGACCATCCCAGGTCCCCAGTGTGGTCTGTGATTAAGTCACCTCACCAACTGAACCCACCCAACCTGTGTTGTTTGCTTCATGCTTGGCTGCTGCCACATTGCACTGATCAAGGCCTATGATGGCTGCCCACACTGCCGTCACTGCTGCTACTGCTAGGCCTGGCCTTCTGCTAGGCCTAGCTTGCTGCCCCTGGGAGCCTGTGCTGTTTTTTTTTTTTGTGAGGCAAGCCTAGTAGAGTAAGTAGGTAGTGTAGTCTGCAGTTAGCTTCTAACTCACCATCTGCCCCTTCAGCCACCAGGGGAGATGGAGACTCACTAAGAGTAGACCAACAAAAATATGCTGCCACAACACTGCTATTGAGAGTTCAGTGCTCACTGACTCCTCTAAGCTATAGTGTGGAGCCTGTCTACTCTGTGGTGGGAAAGACAGAGTTGCACTCACATGACTTATGCTCTTGCTTGGCTGGAGCTTCTCCACATCACATGTGATGGTGCCACCACTGTAGAGGTAGTGGACAATGCAATACAGACACAGTCGAGTCAGGAGTGCACCTGCAACATGAGCGCACACAGGCCAGGAGGAACTTCTTGTGTAAAAGATAAAAGATTAAATTCAAATTTAATGCCATTATTATTGCCACACCATAAGAACAACCTAAGCACCAATGTGGAGGGTGGGGACTGCTCCCCTCTTCCATATCTAACTGGCAACCCTGATTTGTGGTAGAAATTCATTATCAGGTGCTAATATCAGTACAAGTAAATACAATGGTTCTGAAGTACTATAGCTCCATGTTTTAGGATGTGTCCTGGCCATCCTGAGGTTAGTGTCCATGTACCTCATTTCAGTGATAAAATATGAGGCATGGTACATGCTTCCAAGACCCTACTCAGCACCAAAAGTGCCAAGTATGGCCATAGTATACATACTCCATACAGAATAACAAAGGGAAAGCAAGTGAGACGAAACAGTCATGGAGAAACATTTGTAGCACTAAATATGCATAAGGTGATTTGCATGGCCCAAAACAAAAACTTCAGGCTTCATGACACAGAGGCCCCTCTTCACACATCTAGAATAGGGGATGTTTGTCTGTCTATATCCTATGCATTTAATACAGTAAGCAACCAGTACTTTACTATTAAACAACTTGCAAAAGGATCAGAATTATTTGAGTTTTCCTAGTTGTAATGGGAAATCAATGAAAAGGGTATTTTAATGGCTCTAACTGCAAGCAGTAGTATGAGAAATAGAAACTGATGTGTTTTTTAGATGAGATTCGCACCAGCTTAGTTGCTGCACATGTGGCACACTTGCAGCACATGAACCTGATGTGATTTTTAAATGAAGTTCACACCATCTTAACTGCTGCACTCATGTCAAGCATGCAACATGCAAACCTGATGTAATTTTAGAAGATATTCGCACCATCTTACCTGCTACACACATGTCAAGCTTGCAGCATGCAAATTTGATTTGCTTTTTAGATGTGGTTCGCTTATATTTACTTTATGTATGTGAACCACATGAAAACATTGCACAATTAAGCATGTGGCATGCATTCTGCATGTACACAGTACACTTATATTTCTGTAAGGGATAAGAAATGGGAATAGTAACCTGTAGGAGTTGTGAATCAGTATCCAAAAAGTGCTGTTTTCTATGAAAAAAATGATTTTATTTCTGTGCTCTGCTTCATTTCCATAACTTGCCCCTTTTTTTCAGTGCTTCAACCCCAGCTGTGAAATCATAGCAGGGAAACTATGTTATTTACAGGACACTGTGAGTCTGTAGTTTTAGATAGAAAAATCGGCTATTTACTGTACCCAAAATGCCTCTCTATCTAAATTAGTATACAGGCTACTATATTTCTGTGCTCACTGCAGAAATAGGAGACTAAGTCTCTCAGTATAGAAGTCGTGTAGCTAGATACAGTATGCACAATGCCTTGTTTTAAAAGTAAACATGCAAGAGCTTATATTGCTAACGACACTATAGAAAAACAAGACTGCACCTCACAATAAGGAACTTGGAAATCAGCTTCTTATTGTACCCACAACGCCTTGCTATGGTCATTTACATATTAGGTGCTCACCACTACCAACATATGGGACTGTAATTCTGAGTAAGGCACATTTAAATCAATAGTATAAATTACCCGGAATTCCTTGTTGCTGTATGTAAAACATAGATAGCTCCCTAGTATGACATCATTGGGGGGGGCATCACAGAGAAACTGGAAGGCAGCCAGAAACAAAGCACTGATAAAACATAATGATAAAATGACTATGACAGATTTGTTTACAAAACACATTGCAGCTTCAACATCTGAAGCATGGGTGGCAATGGCACACTATGTGATAAAGGCATCTGTGAAACATCAGAAAATCCCTTTAATCATTCCTAAAGGTTCACCAACCTAGTTAACTTTGATTGCAGATTTTTTCAAATGTGGAAAATATATCTGCTACTGTGTCTAAAAATGAAGCTTCAGTCAAAAATGACTATGCTCCAAGGATAGGTACAAAATGGGGTCAATTTCTTAGAAATCCAAGCCCAGAGAATAATCCAATAACTGGCATCTATTATAAACAAGTCTTGAAGGTCATTCATTATCAGCTAAGCTAAATTTTATTTATTCACTGAAGAAACTTGAAATATGAGAAATACAATCATGTTGTTTAACTGGTTTGACCAATGGTCCAGTCAACCTTTGAAGAATCCACATCATTAAACATAATGCAGACTTGGATATAAACAACCAGCAATGCAAAAATAAATAACTCAATAACTCATTAAAAAGATCACATCAGACATTATTTTGGTACTTACACTTATTAAATGGATCCTGCAATAAGTTATTTATGAATATGTCTATCAGAATATTGTACTTTCAATATAAGCCCCAATTGTTTGATTCATATGCCATGTCATTGGCTGTACTTCACCTCTCACCTGCTTGTATTTTCCCATAAAGCCCATGCATATCTTTTTTCATTTTAGTAGTAACAATATATTTATTTCAAAAACACCTTTACCTGGAGGCTTAGGGTGCTGTACAAGACATACTGAAACAGTAACAATCTGGTATTACAGAAATCAATAAAAGGAATAGTACTATAAAATAAATAATCAGAATTTCAAGTACAACAACTTTCAGGTAATAAGTATTTAAATACACAGTTGAAGCCTTTTAAAAGGGAAGACTGATTGCACCCCAGTTCATCTCTATTAAGTGGCTTCCCCTTTTACAGAAGACCATTAGTATATGTGACAGTAAGACTAGCTTGCTTTGCAGTTTACTTTACATTTTATTTTTCCAGAAATAATTCATTTATTTTACTTATTCATTCTCAGATTACAATACCTTTGAGCACATAACAACTCTTTTACGAAGGTTCCATGTCAGTGGGAAGGGTGACAGACATACAACAGATGGTATTGCATAACATTTTGACAAGAAAGTATTTAAAATGAAAATATGACATCAACATTGTAACTAAAATTAAAACTATGAATCGGTAGGAAATTAAAAGTAACCTAATAAAAGGAGCCAGCCCAAGGTGCTTTGTCAAATAGGTATAGGTAGATTTAGGTGAACAAAAGTTCAGGTAAATGAAGATAAACAGTGGAAAGAAGGTGTAGGGTGAGAGGGGTGAGGTGAAAGAAGGATAGGGGAAGGAGGCAGGAAACAAGGCAGAACAGTTAGGGTGAAAGTGGTCATTCACAGAGAAAGGGGAAGAAGTAGGTACACAAAGATTTGTCAATACTGCTGAGGTAGTGCCATGTCAGTTGATATAACAACAAACTTTTCTGCATTTCATAAATTTCACCATTTTAGTCAATTCTGAGTTGCAGCCTGCCTGGCCCTTTGAAATACCTGTGTGGGGACTGTAGCCAGGGACGTTGAGGGGGGGAGATTGAAAGTTCCTCTATGACTTTGACTTGTTCTACCAGAGACAGGTCTTTTCACATGCTTCAGTAGGTTTGAAAGTCATTGTGAATGACATATGAGAGAAGTGGGGTGAGTTAATTTATCCTTAAATAATCAGTAATAGCCCATCATCATACACCTCACCAGCCAAAAACTGTCCCCCTTAAGTGAAAATAAGATCCATATTAAAAGAAGAAATAAACGTTGGTGTGAATATGTGGGGAAATGGAGGGAAGGGGTGGTAAAGCCAGAGATTAAGTAGGATCTGCAGTGTTATAGCAGGTAAGGAAAATTGGCAGACTAGGTGGGCCCAGCGGTCATTATCTGCCATCAATATTTATGTTTCTATGTAACAGTTCCTACGAAAATGTCCCCATTAACTGAACGTCCCCATTATCAGGGTTGCAATTAAATGGATTATACTCTATATCAATATTTACCAGTTGCCTCTTTCTATAAATTACTTTCATTATTCCTCATCACAGTTGTAGTTTTGTTTTTTTCTCTTCTAAAGCTGTTTTTTTTCCTCTGATATAACTGACTGATTGTCATTATTTCACTGTTATATTCAGATTTCATCCAGGATGAAAATGCCACCTACATCCAGTTTTATTCCCCAAGTATTGTTTTTCAGTTTCACAATGCATTGTATGTTCTTATGACTGCACCTGCTTCTGTTTAATTTTTGCCCAAGTATTGCTCTTCCTGTTAAGATGCTGCTGTATGTGAGACTTCCTACTGATGTCTTTTTCCAAACTATGATTTTTTATTGTTGTTGTGCTGATGATGTAAGTTCTGTAATTCTTCCAGGTCATGCCTGAAAATAGGCATATGTAGTATATCTTACTGTACCTGGCATCAAAAACAATTGAATACACTGTATCTTGTCAGCCAAATGAAATCTGTACTCACCCCATCCTTTTGATCTTTTATATGTAGTTTTGCATATGCTGTGCTGCTACTCTTATCATCTAAGAGGGGCAAAACAACTTAAAACCAGTACTGTTCGTCAGTCCTACTGACCATGACTTTTGCAGATTATCAACTATTTCTCCATTAGTTAAAGATGCCCTTTGAGACTGAAACATGTTTCTTGGCAGTTTTCTGTGGACACAAATTGTAGTGCAATTTCCAAATCCTTGTTTACTGTATAATGCAGCAGTAACTATCTTGTCAATCTATTATTTCATACAGTATCACATATATATCTCACCATATTAGTTTCTCCAGTTTATATACTTTATAAAGCAATATATGTTTTTCTATTTTATGTATTTTACATATATTTTCCTTGTATTTTACATATTGTTCATAATTTTTATGGAGTGTGGTTAATTTTAGTTGATTATGGGGTATGTACCTGCTGTTCTCCTTTCATCGTTGTTTGCATATCCCTGATAAAGACATGGTTACCCAGCAAATAAAATACACTGATGTCTTAAAACATCTTTCTTAGTGTTAGATTTTTTGGCATGTGGTCAATTAGAGCAAAATATAGGTGACTTTAATCATGCCTTTAGTTTCAATTCCTTACTTTTTTAAGGTCTGACATTTAATTGAGGATATAAAATTGTCATAGAAACAACAAAAAAGAAAAAGAAAATCCCAGATGCAAATAGTTTGAAGAGCCAGATGGTAGGAGGCGGTTATGAATGGGAAAGGGTTCAATCCATATTGTGTATCTGAATTGCAGAAAATTCTCTGTTTATTCCATTTTTTTTTCTACTTGCACAGTGGCCTGATTGGAGTGTGTGGAGTGTGGGAAGGGAATTCAAGAAGAGCTTGAGACTGTTGGGGTGTAGGTGGGTGGGAGAGTTGGTGGTTTCCAGCAGTACCATTTCTATGAGAAGAAAAATGGATCACACAACTCCCTAGGGCTAATGAAGCTCTAGGGTATAGTATTTAGTCCTTTAGGGCTAAGTGATCTGGAGAATTCAGGATCTTGTTGCAGAAGGGCAGCGTCTGCAGGGGACTCTTCCCATGCATCCACTGAGCAAGATGGTTTCAACAAGGATAGGCAAGGAGTGTTCAGGTATTCCTAACCCCTCGCTAGGTTTGGGCTACATAAAGAGAGCAATGTGAAGCAGGGTTTACCTGGCTGACAGCTATGTTCCGATCTCAGTATTGGGCTACAAAAGCAGTTACTGGGGAAACTGCAAAGCAGAGTTTGCTTGGTTGATAGATACTTCCTGGAGTTGGGCAACAAAAGTGCTTACTGGGGGCACTATGAAGCAAGGTATACCTGATAGCTACCTCTCTATCTAGGATGGGGTTACCAAAGCAGTTATTGGAGGCAGTGTGATTCAAGATTTACCTAGCTGGTAGCTACCTCCCTATCTGGAGTGGGGCTTAGTACAAAAAAAGTGGGAAGTCAGTGATATGTGTACATCAATAATTGCAATATACATTACCATGCAGCCATGGTACAATTGAAGGTACTGGGTGCAGTACAGAGGCTGCAGGGCAATAGTGACATGGAGGTTGCTCTGGGTACATGGTCAGTGCCTTAACTGTTACTAGCTCCAGAGGCGGAAAGCTGAACTTAAGGCTGCAAGGTTGGAAATCTGTAACTTGAGAGCCAGGTTCAGTGATCACCTATAGGGACTGCATGCTCCATTTTCATCGACGATGCAGAAGCTTAATAGGTTCAAACTGGTCACATTTGGGAAGGACTGAATTTTGAGGCAGAAAGAGGTACCAGATGTGTAAAGTGTTCCAACATCTAACAAGTTTAAACCCTTGGTGGAGGATGCACCCCCCCGAATCACACCAGGAGGAGGCAATGTCCAACATTCATGGGAAAGGGGCTGAGGCCAGTGGGCAGAAGTTATAGAAGGTTCTGGATTCCAAAGGTAGCATTAAAAGGGCCATGATATCGGGGACTATTTTCAGAGGTACTGGAGGGATGGTGTGTTCCCGACTGGAAATCCAGAGGGAAGTCCACTGTTGCCCATGGGCAATGGCAGTTACTCTCAGAAGGAAAGTGCTGGAACTCACTGGGAAGAATGGGGGAGGCTAAATGTGACAGTGCACATTAGCATGAATGATTTGGCCAGAAGGGGTATACAGAAAGTAAGAGAGAGTTCTTAAACAGGAGTCTTATTAGGGCAGGGCAAGTGCAGTGACTATCTCTGATATCCTATAAAACAAAGCATGAGTCACAGTGAGTAGTTAAAATAGAACACTTTCTTTAATGCATGACTGAAGCTCCTTGGAGGTTGGGGCTATACATGGTGGGAAGGAGTCTGTTCAAAAGGGGATGGTCTCCATCTGATGGAGAAGGACGCAAGAGTACTGAGATGCAGGTTTGTACAACACCAAGAAAAAGAATTTGAATTTGGTGAGGAGGAAGGTAGTATAATTGGGATAGAAAGAGACACACAATTAAAGGGGTTCTAGATGACCTCTCCCAGCATTAGTACAAGCATGTAGAGCATGAAAGATGGGGAGGGAGGAAGGGGTAGACATAGCAAGGCTACTGGAAAAAAATGTACACAACAGACACAAACGAGGAGAAAGACGGGGGTAAGAGTAAGGGAGTCTAGGTGGAGGTGGAGCTTAGTGCAAGGGGAAGCACAGTAGCAGAAAGACTCACAAGCATGCAACTGAAGGAGTACAGACATCAGAGGGTAAGCAGCAAGTATGAAGAGTGATGAGTTTTAATGCCAGAAGCCTTGGTAACAAGACCTGTGACCTCCAGGTAATAATAAATGAGGCACAACTGAAAATGGTGACTGTAACTGAGATGTGGGCAACACAGATCCATGTGTGGAATTACAGGTACCAGGGTACACTATGTTTAGGGGAGATGGGTGAAGGGCTGGGGTGGAGGAGTAGCATTATATCTTAAGGAGGGCATCTTAGCCTCAGAAATCCTAGTGGTAGGTAAGAACAAGGGGACTGAGACCATGTGGTCACAGGTGATTGTGGACAGAAAGAAAATGCAGACAGCCAGATAGGAGGAGAAATCAAAAGAATGGCAGAGCTGTAGGATGTGCTGGTTTGCACCAACATGAAATACTAACCTGTTTGAACTTGAAGCAGACTTAGAAAGATGTTTTAGGTCTATTAGACTGAAGACAATGTTTGACACAGAACAACCACCAACATATCAAAAGGAGCTTAAAAAGCTATGAATATTAAATCAAAATACAACTCACCACAGGGGAAAAGCTGCACAGTTGAAACATGCTGTGCTGCTGTAAAGAAGGACATACACAAATTATTTGAAAAAAAAAGTCCAATACCTATAACTGAGACAATGTTAATAGACAACAAAGAACATCACTGAACAACTTAACTAGGGATGCCAATCTTATCACTAAACAGGCTGACAAAGTGGTGGGGGGGGTCATAGTACTAATGGATAGGTCACAGTACAAAGACATGTGCATGAAACATCTTGATAACAGAATCAATTCTGATCTGTTAATAGAAGACCCCACCAAAAGATTACAGCAGCAGATAACTTTTACAATAAATGAGTTTGAAAACAATGGATGGATAGAAACCTGGGAAACAGAACTTATAAGCCACTAGGGAGCTTGTTGAGGCACCTACAAGAATGGATTATAGGACTGGCACTAGTACCTTACTCGACTGGGTGCTATCTAATTGCCCTGTGCACATCTCCAAAACCACAGTTCTCCCTGATGCAATCAGTGGCAACTCTCCTGTCTTGTTCAGCTGGTCAAATAATTTTATTAAGCCCCCTTCCAGAACAATAACCAATAGGGTCCTCATTAAAGGGAATCTAGAGATCTTGAAATCAGACCTTCGTCACCCTGCCTGGTCGACGGTCTACACAACTTGTGAGGTTGCTATCGCTCTGGAACAGTTTATCTCCAAATTCAATGCAGCATGTGACAATCACACTCTGATAAAAAAAGCACCAAATAAAAGGCCAGAGTAATTCATGGATCACCCTTAACCTTATTGAGCACCTCCAGCTCAAGGACTACTTTTGGCACAGGGCCAGTGCCATGTGTAAACAAACAGATCTTTGAGCCTATAAAAAAAACTAGGAATGACTGCACCAGGGCTATCTGAGCTGCAAAAAGCCAGTACTTCAAAGAAGCCCTATCTCACACCTGGAAAGATGGCAAAAAAATGGAGTAATTTAAAGGTAGTCACTGGGAAAGACCCCAAGTTAACACCCACAATGCTCAGTATCTAAGGTGCCCTTTCCCTTGACCCAAGTCTATCTAATTGCTAACATGTTCAACAATGCATTCACTGATCTCAGTGGTGTCCTGTCCCCCCCCACCAGGCTCCTTCTCCTTCAGTACTATAAACTACAACATCATGCACCCAGACGGTGCCCTATCACTCCTCCCTTTCTGCTTCAAAGTCATCATGGAAAACCAAGCCAAAAAATACTTCCTTAAGGTGCTTGGGAAAATTAGACACAGCAGGAATGACCTCGATCTCAAATTTGTTGCCCTTACTCTTGCTGAAATCCTGGTCCCCCTCAACCACATAGTTAAACTTTCTCTTAGGTACTTGCAATTTCCACACAAATGGAAGTCAGCGGTTGTGACACCCAGTGTATAAGAGTGGTGACCACACCCTGCATGGTAACTATAGACCCATTTCCATTCTCCCTCTGCTTTCTAAAGCTCGGGAATGGATAGTAGTGGACCAGTTAGTTGACTACTTGGAAAAATACCAACTTCAGTGCCCGCAACAACCTGGGTTTCAGCATGGATACAGCACCACAACAGCATTACTTGAGTTTACAGGCTTCATACAAAACCCTTTCGATCATCGTCATCTCATAGGTGTGGCTTTTATTGATTTAACAAAAGCCTTTGATACGGTGTACCATGCCCTCTTGATTGACCAGCTTGCAACTATTGGTCTCTTCCATGATAGCGTGGCTTGGTTTGGAAGCTATTTACACAACCGTATGCAACAAGTAAAGTTTGGTACAGTCCTCATGGATAGTAGACCCATCCGCTTGGGAGTACCACAAGGGTCCATCCTGGGACCACTCCTCTTTAGTATCTTCCTCAATTCACTCCCGAATGCATTCCTGGGTCATGTCCTACTATATGCAGATGATGCTGTCATCTTTGCCAGTGATCCTTACCCCAAGGTCCTGGAGACCCAACTACAACAACATTTTGTTGAAGCTGAAAAATGATTCTGAAACCACAAACTCATCATGAACTATAAGAAGACTAAATAGATGTTATGCACCAATCCCTAAAACAGGCACAGAACCTACCCACTTACTATCAATAATGCTGAGGGCTCCCCATTGGAGTTAGTTCCACACTTTAAGAATCTGGGAATTACAATGGACGGTACCTTATCTTATGTTCCACACATTGACAATATTGCCTGGGCAGTCAATATGTGAATAGGGCTACTCTATAGGCACAAGCATTGTCTGTCCCCTGAAGCTCTCTCCCTTGCCATACAAAGCTTGGTTGTCTTGCTCATAGATTACGGACTGGTCATTTATGGTGCAGCCATGGACACTGCCCTGCATCACATCACAGTTACCCTAAATAAAGCTCGCTGCCTTCTAACTGGGGCTGGGCATCTGACCCACACTTGTGACTTGTACACTCAGGTTAACTGGCTTCAGCTCAAGAGCAGACTTATGTACCATAACTGTCTGCTGGCAAAAAAAGTCACACTATGTCTTATGCCAGCTGGGGTACAGAAGCTCCTCACTTCCTCTGACAAGCAGCGTCATACTAGAAGCACAGATAGTATAGCTTTTAAGATACCTCACTGCTGTACTTTCCAAAGTCAAAGGGCATTTGCTCATCGAACTCCACTTTGGTTTAATTCACTCAGTAGGGATACATCTTTAGCTTATGCCCTGGGTTCATTCAAGAGGAAATTATGGCAACAACTTGTAGCAGATGCCACCTGTGACTGCTTCCAGTAATCCAGTACTATATTAGCACTTATTCTACTCATTCACCCTCTTTCCCTTTTGTAAGCACTCATTTTTGCTCCTCATTCTCTCCTCTGCCTCCCCCACCCCTCCTTCTCACAGCCCCCTTAACCTCCCCTTGTTTTCAGTACATTTACTTCCCATTCTGCACATAATTTCTCCTCCCTCCTTACTTCCCACCCCTCCCCACCCTTATTTTCCCACCTCTCCTACTCCAGTTTGCCCTGCTGACACAGCCTAGGTACTCCTCTCCTCCCTCTGTTCTATTTCATGCCCACTGTCCAATCTACCCTAATTGACATTATACATTACTCCCTTTGGTTCAGACGAGGCCTCATGGACTGATTCTTATATTGTACTGTAGTCTTTGGTGTTGTATTGTCAAAGCTTTGGACTGTTTTGTACTTCCTACTCTATGTAGCCTAGGATATGATGTTTAGTTGTTTTGCTCTACTTGTTATTGTACCTGCTATAGAAACATAGAAACATAGAAGTTGTCGGCAGATGGGGACTGTATGATCCATCAAGTCTGCCCTTGGCTTCCTACCCCCTACTAAGTTGCCTGCTTGTGTATCCCATAGTGTCTGTCCCATGCCCGCTTGAATTCCCCCACTGTTTTGGCTCCCACCAACTCCTCCAGCAGGCTATTGCATGGTTCCACAACATGCTCTGTGAAGAAGAATTTCCTCGTATTGCTTCTGAACTTTCCTCCCTTAAGTTGAAGGTTGTGTCCTCTAGTCCTGCTGTAGTCCTTTACCTGAAAGAGGTTCTGCAAGTGCACCCTGTTGTTGCCTTTAAGGTATATGAATGTTTCTATCATGTCCTCACAATTCCTGCATTGTTCTAGGGTGTATAAGTTGAGGTCATCCAGTCTTGCCTCGTACAGTTTCTGATGCAAGCTGTGCACTATCTTTTTTGCTCTTCTCTGTACTGTATCCAGCCTATCTATGTCCTTCCTGAGGTGTGTCCTCCAGAACAGGACATAGTACTCCAGGTGAGGTCTGACCAGTGACTGATACAGAGGCATGATTACTTCATGCCTTCTGCTTGTTATGCCCCTCTCTATGCATCCCAGGATACCACTAGCCTTTAGTGCTGCCTTTTCACGTTGTATACTGACCTTGAAGTCATCTGATATGATCACCCCTAGGTCTCACTCCTGCCTGGTAGCCACCAACTGCTCCCCTTCCATTGAGTACAGTTTCCCTGGGTTATGCTTTCCCAGGTGCATGACCTTGCATTTTTTGGCATTGAATTTCAGTTGCCAGGTCTTGGACCACTCCTTCAGTTTTCAGAGATCAGCTTCCATGCTTTGCTGTCCCTCTGCTGTGTCTACCCTGTTACCGATTTTGGTGTCATCTGCACACAGGCACACCTTTCCCTCCAGTTCATCCGCAATGTCGCTGATGAATATGTTGAAGAGGATCAGCCACAGAACTGAGCCTTGCAGGACCCCACTAGTCACCCTCACCTTCACAGAGTGCCATTTACTAATACTCTCTGAGTTCTCCCATGTAATCAGTTTCTGACCCAGTTTGTAACCTCGGGCCCAATTCAAATGTTTTCCAGTTTTTTGACTAGTCTCCTGTGCAGAACGGAGTCAAAAGCTTTGCTGAAGTCCAGGTAAACCACATCCACTACCCCACCCTGGTCCACTGTTTTGGTGACCCAATTGAAAAAATCAACCAGGTTTGTCTGGCAGGACCTCCCTGCCATGAAGCTGTGTTGATTTTTGTTGAGCTGACCAGTTTGCTCCAAAAAAGCTATGATTCTTTCCTTCAGCGGGGATTCCATCAGTTTTCCCAAGAGTGATGTTAGACTAACCAGACGGTAGTTACCTGGCTGTTTCTTGCTTCCACTCTTGTGGAGTGGTACTACTGTTGCAGTCTTCTGATACTCCGGCACCTCCTGCTCCTTAATGATTTGTTGAAGAGCACTGCTAAGGGGGCTGCCAGTTCCCTCCATACAGTAGTTCTTTCAGTATTCTTGGGTGTCTCCCATCTGGCCCCATAGCTTTATCTATCTTTATCTTGTCTATTTCCTCCAGGACCCTTTCCTCTGTGAAGGGACCCATGTCTGTTCCTTCAATTGGACACTTCTTTATGCCTATTGTTGGTCCGTTGCCATCTGCTTCCTGTGTGAAGACTGAGCAGAAGTACTCATTGAGTGCCTCTGCCTTCTCACCATCTTGCTCTGTGGTTTGTCTGTCTTTTTTTTGTGATTCTAATAATTCCCCCTTTGGTCTCCCTTTTTTCACGTATGTACCCGTAGAAGGTTTTGTTACCCTTTTTATACTTCCTGAGCTATTCTAACCTCTGTTTGAGCCTTTGCATTTCATATCACTTCCCTGCCTTTTAGTTTCTGTTTAAATTCTTTTTTGTCTGCCTCATTCCCCGACTCCTTGTGCTTTCTAAAGGCTATGCACTTTTCTCTCACCATGGTTGCCACCTCCTTGGAAAACCACAGTGGCTTTTTCCTCCTTTTGTTCTTACTAACCTGAAGGCCACACTGTGATGTGACCATGGTTATGGCATCCTTCAGCCTTGTCCAATATTCCTCAATGCTCCCTTCTGTTGAGTTACTAAGGTTGTCTCTTAGGCAGGCATTCATGTTTGTGAAGTCTGCCCTCCTGAAGTCAAGGACCTTCAGTTTGGAGTGTGTGGAGTCTACAGTCTTTTTTACCCTGAAATATACCGTGTTATGATCACTGTTGCTCAGGTGGTTCCCTACTTTGACACCTGTAACCCTATCACTATTTGTGTATATCAGATCTAGAACCACGTTACCCCTTGTGGGTGATGTTACTAGTTGACTTAGGTCTGCTTCCTATAGTGTGATTAGTAATTCCCTACTCTTCTGTGATGCCACTGTGTGGGTATTCCAATCTATGTCTGGCAGATTGAAACCCCCCGCCAGCACCATGCCCCCTTTGCCTGACATCTGGAGGATTAGTTTCCAGGATTTCCTTATACCTGGCTTCCTCTTGATTTGGGGGTCTGTAGATTATTCCTACCCAAATGGGTTTCCGGCTTCTGGCCCCTCTTGTAATCCACAGATCCTCGGTTTCCCCTAGTGTCTGCTGCATTTCTGTAGCATTGATGGTATCCTTAATATAAATAGCTACCCCCTCCCTTTTTCCCAGTCCTATCTCTCCTAAACAAGTTGTACCCCGGGATAGTCACCTCCCAACCATGATTATTTGTGAACCACGTTTTTGTCATGGCCACCCAGTCTAGTCCTGCCTCAGCTATTGTGGCAGTGAGGTCAGTTATCTTGTTAGCCAGACTACATGCATTGAGGCATAGTGCAGACCACTCTTGCTATGTCACTTTGTTTGTCGTGCCTGCCTTAATCTTATTGTTCATCCCTTTGTAGTTTTCCCTGTTTATGGTTCCTCCCTTTCCATTGTGATGGTCAATGTCAGTGCCGGAAAGGGTTTTATGTTCCTGGCTATCTGCTGTTGCTATCCTGGAGTGTGTAGATTTGGTGCTAGCTGGAAGGGGAGCCACAGCAAGCATTATATGTGCTTCTCCTAGAGCTACCATTATCTCCCCTCCCACTAGTTTAAATGTTCTACGTGAACGTCAGATTTCTGGCCCAGTGCTCTGACTCCCTCTTTAGTCAGGCGGAGGCCATCAAATTTAAAGAACTCCCTTTCCCAGAAGTTGCCCCAGTTTCCAATGAAGTGGTGCCCTTTGTGTGGCACCAGTCCTTGAGCCATGCGTTGAGCTCACGTATCTCTTTCTCTCTGATTTTCTACCTGTTCTTCCCCTTGTAACAAACAGGCAGAATCTCAGAGAATGCAGTGCTGGACAAAAATTAAACCAATTTCTTCTTGAGCTGTGCAATGTATTCCTTAACCTCCTCGTGGGCTAGCAAGATCATTGGTCCCTAGGTGGACCAGGATGTTTGAGCCCTCTGCTTCCATTTTAACTATGTTGACTATTCGGTTAGTGTCCATTCAAGTGGATGCTCCTGGGAGACATCTGACCTGCACATCTGCACATTTGTTTTGCCTCAGATGAGGGTCCACACTGTGAATCATGGAGTCCCCTAAGATTTTTTTCCTGTTGAAGTTTTGTTTATGATGTTGTTTTGCTATCCTGTTGCATTTGGTATTCTTTTGGCCCCAGACATCCTCCGTCATTACAGATGGTATGAATGCAAGAGCAACCTGTTTGCTGTGATTAGAATGCTTTGTTGGTTTGGGAGAGTTGCCCAAGATCTGTCCCCTTTTCCTGCAACCAGTTGCCATCTCCCAGGCCTGGCCATTCTCTGGGGGAGAGGTGTGCTGGTTTGGTGTCGGCAATGTGGAGGTGCACTCTTAAAAGAAATGTTTCCCTGTAGGTGGTTATGCAGGATGCTGACCTTTGTTACTCCTTCCTGCTGAAAAAAACAATCAGTTTGTTAAGGTCTGCCAATTAGTAGCACAACTAGAGACTGGAGGAGACAGTCTCTTTCCCAGTCAGTGAAGATCAGTGACGCTTAGCAGACAGTAAGGCTAGGGGCTGGACTGCACTTGGTGTATGCCTCCTAGGGTTGCCCTTTGTGTCTGAGCTGTTGCTTCTGGTTGTTTCTGTCTGACAGCTTTATATTAGCTGACCACTATTTCAGTGGTGGGTACAGCAGACAGTAAGGCTAGGGGCTGGACCGCTCTTGGGGTATATCTCGTAGGGTTGACCTTTGTGTCTGAGCTGTTGCTTCCTGCTAAGAGCTTTCTATTAGTCGACCACTATTTCAGTAATGGTACAGCAGTACATATGCTGATTTACAAGCAGTAGCTAGGAATTCTGGATGAGTGTTCCAACTGCTTTTTAAGCTGAGATAGCATCCGCTGGCTGGGTCTGAACAAAGCGATCGAGGAGAGAAGTCACCTCAGCAGAGCTAGAAGCCTGGACTGTGCACTCCAAGAGGGATTCAGCCAGGTAGAACTGCTGTCAAAGGATCCCTGCTTCTGCACCTCTCAGAGTCTCTCTCCCAGTTGGTGAAGATCAGTGAAGCTCAGCAGAAGACAGCAGCCACTGGCTGGGTCTGAGGAGAGGAATCGAGGAGAGAAATTGCTTCAGCAGAGATAGGAGCCCAGACTGTACACTCCAAGAGGGATTCAGCCAGGTAGAACTGCTGTCAAGGAATCCCTTCTTCTGCACCTGTCGAAGTCTGCCTTCCCTCCATTACTGGTCTCTCTCCCTGTCGGTGAAGATCAGTGAAGCTCAGCAGACAGTAAGGCTAGGGGCTAGACCACTCTTTGGGTATGCCTCCTAGGGGTGCCATTTGTTTCTAAGCTGTTGCTTCCAGCTGAGAGCTTTCTATTAGTCGACCACTATTTCAGTAGTGGTACAGCAGTACAAATGCTGATTTACATACAGCAGCTAGGAATTCTGGATAAGTGTTCCAACTGCTTATTATGCTAAGAGAGTAGCCGCTGGCTGGGTCTGAGCAGAGCGATCATAGAGAGAAGTTGCCTCAGCGGAGAGAGGAGCCTGGACTGTGCACTCCAAGGAGGATTCAGCCAGGTAGAACTGCTGTCAAGGAATCCCGGCTTATGCACCTGTCAGAGTCTGCTTCCCTCCATGATTGGTCTCTCCCAGTCAGTGAAGATCAATGAAGTTCAGCAGACAGTAAGGCTAGGGGCTGGACTGCACTTGGCGTATGCTTCCTAGGGTTGTCCTTTGCCCTTTGTGTTTCTCCTGCCCTTTGCATCTCTCCTGAATCTTCCCCTTACCAGCTTTAGGTTATGCCCCCTAGTGGACTTGGTCCACTAAGGTTGAAGTGGCCCTCAGCTATCCTCCCTTAGACACTGTAAATGTTGTCAGCTATCTGCTGGCCACATACCCTTTCCTCTTATGTAACTTCTACTGGCGTGGAGCTTATGTAAAGAGCTTCCAGCTCAAAAGGTACTTTTGAGATCCTAAATAAATAAATAAGAAAAATAAACCTAAGTCCAATCAAAAGCCTGGGTCAGCAGCGTAGTGAGTGGTAGCCGACCACTACACTGCTGGACCAGCTAGAGGTCCCACTATTTTAACTGTACAAACATACAAATATGCCAGCAGTTAAAGGCCTGATGTTCTAGACAGTGGGCTTGAATGTGCAGTTCCACATTGTGTCTACAAAGGAACCCGCCCCCTCCCCCAGACCTTTACTGCCCCCTCAAGTCCCATCTCTCTCTCTCCACCCTCCTCCACCAGCAATTTTCCCCTTTACTCGATCCCATTATCTCATGAAGCTATTCACCATTTTCAGGAAGACCATCTCCTCTGACAACTCATTCCACTTGGTAACCACCCTCTTGGTGAAAAAGTGCCTCCTCATCTCTCTCCTGAATCTTCTCCTTACCAGCTTTAGGTTATGCCCCCTAGTGGACTTATTCCACTAAGGTTGAAGAGGCCCTCAGTATTCACCCTGTTAACACCTTTATGGTATTTGAAGGTCTGGATCATATCCCCCTCTCCCTTCTGTCCTTAAAAGAGTACATATTCAGCCCCTGGTACGTCTCTTCATAGGTGTTGCCCTGCTGGCCCTGGATCATCTTGATCACCCTTCCCTGAACTGTCTCCAGCAAGTTAGCATCCTTCTTAAGATAAGAGCAGCAGTACTGCATACTGTACTCCAGGCGCAGTCTCAACAGTGATCTGTACAGCAGTAGTATGACCTCCGCCTTCCTGCTGGTAATCTCTATGGCTATGCGACCCAGCATCCAATTTGCTTTAGCTCCTGCTCTCCTGCAGTGTGCCAAGTGATTCAGGTCACTCATGATGATTACCCCAGGTTTTTTCCTTCCTGTGGCTTGGTTACCTGCACAGCACCCAACCAGTATTTGGTCTCTTGGTTTTTCACCCCCAGGTGCATAACATCACACTTTTAATTTTTTTTTTCATTTATTCATAACTAGGATTACAGTTACCTTTGAACCAGGGGTTCTTTGGCAAGGATTCCACATCAAGTGACACAAACAACACATGAAAAGTTGTAAAACTGCAAGTACATTATACAATATAGAATAAATAAACAATGCACAGAAAGAAGTTGCAAGCAGTTACAAAGTTCTTGCAGTTGTAAAAAACAGGTAATACAGTAATGACCTACATAAACAGCAGTCAGAGATTAATCATAATAACGTACACTAGTGAGAGAGTAAGCGGTCAGAATTGTGAGCAGACTATATCGAAATAGGAGCTAATACAAGGATAGAGAGAAGAGCGCATCGGGGAAGGGGTGTGGGTGGTAGAGCTGGGGAGGGAAGGAGTGGGGGGATGGGAGAGGTAGCAGGTGGAAGAGACATAGCATGCAGTCTAGATAAACAGCAGACTCTGTCAAAGTAAGAGCTAAAGTAAAGATAGAGAGAAGAGTGTATGAGGGGGATGAAGTATAGAGGAGGTAGTGCAGTGGAGTGAAGGAGTGGGGGGAGTGGGGGAGGTAGCAGGTGGGAAAAGGCAAAATGTATAGTCCACATATTGCAGACATTGTCGAGGAAGAGCTAACTACAAGGTTAGAGAGGTGAGGGAATAAGGGAGATGTAGTGGGGG
This sequence comes from Neoceratodus forsteri, assembly GCA_016271365.2. Classification (NCBI taxonomy): domain Eukaryota; kingdom Metazoa; phylum Chordata; order Ceratodontiformes; family Ceratodontidae; genus Neoceratodus; species Neoceratodus forsteri. The sequence continues at coordinate 812,530,219 of CM028129.1, read as the reverse complement.
GAGATAGTGCAGGGGAGAGAGGGAGAGGCAGGAGAGTGGAAGTGAATAGCAGGTGGGAAAGGCATAGGGCTACAGGGGGATGTGGGGAGGCAGGGTTAGAGAGGGCACACTAAAGGGGACAGTCACACCTGTTTAGAGTTACAAGGTGACCCTAGAGCTTGGCTTTAAATGTACCTAATTTGGCTTCAAAAAGGACTTCAGGGGACAGGTCATTCAACCAGGTTGGGGCTCTGTAGCTGAAAGTCTGTTGTACTTGAAAGGTCTGGCATCAGGGAATGTGGAAAACCATATCAGCAGAGCTATGAGTATGGCAGTGGATTGATGAGAGAAGAAGCAGTGACTGGGCTGGATGAGGGAGTTAAAGCAAGGTGTGTTTTTTTGGTGAAAAGACAGGCCTGGTATTTTATCCTGCCATGAAGGTTGAGCCACTTGGATTGCTGATAGAGGTTACAGGTGTGAGTCCTCTTATCAGCACTGGTTTCCAACCTACAGGTCTTATTCAGCAAGATCATCAGCCGCTTAAGCATGGTATTGGTAGCAGCACTGTAGATTAGCAGACCATAATCTACGATGGACAGTATAGCACTAGTGACTGAAAGCCTCAGTGCAGCTGGTGTGAGACAGTGTCTGTGCTTACAGAGGACCCCAAGTCTGCTGTTTACAACCTTGGAGATCTGGTTAACATGCAGGGCATAAGAAAGGGAACTATCCAGCAAAATGCCTAGATACTTAAATTCATGCACCATTTCCAGTGGTTGGTTTGTGTTATTGCAGATGGTTAGGAGTCCAGATTTGTATTTGTTATGTGGGCTAGCAAAGAGCATTGTCTTTGTTTTTTTGTAATTCATTAACAGTTTGTGACTGGCAAATCACGATTCAGTTTTTGTGAAGTTTAGCTGCAGTTCGCTTGTGAGGGGGAGTAGGTCAGCATGGCTAGAGGAGAGTATGGCATCATCTGCATATAGCACAATCTTGTTGTCACAGGCTTTGGGTAAGGTGTTCAGGTACAGGCTGAACAGCAGTGGTCCAAGGATGGATCCTTGTGGGACCTCAGTGCTGACCGGTAGGCAGCTCAATAGGGGGCCATTTTTTTGACTTGCTGCATTCTGTTTTCAAGATAGCTTGTGAACCAGTTTTTCACTTAAGAAGAGAGGCCAAGGAAGGGGAGGGAATTCCAGAGGATGGAGTGATTCACAGTGTCAAAAGCCTAAGTCAGGTCAATGTAAATTGACCCAACTATGTGGCCATGGTCTAAGGCTTTGTGAATATAGTCTGTGTATTCTAATAATGCTGTGGTGGTACTATGCACTGGGCGAAACTTGTGCTGCTGGGGGCACTGGATGTTGTATTTGATAAGAAATTCAGTCAGTTGGTCAGCCACAACTCTCTCGAGGACTTTGAATGGGGCGGAAGAATCGAGATAGGTCGGTAATTTGAGACTAATGACTGATCACCGCATTTCTGTACCAGCGTGACAACCGCAGCCTTCCACTGCTTGGGGAACTGCCTAAGGGACAAGGAGAGGTTAAGAATGGTGGAGAGTGGTTTAAGCATGACATCAAGCAATAGGTATAGCAGCTTCATGTCAAGAGTGTCACTGCTGTATCTGTTTTTGCCTAGGACTCTAAGCAAGTATTTCTTAGCTTCAATGAGCGTGAGTCATCTGAAGTAGAATGTGGGGATATGGGGGGGGGCATCAGCATCTGTGGTATCACTGATGTTGGTATTGTCGAAGAAATTGGATGGTAGCACCTTACCGAGATCTTTAAAGGCCGAGTTAAAGGCTTCAGCTATGGAGTTGGAGTCTTGCACAGGGGTATAATTTACGACTGCCATAGTAGGTGCTGTCTTGCATGGTTTACCAGCAAGATCTTTTATTTTCTGCCAGAAATTCTGTCTATCTCCCCAAGAATTCGTGAGCTCTTTTTGAAAGTAGCTCTTTTTAGCTCTGTGAATTTCCTGGGTGCAATCATTTCTGGCAGCTCTATAGCACTGCTTGTCAGCTGGGTTACCCAATGACAGAGCAAGGTGCCAAAGACTGTTCCTAGCTTTCATTCTGTTTAATAGATCAACAGTGATCGAAGGGTTAGTTACCCCTCTGAACTTAGTTTTTCGGGCTGGGGCAAAGATGTCACAAGCTGTATTAAAGTGTGTGAAGAGGTAGTTTAAGGCTTGGTCAATAATGGAGAAAGAACTCAGTGGTGACCAGTTGCATTGTGCAAGAAAGGTCCTGAATTGATCAAGTTTCCCTTTCTTTAGCCTCTGTCGGTGTGTGATTTTGGTGGGGGGGCGGGTTTAGTGACTTTATTTGTCCAGAGGCTAATGACAGGTGAATGGTCACTCATCGAGTCCGGAAGAACCATGGTACTAATATGTCTTTGTGGATGTGTGATAAGAATTAGGTCCAGAAGGGAGTTGTTGCCTGTTCTTAGGTTGGCTTTCGTAGGGGAGGTCACAAGTTGGGTAATGTTGAGAGCTGCAATGACATCTTTGAACTGAGTGGCTTCCGGGCCAACCAGTTGATGTTGAAATCGCCCATGACAACAACCTCCAATTGATTTGGTACAGTATCTAGGTGATCCATAACCAGATTTATGCCTTCTTTCTTTTCCTGGGGGGGGATGTATACAGAGAAGACATAAAGGGCTTTGCCATGCTGACCGAGGAGAATTTTAATTCCCAAATCTGGGATTGATTAGCTAGGGAGGCATTAGAATGTATCTAGCCCTTCAGGGAGTCCTTTAGGTAGATGGCACATCCCCCTCCCCTTTTGCTGACCCTATCTTGCCTGTATAGTGTATAGCCAGTGAGAGTTAGTGCAGAGTCAGGAGTTTTCTTCGACAGCCAGGTTTCAGTCACTGTGAGCATGTCAGGGTTATGTTGAGTCACCCAAACTTGGAGGTCATCCAGTTTTAGTAGTAGACTCTGAAAATGTTAAGGGATGCAAGTTTAAGGACGCCATTTTTTGCATGGCCCATTTGTGGGGTAAGCAAAGGACCAGGGTTTGGGTGAACATTTCCAGAGATAAGGAGAAGTAACAGCACAATCCTATGTTGCTATTCTAGGGTGAGGTGCCCATTTATTTGGAGTTACATGGGGGGGAGGTGAATAGCTGGGGGGAAAAGGATGAGAGAGTGCAGAAATGGCTGATATGGAGGAGGGGGCCAGTGGTAAAGTTTGCATATTCAAACAGGGGTGAAGTGTAGGGGGTTGTGCCAGCAGTGGCCCATGGCGATGGCTGACTGAGGGGAGATTACATGGTCAGAGGGAGTTTTAACATAGGTGAGTATGAGATAAGGAGAATAATAGTGAACATTCTGGAGAAGAAGAAGGATAACATATTGGATGGAATAATGTTGAACCCTAGTTGCCAAATGATAGACAACTTCTCTAACTAGCCAGGTCTTCCCTGATTCTGTTTGCTTATGTCTTCTACACATATACAATTCTATATTACAATCCTTTTCATTGTTACCTATTTTATTTTCAACCTTTTTTTTGCTTTCCTAAGTTCCTTTTACTCTCCTTTTGTAAATTTTTAAATGCCTGCCTGTTGTCTATTGTACTCTTCTTTTTCAGCTTCTTAAATATGCTTTTCTTTGAATTTAGCTTTTTGTAACCCATCTTGCTAGCCAAGGTGTTTTCCCCTGTTATTACATTTGGGATTGCATGCCAATTAGCAAAGAATTGCAGCTGAGTGGGTATTGGAAGACAGTTGCCCTCCTTCACACAAAGGCAGGGTCCTCTCCCTCTTGCTCCTGGCCCACAAAAATGCCTCCATCTCCTAGCTGTGATAGTGGAGGGGAGGGATCAAGGAAGGCTGCCCTCAAGGTAGGAAGTGAGAAGGGGGCTGGCCTAGGGGAAATGGAAGGGGTTTTGAAAAATCAGATGCAGTCTGGGTTTCCTCTTTTTCCCCCGATCAGCTTGTGAATCCCATCTTCCCATTCTTGTCAAAGCAGTATTCAGGCTGGTTTAGGTCAGAGTAGGGAACCCATCATCCCACCATGGGGATTTGGAGGGGTTTCCTTGCTTCTCCTCATAAGAAGGCTTTTTCAATTTTTTCCCTCCTCCTAAGGGATGAGTCAAATAGGAAATAATGCACAGCAATTAACGCCACATTCATCTTAAATGTGTTTGTAGGTTGGGAGTCTCTGGAAACACTAATGGTAACAAGATGGGAGGGAGAACAAGTACCTGGTCCTTACAGATACCTCTTAGTCAGCATATGGCCATGGCCTGCAGACACATGCATGGCTGCATGGCTTGGATGGGTCTTGGCACCCCCTATCAGGATTGCCTATGAGAAGGAGAGCTCTGCCACATAGGGAGTGAGAGGCTCTCCAATTGGCCAAAATGGTCTCCCTTGCTGTTGGAGGAAGAGACCTCCTGGTTATGCCTGGCATCAAAAGAAAACAAAAAAATGAGCACACACTTACCAAACACACTAACACACAGAGAGAAGCTTGATTGCTGAATGGAAGGAGTTTAAAACATGATGTGAAAAATCAGCAAAGGGACAAACAGTGAATTGCAGACAAACTGCCTCAAAGTTTCACATGCTGGCACTTTGTCAAGAGACCTGAAAGGCCCCCTGCTGTTACAATTGTGTATATTTAATTCTTAAAAGAATAGAGCAGAATACTGATGGTATTAATTTGCTTCTCTTCAGGAATCAAGTGTCTCTGCATTAGTCTGCTCTGCGTGTACGTGTGTGTGTGTGTGTGTTTTATTTTCTCATGTCCAATGTTCACGCATCACAAACCCAGAAGTGGCTCTTTCTGTCTTAGTCACTATTCCTAGCATGCCTTGTTAGAAAGGCATCCCTGAAGAGAGGCTGGTTCTACATTGAGGATGAGACTTCTCCCCTTCCATGGTGGGGGAGGGACAATGTAATCAAAGATGAGACTTCCAGCTGCGCACATCACTCTGAATGGCAAGTCACAAAATGGAGTGCACAATAAACATATGGCTGTGGCCAGTTAATGACAAAAAGGGAGTCTGTTGTAGTTAACTAAAGGAAAACTACACCTTCATATCTTCCAAATGTTAATTGTTTCCATGTGAACAGATGACTCTTTTCATGTAACTGTTAAAGATGTATGAAATTGGTTGCCAGTTTTCACAGTTCATATTAGGCCCTGTTACTGTACTAGGAGGTTCCATTTCATGGTTGTTGAAATCTCATTGTCCCTGAGAGCTGCATTAGCATATCAGAACATGATGCATAATCACCCTTTAAACTCTCCAGTATGCCTGTCTGCTTAATTAGTCTTCAAAGAAACAAGCTCCAAGAAGGTGTGAAATACCACATTTACCTTCAGTGAGCTTTGCAAACTATCTGAGTTATAATACCGTTTTTTCCTTCAAACTCCATGCAGTTTATGAGTTTTCAGAGAGTTTTTGCAGGGTATTTGTTCTTTCAGCATAGAGATACATGATATAAATGGTTACTCTGACATCATGTTCCCATATGCTAATGCAGTTTTCATGGACAATGAGATTTCAACAACCATGAAATGGAGACCCCCAGGGCAATCATAGGGGCTACCATAAGCAGTGACAACAACCTAAGGTTAACATATATAGCCCTTACAGCTACAGGAAAGGAGTTGTCTATTGACATGGAAATAAATGAAATTTAAATGATATGAGGGTGTAGTTTTCCTTTAAGGAGTGAAGAGAGAAATGGGGCCTGTCGATCTAATTGGTATATATTTATCTTCTGGACTGTATATCACATTTTATAGGTTGGTCCATTTCTCTTTCACTATTTCCATGGAAACTTTGTTCTCCAAGTCCATACCCATCACTTATTTCTCATGGCCTCAAAATCAGTCCTGCTAAAGTTCTAACATTTGGTATCACATTTTTCCATGACCAGGTTCCTTTTAAATTTCAAAACTTGCCATATTATGGTTGCTGTTTAGTAATGTCACTCTGATTTCAGTTGTGACCCCTTCATTGCTGGTTATTACATGCAAGATACAATAGCATTCCCACTCATTGGTGACAGTACCCCCAGTTCTAAACTGTTATCATTCAATACCTGCAGGTACTGATTCCCTGAGGCTCTTCTTACAACATGCTGGTTCCAATTAATATTAGCTAGTGTCTTTGCTTCTGGGTGCCATGTTCTGAGGCCAGTATGCTAATGACCACATATGGCATGCAAGATGCTAAGGGCCATATACATTATATTTTGTGGCCATCATCAGCTTTTTGCAATGCATTTGTATGCAAACGTGTGGAGGCATTGTGCAGAGTCTCAGCCATTGTCTCCACCCTAAACTGATCTCCGTATAATAACCTAGAGAACCCTGCCAATCTAATGCTACCCCGACCTGCTTCAATTCCCAATGTAACATAATGTCTCCACTCAGTTCCCACCCTCCCCATCCCCCTGCAACTCCATCTGGCACCCAACCCACCTGAATACACCTGTCCTTACTGGCAAGTAGGGTTGTAGACATCGACCTGCAAAGACCCTCCTCTTACCACCATGGATGGCCACCATCTGAATGACAGGGATCAAGTACACATGTACTGTAGAAACAGCTGTTTCTGTAGTAAGTGTTTGCTTGGTCTCTGTCATTTATTTATTTATTTAAGATTTTGGAATTATAACCTTTGAGTCATAGACTGATTTCCAAATGTTCCACATCATGGAAACAATACATTTGACATACATTTATGGTGCAACAGTGCATGTTACATATACATATTCAACATAATATATACAAAGACAAATATCTGTTTTATGCATTACAGTGTCACAGTTGCAGTCCAAGAAGAGACATTGTCATGCACCCGTGGACCCTGGCACTGGGCCCAGCACTGAAATGGCCCTGGTCTGTGGTAGCCATGTTGTCAGTCTGCATGACACCAAAAAAAGTGTGTGTGGGGGGACTATAGTGGGCAGGTGCATGTGCGTGAGGTTATAAGGTAGTCTTTCAGGGAGATTTTGAAAGGGCCAAGCTTGGTATGGCAGGTGACCTGTGAGGGGAGGGCGTTGAACCAGGTGGGGGCCCTGACCAGGAATGATCTCTGTGCTAGTTTTGTTTTGACCCTTGGGATGGTTATTGCTTCTTTACTTGCGCTGCGTGTATTCACAAATGGGGTGGAGGTTGCTATGGTAGTCAACAGGCCCTGGAGAGTCAGGTCAAGTAGTGATTTTTTGGCTATAAGGCAGGCCTAATATTGTACCCTCTCTTCAAAGTTTAAGATCTGAGCAAGTGAGTAGAGGGTACAGGTATGGGTCATTCTGTCAGCCCCAGTTAGTAACCTGCATGCTTTGTTGATCACTACCTTTAGTTTGCTGATGGCTGAGGCATCAGCTGTGGAGTAAACTAGCAGGCCATAGTCCATCAGGGAGAGGACTGAGGATGTGAGAGCTAGTCTTAGGGCTTCTGGGATGTGGCAAGTTCTGTGGTGATATAGTAGATCAACCCACGCATTGGCAGCAGAAGTGAGGGTGTTGATGTGCTCGTGGAAAGTTAGAGCCATATCGAATATGACGCTCAGGTACTTGTAGGATGCGACCTTTTCCAGGGTGTAGTGTGTGCTGGATTTGATGAGTAGCTGGGAATTTTTTAACTTACTTTGGTGGTGTGCGAACAAGAGGGTCTTAGTTTTTTTTAGGTTCAATACTAGCCTATGCTCTATGAACCAACGTTCAGTCTGACTGAAAGCAGATGGGAGGGAGCTCTGAAGGTCCGATGTGTTTGGGCTGGAGGCACAGATGTCTGCGTTGTCTGCATACAGGAGGATCTTATTGGTGCAGGAGGTGAGGAGGGCATTTAAGAACAAGCTGAAGAGCAAGGGGCCCAGGATGGATCCTTGAGGGACTCTGAGTGGGTGGGGCATGAGATGGAGATTGATCCTGACACATTGGGATCTGGACAACAGCTAGCTAGCAAACCAGTCAAGCAGTCCCTGTGAGAAACCTAATTGTGTAAGGGTGTTAATCAGGAGGGAATGACTGACCATGTCAAAAGCCTTGGATAGGTCAATAAACAGGCCACAGCAATATGCCCTCGGGCAAGATGCAAGTGGTTAGAGAATTCCAGCAGGGCTGTGGTGGTGCTGTGCGCAGACTGGAAGTCAAGTTGTTCCATGCAGAGTAGGTTATGGGCATCAAAGTAGCCGGGCAGCTGGTTCTCCACAATTTTTTCCAAGGCCTTGGAGAGTGGGGGCCAAATAGAGATTTGGTGGTAGTTTCCCAGGGATAGGGGGTCACCACCTTTGAGGATGGGGGTGAACACAGCATTTTTCCAGGCTATCGGGAACTGCCTTAGGCAGAGGGAGATGTTTAGTATGGCGGTAAGTAGGGCAAGCAATATTTCTAGTGAGTCAGAGTAGTTTGACATCAAGAGGGTCATTTAGGGGCTGTTCCCATTTAGGGCCTTGGTAAGGTATGGCCTCGCCTCATGTGGGGTTTTTCCTTCCGAACAGCCCATGTACACTTGTGTCTGGTGGCTTGGAAGGCCTACCTATCAGTTGGTTTTCCTGATTCATTGGTTTTGTACCACAGGTTATCACAATTTTTTAGAAGTTGTTTCAGAGATGGTGTTATCCAGGGGGACTTAGTTTTTTTTGTGGTAGTTTTCCTTAGGGGGCAAAAATGTTACAGGCCTGGGTGAAAATCATAGAAATAGGAGACTGCAGTGTCTATATTGATGGCATGGTAGATTGGAAACCAGTTCCATTGCGTTAGATGCTGCTTAAGTTGGCAGAGTTTGCCTGGGCTGAGGTAGGGACATAGAGAAGTGGTGGGAGGGTGGGGGTTGTTTGCCTGACCAGGTGCAAAACATAGGGGAGTGGTCACTAAGGAAGTTTGGGAGGACTCTAACATTGACTAAATTGCTCGGTCTGTTTGTGAGGATGGCATCCAGGAGTGTGCTGGTGCCCTTTGGAGGGGTTACACCTAGTGGGCTTGGTCACTACCTGGTGAAAGTCCAGGGCTGTTAGTGTACCTATGGAGGAGGATGCTACAGGGCTCAGCCAGTTCAGGTTAAGGTCTCCTAAAAGGATGTGCTCAGATTTGTGGTTGAGGCTAGATATATAGTCTGTACAAGATTGGAGGGCATGGGCTTGCTTACATGGGGGGATGTAGGCTGTGGTGATTTTTAGAGGGTCTTGGCTGGGTCTGGTGTGCTTTTTAGAGATATTGCCTGGGCTCCATGGTCTAGGTTTGGGGTGGCATGACTTGGGCCATCAGGTTGTGTCTTACATATATAGCACGGCCACCTCCTCACTTTCCCACCCTGTCTAGTCAAAAAAGAGAGTAGCCAGGGAAAGAGACTGTGGAGTTTGATGTGGACTTGGAGAGCCATGTTTCCACTAGAGTTAGGATGCCTGGTTGGTAAATGGTAATCCAGTACTGAAGTCCAGCTGTTTTTTTTTAGGATGCTACAAATATTCATGGATCCCAAACAGAGTCCAGTGGCTGGTGGTGACTGTTGTGCATTGGTGGGCCTTGGGCCTGGGTTGGGGTGAATATTACCTGATATAAGGAGAAGTAGAGTGATGACCCTGGAGATAGACCTATAGGTGCCTACCTTTTTGGACTGGTGAACATGGGGTCCATGTGCACCCCCAGAGCTCAGTATGCCTAGAGACCGCAGGACAGGGATTGCAGGGCTGATCACAGACCAGGGCAGGTGTTCCTCTGTCAGTGATAGCAGTGTATGTGTGGGTGACGGTTGGGGTGCTAAGCCTGGGAAGGGCAGCATAGACATAGATACATAAATACATAGACAGTGTCGGCAGATAAGGGCCTATGGCCCACCCAGTCTGCCCATTTGAGCTTGTAAGTTCAGTTTATGTTTTCCGAGAAGTCTGTTGCCCCTTACCCCTGACCTCCAGAATTCCTTTATGTCTATCCCATGCATTCTTAAATCCCATGATTGTTTCAGCCCCCACCACTTCCTCTGGCAGGGTGTTCCACTTGTCCACCACCCATTCTGTGAAGAAATTCTGCCTCACATTTCCTCTGAATCGTCCTCCCTCCAACTTCATCCCATGCCCTCTAGTCCTGGAACATCTTTTTCACTTCAAAATAGTGTATTCCTGCACCCTGTTCCTCCCTGTAAGATACTTCTATGTCTCTATCATATCCCCTCTCTCCCTCCTCTCCTCCAGGGAGTATGTGTTCAGTTCCTTCAACTTGTCCTCATAGGACTTGGGATGCAATCCACGTACCATCTTTGTTGCCCTCCTCTGAACCTTCTCTACCCGGTCTATGTCCTTATGTAGGTAAGATCTCCAGAACTGTACACTGTACTCCAGGTGGGGCCTCACTAGTGACTCGTATAGTGGAATTATGACCTCCCTTTTCCTGCTGGTGATGCCCCTGCCTATGCATCCCAGCATCCTATTTGCTTTACCTGCTGCCTTGTCACACTGTTTCCCTACCTTGAGGTCATCAGGATAGTAACCCCAAGATCCCTTTCCTGCTTGGTGCATGCTACATCCTCACCCCCAACTGATATATTGTGCCAGGGTTTTGTGCCCCTATATGCATTATCTTGCACTTCTTTGCATTGAATTTCAGCTGCCAAACCCCTGACCATTCTTCAAGTTTCTGCAGGTCCTTCTCATTCTGTCTACACCATCTGGTGTGTCTACTCTGTTACAGAGCTTTGTGTCATCAGCGAACAGTGAAATTCTGCCTTCTAGGTCCTCAGCAATGTCACTGATGAAGATGTTGAATAGGACCGGTCCCAGCACTGATCCCTGTGGTACCACTGGTCACTCTTCCCTCTGTGGAGTGACAGCCATTTACCACCACCTCTGTGTCCTGTCACCCAGCCAGTCACCTACCCACCACACTACTGTCCCGCCCACACCCATATTCCCAGTTTGTGCAATAGTCTTCTATGTGGCACAGTGTCAAAGGCCTTGCTGAAGTCCAGATAGGCCATGTCCACTGCCCTCCCTGATCCACCTCCCTAGTCACCCAGTCAAAAATTCAACGAGGTTGGTCTGACCTCCCCGGTGAAACCATGCTGCCTTGGTCCTGTAGTCCATTGACAACCAGATGTTTCACCAATCTATCCTTCAGTAGTGCTTCCATGATCTTCCTCACTACCGAGGTGAGGCTGACTGGTCTGTAGTTCCCTGCTTCCTCTTTGTTCCCACTTTTGTATAAGAGGACTACATCTGCTGTCCTCCAGTCTTTGGGTACCTCCCCTGTTTCCAGTGATTGGCTAAACAGGATAGCCAGAGGTTCAGCCACCACCTCTCTTAATTCTTTAATGACCCTGGGGTGCACCCCATCTGGCCCCATTGCTTTATCAACTCTTATTACTTCCAGTTCCTTCAGGATCCTTTCTCGTGTAAAGGGACTTGTGTCCATTTCTGCACCATTCTCACGCCTTGTACTCCCTTCAGACCAATTACCCTTCTCTTCCTCAGTAAAGACTGAGCAGAAATACCTGTTTAATGTGTCAGCTTTACTGTTGTCATCCTCCACGTGGCCCCCATCCTCCCCCTTCAGTCTCACTAGCCCTCCCTTTGCCTTTCTTTTTTCACTTATGTACCTGTAAAAGGTTTTGTCCCCTCTACCCACTGATTTTACAATGTGTTCTTCTGTCTGAGCTTTGGCTTCCCTTACTGACCTCCTGCCTTCCTTTGCTTCTCCTGGTACTTCTCCCTATCCCCTTCTGCCTGTGTCTTTTTGTATTGCCTGAATGCAATCTTTTTGGCTTTCACTTTCTTTGCTACCTCTTTGGAAAACCATAATGGTCTCCTCTTCCTTTTCCTCTTGCTAACCTGCTTAATGCATTAAAGCATTGATGGGCAGCAGTAGTGATCACTGACTGGTAGCAGGGGTGGACCTGGGATCTGGTCGGGGGAGGTCCACAGCATGTGGTGAGGGACAGGAGTAGCAGTAGGAGAGGTGGCATGTCAATGCTGTTTCTTGCATCTGAGAAAGTATCAGGGGGGGGCCTGTTGCACACCCTATGAGAGGAAGTCTCTGTAGCACAGTGGTAGGGCTACGGTCTTTGGTGCGTGGGGTACCAGGTTTGAGACCGGAGGGTGAAGGCACCCAGATATGCAGTTTAGTGGGCAGAAAAAGGCCAGGTCAGTGACCTCCTGCCATTGGGCGTTGGGCAGAAACAGTGGGTGGGAGCCTGCAGTGGGTGTGCATGATAGTGACTCCTAGTGGTGGGTGGTGGAAAAACAAAGAGGAGGTGGGACCAGGGCTGGGGTGGGATTGGCAGGGATGTGAGGCGAGGCAGCAAAGGATGAGATGGGAAGTACAGTAGGGGGAGGTGACAGAGTGGCTGGTAGAGAGAGGAGGGTAGTGAAGTAGGGAAAGGTGACAGAGTGGTAGAAAAGAGAGATCTGAGGTTGGTTGCCTGAGCAGGGGTTGAGAGCCCTCTGGTGGTGGAAAGCTACAACCTGCTTCTGGGAAAGTGGGGACTTAAAAACAATAGGATCGGAAGTCATGTGATGGGGTTAGATATAATTGGAGGGTTGGGCTTGGGTGGGTGGCTGGGATGGGTGGGGTAGTTGACATGAAGCATTGATGGGCTAACACTCCTCACAAAGGTTGTGCAGTTGGGGAGGTCTGTAGTTACCTCTTGCGCTTCTCGGGAAAGGGTCCTACTGGACACAGTGCTGCAGTAGACAGCTGGTTGCTGTGCTGGGGATGGGGGATCTGGGGAGGCCTCATATAGGAGAAAGGAACAAAGACTTACTTAGTATGCAGCAGGAGGCCATGGATCATACTGTGCATGTGCAGGCTAGCTGCCTTGCTGCCTACTGCACATGCGCATGTGTGAATTATGCCACTATAGAGACAGAAAGAAAACCAAGATGGAGATTACCCTGACACACCACTACAGACATAGGTACGATAGTGGTGGTATACTAGCAGAAACAATTCTAGAAACTGCTTCACAATACTGGTCACTGTAAGAGCACTCTAAGGCATGCAAGACAGGCAGAAAATAGTGTTCCAGTGCACAGCTTAACCCCTTAAAGCTCCTGACTAAATGCTGTAAATTCCCCATGGCTAGATAGTAAATGCAGTCTGTAGAAATCCTATCAGCCCACTTTGGAGGCCAAAAAAGGCAGAGTCAATGTAGAGGAACACCCCTCACAAAGGCTGTGCAGTGGGGGAGGTCGAGGTCTGTAGTTACCTCTTGTGCTTCTTGGGACCGGGCTCTGATGGACAGAGTTCTGCAGAAGGCAGCTGATTGCTGTGCTGAGGGCGGGAGATCCGGGGAGGCCACGTACACCTCTCAGGATCGGGCTCTGCTGGACAGAGTGCTCCAGAAGGCAGCTGGTTGCTGTGCTGGGGGTGGAAGATCTGGGTAGGCCTCTTGCATCTCTCAGGACTGGCTCTGCTGGACGGAGTGTTGCAGAAGGCAGCTGGTTGTGGTGCTGGGGGTGGGAGATCCAGGGAGGCCTAATATAGGAGAAAGGAACAAAGACTCTTGTGCCTCTCAAGACTGGGCTCTGCTGGACAGAGTGCTACAGAAGGCAGCTGGTTGCTGTGCTGGGGGTAGGAGATCTGGGGAGGCCTCTTGTACCTCTTTGGACTGGGATCTGCTGGACAGAGTGCTGCAGAAGGCAGCTGGTTGCTGTGCTGACAGTCTGCCCAGGCTGTAAGAGAACACCTGTTCTGGTTGCCATCTATGGCCCTGCCTGGTGATGAGGACAGAAGTATTCAGGTGAGTCAGGTGCCAGGGGGGTACTGAGTGGGTGGGCCTGGGAGGAGAATGACATCATATTACATCAGAGACTGGAGCCTGGGGGGGCACAAAACCTCTAGGGCCTGTGTTAGTATACAATTGCAGGTGGGGGTACCACTAGACTACTAGGGTCTGTGTTGGTATAACACCGGAGATTGGGGGAAAATGTGGGTACAATTAGGCTACCAAGGTCTGTTATTTTATTACATTGTGGATTAGGTGGGAGGATACACCTAGAATGCCAGGGTCTGGGGTTTTATTATATTGGGATGGGGGGGCTCAGGTTTCTTAACACTGTATGGCACCAGTTCTGCTTGGGGTTGGGGGTCATGCACCAGTGAGAACTGATAATAGTAGGATTTTGAAAGGGGTACATAACAATGCCTCTGCAACATTTAACACTTCCAAATTCTTAAAATATACCACTGCACCCTGTATGCAAGAGATTTTTGTCATTTGCATGGGCACAGTTGTGTATTTAGCATGTTTGGCTATCTACTGAGCTTTGTGTATGGCCACTGCCTCATTCAGATATGCTGTGTCTGGTTAACACAATGCTATTCATGTTAGCACCCTGCTAACCTTCTAAATGTGAGTGCTCATGATATTTACTGCATTTTTACGGCTGCAGTGAGCGTTGCCCTGTAGACACCTTACTCTGACAGTAGAGAAAAGGAGCTTTCCAGATATCCAACAGACTAGATAATATTGCTTATTTTTTTTAGAATCACAGCGCTAATTGAATTGAGCTGAGCAGTCATGAAATCACTATTTAGCTTATAAACATGTCAACTTAATCAGCCTTTCAACTGTAATTGAGACTGATACCCAACAATGGAAGGAAACAACTCTTGGTGAGGGACTCTATTGTTAGGAGGGTAGAACTGGAAGGGGGAGAGGGAGGTAAGGTGCCTGCCTGGCATCATGGCTTGGAGGTACAGGAAGTGAATCCTCAGGATCACAGGAACAGCTGCACAGGGGAGGGAGCTGGATGTCATTGCCACCTAGGGACAAATGACCTGGCTGGGAAAGGGATCAGAGCAGTGCAGGAGGAGTTTGTGGAGTTGGCGTGGGGCCTTAGACAAGTAGCATGCACAGTAACCTTCTCGGAGATGCTGCTTGTCTATGGCATGGGTGAGGCTAGGGTGCTCCACACCATGGGATTCAATCAATGGCTGAAAAACTGGTGCAGAGCTCAGGTTTTTGGCTTCATTGGGGACTGGGGGTCCACCTGGAGGGATGCAGGCCTATACTGGTGTGATGGTCTGCATCTGTCCAGGAGGGGAACCAGGATCCTAGGTGATAGGTTCAAATGCTTCATTGGCAAGCATTTAAACTAGCCAAGGGGGAAGGCACTGAAAAGGAACAGGGTAATCCTAGCCCCCCCAAAAAAATCATGGTAGTTAGTGAGGTAAACACCAAAATAGAGAAGTTAATAGGGAGAAGGGTAGGGGTAAATGGAGAAAAAGGCAAAGGCATAAGGACAGGGATGGGGTAAAAAGGGGTAAGGCCATCAAACAACAGAGGGTAATGAGTACCGATGCTCATAGTCTAGGTAACAAGTTCTCTGAACTGGTGTCCTTGATGGAAGAGGAATGACTGGATATCGTGGCAGTCACAGAAACATGGTACAAAGAGAACCATGACTAGGATGTCAACATACCAGTGTACACAATCTACAGGAGGGATATGGAGGGTAGAAGAGGAGGAGAAGCAGCTCTCTATGTAAGGAAAAGGATCAAAGCAATGGAACTAAAGTGTAAACAGGAAGGAGAGGAGGCACCATGGGTCACCCTGGGGACTGGAAATGGCACCACAATCTGCATGGGGGTTGTATACAAACCCCCCATCTCAGGGGGAAGAAATGGACAAGGAAATGATAGAAGGCATCCTTAGTATGGCAGAAAAAAGGGAGATATTTTTGATGGGGGACCTGAATATGCCAGATGCTAACTGGAGCACCTTTGCTGCAGCCACATCCAAGAGCAGGGTCATTCTCGATGCCCTACAAGGGACATGCCTAAGACAGCTAGTCTTAGAACCCACTTGGAAGGGAGCAATCTTAGACCTGGTATTCTCAAAAGGGGATGGAGAGAGGATCTCAGATCTAGAAGTGGGTAACCATCTGGGAACAAGTGACCACAAAACAGTGTGGTTCATGATAAATACAACCGCAGAGTCAAGCCATACAAAAGTGAGGGTACTGGACTTTAGGAGGGCTGACTTTATCAAAATGGGAGAGTGCCTCAGAAAAGCACTAGCCAGCAGGCAAGAAGGAGGTATAGAGGAACAATGGGGAAACATCAAAACTGTCATCACAGAGGCAACAAGCCATTGTGTGAAGCAAATAAATCAAAATTAAAGAAAAAAATTCCATGGTTCTCAATAAAGGTGGCTGGGAAGGTTAGGGAGAAAAACATAGCATTCAGGAAGTATAAAAGGAAACACAGAAGGAGCAGGATGTACAAATGTACCAGTTAAAGCAGAAGGAAACAGGGAAGGCAGTTGGAATAGCAAAGGCTCAAACTGAGGAAAAGATAGCCAACTCGGTTACGAAGGGGGAATAAAACCTTTTATAGGTACATTAGGGAGTGAAGAAAGACCAAAAGGGATGGGTGGGTAGGCAGAAAGGAACAGTGAAAAAGTAGGGATACTGAATGAATATGTCTGCTCAGTATTCACAAAAGAAGAGGAAGGGGAGGTACCTAGTCCAACCAATAGAAGCACTCTGGATAGGGGGGGTCAATACCAGTCCTTTCATAGAAGAAAGGGTTCTGAAATAACTCCTAAAACTGAAGGTGGACAAAGCAATGGGGCCTAACTTGATTCACCCCAGAATTCTAAAAGAACTAAGGGGAGAACTAGTGACACCACTGACTACCTTTCTAACAAATCATGGGAGGATGGTGTGGTACCTAAGGACTGGAAGAGAGCAGATGTGATTTCCCCTTCACAAAAGTGGGAGCAAAGCAGAGGCAGGAAACTACATATCTGTTAGCTTGACTTCAGTGATAGGGAAAATGATGGAATCACTTCTGAAAGATAGAATTGTTTAGCACCTAGAGGCCAGCTGGGCACAGCACCCAAGGTAGCATGGATTCCCAGTGGGAAGGTCATGGCAGATGAATCTAATAGATTTCTTATACTGGGTGACCAAAACAGTAGACCAGGGAGGGGATGTGGACATGGCATACCTAGATTGTATCAAGGCATCTGACACAGTCCCACACAAAAAGATTAATAAACAAATTACCCAGCCTGGGAGTGGGTCCCAGGGTGGTAGCCTGGGTAAAAACAATGGCTGGACAACAGCACATAGAGGGTAATATTAAACAGAGTCCACTCTGAAGAAAGGGGGGTTACTGGCAGGGTACTGCAGGGTTCAGCACTGGGTCCAGTCCTTTTTAATGTCTTTATAAGTGACACTGCAGAGGGACTGGAAGGAAAAGAATGCCTCTTTGCAGATGACACAAAGATCTGCAACAAGGTTGATACACAAGAGGGAGTGGAAAGGATAAGAAGGGACTTGGCAAGGTTGGAGGAATGGTCAAAAGTATGGCAGCTTATATTCAATGCAATGAAGTGCAAAGTAATGTACCTGGGAAACAAAAACCCAGGGGAAGAGTACACAGTGGGGAGGGGGGAGGTACTAATAACAACAAAAAGGGAAAGGGACCTGGGGCTAGTCATATATGATGACCTAAAGGTAAGCAAGCAATGTGAGAAGGCAATAGGTATGACTGGGGGGATATCGGGATGTATAGGGAGAGGCATCACCAGTAGAAAACAGGATGTTGTTATCCCTCTGTATAGGCAGTTGGTAAGAGCCCATCTGGTGTACTGCATGCAGTTCTGGAGACTCCATTTCTGCAAGGACATAGACAGGATGCAGACAGTCCAGAGAAGGGCACTAAAATGATGCAGGGTCTGCAACAGAAGCCATATGAAGAGAGACTAAAGGAGCTTAATATGTATACCCTTGAGGAAAGGAGGAAGAGAGGGGACATGATGGCAATGGTCAAGTACCTCAAGGGAATCAACAAAGTCCAAGAGGGTAGCATCTTTCAGAAAAAGAGATGTGCAAAAACAAGGGGACACAATTTGAAGATAGAGGGGGTACGGCTCAGGGGCAATGTGAGGAAGTATTTTTTCACCGAGATGGTGGTGGATATATGGAATGGCCTTCTTGAGGAGGTTGTGAGGTCAAAAACAGTGGGAGAATTCATGAATACATGGGACAGACATAGGGTAATTCTAGTGGGGGTTAGGAAGAAGTAGGCTGTTGGTTAACTAGGATCTGCAGCTTATCCAATAGGTAGGGACATTGGCAGACTAGGTGGGCCTAGTGATCCTTATCTGCCATCAAAGGCTATGTTTCTATGTTTCTTTGATATCTTCCTCTCTTTCTAATATTTTCCTCTTGCCTGTGTTGCACTGAGATGCACAAAATAGGCAATTTCATGGCAGGTCTTCTCAAAAACATTCTATACATGAATGAATTAGTTGGGAAGCACAACACTGTAGATAAGATGTGGCAGTCTGAATGTCAAAAGCCACAAAAGGAATGCTATGGAGATATACAAGGTCATAAAACATCCTAGTGTAGAGTCTGTAAGACTTGAGAAACTGAAAGATACCCCTCAATTTCATTTTCACTGCTGATTCTGTGTACACACTTCTGCCTGTAACTATGTGTTCATTTATCAATATTATTTGTGAATATTCAAATTTGCACTATTTAAATGTGTTCTGTCTATAACTTTGTGTTGCACTGAAAACTTAATATCTGATCTATATGGTTTTCTCTCTCCTTTTATTACCATATAACTGTAACTCTGCAATGTATTTTTTTCATATTACAATGAAGACACAGTCTACATAAAACTTATTTTATTATCACACCGGCACTGATCCTGCACTTCTTTGCATTGACTCCCAGCTGCCATTCTTCAAATTATTTCTCCAGTTTTTTGAGGTCTTCCCTCATTCTTTCATCCACCCTGGCATGTGCACCCTATTGCATACCTTTGTATCATCTGCAAAGAGTCATATCTTCCCCTCCAGTCCCTCTACAATGTCCGCTATAAAGCCCAGAGAGGCCACATCCATGGGACCTCCCTAGTCTTCTGCCTTAGTTTCTTAGCCATGCCATAGATTAGTACAACGAGTTTGTGCAAAACTCAGCGCTTATCATAAATACAGTACGTTAGAGTTAGATATATAAGTTAATAATTGCCATATAAGGCAGTGTATGTGTGTTAAGTGTGTGTGTGGAAATGCTCTGTGTGTGTAGACAGTACAGCGCTATACAGTATTTGTGTGTGTGTGTATGTGCGTGTGGCTGGCAATGCTCTGTGCATTGTGTAGACAGTGCACTACTATGCTATACTGGAATATATATGCCGGTGTGTGTTAGCACAACAATTAGAAAGTGCAGTTAGGTGGCTCAGTGGTTAGTGCAAAAATTGCTAGTCTACATTCCGACACTATCTAGATCAGTTTCGTCCTTATGTATGTCATTGCTGATTTAAATGATGTGTCTAGTGGCAACCCCTCACTCTCCAATATCCCTTGGAACCTGAAAAGAAGAAAACAGTCCCTTGATGTCTTTTTTTTTAAATCTGTAAAAATGTGTGTAGACAGTGCACTGCTATGTTACACTGGAATACATATGCATATATGTATATATGTATTAGTCAGTGTGTGTATCTCAACAATTAGAAAGTGCAGTTAAGTGGCTCAGTGGTTAGTGCAAAAATTGCTAGTTTACACATTTCACACTCTCCACAATATCATTATTTTGCAGCCATATTGGGTCTTGCTGGAAACTTGTTATATAGCTTGAGATACCTCCGTCATGCCTTCCTTTTCTTTTTTTTTATAACAGATTTTTTTTTCTCTTTTGATATAATAAATACAATAACATCTATCTACAATAGTATTACTATACATATTGCTCCTAGCTGGGAAGATTCCCTTGAAAGTACAATACTAAAGAATAATGAGCCAAGCATCCACACAATATAACAGCTATCTATTAAGTGATGAACATATCATAGAATTAGCCATTTTAACTATTAGGAAGTACCACATATTACACTCGTAGAAACACTCATAGAAACAGTATGTTAAATTTCTAATAAGACAAACTAGGCCCTAGTGCTACTAAACCAGTAAGTAGACAAACATATCCTTGACAAATGGTATGATATCTATAAAAATATAGAGTATTATACAGATGATTTACTTAGTTTACTTAGTCGAGCTGGACAAAAGGAGGCCAAAGGCCTCCGGGATTCTCCCCCACTCAGTGTGGGCAATTTTCCTATGGATGCATAGTGGTAAATCATTTGTCCAATCCACTTTCAAAGGAGTTGAAACTGTTTAAGTTGATAAGATCTTCAGGTTGTTTATTATGGAGTCTACCAACCGTGCATCTTTCTGAAAATTTTAGGCTGTGTTGGGCCATCATTTCAGGTGTTTTTTATTTTATTTATTAGATCATTGGTTTACAGATCTTTGAGTCAAAGACTCATTTACAAAAGCATCTCATCAAGAGAGCAATACATCACAGTAAACAAAACAGTACAGTACATAACGCTTAGATTAAAAAAGCAACCAGTGTTACAGGAATTCACTGGTGGTACAAGCTTGGTAATAGGTAGATCACAGTAGTCATAATATAGGTACATGAGTACCATGTCAGGTAGCAACCAGAGATATTTTATTACATTAGTCAGCAGATGTTGCCTGAGACCCCAGGCATATACAGCAAAAGTAGACAGGGCAAACCCAGCCTAGGGGTGAGGGTAAGAGGCAGGTGGGGGATTATGTGCAGTTGCAGCAGTGAGTGCTCATCATATGGCTTTTGAGGGAGACCTTGAAAGGACCAAGCTTAGTGGAGTCAGCTATGTTGGCTGGGAGAGAACTGAACCAGGAGGGAGCCCAATAGCAAAAGGATCTCTGGGCCACAGAGGTCCTTACCCTGGGGACAATAAGGGAGGTTTTGACAGTGCTGTGGGTGGAGACTGAGGGGGAGGCATGCTGCAGGGAGGCGGCAACCCCAAGGGGGGAGAGCCCTAGCAGGGTCTTTTTTACAAGAAGGCAGGTTTGGAAGCAGTCTTTCTTCAAGGTTGAGCAAGTGGTGGTGGAGTACAGTAGGCAGGTATGGGTGTGCCTAGGGGCTCCCAGCATTAGCCTGCAGGCCTTGTTTAAAGAGAGCTGGATTGTTGCAAGCCAATGTTGTCAGCTGCAGCATAGATGGGCAGCCCATAGTCGATTAGCGAACAGGACAGAGGAGGTGATTGCCAAGCTAAGGTCCTCTTGTGGTAGGCGGTCCCTATGGTGGTATAACAATCCAATCCTGACATTGGTGGCAGCAGAAAGGGCACTGAAATGGGAATGGAAGGAGAGTGCCAAATCAAAGGTAATGCCAAGATAATTGTAGGAGGAAACCTGCTCAATGGGGTTTAGTGTGCTAGGCAGTATCATGAGAGAGGCACCACTGGCTTTGCTTTGTCGATGTGAGAAGAGCATTGCTTTGATCTTTTTTAGGTTCAGGACTAGCCTTCGTGATGTGAACCAATGCTCAGCTCTATCAAAACTTGTTGGAGGGTGGCCTGGAGTGTGTTAGGGTTGGGGTCAGAGGCGAAAAGCACAGCATCATCCGCATAGAGGAGGGTCTTACTTGTGCAGGCCAAGGGGAGGGAGTTGAGGTAGAGACTGAAGAGGAGAGGGCCTAAAATGAAGCCCTGGGGAACCCCAGAGTGGACAGGTCATGTGTCAGATAGGGTGCTATTGATTTTTACACACTGAGTTCTGGCAGAGAGGTAGCTGGTGAACCATGCAAGGGGGCTGGGGGAGAAACCAAGGCATCTGAGGGAGTCAAGCAGGAGGGGACGGCAAACCATGTCAAAGGCCTTGGAGAGGTCAATGAAGACGGCACCAGTAGTACTTTCAGCATCAAGAGCAGAGTGCAGGAAGATGGAGAATTCAAGTAGCGCAGTTGTGGTGCAGTGACCTGCACGAAAGCCATGCTGTTCAGGGCACAGGATATTGTGCATGGCCAGGTATTCGGCAAGCTGGTTGGCAACTACTTTTTCAAGGGCCTTAGAGAGTGGGGGAAGGAAGGAGATAGGTCAATAGTTACCCGGGGTTGCTCGATCACCGCTCTTTAGGATGGGAGTGATGATGGTGGTTTTCCATGTGCTGGGGAACTGCCTCAGGCCCAGAGATCGGTTGAGCAGCTCAGTAAGTGGGACCAGGATAGCATCCAACATCAGATAAAGTAGCCTAGTGTCCAGTAGGTCGGTGCTCAGGTTGTTACTATGATCGGCTTTTTGCAGAAGGAGTCTAGCCTCCAGCGGGGAGAAGGTACATAGACAGAAAAGAGGTCTCTGGAGAGTGGGCAGGGGTGCTACTGGGATGGGGTCAAAGAAGTTACTGGGCAGGACAGAACTCAGGTCTGAGAAAGTGTGGTTTAGACAATCTGCAATGCCAAGGGGATCAGAGCAGATAGTTCCATTAAAGGAGAGTCGGGTGGGGGGTGGCGAGCTAGATTTCCCATTCAGCTCTTTTACATTATCCCAAATGTTCCTAGCTAACCCCCAGGAGGAGACAAGAATTAATTGGTAGTACTGGGATTTGGCCTGTCTAATGGCCCAAGTACACTTCTTGCACTCAGCGTCGTATGCTTGCCTATCAGCTGGGTTGCAAGATTCCACGGCAATGTGCCATAGGTTGTCTCTCACTTTAAGTTTGTGAAGATGGGATAACCCAGGGTGTGCTTTGCTTTTTGGTGTGATTTCTAACAAAGGGGGGTAGAGGTCACAGGCAGTGTTAAAAGTACAAGTGAAAAAATCCAATGCCTCATCTATGGATGGTGCAAGCCTGATTGGGGACCAATCCAGTTGTGAGAGGTACAGTTTAAGGTGATACAGGCCACCTGGGAGTAGGCAGCATCACTGGGTGGTTTGTGGTGCAGGTTTTCTGTTGGTAGTGGACCAAGAGAATACAACCGGGGAGTGGTCACTAAGTGAGTTGGGAAGTAAACTGATATTGAGCACCCTCTGGGGGCGATTGGTAATGGTGATGTCCAGGAGGGTGCTAGTACCAGTAGAGGGGTTGAATCTAGTTGGGGTGGTGACAAGTTGAGACATGTCAAGGGCGGCAAAGATATCTCTGGTTTGGGAGGCCGTGGCAGAGAGACAGTTGATATTCAGGTCACCGACAATTATCTCAACCATTTTGGGTGGTAGGCCAGAGAGGTAGTCAGCAAGCACCTGAATGGTGAGGTCTTGCTTTCTAGGGGGAATATAAGCAACAGAGAGAAAGAGTGAGCCCTTAGCTAGATTGGGGGAGATTTTTAGCGTGAGGGCTTGGGCCCCATTATCAAGCATGGGTGTGGAAGTGGTTGTCCAAGGAGGGAGTCACGCATGTAGACAGCACAACCTCCATGCTTAGCCACCCGATCTTCCCTGAAGAGGGTGTAACCAGGGAGGGAGATGAAGGAGTCAGGGGTGGATTTGGATAACCAGGTTTTGACTAGTGCAACAATGTCTGGTTGGTGCTGAGTAACCCAACATTGGAATGCAGCAGCCTTCTTAAGGAGGCTGCATATATTCATGGAAGCTATGTGGAGTCCTTGAGCCTGGGCAGGCTTGTTCATAAGGTTGGGCATGGGGCCAGGGTTTGGATGAATGTTACCTGATAAAAGCAACAGGAGAGTGATTAAGTGCACCAAAGCATGGTAGTGATTGTGGCATCTCCCCTTGCGATTGGACATTGGGCCAGGTGCTGGGGTGTAAGGAGTGGATAGAGTACGAAGGGTGGGAAAGGCATAGAGGAGAAGAGACCAAGGTATGAGTGGGAAGTAAGATGTAGGAGGGGTAGAAGTGTGGGGGGTACCGAGGGGGGAGGTGGTTGAGCATCAGGGGGATCTGGTAGAGGAGTTGTAGATAAGAGGGGGGTACTATGGGGTAGAGGGTGATGGTCCTATGTGAGGTGGGGCTGGCATGGGAAGTAGGAGGAGGACCACAGTCAGTGTCAAGGCACTTGATCCCGGATGCATTGAGGACGATAAGATAAATTTGAGCATGAGAGAGGATCACCCCTTTAAGAAGTTACAGGAATGAGAGCCCCTTTAAGGAGTTGCTGTAATTGACTAGTGTGAGGCCTCAGGGGGCATTAACATTTTGCAGGTGAAAAGTAGATATTTTGTTATATCTCTCTTTCAAAAGCTATAGCATCAGTACCCTAGGGTCACCCAAGATCTGGATTGGATGTTGATATGCATTGTACTGGTCTGGATGAGGATGCATGGGTTTCATCTTTGTTATTCTGATGCCCTACTTAAAGTATTAATGGAAAGAACAGATTGTTAGCCAAAAAAAGAAAAATTAGATGCATAACCGATGATGGGTCCACCTTCCCCAAATTGATAGGCTCCCTGTAGGCCTGGGTGTCAGCATGAGGAGTTCAACTGTTGACCAATATCATTCATCTGGAAACTCTCGCCATCTCCTGAGTGTTAGCCTCCTCCAGCTTAGTTAACCATGGAGTCCCTACCTCTTCAAATCTAGTCTTTGGCCCCCTGCCCCTGTACTGGATCCTCAAATAGGAGGCCACTGTAGTGACACCTGTCTCCCATTCTGCTAGTGAGGGGGAATCTGTTTGTCTCCATCTCATAAGTATTCTTGTTGCCTCCAAAGCCATTGTATGTAGCATTGGTCTGAACCTGGCCCCCTTCCCATTCACAGATTCTGGGTCACCTAATATCCCCAAAAAATGGAGAATTGGGAAGAGTCTCTCTATGACTCATTCTGCTGTTGCAATGATGTTGTTCCAGAATTTCTGTATAAGCGGGCAGTCCTACATGATGTGACCCATATCGCCTTCCTTTTCTCTCTTTTCTCAAAAGATTGCAGCTGTCAATATTCTTTCTCCATGTGTCCCCCTTCATCTAGCATCTTTCAGTAATCTCCATTATATTGTAGCCCTCCAGGGTCATTAGGGCCATTAGCCTTCATACAATTATTATTAAACAATGCCACTCATTATTATTTTGTTGCTTTTTATATCTGTTCCTGATTTGTTTGATGATTTTAATCCTGCTTATGTTGTTACTCTCTTTACTGCTTGTGTTGACCTTATCTCTCTTAACAGTGCTTTTTGACTTGGGATGAGTGGGTCTTAAAATACCAGACCACCAGGACAACCTGTGAGTTCCCCAAAAGTACCCCCCAAGAAAAACAGGATGAAAAATGAGTAGTCAGGTAAGGTAGACACCACCTTACCTGTTCTACTACCTGATTATCCAACCCTGATCATAACAAAAATCATGTAAGGACTGTTTTTTGGGACTATTATACTGTATGTTAGGTGCCCCAATCCATTATACCCATGGGGGCATTGCTGAGGCAGGTACGAGAAGCACAGGCTCTCTTAACAAGCCTGCTGCTGTTTCCAAAAGTTATAGCCATGGCGGGCATTGCTGAGGCAGGTATGAGAGGTGCAGCAGCTATGAGTGAGCCTTCTGATGATTCAAAAAATTATACCCATGGTGGGCATTGCTGAGATAGGTATGAGAGGTGCAGTTTCTCTGAGTGAGCATGCTGCTGTTTCCAAAAATTATACCCATGGAAGGCATTGCTGAGGCAAGAACAAGAGTCATAGGCTCTCTTAGTGAGCCTGCTGCTGTGTCAAAAAATTATACCCATGGCGATATTTCTGAGGCAGGTACAATAGGTGCAGCTGCTGTGATTGAGCCTGCCACTGTTTTAAAAAATGATACCTATAGTGGGCATCGATCAAATTTACATAATATAAACTGATGACTAACAAAAGAAAACTAAGAGTAGTACAGTACTAGTGTGGCACATGTGGCTAGCATGGTGGCAGTGGTGATGGTTCCATTTGTTTCGTACACAACCTAATCATCATATTTAGTATCACTGTTTGCAGCCTGTTGTTCATTTTCATTATCAGACCTGCATAAATCAGTGTTTGTGACAACTGGGAAGTTGTCAGCATTCATTTTGAGAAGTGTAAGCTGTTCCACATTTGCAGGACTTAGTTGTGTTCTGTGGTCAGTGACTATTGCCCCAGCTGTACTAAATATACATTCTAAATATATGCCTGAAGGTAGACAACTGAGGTACATTATTGCAAGATTTTCTAGATCTGACCATATTGTTTTTCCTCTTTTGTTTCCAATAAATTAATGGATTTTCCTCGAGACCAATCACAGTATGGTCTGTATGGTCTACAATGTACTCCAGGATCATTGTGTTGTATAAGACAATTACCAGTCTGGCAGATGAACCTGCTGCACTTTCTTTACAGGATACCAGTCCTTGTTGTTGCAGATTACTCAGACGTGATTGCCCTTTCTGACCATGAACACAGGATGCCCAAGAAGTAGCTGTACATGTCCTTTCCCTCACTGATACTACTGCTGACTGTGAATAATTGATAGATGTGCTATTGTCTGTGCCAGAGGAACACTGTGAAGGTTCAGCAGGGTTTGACTACTGTACATTAGTTAATAGTGTTTGTAGGGCAATGTCACACCTGGTAGCAGAAGATCTCTCCAGTACTCAATGTCTTCCCCTGCAGGAAGGATGGCTTCAATGTTCCACTTGAAGTGGGGTTCTAGCAATGTAGCCAACATGTAGGTGTCATTCTTAAACATGGCATTTATTCTTTGATCAGTCTTAGACTCAAGTCGTCTGCCAGCATAACAGCAGTGGTGTCATCTTTAAACTGAACGTCTTTCTTTATGTTGTCAAGGAAAATATGAAGAAATCAGATCTGAGAAAGAATTTGACTCAGAGTTGCACTGTCTAGACTGACATCATGTGTGGCAGCCTCAAATGGCTCCAATACAGTGACCAAAGATTCCAGTAGAGTTCAGCTGCTGGACCTGAACATGATGTCTACTTTACCTATTTGATTCTGCATGGTGTAGTGATGTACAGCTTTTCTCTGTTCAAGAAGCCTTTCCAACATGTAAAATGTTGAATTCCAGTGGGTTGGAACTTCCTGATTCAATGTATGCAAGGGTAAGTTTTTTTGCCCTCTGCGACCCTTTAAGTATGTTTTGAGCTTTCAGATTGGCCAAAATGCCCACATATTTTCATAGTAAGACCTAACAGGTTTTCAACATTTCTGTTTCCATTTAAGAAACCATGGATGAGAAGATTTTAACAAAGTGCAAAACAAGGTATGTGTTGGTAGTTGCCATCTCTAACAGTCTTGACTATTTTGGCACCATTATGTGATACTATGAACCCTGGATATAAGGAATATGGAGTAAGACATTTCTGGAATTGATTTTGCAGCTCCTGCAAAATATTCACAGCAGTGTGGTTTTCTTCAAAAGTGGTAACACATAATACAGCCTGTTTCCTACTGCTTATGGTAAAGAGGAAGGAAATTATTACTTTCTGACTGAAAATTTGCCCAATGAGCTGTAACAGTTTTATAGTCAATGGTTTGTTGCTGGTCCATATATCCATGGTTATGTGAACCTGCTTCACCTCAGAGAGTTTCAACTGTTTGGTGACTGCACTACACACCAAGTCATACAACTTTGGAGCAGCCTTTTTGAGAAATATGTTTGAGAGGGAACTGTGTACCATGGTTCAGTCTAGTTCATGAACTGAGGAAACCTTTCTGGGCAACAAAAGCAAAAGGGGAGCTGACAATCGTCCAACAGCTGTGCAGCGGCTCTATTTAACAGCTGGCATATTGGATTCTTGCAGGTAAATTTTGATGTCCTTGCAGCACTTTCTTTTATTGTTAGTTGATGAGAGTGATGAGATATTTTACATTTGGGGGGCAATTTTACTTGTCACACCTTTTTCACATGGAGTACTACTGTGGGATTTTGCAGTACTTGGTGTCAGAAGAAAACAATCTATGCTTGTCTAGGAAGACTGCAAGAACACATCAAATGATAAAATGTCAGTTCCTGTTTCCAGTTCTTTGTCACTGTCATCGCCATTAGCACCACCTCCACTACAGCCTATACCATCCACACTGTCCCTTGCCCTGCCCCACTCAATTAGGTGTTTTGCCTTTGCATGTTATATCATTACTGATGTTCCAGAATGCCTTGCTTTGCCACCATGACTGACACTCTATTTGCACAAACTGCATACAGTTTGAGAGTTGTCCGCATGGTCAATATGAAATAAAGTCCACACTAAAGATTTACCCATTTTGCTTTGTACTACAGTGCCAGGCACTATTTCTTGCACAGTGAAGGGACCTGAAGGAAATCTTATACTACCATTTCCTTGTTCATACTAATTTTTCCCATTCATGGTCGTCTTTTATTGTTATGTTTAGCATATGATTTTTTTTCTGCACTTCTCTCTCATGCCCTACAGTGGCATCTTCTCCAACCCCCTCATCAAAACTAGTACCGACCACATTAATGCAAGATTCAGAAGAACTGGAAGTGCCATCATCATTAGGTGGGATATAACCTGGGCTGTCCCATTCCCAGTCCCCACTATCACCACCATCTTTATCAGCATTTGCTGCCTCAGCATCTGAGGTTATATTTGAGATGATGCCTCTCCCTCTTGCATGCTGCTTCAGTAGCTGGAAGTCTCCTGGCGCATGTGACAAAATGTTCAGTACCTCTACAAGTAACTCCTGTTAGTTCTTTTCAAAACTCTACTATCATTTCATTGGTATCATACTTTTCAGTTCAAGAGGACATTTAGTGCAAGTTCTGGTGATGTTATTGTTATTATTGTCTCTATGTTCTTCATTAGAGCTAGGATTCATATTGTCCACATAATTTTCAGTTGCACGTGCACCAGCACTGTTCTTCATTTTAGTAGATGTTGGGAAATACAAGACATGGTAGACACAGCCATGGTTTTCACTATGCCACAGAGAGACATCACAAACACAGTGAAGCTATGACAGGGGTTAGGGCACCTAACAGGCTAACAGACAGTGTAATATAGCCTAAATGGCTTTTGCTATACTGCAGAGATACACAGAGTAGCTATGTCACAGACAGGGGTCAGGCACCTAACAAACAGTGTGTAATACAGCCTAAATGGCATTCACTAAACTGCAAAGACACAAAGTAGCTATATTACAGATAGGGCTTGGGGCACCTAAGAGATAGTGTGTAATATAGCCTAAATTACTTTTGCTATGCTGCAGAGAGACATAGCGTAGCTACGTCACAGACAGGGCTTGGAGTACCTAACAGACAGTGTGTAATACAGCCTAAATGGCTTTCACGATACTGAAGAGAGACACAGCATAACTATGTCCTAGACAGGGCTCAGGGCACCTAACAGATGGTGTATAATACAGCCTAAATGACTTTCACTATACTGCAGAGAGACACAGAGTTGCTATGTCACAGACAGGACTTGGGGCACCTAAGAAACAGTGTGTAATACAGCCTAAATGGCTTTCACTATGCTGCAGAGACACAAAGGACTAGCTATGTCGCAGACAGGGCACAGGGCACCTACAGACAGTGTGTTTGTATACAGCCTAAATGGCTTTCACTATACTGCAGAGACACACAAAGTAGCTATGTTAGAAACAAGGCTAAGGGCACCAACAACAGACAGTGTGTAATACAGCCTAAATAACTACACTATACTGCAGAGAGACAGAGAGTATATGTCACAGACAGGGCTTAGGGCACATAACAACGGACAGTGTGTATACAGCCTAAATGGCTTTCACAGCTGCTGCCAGCAGCAACGAGCACCTCCCACCCACCTTTTTCCTCCTCTCCCTTAAGCGCCGCTGCACTTGATGACCCACACCATGAATTATTCACCCTTTCTTTAGTCCCCAACCTTTGCTCCCCCTTTCTTCCTGGACAAAAGTAGTGCTTTAACATTTTTTTTGTTTTTGTTTTTGCAGCTTTTCAGTGTGGTTGCAGCAAGCGCTGAATCTTGCTCCATTTCCCTCTGCACACTCACACAGCAGACAGGGAGCTCAGACACCAGCACTGACCAATTGGAATGTCAGGCTGGTGTCATGTGCTCCTGTCTGCTGTGAACAGCACACAGGCTGCCTGTAATGCCTGATTAGAGATTGAGAAGAGTCCCAGGACCCTACATGCAGTCTGAAAAATGCCTTTTATTTATTACTCATTACTTATCCCATTACCTGTGTCCACAGTACCCGACCCATGAAGTACACTGTTAGGTTGGGCAGGGTAGTAAATCACACAAACTACCCTACCAACCATAAAACACTGATGCCCAACCTATTTGCTCTAGCTACCAGATGGGTAGCCCATCCCTACTTTTAACTACAATTTATTTATATTCCCCCTACCTTTTGCTCCCTATTCTCTAGTTTAAAACCTTCTTGATTTCCTTTGTAGCTCCTCCCTATTAGTTTTGCAAATCTGGTCTTGACAGATAATGTTCTGTACTGGAAACTATCTCAATTCTTGAGGTATATACACTTCTCCCTCTTTGTTCAATTTCTCAGCAATGAAACAATTAGTTTTAACACTCTAGTTCTGACTGCTCCTACCCTTGGTACTGGTAGAATCTCTACTATAATCACAGTCCTTGTTCTTTAGTTCATTTCCTAACTCTTCAAAGTCTCTTTTAGTATCTTTATCAATCCCCCTTCCAATATTATTAGTTTTCTTTTACATATAATGTTACCAATGGTTTATACACTGACCCCACCTAAAGTCCTTCTATAGTAGGTCTGATATGTGCCACACCTGCTCCAGGCAGACAGCATACTATCTTTTTTTCTTGTTTTCCCTAC
Organism: Neoceratodus forsteri; assembly: GCA_016271365.2. NCBI lineage: Eukaryota > Metazoa > Chordata > Ceratodontiformes > Ceratodontidae > Neoceratodus > Neoceratodus forsteri. Next base: position 812,499,734 of record CM028129.1, on the reverse strand, counting down.
AGATGACACTGTCTGTGAAGCTTACTAAATGATCTTTGATTACCAGTATTACTCTTTCATCCCATGGAAATTATTTTGTCTCCTCAGCCTGTATCTCTGTTTGGTCATTTTGCCCCGATAATTCTGCAGTACTTCAAATTGATTACAAACTTACCAGTGGATAGTCAGCAATTCTGTTTTTTTCCTTCTCCCACCCTACCTCCTACCAAGCACCATCATGATTTCCAGAAATTTACACTCATAATTTTCCCAACTTACACGACTGTTATTGCCCTTAATTTATACCACCACCTTTTAATCAAAATTTCCACCACTACAATTTTTCAACGTATGCAACTTTTAACAAATGGTGGAGGCAAAATTATTGAGGCAGGGAATACATTTCAGATAAAGGTACTGGAGGTCTTAGAAACTAATGCTGGCTCAAAGTTAGCACTACCATTTATTTGAAATTTTCATCAAAAGGATGACAGGATAGTCTCATGAGATATAATATCTTGTCATGGGTATCCCTTGGTACACCAGAGTAGGGTACACAAAGAGATTAGTGTATACACAGTTGAATCGGTAGATCATGAGCCATGATCTTTGGTTGGCTGACATGAACAATCACTTCCACTCACCAATTATCATCATCTGATAATCAAGCAAGTTTATAATTTTTGATGATCTTCTTGGATGGTGATCTGATCATCAAAAATACTAAAACTGGCAAATCCTTAATGGTGAGTTTTCATGATTTGGTTAACTTTCAAGTGATGATTATTAATGATCACATAAAGTCCATTTCTTTTGTGAATCTTAATGAGTTGCTTCATTTACAAGTGATGATTGTCGATGATCACATAAAACCTAATTTTTTGTTGATTATTAATGATTAAATGACTGTACAAATGATGACTGTTGTTGATTACATCAAGCCACAGTTGGTTATCAAATAGGTGGGCCTCATATTGAGACCCAGCCACTACTGCTGCACAGACAAGAGTGCTGTGCAACACATAACTCACATCCTGCTCTGTGCACTATTCAGAGAGTTAGCATACTCCAGCTGGACCTTGCTAATTGTCCAAATATAGAGCCAACTGGCAGCACAGTGCATAGTGACTATACTCTGTGCTGTCACATGTGGCTGGACATGACCAATAGGAGCCCAAGAATAATAGTGCATCCCTATTCAGCCCTTGCATGCAAAGGATTTCAGTGAGAATGCTAGGCACTAAGGGGTCTTATACATGCCAGTTTTGGGATCAGTTGCATGCAACTGTTGGCAGCCCCTTAATGCTCATGCCATCACAGACCTGTAGTCTAATGGACCCCCCCCCACACCCAGTCCCCATCCATATTACTATATTAGATGGACTCAGATTCCTGAGGCTTTCATCAGCCATGGAGCAACACAAACATGATATGTTAGTACAGCACCAGTCTAGCCCTGATGCTTCAGGTCTGTAGCATGGCCCTTTGTCTGGGGCCCCCCGATGAAGGGTCATGCCTTTGATGAAGGGCCATGCTACAGACCCAAAGCAGTAGGGCTAATTCAGTGCCGTGCTAGCATGTTTGGCTCTAAATAAACTGAGAGTTTTCTTAAATGTATTGATTTTTGTGAATTATTTTGAGAATTGAGTGTGATTTTTCTGTGTTGCTTTATGTTCCAAATCCCCTACAGCACTGGCTGTGTTGCTTGCACACATTGGACTTTGCAAATAGTAGCATCATCAGCCATGGCAGCATGCTTTATAGCCCCCAAGAAGTGAGATCCCAAACCTACATACTCCCAGCTCTTGTCAGACTCACAAGGCCATCCACTCCCAGCCCTGCTGGTAGGCTCCCTAGCCTAGCCACCCCCAATGCTGATAGGTGGTGGACTAAGGAGGTATAGCTGCAAAAGCTTGGTATGTGGGGACATACAGTGTTGTATGGTGAGTGTCCTGGGGCCTAGGAGGTAGGAGGTGTCAAGGGGGTCCAGAAAGGGGACCAAGGATGGTAGGGGGTGTCAGGGTGTTTAAGAGGAAGGGGGTGTCCAGGGGCCAGGGAGGGAGATGTCTGCAGTGCAGTTACAATGTTTTTTCTCTCTTGCTAACTGAAAACAAGATGGCAGTAGCACAAAAACAATTTCAGGGAGCTCAACAACAAAAAATATGATCGTGGAAATTTTGACAGTGCACATATAAATGTTCCCATAGGCTATAATGGGATATGAAAAAATTGAATAACTTTTGAACGGAGCAATATTTTTTCACCAAATCATCAAAAGGCACAAGTTCAACCCAGGCCACATGTAGACAGCCACATTTGAAGCCACTCAAATGCATTTTTTAGTCCATTATGTCCTACTGAAAAATGCACAAAAAAGCATGATTTTTCACATTTTGAGCTCCCCACAGTTCTGCAACCACACATTCAACTGGAACAAACATTTCCAGATCCAGACATCTATGGTGCAGTAGGTGGTTGTGCTTTGCAAATTTCAGGCAAATCAGACAAATGGTTGCAAAGTTAATAAAGTGCAAACTTTGAAGTTTATCATAGATGTGACCGTGCAACCCTAACTATACCGGCCCTACCAGGCGAGTATAAGATATGTATTATACTGTCTCAGTAGGGCCAGTATAGTTAGGGTTGCATGGCCACTTCTATATTAAACCTCAAAGTTTGCACTTTAATAGCCTTGCAACCATTTACCTGATTTGCCGGAAATTTGGAATGCTCAACTGCCTACCATAGATCTCTGGATCTGGAAAGTTTTGTTCTAGTCGGATGTACTGTTGTGGAACCGTGGGGCACTCAAAAAGTGAAAAATCATACTTGTGCATTTTTGTTAAGGCATATTGGACTGAATAATGCATTTGAATGGCTTCAAATTTGGTTGTTTACATGTGGCTTGGGTTGAACTGGTGCCTTTTGAAGATTTGGTGAAAAAATATTGCTCCATTCAAAAGTTATGACATTTTTTCATGTCTCATTATAGCCTATGGGAAACTTTATATGTGCATTGGCCGAGATATTGGCAAATTAGTGCTACAAGGGTTCCTTGTCTTGTAGGGCTGCTGTATCCGGGCCCTGCACTCCCACAGGTACATATCCTTTTGCACAAATGGGCAGCTTGGTGGCGACGCTCCCACCAACACATACCGTTTACTACTTACATGACACTTTTTTAAAAAGAAAGGAAATTCTTTACAAAAAACTTTGTTAGTGCATCAGTTAGGGTTGTTTCCACAGCGACAAAAGTGTGGAAATTCAATGTTAGGGTTATCACCCCACCAACATACACCCATGCCCCATCTCAGAACCCTAACTCTGCATTCCTCCCACCCCCACCCCAACACACACATGCAAGATACATGCAAGCTTGTAAGACACTATACGAGTCAGTCACATCTGTAAGCATAATAATCACTACACTGTACTCATTTCACATAACACTATGTAATGAAAAAACAAATACAGCATGATAAACTCTATACTGCCAACACAGTATGAAGACACATTATAGCTGCCATATCTTTTTCATACAGTGAAACTTAGTCTGGACAAATTTTCTAAATGTTGATTTTTATGTGTCATAATTCAACAATTGGCTTGCTGCAGGTATCACTGCTACCACATAGGCATGTGGTAGCAGGAAGGATAGAGCTGACACATACATAGTACTTTTCAGATAATGCTCAGGTATGAAACTAGCATCATTACATGTTGTTATACTACTGTGTTACCTGGAAATACTCATTAGTAGCATGTTATGGTTAGCTTTGGATGTTACAACTGTTGCTGTCACATGTTGCTTGTAAACTATACTGCAAAGCATTACTTTTAGTATTACTACCATTTTTTATTAGGACTGACTCACTCTAGCAGAAAAAAATAGGCAAACATCCAATGACTGTTGCTAGGGTTATCCAAACCCTTATTTCCAACAAAGCTATCTATAGATAACATACTGTGTGTTTCATCATTTGTTAACAATTGAAATATAGGCACCTGCTTAAATCTTGTCATTGATGTTTGCAACAGAAAAATGCTTATTGTGGGCCATCTCCCATGGTTGACCAGCATGCTTGTGAACCCCCAAGGCACTCTGATGGCAGTAGAACTCATACTACTGGTGGACCATGATGATGGATGTGTCTTGTACTATGTTTTGAGAGCTCTGTGTTACTTCTGTTACCTGATGCTGGTTGTCTCTGATTGGTTGTGTTGTCTTGGCCCTTCCCTGCTTGCATATGTGTGTGTGTGTGTGTGTGTGTGTAGGGGTGGGAGAATGCAGGGTTAGGGTTTTGAGGATGGGGCGGTGAGGGTGGGGTGGGTGGGGTGGCAACTAACATTGAATTTCCACTTTTGTCACAGTGGAAACAACCCTAACTGATGCATTAACAAAGTTTTTGCAATGAATATATAATAGATAAACGCTCTGAGGTTGTGCGGTCGCTCTGGTATTGTACCACAGACCGCGGACACCGGGTGGTCGGCAATTCGGAAGCCACGCCCGAGACCTCCTCATAGGACTCAGCTGCTCAAGAGATGTGAACCCGCTAGGGATTCCAACTCAGACGACCTCTGCATGGACCGCGGACACCGGGCGGTCGGCGCTTCCGAAGCCACCACCTGAGACCTCCTCATTGGACTCAACTGCTTGAGAGACGTGAACCCGCTAGGGATTCCAGCTCATACACCCGCTGCATGGACCGTGAACACTGGGCGATCAGCGCTTCTGAAGCCGCCACCTAAGACCTCCTCATCAGACTCAACTGCTTGAGATGTACGGCAAAGCCACAATTTTTCACCCACACACCCATCCCCCCTCCTGTGTGTAATTATATAGACCCTTTAGCACCGCCCACTCCCATCCCTGATGAATCTCCTGCCTTCTCTCTCTTCCTAAAACAATTTGTTACTGCCAGGATTCCACCAGGAGAATCCTGCAACTAGCACCTGGTGATTCATCCTTGTTACTTAAATCCCTTCTCATTTACACAACAACTGCAATTATGGCAACCTCGTGGCTACTCCTTCTCCTTGCTGCACTGTGTTTCATACCCCTTACTGACTTATTATCCGAAAAAATTGAGACTGGGGGTACACCACATAGTCAGCCTGAAGACTGCTTGCCCAACCTGACTCTACACACCGCATGCTATGCCATGGCTCCTTTCCAACTGATCCAGGTGGACTACCTTCCTCGAAGTGCAACTAATGCATGTTTGCCTATGCCTTCTTTTCATCTCTAACCACTTTGAATTACCCCCAATGGCATTACACAGCCAAAGTATTAGCCTCAGTGTCCTTAGCCTTGCATAAATTAAAAAAATAAAGCTTGGCACTATGGTTCCTCCTCCATGCCTAGCTGGAAAAAGCCTCGAGCTCTTTGCCTTTCATTTGAATCTCTGAAAAAATTGCTCCTCCTATTCCTACTCTGCTCTGGCAATGTCAAGCTTAATCCAGGGCCAATAAATAAGCTTACCTCCCCTTCTGAGTCACTATCTCTCAAAGGAATTAGTTTTATGCATATTAATGTGTGCAGCCTGCTGAAAAAATTCACCCTTATCCAGGCTTGGACCGCCCACACTATGCCAGATGTGCTTGTTATCTCAGAATCCTGGCTACGGCCCTCTACACCAAACAGCGAGATTAGCATACCTAACTACCAGATCTTTAGATGTGATAGGCAATCTAGAGGAGGTGGGGTCGCCATCTACATCAAAGATAAATTTGTGGCATCAACACTTAATTCTAACTCACTGCATTTGAGTGCCTGGACATAAAAATCGACCTATCCCCATCGTTAGCACTCCGAGTCACTGAATGCCATAGACCACCATCTGCCGGTCCTCAGCTCCTGTCCTATCTTACAACTATCTTGGACACCAGCCCCCTGGAAACAATTATCCTTGGGGATCTAAGCTATGATTGGCTGTCGGAAGCCGGTCACCCCCTTAAATCTTTCTGCAACTTCCTTGGTTTCACTCTACTCAACAAAGAGCCCACCCATATCAACAAAAAAAAAATACTGCCAAAAGTACCCTTCTGGATGTCCTGCTTTTGAATAAACCCCACTCCTTCTCCCACATTGGAACTTTTGACGTGGATTTTAGCAATCATTGCCTAATTAATAGCTGGAGTTTGGGCAGCCACCAAAGTACCAACTACGGCCAAATTCTCCACCAAAAGGACAACCAGGTCATTAAACCCAAAGGCATACCTACTTGACCTAAAAAACTCCCCCTTGTGGCAGAGTTTTTACCTTGCTAAAACAGTGGAAACTGCATACTCTGTCCTACATAAAATCATAACCTACTTACGCCTCTGTTAAAAATATGCATAAAGGCTAGGAAATGCCACTGGTTCACTCAAGATCTCAAGGCTGCACTACTGTCCAGGGATAAACTCTGGAAAACTGCTCATAAATCCCAAAAAAAGGAAGATTGGCACCTCTTTAGAACAGCCAGAAATTGCTGCACCAAACTGATTAGGGAAGCTAAAGCTAGCTATTACCAAGCAAAACTAGATTCTGCAGCCAACCATCCCTCCAAATTCTGGGCCACAATCAAAGAACTGTCGGGATCCACATCACAAAATATGCTCCCTACAAAAATGACCTCTGACAATACAGTATTCAATGATAAAAAAGAGATACTGCAGACATTCAACACGCACTTCGCCACAGCAGGCTTAGCCTTCGATAACTCACCTGCATGTAGCCTGCACACCCAGCTTGGCATGACCCCCCCAAATGTTGACTCTGTAAGTTAGCACTTCTCATTTTCATCTGTTTCCCTCAAGGAAGTGGAAGACTTGCTTCTCCATCTGGATACTAAGAAAAGTGCTGGCGCAGATGCAGTTGAACCATACTTCCTAAATATAGCATGTCACATACTGGCAGTGCCTATTACTCATTTATTCAACCTGTCACTAGCAGAAGGTACCCTCCCTCAAATATGGAAGATCGCAGACGTTATCCCGCTATTTAAATCTGGAGACCCCTGCAACCTTAATAACTATAGGCCAATTTCTCTCTTATCCACACTCTCAAAGCTACTGGAAAAAATAGTAAATGGCCAACTGAGATCCTTCATCGACAGAGAAAAATTACTAAACCCACTACAATCCGGATTCAGAGCCAACCACAGCACTGTCTCTGCATTAGCTAAAGTAACCAATGACTGGCAGCAAGAGTTGGAGCAAAAAAGTCAGTATGTGCTGTGTTTCTTGACCTTAGCAAAGCATTCGACACAGTCGACCATGATCTGCTCCTCGACTTGCTAAAATCACTAGGACTGGTTTCTACTTCTCTAAACTGGTTCTCTGAATATCTGACAGACAGATACCAGCAGGTGAAAGCGGATGGTGAAGTATCTGCCCTAAAACTTTTACAAAGAGTTGTCCCTCAGGGATCTATATTAGGTCCCCTCCCCTTCGCAGTGTATATCAACAACATTGATGATGGAATCAAGGATGCAAGTATTCACTTATTTGCGGATGACACAGTGCTGTACCTGAGTCGCCACACACCAAAAGAAGCTTGTACTGACCTACAAAAAGAGTTCAACCTCCTGCAACTCCAACTAATCAATAAAAAACTGCTTTTAAATGCTAAAAAAACTAAAGCCATGTTATTTTCCCCTGCAAGCTACACAAGCACTACTGACTCCCTCACCCCAATAACCATGTTGATGGGAGAGTGCTTAGAGTACGTTCTGAAATTCAGATATCTTGGGATCTGGATTGACTGTAAACTTTCCTTCACTGACCACCTGGAAGACTTGCTGAAAAAAGTAAGGCAAAGACTTGGCCTTTTTTACAGGATAAGAAGATTCCTTACAGCAGATGCAAAGAAACAACTAGTCCAAGCTACGTTTCTGTCCTTAATCGACTATGCAGACTTCTTATACAGCAGCTGTGTGGCTTCTTAGCTGGGAAAATTGGATACACTCTACCACAAAGCTATACACTTCATTACTGACCTCCCCTTCTCTACCCATCACTGTGCACTATATGCCGCCATGGGCTGGACCTCACTTCATTATAGGCGTAACTTTAATGCAGCACTCTGGACACTTAGAGCATTCAGTGGCAAACTCCCTCAATACATCATTGACTGTCTGCCTCCAATTGTGCCTAGGAATTATTCCCTTAGAAGCTGCTCACAACTCTTGCTAAATATACCCATGGCACTCATGAGTGTTGGGAGAGCCACCTTCAGCTTCTCACTCCCATCACTATGGAATAAAACCCAAAAAGTACTTAAGCTGAAAACTCTAGTAAGTACCCATTTGTTTAAAAGGCTTTACCGCGATGGCATTACAGAAATTTGTAACTGCTTTACTCGACACTAACTAACTTCCCTCCCTCAAACGGCGGCCCTTAAATGACAGCCCCCTCGCTGAAAAGTGTGCCTCTGCCTCTGGCATGCCCACCAACAGATCCACAGGATTCATTTCCGAACTCCCATATCCCATTCTACAATGCTCAGAGCTACTGCAGCCTGATGCCAGCACATGCTATCACACTTGGGGATAATTATCGACTTTTGCCCTAAAAAAAAGGTCTCTCGTCCATGCAACACCTCCCTCTACCCCAACCTCCATGACCAGCTTGGTCATGCCCCTCATCCTATATTCCTCCCTTTGCGCTCAAATTAACTGCAGCATTATTCCTCCTTTTGTCACTGCGTTTGGGGTAAAATCGCTTCTTCGCCTTTCGTACAGTCCTCCATCCTTCCAATTCCTCACTCTGCTCCAACACTTGGGTCCTCTTTGATTGTGCCACTACTCCCTTCCTCTCCTCTACATTATTCCCTCCACATCTTCTACCTGGAATGCCTACCTTCTCCCTAACAAATCCCCCCACAAAATGCACAGTTTTGGGCATGGATCCAGCACAAGTTCAATATCCACGACTTCTTGTAGACCTATGTTCAATGTACATTACCTGTAAATGTGCATTATTACTATAATAGCACCTATTTTTACTGTTTGTACCATTGTAACTTGTCTTTCTATATTATTATTGTATGACCGCAGGTCCACCTTATAAATGAGCTTGCTCAATGGTACCTCCTGGATAAATAAAGATATTGATTGATATACGCATGCCTTGGGCGGTTGATGCACACCAAGGCATGCATATATCAGAGCATGACCACAAACCTCAGAGTGGTTTATCTTTCTTATAAAATGTCAAAATTGTTTTGGAGGGGGATAAAAGTGCAGGTGTGCGGTTGTGCTCTGATATACGCACGGTCATATGATGATCAGTATCCAATAAATCCTAAGCAATTTCCCTACCCATTTTATAAATATATATATATATATATATAGATATGCAGCTAAAGAGGTGGGAGCTACTTTATCCAAATGCATCATTTGATGTGCTACAAAAGAACCCCAGAGCAAATGCCCTGAGACATGGGTTATCCCAGAGGGTATTGGCCATATAGCCAATTTTAAAGAAAATACAATTGCACATACCCCTATAGTGCAAAGCATCATGGGAAACATATGCAAATCCTCATGAGAGAACTTGGACTGGCTTAACTTTAAGAAGAACTACATGGTGCTGGAAGGTTTCACAGTGCAATCAGCTAAGGCTAAGAACAGCAGACACATACACATGTTTCGTCCTCACTTTGGACTCATCAGTGTGCCATATCTGTGTCTTAGGCCAGGGAGAGGGAGCCAGCCACCTCTTAAGGGGGATGTTATTTGTTTGGGCCATGGGGAGCCCAAAATAGAGAAGGAAAAGAACTACAAAAGAACCCCATGTGCTTATGTGTATTTAAACACTCTGGGCCCGATTCTAGTAAGTTGGCACAAGTCACTGCCAAACACGACTTGCGTCAATCGCAACTGCAACAATGACCCTGTGCACTATTCTGGAAGGGGTAGGGTCTCCGCAGCTAAGTCCTGTGACTTGTGACATGCAGCCAGGCATGCCAAACAGAGGCATACCTGGAGTAAGTTGCAGCATAGCCGCCGGGTGGAAGTGCTCCCCATTGCCTACACACCGCTGGTACCCGCTGGCTAGAGGCACCCTACCTACTGTCATGGGTCCCAAATTGCACCAGTGCCTGTGTACTGTACAGTATGTACAGTACAGTATGTACAGTACAGGTATACAGCTGTCCCATACTACACCTGGTGGTCTAGTGGGCCCTCACCCCCCCACCCAGCTGTGCCAGTCCACCCAGCACCCCCCACCCATCCCCAGCTGGCAACTGGCACAGTCCACCTCTCACCTCCATGGTCAGCCACCAACTGAGTTCTGTAGGAATGCTACTGTAAAGAAGCACTTAGAAATTAATTTCTGAGTGTGTCTTTACATTAGTGCTCCTACAGCACTAAAAAGCTGGTGTAACTTACATTACCAGTTCTCCTCCGGGAGTTCTTGTAGAATCCTATCATTGGGGACTTTGTTGATGCCCTTCTGGAATGGGGCGCAACAGCTGCCATAAACCCCCTGGTGCCATGTCACAGTGAGTTTATGGTGCAACTGCTGGCATAACAGCTGTTCGACGCAAGTGGCCTGCACCATGTCGCAGGCCGCATTGTAGAATCATGCATATTGCAACTGCTGGAGTAAGTTGCTACATGTGCCATTCTACTTGGCACAAGTGCTGTTATGCCAGGTGTAACTGTACTAGAATTGGGGCCTCTAACTTTATTTGTTTCCTATACCTCTGAGGAAGCCATTGTGTAGATGATCGATCAGCAAGTATTTACACCTGATTGTTGTTAATGCTTCTGTTTTTTTATGCTGCCATCATCTTTTTAATAAAATGGAGGAAACACTTTAAAAGACTTGTATGAGAGTCATTATATGATATAGAAAGGTGAGTGCTGTTCCACTATTTCAAAGAAATGTTGAATTCTGTGGGACTAGACACCACTGTACCTTTCAGCAAACATCTTTCTATGGGTGTTATAAGTAACACACATTGTATACTTAAATGTAAACATTGCATGAAAAAATTCAAACATCATATAGTGAAATTTATACATACACTGTGTAGTAAAATGCATCTACCATATACAGAAACACAGACATTACAGTATACAGCACAGTGAAACATTTTCCATACATTGAAATACATACACAATATAATAATACTTACTTTGTACATACAATACATTGAATACTAAAATGCATGTTCTGTAGTACTGTATGTAGGGAAATGCATATATAGTATAGTGAAACACATGCAGTGAAGCCCACCAGGATGAAACTCAATTCTGCAAAATTCTTTAGGAGAGTTACTGCAGGAAGCAATGCAGTTTCAACGTGTGCTAATCCATTTTTTCACACAGGGAAACTGTGACACTTCAAATCTTCCTCGCGAGCTTCACTGCACATTATCTAGTTGACAGTAGGGATGATCAACTAGTGTAGAATCCAATCTGACCACTGTATTTCAGATTTTGGACTATCCTCATAGCCTAGTCTCACATTTGAAATTCAGTTGTACATGTAGAAAAAATTAAAAGCCCTACCCTTATGACAAATGCACCCACCTTCTCCCACCCTGCATTTAGGTAACCCCCACCATACCACCTATGTAGTGTCCAACACCCATCATCCTTGCTCCCCTGCAAACACCCATGGACATATTTTTTCCTATAATAAACCTCCGTTATAAATAAATCCCTTCCCCTACCCTTGCCAAATTGCTAGGCAACCACCTCACCCATCCTGTCACCACATTCCACCCCCCAAGTTTAAGTGAAAATCTTCACCCTACACATCCTCTAGCCCCCAACCTCCCCCCAAAGCATCCAAATTATAAGAATAATGACACATCTGTATGTAGTAGTACTGCATTTGGGTGATAATTGTGGGGGGCTGAGGCTGAGTGATCATACTGCTCATCTTCAGTATCCTAGCTAATGAATAAAATGATGACATCCTTCTGCAGGACCACCTGACTAGCTGACAAGAAGTCAGCCCAGTATTGCAGTTCTTTTGTTGTGTCTTTTGTGGGCAAGTTGGCAACCTTTTTTCCCAAGATAGACCTGTTGAGATGCATTATACAATGCACAGTTTCTGGCAGTTTCCTGCTTCAATCCATTTCTAGAGCTGTGTGAACTGATGCTTTGAGATGTTAAATGACTTTTTCAAGGTCACAGAGGGAATAATTTGGCTCTGTTGGTGTTTGAACTCATGCTCGTCTTGCTGTGAGTGGTACTCCCACTCCCACCCTCACCCAGTTCCAGTGATACAAATTCCTTGGTGCCTGTGGCCCCCTCTCCTACTCCTAGTCCCAATTACAAATAAAAAAATCTCTGACAGTCCAGTGCTCCCATCTTTCTCAACTAATCCTAGTAAAAAAGAATATCCCTGGTAGTCTAGCTGTTTCTTTCATTTACCCACTCTGGGTCCCCCTCCTGTCTCAGTATCCAGTACACAACCCCCAGTATCCAGTGAACACCCCCTCCAAGTACCTGGTGACAATCCCCCAGAACCCTGGCCACAAGATGGTTAAATATCTGCAGAGCACTGCCAGGCACTGGGTCTCCATGAGTAAGCCTGGTCTTGCCACACAGTGCATCACCTGCTCTACTTCAGCAGAAGATTATGTGAAACAACATTCTGCAGATTGAAGTCCTGTACTCCCATTTGTTCTCAGTAATATTAAGAGTCTTCAGTCACCGACCCCTTTGTCCCATGCCTATCCTGGGAAAAAGGTTGTAGGTTTAAAACTTAAGTTTGTATGCACCTGTTAGCCAGGCTATGGATTGGAAAAATCGTCTTGCCCCATAGTCATTTCTACTAGCCTAACTGATGTTCTGTACTTAATAAAATGTTGCTTTCTCCAACTCAAGCTAGTATGGCCAGCAAAAGAAAGTTTACTTGCCTAATACAAAACCTAGCAGCATTTGGCTAATGTGCCATTGGAAATTTTAACCACTGAGATGTGCTGGGAAATGGCCAACATATACTAATTAGGGCACTGGTGGTCATAAATAATGCCATACTGGAAGGGCATAGGATTTTATGGCTCAGTCTCCTTGACATACGATCAACATTCCAGTCACTGGCTGCCATACATAGGAGGTGTCCAGACCACCACATACTACAGTAACACTTGCAATATACAACAGCATTCTCCAATCTGGCTGCCCACTTAAATGTCAAGGATGGAGCACAACACCAGAGTGGGGAGCTGATCAATACTATGAGGGCTGTGGTGGTTCCCAGTTAAACAACAAATAGCAGTATGTATGTCTATTAACCAGCAGCGAAATCATTAGGAAACATTAGTTTTATTGCTTTTAGATAAGTTAAAATTCTTCTTACTACATCTTTCCACAAGGTACTGTATTGTCGCTTTTCAGAATTCTGCTTATATAGCTGGGGCTTCCATGGAACTTCATTTGATGATAATATAAATTATACTGCAAGTTAATTCTATTGTTTATTCATGAATAATATAACCTAGTCAGCCAGAATACAATGCTTTGTGATAAGCATGTCACACTTTTCTGGGTGACAAATTGGAATAATTGCCACCAGAGTAAATTGAGTTCCTGCACTACTAAGGGTGTGTGAATACCTTGGCTTAATGTCCCTGCATGACTAGGGGGATGAAAACATTTTAGCTTGAATTTTCAGGCCAAGTAATCATATTTAGGGCCAAATATTTGAAAACTCATTATCTTTTTTTTTCAAAGTAAAAGAACCCTTTCCGTTCTATACCCATAGTCATGTAACTCTACCACTCAATGGTCTCAGAATCCCACTCTGCCCCTTCTCCTTTTGTCCTTCTGCATGCAGTTATAACAATTACAGATTTATTTTGGGAAGCTGGAGGGATAGGTTCTTTGAAAGACCCCCTCAAATTCCACTGACCTCCTGCTGCAAACCAGCATATTTTTAAGAGGCCCCCCTTGCTGACCCTTAGTCCTTGATTAGTGCAGAACAGCAACAGTATAATAATCTCCCAGCTATTCAAAAACCCTTCATGTAACCTGGTCCACCTCTCCTAGCTGTCAGCTGCCTAGTCTTCAGCACATGGGAAGGGGAGTCAAAGTGATCTACACATCATTCACTGATGCTAAGCAGATTTAAAAATCACAAAATGATGCAAGCCTGTTAATTACCATCCTGTCAACCTAAAGACTGCTATTACATTATGGCTTGGACTAAGTGAGGCATGCTAGATTAATGTGGGTTGTTCTACTGGGTAGATATAAGTTTATGATATTAAGATTCCAACAACAGACACCAAGGGTTCCACTCATCAAATACACCAGGCTGTTAGATAATGATGCACTGAGAGACACAAAGATTATGGGGAAGAAATCTTTATTAAATGGTCAAGCGTGCAAACTGATGGCATACCATACCCGAGTGGACAAGTTCAGGTGTGGGAGCTTGTCTGCCCTGGTATGGTATGCAACCAGTTTGCATGCTTATACTTTAAATAAAGATGCTTTAACACTATCTTAATGGCTTGGGAGTTCTTGTTTATTTAACTGCCATGCATATATGGTGAGTAGCCACCTTGGTGTCCATTTTAGGTATGTTAGTATTGCTTAGGGATAGCACAACATTATCTCAGTGTGGTCCAGTCTGTTTTATTTCTTCTGAGTTTATGATATTATTGCCCACTCATGGTTCAGGTGTCAATAAGGGAGACCTCTTATAAAATGTGGTGTTTTGGAGCTGTGGGTAAGTCAGACTAAGGAGTGGGACATATATAGAGAAGGTTCAGAGGAGGGCAACAAAGATGGTACATGGATTGCATCACAAGTCCTATGAAGACAGGTTGAAGGAACTGAACATGTACTCCCTGGAGGAGAGGAGGGAGAGAGGGGATATGATAGAGACATACAAGTATCTCACAGGGAGGAACAGGGTGCAGGAATACACTATTTTAAAGCGAAAAAGATGTTCCAGGACTAGAGGGCATGGGATGAAGTTGGAGGGAGGACAATTCAGAGGAAACATGAGGAAGAATTTCTTCACAGAACAGGTGGTGGACAAGTGGAACACCCTGCCAGAGGAAGTGGTGGGGGCTGAAACAATCACGGGATTTAAGAATGCATGGGATAGACATAAAGGAATTCTGGAGGTCAGGGGTAAGGGGCAACAGACTTCTCGGAAAACATAAACTGAACTTACAAGCTCAAATGGGCAGACTGGGTGGGCCATAGACCCTTATCTGCCGACACTGTCTATGTATCTATGTATCTATATAAAAGATGTTGTTGAGAGCTGGCACTATGCCAACTCCCTTGAATTCCTTCTTTTTAAGGCTGCAATTTACTGTATAGCCAACAGACTATTTTACGGGTATTCGAGTACATCCTCAAGAAGGAAGTAGGACAATTACCCAGTGATTGATGAACTAATGTTGTATGTACCTCCATCCAGTGTTCCAGAAAAGGCCAACTACATGTAAAGAGTTCTACATATACATGGGCAGCAACATCTGGATGTGGCTGTATAATCCAGTGCTGGAGATGAAGGGCAAAAACACAATTAGCCTGTAACTGGGAAAATGAAAGAACAGTTTCCTTCACAAACCAGTGAACAAGCAGTAGAATGGCTAATTACCTTAAAATCATAAAAAATTTATGCAAGGATAGTACCCCCTTTAACTCTGTTTCAATTATATCAATGAAGTATTATCCCCTTACAAGCAGTGGGTGGTGTTATGTAAATGTTTTCATACATTTATTTTGGCATGGCTGTTCCCGTTGTGCTTGTTAATTGTTTTACATTTAGACCATCCCCCAAGCACGTTATTTAGTCATTTTTAGGAAGTTTAAGGTTACTTTTTGAGTGCATGAGTCGGATTTTGTGACTAAGTTTTAAGTAGTACCATGGCGTAAGCAGAATGTGGTGCCAGATGAGGTATTTCCTTTTGATTTCACTCAAGAATTTGCATAATCTTGCTGCTTTGCACTGAGTTTAAGGTTTATTAATAGATGCACGTGAATGTGACTTCATTCTCTGTCTTACTCTCTTCTTTATGCATCCTACATACAGTGCTGTTCTTCTTTTAAGTTGCCTCTCTAGTATGTTGTTTTTCATGTATATTACTTCTGACTGGATGGACCAATGGTCTTTTTTTGTCACCAGCTTCTATGTTTCAAACTGTTATGGGTGTTAAATAAATACATATGTGTGTAACAGACTTGCCATTTTGTTAAAGGAGTGAGTGCATTGTATGCACCAATGTCTTGGTCATCTGGGAGCAAGGGCACGAATGGGTTATGCTCAGAGCTTCAAGGCTACAGTGCTGCTACTGGGGTTTGTCAGACCCCACACACAATGAACATCAGAGCCAAGCATAGGGACATCAGGATCCCTAAGGAAGCTCCAGATGAGTGAAGTACAGCGATGCCTGGACTGTGTTCCCCAACCCGGTTCACAGGTCCTACCCTTTGTTGTGTATTTTTACCAACAATAAACGTTTCCACACCTGTGGAAATTATGGATTACTTGTAGTTTTCTGGCTGGTTCTATGTGCATTTAGACTGTATGAGTGCTGCTACGCTTGGCTCTGGTGTTCATCTGGGGGTTGACAGTGATCAAGCAAGCTTTTTGCTCTATATTGCTCTTTTTGGGCTGTTGCAGCAAACAAGTTGTCACTCCCTGTGGTCCTCAAGAGTAGAAGAAAAGAGAATTTTCATTGATGTAATGTTTTTCATATAGTATATCCTACAGTGCTTTAAAAGCAGTTTATTTATATATAATAGCCAAGCTGAGGTGCCACATCTTATTTCTAATATTGAAATATATTATTATATATTCTTATCTTATATTGTCTTCCCACCAACATCGCATCACTGTCACTGGCATTCTTAACCCATAGTATTAAGAAAGTGTGTCCTCCTCAATCCCCCTCAACCCCCCCCCAAATATATCTGGCACAGGTCTGTCAGGTCACTTGACACTGATGCCCTCTTAAAGGACCTTGCCTCTTCAGATTTGTCCCCCTGTATACTCTGCAAAAGGCATTGACACTGCCCTTTCATTCTTCACTGCCATCTTAACAAGAAACTGGAACACTTATGCCCCCCCTCCCTCAGAAAGACCAGAGTGACACATTCACAGCACCCTTGGATCAGTCTTGACCTTACTGAGATGTGCAAGTCTCAGATCCTTGCATGGGTTTGTTTTAAGACTCCCCTCTCCAGGTATGATCAGAAACATTACAGGTACTTTAAGGAACTCCTGTACAAAGGCAGTTCAGACATGTAAGGTCCACTACTTCCAGTCCAACCTTCAGTCCAACCTAAATTCCCCATCCAAATTCTGGAAAGTGAGACACTCTTTATTTGATTCTTCTTCCCAGCCTGCCACTCCCACCTTCTTGACCAATGGCTCACTGGTCTATGACCTCCTTTCTGTTGATTCCCTTTTTAACCACTTCTTCATCACATGTGCACTACCCTGCTAGCCCATTAATGATCTTTATCTCCTTCATCCTTCTCATCAGAAGGCTTTAGCTTCCCTTCTGTCTCCCCCCATGAAGTGTTCCTTGCCCTTATGTCTCTTAACCCTTCCAAACACAGCCTCAACAGCTTGGACCCTAAACGTCTTCATATATATACTCTGGCTATCATCCATTCACTCACTCACCTTCCGAACCTATCCTTGTCCCTCTGCTCTGCCCCTTATGCCTAGAAAGTTGCAAAAGTATTGCCTCTTTACTGGAAGGAATGATTTCTCCTTCACAGGAAACTACAGGCCAATCTCACTCTTTCCTTCCCTTGCTAAACTTCAAGAGTTTCTTGTGTACTCCAGACTTGCTGACTTCCTAGACTCTTTATCTTTCCTCTCTCCTTTCCAATCTGGTTTCAGAAGGAACCATTCCAACATCTCATCCCTACTGCATCTAACTGACTCCAATCCTTACTGGGATTGATCAAGAACACATCACTGAGGTCATATTCACTGATCTTGTGAAGGCATTTGACTCTGTGTCTCACACCCTCCTCCTGGACAAGCTGATCTCAGCTGGCCTCTTGTGCTCCTGCTATTGAGTGGTTCTGCTCATACCTAATGGGCCTCAACAGTCAGTTCAGGAAGGTGGCATGTTGTTGCCCCACCCATCTTAGCAGGTGTCCATTAGGGGTCCATCCTGGGCCTTATACTGTTTTCCATTTTTCTTAATGATCTCCCCTCTGCCTGTGTCTCTTTGCATATATACATATATGCAGATGACATGGTCATTTACTTACCTGATCCTTCTACTTCTGTGGTAGAAGACTCGCTCCAGAGTGACTTCCACTCTGTGCTGCACTGGTTCTATGCCAACCAGCTCAAAGTTAACACCAAAAAGATTGTTCCCATGACCTTTGGCACCAGCCAGAAATTAGCAAGGCTCTCACCTTTCCCGGTCTTCTCCACTTTTGATGGTTCCCAAATGGAGCTTGTCCCTGATTTTAGATACCCTGGTGTGTGTGGCTAGATAGTAAATTACATTTCTCTGCTACATTTATGCCATCCACTCCAAAATTCACCCCAAGCTCAGCACCCTATACCATAACAAGGTCAGCTTCTCCACTCAAGTCTGCCGAGAGCTGACAAACAAAATGATCCTCCCTGTCTTCAACTATGTGGACATGGTCTACAGATCTGCCCTTCCCTCTTCTCTTGCCAGAGTGGATACCCTCTGTAATGCTTTCTGTCACTTTGCCTCCAACTCTCCTCTCTGCACTCACCATTGTTCCCTCTACTCTTCCCTTTCCATCTCCCCTGTACCCTTACATCACCAGTTACACTGCTCCATCTTCATTGCTGAATACTGATTTGGCTCTCTTCCCTCCTACCTTTCTTCTCTCATGTCCCCCATCCTCCCTCCTCTTACTTTCAATGCTCAAGGGACACTCACACCTTCTCTATTTCTCACCCTCGCTCATGTACCAGTCTAGCTGCTCTCTCCTACCAGCTTCCCTCCCTTTGGAACCTGCTCACCTCTCGCCTTCATCTATCCCTCTCCCTTCAAACACTAAAATGCCTATTAAGTCTCACTCCTCCCCTCTGTGTACCTGTCATTCCCTTCCTGATTCCTTTGTTCCCTTTTTCACCACAGCTTCTAGTCTCTCCCCAGACAAAAACTACTCTTTCCTAGTGTTCCATGAACTCCTAGCCCTCAGTCTGCTCTCTCTTGAGGGTTAAACTCACCCAAACATACCTACTAGCTTTTGCACAGCCTATCCGTGAACAGTGTGAGCATCTTAGCTCATTTGCAACTCTTGTATAGCCACAGTTTTATATTATTGCCAATTGTGTTTTTTTACTTATATGTGCTCCTTTGCACTTCTGATGATTGTAATTGCCTGTATGCTTATTCCCATTTCCCCCTCCACCAGGTCACAGCTGGAAACAAGCTACGGCTCAGTGTGCTTTTCCCAGTTACTAAACTTTTAAAATAAATAAATAACAAAATAAACCAATCAATCAATAAAATTTTCAATGGGGTCCTGCTGATGCTTGGGAAAGCTTGATGCCTCTATGTACTTGGTACTTTGATTTTATTCTGACACTTCTGTTCTTGTTTGACACTACTATGTATATTTTATCCATATATTGAGTGGCAATAATTCATGTGTTTTATTGTAAGGTCCTCTGGGCTCACAATGAAAGGTGGCAGTACTGTATAAAGAAAAACTGCTACTACTACTGTTCTTGTAATTTGCTTCACATGCAGATTCTCCACTAAACAGATTGATCTTTTTAAAGCTGCTTGGCATAGCTAGCAGACCTCATGTGGGCATGCTGGAATAGGTCTGTAGGAAGAAAGAAGGAAAATTATCCAATGAACTATGGACACCATTTTTGTGTGCCTCCACCCAGTGCTCCAGAGAAGTCCAAATACACATTAAGCATTCTGTACGAACATGGAGAGTAGAATCCGGATGTCCCCATACTGTATAATCCAGTGCTGGAGATGAAGAGCAGAAGCACAATCAACCTGTAACTGAAAACGTCAAAGTACTGTTCCTTTCACAAACCAGTGGACCAGCAGCAGAGTGAGTAATCAGCTTGAAACCAGAAACAGTCAGACAGTCTGTAACCATTAAAGTACAGTTTCTTGCACAAATCAATTTGCTGACAGCAGTGTGGCTAATTCACTTAACATTTCTAGATATGGATGATGATAATACCTCCCTTAAACTGTTCCTATTACATCTATAGAATATTATTCCTTTACAAGCAGTGGGTGGTGCTGTGTAAATGTTTTCATACATAACTAGTAGTTTTTGGCTAATTTATTTTGACACTGCTGTTCCTATTCTTCTTGTTAATTGTTTTATGTGGAGACACCCCCCCCCCCCAAGCAGATCACTCCTTTTAGGCTTTAAGTGAAATTGGAAAAGACTAGTATTGCCATGTATGTTATTTTGTGCAGTTTAGGAAGATTAAGGGTACATTTAATGTGCATGAGTCAGCTGTAGTGAGATCTGTATAGTGAAATGATAAACAGAATGTAGTACCAGTTGAGGCATGTCTTGTTGAATTTACCCTCCCCCCCATTTGCATACCCATTATGTTTTGCATGGGGACTTAGGCTTTAAAATGACTGCATGCTAGTTGGAGAGATTTACCAAAAAACAAACAAAAAAAAATGAAAATGATCTGTCTTTTTATATTGTTTATACTGTACACCCTACATACTGCTCTTCTTTTAAATCATCTCATTATTTTTTTTTTCAGGTATGTTAGTTCCAACTGTAATGGGTATAATATAAGTACATTGGCCTGTAGTAGAGTGGCCATGTTGCTGAAAAAGTGAGTGATTCTGTGTACCATTTTCTAGGCTGTCTGGGGGTTGGCAGTTAAATGGACAGGTATACAATATGTAGAAAGGGACCCAGAGGATGAACTGGAAAACCCTCACTTGTTTGGGCTGTAACTATCTTTATAGGTATAGTAGCATTAAATAAAAGACTTGCCTAAAAAAATGCCTATTGGTGAAGATGATGGTGATATTAGCAATACCGTACCAGTGAAGCAAAGGGCTGTACTATGTTCTGCAAGGTAAGTGTATACTAATAACAAAATATTCTACTCTTATATGCACATTCTCTATGTAAAGTGTGCATGGCTAGTATATTGAGGATCACTGCAAAACCTAGAAGTGCTACATTCTTTGATGTGAGAACTTAGAGAACGTTTTAGAAAATAATGTTGCAGCAGAATTGCAAAAGTACCTATTAGTAACCACCAAAAGGTAAGAACTCTCTGTCGATACGTGGGAATCCTAACAGTATGCACTATGCATTGTATAAAGTGAGCAGAACAGTAGTAATCATGTGAATGTAGAATCTGCACTTTTTTTCTTGGTGGTATGTACAATGTGGCATGATGACACTTCTACCATAGTCATAGTATTGAATCAGGGCTGTCTTTAATACATGCAATGTAGAAATGGGTAAGACCAGGATCTCATTGTTAATGAAGTGCTGCTTCTCAGATTCTCAGATTTATCCTAGGTTAATAAATTATAAAAATATGCAAAAACTGGACCCCATTAAAAACAAGCAAAAAGAAGGGCTTTAAGTACTGTGGGCCATCCTGGAGATAGGTACTGGGGCCACCATCTATATAGGGGTGGTATACTGACCTTTAGTACAGGGAGATGAGTTGGATAAGGCACTTGGGGAAGCACCATCAGGATGGCTAGCAAGGGGAGGTGTTGCTAGCTGAAGATTTCAAGCTGCCAAATGTAGTTTGGAGCCTTTCAACTGGAGCTTTGGCAAGGAGCAGGGCCATCCTGGACTCTCTACAAAGGGCTTTTCTCCGGCAGCTAGTCAGAAAACCCACAAGGGATAGGGCAGTGCTGGACCTGGTGCTTACAAACAGGGATGGCATTGCAGATGTCACAATGGGCAACCCCTTGGTACAAGTGATTACCATACAGTGTGATTTAATTAAGACAGTAACAGAGGCTAACCACATGAGGATGAGGGTTCTGGACTTTAGAAGGGTGGATTTTAAAGGAATGGGAAACAGCCTCAGAAACTGCTTCAAGGGGGGATTTCCAGAGAGGGGGGTAGAGACACAGAGGGAGAAAATAAAAAAGGGCATAATTAAGCCAACCAATTTCTGCATGAAGGAAGTAAGTAAAAGTAGAAGAAAAAAATACCATTATAGTTCTCTAGGAAAGTGGCCACGGTAGTAAGGGAATAATGGGTGGCATTAGGAGATACAAGGAAACACAGAAGGCAGAAAACATGGTGAAATATCAAGTAACACAGAAGAAAGCAGGAGCGGCAGTGAGGGGAGCACAGGTGGAGGCAAAGGAAAGGTTAGCCAAAGGGGATAAGATTTTCTTAAGGTACATAAGTGAGAAGAGAAAAGCAAGGGGTGGGATAGTGAAGATAAGGATATCAGCAGGGATAGACTGCATAGAAGAGGAGGAGCAAGAAAAAACAGACATCTTGAAGAGGTATTTCTGCTCAGTCTTCACAGTGGAGGGAAGGGGGGATGGACCACCAGGAATCAGTAGGAACGGGGGCATAAGTCCATTTTCAGAGGAAAGAGTCCTGAAGGAACTTGCAGATCTGAAAGTGGCAAGGCTATGGGAGCATACGGGTAAACCCAAGGGTATAAAAGGAACTCAGGGAGGTTTTGTTGCCTAAAAATGGAATAAAGCACCTGGTTCTGATGGTATAGTGGCTGGAAATTTCCTTGCATTTCCAGATTGGTGTGCTGCAGTTTTGAGTAGGTCATTTAATTATGTATGCAGGGAAAGCATTCTACTAAAGAAGTAGGAAACTGGGTTAATAGTTCCACTTTTTAAAAGATGGTCCCCTGAAGACCCTAGTGATTATACACCTATTATTCTTCTCTGTATAGTTTAAAAATGTTCACACTCAATACATGGGTAATGGAAAAGATTTTTTTGCCCCAAGCTCAAACAAGTTTTCATGTAGAACACAGAACCATAGACAATATTTTTATACTAAATTACCTCATAGAAAAGTATGGATTGAAAGACAGGGGTGTTCTTTATGCAGCATACCTAGTTCTGTCGTCTACATTTGGTAATGAGAACAGATATATTTCATGGGACAACTTCAGAAAACTTTACACTGATGAAAGTCTTCTAAGTATCTTACAATTTTTGCACAAAACTAATAAAGCCAATGTTTAGGTAGCAAAACACGGCACTATTTCTAACACAATAAAGGTAGAAAGGGAGTTAAGCAGAGGTGCCATCTGGTACTGCTAATTTTTGACTCTTTGGTTGTGGAATCAAATACAGTTGATATTTTTGCTTACAGTTTTATGGATATGAAAACGAGCATTCTCCTGTATGCAGATGATATTTTGCTGAGTTCCAAAACTCCATTAGGAATTAAATGGGCCGTTAATAAAACAATTCTGCATTTAAAGTGATTTTCCAACACAGTTAATGGCAGCTACCAGTCACATATTGTGGTAGCTGTCTTCCATGATAGTCATTATAGCCAGGTGTTAAACATTTATTTCCTAGTCATTACTTTGTAATTTCACTCACTATATTTGTATTGAGATATCCAGCCCGACCATATGTCTTGCCTAATCGAAGAGTCACAAAGGAATAATCACACTTGGCATTCACACATCAGCACAATTTATTGCCAGCAAAAGATAATTACACTTCATGTAACAGCAATGTCACTATCAGCATTAATGATTACACTTTAGCATTCATTCATTAGCAATATTACTATCAGCATTAATATATACTTGAATTAAGCAAAACATGATACATCACCGATTCAATAAAGCATCATCCAAGCCTTTTCCCAGTAGCTGGGGAAGCCCCTAAATCATCTCACAGCCTGGCCAGGAGTTTTGAACCGGGAGAAAGTTCCACAGCGATGCGTCCACCCTGCAGATGAGGCTTCCAACCAGGCATTGAGAAAGCTACATTTATATCTTATTCTATGCTAAAAATAACCGTGCAGCCTTTATAGTGTTGTTTTCCCACATTCTAGAAGCTGGCCGGGCTCCCAGGATGTTACGAATTCACACGATAAGGACTGCTCAGAATTCCCCACACCTGCTAGGTCACTGTGCTCCAAACACTGGCCAGGTGCCTAGAACACTATGAGCTAAGCAGAAGTTTAAACAAAACTGCAAAAACAGGGTGCCTGATAATATGCGACCTTCAAGTCAGCAAAATACACTGTCTGAAGCAAAACATAATAATGAGGCTATCTAAAGAGCAAAACACCAATTAAATGAAGCAGCATGTAAAATGGAGTCACACAATACAAAATGGAGTATAAAATGACATACATTACATGAAATAGCATACAAAATGGAGTGACAATAATCAACATATTATACTATCACTACATTCGGTCCTTTGATTATTGTGAATACGATTTGTATGATATTGGTACCATAGCAAAATTACTACGAATATAACATGATAAGTAACAAGTCCAAATAAGCAAGATAATTGTCACTACAGCAATGATTATCAGAATATTTAACACTTTTGTAGCTGATGGAGACCATCCTGTAATACGGTCCTCCACACATATTCATTATTACTCATTAAATCACTCTGGGCCTTATTTCTTTGCAGTATAGAATACATATGTCACATTGTGCATTCTGTCCAATCAATAAATCGGGGAATATTTTATGCTACTCCCATTCCCCATACCTGTGAAGCATTAAATAACTGCAAGAACTCAAAATCATAATTCAAAGTTAATCTTTGGGGTAAGAAAACAGTTGGCATCCATTGAGCTTGTATGTTAATTAAGCTAAATACATCAATTCCTACTGCCTGAAGCCTGTTAGTCAGTGTTTCTATATCAACACTATTTAAAATTCCCATGTCTGCCCCTGCTCCACCTAATAGCGTATCATACCAAGCTATTTTATATTTGCATTTTCTTCTAAACATAAACGTTATGTTAAAATGGATTACATTTTTCTGATACCGCTGCACTACTGATGTACATGTGGATGGAACCTTAACTATACTATCATTGCTAATTACAGGATGATTTTTCAACACTGTAATGTGATCTGCCAAGTAGTTCTATTAGTTATTGCAGTATTCGTGCAGAATAACGTGTCTATGTCAATCAAAGTAATACTTGCATTGAAAATGTCTGTTTGATTCATGCAGCAATCAAGTCTATGTTGTACAGTCACCATGCAACTATTCGGTAAGTTGCAGCATCTAATAGCAGTCTGATTCTGTAATTTAATCCAATTTGTGTCCTGCATAGGTTGGCGTCCTGCCATTGTCTCAACTGGTTTTCAAATGTTCACATCTGGTGAAAAAGTAATGTTCACTATAGGACATCCTTGGTTTTCAGGGCAAGTAAAGTTGTCTTGCACCCGTAAACTGGTGGAAGATTTCCAACCCCATTGTACAAGTGGGTCGTCAAGCTTCAATATTCTTCCACCTGGGGTAATAGGCTTTACCGAATGGACCGTGAGAGAGAGTGTTATTCCTTTTAGAATCCATTGAAGAACCTAGAAAATACACAGACTGTTTATTCTCGAAGATAACATATGTTCGCTGGTACATATTCCCATCTCTCTTTCCCTGACCTGATAATTAACACTGTGTTGTCTCGTCCGGTGGCTATCATCTCAGCTGGTTCAGGAGGGCCATTTGGGTTTGTAACCCATATTTTGGCACCATTGTTAAAACCTCCTGTAGATCTAAAACCTTTATCCCCCTTGCTGTTAAGAGTGTGGGGCTTGTCCTTTATAGGGGTCACTTTGTTAACTGGAATAATTAACAATTGAGCCACTCTGTCATACTGTTGAATTAACAGATTTTGTTCTCTACTATTCAACAAAATTACTTTCACTTCTCCTTGGTAATCACAATCAATCACCCCTCCCAAAATTTGTATTCCCTTGAGGGCTAGTTCTGATTTAGGTGCTATCCAACCAAAATGTCTCGGTGGAATTTGTATTCCAATACCAGTTTCTATCACTTGAATGTTTCTGCTGTTTATTCTGTATTCTTGAAGGGCATGTAAATCAAGTCCAGCAGCTTCTGGGGTTGCCCTGCAAGAGACAAACTCTGGTGTAATTTCCCAATATAACACTGTTTCTGTAGTTGAGTAAGCCTGCACTTGCAAATTAGAGTTATCATTCACATTAAGGGGGTCTCAGATTCTCCAATTGGTCTATTATTTAAAATCTGTAATGCTTCATGCAAATTCTCTTTCCATTTTCGTAGGCTCCCCCCCACCAATTTCCTAAACTGTTATTTCAGCAATCCATTCATTCTCTCAATTAACCCTGCTGCCTGCGGGTAATAAGGGATGTGAAATACCCACTGTATGTTATGGGCTTGAGCATAAGCTTGTACCATTTTCCCCCTAAAATGGGACCATTGTCACTTTGTATCTGCAAGGGTATTCCATAGTACAACATAATTAAGTCAATTGCCTTAATGGTGTTTTTCTGTGTAGCTTGTTTACAAGGGTATGCCAATAAATACCCTGAATATGTATTTACAACTGTGCAAGAATATCGACATCCTCCACTAAGGGGTAGAGGTCCAATGTAATCAATCTGCCAAATTTGTCCCAGTAATTTTCCCCTCCCCAATTGTCCTTTCACAATATGAGGGATTGGTCTTTGTTGCCCATGTTGGCATATAGGACAAGAGCAATAACAGTTTTAACCAAATCCAATGTTAGGGGTACACCCCTACTATATGCCCACCTGTAAGTGGCTTTCTCTCCCAAATGTCCACATTTTTGATGTGCCCATTTTGCCAGCCCTGATAACTGCTGACTTTGAGTTTCTTCAATATCCACTGGAAGAATCTTAGCTCTTTCATCTGCAATAGAATTATACCATCGTTCTAGTGTATCTGAAGCACAATGAGCATCAACATGAAATACAGTAGTCTGAGTATTTTGCACCATAGTCCATATTTCCTGCCACAGTTCTTTTCCCCATATTTCTTTGAATAAATTTTCCACTCATCCTTAGCCCAAGTGGGCAGCCAGGTTGTTAAACCATTGGCTACAGACCATGAATCAGTATAAATATGACATGTACCTGGGTTTTCTTGTCTCAAAGCCTGATATACTGCATACAACTCAGCATATTGACTGCTTTTCCCTTCTCCTGATGTTACCAAAAACTTTTCAGTGTGTGGACAATAAGCTACTGCTTTCCAGTATCTCCTATTTCCCACATATTTGGCTGAGCCGTCTGTAAACCATACATGTGCTCGGTCAGAAACGGGCAGCTCATCAAAAGGCTTGCCCCATTTCACAGGTGATTCTTGAATTTCAGGCATTTTTCCCTCAACCTGTTCTCCCTCTAGAGGAATTTCAGCTACCTTCTCATGGAGGGCTGCTATTCCCCAATTCCTACCTTGCTCGATCCTGAAGATACCATTTCCATTTGATAATGCTAGCTTCCTGAGCATGTCCTATTTTGTGAGTTCTAGGGGAGCTTTTTACCCATTGCATAATGGGTATCTCTGGTCTCAATGCTACCTCATGACCCACTGTCATTTGTTCTGTCTCTATCAGAGCCCAGTAGCATGCTAGTAGTTGTCTCTCAAAAGGTGAGTATCTGCTACCTACCTCTGGGAGTTTCCTATTCCAAAAACCAAGTGGCATTTTCTGTCTCCCTTGCTTCTACCACAAACTCCAGTTTGCACACTGCCCAGTTACTGGACACATTTAATTCTACCTCCCCCTCCTGCAGGGGCCAAAGGTCTAAGGCTTGCTGCACTGCTTCCTTAGCCTTATCAAATGCTTTTTGTTGCTCATCCCCCCATTCAAACTCGTATTTCTTTCTGGTCACTTTAATAAGGGAGCTAGTATTTGCCCTAAATGGGGTATATGCTGTCTAAAATCCAAAACAAACCCACAAATCTTTGTGTTTCAGTTTTGTCTTGTGGAGTTGAAAAGTCCAGTATTTTCTGTCGTGCTTTGGGCAATATTTCTCTATGCCCCTGTTCCATTGAATTCACAAAAATTTTACTGTTTGGGAAGGACCCTGTACCTTGTCTGGATTAATTTCCATCCTTTCTTCCTCATATGATCAATGGTCTCATCTAGTAACTGCTGTACTTTATCTTGATCAGCCCCTGATCAAGATATCATCAATGTAATGAGAAATCTGCATGCCATCTGGCAGCTTCAACTCATCCAGTGTTCTGCCACCATCCGTGGCAGATGGTGGGCTATGTACATATCCCTGAGGTAATCTAGTGAAAGCATATTGCCTCCCTGCCATGTGAAGGCAAACTGGTCCCAAAACTTTTCCTCAATCGGAATAGTAAAGAATGCATTAGCTAAATCAATAACTGCATACCATACCCCTTTGTGCCTTTGTATTTGCTCTATCAGGGTGACGGTGTCTGGAACGGCAGCCGTCAATGAAGGGGTGTACTTGTTCAATTCCCTATAATCTACTGTCATCCGCCATGACCCGTCACTTTTCTTGACCGGCCACACAGGATTGTTCCAAGCTGTTGTTGTGGGTTTAAGCACCTGCCTCTAATAGATCTTTAATAGTGGCAGTTATCTCCTCATGCCCTCTGATATTCTATACTGTTTCATACAGATAATTTTTGTAGCAGGTGGAATGGCTACTGGAGGCATCTGCATCTTCCCCACTACTACTGGTCTTGCTGAAATGTGTTTTACTCCAAATTGATATTGTCCATCAGACAATTGCAGCGTCATCCCTTTAGTATGTCTATTCCTATAATGTATTCCGAATCCGAACAATCATTACACAATATTTTCTCCAGGGCAGCTGACCTATTTTCAGCTCCAAAATGGTCTGTACTGCCTCAATTTGTTTACCTCCTAATCCTGTAATTACCACTCGCTGACCTTTGTGTTTTGCTGGGTTCCCATAAATTAATGAGGCCTCCGCCCCCAGTGTCAATTAAAGCTCGTACTTTTGGGGTGAGCCACTTTTCCAATTAATTTCCAATTCTACATGAGGTCTAAAATCCCTCCTAGCCCACCCTTCTACTGGGGCTTGCCTTCATTTCAGTCATATTTTAGGTTTTCAGTTGCTGCAACTCCTAACCTGGTACAAATCACTAGGATACAGATCTGCATATTCCTGCTCTGGTCGGGGTGACTCAATGGATCCCTGAGTGGGAGCCCCCCCACCCCGGGATATACTTTCATCATCAAACTCTGCCGGAGGAGCAATTGGACTTACAGACTCCCCTGAAGAGACATGTACATCTGTCTTTAACTTTGAATTGGTCTGCTTATTTACTCGCTTCTTAGTGTTCAATCCCCTCTTTTTGTACATTTCCCACATATCAGGGGTACTGATCCCATCAATGTTTTCCCTTGCCACCCCATCCTTTAAGAGAGCCAGGAACATATCTCTCCTAGAAACTCGACCCTCAGGATTGGACCGCTGTTTATCCTGTCCTGAAGAATCATATAAACTAGACCCTTTTGGGCCCCAATCTCCCAGTTCCCCTAACTGCCGTATTGCCTCTAGCACTACACCTACTGTTTTCCCGTCTGATTAAGCAACAAAGTCATCATTACTGCCTTATATGCAGGTGGTGCAGTTTGATAATCTTATTACGTACAGACACTGGCACAACACTCATTAAATCAGCATGGTCTTCTGTGGAGACCGAACTTTCATCATTTCCATTTTAATGTTTTGTATACAGTCCTTTAAGGTAAACCATGGTTTACTATCCTCCGCCAGTCACTCACCGTCGGATACTTGTGTTTGCAAGCCACAGCCACCACGTCAGCATCGTGGCATAGCTCCTGCCCTGTATTTGGAGGGTCCAAGCGCCTCCTTCACCACAGGGTCATAGCTTAGTGACAGAAACCTAGGGGCATCAGTTTCATCTAAGCTTACTCCATCCGCCCTGTGTCATACAACCTCACCAGCCATCTCAACAAACTCTCCCCGGTGTACGCTCAGGAGGTCTGATACCTCCTGTTAGAAAAATCCTCCACTACATCTCGATTCCTAGGATTTCCTGATCCAACACTTCAGTACGTCTTCTAGACACTGGCTGTGCATGCAGTATTGGAACCTTCGTCCCTCAGCCTTTTCTTCTTTATCTGAGGCTGACCTTTCCTCATCTGTAGAAAACCAAATATCTCCATCCATGTTTCAGGATCCCAGTGGGCTCCTGCCTAGCTATTGCTAGGCTTACCTTTTCCTATTAACTCTGCCCCTCCTCTTTTTATACTTGTATTGTGCCACCAGACAGCTGCATTTTCTGCAACTGTCCGATAGGTATCCAATTTATCACTCAGCAAATGATTTTGACATTGTAACATCACAGCTTTACTTTCCAAATCACAAACCTTTCGTTCAACTCTGCCTTTTCACTAAGAGTCCCACTACCTTTCATGCATCTTCCTATAGGCAGACAATAAAATCCACCCCTGCGCCCCAAGGCAGACATTCTTTTCCTTTGCCACAGGCACTCTTTTAATACATGTAACAACATCTGCAGGCTCAGAATCTTTAAACAGGATTCCCAGTGTTCACTCAACCCTGCACAACATGACCACTCAGTGGCTAAATCAGCATAAGGTTGGTTTTCCCAACCAGGAATTTCCACTTGTGCACATGCAACATTAGACTCTTTTCTTTTAAACATTTTTACTTCACCTTAGTGTGTACTTTCCTTATGAATCCTGCCGACTACACCAAAATTGTCTTGCCTAATCGAAGAGTCACAAAGGAATAATCACACTTGGCATTCACACATCAGCACAATTTATTGCAAGCAAAAGATAATTACACTTCATGTAACAGCAATGTCACTATCAGCATTAATGATTACACTTTAGCATTCATTCATTAGCAATATTACTATCAGCATTAATATATACTTGAATTAAGCAAAACATGATACATCACCGATTCAATAAAGCATCATCCAAGCCTTTTCCCAGTAGCTGGGGAAGCCCTAAATCATCTCACAGCCTGGCCAGGAGTTTTGAACTGGAGAAAGTTCCACGCGATCGTCCACCCTGCAGATGAGGCTTCCAACCAGGCATTGAGAAAGCTGCATTTATATCTTATTCTATGCTAAAAATAACCGTGCAGCCTTTATAGTGTTGTTTTCCCACATTCTAGAAGCTGGCCGGGCTCCCAGGATGTTACAAATTCACACGATAAGGACTGCTCAGAATTCCCCACACCTGCTAGGTCACTGTGCTCCAAACACTGGCCGGGTGCCTAGAACACTATGAGCTAAGCAGAAGTTTAAACAAAACTGCAAAAACAGGTTGCCTGATAATATGCGACCTTCAAGTCAGCAAAATACACTGTCTGAAGCAAAACATAATAATGAGGCTATCTAAAGAGCAAAACACCAATTAAATGAAGCAGCATGTAAAATGGAGTCACACAATACAAAATGGAGTATAAAATGACATACATTACATGAAATAGCATACAAAATGGAGTGACAATAATCAACATATTATACTATCACTACACCATATTACAGTGCCCCAGCCCTGCTGACATGACCCCATGATCAAGGCCCTTGTTAGTCAAGCAGAGGCATTCATTAATCTCCTACTGTCAGCTCTTGAGCTTAAAAATCTATGAGAAATTGAGCCTCATTCATTTTAATGGGGTGCACCACTGCATTCTCCCTGCTCACATGTCATTATGTGCTTGAAGATGGGGGCATGTTAGCAGGCCCAGGGCACTGTAATACAGTTGGGCTAGATATCTCAATACAAAAATTACAAGAGAAATTACAAAGTAATGGCCGGGAAATAAATGTTAACACCTGGCTACAATGACTATTGCGGAGGGTAGCTACAAGACTAAGTAAGTAGCAATCTTTTATCAGAACAGTCCTTTAAATAAGTTGGAGCTCACTTTGAATCCAATGAAGTCAAATATTATTATTTTTTGGGAAGAAGGGAGGCAGTCATGAGTCTTCACGGTCATTTGGTGAAATCTTGATGGACATTAAAGCTGAATACAAACACCTGAGCTTTACATTTGACAGACATTTGTCTTGGAAAAATCAGATATGTTATATTAACAAACAAGCCATGCACTTGTCCAAAGTTATAATTCAATTTAGCAAATTATTTGCAAGCAATTCTTGTATAGCATTAAAATAAGCTTCTGCTGCTAAAATCATCAACACAATGCTATTTGGATGAGAATTCTGGCATTTAACAATATAACTAGAAAGTTGGGGTCTGTACAGACTATATTCCACAGACAAGTCCTAAACTTAGAGATACACCAACAGCATTCTTGAAAAGGTAATTCAATCTAAAATCATGTATTTAATGGCACAGATCAGGGCTCTTAAATTGTAGAAAAAAATGGTTAGGTTGGATGAGGAGAGAACTCTTGTGAAATGCTGTCTTGAGGCTAGATCAAATAATTCTAACCTTAAATGGTTTAGGCAGTTGAATGGAACCTTTATTACATCAAGCATGTCTTATGGAAAACAAGAATGGAGAGTGACACATTAGACCTAAAACTAATTGCAATATCTCTTGATAAGATTGCCATTCCATTGACCAAACTATTCAATATCTCCCTGAGATACTTCCAACTTTTCAAATGCCTAGAAACTGGAACTTGTCACACCAGTACATAAAAGTGGGGACCGTTCTACTGTTTCTAGCTAGAGACCCATCTCCATAGCATAAGGCACTTGAAAGGGTAGTGTCGGATGAACTGGTTGCGTACATTGGCAAATACAATTTTCAACGTCAACAGCAGCATGGTTTTCATGAACTCCACAGCACAAACACAGCATTAATTAAATACATTAGTTGTCTCCATGAGGCCCTTGACAGTGGGCACCTGACCGTAGCAATCTACAGTATATTGATCTAATGAAGGAATTTGACCTTGTCAATCACTCCCTTCTGATCAAAAAACTGCTCCTTTGGCCCCTCACAGTACACAGTGTGGTGGTTTAATAGCTACTTAACCAGTAGAAAACAGTGGTTCAAATTAAGTGGGGTGCTATCAGACTCCAAAGATGTGATTGTCGGGGTACCGCATGGTTCTGTTTTGGGACCACTCCTTTTTAGCCTTTTTATAAACAATCTGAGACCACTTTCTTTTAGTTTTTTTTATAAACAATCTTCCAGATGCCTGTCCTGACTCCTGCGTATTACTCTAGGCAGATGACATGGTACTCTACTCAAGTAACATATGCCAAGCCTCCCTCACAGCTGACCTTCAGGATAGCTTTAGGACACTCAAGGGGTGGTTCAAAGTAACAGGCTAATACTAAACTACAAAAATACTAAGACCATGTTATTCACAGGGCTGCACAAGAGGAATAAAGCCCTATCCATGACCATGATCAATGAAAAGGGTATGACGCTGGAGCAGATCAGCACCTTTAAGTATTTGGGTGCTGTCATTGATGACACCCTCTCATTCATACCACAAGTAGACTGCATAGCAAATAAAGTAAACAAAAAGCTAGGGGCCCCTCTACAGGCAAAGACATAATTACACTCAAGAAGCAAGGCACATTGCAGCCACCAGCTCAGTCCTCACAATTATTGATTATGGGATCATGATCTATGGAGCAGCCTCAGACACAACTCTTAATAGACTCAAGCTAGAACTGAACAAGGCCTGTTGCTTAATTCTGGGTGCCAACCAGCTTACGCACACTTGTGCACTGTACTCACAATCTGGCATACTCACTCTGCAGGATAGATTAGAGCTAAAACCTGCATTCTATGTAAAAAAAAAGCACTGTTATGTCTCACACCCCTTGGAATACAACACCTGCTGGGGCCATCCCTCAACCCCTACCCCAATAGGGATGTGCCCAAGAACAACCTAAAAGTCCCCTGCTGCAAAACAACATTAGCAAGATACACCTTTGCAGTCAGAGCCCCACAATGGCTAAATGAACTCCCAGAATCAGTCTTAAGCCTTACCAAAATCAGCCAGTTCAAGAGGCAACTCAAAACTCTACTCAACCCTGATGTCAACTGTCACTGCCCTTGACATCTTCCCAACTACCCAATATGGAAATGCTACATCAAGCTGCCTATTTCCACTTCTCATGCTGACATCTCACTAATTAATATGACAATGCTACATCAAGCTACCTATATCCTCTTCACATACTGACATCTCCCTAATTACTGACAACACTATTTATGCTGCTTCAAATGTAAATATAAAATGACTTATCTGAGCAAGACATTTTGCTTTGTAAACTTATATGCCCTATTCTTGCTGAACCATTATAATTTTAAGTTTGTTTATGCCAAGCTATGGCTAACCTGTACTGTGTGTTGAGCTGCTACTATTTGTTAATGTGGAACCTTTGTAAATGAGCTGCCTCAGCTCAAAGGTGTACATCCAAATAAACAAAACAGATAAATAAACCTTGAAAAGAGTGCTACTTACTGAAATTTAGGATGATTATGTAACAACATTGACCAATATGTTAATATTACTATACAGAGATTAGAAGATGCAGTGAAGAAGCCACTGAGCAACTGCATTAAATTATATTTTTTATTTGTGGAAGGTATGCCATTGTTGCTGCTTGGATTTTTATTCATGTCTTCCAGTCTGTGAACACAAAACACTACTTTGATTTGAGCTGTTTGTATTTTGTCAGCAGAGGTTTGCAGAGAAATGGAGAGGTGGGCTAAGGAACCATTGTGCTGTGGTGCTGCTGAGCTGTAGACTTAGCTGTGATGGTGCATGATGGAGTGAAGCAGTGGTGAAGAGTAAAGAGTGGAAGGTGCCAAAGGCAGGAGATTCTGGAGCAGAGGAGATGGTTTTGGAAAACTTGTAAGAACTTATAAGCCAAAGGACTGACTGGACAAAAACAACTGTAAAATAGAGAAACACGTTGAATTATTTTATGAATTATTGTCAGGCTAATGCTAATGCCCATTACTAATAGTTGTAGCAGATTGGCTCTTTAGGGGCTATAGGAAAATGTTAAAATATTTGAATTTAACATTGTTGGACAAATTTTATTGCATTTGTGAAAGTGTAAAACTGCTGGGGGATTCACACTTAAGCACTTGTGTGATGATGACCAGGAGTTTATCTGGTTTGTGTGGTTCTGACTCTTGCTCCCCTGCAGTTTTACTGCTGATCAAGTATTTTCATCCCTTGAAATTTTATGTCTCACCCTACTATATTCATTATTATATTGCAGTATTGTAATTTAGTTTTTAAATCATTATTTTTAAATTCAAATTCAAATTTAAATCCTGGCCCCCAACTAGTTATTGATACTGCAATAGGTCAGATGACTGGGGACTGATGTATGTCGAACAGGGGTGGTGGTAAGTTGGAGTTAGACCTGCGGTGATGCTGCCAGCACAGCAGCACAGCAGCAGAGCATTTCTCAGGAGCAGTTTTTTTTTTTATGAAAGCCAAGCTTCTGTTGTGGGCTGTCTAGTATGACCGATAAGTCTTACTTACTGAAAGGATTCAAATAACTGGATGTAGTGAGTTTTTTTTATCTTTTCCTTTTTGTTTCAGAGCATTTTGATTGTGCAAGGTTAATCAAAGCTGCACAGTGTTAAATGTTTTAAAAGAGTTTTATATGGTGGATCCTATATAGTTCGTTGAACCTAGTTAGAATATAGTTTTACATTGTACATTTTGGACAAGTTGGAGCTGTTTTGTTTGCTGATGTTTATCGATGAAACTTGTTCGATATTAGTACGTGATGGTAATGTTGTTTTCTAGGTGAGGCTCTGTAACTGCCTCTAATGCCTTGCACACATGTGCACTGGGACAGATGGAAAGAAAGCATTCCTCAAGAGCTAACAATCAGCTAACAGTGATTTGGGTTGCCAGAATTTTCACAACTACTACAGCCACCGTAACTGATGTGGGTCAGGCTTTTAGAAGTCTCAGTTTATGACATTTAGCATTGAGAGAAGAAGGATTCAAGTAAATTTGGTAACACCTGGGATATGTGGGATACTGTGGACTTTTGTGGACACTTATTCACAGTAGTTTATTTCATTTGTCTGTGACTTAGCTCTTTGATTTATAGTTTACAGTTTTTCAGACCAGATTTTGGGAGAGTTATAAGTACTAGAAGTACTATAATTTCTGCATTAAGAATTGTGTCTCAAATCTTGCTGTGTTAAAATACTAAGGTTTATTCCTGGTAAACATAGTTACAGGAGGTTAAGTCCAATAGGGTTGCTGTATACAATGGTTAGTACAAGGAGTAAAAAAAAAAAAACAGGAAGTAATGGCGAATTCTCTGTTGTCAGAGGATGGTCAGGGATCAGAGAATAAACTAATAAAAAGTAAAAAGATGAAAGTGAAAACAAATAAGAAAGAAACAATTCCTGATAAGAATCAATCTAAGATCACAAGTATGGTAATTTCTAAAAATTATTCTGGCTGCACTGAGGATGATGAGAGCTGTGCCCAAAAGAAAGAGAATTTTGCACATGCTGTTTGAAATTCACCCAGGTTACAGAATGTAAACCCATGGACAAGGATGATGGCTCTTATCTATACAAAATAGACAGGGGGGACCTAAAGAATGTAGCCTATTGAATGTTACAGATACAGATGGAATCTTGGATGCAACTGTAGTAGAAGATTCACCTGAAGCTTTTGTTCACTGTAAATTGATTAAGTCTGGCATAAGTGAAGGAGCCCATTTCACAGAACTTTATCTCTCTTCCTCCGGTTAGCACCCATACTAATGCTTCTCAGGCCAAGCCAAAAGGTAATGAATTAGACACAGATGTGGTAAAGAAATCTGATCTACAGGAGGTAATGATACACCTTCATAATACAATATTGGGCTTAAAGGACCTAGATAAATATAACTAAGAACAACTGCAGAGCAGTGAAAAGAGGCTTCAAGGGTTACACCAGACATATCATTTAGATAATCAGCCCTCATTTTGACCTGATGTTTTGATTATGAGGGTCATGATAGTGAAGAAGTGATTTTCAATAATTCCTTAACATATTTCCCCTCATGCGTAGAAATGAGAGAGGACAAGTGTGACCAACCGGGAATTGAACCCAAACCCTTGGTAATACCATTTCAGTGCTCTAGCCATTAAGCTATGGGCTCACACAGCTAGATGACCTGACATGCTTTCCCTTTGGACATACATTGCCTCTCTTTAGTGTTGCATAACCTGCAATTTAGGAAAACATCACCACCAGACACTCCTCTGCTGTGCACTTTAGCCTATGCTTGGTATTTTAAACTACGGATAGAAATGAGAGAGAAAAAGTGTGATCTACTGGGAATTAAACCCAGAGCCCTGGTAATACCGTTTCAGTGCTTTAGCCATTAAGCTATGAGTTGACATGGCTAGATGGCCTGACAGGCTTTCCCTTTGAACACACATTCCTTCTCTCTAGTGTTATGTAACATTAGATAAATAAATATGCATTTGAAGAAGTAAATTATGAAAGGAAGCAATATAAATATATTCATGGATAGTGAAAAAGTGAATATCATAAGACCCGGGGGACTGTATGCTGACAGCTATTGCTAGAAAGAACCAACTGTCTTTTTGGTCCGTAGCAGCGAGGAGTTGTAGCGAATATAAAGAGGAATTGAATTTCTGTATCACTAAAGAGGCTTGGGTCCAATATTTCTCGAATATCTTTTATGATCTGCTGTTTAATAAAATCTTGGAAACTAGTGCTACAATAGATATAGGCTAGCATTCAAGCCGATCGAGCAGAATTAAGTTCTTTTAGCAATAACTTCTCTTCAGCCCAAAAAAGCAACTGGACCTGATAGAATCCTCACTGAAGTCTACTTATGCTTTGCAGACCAATGGTCAAATAGTGTAACAATTTTCTTTAATAAATGCATTGTAGAAAGAAGCATCTCTAATTCATGGAGAGGATAAGAAATTATCCCTATTTTTTAAAAAGGGAATCAATATGATCCCAAAATATACAGACCGATTAGTCTGCTTAGTATTATACCTTAGATTTTTGTAACAGTCCTATTAGAAAGATTGAAAACTGAGCATAGAAATGTGGGTGACATTTCTACCTTGCAAACGGGTTTTAGAGAAGGCTATTTAACTTTGGATAATTGTTATATCTTAAACCACCTTCTGGAAAATATGTTGAATTAAAAGGACAAATATTTTATGCTGCCTTCATTGATTTCATCTCTGCATTCCACTCTATAAATAGGAATACTATATGGGACATTATGAGGGATTTGGGGATTTGCCCCCAGTTTGATCAGTATTATTAAAGAGTCATATACTGATACATGGGCCTAAGTAAGGGTTGGGACTAGAGTTCAGCTCTCAGATAGATTCCCTAGTAACAAAGAAGTTCAACAGGGCTGCATTCTTGCCCCTATCCTCTGTTTGATATATTTAGATAAGTTACTGAAAAGTTTAGAAGTTCCCAATACAGACTCTCCTAAAATTGGTTCGGCATTTTGCCCTGTGTTGGCCTATGCAGATGATTTAGTCCTTCTTTTATTCTCCTGCAGGGAGTTACAAAAGAAACATTGATATCCTAAATAAAGAGCCTAAGATTTTGTCCCTCAGGGTAAATGTAGCTTCTAAAAGTAAGGTTATTATTTTCGGTGCCCAAAGTAATAAATAGAGATGCAGCGAATTTAAATTCCGCCAACGAAGTGAACCCGAAGTAGGCACTTTGCATTGCCACTCCGCTACACGGAGTGGGCAATGCAAAGTGCTTGCACCGCCTTGTCATTATCACTTCACATTAAGGCGAAATGGCAATGTGAAGTAAGGTGAAGTCATTGTTTTTAATGGACTTCGCATTCCTCATTATGATTCTAAGTGATCCACTTGGTGTTTCAGATTTGGCAGCCCCCCACACATCACATGGCTTACAATACTGTAAGTCACATGCTCTTTAGCTAGGCAGAAAGGAAGTGAGTCATACAAGCAGACACTTTTCCTTTCTCCTGTGCAGATGGAGAGAAAGAGGAGTGTGTTTTGTGACTGCTGATACTTTGAGATCAGAGCGAGGAGAAGATTTAAACTTTAATTTAGACCCAACAGCTTTTTTAAAAGCTACATTTTTTTGTCTTTTCTGTACTCTTTTTTTACTTAATTTGTTCTTTCTTGAAATGTTATTTTTCTTACCTTTATAAGTAGTTAGTTGTTTGTCTGTGTCTGTGTGACTGTGTGTGTGTTGTGTGACAGTGTGAGTAGTGATTGCTCAGACTGAGGGAGCTCAGTAGGAGATATGGACCAGGGTGAGGGAATGTCTGGGGCAGAGGTAGCTCTGGGAGAGCATAGTAGTGGTAAGCATAGTACCATGCACATGCGTGGGGGGCATGGGTGCCCATTCCTATTGGACTGCTCAAAACTTGTGAGTGTCCCCCCCAGAAGCAGGACCAGCACCACCTCCTGTCTAACTCTGAGGCAGTTGAACCACCACCACCACCACCAAGTCCAGCACCAAGTCCTCTGGATCAGGATGTACCTGTTCCTCCAGGCCCAGATGTGGATCCCATTCCTGTTCAGCACCATGACCAGCTGGCTGCCAGTTCATCTGGCCCTCCCCTGCCTGTGCCTGGTCCTCACCTCCATTGTTTGGCGGTTTTTTGACTGTGGCGGGGGGACAGCAGTGTGGTCAAGTGCCACCTATGTGAGGTGGAGGTGTGCTGTGGCCCCCGGGAGACTCACCTGGGGACTGGGGGCCCAGCACACCCATATGTTCAATCAACACTAGTTGCAGTGGAAGGCTGCCACAGAACGGACCATGCCTGCACCTGCTGGCCATTCTGTGGCAAATGGTGCAGCTGTGCATGGTGGCATCCCTAAGAAGAGGAGGGACACAGCAGCACCTGCTGCTCCACTAGCCCCCCCACCCCCACCAGCCCCACCACCAGCAGGTCAGCCTGTAGAATGTGGGACCCCTAGAGAACTGTGTGTAACACAGGCTGACTTGGCAGTTCTCTGGAGTGCTGTCAAGGAGTACAATGAGAGGTTGAGTGCTATGGAGCAGTGGCTGGATCGCATAGAGGGACATCAGTTGCAAATTAGGTCCATGCTGGAACTGCTGCTGGATCACCATGGGATCCCACATTAGTTTTTTTTCCCTCACACCATGTGCCCCCACACCTTCTTTGCTGTGTTATAAAATGTATTCCTCCACCACCCTGACCTTTGAATGTAATTATGCCCTTTTTTTTTTGTCTTCTGTATGAGTGATACTTTGTATTCTGAGCAGTGCAAGTATACTGTGCTAAACTGCATGTGTGCAGTCAGTCTTCTTTCCAGTCTGTGTATGTACCTCAGACACTGTCCAAATCCCAGACTTAAAAACACTTATTAATGAGTACAATGGTGGGATAGTGCAGCCTGGAGAGATACTAAAAAACAGGCTTACAATAAATCCAAGTAACTAGTAAAAAAATGAATGTTGTGATTTGTGATATAATCGTAAATCGTGATTTGTGACTGCATTTGTGACTGTGATGATGAAGAAACGCGAATGCCTACAGCTGTACTTCCCTGGGCCCCGAAGAGGTGTGGCACAAAACTCCCCAACTTAAAAACACTCATTAATAATACAATGGTGGGGTGGTGAAGCATGGAGAGATACTACAAAACATCCAAGTAACCAGTAAAAAAAATTAATGTTGTGATTCGTGATGTGATCGTAAATCGTGATTTGTGACTGCATTTGTGATCATGATAATGAAGAACGTAATCTGTATCATGAGTGACTCGTGATGATGGTCCTGACTTAAAAACACATATTAATAAGTACAATGTTCATGCCGAATTATGCACCACACCTGTCCAGTACTTTGAAGGGAAGCCAAAGAAACAACTGTGACTTAAGTTAGAGATGGAGATTGGGCCCTAAAGAGATGCAAATGCACAGACAGATTAAGATTGTGCTGTGCACTGAAGAGATGCAGATGCAAAGGCACAACACCTAACCAGTGCTCACCATCAGAAATTCAAATCTGGAAAAGAATACCTTTGTCGGTTGGGGCGGGCTGCG
The DNA here is from genome assembly GCA_016271365.2 of Neoceratodus forsteri. NCBI lineage: Eukaryota > Metazoa > Chordata > Ceratodontiformes > Ceratodontidae > Neoceratodus > Neoceratodus forsteri. The sequence goes on along the minus strand of CM028129.1, from coordinate 812,458,817 downwards.
GGGGTGGAGGGGAGTGTACTACTGCTGCAGTAACAGTCACTAGTACTAGTACCAGAAAAGATACCACAAAGAAGTACAAAAATTACACAGCTGCAGTGGATAGCAGGTTCATATTGCTGAAATTATGTGGCACAATAAAAGGTGTCTGATTTGATGACATGCGTCACACACATACTCACACACTAAGTAATGTGTAGCAAATTGAACATTTCAGTAATATAACTACATATTTTAAACAAACTAAAATTATGCATTGCTGCACCACAAAAATCAACAAAAAAAGGGCAAGAATTATTGAAAATATTACTGTGTGTACATTAACACAGTTATACAAGAAAAATATCACCAAAACAGAAAGCACTGTTTTTTTCTCCAAGTTAATCTACCTACACCACAGATACGCCACTCCCCCAAAGCACACTTCCACTGCCTCTCAGTATACAGACTGAATGTTGTACATTAACATTCAAAATCCACAAACAAATTATAAACGCTCGATGATATGAGCAAAGGAGGGTTTCCTATATTCAATGAACTAAAGTTTCAGCAAAAAAAAAATACTCAAAAAGGCTTTTTTAACAGCTTTTAGAAGGTTTGAATTGCAGAGAGCTCTCAGAGCAGATTGTCTCCTACAGCTTCCTACACACACTACACCAAAATGAGGCTGTGCAGAACAATCTAGAAGCCATGTGACCTGAAATCCCATGAATCACTGCAAAATTCGCCTTTGGAGCTGACAAACAAGGTGAAGTGAGGCAAAGTACATTGTTTTCAATCTGCTTCGCCTTAAGAATTGGTGAAGAGGTGGTTTGGGAAGGTGGAGTAATGCAAAGTCATTGTGTTCAATGGACTTCACGTTACCCATCATAACTCAAAGTACTCCGCTTCGCGTTGTGGAGCACTCTGCGAATTCGCCTTCACTCTGCGAATCACTTCTCAGAGTGAATTGGGGCCACTTCACCCATCTCTAGTAATACATATCACTGGAGCTCGAATTCTATGACCATTGATACAGTTAAAACATATTGTTATTTAAGTATAACTTTCTCCTGGAATCTTTTCTGGAAAAGTCATATAGATTATATTTTGTCTAAAGCAAAATTATCAGTTACTGGCCAAAAAAGATTTAACTATTTATATGGTGGCTATTCTATTTGGCCCCTGGTTAAAGCTATTCAAGGAAACTATAACACACAAGTTCTTTATGGTGCTGAAGTTTGGGCTACGTATCCGGTGGAGAACCTGGGAAATCCAGTTATACAACTTTAATGTTCTGCATTGGCTTTAACAAATCCAACTCAAGTTATTTTGTCAGGGATAAGCACTGCCTAACTGACATTCAAACAATTGCTGATAGCAAAATGATTAATTATTGGCTATGAATAAGAAGGCTTTCAGAGGACAAATTTGTAAAAAAAATGCCTACATGAAAAGGAGCATAGGAAAGATCTGGGGCCACATTCACAAAAAAATCACAAAGCACAGCACAAAAGTGCAAATGCCCAGGTGTCAGATGTTGCTATTTTCAGTTGGATAGTGCACCACACTGTCTGACTGAGAACAGGGTCAGATGGAGTCAGCGCTAAGCCTAATACCACTAGTGCCACCTCAACATGCAGCCAGGAGCATGGCTTCACAAGGAATAGCACAGGTGCACTATTTCCAATTCATGGAAGCAGCCATGTAAATGAATCCATTGGGCATGCAATGCACTATGTGACCATTTGCATGCCCATTGTGGTCCCATTTGCATAGGCTGCAGTGAGTGTAACATGCTCCCCCCATCCCCAGTCCCTGAGGCAGCCCTGTGACAGTACCATCACCAATCTCCCTGGTGCTCGTGGTCCCACCCCATGATCACCAATCACCCATCACCCGACTGATATAATAAAATAGACTTTTCTGGTGGTAGTGCTTCCCCCCACACCAACTGCCAACCTGAAATGAATAAAGAATATTCTCTTGTGCCAGTGTTCTGCTCCGTGAGCACCAGTTGTCGGCCCAAATTAATGATACAGTTTCACTGGTGTCCAATGGTCCCTCCTCCCACCCGACTGCCCACTTGATATATAGATACCACTTCCCTGCTGTGCAGTGTTCCCTCCCCCACCCAATCACCCACCCTATGTATGGATACCAGTTTCCTGGTGTCCAGTGCTCCCACCCCCACCTGATCTTTTGGCCCATGTCCAAAACACTATTCCCTGGAATCCAGTAGTCCCTCCCTCCACCTGCTCCCTGATCCCCTGTAAAATAAATGAAACCCATTACCTGGTGTGTAGTGGACCCCCCTTCCCTATCCCCGATCCCTGTGCAATAACCAACCATCCTTTCCCTATCATCTAGTGGACCCTCACCCCCCCAATCTGGCAGGTAGTACCCCACTACCCTGCTTCCCTCCATCCTGAACCAAGCTGGTGACTGACACAGCCCTCCTCTCTCCACCATGGCTGACTGCCGACTGAGCTATCAATGAGCGCATACTGTATACAGTACATGGTCATTGACAGCTCAGTCAGCAGCCAGCCATAGTGGAGAAAGGAGGGCTGTACTAGTTACTGGCTCAGGTTTGGGATGGGGTGAGCGAGGTGGTTGGCCACTACCTGCCAAGGTGGGGAGCAGACAATGTGTTGGACACCAGGGAAGGGATGGTTGATTATTTTACAGGAAATCAGAGATAGGGAGGCAGTCCGCTAGACACCAGGGAATGGGTTTCATTTATTTTCAAGGGCATTGGGGAGTGGGTGGGGAAGGGACCACTGGACACCAGGTAATAGTGTTTTGGACATGGAGCGAAGGATTGGGTGGGGGTTTGGGACCACCGCACAGTAGGGAAATGGTATCCATAAATTGGGTGGGTGACCAGGTGGCAGGAGGGTCCAATGAACACCATGGAAGTGGTATCTGTATATCGGATGGGTGATTGGGTAGGGGCAGGGACCACTGGACACCATGGAAATGGTATCTGTATATAAGGTGGATGATCTGGTGGTGGGGAGCGACCACCGGACAGCAGGAAAATCTTATCCATATAGTGGACAGGTGATTGGGTGGGGGAGGGACCCCTGGACACCAGGAAAACTTTATTGTTCATTTCAGGATGGTGATCATGGGGGGGTGGTAAATGGTGGGAGGGAACCACTATCACCTGTGAAATTAATTTTATTATATCGGTCAGGTGATCAGTGATCATGGTGTGGGGGACCACTACAACCAGGGAAATTTATTTTATTATATCAGTTGAGTGATCAGTGATTGCAGGAGGGGGATCAGGATAGCGATCATGGGGGGGCGGTAAATGGTGGGAGGGAACCACTATCACCTGCGAAATTAATTTTATTATATCGGTCAGGTGATCGGTGATCATGGTGTGGGGGAACCACTACGACCAAAGAAATATTTGTTTTTATATTGGTCGGGTATCCAGCAATCATGAGGCGGGGACCACTAGTACCAGGGAATATTCTTTTGTTTCAACTTTCGATCAGTGAGGGGGAGCCACTGCAGTACCTTCACCAAGCACTAGGCTTGTGGGGTATTAAAGCAAGGTCTTAGTTGGTGGTATTTGCTCCACACAAAGGGCCCCTCAAAAGGCCCTGGCACAGAACAAATGATCTGTGACTTGGACTACACCAATATGCAGGTCCCTTCCCCCTTATTTACATTGTAACCCCTCCACACTTTGCCACGATGCAAACCTGGTTTGTGCATGCAAACTGGGCTTTTGTGAATAACAACTCAGAGCAAAACCCGGTTTGCCCATGCAAAACTGGGTTTGCATCAGCAAAAGTTTTGTGAATCCTGGCCCTGGGCTTTATGTCTTCTTATTGTTTGGGGCATGTCCACAAACTTTTACAACTTTATGGAATTAATTTTCTTGAGAGATATGTTAATAATAATGTTACTTTAAGTTATAAATATAAACCTTACATTTTGAAGAAAATTATGGATTGCCACAGGATAAGTGACATAAATGCCATTAAGCCATCTAAAGTTTTGAGATGGCACAGTGATAATGACTGCAGACATAGTTTCAGGTATTACTTGGAAATTTTGGAGGATCCTGTCAAAAGAAAACTTTTGCTAAGTTTAGAACAAGTATGTTTGACTCAAATTCGTCAGCACCAAACTTGCCACCTATCAGCACTAGGTCCTAGCCTCTGCAAACTAGTTCATTATACTCTTCTTAGGGCCCTTTTACTACTTCTGCTGCTATCCGGTAATATACACCCTAACCCAGGGCCCACCTTTGCCCCCCCAACCATCCAGCCACCAAAGGGTTTCGCATAGCATCCATTAATATCTGTAGCCTGCAGAAGAAATTCAATAGCCTCCAGGCGTGGATGGTCTAACACCAACCTGACGTACTCTCCATCATAGAAACCTGGCTCTCTAACGCTACTCCTGACTCAGCAGTGGCTATCCCTGGATATTCCATCATCCATGCTGACAGAGGGGGTAAACATGGTAGGAGATGTGCCATTTATCTTTGGGACACCCTGCAGGGTCAAGCCCTCCCTCCCACTCAACTGGACCTTGTTGCCCAGGCTCTCACCCTAAAAATTCCTGTGGGCAAGGCCACTGTCCCACTCTTCATCATCCTGGTTTACATTCCCCCGGAACCAAAAACTCACATTCCACTGTATACTGAATTACCTTACCCTCCTGCTTCCAAAGACTGAATGCATAGCTGTTGGGGATTTCAACATTAACTGGCAGTCCATTTCTGCTGCCCCTTACAAAGATGCTATTGCTGCTATGGATCTAACAGAAGTAGTCACATCCCCTAGACGGCATAACCCTAAAACCGGATCCACTACTCTTCTGGACCTGGTGCTTACTAATCTCCCCAACAGAATCACAGGTGTCTCAGTGCTCCCCAATACCCTGAGTGACCACTCACCTGTGCTCTGTATCTGGTCTTGTAAGGCAAAGAAACCACCACCTAAAATCATTTTCCAACTCTGACTTAAACCTGGTAAACTAAAGCATTTAAAACACCACCTTAATCTCTGGGACTGGTCACCCGTTAATAATGCCCCAGACATAGACTCTGCACTCGACTAGTTCATTCACTCTTTCAACTCAGCCTATGACACTTTGCTGTTCTTTCTAAATGTGTGATTAAAGGCCCTTCCACCCCATGCATCTCCCAAACTCTCCTAGACCAGATGCGCCATCATGACTCCCACTGGCAAATAGCCCTTGACATGGGCAAACCTGCTGACAGAACGTTATCATACCACCAGGAATAAGTGTACTTGGCATATACACAGAGCTAAGGCTGAACACACTAAGGCATCCCTCACCTCCTCCTGGGGCTCAGGCAGAAAGTTTTGGGACAACCTCAAGGAACTCAACGGGAAATCAGTGTCCCCCCAAATTAACATTGATGGTAAAATTGCTGCTTCCTGTATGGAAAAATATTCCGGCAGGCAGAAACAGAAATAATGTTAGACTGCATTCTATTTTGTGAGGTCCCAAGTCATATATTTTCCATGGCCTCATCTGCACATATTGCACCTTGCACTTTTTAGCTGGACTGCCCCCACTGTATTTATGAAATAATATATATATATATTTATTTATTTATTTAGCTTTTGTTAACCAGGTAAGTACACTAGACAAGACAATTTGCCTATTTTCAGGTATGACCCGGGAGAGTATAGGAAATTACATACTTACACACTTGGGACAACATGGTTCATAATTAGGAAAAGATTACACGTCATGAGACAACAAGGTACAAGTCAGAAAAAAACAAACTCGCATGTCACGTGCGAACATCATGATGTAGCATACACAAAGTACAAGGCATATGAGGCACATTTAGTTAGAATAGGTACAGCAGAGTAAGAGGTGTGTGCCAGTTTTGGAGCAGTACACGGTAAGGATTGGTAGCAGCAAGTACAAAACTATCATCTTAAGGGCCAGCTGTTATGCATGAGTGCTAAGTGCAAACATATGTCACGGGGGTTTTTGGCACCCGAAGGCCGAGCCGAGTTTGAGATGGTTCCATAGGGAGGAACACAGGCTGCCCTGAGAGGGGGCAACACAGACCTGGGCTGGGAAGGTGTTCCAAAGTTTGGGGGCACATGCTGCAAAATCCCTTTCACCCATTTGAGTCCGAGTCACAGGTACCTGGAGTGTGGCAGATCCCTGAGACCTAAGGTGATAGGACGAGGGAACAGTTTGGGCCAGCAAACTTGCTACCCCTGGAGGGGTGCCTGTGTTGAGGACCTTTCCTGTGAAGCAACCAAGGACAAAGTCAATGTGCTTTGAGGCCGAGAGCCAGTTTAACTTATTGTAGAGATCACAGTGGTGAGTGAGCCCAGGGGGCCACTAGGGCGAAACGGAAGACATTGTTGTAGGCCATCGACCACCTAGAGAGATGGGCCTTAGTGGTGCTGGCAAACAACAGGAGCCCATAACATAGTGAGGGGAGAAGCATATCTCTAGCAAGAGCAATACGTGCAGCCGGCATGAGATTATTTTTTGCTCTGTAAGCCAGACCCAGTTTACAGTTAACAGTTTTGCATGTCTTCTGGATATGGTGGCCAAGGTCAAGCTGTGGGTCCAATGTTACACCAAGGTATTTGAAATTGTCCGTGGTTGGGATCGGGACATCTCCCTTACTGGAAACACAGAACGGCACAGGGGAGGCCTTAATCTTAGCCCAGGACCCAAAGAGTATGGCCTGGGTTTTTTTTTAGATTAAGGACTAGCTTATGGTTCAGGATCCATGTCTGAATGTTTCTTAGGTCATCACTCAGGTGGTTGTTAATGACCCCCACCTCTGGGGAGTGAGACAGGATGACCAGATCATCTGCATAGAGGATTGGTTTACAGTGAGCAGCGGCTATGGGGAGATTATTAATGAAAATGGAGAAGAACATTGGTCCAAGGACAGAGCCTTGGCGGACCCCCATTGTTACTGGGATGTGACCCGAGAGCTCTTTGCCATATTTAACCTGCTGCATTCTACCATGTAGGTAGTTGGAGAACCAACTGAGAGCGGCAGTGGATAGTCCAATTGATCTAAGCTGTGTTGATAGCATGGCATGGTCGACCAGGTCAAATGCCTTCGAGAGGTCTATAAAGATAGCCCCCAAGAGTTTGCCTTGGTCCATGGCCTCCCTAATCCACGATGAAACAGTAACTAGGGCTGAGGAGGTACCATGCCCCTTCCTGAATCCATGCTGTACAGGAGATATTATGTCATATGCCTGTAAGTATTCTGAGAGTTGCCTGCCACAACTTTCTCCAGAAGTTTGCTAACCGTGGATAGGATGGATATGGGGCGATAGTTCTCTATCAGTTTAGGATTCCCCTGTTAAAGGATTGGGACTACCCTGGCAACATTCCATATGTCTGGGATAACTCCAGTTGACAGGGACAGTTGAAGATGTGTGCAACCAGAGGGGCAAGCCAGGGGGCACCGAGACTGAGGAGCTTTGGCTCCAAGCCATCTTGGCCAGCACTTGAGAAGGGTGAGAGACCAGCTAGCAGTTTCTGCACCTCTTGAGCCACCACTGCCCTGAACAGAAAGGGCGGGCGGGGTGATGATGGTGCTATGGGCTGGTTGCCGCTGACACCACCACCATTGGGGAATGTCGAGGTATACTCGGACAGATCAGAAAAATAATGATTGAAGGAGTTGGCAATGGTTTCCAAGTTGTTGCAGCTGAAACCTTCAATTATCATATCAGTGGACTCAGTGCTCTGTGTACCACTCACAACATGTTTAATATTCCTCCAGAACCTCCTTGGATCCCTAGCCGAGCTCAGTAACGCAGATTTGCAGAACTCACTCTTGGCTATCCATATGTTTTTTTTGCACTCATTTCTGAGTTTTCTGTATCTCTGAAAGATAGCCTGGTCAGCCATGGCCTTAAACTTGGCCCAGCACTTATCTCTGGTGTTGAGGAAGGCCGGGAGACTACCATGAAGCCATTTAGTAGCCATTCCCCTCACCCTCCGTCTGATGAGGGGGGCATGTTTCTCCTGCAGGGCCCTTAACAAGATGAGGAAGTGACTGACAGCGGATGTGGAGTCCTGAGCATTCCATACTGCCGACCAGTCAGTGTACTTGATATCATTTTGAAAGGAGGACAGATCAAACCTAGAGTAGTCTCTGATCTGGATCATTTTATGGGGTATTTTCAGAAGTGGGATCCGCCAGACAGTACACCGGGGAGTGATCAGAGATAGAATCAGGTAGGATACCAGATGAGCTGATCCTATCAGGTCTATTTGTCAAGATCCAGTCCAGGAGGGAACTCTTACCACTATTTGTAGAGCATCTGGTAGGATCCTTGACAAGCTGTGTCAGTGAGAGACCAGCAAGTGACGGTTCAAAGGCTTTCGTGTTGCCACCGAGCCAATTGAGGTTGAGGTCACCCAGAATGATTAGCTCATTCTGCCGTGTTACTGCACCAACTGTGTCAAGGAGGCCAGTCAGTCCCTCTATGCCTTCCTTTGGAGGATTGTAGGTGTATACAATGTGTATCTTTTTTGTCATCCCTAGTAACAGCACCGTGTGCAGTGTCTCACAGGGGGACTGCACGGGCTGTTGATGAGGTTGGGCAGATAGGTTAAGATGGCTCCTGTAGTAGACCAGGATACCACCACCTCTCTTTCTTCCTGGACGATCACGACGGATGAGGTCATAACCAGGGAAGGCACATACAGAGTTTGGGGTGGAAGGTTTCAGCCAGGTTTCTGTAATGCCAAGAATGTCTGGACTATGACGAGTTACCCAGACACAAAGTTCCGTCAGGTTTGGCAGCAGACTTCTGATATTAAGATGGGCTACCTTCAGCCCTTTTACCGCCAACCAGCCCGCCAGTGTTAGGTGTGGACTGGAGTGATGGTCCTGGGTTTAGTTCTATGTCCCCTGCTAGCACAAGGGTCACCAGCAAGAGCCATAATAGATGCCTTAATGGGGGAGAGCTATCCTTGTTCTGTGACTTCCGGTCATAACGCCTGACCTTTCGGGCAGGTCTCAGAAGGCTCCTCAGGTAAAGACCACCGAGGACCCTGGTCAGGGGTGAGCTGTCTGCTAGAATGTTTGAGAAGGTGAAGTCAGGCTCCACCAGCTGGACACACTTACACCAGGGGTCTCTTTTCAAGGGGTCACCCGCCCTTAGGATCCAGGGGATCCATGATGCAGTAAAGATCACAGTGGCGATAGTGCCCAGGAGTAACTGGCACAGGAGTAGCTTTGATGGGAGCTCAGGAAGTCCCATGATTGCCCCAGTACGGTTGTCCGGCTGAGACAGGAAGGGGATTTCTGCCACAGGTCACCAATGGATACAGAACAGTGCCAAACGGTATTTAGTAGCCTGACAAATGGCAGGAAATAGATTATTTGTACCTTACTGGCACTTATCTCAAGAACAACTAGTGTATTATTACGTGATAAAGACAGTTAGCTGACTAGTAGAGCCATAGCACTAGTATTAATCATATGGGAGACATCAGACATAGGTTTGGGCAGGCAAGTAAACAGAACAATAGGTACAGTGCCACCTTTCTGGCATGCGTCTAGTTTGCCACCAAGAGACTAGAGAATTACCCTGCAGGTTTCCCCACCACAAGACTAGAGGATACCATGCAGGTTAACAGTCTAGAGGCAACTAGATTTATTTTGCGTGCATGAGTGTATATATATATATATATTATATATATATATAGGCAATTTTATGATGTATGAGATAATTGTGGAATTTAATGTGCCACTAGTATTTACTATGTTATATGTGATAAGCAACTGTTAGTATGCATACTAAATAAATTTGAAATTGAACTTAAACTCAGAAAGGTGCTAACTGCCCTACTGATGGCCTAATTCAACAGCTCACTGGAAACAGGTGTGGCACTGGAGGACTGGAGGACAACATATGTCATCCTGCCCTGCAGCAGCAGCAGCATCGAGGAGGAGTCTAATACCTATAGGCTGGTCAGTTTAACATTAATGATGGGGAAATTAATTGAAATCCTGTTAAAGGAAAGGTTGATAGAGAACTTGACTACTATGGGTTACAAGACCAAAGGCAGCATGGATTTATGGGGGAGATCATGCCAGACGATTCTGATTTCTTTGACTGTGTGACCAGAGAAATCAATCAGCACTGGCCAGTGGGCATGGTCTATCTGGGCTTTATCAAGGCATTGGACACTGTACACAATGGAGATTAATAAAGAAATTAAGCAGCCTAGGGGTGGAAGCCAAAGTAGTGAACTGGGTCTCAGATCAAAAGCACCAAGAGAAATAGACTCCGTGTCCAACACAAAAAAGAATGCCTTCAAATTGCAGTCACCACCATAAAGCCAGACTTCACAACACTTTTTTCAAAGAAGGAGTGCCATGTATCTAATTGACTGCTATAATATTGTAACCATTTAACAGTGTTAACAGTGTTATATAATGTTTTAATATTTATCTATTTGCAAACATTTGTAATAAATAGAAATAAAATGTTTTGAACATTATATGTTTTGTGTGCATATATAATTTCATCTCATATGGATGCCATGTATGTGTGTTGTGGCTCCCTAGGGAAGTATAGTAACAAATGTGGCTCCCAAGCCACACATGATTGAGTACCACTGATCGAAGTGTTGGTATTCAAACCCTTGATCCATTGGTGAATGGCTCACACATAGTTGTTCTATTCTTCTAGACTATTCAGCCTGCTAGGGTACCTTCCTCATAGAAACATAGAAACATAGAATTTGATGGCAGATAAGGACCGCTTGGCCCACCCAGTCTGCCCATTTCCCTACCTGATGGATAAGCTGCAGATCCTAGTTAACCAGCAGCCTACTTCTTCCTACCCCAACCCCCTAGAATTGCCTTATGACTGTCCCATGCATGCTTGAATTCCACCACTGTTTTTGACTCCACAACCTCCTCTGGAAGGCCGTTCCATACATCCACAACCCTCTCTGTGAAAAAATACTTCCTTAAATTACCTCTGAGCATCCCCCTTCTATCTTCAAATTGTGCCCTCTTGTTCTTGCACACCTCTTTTTTTGAAAGATGCTACCCTCTTGGACTTTGTTGATTCCCTTGAGGTACTTGAAAGTTTCTATCATGTCCCCCCTCTACCTCTTTTCCTCGAGGCTATACATATTAAGCTACTTAAGTCTCTCTTCATATGTCTTCCAGTGCAGACCCTGCACCATTTTAGTTGCCCTCCTCTGGACAGCTTCCATCCTGGCTATGTCTTTGCGGAGATTGGGTCTCCAGAACTGCATGCAGTACTCCAGATGGGGTCTCACTAGCTGTCTGTACAGAGGGATAATAACTTCCTGTTTTCTACTGGTGATGCCTCTCCTTTGCATCCCAGTATCCCCCCAGCCCTCCTTGCTGCCCTCTCACATTGCTTGCCCACCTTTAGGTCATCTGATATGACTACCCCCAGGTCCCTTTCCATTTTTGTTGTTGCTAGTATCTCACCCCCCATTGTGTACTCTTCCCCTGGGTTTTTGTTTCCCAGGTGCATTACCTTGCACTTCTTAGCATTGAATCTAAGCTGCCATACATTTGACCATTCCTCTAACCTTGCCAAGTCCCTTCTCATCCTTTCCTCCACCTTGTGCATCAACTCTGTTGCAGATCTTTGTGTCATCTGCAAAGAGACATACTTTTCCTTCCAGTCCCTCTGCAATGTCGCTTATAAAGACATTGAAGAGGACTGGTCCTAATACTGAACCCTGCGGTACCCCACTACTAACCCCCCTTTTTTCAGAGTGGACTCCATTTACTATTACTCTCTGTGTCCTATTCTCCAGCCAATTCTTTACCCAGGCTGTCATCTTGGGACCCACTCCCAGGCTGGCTAACTTGTATATTAATCTTTTGTGTGGGACTGTGTCAAATGCCTTGCTAAAGTCTAGGTAGGTAGTCCTCCCTCAGCTACTGTTGATTCTAAAGCTCTGTTGTCACATGATAGAAAACACTTGTAATATTTTAAAATCCCCACAGTATTACATAAGACAGACCATTCAACCCCCCCAACCTTTTGCTCTTTATTCCATTTTGATTAATCCTATATGCTCTGAATTACCCATGTGTTGGTACTGAACCTTTGACCCTTGCTGCTAGATTCATTCAAAGGTGCTAAATTATTCCTCTAGGCTATCCAGCCTGTTAGACCTCCTCCCTCCCTTAGATTGTGTTACTTCTTAAACACAGTGGTCACATGACCTGAAAGCTACCCATTAATTCAGCCTTACATCTCTCCTCCTCATCTAACCCCTCCTCCGCTTTAATTTGAGATCTGTAGTTTATAATCTGACTCAGTCCTATTATTAAGCTATACTGAGATTTGTAGTTTATAAACTGCCTCAATCATATTATTACTTTATCAGGATCAGCACAATAAATGCATGTTTATCACTATTAGGTTAATTCCAAATACTATGCACCCACTACTGCTACTCCTACTCGTCACCTGTCCGGCCTTGTACAAGCACATTGATTCCAAAGGTACATCACCTATCTGTTCTCCACAGGCAAACTTTATTTCAGTAAGCCTCTTCTATGTAACTGGCTCCCATCACACATGGAATGCATCCCCAATCCCTTTTACCCCACCCTAGATGTTCACACAAACCATTTTTATTAGGGTTCTTACACTTTACTACTTAACTCAATTTGGGCAGCAGGACACAGAGGGTGGTGGTAAATGGCTGTCACTCCACAGAGGGAAGAGTGACCAGTGGGGTACCACAGGGATCAGTGCTGGGACCGGTCCTATTCAACATCTTCATCAGTGACATTGCGGAGGGCCTAGAAGGCAGAATTTCACTGTTCGCTGATGACGTAAAGCTCTGTAATAGAGTAGACACACCAGAGGGTGTAGACAGAATGAGAAGGGACCTGAAGAAACTTGAAGAATGGTCAGGGGTTTGGCAGTTGAAATTCAATGCAAAGAAGTGCAAGATAATGCATATGGGGTACAAAAACCCTGGCACAATATATCAGTTGGGGGGTGAGGATGTAGCATGCACCAAGCAGGAAAGGGATCTTGGGGTTATCATCTCTTATGACCTCAAGGAAGGGAAACAGTGTGACAAGGCAGCAGGTAAAGCAAATAGGATGCTGGGATGCATAGGCAGGGGCATCACCAGCAGGAAAAGGGAGGTCATAATTCCACCATACAAGACACTAGTGAGGCCCTACCTGGAGTACAGTGTACAGTTCTGGAGACCTTACCTACGTAAGGACATAGACCGGGTAGAGAAGCTTCAGAGGAGGGCAACAAAGATGGCACATGGATTGCATCACAAGTCCTATGAGGACAGGTTGAAGGAACTGAATATGTACTCCCTGGAGGAGAGGATGGAGAGAGGGGATATGATAGAGACATACAAGTATCTTACAGGGAGGAACAGGGTGCAGGAATACACTATTATTAAGCAAATAAATTGTTCCAGGACTAGAGGGCATGGGATAAAGTTGGAGGGAAGACGATTACGAGGAAACGTGAGGAAGAATTTCTTCACAGAATGGGTGGTGGACAAGTGGAACACCCTGCCAGAGGAAGTGGTGGGGGCTGAAACAATCACAGGATTTAAGAATGCATGGGATAGACATAAAGGAATTCTGGAGGTCAGGGGTAAGGGGCAACAGACTTCTAGGAAAGCATAAACTGAACTTACTAGCACAAATGGGCAGACTGGGTGGGCCATAGGCCCTTATCTGCCGACACTGTCTATGTATCTATTTAACAATGGTTCTATGTGAGATGGGCGACCGCGGAAGGGCGACTCACAAAAGAGCGACATCAGGGCAGCGAAAATAATTTAGCCACCCTGACAACCTTGGCGCATGGAAAAAAGGAGCTGGGGGCTGAAAAAACTTGCTTTCTGTGGGGAGGCTGCACCCCCCCCATGCGGGGAGCTTTGTCCCTCACACCCCACTACTTAAGGATTCTCAACTCCAGTGGGGTGCTTGTCGAGGGGTGTGAAAGCAAAAAAAAATAAGGTTTTGGGCTGGGCGCAAAAAAAAGCACAGTAGTGCCTGGACCCAGACCTGAACCCAGAACCCCAGCACCACAAGCTGAGGCCAACCCCTGATGCCATGGCGCAGCTCAGCAGCTGACCACAGTGCCACCCCCTACATCCCCTCCACCCCCTCCCAGGCCCCGCTCGCCATGATCTCTCCCCCCGCCACATACGTGTACATGTAGCAACATCCTGTCGCTAGGGTCGCCCACCCCACCACATCCGGTTGCCCTCTCTGCCCCCTCACCTTTTGGGCTTTTGCCCATATCAAGTCACCATTTTGGATGGCGTGTGAATCAGGTGCCCACCTCACATGCTACCCTTAACAATAATGCTTGAACAATACACAATCATGAGGCTGACTACCTACACATCATCCTATTCCATAAAAGGGCTCATAACTCAGAGATATATGCTAAAGAAAATTATTGTCATACTACTTATTTGCTTGGGGAATGCTGAAGTTAACCCGGGTCCTAATATCTTTACCTCTACATTAGAATTTGGTTCAGCTACTGGTCTAAAAATTATGTTGGTGAATGTATGTATCCTCCAAAATAAAATAAATAAAGTGAAAACTTGGGTATCCAATACTAATCCTGACATCCTGGTGGTTACAAAAACTTGGTTAAAAGCTTCCATCACTGATCAGCAGTTAGCACTACTGTCCTTCAACACTTTTCGGTTAGACAGACCAACAAGTGGAGGGGGTTTGGTAATTTGTATCAGCAATATGCTTTCGACACCAAAATATTTGCTTCAACTAAACCTAAGGAATTTGAATGTTTGGCCCTAAAATTAACTGTGTCATCTTCCAAAGCAATCAACAAACTTGATTGCTATAGACCACCAGCTGAGGGCTCAGAGCTACTTCATACCATTCACAACTCCGTTGACTCCAACTTTAATGAAACAATCATCCTCAGGGACATTAACCTGGATTGGTTCAGCCCTAAATCTAATAACCTTAAGGAATTATGTAATGAATGAGGCATCTCACAACTAATCACGGAACCAACTAGACCCAACATTAAAAATCCTAACAAAATTACATTGCTTAATCTTATATTAACAAATAGGCCTCAGAAATGTACTTGCTCTGCTGTATTTTTTAATGATGTCAGTGATCACAACACTGTATTGGGAATAAGGAAATGGGAAAGGCACCTCCACAATGTAAAATTTGTGACTAAGCATAGCTACTGGAAATTCAAATTGGAAAATTACTTAACAAACCTCAGGAATGAAAACTGGCAAACTTTTTATCTAGCCCCCTCAGTTAATGAAGCAGTTGACATTTTTAATACAACAATAATACTAACACTAATAAATAAATGCACCCCATTTATAAAGTCTAGAGTCACAAAGGCCTCCAGCCCTGGTTCACAGCTGACCTGAAAAAAGCCCTAGCCACAAGGGATACACTTTGTGGCATGGCTAGACTAACCAAATCATCCCTTGACTGGCTGGCCTTCAAGAGGCAAAAAATGCCTGCACGAAACTCCTTAGGACAGCAAAAGTCAATTACTGTGTGAATACGCTGGAAGATGTTAAGGAAAATCCAGCAAAAATGTGGTGCACAATTAAATCTGTCGAAGGACATAGACCACCTTCATCAATCCCATCAAAAATTATGTCCCAAGGAAGTATGATTTTGGACCAAGCCATAATTCTCAAAAAATTGATCTTATATTTTGCCACAGCAGGACAACTCTGAGCATTTGACTCTTTTCCGGCTGCAAATTACTGAAGGATCCCTTGCTGAAGGATAACCTAGCTAACCCATAAATCCTGAACCTTTTCTGCCTATCCCTGATCATTTTTAAACAATTCAAAGACATGTTAGTAACGTTAGATACTGCCCCTATAACTCACTTATTTAACATGTTAGTTACTTCAGGCTTTGTCCCCACCATATGGAAAACAGCTCACCTACTCCCTAGGTTCAAATTGGGTGACCCTTGTGACTTGAATAACTATAGGCCCATTTCCATATTACATGTACTTTTTAAACTCCTTGAAAAATTAATTAATGTTCAGCTAAGGGATTACCTAGAAAAAAATTGAACTTTTTAATCCGCTCCAATCAGTCTTCTGACAGCAACATGGAACAGTATCAGCCCTGGCCAATGCGACAGATGACTGGTTCACTACTCTTGACCACAAACATTTTACTGGAGCTGTATTTCTGGACCTATGCAAGGCATTTGACACATTAGAGTATAATCTATTGTTGAAATTTAAGGCACATGGATTAAATAACTTATCTATTAGCTGGTTTACTAAATACCTTTCAGGTAGAGTCCAATGTATTAAAGCAGATGGACTACTGTCCCCTCCTTTACCACTCCTGAGAGGTGTGTCTCAGGGATCCATATTAAGTCCCCTTCTCTTTTCAATCTGTATTAATTCCTTAAAGGGGAAATCTCCCATAGTTTCACACCCATATTTTTCAAACTCCTTATGTATAACTGTTGTGTTCCTCCTCTAGTTGCCAGCAGTCCTAGTGCTGTCCAGATCTAGATTATAAATAAAAATATACAGCCCCCAGAAGTTATCAATGTGTTTGTCCTCCATTTTACCATCAATGCTGCTGGATGATGATGTCATCAGAGCAACAGATAATGGTGCTGCACTAAATGCTGCTCCACCAGTAAACAGAACCCACAATGTTTGGTCCCACACTTGAGTAATGGGGGAACTCTTTAAGTGTTGTGCACATCCTGAAGTGCAGGTCTAATAGGGCCTAGGACCATATGAGTGTGATTCAGCACTGATTTGACATGTATATACAGCATGCCTATAAGGAAGTGCCTTTTTGAATTGTGTTAATGTTTCTGTTAGCAAAAACAGTTTACCCAATAAATGACTCTGGGTACAACAAGAGTCTTAAGTGGTATTATATAGCTGTTGTATTAGGTTCTGTGTGTGTTAGCATTCTCTGTTTTGATTGACACCAGCAGTGAGACACAATCTTGCACAAATGCCCCTTTCCCTTTGTAACTAGGCAGTCAGTGTTTGGATGGCTGATGTAAGGCAATAAAGAGTTCAGCTATAATAAGGAATAGGTTACCAGGACAACATCAGCTGCAGCATATGGAAGAAAAGTAATCTAGTAGTTAAAGCACAGGCAGAAGAACTGGGAAACTCTGGTTCAAATCCTACTAAAGTCCCTTACTCTCTAACTCTTAAGTTCCCCTAACCTCCTTGGGAACTGTGATGGCCCCTCAGGTCCATGACTTTAACAGTGCCCCCATTCCCATTATAAATCATTAGCAGTGATGTGAGAGCTACAGCACTGAAAACAAGCTGTAGCAACCCCCCTTTGTAATGCCAGCATTTGAAGTAGGATGTCCCTCACAAATCAGATGCTACACTTTAGCTGTTGTAGGTAAAGAAACTAATCAGTCTCAGTGTTTGTAGTACTCTGTATTTGCTTAGCTTATTCCTCCTCCCACGTCATATGCATTCTGTATCTTGGTATTTCCAGTCAGAACCCAGATGTAAGGAGCATTTGAAAGGTAAAAAAATACACTATATAAAGTAAGTGATCTAGCTCTCCACTTTCAGGCTGCTGAAAGGGGAGTGTATAATTTGTGCAAAGAAGGAATTCAGTCTTGTGTGATCTTTTGGGAAACTGCTCAAGCCTACCTTGTAAATGAATCCTCTCAAGGATGTTCACCTGGTTCACTACAGAGTGACTGATTGACTGCTCGATTGATTGATTGGTTGGTTGACTGGTTGATTAACTGATTCAGTCTGCTGCTTTCCACAACATGTTACAACTGTCTCACAGAGAGAAATGAGCAGTACACAGGAACAGCTTTTGTTTCCTGTGAATGAAATACTATTAGATGTATTATTTGCTCTACACATGCAGTAATAAGGCTACAAGTACCATTCCCTGTGTGAGTTGCATGACAGAACTGTCTTAAGCCATTGCAAACTTAAACTAAAATCAGGATAGACAGCATTGATACGCTTATGTTTTGCTCTGCACTGTTGCTGCAGTGACATCAAGGAATGGGAGGGGCTGTATTACAAGTGACTTATTTGCATGTAAATGGAGGCTTGCTTGACATTTTACTACCTTGTGTCAGAGCCTCAAACTCTAGATATGTGTTGCTACAGAAGAAATAGCTGATCTCTTATTGACATATGTACAGTACTTGATGTAATGTATAATAAATACATCAAATACATCCAAATCATAAATATAAAGGAGTCTTCTCCTTTAAGTAGTAACATTCTTACATCAAAACTACATTTTTTTGCAGATACCATCCTTTATATCTCTAAACCCTCATTAAATGAAGTTGGCACCATACTCCAATTTGAATTTAACTAGTTACAACTCAACCTCCATAATTCAAGACTCCAGCTAAACGCAAATAAGACCAAGGTAATGTACTTCGCTCCCACCTTAGCTACATCTCCATTATCAGGGCAGGACAACTTACTGTAACTATACAAAGATTACTAGGAGATTCACTTGAGGTCATACAAAAATGTAAGTATCTTGGGATGTGGTTAGACAATCATCTTTCCTTTACCATCCATATTGAAACATTGGTGAAATAACTGAGAGTCAGATTAGGATTTTTCTTCAGAAATAAATACCTGTTTCCTGCAGAAGTCAGGAAATGGTTAGTTCAAGCCACCTTTCTCCCTTTATTAGATTATGCAGACATTCTGTACTCTAACAGCCCAACATCTTGCCTTCATAAATTGGGCATCCTTTACCATCGGGCTCTACATTTTATCTTAAATGTCCCTTCAAGGACACATCATTGCTCATTATATTCAGCGGTGGGATGAATGTCACTTGCCACCAGAAGGAAGATGCATAGGTGTACCTGGGTTTACAAAGCCATGTTGAAAAAACTCCCCTCGTATATTTCTTCCCTATTTCACTGATCCCTTAGTTGCTACTCACTTAGGAAAAACTCCATAATCTTACTAACCTTTCCCCAATTTTTCACCCGATTTGGAAAAATCACAATCAGCTATGCATTATTTTCTGCTTGGAATAAACTCCAAAAAACCCTTATGCTCTCCAACTACGTTTCTCTGAATGTCTTCAAATCACTTATAAGCAATTCCATCAAGGAGGATTATAACTGCTGTGCTAACTAGCCAGGCCCTTGGGTTTTTGTCCCCTAACTACAACTGGCTCTAAGCACTCTACCAGCTATGGTGGGAATCTCTGTATCCATTACTGTGCACTTATTCTACCTCCACCCCATCTGTTGGCTGGAAACTGTCATGCACTATATGTGTATTTGTGCTGCTTATGTCAAGTACTATCTTTTTGTATTATGCTTTCTATGCCAATTTATCCTTCTGTATAACTTGTTTTGTAGTGTATGTTATCCTGTATTAGCCCCGCATTATGTTTTGTATATCTGTTATTTGTGTTTTGCCTGTGGCAGGACCTCCTTGTAAATGAGCTTGTTCAATAGAGTTTTCCTGATGAATGGCACTTGAATAAATGGAAGCATTTCTAAGTACCCTTAGACCAGCCCAACAGTACTTTAAAAATGTTCCCTCTGGAAGGGTTTTGAGAATCTCAAATTAGGGGATATGGCAGCCTGGATCTGCTGCAAGTCCTCTAGCACCATGCTGCATCCCATTTGGTGCTGCAAGGATGGTGCAAGCTTGTCTTGGCACACACAGCCTACATTTGCCACAGGCTGTGTTGTTCCTGGTGCATCTTTTGGTGCAAGCCATACCTTGTGCCATTCCTTGTTGCACAAGCTATGTATACCCTAGAGCAAAGGGGGGGGGGCGATATGATCGAACCATTCAAACATCTTAAGGGCATAAACAAGGTGAAAGCATCTAACATATTTCAATATAAGAAAAAATGCAGGACAAGAGGACACAGCATGAGATTAGAGAGAGGCCAATTAAGGGGTAATGTGAGGAAGTTCTTTTTCACAGAAAGGGTGGTGGGTGCATGGAACAACCTACCTCAGGAAGTGGTGGATATGAATACAGTGCAGTGCTTCAAACAGGCATGGGATAGGCATCAGGGAGCAATACAGATGAGTATGAATAGATAGGCCATTGACAGAGTACAGGCCTATGGCACATTCATAAGGTAGAAAAAATAGGCAGACTGAATGGGCCTTGCAATCCTTATCTGCTATCAACTTCTATGTCTTTATGTAAGCTCCTTGTGCCATTCGGGATCCTTTGAGAATTGGACCCATTGTGTCTCATTTGGGCTATTCAGAGTAGATACAGTTTAAAATGGGTAAAAGCAGGTCCTATTGAAAATAAGATGTATCTCAGCGGGGTTATCCACAGTAAATACTTATGCAAAATTGGAATTATTCATATACTGTTTCAGTAGCAACCACCTTCATTTGCATATGCCACTTTCTGTTTTCTACAGTGCTTATTCTTAGTATTTAGGCATACATACAGGTATTTGCAACTTCACCAGGCACCAGGGAGGTCCTAGTGGTGTTGACCAACTCCTTTCATTGGTATTACTCTCCATCCTTGACCTTTCAGAGAGCTACATGGGAAGCCAGGATGGACAGTCTAGTGGTGTATTGCAGGTGTTGCCATGATCTGTGTATTCTGTACACCTCTTATGTATGGCAGTCAGATGCTGGTAATGGTGTGCTGACCTAATGTTAATGAGACCCTTCCATAAAATCCTATGTACTTCCAGTATGGAACTGTTTATGACTAGCAGTATCCTAATTGGAACATGCTGGCCCATTCCCTGTCCAGCTCAGGGGTTAAAATTAGCAGTGGCCAACTAGCCAAATGTTGACAGAGTTTGTATTGTACTAGTAAAACTTTCATTTTACTAGCCATGCTGGTTTGTAGGTTTGAAAGTAGTAGTTCATGATATACTGTCCACCAGTTGCGGTAGTGGAAAAGATTGAGGGGGCCAGATGATTTTTCCAGTCACTAGCTAGTGTAAGCTAGTGACTGCAAACATACTTTTCACCTCTGTCAGCTCCTTCCCAGAATGGGTTTGAAGCAAAGAGCTGGTGACTGAAAACTATTTTAATTACTGAAAAATTTTTGGAGAACAGTAATTCAGTTTCTAGAATGCTGATCCCATATATCACTGCTGTTGTGGAGCAAGGGATCTATAATGTAGCTTGACCAGGGCTGTTTTAATAGTGGAGACCTAGTGCTTGGAAAAAGCTCTGTCCGTGATGAAATGTTTTACAAATGCTGCATGTTTAGAGATGTGTGGGGATTGCAACTGGGTTTACCTATGCTGACGCAAGAACAATGTTGTCGATGTTCAGCATAACTGCATCCCAGATGTTGACAGGTGAAATTTCGCCTGTCAGACAATGGTCTGTTTTTCTATTGGTGGGCTGCACCCCCCCTTCTATTGATTGTTAACTCCGAGTCGGAGTTAACTCCGGGGGTGAAAGTTGGCGAAAGTGCAAAATTTTGCCAGTGGATTCCCCACAGTGACATTTTCTAAACTTGTCGAAAATGACACTGTGGGGGATTTTGCCGATGGGGTTTCACCCATCTGTCTTCATATCTTGCAACTGCCACTACTGCAGCATGACAGTGAAGTACTGCACAGACAAGAAAATTGCAAACCATGCAGTGAACTGGGCCATATGTTTTTCTGGCATAGAATATATATTTTTGGTTCTCAACAGATCCTACCTAAAACAAAACATTGAAAAACAAAACAAACGTAAATGAAAACAAACTCTGCAGTCCACTGTCTACAAAAGCTATATGCTTACACTACAATTCCTGACGTTTCCCAGTCATTCAGCGCAGATACATTGCTGGACTAACAAAGTAATTTATTACACATATTTACATTTCTAGGCAATAGGAAAGCTGAACAAAACTTTGACATAACAGAAGCTTGCATGCAGTTCCTTATGTTTATATGGTATGAATGTGATACGTTGTGAATATCCCAAGGGTAGCTTTCCAAACAAATGTGTTTTTACCAGTGAATGAAGGCAGCACTCCACTAAAGGACGAAACTATATTCTAAATAGTTATAACATATGTTTGTCAAATCATAAGATTCTGAATGCAATTAAAATTGTTCAAGAAAAACAAGATGAACAAAAACCCATAAAGAGGTAGATGCCGTAGCTCTGTTTTGTTTATCTTCTGAAGCTTGAGAGGCATTCTCTCACCAGGCCAGCATTTTTCTGAGTGCAGCAGAAAATGAGTGCATGTACAGGCTATTACAGTTGGCAGGGCAAATGTCAGTACGTATGGCGCCCCCCCCCAACACAGTCTAGCCACTCATGACACAGTGGGAGGAGAGAAGACTACTGTATCGTAAGTGACTACACAGTTTGGGAGGGGGGTCCTAGAGTTCAAGAAATATGTAATAAGAGTAGATCAAGGATTTGAAGCAAAACAAGGTTGAGAATAATTACACTTTTAGTATGCATTTAAGTTCTAAGAAAGGAAGCAGATTAAACAACCATTAACAAGAAATAATGGGATGCAAAAAAAGGTTGACAGCACCCCTTGCAGTGCACAATGTATATAATATACCTCACTATATGATTTATATGATTTTAATGTATGCAATAACATATATGTTTTACTATATAATGTACTTGTTTAAGAATATGATTTATGCATTTCACCATTACAGTGTATGCATTTCAGAATGCATTGTACAATATATTAAAATAATCACTATAAAATGTATCCATTTCAATATATAGTAGGTGTTTCACTATACAGTTTGTACTTCACTATATACCTGTAGTTCAGCCTGATATATGCATTGCACTACATCAAGTATGTAGTTCATTATATAGTGCACGTGTTTCAATATATGATGTACATGTTTCAGCATATGATGTATGCAATTCACTGTTTAGTGTATGTGTTTCATTATGTGGTGTATATCATCAAAGGATATGAATTAGGTCCCTAACAACATCCAACAGCTTTTTTTGTGAGTATATATTGTTGTTATTAGCTGCTGGGGTCTCTGAAATGGAAACTGTGACCAGACCTTGACAGTTTGTTTGATCTATAATAACATACTGTATAATGTTTAAGAAAGAATGATCTACTCTATGAATTTAGATTAGGCCTTTAACATTCAATTTCTGCAATAATGTTATTTTTCATTTCTCTTGACATTTGCCTTCTTCATTTCAGTAGGCTATTTTCTCTTAATTATGTTGTATAGCTTTGCAACCTTCATTCCTTAATTACATTATAAAGAGTGTTTCTAGGAATAGTGTATCTATCAAGATGCTTTCAAACAAAAATCTTGAAAAAAATGAAACTTCAATAGTATTTCTAATACTTGAGTTGCTTTTTAATAAAGGTCATGAATAATCATGACTATGGTAGTGTCCAAGAGTAGCTCCACTGCATAAAAATACAAGGTATTCCAGCTCACACAGCATTGAACAAGTACAGTTCATGGTGAGATATTTCCAGATATTACACAATATATCTAAATAGTTTCTCTCTGGTGGCCCTACAGCAGTACTACAGGCAAGAAAGGATTTCTATAGCCGTATCACAGACATTTCAGGAAATATTTGACCATGTCAGTTGCTGCATCTGTTGCCAAACATCATCTGAACGGAGCCCTATCAGCCAGTCATATACTGTACCTGAAAAAATAGAAAGTTCTTTTGATGACTTAAAACATAAGGATTTAGTAGTCATGAGAGTTACCAAGAGCAACGTAAACAATGGAGTTTGCCCTTTAAGGGACAGACCAGGTTGTCCTGGTGCACCCCTTCCCTTTCCTTCAGGATGGTTGTGCTCAGAAGGGGAGGGGAAAGGAAGGGGGGGAGACAGGGGATAGAACAATGGCCAGGGAACAGGACGGGGAGGGGCAAGTGGAGGTATATAATGAACAGCACGGAGGGGTTTCAGCCACTTTTTGCTGGAGTTCTGATTCATAAGAACTGCAGTACATCAGATTGGCGGTTTTGTGTGAAGGTTTGTGCAATCAGGATACAGCAGGTAAGGTAGCAGCTACAACATGTAAAAAAAAAAAAAAGAAAATGTATATAGTTGTATGCCCTATATGTGTAATGCTTGAGGTCAGCATCTGTTGGTAATGAATTGTTGCAGAAGTGTGACTAGCACTGGCTGAAGAAGCCTTTATGAGGCTAAATGTTTACATGCAGATTGTCTAGGGTGTGGTAGAAATAGGCTTGGGGGCTGGGGAGGCCCTCGATGTTAGTCCAAGTAGATGTGGTGGTAGTTAGTGAGAGCAGAATTGGAAATTGCTCGTTTGGT
Organism: Neoceratodus forsteri; assembly: GCA_016271365.2. NCBI lineage: Eukaryota > Metazoa > Chordata > Ceratodontiformes > Ceratodontidae > Neoceratodus > Neoceratodus forsteri. Next base: position 812,434,553 of record CM028129.1, on the reverse strand, counting down.
CTGCGTGGGCCTTCCAGTCGTGAGGCGAAGGATTGGAGATAGTGAAAAAGTATGTCAGGCAAAAGGAAGGGCCTGTGCAGTTAGAAAGCATGTTATTAGGTAGAAAATCCAGTTTGCCTTGAAGCGGGCTGACCTAGGGCTCCACGGGGGCCCCTATTGAAATAAATGGTGGCAGAGAAGTGGCGATAGGCGAGGGGAACAGGAAGCTTTAAGCCTGCCAGGTTGGGACAGTGCTTGCTGTGAATCATTGGGGGGATTTTCAGAGGTTTTGGATGTGGTGGGGGGCCCAGAAAACTGACTGGGAAAGATCCCCGGGGCAGGTACACCTGGGCAGCACCTGCTCCCAGTGGCAGACCCCTGCCTTGTTTGTATCGGGCATTTTTTCCCCAAAATGAGTCAAGAAGCAGCCAATTCCTGGGAGAGTCTTTCATTGAGGTTTCACAGAGCCTCCCACATGCCAGCATAGCCATGTGGCTGAGAGCGGACCCCTTCCCCACCCCACAAGCCTCACGGCTACCTCCTCATGTATGCAGGGTCTTGTAGACGGATGTTAAAGTTGTTCAAATGTTACCTTTGGTTTCCCCGAGTGAGGAGGCAACTTAGGGGGCCAGCAGCACACTCACTGACTCAGCTGGATGGCGTGGGAGAGCCAGTCAGCCAAAAGGGCCCAGGCGGATTGGGAGATGAAAGGTACAATGCCATAGCATCGAAAAGGGGCAAAAGGCACCGCAGACCAGGGCAGAAGGGGACAAGTGAGTGAGCCAAGGAACTGGGATGGCAAGGAGGGCCGAAGCAAGACCTAGCGGGGGGGCAATGAGTGGATGCGTGGCGTGACGTCACATGCCAGGGGGGTGGGAGAAGCAAGCAGCTAGGCCATTTTTTTTCAGAAGCTGGGGAAGTTGCCTTAGGGGGAAGATGCTTGTTTGGTCGGGATACTGGGGCAGGGGTCTCTTGAAAGAAGTGATGGGTGGAAGGCACAGAGGAACCACGAGGCAATGAAGCAGGCTGGAGGCCTGATACTGAAGCGCCTGGCCATGTGGCGTGACGTCACACACCAGGAGGGCTGAATAGACAAAAGGGGACCCAAGACAAGGTTTTTACTTGGGGCAGGGATCAATGAGGGGAAGAACGGATCAGCCACAGGGGAGATTGTGGCATAGGATGGGGGGGTGCAATTTGGGAATAGACCAGCACCCAGCGCCCGGCACGAGGGATGGGGGCAGAGCATGGGAAGTGGTATGGAGAGGCCTGGGGAAGGCCTAGCAGCCATAACATGGTGAGGCATGCCAGGGGAGTGGCTCTAGGCTGGGATAGCCACAAGAGGCAACATTTTTTTAGCATTTTCAAGGCCTGGGGGGGTGGTATATAAAAAAAAAGAGAGAAACACAAGGTGCCATTAGTTGACTGTCCCTCCTGAAATATGGGACTGGTCATACGGGAGTGTTATAGGCCTTCATTGTTTATCAGAACTTCATTTCTTATTTACAAAGGGGGGGCCTTTCCACTTGAAGGCAAGCTGTAAAACATAAGCTAACGACAAAATTTGTTTTCTTCCCATCAGTTGTCTTCACAGTGCAAAGGATCAAAGGACATGGCACCAAAGAAGAGCAAGCCATCCAAGGAAGATGCCTACAGGGCCATAATCGAGCTGGCAGAAAAAGCCAACAAAATATGGGAACTGGTGGAAGGGGAGGAACCAGGGAGACCGGGGGAGAAAAGTAAAGCGGGACCGGGAAAAGGGGGCAGAGGGAAACGACCAGTGGACAGGCCACGCAGTCCCACTAGGGTACTACCACTGGCAGTGGGACCCATCAAGGCAGCGGATCCAGTACCTCTGCAGCCCACAGACCCGGCACCGCCAGTACCTCCCCAAGACCAAGTCGGGATCTCCCAAGGGGAACCCAGACCAGATCCCCAGAACATAGTATTTCCTCCACAACCCCTAGTGGTTCACCCACCCCTTCAACCACAGGGTGCCATAACGAGGCACCAGGAAGACACCAGGTGGCAAGGCTCAGACAACGACATAGGTAAAACACCCAGCGCAGTGGGTGACAGTATAAAGGAATATATAAGTCAAATTGTGTTGGCACTTGGGGCAGGAGGTTTAGGGTAGATGGAATCGGCCCTGGTAGAGATTATATGGAGAAAGAGGTACCAAAAGGGAATGAAGGGGGTATGGAAAAAGAAAGAAAAGGAACAAGGGAGATACTGTAGGTGCCCCAGGATGAGGGTAGGCGAGCATGTTCCACTGGCCACAAAAGAAAAAATATGGAACGAAGAGTATGTGGATATATTTGTGTTGGTGAGCTGGGAAGTGGCAGCGAAGTATGAGGAAGTGGAGAACATAGGAAAGAGTGAAATGGCAGTAGTAGTGTTGTTAGGGAAGAAGGAGGAGGCCAAATTCACAAAAAGGAAGACTTGGGATGGGTGGTTCGTGGGCTTTGCCACCTTCTCAGCTATTGTGCTGGAGAAGTAGCCAGAGTTGGGCATCCTGCTCATCACATACTCCCTAATAATAAGGCTGGCAAAGTCAAAAGGGGCAGTGGGGTGGATATACCATGATGAATTCTTTCGGCAGAGAATGGCAACATACAGGGATGTAAGATGGGATACAAAGCAATTAGACTTATGGGCAGCTTATGTAATGGATCAGTCCACACCCAAAGGGGAGTGGGGGAAGAAAGGAGTTACGCCCCAGAGGTGCTGCTGGGCCTACAATAGGGCCTTTTGCGCGTGGCCTCAATGTCGTTTTCGGCACACATGTTCAAAATGCGGGGGAACACACCCAGCCAGCAGATGCAGAACGACATGGGCCCAAGGGGCACAAGGATCTGGGGGTCATAGTTCAGGTCAGCAGCTTTTTCGAGAGGGGCAAGGGTTTAAAGGGCAGGCATGGAGCAGGGGAGGGAGGGGTAGGGGGAGCATGAGTAGAGAAGGCCAGAATCACTAACTGAGGAAACCTAGCACTGAGTGAGAGAGAGGGACGGGAGAAGGAAATAGGGAGGAAAGACCAAGAGCAGTTTAGGCCGGCCAGAACCCCCATCAGATTAGAGGCATGGACAGTTTCGTTGGACAGATATCCGGACAAAAGAGTGGCAGGGATGATCATGAAGGGTTTCTGCACAGGTTTTTCACTACAATGTGAGGGTCCTAGACAAGCGAGAGAGGCAAGCAACCTGGGGTCGGTCAAAGGGAGGGAAGAGTTGTTAAGACAGAAGTTAGAGAAGGAAAAGGCAGCAGGGAGAATAGAAGGCCCATTTGATCCCCCCCTCCCCCCATTGCAGAACATGCGAATTTCGCCACTGGGCTTGGTTCTCAAGAAGCAGGAAGTGGTGATTCACCAACTATCCTATCCGGAAGGGGATTCAGTGAATGATTTTATTGGGGAGGAGTATAGTAAGGTGACATATGTGACATTAGAAGACACAGTCCAGATAATCCGGGCTACTAATGATGCATGGATGGCAAAAACGGATATTGAATCCACGTTCAGACTGCTGCCAGTTAGGAGAGAAGACTGGGACCTATTGGGTTTTAAAATTGGGGGTCAGTACTATTTTGACAAAGCCATGCCCATAGGATGGTCTATAGCATGTGCAACATTTGAAGCATTCAGCACTTGTTTGCAGTAGATATTTCAAGAAAAAAATGGTTATAGAACGGTCATCCACTATTTGGATGATTTTCTTTTCATCGGTAGAGGGAAAAGGGAGACACAACAAATGCTAGTCAAGTTTCAAGAGCTGTGAAAAGAATAAGGGGTTCCACTGGCACTGGAAAAAACAGAAGGGCCCAACAGGGTGCTTGAATTCCTGGGGATTGAGACAGATGCCCCAAGGGAAATATTCAGGCTACCGGACAAAAAGGTGGAAAAACTGAAAGAACTGCTCCAGGTACACACCAGCAGGAGAAGGGTACAACTCAAACAAATGCAGCAGGTACTGGGGCACCTGAACTTCACCTGCAGGGCTATTGGACCAGGAAGGGCATTCACAAAAAGGTTAGCAAGGGCCACAGCCGGGGTCACCAGGCCACACCATTGGGTAGACCTGACAGAAGGTGTCAGGGAGGATTTTAAAGTATGGGAGGAATTTCTCAGGGAATATAATGGTTGCTCCTTCTGGCAAGAGGAGTTGGTGTATAACACAGACCTCGATCTTTACACAGATGCAGCTGGAAGCCTGGGCATGGGGGGCTACCTGAGGGGCAGGTGGTTTGCAGAACCATGGCCCGCTGACTGGGTAAAGGAAGGCAAGGTAAGAGATATAACATTGTTAGAAATCATGCCCATCTGGGCATGCACCTTGGTTTGGGGGGAAGAATTACGGGATCAGAGAGTGACATTATGGTGTGACAATAGAGCAGTGGTAGAGGTCCTAAACAACAGGGGAGCCAGGTCAGAAACGGTCATGCAAGTGTTGCGCCTGCTGGTGCTAAGGGCATTGCAGTTGAACATGTCATTCAGATTGAAACACATAGATGGGGTACACAATACCCTGGCTGACAGCCTTTCCCATCTGCAGCTGGATTGTTTCTGGAGGCTGGCACCAATAGCAGAGGAGAAAAAAAACACCCATACTAACGAACATATGGGACGTTGGCAAGAAGGAGCAGAACTGTTGTTCCGCAGCTCATGGGCACCACGGACTCCAAGGGCATATGATGGGGCCTGGTGAGTGTTTCAAACATTCAGGGCAACACACCATATGGAGGTAAGTAGGCCGCTTACAGAGGAGCAATTGAGGAAGTTCTCTATAATGGCAAAGAGGCACAGCCCACACCACAATGGTGGTCTACATGGCAGGGATTAGTGTTATTTGTAGTCTAAAAGGATGGAAGGACCCGACAAAATCAGTGTTCATTAGAAGAATGATGCAAGGTTGGGATAGGTTAAAACAAGGGACGGTAGATAATAGAAGACCGATAGGGGAACAATGGCTGGTGAAACTAAATGGCGTGTTACCGGCAATATGCAAATCAAAGGCAGAGGCCCAGCTATTTAACACGATTTATGTGGTAATGTTTGCAGGAGCTATGGGAGTGAGTGAGGTGGTAGGCCATGTCAAAAAAGACAAGGAAGGGGGATTAGAATGGGAAGATATAAGCTGGAGGATGGAAGAGATACAGATCAAGATTAAGAGGTCAAAGATGGATCAAAGGGGACAAGGTTGCATGGTGACACTAAAGAGACAGGTAGAGGGTGCGGTATGCCCAGTGCAGTCTTTGTGGGCTTTCGTCGCAGAGCATGGGACCAGGACAGGGAGATTATTTGTTCATGGTGATGGAAGTAGGGTCACCAGTTATCAAGTCACAGCATTGCTCAAGAAAGGCATGCAACTCCTGGGGGAGGACCCAGTTAATTATTCGTCCCACTCCTTGCAGATTGGGGCTGCCTCACAGTGGGCAGCGGCAGGCGAAACTGTGAATAGTATTTTGGAAAAAGGACACGGGCGGTCTGCCAGTTATGAGATACATTTGAGAACTGAAATGAGAAAATTAACATATTGCCTATCTTTTGTTGCAGACCTGGAGACAAATGGGGTTGGGGGGAAATGCAGGGAGAGGGATATTATGGTGGGAAACTAAGCCCATATATAAGATAATTATTTTTGCTTAAACCCCATAGGAAAAGGGAGGATCACGGAAGTCTGGATCTGCAGCCACTCCTATATTTATTGGGCAAAAAGGAGAACAGAGAAAAAGGCTGGGGGAAAGCAGCTGTACCAAGATGTGAAACAATGTAGGTTGGTTTGGCGTGGCATCCTGGGGATGAGATGGGCACAACTGCTTTCCACCTTGAAGGAACTTAAGGAACGGTGACCCAGTCCAGACTTAATTATTATACATTTGGGGGGCAATGACCTTGCGGGCAAATCGTGGGTTGACACATACTTACAGATAAAAAGGGACCTAGAAACAATACGGCAGTGGTGGCCTCGGCTAAGCCTTGCATGGTCGGATATGATACCAAGGAGGGTATGGAGACAGGAGCACAGCCATACAGCCATGGATAGGGCCAGGAGAAAGATGAACAGAAGGGTAGGGACATTGGCAAGGAGTATGGGAGGACAGGTAGTACTGCGGGGGGTAGAAGAATGGGTAGAAGATTTCTACAGATCAGATGGGGTACACCTATCACATCTACCCATAGACATGTTTAACACAGAAACAATGGGTTTTATAGAGGCATGCAAAAAATGGAATATAAAAAAAAAAGCAAAAAAAAAAACATATGAATTAAAAAGGGGAAGAAGAGGTTTAGGAAGGGATTTTCCCGGAGGTAAGGGAGAATAATATCGTAAGTGAGGGGAAAGCCAGTCGTCCAACGCAAGATGGAGACTGGTTAACGGGGAAAAAGGGGGGGAAGGAGGGAAGGGGGAAGAAAAAGGAATAAGACCAAAAGAGGAAGAAGATGAAGGAGAAAGCGGTCTCGGTTTTCACCGTTACCTAACAGAAAAGGAGAAGAAGAAGGCACCCAGGTTTTCACCTGGGGGGAGAAAAAGAGGAAGAAAGAGGGATGATCAGAGATTGATATATGGATGAAAATAATTGAAATTGTGAGAGATATAATAATAAAGGATGATGAAATGGAATATGGAATTATGATATATAAATAAATTAATTGCCAATCTGAGCACAACAACAAACAATGGTCTCTTTGTGAGGGAAAAGGGGGAAATCCTGGACAATGGAGTTTGCCCTTTAAGGGGCAGACCAGGCTGTCCAGGTGCACCCCTTCCCTTTCCTTCAGGATGGTTGTGCTCAGAAGGGGAGGGGGGAAGGAAGGGGAGGAGAGGGGGATAGAACAATGGCCAGGGAACAGGAAGGGGAGGGGCAAGTGGAGGTACATAATGGACAGCACTGAGGGGTTTCAGCCACTTTTTGCTGGAGTTTTGATCCCTCCCATCCACCCTACAAGACTGAGCAAGAGGGCAAGACAGTCAAGAAGGGACTGTATGGTTGGTCTGTCAAAGGTGGAGGACAGACGTGTCCGGTCAGACAGTTGTACTGCCAAAGTTGGAGAGCAGATAATAATATGGTTATGGACTGCCAAAGGTGGATGGCAGGAGAAAGGGGGGAAAAAGGGGAGGGAGGAGGGAGGGGGGAGAAAAAGGAATAAGACCAAAAGAGGAAGAAGATGAAAGAGAAAGCGGTATCGGTTTTCACCGTTACCTAACAGAAAAGGAGAAGAAGAAGGCACCCAGGTTTTTACCTGGGGGCAGAAAAAGAGGAAGAAAGAGGGATGATCAGAAATTGATATATGGATGAAAATAATTGAAATGGTGAGAGATATAATAATAAAGGATGATGAAATGGAATATGGAATTATGATATATAAATAAATTAATTGCCAATCTGAGCACAACAACAAACAATGGTCTCTGTCTCTCTGTGATGGAAAAGGGGGGAATCCAGGACAATCTTGAAACACAATAAATATAACCATGCTTATACTCACAGAAGAGTTTATAAGGTATGGGTACAGTAACTGATGTAAGTTAGTCCAGAAGGATTTTCTATTCACTTTGTTTAACTAACTTTATGTGTGAGTAGGGGTGGGGTACCCAGAATAAGATAGGAGATAGGTTAAATAACTTCCTCTTTCCATGCTGCTGATGTCTGGATTGAGTGACAGCTATGGCAGATAAATAGATTATTAGAATTTAATTTAAAAGCCTGCCTGTCTACTAATTTGCAACAGCAAAGACAATGTTCTTTACACACTGATGGAAAAGCATTACTCTATCATTTAGGTATACACACTAAAGGTATGCTAATACTAGGCCCTGCTAACAAGAGAAACATTACTAAAATAAACCATCACATAGAATAAATTATATAATTTGTTCAAAAATAAAAAGCATTGCAGAGGACTGAAAAATGAACATTTTCTCATATTGTAACTTGGCTGTTGTCTTTCTATTTGCACAGCCTACTGAGCAAGCATTTTAATTGTGACAGTACATTCAAAGATTTGTAATTTAATCCATTGAGAATTGTATATGTAGTACATTTTAGGATGCCTATTGGTTAAGATATGTGAAATATTTTATCTGGAAATGAGACGTCACCAACTCATGGAGCAATCCCACTGTCAAAATAAAAAAAAAAAATAAACCAAGATTTAAAAGTTGTACATTGATTAATATTTTTTTATATGGACGACTTTTGTCAGGATTAATTTATGAAGTGTATAATAAAATCATAACAATTTTACCTGAGTTTACCCGGGTAGTATCCCATCAAGACTGCAGATCCAAAAAAGCATGGTGAAAAACTGCACCATGATAACCAAGAACTAAGAAACAGTGAAAACGCTAAGTTGCATATATATGACGGTGTGTTTTTTGAGCATGTGTTTTTGGATGGTGCAGATGGTGTGGTTTTTGACCATGCTTTTTTGAATGGTGTGGTTTTGATTTAGCACCTACATGGGTATATAAAGATATACAACAATACATATAAAGAGAACCTACTACCCTAAATATGATATGACTACCTTTCACACCATTTTTTAATTAAAAATTTAGCTGGGTTATTCAAGTCATTAAACGTTATGTATTTATATATCCCTATGTGTACTCTCATTTTATTCTGGTATGAATGAAAAGTACTTACAATCAATGGACCCCTGTTGTTTTCACGGTACTTGTTCTGGAAGAAAATGTAAACAACCGTAGCAGCCAGTGAGTATAGAAAAGCAAAGACAGCTATGGTGACAAAGAACTCAGCAGAAGATGAAAATCTCCTATCAGGAAGAGCCTCTCTTGTCTTTTTCCTTCACAGGTGGGGGCATCAAAATACACCTGGTGCAACCTAGAAATCAAAGATGTTGGTTTATTTTTAAAGTACTATGCATTTCTTAGGTTACTTAGACATGAGATCTTCTGCATGCATTTTTGAGTTTCACACACATTAACTCATACTGTATGTAAATATTTGTGAACTGAGAATAAATCCATTTCAATCATTTTAATTTTTGACATTGACATATTTGTTCCTTATTTAATGTCCCTTCTTAAAGTTTCATTTTTTTTTAATTATAAATGTTACCAGGCTTAACTGCTGGCTGAACTGGGCCAACAGTGCACTCAAGGATAGTGTTATATAGTGAGAAATATAGGTGCAAAGTCAGTTGCAAAAGTACAATAGTGGACAGCTTATATCTGGAGAAGCAAAGCTGGCTCAGTATGTACCCTAGCTAGTAAGGAGTTTTAAGGAACATAAACCCTGTATACATGTTTTATAATTGTAAATTTGGGAAAGTGTGAACTCTGTTTAATAACCCCACTGTATTGCTGTGTGCTTTTTTTAATAGTCATATGGTTCCTTATTTAGGGTCCCTTTTCGTTGCAGCCCTTTTCACCCCAGTATGATGGCCTTTGTAATGTAACTGTTTTAAATGTCTGGGTCATGCCTGAAAATAAGCCATGCCTGTCTAGTGTACTTATCCAGTTAATAAAAATGTAAAATAAAATATTTTCTAAAACCATTCTATCTAATTCAAACCACCAAGACTTGTACTCCCTTTTGTCTGCTTAAAATGGAATGGTTTTCACCTTTTTATCAGCCTCTCTCTCCCCCCACACTATATGACTTTTGCTGTGCCATGTCTGCAGCATGCACATTTGTAAATTGGGAACAGAGGAAAAGGGACCACAACAATTCTATACCTACAGTTGAATGAAAATATAACACAGAAAAATTCCCCCCCCCTTTCTTGTGATAAATTGATCTCTCTTGGTGGAATAATTTTTTTTTCATTCTAACAGCCTTAACTACTGGCTGAACTGGGCCTATAGTGCACTCCAGGATCATATTATATACATTGAGAAATGGGGGTGTAGTCAGTCCCATAAGCACAATAGTGGTTAGCTTGGTTTTATATTTGGAGGCTCAGATTAAACCCCATGTGTGCTATAGTTAGTATGATGTTTAAAGGAACATAAACTCTGTTACAGGATATACTTTTTAGGCGTAGGCTCACTCACATAAGGCAAGGCAAAGCAAATTTTATTTTTCTGGTGCCATTCCCTGACGCTCTGGGTGCCTAACAGAACATATCCAGAAAATAAAACAACAGATAAAAACACAATAAAATTTACAGAATAAATAAAATTCAGATGAACAGCTTTAAAATCAGCTTCAAATAACTGGGACGATTTGGGCAGGAAAACGATCTACAAAAGCCAGGTGAAAGAGGTGGATCTTCAGCTTCAGCTTGAAAACTCCAATAAAGGGAGGTGAGGAGCCATGCTGATACACTGAGCTTAAATGTGAGGAGCTGTACTATACAGAAAAATGAGACATATACATTTTGGTGCACAGTAAATAAGAAGACAGTAGGACAGACAAATGGTACAGCTGTCTATTCCAAGGAAGGGTTTTTTCCCCAAAACAAAGGTGGCAGGAGCAAGTGTAACTATTATCTGTACACAATAAAAACATGTCACCTATTACTCTAGGTGAGTGGTCAGCATTTCCTATGCTGCATGGATGTCCACATTTGCTTCCATAGAACTGATAACTCTCTTACTGAGTCTTCTGTATTGCAGCACCCAGAGATGCTCCCCTGTGGAGAGCATAAAGAATGATCCTGCTGGTGCTAGTTATTGTCCTCCCTTGCAGCTGGCAATATGAAAGAGGCTACTGGTGTTTGTAAGCAGCAGCTCAAAAAGAAGAATGTCAACATTTCCAACTCCGATGTAGTGCCCAGAAGTTGGAAGCATTAAGGGCAGGAAGGAAAGGCAGTGTGATGCTGCTGCTAAAAATGCTGTTATTTTTGTTGAGCCTCAATCCTTGCAGAGGCTAGAACCAAGGTACTAATGATTCATGGTTAGTCCTAGGCTGCTGATGTGTGGAAAAAGAGTGCTAACTTAAAAACGAGGTACAGGAGTCCAAGATTCTTAACTACAATATTTTGTCCAATAGGAGAAGGCATTGGCACCAGGGCCAAGGGGTTGGCTTGTACAGAGATAGATGTTGGGGGTGCTTCATCTACATGGGTGGAGGAAAACATGATGAACGAAAGTTAGCCAGGATGGTTATGAGCAGGTTGCAGCTGAGCTAGGTTCTGCTGTCATATATGAATATATAATATACTAAGTGCGATGTTGGCAGTGATATGGGAAATGTTAACTCAACCTAGTGGTAGTGCTTGCTTCGGTAAGTATCAAATGGAGTGTAGATCAAAACTAAAATAATCTTATGCTGTGTTACACAATCATAATAATTTTAAAAACACACCTTAAAGTAACAGAGCATCAAACATTTTTCTACTCATACATAACAGGTGATACCGTCTTGCCAATGTTCACTTGTCACTGGCAAAATAGTAAGGGGAAAGCTAAACTGCATACATCTATATTTTATCTGATCTGTGGATGAAAACAGAACTCCCAGTACTGGGCTATTTTGGTTTCCTCTTTCAGGAGTAATACATTTTTTCACTACTGAAAGGTGTCTCTTTTTCAGAGTTTCACTTTGCCCTACAGTATCATGGTTCAAAGGGACATCATCAGTGTTTCTGCCTGATTCCATCCAGTAAGTAAAGCTAGAAGTTTAACTCTTAGTATCTCCTCAGGATGTATCAACACAAGGGCTGCTTGTTTTTATTTTCCTATGTGAGTGAACTTAATCACAAACATGACCCCCTGGATCTGCTGAGATATGACCGTATCCAAAGAGCAAACTCAGCAGAGACATAGGAGAGAGTGTCCTCTGTTTTGTTGCTAGTTCTAGAACTCTGTGTGATGTTTTCTTTGGGTGGGAACATATCATACAGGTGTGGGCATCTATATTAGTTAGTACTGAGCAGACCGCTTTCAGAGGAAAGTAACACAAAAGAAAACCCAGTTATCAAATCATAATAATGACAGTTTGGATTTGTTTGTGCTTTACACTTTTCAACTTGAATCCTTTGGGGCCAACAGTCCTTCTAACCTTCCACTCATCTCTCTGCACCCAGAATACCTGTCTGTTGTTTCACACCAAGGGAGCCCTCCCCCATAGGATCATTGAAATACAAAGCTTGGAGAAGGATGGCAGGAATTTGCTAGGCTGGCACTCTTCTGTGTACCTGTGGTTTTCTCCCCTGCAAGCCTCACACACTCCAGGAGGTACCAACATACTGTCTCCATGCACACTGTGCATAAACATAAAAATGGGATACTCATGAGAAACTGCCAGGTGCTATATTTCCCTCATCCAGCCACACTGCCATGCTTTGCTATTGCCTTCTATGATACAAAAGGCAATCATATGCCAATCATACTCAACCACCCACCAGAGAGAAAGAATGTATCAGATGGGGCACTGCTCTATCCTCCTGTCAGCTCAAACCAATAGTCCTGGGCTTAGGACACAACAATGGGTATCCCACATGGAAGATGGAGGGCTGCCACTGGACAGCTTGGCTTACATGTCGTTTTTTGCTTTTCTCTTTACTATAGTGTGCACTGTCAGGAATTGACACTTTGACCACAAACAGACAATGTCCTTTTAGGTACAGTGACAATAACCTGCTAAACTAGTACTAATAGCCCCAAAAGAGATTATCTCAATTTTTATAAACAGAAAAGGTGAACTGATTCCTTTCAAAAAAAGCACATCATTTGTCTTTCATTTTTCCAAATGTTTTCATTTTTCTTTATTTTATTTATTTGGATCTCGGATTAAATGCCTTTGAGCTTGAGTTCTTTACATAGGTTCCACATCAGAATAACATAGTACAGACATGATACAAAAAGTGGGAAAAATGGCAAACTTAAACCGGTGGAGCAGACAAGAACAACAGTAGTAATCCGTAAGGCATTGTACAAAGTATAAAAGGCAAAAGGTCAAATATACACATAAGCATGCATCAGTTAAACATTCAATTTGAGTAAAAGAGTAAAAGGAGAAATAATCAGCCAAATGGGCCTTGTCAATGTCAAATAGAGAAATGGAGGGAGGAGATTAGGTTTGAGCAGATGCAGTAGAGTGAAATAGGGGTGACTGAGAGGGAAGGTGAAAGAGAGATGGGGGCAAATTAGGCAGGTGACACAAGAGTAGGAGTGAGAAAGAGGGAGCATAGGAAGAGAGGTGGGGGATATGAGGTAGAGAATAGAATGGAAGGATGCATGTCAGCAAATTGTGACAATTGAAAAGGTAGGTAAAGGCTAGAGTGTGGGTAGATTAATAAGTGCAATGGCTGGTGATGGGGGCACTGAAAGGGAAGGTAAAAGGGAGATTTTCAGATGGTTTAGTTTGAAAAGATAGCATTGTCACATACAAGCAACACTTAACCATCTGTACTAAGTGGTTTATTCTGCTGGCATAACAATTTGCAGGATTAAGTTGTGTGTTTCAAGAGCAGTTGATATACCATTCTAGTTAAAATGATCAAAAACAGTCTAGGAAGCGTTAACTGCATCCCTTTCAAATTTTTAGCTGTCTCAGTTGCACCAGTACTTAAGCATTAGCATGTCTATTCTGCAACCAAAGCGAATTCTAATTTTCAGTTGACCAGCATGAGTACTTTTGCCTTAAATCGACAGTACTGGTACATCAATAGGATTTTGTTTGTTTTTTAAACTTTATATTTTGGGGTTTTAAGTTTTCCACACAAAAAGCAACTCACATTAGCAGCCATTACTACATACTAATAAAACAGTAAAAATCATTGTCCAAGAGATGATAATTTTGTTTCATAAAGGAACAAATGAAGGAGTAAGTCCAGACAGAGACACTGCACTCAAGGAGAAACAATCCAGATGGAAAATGATACATAGATACATATAGATACATAGACAGTGCTGGCAGATAAGGGCCTATGGACCACCCAGTCTGCCCATTTGAGCCTGTAAGTTCAGTTTATGTTTTCCTAGAAGTCTGTTGCCCCTTACCCCGACCTCTAGAATTCCTTTATGTCCATCCCATGCATTCTTAAATCCCATGATTGTTTGAGCCCCCACCACTTCTTCTGGCAGGGTGTTCCACTTGTCCACCACCCATTCTGTGAAGAAATTCTTCCTCACGTTTCCTCTGAATCGTCCTCCCTCCAACTTCATCCCATGTCCTCTAGTCCTGGAACATATTTTTCACTTAAAAATAGTGTATTCATGCACCCTGTTCCTCTCTGTAAGATACTTGTATGCCTCTATCATATCCCCTCTCTCTCCCCTCTCCTCCAGGGAGTAAATATTAAGTTCCTTCAACCTGTCCTCATAGGACTTGTGATGCAATCCATGTACCATCTTTGTTGCCCTCCTCTGAACCTTCTCTACCCTGTCTATGTCCTTATGTAGGTAAGGTCTCCAGAAATGTACACTGTACTCCAGGTGGGGCCTCACTAATGTCTTGTATAGTGGAATTATGACCTCCCATTTCCTGCTGATGATGCCCCTGCCTATGCATCCCAGCATCCTATTTGCTTTACCTGCTGCCTTGTCACACTGTTTCCCCCCTACCTCGAGGTCTTCAGAGATGATAACCCCAAGATCCCTTTCCTGCTTAGCGCATACTATATCCTCACCCCCCAACTGATATATTGTGCCAGGGTTTTTTGTGCCCCATATGCATTATCTTGCACTTCTTTCCACTGAATTTCAACTGCCAAACCCCTGACCATTCTTCAAGTTTCTGCAGGTCCTTTCTCATTCTGTCTACACCCTCTGGTGTGTCTACTCTGTTACAGAGCTTTGTGTCATCAGCGAACAGTGAAATTCTGCCTTCTAGGTCCTGCACAATGTCACTGATGAAGATGTTGAATAGGACCAGTTCCAGCACTGATCCCTGTGGTACCCCACTGGTCACTCTTCCCTCTGTGGAGTGACAGCCATTTACCACCACCCTCTGTGTCTTGCCACCCAGCCAGTTACCTACCCACCACACTTCTGTCCTGCCCACACCCATATTCCCCAGTTTGTGTAATAGTCTTCTATGTGGCAGAGTGTCAAAGGCCTTGCTGAAGTCCAGATAGCCATGTCAACTGCCCTCCTGATCCACCTCCCTAGTCACCCAGTCAAAAAATTCAATGAGGTTGGTCTGACATGATCTCCCCCTGGTGAAACCATGCTGCCTTGGGTCCTGTCGTCCATTGACAACCAGATGTTCCACCAATCTCTCCTTCAGTAGTGCTTCCATGATCTTCCCCACTACTGAGGTGAGGCTGACTGGTCTGTAGTTCTCCGCTTCCTCTTTGTTCCCACTTTTGTATAAGGGGACTGTATCTGCTGTCCTCCAGTCTTTGGGTACCTCCCCTGTTTCCAGTGATCGGCTAACCAGGATAGCCAGAGGTTCAGCCACCACCTCTCTTAGTTCTTTAAGAACCCTGGGTGCACCCTATCTGGCCCCATTGCTTTATCAACTCTTACTACTTCCAGTTCCTTCAGGACCTTTCTTGTAAAGGGACTTAGTGTCCCTTCTGCACCATTCTCACCCTTGTTCTCTTCAGACCCATTACCCTCCTCTTCCTCAGTAAAGACTGAGCAGAAATACCTGTTCAATATGTCAGCTTTACTGTTGTCATCCTCCACGCGGCCCCCATCCTCCCCCTTCAGTCTCACTATCCCTCCCTTTGCCTTTCTTTTTTCACTTATGTACCCGTAAAAGGTTTTGTCCCCTCTACCCACTGATTTTGCAATATGTTCTTCTGTCTGAGTTTTGGCTTCCTTTACTGACCTCCCTGCCTCCCTTTGCTTCTCCTGGTACTTCTCCCTATTCCCTTCTGCCTGTGACTTTTTATATTGCCTGAACGCAACCTTTTTGGCTTTCACTTGCTTTGCTACCTTTTTGGAAAACCATAATGGTTTCCTCTTCCTTTTCCTCTTGCTAACCTCCTTAACGCATAATTCTGTTGCTCTTGTAATCTCCATTTTAAATACTGCCCACTGTTCCTCAATCCCTGATTCCTGCTGCAGAAGCAAGCACTTTCCACAAACTTAGATTTTTTAATCCAGTAGGGAATATACAAATCAGTAGCTAATGCTTCACAAATACCACAAAGTGATAGACTCTAGCTGAGCTCCATAAGCACTTTATACATGGAGCAAGAACATCTTAACTTATGTAACATACTAGTTTGTGACATCCATTGTCTATGTAAATAATAGTGTTTAACATGCATTCTAGCTTTATGAACAATTAGTCATTAAGGCATGATCAGGGGTTGGGTTATCATCAGTTATCTAACTCTATATGGTGATAAGGTTTGAGGTGCAGCTGAGAGCCTTGTGCTTCTAGGGTTAGATATACAAAGGTAATCTAACCCAATCATAGGCATGATTTAATGCCATTATTAAATGAAAATTTTTAACTTTTTTGAATGAATGACTTCACAGTTAAAATTCTATTTTTCTGCTGTACACTAACATTTTTTATGCAGTAAGACACATCATGGTGTGCAATTGTGAGTCACTAATCGCACACATCAGGTAAGTTGTTAGGCATGAGGTACTTGCAACAAGTGCCTTTTAACACTGAAGAAGAAACTGTGATTAATGGCCATAATTACACATACTATACAAAGGAATCATGACTGCACTCTTGCCCCACACCCACTAGATCCCTATAGAACAGTGTTTTACCTGCAGAAAATAAGGGCTTTTCCATAAATAAGACAACACAATCTATTTAATCAAAGGGAAGGGATAGGTTAAAGAAATCCGAGGCTCAGCAGTGATGATCCATACATTTAAAAGGGCCAGATTACTGATTTGTTGAATTGTGGTGCATGAGCAAAAACAATAATCTTACTAGTTCCATTCAACTTCTTGAAGTTGATTGAGTCTAATATGACAAGTGTTTGATTTAAATGTATGGGCTTGTGCAAGGTTTGGCTGAATTTGCATCCCTGAGCATGTATTAAATGGTGGTGTAGGTTGAGCACAGCAACAAGGGAGTATTTGCTGCTCTCACAGGTGACAAGGGTTGGTGACCCACCATTCAACTTGTTAGTAGATATGTAAGCATCATCACTGTTCACATGGTGGGCCAGTCTTTGAATGGTGGGATGACAGTATTTCTTAACCATTAAAATCAGCCATCTGCCATCTAGTTTTAGTCCATTTTAAAACTTTGTTATTAGTATTACTATGCAGTAGTCTCTTTCTACCATCAAAGATTTTGTTTCTGTTGTGGAGACAAAATAGGTAGGGAACATATGGGTAGACTAGGTTGGCTAAAAAGTAAATTTCTGCTGTCAAAATCTATGTTTCTATTATTAATATTAGTAGTAGTTTTATTTAATTTTGCACCCTTACAGGAGGATCAGGATGCAATATAATACAAAAATACAATAAAAATAGCAACACAATAAATTATAATTCTGAATAAATAATATTTCTGATTCATTCATAAAAGAAAATAGAAAAAGGCAGCCACAAATTACATATAACTTTAAAGGTGAAAAACAAATAAACCTACTAGCTCTATGAAGGGCCATAATTGGTCAGTTATGCAAATCTGTTGTATACTTACATTTTTCACATTTAGAATAATCAGCAAGAATGTCTACTATTTTGCTGTTTATTTTAAATGTGAGGAATGGAACTCTGCAAAAGACATTCACAACTAGCATGTAACAATGCAATCACTAGAGTTTAAAAGAGCTTAGATTTTAAAATAAAACATGAAATACAGGTGAACAGTATTGATGGTGAGACAAGTACTGTCAGATGTTTGGAGCACTCAGCTACAAGCTTGTAGATCCCTGTTCAAGTTCCAGACTCACTGTATGACTCTTGGCAAGCCACTTGACCTTATCCTCCCACCCACCCTGTACTTGAATGATACAATCGAGTAAAATCAGGTGCTAGATTTTCAAAGGTTTGTTTTTGCCACAAATCCTCAGTGTGTCAAAAATATAGTGCACCAGACATGCAGGAAAAAATTGGCCATGCATCATTTGATGCCTACCAGACCACTTTTCTGTGGTCTAGTGTCCATCAGTGCTGGAGCCTCATGCAAGCAGCTTATGACCAGTCTTAGCCATAAGCTGCCATAAAGGAGGTCCAAGTGGCGTAACTGTATCCGAGTTTAGAAAATAAGGTGCAGTTGTGGTATTTGATTTGACAATGTTATGGCCATGTATGAGACTGATGTAAGGATTGATGCAGGCACTGCATCATCCTTTGAAAATCTTGTCCCAGATTTCTGTTGTGCTATATGTTGATTTGCATACATTTTAGCTCTCAGGATAGAAACACAGAAACATAGAAGTTGTCAGCAGATAGGGACCGTATGATTCATCAAGTCTGCCCTTGGCTTCCTACCCCCTACTTAGCTGTCTGCTTGATAGTACCACCCTAAATTCAGTATGCCCTATCGCTAACATGGGGAGTCTGGGGGAGAGCATCAAAAAAGTTACAAGATACTATATATTAAAGACGTTGAACAACACAAACATATGAAATAATAATAAGTGACAGTGGTTATAGTTCTTAGAGGAGAGATAGGCACAGTGAAACTTAAGATATGTGTATTTAGTTTATATAGTGTTTGACAAACATATAGGAGCACCTGTGAGCAGCAGAGCTTCTGTTTCATGACATTCTTGAAGCAACCTAGGAATTTAACTGTTATGGCTTCAGGTGTCAAGGCTGTTCTGGCTCCTTTATGCTCTACTGTACATGAAATGCCTATTTTAATTTTTTTGGGTTTGATTTTTTAGAGCCTGATAGGTTATGTTTTCAGTGGACCTAAGGCTGTAGATCTTTAAATATGGGCTCAACATAGGATGACAAGTGGCTAGGGGCACAGCTGGTGTTACATCTATGGGAGACAACTCCAGTGTGGTACTGTAGCTTATATGCTGTCAGATTCAGTCTGCAATTAGAGTATATGTACTCTATAGGGAAGGTCAGATCTGTGAACTATGTTCATTATTTGTTTCTAGCTTATCTAAGTGGGCTATAGGCATGGACGTTATTAACTTTTTTGTGTAAATAATAGAATGTATGTTTTGCTCAGATCTGAAGCGAGCCTGGCCTTTGATCTAGCTGCTTGAAGCAATTCACAGAGATAAGGGGTACAGTGCTGTAGTCATCAATGCTTGTGATTTGGAAACTGCTGATGTTTTTGTAGCAAGTGCAGTGTTTTGGCACAGTATTGCATGATGTGAGTTGTTTTTCACATTACAGGGGACACCCATATGATATGTCACATCTCAGTTAATGTATCTAGGGTAAAACGTAAATTAAATATGCATTATTTGTTATCAAATACATTTTTAATAATCAATTGTCATCTGAATCTCTGTCTTATCTTAAAGCAGCAGTGTAATGAACTGGGCAAAAAGAATTGACCCTACCTCTTTCACTATAAAAGATTCTAGATAGCTTACAGTTTTATTTGGTGCTAAAATTTTCTAGTTCTACCAACATGTGAGTATTTTTATAAATGTTTTAATTGAGTTGTTTCCCTCAAGAAAAAATATAAATATAAATTATAGACCTGGTAAGTGTTATGATTGAGAAGGCTGAAAAAAATCATGGTGCACAGCAAAGGAGGTACACAGAAAAGTAGATTTGATAGGTATGCAAATATTTTTTACTAACTGTAACTGAAATGATTTTTTCTGGAAAAGCATATTTCATTGCAGTGCTGCTCAAAGGTATATCTAGTATGGGCACTATGTAAGCAATAAGACATGATGGGGTGTGCATTGTGCTAAGATAACCATTTGCCCTGGGCTGCACTGAGGCTTCAGCCCCTGGAAGTGCGATTATCTCAGCAAAATACACCCCCCAAGTGTCTTATTGCACTTATAAAATGGACTGTTATTTTTAAAATAGGTTTTATTATTATAATACACACATTTTATCATGTAAAACTTAAACAAACTATGTATTTTTGATCTAAACTGCAGTAGTCCATACACTTACCAGAACTGGATTGTATTACAGCTTTGCTTAGGTGTTTTGGCCTAATACAGAGTCCATAGTTATAGTTTTCTGACACAATTTGTAGTCTTACAGGATTGTAGTCTGTATATATACCCTGAATTCCCAAGTTCTGGAGAAAATAAAGGTACATGATTTATTGTGTTTGGGAGTGGGGTTTTTTTTTCATTATTTTTATGTTTTTCTATATCAAAAATATAAAAGACCACCAACTGTGATTGGTGGCTTCAGTCAATGGGACCAGCAACTGTTCCACTGACTCAGCCACTTTGATATTCTGTCATTCCCCTGGCAGTTCTTTAACTCCCCCGCCCACACAATTCAATGGTGCTGTTATCATTCTGTTATCTGTATGTTTGAGTGACACAGAGTGCTGCAAGTCAAAGAGTGAGCGAGTGAGATGGATTCAGATGTCATCAGGCATGAAAATGAAAGCATCTAGGAGAATAGCAATCAGGTACTTTATTTGTTAGATATGTAGGCTACTTTGCTTTCTGGAAAGCTGTAGTTTTCTTTTTGTTCAATCACAATTCACTTGCTTATCAAAGGATGGATGTGATGTATGTGAGCAGTGATTTACCTGCAGGTGAGTGGTGTTATTGTTTTGGCATTTCGGCAGTAGCAAAGAGGGAGTAGCATTTTGACGGTAGTAGAGAGAGTGCAATAATAAATGTCACATAAGAAAGTTAAAAAAGGGACACTTGCAGTTGGCTTGTTGCTGTGTTTTTTTGTATATTGTACCGATACTGCTAGAGGCAGGTTCGTGGGTGGGGGCATCCTTTTGTTTTTTCACTGAGAGAAAAAATGGTAGCTAAATTGCTTAGAAAATGATGTTGCTGGCCTAAGGCATAGTGATTTGTTTTAAGTCTAGGCACCAGGATGACTGTGAATTGTTGGGAATTAATGCACAGTTACATGATCCATTTTAACCAATAAAAAGTTACAATCTAAATTTCCCATTTTATAATTAGTTATTTATTATAATTCATATTTTTTATATTTTATTTGTTCACTTCACTAGTGCCACCCCCTTCTGCCTCAAACTCATCACTATCCAACCCATCTCTAAGACAATACCCATTACTTATAAGGGTCCACAGAACCACATTTGATATCATGGTGGATTCCTTTGGGGTGGCAGCTATCTCCTTCAGGTCTTTCTTGTTTAGGAAGGCAATGGCTTATGGGATAACAGGGTCTAGGAACACTGTCATTATCCTGAGTGGTCTGAGATTTTCTTCCTTCCTTTTCTCCCCAGGATACCAGCATCATAGGTGCCTACTGGGCAAGCACATGAAATTGCGTGACTATGCAAGCACTGGCTGGAATCTTCCTTCCCAAAGCAGCATCTGACTGCACTGCCACTTGTTGTCATCTAGGTGGCAGTGTTGCAGAGACACTGCTGCCATCCCACCCTGAAGAAGGAGGAGGAGAGTGTCCTCTGTGATGCTCAGTCCTCCTCCCCCTGGCTGAAACCCTAAAACCTGAACTTGTTCCCCATCCCAATTTGTTGGCATCACTAGTGGTAGCCCTACCACTACACTAATGAGCTGGCTTAGTATGGACATATTTAGATATGTAGCAAAGGTGTTAAGCATTTGAAGGCAAGGATTTTCTTTACAGATTTATTTTGAGAAATTATTTCTTAATACTCTGCAACAGAAAAATATTACACATAAATGTTTAGCAAGATCTCTTAAAATGGAAATAATTTAATATCACAGAACCTCTATAAAACATTCAGTGTATCAGTTTGTTTTCATCTTTAAGCACTGTTGCTCAGAATACTACCTAAAATGTATAATCACACTTCATGAAAAGGAAAAGAAATTGGTTTTATACAGAGTTTCTCATACCAACTGTATATCAAGTAATGTTACAATTCAGGAGATGGAGAGGCAAGAATGTCACTGTCAGTTTCAGTGCATAGGGAGGTTAAGTGACTTGCTTAGTGTCATAAGATAAGTAAGTTGTGGCTATGGAATTAAAACCTGGGTTTCTAAATTCACAGCTGGATGCAGGAGTCTGGAATGCAAACAATGGTAAAAAATTACAGGTTGCAGATCATTTTTAAATATCTTGGTACTACAACGATGGTACTGAAACTTATAGGATGATATGTATTTTGGGTTATTAATTTGGCCATTTTTGTGGATTGTAATAATCTCACTATCGTTCCATGTATGTGGTGTGAAATTCTGAATTATACATTCATTTAAAAAATGTGTAAGAACAACTATCTGCCACTCTAAATTAACTTTAAAAGTGTGATAAGTACCCTGTCTGATACTGGGGCTTTACTACGCTTAAAAGACATGAGTACCCAACCAATAACTTCAGGTGTAATATTTATATCTAAAGAATCTACATTTAATAATTTTGTTTTACCAGGAGTCTCACAATTGATAGATGAGTAGAAGAAGATAGCACTAAAATATTATAAACAATGTTCAGGAGTGATATGTGCTGATACATCAATCACAAATGTATTGGTACCAAGAGCTACCATATGCCAAATGTGTCTGCTATTTTCTAATAACACAGCTTCCAGCATTTGACTCTATACATTTCTTGATACTCTACTTATGTCCCACTCTCTGAGATATCAAAAAATATTGCAGTCTTTTCTTTTCCTGTTTAGTTTATGAAAATTAACTTTGGAGGGATTTTTCTTTATCCAGTAAACAAGAGTCTGGCTAATTTACTGTGATAAGACCACATGTTGTCTCGTTTGAAATCTGTAGTTGTAAAACATATAAAAAGGACATAAATATTTCAAATGCCTCATAAATATATTGAAAGATTAGCAGGGTAAATTGTTATTCAGGATATAACTGCAAAAATTGTGACAAGGCCCACTTAAAAAAAAACATCAAAAATGTTCTCACAAATCTCCCATCCAACTTTCTAGTATTATAAATGCTGTAATTAGAGTTGGTTGAACTGAGTTATTGGATTAAGTGGTTGTGTTTATTAATTTATGATTAATTGATTTGGACAGAATCAGAGGTGAACAGTCACTCTCCAGTCTTGTTTTTATAGTTAAATGTTTATCTAACTATCTATCTATCTATCTATCTATCTATCTATCTATCTATCTATCTATCTATCTACCTGTGTTATGCCATGGGTCAACTGGAAATATCAGCGATATTTCCCCTGTGTGAAGTTTGACCTTATGACATCACGAGTGACAGAGCCACAAGTGAAGTCACAAAGTCGAACTGCACAAGAGGGAAATATCACTGATATTTCCAATCGATTCATGGCATATTTCATTTACTGTATGTAATGCCTGTTCATTTGGTGTCATTTCTGTGTTTTTTTGATATATTAGAAAGATTTGTTTTGCGTTGTGCTGTGCCACTCGTAGTAGGTAATCAGGGAGGCTAGCGTGGTAGCTAAGGTTACTACAAGCATCCATTTTCTGAGCAGCTTTCATTCGGTGCAATTAGGTGTGTGAGCAGGTTGAACACTTTTGGAAACATGGCTGTGAAAGGTCTTGCTTAGTGAGGGAGCCATGATCTTGTGTGTTCATTTTGTTTCATTTTTTATTTGTTCATTTTTTTGTGAGTTAATGTATTGTGGCTCTTTTATCTGGTTGATCCTGCTTTTTTTTCCTGGAAGTAATGATGATCAGAGAGGGATTCCACTTTGCAGGAGCAATTGAAGCTGGTTGTCAGGTACCGGAGGAAATGTAAGCTGGTCACAGGTAGTGTGCCTGGTAGTCGGGGCAGAGAATGGAGGGAGGTATTGGAGGTTTATGTTTTTTTGTTTTTTTTTAAGAATCTGTGATTTCTTTTTAATTTCAATTTGTTTTTGGAGTGTTGTAAAAAATACATTTTTTAAAAGTAAATCTCTGAGTGTGAATGCTGGAGTCACACTGAAGAGGTTCAGAGTAAGAGCTGATGCGTAAGTTCCACTCAGTTGGCTTAGTGACACCTGTATTGAACTGGTTCAGTTCCTACCTCATAAACAAGAGTTAGTCAGTCCAGGTGGGCTCTGCCCTGTCTTTTCCCCTCCCAATCCTTGCTGTGTTTCCCCAAGGCTTCATCCTAGGCCCCATCCTGTTCTCTCTGTTCATCAATGACCTCCACTCAGTTTGCTCGCATGCACAAATCCACATGTACACTGATGATTTGATCATCTATACTATTGGTCCCTCTACACTTGATGTAGAGACCCCTCTCCAACATAATTTTAACAGTGTGCTAAACTGATTCCAGGCTAATAACTTGAGGGGAAATATGAAAAAACAGTCTCTATGACCTTTGGGTCAAAACAGAAACTCTCAACACCCTTGTCCCTGCCCCCCACCATCTTCTCCATCCCTGACAGTTCCACCCTAGAAGTTGTATCTGCATTCAAATACCTTGGGGTATGGCTGGACAACAAACTAGATTGCTCAGTTCATATTGACACCTTTCACTTTAAGCTCCACACAAAACTAGGTGTAATGTACTGCAACAAGAAATGCCTCTCCCCTCCTGTGTATTGTGAGCTGGTCACTAATACTATCCTCCCCATACTTGATTATGCGGACATTGTTTACAGCACTGCTCCCACATTTTTCCTCACCAGACTTTACACCCTCTTATATGCCTTTTTCCACTTTGCCACAAACTCCCCATTCTGCACTCACCACTGCCCCCTGTACTCATCGCTTTCTATCCCTCCCCTTTCCCACCATTGCCAGATGCACTCCTTAGCTTTTGTTGCCAAATACTGGTTTGGACTTCTTCCTTCCGATCTTTCCTCCCTCCTGTCTCCAGCCAGTCCTTCCCCTTACCCACTCGGCTCCGGGGCATCCTGTTCTTTCTTCCTTCCCCTCCCTCACACTATGGGAGGACAGTCATCTTTCTCTTTCCATCTACCCTCCCTCTGGAACCAACATTCATCTACTTTCCAGCGAGCCATCTTCCTCCCAGTGTTCAAGTACCTGCTATGCCATGCTCTGGCTGTTCTGTGCCTCTGCCTCTAACCTCTCAACATATTAGCCCAGACTAGTCTGAACTCTGTCTCTCATTTTCTTCTTTATGCTTATGTACATTTTTATTACACAAATGTATTTGTATAACTGCACTTAGAGTTATGTATCTGGCTGTATTCATGTGTATATGTTTATGCCACTTTCCTTTTAGATATTGTTCTTATTATATCCTGTTCCCCATGTTGTACCTAGAATTGAGCCCTGGCTCAGTGTGCCTTTTCCAAGTTACCAAAAGTTTAAATAAATGAAATAAAATTTGTAGCTGTCTGTTATAGTGAGCTGTATTTCAGTGCAGTTTCTGGCTGTGCTGTGGTTAAGTGCAGACAGAGACAGTGCTGGACCTACTGTGAGGATATATGACCTACAATGAAGATAAATGTGATATTCTCACTGTAGGTCACATAACACTGAAAATATTGCCAATATCTTCCCCTTTTATATCCTCATAGGCATTACATATATATATATAGTTATACTTAATTAGTAAGTTCAGTAATTGGGCATATTAAGTAAGCCACGGTACTGCATTCTGTAGATAAACAAGTAAGTAACAAAAGTAGATTTCTCACCATTGATCCATTTAGGACTGTATGACTGATTTTTTCCAGAAACTAAATTAATTTTAAACCACTTGAACTAAAAGTATTGTCAGCAGATAGTCTAAAAACATTGTCTAGTTCCATCAGCTTTGAATTACCAAAGCTAGCATTTAAATTATTTGATGTTAGTAGTTTGGCTTGGGTATAAATCAGAATATCTCTTATAATTACTTCCAGATCATACCATGGTTTCCCAGCATAATATTTTGAATTCCTGGACTGTATGAATATTAAAGAGCAGCTAACATGTTTGGGACAAAAAGCTCATACTAAGCAACTTCCTGCCGGGGGGGAGGGGGGGCGCTATTCAGGTCATTCCTTAAAAGGGTCCTTTGGCTCACTATACTTACCTGGTTAACAAAGTAAATAAATAGATAAATTACTAAAAAATGAATAAACTCTCAACCAAAATTAAACATTTTTAGTGCAGTAATTAAATAATAACTTTTTTTAAAAGCTTGGATCATAGCTTTTGAGAACAAGCTGAGCCACCACTGAGTGCTGCATCCCAGCCTCTAAAAATAGCAATTTGATTATGTATATTCAGGAACGGGGCTGAAGGTGGACTATATTTATAACACTGAGATCAGGGGGGGATGGTATCTAAATATATATACAATATTTTTGTCTGCAGTTTTACATGTGTGGGGCTAAAATATACTCTAGCCTCATACATGTAAAACTGCAGATAAAAGTACTGCATGTATATTTACACATCCCCCTCCACCAGTCTCAATGTTTTTCATATAGCAAGTACATTTGCAGCCCCGTTCATTATTATATGTCATCAAAGTTCTATTTTTAGGCACTGCTCGATGGCAGCTCGGCTCGCACTTGGAAGTTACAAATCAAGCATTTAAATGTAAGCTATTATTTAATTACCGCACTAAAAGATTTTATTTCGGTCTAGAATAGCTCCAGGGACAGGCAGCTACTTAGTATGAGTTGCCTGCCTAATACTGAATATGGTGACAGTTGCTCTTTAAACAATATATAGAGTTCCTCTCCTGTTTTCATAAGTATAATAATAAAACATTTCCACAGATCTTATGACTCTACTCAACTTTCAGAAAATGATTGGGTTTGATCATGTTTATTAGACCATTTATCCACTAATCAGAAGAGAATATCCTATTTTCTGGAGCAGTTAAGATGCTATAGCCATCAACAATGATTTGTCCAAGGGACCATGTTTCTTGAAAGCAGATTATTTCATGTTGCACGATTAGAGCTAACCAGTCGTTATCCAGCATGTTAGGTAAAATTCTCATTATACTCCAATGCACAATGCAGTTGAACCAACTGACATGGTCAGATACTTTCCACAATTTCTATCATATCTCTGCAGAAATCCCACACTGGCCTTCCTGCAGTATAACGGTAGGGCCACAAGGGAGAATCTCTTTAGAAATATCACAACATATCTGGAAATATCTGACCAAGCCAATTTCTGCAACTCGTAAAAATTGACATATAAGAGGAATAGTTTCTAGTGTTTGTGAGTTAGCTAAAAATTAGTCATCCTTAGCCATAGTAAAATAATCCTTCCCTAGTCATGGACATTCACCAGAAGCAAGTGGTTGAAATTTATTCTGTAACAGTGTTTGTAATCTGAGGATCTCAAGCCAATTGTGGAGCATCTCCATTCTATTTATGGGAACATTAAAATTGATAGATGAGGAGATAAAAAATCATAACTGATCAAATCACTATCAGTAAGTAAAATACCCAGTATATATAAAATTAAGGCTTTCTGTCATATCTCCCTTAACAAATCTCTATCCACGTACAATCAACTTGACCCTCATTATTATATCCCTGATGTCAGTCAACCCAATATATCCAAAGATGTATTTTAAGAACATTCCTGAACAAAAATCAGACATTTTTGAAAAGAAAAAACCTTCTTAGTGTCATACAGTAGAAAGATGTATATAGCCCATGAAGAGATTACAACTGATTCTTGAGGATCTAATCTGCATGTGTATGATTACATTGAAAATTCCACTTAGTAATTACATTCGTAACTTGGCTTAAATTCAGTCCAGGATTCAAAATCAAATCATTTTGGCACATTTGCAGTTATGCAGTTGTGGCATAACAACCCTCACAAGTCCTGCATCCAAAGCTTTGAAAATCTAAGTGTATGTCTTTTACAATGCCTTTCAAATGCTTTACTATAGGTGAAAAAGAATAATTATGTAAAGAAGGAAAAGAGACATTCAAATTTTTAGACCTCCTCAGCTGAAATTGAATTCTTTAAATCATCTCTTCTGGACTCATTAGGACATTTATAAAAAAATCATTAACACTGACTGTTTTTGTTCTAAGAAGTATATACTGTAAATCTGCAGTACTCATTGGATTATTTTTTTCTAAATGGTAAATAGGACTCTATCCATTACAGTGGTCAGTAGACATCACAGGGGGAATTACCACATGTTTAGCTGATTCATTAAAAAAAAGTCCTTAACTACTTGGGGGTAGCAATGGGAGTTGAAATAGTCTTTGAAATATTTTTTTCTGAGTATTTTTTTATTTCTTTTTCACCACATCAACAACAATTTTACCATTTCTTGTACTGACCACATTAGGAAAACAAGATATAAATTTGGAATGAATAGCACTTTTTGACAGGTAAAATTATCGCTTGAAATTTCAGTAAGAATTTAAAATATCTTCAAAAAAGAACATCCAACATTTGCCCAGCTGATGGTTTTCCAATGTTATTTATTCATTCACAGGCTTGGAAGTATTTATACAGCATGTGATTCTTTAAAGATTCTGATCTACATAACCAGTATTCACAGCCTAAGAGTGTCCCACTTCTTACTGTAAGGTATACAGATTCAGTGACCAGATGCAGAGTGCAGCCTGGTGGAGTAAGTGAAGACTGCAGCATATAAGAGCCCTATGCCTTTTAATCCAGTTCCCAGAAAAGTTCAAACAGGCTACACACATCAAAGCACCACAATGCAATATCTTGGGACAAAAATATATCAAAATGAATTCTCTTGAGTAGAGGGAAACTAATTAGTAGGGTAATCAAAATAATTATACAAACACTGATTAAGTTACAAAATACTTTGAGCAAAACTGTGACCCTACATATAATAAGCCTACAGAACAAGAAAGGGGCAATATCACTTACTGCTGCCTATCTGCCAGAATATGTGATGTTCTGACTATTTGAAGAACATCCAGAAATAAGTAAAAAAAAGGCAACCCAGTGCATTAAAGTGGGATAATCCTACTACTAAACATGACTGAGGTGTTCAAAATAGCTAATACGAAGTACAAAAGTTTGTGCCAGAGCTAAAGAAGGAGACAGCCAGATCAAACACCAGCATATGGTGCCAATCCAATCCAAGGGCCCCATAAACACGCAGACCCAGCCAATGGATTTTCACCCAGCCTCTAAGAACCCCACCATGGTCCAGAGCTCCATCTCACACCCAGACCCCCAAGCATCATAAAAGATCAAATAAACCAACCAGAGCAACAACACTGACTTGCAAACAGCAGACAGGAGGAAAGAAACACAAGTAAGTTTAAACCAGATAGAAAGAGGAATTAAAATGATATAATAAAAAGTAAAATCACTGTGACACAGAATGCTACACTAATGATTGAGTACACCAACAATTAACCTAAACTCCCGAATCAGTCAATTGATGACCACCCAGCCCCCAAGAACCCTGCTATGGACTGCAGCCTAATCCAGCATCCAGGCCCCCCAAACAACACAAAAGATCAAAAAATCCAACCACAGCAATAATACAGACTGAAAAAAAAACAGACAGGAGAAAAGAAAGCACAACATACGTAAGTTTTAACCAGATGGCATGGGACTTAAAATGAAAAGTAAAATAACTGACACAAATGCTACAGTAATGATTAAGTAAACAGCAACAATTAACCCTGTAGGATCAAACAGCAGGGTAAGGCAAACAATAATAGAAAGATGGCACTTAAAAATGTAGGATTGCGAATGTTGGATCAGAGGATATACCTCTGATATTTCTAGGATGCTAAATTCAAAGAGAAAAATAAGAGAATCTGCTTCCAGTGATGCCAGCAACCAGCATGGAAGGCTAGAAGTGGAGCTCCATCCTGACCCAGCTTAAAAGCTCCAATTTTAGTATAATGCACCTGCATATTTGGATGGAATCATAGCTTGGGAAGCTTGCAGTGTGCAGGAGATTGAAAAATTATAGCTTTTCTACTCCCTCTCACATCTCATCATTCATCGAACTTCAGCAGGTAATACCTATCTGTGACATGGCAGCCAGCACTCCAGTGGCAGCAGTGCAGCCTATCAATGCCGCCATACAAAAGGAGCTCCAGGACTTCCATGCAGAAATTTGGCTGTACATGCTGAATTTAAGGACTCAGAAACAGCCCTGGAGACAAAAGTGTCTGATCTGGAGAAACATACAGCCCTTACCGACACCAGGGTTGACTGCATAGAATGGGTCCTCTTGAAGCTTATGCAGGATCAGCAGATATTAGTAGATCATTATGAAGACTAAGAAAATCATTCCCAGTGGAAAAATGTTTCAATATATGGAGTGCCAGAGGAGAAGAAGGGTGTAATATGATTTCTTTTTTATAGAACTTTTTACCTTCTGTCTTGGATATTTATTTATTTAAGAGTTTAACCAGGCAGGCATACTGAGCGACTAACCACCCATTTCCAGATGCAACCTGGGGGAAACAATGGGGAACATTCTGGCAAACAGACACACGGGTTTATGTACAGTTGAGAGGCACAAATATGAAGGACTATAGATGTTGGTAGCTAAGGTAGCCATGCAGCTTAAGTAATAGGCAGGCATGGAGACAATGCATAGAAAAGACATTTCATTGCACAAATAAAATTAAATTTAAAAGTAGGTAGTGATTTGTAGACGCTAATAGGAATGGGTACATAGTCCACAAAGTAAGGTATTGAGGCCCAGGAGGCCTTAAGGGCTACTAATGTGTAGGCCCGTTGCAGGAGCAGACAGTGAGAAAGTGTTCATGGAGGCGGGAGTTGAGGTGACTAGAATTAGTGATATGGCGGATATCTGTTGGGAGGTCATTCCATAGTTTAGGAAAGTAACTAAACGCAGCCTGACCCATAGTGGTACGCATGCAAGGGATATGGAAGTGCCTATTATCTGAGTGTCGCAACGAGTAGGCCGCCCTGGGTTGAGTAGTTAAGGTGGAATTCAGGTAGGGTGGGAGGGTATGGGACCAGAATTTAGCAGCAACACCTGAGCAGTGGATTTGTCTGTGGGCTGAGAGTGAGGGAAAGGCCAGAGAGCTACAAAGGTCACAGTGGTGCATAAGTTTAGGTCATTCCAGTATGAAGCACAGAAGGAATGAAAGAGTGTGTCCAGGCTGGTCAGAGTGGAGGGTGAGGTGGTGCCATAGACTACATCCCCGTAATCAAAGATTGGAAGTATCATTTTTTGCACTAGTTTGCGCCTGACCAGGGTAGGCAGGCAGCCTTTGTTATGATGGAGGGCCCCCAGTTTAGGAAGCAATTTTTTGTGAAGGGAGTCTATGTGAATTGAGTAGTCTAGATATTGGTCGAGCCAGACGCCGAGGTAGCCGAACGAGGTACAGGAATCTAAGGGGGTAAGATCCAGGGTTAGGAAAGGGGGGCGGATGGTGAGTCGGGAGAGCCGAGGTTGCAAGCCAAAAGTTAGGGAGATTGTTTTTTTTGCATGTAAGAAAAGCTGATTCGATTTGAGCCAAAGTTGAACAGCATTGAAATCCTGCTGCAGTTGGTCATGCACTGTATCTGCAGATGGGCCAGTGTTGTAAAGCACAGTATCATCTGCATACATGTGTATAGCAGAATGGGGGCATACTTGCGGCAGTTCATTCAGGAAAATTGAGAAAAGGATAGGGCCCAGGACTGAGCCTTGAGGAACACCCATGGTGATGGGGAGGGGGGACGATGTGCTGGGGCCGATTCTCATGGATTGCTGTCTGCCATGCAAGTACACCAGAAACCAGTTAGTGGCATGGTCGGATAGGCCAGCAGCCTTGAGTTTGCCCAGTAGTAGTGTATGGGAGACAGTATCAAAGGCTTTGGCTAGACGGATGAAAATAGCCGAGGTGATATGGCCTTTATCCATACCTGAGAGGATGCCATTTGTGACTCTTAATAGGGAGGTGACAGTGGAATGAGATTTTCGGAAGCCTGATTGGTAAGAGGTGAAGAAAGAGGACTCGACTAAGAACTGGGAGAACTGAGCAAGGACAAATTGTTCTTGTATTTTTGCCAGAGAAGGGAGGAGGGAGATGGGCCGGTAGTTCCCCGGGGAGGAGGGGTCCCCCTCCTTTTGGTAGAGGGATGACAGTTGCCATCTTCCATGCTGAAGGAATTGTTGATGTAGCGAAGGAGAGGTTGAGCAGCTCAGCTATCGGTGTGGCAATAGCAGGGGCCGAGAGCTGGAGTAGTCTGGAGTCCATGCCTGAGGGACATTTACCCTTGTTGGGGTTTAGGTTACACAGCACATGGTAGACTTTGGTTGGGGAGACAGGTCAGAAGGAGAAGGGGGGGGAGGTGTGCTGGGAGGTGGAAGCAGTAGTTGCCTTGAGTGGGGAAAGAGGTAGGCTCTGAACCAGGGAGGAAGCACTGCTGGTGAAGAACGTGTTGAAAGCTGAGGCAACTTCAAGGGGGTCGGAGACAGCTGTGCCTAGGTTGGATAGGGCTAGGGTAGGTGGTTGTACAGGCGTGGATAGGAGGGATTTAATAGTTTTCCAGAATTTGGTCGGGTGATTAAGATTTGTGCTAAGGGCCAGTGAAAAGTAGTTCTGTTTAGCATGTCTGATCGATTTCATGCAAGAGTTACGAAGGGCTCGGTAAGATAGGAAGGCTTGATGGGAGTTAGTCGATTTGAACTTTTTCCATGCCTGGTCCCTGGTGCGGCATTTGCTGATGATATCAGCGGAGATCCATGGGAGGTGGGAGCCCCTTACTCTAGTTTTTTTATGCGGATCATGTAGGTTCCAAATATGCAGGAAGCTATTTTGGAAGTAGTCAAGTGCAAGGTCAATTGAAGAGGCCCTAGAGATGAAGGACCAGTCCACCAAGGACAGATCCAACAGGAGTGATGTTAGAGAGAGTGATTTGAAGGACCTGGCTAGAATGGTCCGGCAGGGAGGATTGAGGGGTTTATGTACTTTTCTGACTAGGCATACCATATGGTGATCACTTAGGGAGTCTGGGAGTAAGCCTGCTCCTATAGTCCTATGGGGGTGTGTGGTCAGTGCCCAGTCGAGAAGGGAGTGGTTGAGTGTTTTTAGGTTTAGCCTGGTGGGTTGGGAAATTTGTTGTGTGAGGTTTAGGGCATTTACTTTGGAGCGTAGCTTGGCACAGTCATTTGCTAGCCAGTTGTAACTGAAGTCGCCTAGGACATAGAGTTCTCCTGTTGCGGCAGTGGATTTTAAGTTGGTCAGGTGATCCAAAATGCACAGTATTGGGGTGTTAGGGGTGCAGTAGGATCCTGCTACATACACTGGAGCAGAGAAGGGCAGAGCAATTTTGACAGTTAGACACTCAATTTGTGGCGAAGGAGTAGGGGTGGGGACCAGGGTGAACTGATGTTTGACGGAAATAAACATGGCTAGGCCACCCCCCCTTTTTTTACCCATTAGGTCTTGCCTAATTAGGGAGTAACCTGGAATAGCAACAGAGGAATCAGGGTGTTGGGGTTTGAACCAAGTCTCAGAGAGTATGAGGATGTCTGGGCGAAGTGATAGGGTGGATAGTTGGAGTTCTGGAATTTTTTTGAGGACACTGCATATGTTTAGGTGCATTATTTTTAGTCCCTTTGGTAAGGCCAGAGGGGTTGGTGCTGTCGAAGTGGTAGGACCTGGGTTAGTTTCAATATCCCTTGCTAAAAGTAGGAGCAGTAAGGCAAGCTGTAAGAACCTGAACCGATGGGTCCTGTATGTGCGATGGCTTTTATGTGAGTGAGGTACTGAAGGGAGTTGATCAACCTTGAAACAGCGTAGCACATACAGTCTTGGTGAGAGAGAAGAGGGGAGAATGGTTGCTCCTATTAGCCAATTGTGGGAGTGTGGGTGAGCACATTTGCTCTAGGATTGAATTAACTAGGTGGAGATGAGACAGTGGTTGCCTTAGGGGGCATGAGGTTGGGGGGAGAGAGGCTACTGGCAGTCCCAGCAAGAGTAGAGAGAGAGCTGGAAGTGCCATTGTTAAGCTGCAGCAGGGAGATCTGTTCAGTGTAGCGGCCACTAGTGGAGCAGGCAGATAACCTTCAAATGGAAAAGTGGGCTGATTGTTTTTTATGCCCACACGATCACGTGACACTCCCTATAAATCTACGAGCCGACTAAGGGTGGTGGTGGGGAGCTGGCGCACAGCACCAGCGGGGCTTACACCATGCAGCAACCGGAGCACACAGACCGGAAAAATGAGCACTCAGTCAAAAGCCAGTAAGCTCTTCCTCGCGTACCTTAATTCCCCTTCGATTCCTGCTGTGTCCTGGGGGGAGGGTCGGCGCTGGTCCGCGACCCCACGCCTGAGGCTGTCCGACTTGCTGGGAGGGCTGGCGGCTTCGTAGCCCTCACAGCTACCAGCTGTGGAGGAGAAGAAAGACCCAAGGTTAAGTAGGGATGCAAGGAGGCATGGCGATAGTAAAGGTAGGTTAGGTGTGGGCTGACTAAAAAGGAAAGTGGTGCAAGGTAGCAAAACAGGAGAGCTGAAGTAAATGCAAGAAATGGTGTGAGAGGTAGAGGGGAAAGGCACAGAAAGGGAGCTTTGCTGGAGGGGTAATTGCACAATGTCACTGTCTGCCCAATATCAGTTTAAATCAAGTTAGCACCGTTTGTAGTATTTTTTTATAGTTTTTATCCGTTAGGCTAAGTTAAAACAGCTTGGTTCCTATGTCTATGAATTGCAAGTACAATTATAAGGCAAAAAACAACTGAAGCCAAAAACTATGCCCCTAGGTCAGTTACTGCTTCACTGAGCCCTATAGAGGTCTCCTTGCTAGGCAGTGCTAACATTATTTGAAACATTATTTGAAAAAGGTGCCAAAAGTTCAAACTGAGTGGCCACCTGCACCAGCAGGGCTTACACCACGCAGCAACCGGAGCACACAGACCGGAAAAATGAGCACTCAGTCGAAAGCCGGTAAGCTCTTCCTCGCGTACCTAATTCCCCTTCGATTCCTGCTGTGTCCTGGGGTCGGCACTGGTCCGCGACCCCGCACCCTAGGCTGTCCGACTTGCTGGGAGGGCTGGCGGTTTCGTAGCCCTCATGGCTACCAGCTGTGGAGGAGAACAAAGACCCGAGGTTAAGTAGGGATGCAAGGAGGCATGGCGATAGTAAAGGTAGGTTAGGTGTGGGCTGACTAAAAAGGAAAGTGGTGCAAGGTAGGAAAACAGGAGAGCTGAAGTAAATGCAAGAAATGGTGTGAGAGGTAGAGGGGGAAAGGCACACAAAGGGAGCTTTGCTGGAGGGGTAATTGCACAATGTCACTGTCTGCCCGATATCAGTTTAAATCAAGTTAGCACAGTTCGTAGTATTTTTTATAGCTTTTATCCGTTAGGCTAAGTTAAAACAGCTTGGTTCCTATGTCTATGAATTGCAAGTACAATTATAAGGCAAAAAACAACTGAAGCCAAAAACTATGCCCCTAGGTCGGTTACTGCTTCACTGAGCCCTATGGAGGTCTCCTCGCTAGGCAGTGCTAACATTATTTGAAACATTATTTGAAAAAGGCGCCAAAAGTTCAAACTGAGTGGCCGCAAGCGCCAGCAGGGCTTACACCACGCGGCAACCGGAGCACACAGACCGGAAAAACGAGCACTCAGTCAAAAGCCAGTAAGCTCTTTCTCGTGTACCTTAATTCCCCTTCAATTCCTGCTGTGTCCTGGGGGGGGGGGTTGGCGCTGGTCCACGACCCCGCGCCTGAGGCTATCTGACTTGCTGGGAGGGCTGGCGTCTTTGTAGCCCTCACGGCTACCAGCTTAATTCCCCTTTGATTCCTGCTGTGTCCTGGGGGGGGTCGGCACTGGTCCACGACCCCGCACCCGAGGCTGTCCGACTTGCTGGGAGGGCTGGCGGCTTTGTAGCCCTCACGGCTACCAGCTGATATAGCTGATCTTCACTCATTACCGATAGAATAGGTGCATCGAGCTCTCATAGCCAAACCCTCCAGCTCTACCTCATGCCCTAGATACATTGTGCTCCATTTCTATTTTGCAATAAAGCATACCTACTAACACAGGCTTGGCAAAAGGGGGTCATTATCTACAAAGGACACAGGCTGTAGTTTGACTATGACTATTCAACTGTACGGTTGGCAAAGCTTACAGCCCTGTTTTGCGCTTCTTAAAATCTCACAACATCAAGTTTGCTACCCCCTATCCAAGCCAGCTGGGTATACATTTTCCAGATGGCTCTCAAACCTTTGAGGACCCTGAGGCAGCAGTCCAGGAGCACCATTCATGGAAACATGATATTTCAGCGGATCCTGTGGACTCAGCTGACTCCATGAAAAACAGACTCTCCAAAGAGACTCCTAGATGAAACTATCCCCTCACAATAAAAAGAGATGAATTGAGTCAGCATTAAATAAAATTAAAGCTTTACTCCAGTCCTTTCATTGTGAGGAGCCTGCACGATAGTTACTGTACCAGCCTATACTGGTGATGGGAAGAGCTTCATGTCCTTACTGGCTATAGCATACCTTACTATTCTAACAGTTTCTATTTAGGAGTGCTTCATTATTTGGTCAAGCAGATTTATTTTTTCAGATGATACTGGCATTTAAATTTGTTATATTTAGTGTCTCTGATCATATTTTCAGTTTTAGCTCCAATAAAGCTTGTTTTCCTCAGCAGCTATGGTACACTATAGTTATCGCATGGTTCATACTTAGGGCTAATTTACTTGCCTAGACTAATAGTTTTATTTTTCTAAGCTGATCATACCCTTACAATATGCTTTATTCACTGTTTTTGTAGGTGATCAGATTAGTGATTTTTTTGTTAAGGTTACAGGCTGCTTGGATTTACTAGGATGGATGCTTTTTGATCATTTCTTTTATGTCTGGAGTGCCATTGAATCTGAGTTCCACTTCGGCTGGTACTTTTCGGTTTCTTCATTAACTTCCTTCTGTCTTTATATCATATCTCTTTGGTTTTTTTTCTTTTTTCCTTAAACACTTTGATCTATTCCATGCCTACAGGGTTTACAATTTACCAAAACAGTCATTCTCCTCCTCACCCTCCTGTTTCTTCTTTTCTTTCCTATTCTTCCTTTTCTTTCTTTTTTCTCTCTTCATATATATGCGGCAGCATAAACTATCTTTCTCGTGTGCCTGTCATCTTTGCTTAGAGAGAGCAGCTTTCATATGTTTTATGTTTAACTGAGTCAGATACAAGACCCAGAAGTGAGGGAACAAATTTCATTATAACTACGGCTCGGTCTTTTTCTGTTTGCCAATTGTCCCATTTGTTTCCTGCTTTTACTTCTTTCCATTCCTTCTATCTCTGAATGGGGCACAGATTTCATTTCTTTTTTCTTGTGTAGCCTCTTTTTATTAAATTTGTTTTGTTTCAATAACTCGTTTCTCTTATGGACTTTGACCTTATTTTATTTTTCATATACCTAGCTGCTGTGACAATAGTGGTCAGGGATTTTCTTTCTTTACTTATACTGACACCTAGTGGCCATGGAGACCATACTGCTCTTTTACTTTCTCCTACTATTTAATATATTTCCAGCTCCTTATATTATAATCCTTTCTTTTTTCCTACTATGGAACTATGTAGACCTACTACCCTCTACTCCCCCCCACACTCCTTTGTTTATT
Organism: Neoceratodus forsteri; assembly: GCA_016271365.2. Classification (NCBI taxonomy): domain Eukaryota; kingdom Metazoa; phylum Chordata; order Ceratodontiformes; family Ceratodontidae; genus Neoceratodus; species Neoceratodus forsteri. The sequence goes on along the minus strand of CM028129.1, from coordinate 812,397,229 downwards.
GTTGTTTTTAATCTATTTATTTATTTCCAACTGTGTAATGAGCATATAATATAGGAAAATACAAAATCACATATGCCCCCACAATGCAAAGCATCATGGGCTGCATATGCAAATCACCACAGAATGTTATGCTGGTCCAACTTTAAGCAGAATTGCATGGTGCCGAAAGGCCTCTCACACAGTTTGCAAAGGGTGCTAACAGAAGACATAGACACGTGTTTCGTCCTACCAGGACTCATCAGTATGCCTTGTCTGTTTGACACCCCAGTGGACTGGACCAGCTACCCTAGAGGCAGTGTGCCTTGGATATATTGTGGTGAACCCATTAAAATAAAAAACTATTTAAAAGACAAAGAACCTCTGTGCGCAAACACTGAGGCAAGGGTTACCCCAAAGGGCATTTGGCTGGGAAGCCAAGTTTCAAGAAAATACAAAATCACATATGCCCCCACAATGCAAAGCATCATGGGCTGCATATGCAAATCACCACAGAATGTTATGCTGGTCCAACTTTAAGCAGAATTGCATGGTGCCGAAAGGCCTCTCACATGTTTGCAAAGGGTGCTAACAGAAGACATAGACACGTGTTTCTGTCCTACCAGGACTCATCAGTATGCCTTGTCTGTTTGACACCCCAGTGGACTGGACCAGCTACCCTAGAGGCAGTGTGCCTTGGATATATTGTGGTGAACCCATTAAAATAAAAACTATTTAAAGACAAAGAACCTCTGTGCGCAAACACTGAGGCAAGGGTTACCCCAAAGGGCATTTGGCTGGGAAGCCAAGTTTCAAGAAAATACAAAATCACATATGCCCCCACAATGCAAAGCATCATGGGCTGCATATGCAAATCACCACAGAATGTTATGCTGGTCCAACTTTAAGCAGAATTGCATGGTGCCGAAAGGCCTCTCACAGGGTTATGGATTTTTGAATATGAGTCCCTTAGCCTGAATTTATTTATTTTATTTTCTTGGCACATTTGTGTTTATATGGTGGACCCTGCATCCAATATTGTGTTCCTTTTGGAGCATTTGGGTCATTAATTATCAGAGACACCTAGAGGTAAGGTGGATAGGCTATTTACCTATCCCAGCTGAACCCTTGCCCCCCCCTTTTCTTGTCCTAGTCTGGCCTTGAAGTGACCTTTTTTGTTTTTATCCACCAGGCTTTAGATTTAAATGCAGGCTTCCTCAGCACTAGATCTTGTATAGTTTGGTACCTTAATCTGGATTGGAACTGCCAGTCTGCATTTGAACAACTTTCCTATATTGAACAGCCTAGGAGCATTCAAGTCAAGCCACTTAAAGGACTAATGGCATTAGTAGGCTTTAAAACTTTAAAACTTTGAGGGCCAAATATTCAAAACTTTGCGCCAGGCAAAAACCGTTTGCGCAGGTTTAGCGCGGGATTAGCGCGGGTCTATTATATTCAAAAGGCCAATGGCATGGCGGGCAAACTGCATTAGCGCGGGCAAAATTATAATGTATGTAAGGGGCAAACTGCATGAATACAGGTGCAATGCTATATTCAGCGACAGCACCGTGCTAAGTGGTTTTGCGGCTTGTACGACATAGCGGCGGTGCATTACCGCCAGGAAAAGCTTGTCTTAAACCTGGGCAATCAGCTTTCGGCGAACACTATGGCTTTGGCGCAGTGTTTGGTAGGTTTTGTGCGGGTTTTGCACAACCCTAACAAATAAATATGACACATAGATAAAGCCAAACATAGAGGAAGCATGCTGTTAACTGATGGCATCACAATGATGCCATCATCTGCCACCAGTCCCAGCCATGCCAGGCAGTAAGTGGTGACCCTGCCACCAGTGGACAGCATAGCAGTGTGGCCATACAGCACACACCTGTGGACCGCACTTCTGTGAACACCAACAGATGCCAGCACACACATCCAGCACTGTGGGCATGGAGGATGTTGAGGGGAGCATGTATGGGTGGAGAGGCTGTGCTACGGACCAGGTGTGGCCACAAGGCTGGGACACATCATGCAGTGTACATGGGCCAGTATTGGGAATACCCCAACACCAGTGTGCCTTTCGGATAATATATGCCCCCCTGGCCACATACCACACAGCTGTACAACTGCCATAGCACACAAAGCCAGAAATGTACATGTCACTGTGAGCAGCCATCCCACAGGTGCAGCATCTGTGGGTCACACAACAGCGTAACAGTAATGTCCAGTGTCAGTAAACACCCGCAGGTTGGGCCTCTCACTGTGTATAGTGCAGTCATCATCACTGCCCTACACACCATAGGCATTGCTGTGTCCACACACTACTGGCCCCCTTGCTACTGTAGTTTCTGCTGTGCACTGTAGCATGCCCTACAGTGTGATAGTTGCATGCAGCACCACTACCACCTGTGCCTATGCTGTCTTGTCCCCTGGGGTACAATATGCTATGCTATGCTGTACTGTTTACATGTAGCCTGCAGCTATCATCGTGCACTGCCAGACTGACCTACAGGTGGAGCTGCGGTTGGACCTGGTCAGCCCCTGTACTTCCAGACTGACCTACAGGTGGCTCTGTGGGACCCTGCAGTAACGCTGGGCAAACTGCATGCAAATCAGGGTATAATGAGATACTAATCTGGTTGTTTGCCCAGAGACTACCTAAGTAGGCTCATTTGCATGGCACTTTTGAAGATGGCACATTTTAGCTCCGGGCAAACGAGTTTGCACCGGGCTAACTGCTTAGCTCTGCGCTAATGCCGTGCTAATGTGTTAGCATGGTGCTAACGGTACGGGGAATATTATACAGTTTTGATCACTGTTCTTTCACATCTGCTGCTTCCTGCAGCTGTACTGGGTCCATGCATTTGCTGGCACACACATTTTCCATGTAGTTCGTCTGTACTTGCCCTCACGTTGCTGTGCACTGTGTTGTTGTTGTGGGTTGCACTTCCTGATTGCTTTATTCAGTGCTGTCTTATTCCAGGGCTATGTTTGCCCTGCACTCCCAGCCCAGTTTACATGGCCTCATTACCATGCTATATTCGGTAGCTGTTTGCCCTGGGCTATTCCTTTTGAATACAGCTTGCTCTGTGCTCCGGGCTAAGTTTGCCCGCCAGGCAGTGCTAATTTTGCCCCAGGGCAAAGTTTTGAATATCTGGCCCTGAATGTTTTTGTTTTCCTGCCCTTTTAAGATTTAGTTGAGTTTTTTTTTTTATTGGAGTGTTAGGGACAGTTCCCCTCATGTTTTTCTCCTTTACTGTAAGTTTAACCTCGACTTAGTTTTGAACTGGACCAGGGGGGCTATGGGCCAGCTTTGTTCCGCCCTTGTAACATCTTTCCACCTTTGGACATTACTGAGGAGCCATGATTTAAACATGGCTTCCTGACTTGGAAGCTCACTATGGGTTATATTACACTTTATTATGGCACTGGTTAAATTGGAGTTTGGCTACTGCCAGGTTGGCAGCTTGAATTTTGGTTCTGTACGCAGTTACTATAGCAATCTTATCTGGAATGAACAATTTATAAAAATTTCACTTCACTACTGGTATATTAGAATTGGAATTAATGCACTGGCGTTTCCATTTTCATGAGGGTGCTTATGTGTTAAGGCTTTTTTATTTTCTGGTTGACCCAGGATAAAGCCATTTCAGTAAATATGAGCATAACTTTGCATTATGGAATCCTACACTAAGGTACTGTCCTACAATGTGAACGGGGTTCATAACCCTGTGAAGTGGGTCTGCCTTTTACAGTTTTTCTAGCAACAACGTGCTGATTATCATATTTCTCCAAGAAACCCATCTGACAGCAGAATAACATAAAACATTTTCAAAATTTGGATTTAGTTAAGTATTTTATTCTTCCCATAAATCAGGTCAATGTCAGGGAGTTTTATCCATTTTTTAGCATGGCCTCCTATTCAATCTCTGTGCTTTGTTTGCTGATGAGGCTGGCCGTTATGTTATTGTTACTGGCACTTCACATGGCAGACACATCACCTTGGCAAACAATTATTTTCCCCCTGGTACAAACCATAGAGTTCTGCCCTCCATTTTCTCTGTATTACAGGATAATTTATATTGGTAACTTATTTGGGGAGGTGACTTGAACTTTACCCTAAACCCTGACCTAGATAGTTCCAACCCAATGTCTTATCGTTGTTCCTTATTTCAAAAATATTTGTGTGGAACCATATGTCAATTAAGAATTCTTGATACATGGTGTCATCTCCCCTCATTATAAAGAGGTTATACTCACAATTCCTTTTGACATGTAAGTTACGCTAGATTAGACTATCTTTTCACCACTATTGAACATGTCGACACCTTTCATGATATTCAGCATAGATCATTACATTTATCAGTCCATACCCCACTATGTGCCCTCTTCTCATTAGGAAAACCTCCCTGACAAACCCTCTGGCAACTGCATCCAGGTCTTTAATCCACTGCACGCTGCTTGAGAAGTTAGAAAGCCAAGTTTCTAAACACCTAAAGGATAATAATACTGAGACTGTTACACCAAGTATTTTATGGGACAAGCTTAAATCAATACCATGTGGCACTATCATCGCAGACACCTCAGTACTACACAAAGAATGGGAACATAAAATACAGCCACTTCAACACACCCTTCATACATTACAGATGTTCCTTATGCAGGGAGATACCTCTATCCATTCAAAACTACTTGAGACTAAAACCTAGCTTCATAAATTACTCAAACAAAAAGTACAGCATGCCCTATTTTATCTAAGACAATGATGCTATGAGGGTGGTGCCCCGGGTGCTCGCTTGATGGCTTGGCTACTTAGATCCCATAAGGTGGAAGGTACTGTTCCTAAGCTCAATCACCCAAAAACAGATACACTTACCCACAATGGATCTTAGATCTTATCGCTTCTCCGCCTTTTGGCTAAGATCAAGCGTGGTTCTGAGAGCTTGAATATTTTCAGGACTAACTGCTCTACCTTATATACACTTGAAGTCTCCCAGCCCTCTGAACAACAAATCCATGTGTTTCTAAGTCAGGCCCATCTATCTTCACTTTTCCCTGGACAGGCTGAGGAACTCATCTCTCCAATCACCATGGAAGAAATTCTTCAAGGCATCAAATCAGCGAAAGCAGGCAAGTGTTCAGGCCTCAATGGCTTTCCTTTAGAGTTTTATAAAATTCCTTCTTTAGGAATCCTTTTGACTCTGTTGCTCTCTCAGCTTTATTGTTCCTTTCAGGATGGGGATACCCTACCACACTCATGACAATATGCTGTTATAGCTGCTCTCCTGAAACCGGGTAAAGATCTTACCCTACCAGCCTCCTATCATCCTATTTCAAGCCTGAATTTTGATTACAAATTATTGAGGTCTATTTGAGCACTGCAACTTGAGGACCTCCTCCCCTCCTTGCTGGATTGAGACCAAGTTGGTTTAGTACATAAGCAACAAGCCCATGACAATGTTCATAGAACCCTACTTCTATTAGATTATGTACAGTACATCATTGTTCAATCACCCTGATTCTGGCCAGCTTAGACATTGAGAAGGCCTTCGACCATGAGTCCTGGCCTTTTTTATGGGCTATATTAAATGTATATGGTTTCCTTTCAGAATTTTTAAATCTCATGCAATCTCTATCATTCTCCCTCAGCTTTAGTTAAAATCACTGAAATGGTTTCTTAGCCCTTTATTTTAGGGAGCAGTACCTAGCAGGGATGCCCTCTCTCTCCGATATTATTTGCTTCATATATAGAGCCATTAGCCTCCTATATCTGACAATCCCCTAACACACAAGGTATCCCTCTGGGTGGGCGGGACTATAAAATGGCATTGTTCACCAATAATATTTTGCTTACAGTAACTGAACCAACTACTTCCTTTCTGACAATTTCTGAAATCTTAGCCAGATTTGAGTATATTGCTGGTTTTCATTTAAATAGGTACAAAATGGAGGTATTAGCTTTTAACTATACTTCTCCTCCCCAGATTAAAGATTTATTTAATGTCCATTGTAATTGAAATTCCTTAAAATACCATAGTGTATATCTCACTAAACATCTGGATCATTTAGAATTACTCAGTTATGAGCTCTTGACAACAGCAGTGGCAGAGTCAGTGGTCTTTGTTAAATCTTTCTTTTTTTGCAGAGAGTAGAAGTCATCTGCTCTAATACACTTCCAAGGATACTATTTTATTTACAAACTCTTTCTCTTTTTCCTGCTAATTCATACATCTGGGATTGGCATATATTAATATCTTGTTTCATCTGGAAAGGGCACAGGCCTAACATTAGATTCTCACTGTTACAACTTTCCCTAGCACAAAGTGTGATAAATTTTCCCAGCCTCTGATTTTATGCCCTAGCATGTCAGCTTGGTATGTATACTTTGTCTCTGGACTTCAACAAATTACCAAGCTTATTGGAAGGACATTAAATTTTTCATTAATTGAAAGATTCATTCACATATCTGGACTGAGTAGTACAGTATGGGCTGCACGCCCATTGGCTCATGCCGAACCAATGGGCGTGCCCCATCCAACTGTCAGTTGGTGGGCGGCGGGGCAGCAGGCGGGTGGGGTGCTGCCGCCGCCTGCTGATGGGGGGGAGCGGGGCGGTGGGGCTCAGTGGGCAGATAGAGAGGGGGGTACACTAGACCACCAGGGTAGTAGGGGTATTTTATGAGTTACAGATGCCCACGATTGGGTAGTGATTGGTCCACTGGACCACCAGGGATATTGGATGTGGGGGGTACTATACCGATGCCCGCGATCAGGCACATAGAGGTCCACTGGACCACCAGGGATATGGGGGGGGCTTATTCTCTACACAAATGCCCATGATCAGGCACATACAGGTCCAGTGGACCACCAGGGATAACGGGTGGGGTTATTCTCTGCACAAATGCCCACAATTGGGCACATAGCGGTCGACTGGACCACCAGGGATATTGGATGTGGGGGGTTCTTTTACATGAATGCCTGCAATCGGGCTGCAGGGGGTGTCGGTCCCCGATGGCTGCTGTCTGGCAGGGTGCCAGGCGCAAGTCGTCGGGGATCGGCACACCTGCATGCTAATGGCATGCAAATGGGGTCATAATGAGATGCAAATGGCCCCCTGTGCACCTTGGTATAAATTATGGCCCCATTTGCATGTCCCCTTTTGAATATCACAGGTGTTGTGCATGGCGCAATGGCATTTGCGCTAGCGCATCTCCATGCTCCACTCTGGCCAATTGCGCTAGCGCAGTGCCACTGCGCGATGCACAGTGGGGGTGGCCAGGATGCGATATTCAAAGCTGCTGCACCATAGCGCAGCTCTGTTGAATATCACCCAGGCCACACTCCTGCGCAACAAAGTTGAGCTGCGCCCAGGCTTGTGCCACAGCCTGGTGCAGTTTGAATATCCAGGCCTATATGTTTAAAACGACTTCTGTCACCTATCATAATTTTAATGTTTTCACCTTTTTAAATTAGTCTGTGTTTTTATTGGAATAAAGGGAATGGGTACATTGATTCTGAATGAGAATGAACTAGGGTTAGCAAACATAATGGGCTAGTGACTACAGCACAGGGTTGTGATTAAAGGGAAACTGGAAACACAGGATTAAATCCAACCAGAGATACTTTTAAGTTATATGGCATTTGCAAGTCATACACATAGTGCTCCCTCGATTTTTTGTACTTCCTTTATTTGCCAAACTCACTATCTGCCAGCTTTTTCCTTTGCAACAATCATAGTCCATGTTAATTCCTTGAGTTTCCATCACCCTCAGTGTCCAGGATCGGCCACCATCAAACTTGGCACATTATCATTTCCCTCAATGTTAAATATCATCCACTACCCACCAGACCAGGTGTGAATAGCGCATTAGAACATTGGTCCTTAATCACTTAAAATCCTTTGCTGAGGCAGTCTTTCACAAAACTTATTGGTGCCACAGAGACTGAAACAACTGGTGGAAACAAAGGTGCAACTTACCTCATTCACCAAAATGTAGCACTAGTAAGCCCTCTTTGTGAGTGGTAGGTTAAGGTTTCAATGTATACATGCTTTAATTCTAATGGATATTGATTCAACTATCTAAAGTTATGGGGTGAGCCTGTTGATAATGAACTAGAATGTGCTTCTGAGGAGTTGGTCACAGTGATCCCTCACTTGACAATCCACTACAGTATGTACATGTTCATACACTGGGCCTGCAGTAAAAATCTACTAATATTCCTTCTGGGAACAAGCTAATAAAATAAGTAAAATATGTCTGAACAATTACCTTCAAATAAACAAAATCTTTTTTTTTTTTCAACTCTATTTACAGCCCTGCTGACTAGTGAATGATGTACCTCCCTATCAGTCCCTGAACTCATTCTCCCAGCAACCTCCACCAGGCTGCCTGTACTGGTGGCTGTAGCTTGCCCCTATGGTGGGGTTCCCCCAGAGGGTAGAGGAAGAACCAAAATCTACCAGAGGCCCCTGACAAGGTATACATTTTGGGCATCATCTGGGAGACAGTCCAGGGGCTTCACGGAGTTCTGTTTTTTGGTTTCACCAGGAGCATGGATGTACAATGATGTCAGCACAGGACATGCGCACTCTCACAGCCATCCCACAAATGTCTGACATCACCCTGCAGTGCCAAGTGGTCCTGGCTGTTGGACACCCAGCCTCTGCTGGGTGTTGCTAGTATGCTGGGAGACCACAACCCTCCCCCCCCAGAGGTAGAGAGATGTCCATAGGATGCTCATCCAACTTCTCCCAGGCCAATCTTCTGATGCACCTTGCTTGCTTCGAATATGGATCGTCAGTGACGTAGGCAGTAGTGCTTCTGCTATGCCAGTGGGCTAGATAATAAAAACAGTGCAGCCAAAAAACCAAAAAAATTCAAAAACTAAATGCATCACAGACTATGGTATGATGTAATGAATTTATATTGGTGTAATGCATGTGCGTGGAGGTGCACATATGTACCATAGCTCCAGATGGGGTCTCCTCCTCCCTCCTCCCTCCTCCAAATGGCCTAGCACTGAAGTTCTTCAGAGAGGCACCGCTTCTTTGGCCTCCACTAGAGGGCAGCCAAGCTCCAAGGTACCTACAACCTCTATCCCCGAGGTAGAGGGCTGCCTGTCGGCTGCCAGCTCTAGTCCTCTTCCTCCCCCTGGCCAACCTCAGATGACCCAGGCTCGTTCCCAAACCCGAGTCGCCGGCTTGGCGCGAGGTGTGGTGTGCAGCACCTCAACCCTCTGTGCCACCAGGTCGGTGCCATATTTAAACAAATATAACTGGCGTTATTTTCAATACAGTACCTTAATTTTCTGCCATCCATGATTATCTTCCAATTTTTTCTTGCACTGAAGTGGGTGGATAATAGTGGGAGTACTGTACATAGATACAAAGATGGTACTCAGTAGGACAAAAAAAGAATAAAAGTTCATCATTTCTGGTCTACTGTTCCTACCCTAAATTCCACAATCCTTTCAGATCTTTTGGAGCCCCTGCCCTCCCTTTTGCTTTTAATTACCTTCTTGTACAAATCTCATTGAGTTTGAACCAAGATAGTTCCAGAAGTTATCACATTATCAGGTAGATTGTTTCACTTATCCATCTTCACCTCTGTAAAGAATATATTTTTTCAAGTCCTTCCTAAAGTTTTCCCCACCTAGTTTGAATTGGTGACCCCTGATGACTGCGTTACTTCTTCAAGGATAAGTAATCTTTGCTGATCCTCTCAAAGTCCAAAAACCTTTGAAAATGTGGGCTGCAAGTTCAGTTATACAGAAGAATCAAACACCTCAAACTTCAGGTGTTGGAGTCTTTTGGACTGTGGTGAATTTTTTGGGGAAATATATGGACTTTTGGTTTCACTGGTTGCTCTAGTTGAATGGTGCAAATCAGACAAACCAGTCAAACCATGAACTGCAATTTGCTCCTGAAACAGTTAATTAGGGCACAATGTGAGTCATGGCCTTATTTCAGGGCTAGACTCAGCTCCACCATGTAAGCCAGCAAGAAAATTCAACTGCATGCTCTTCACCTGGCTGCTAGTTAGCTTAGGCAGGACTGTGATTCACTTCTAGTTAGATTAAATGCTAGGAAAGTTGGCAAAGCAAAGACAATTTAAAAAAAAGTTCAACCTACACTAGTTCTGCAACAGCAGGACAGTTGAAAGTGGTATATTTCAGAGGAAAAAGAGCAAAAAAAATGAAAAGACAGGCTGAGCAGCAGTATTGCAGCAGGCCTCTGGGACCAGGGACTTGCCTGAGAGGGGAGACCCAGGAGACACTGGAGTCTGGAAGAGGAGTGTGCTTGTGGTTGTGCATTGGGCAGATGGGGCATGACATGGTAGTCTGCCAGTGTCCACTTGTTACCTAATCTCAGCAGTGCAGCAGACATTTTTTTATTGCAGGACTAGTATTACAAGGGCATTTCAAAGGAATACAAACAGATTATGGCTGAAGTCCCTGGCAGAAGCCTGAGATTTATTTAGAGGGAGTTACATTTATTTACTAATTTTACTGGGCAGTAAGTATCTGCCAGCTGGCAGCAGGACAGTGCCTGGCCACTGGTAGTTGCATCTTGGTGGCATTCCATACAAAAATGTAAATAATTCTTAATTCATGTTTGCAACTTCATGTTTCTTTTTGTGGCAGTTTCCAAACTCTCTAAATTTGCTCAAGTTGCAGGCTCGCTTGTAGCAGTTTCTTCTACCACCTCCTGAGTCCTGAAGCAGCTTTTTGCTGCCTGAATTGGGCAGTAGGAAAGGCAGCAAGTGTGTGCCAGCTGGCAACATGCCAGTACCAAGATCCTGATTGCTGGCACCTTAGTGGGACTCCATAAAAAATATTTTTTTCTTTTTGTGGTATTTTTCAAATAGAAAGTCTTAGTCTTCACATTCCCCCAACTAATTCCTGAAACAGTGTTCGCGTGTGCATGTGTGTGTGTGTGTGTGTGTGTGTGTGTGTGTGTGTTCCTGAGCTGTGCTGTTGCAATGTGATCTAGGCAGTAGGCAGCAAGTGTGTGCCTTCTAGCACATGCTGGTGGCCAACCCATGGTACTTGGCAGCTTGGTGGCATCCCATAAAAAAAGTAAAAAAATTTAATAAAATAAAACGTCTCCAGATTCCCTCATGTTGCTGAGGTTCCTTCCTCCTCCTCCTCCTCCTTCTCCTCCTGAGACCTAAAGCAGCTTGTGTGTATGTCACCCTGAGCTGTGCTGTTGCAGTGTGACCTGGGCAGGGGGCAGCAAGTGTGTGCCAGCTGGCAGCATGCTGGTGTCTGGCCCCTGGTAGATGGCACTTTGGTGGCATCTCAGAACAAAGTTAAAAAAAAATAAGACAGATTCTCTGTGTTCCCTCAAGTTGCTGAAGTTCCTTCCTCCTCCTTCACCTCCTCCTCCTCTGTCTTGAAGCAGCCTGTGTGTGTGTTGTCCTGAGCTGTGCTCTTGCAGTGTGATCTGGGCAGTGGGCAGCAAGTGTGTGTCTGCTTGCAGTGAATCATCTGGTAGTCCTTTGTGGTATCCCATTAAGAAAGTATTAATTTAAAAAAACTCAAAAAGACAAAAAAAGTAAAAAAAATTAATAAAATAAAGTCTCACTATTCATCATTCATTACCTAACTGGTGGAGTCCTGTAGCAAGCATTAGGAAATGGAGAAACAGAGAGACCAGGGAGGTGGTGACATGGGATCATCCAGTCACATCAAATTAAAACCAGAGCACAGTGGGCTTGGTCATAGACCCTCGGTCTCAATGGGAACTACAAGTGTAGAGGAAGATGACAGTAGTAGTTGAAAAGTCCATAAAGTATCACACATTGTAGGAACCATTTGCAGTGGCACTGCAAGGGTTACAACACAAGCAATCATTGTGGAAAAAAAAGAAGAAAGGACTGCATCAGGAAGTGGCACAGGCAGAAGAGGAGTAACAAAGTAATTTGGCACAGCTTGGGGACAGAGGTACAGATTGTGATTATATACCTGATAAAAGTGATAGCAGCAGTTCTGGGGAGGAGGGTGGGACAGGTATGAGTTCCACTTGGGGCAGGTGCACATAAGAGATCAAAAAAGACCAAAATTGTTGGAAAAATAAACAAAAAGGAAAGGCTACAAAACAAGTGGAAACACAACAAAAATCTGAAAAGACGGCAGATAAAGAAGACATGGACAAAAGCAACAAAACTGGTGGCCCAGGACACAGAACAGAGGAAGAACAACAATTTTTTGAACCTGAAGAACTGGTAGAGGAAGAAAAAACGGTAATGATGTGGAAGCTGCCCTACAGTAGCCCACCCACTAGGCAACAGCTAAGACTGCCAGGAGGAAAAACCAAACCAGTTCTGCTGGTGGTGTGGGATTTCTCATGAGTGGACAGAGAATCCTATGTCATGACAAACATATGTAGTGTGTATTTTATGTAAAGATAGGTGAAGTCAGGGTAAGGAGGAATGAGGGGCTCGATTTTCAAAGGTTGACACAGGGCTTGTGTCAAGCCCTGCATTAACCCTATTCTTTGGTGCAGCTGTACCAAACTTCTTTAATGCAACTTCACCTGATTTTGGTACATTGGCACAGTTGCAACACTTTCCATGATTTACAGCAGCTTGTGACAAATATTTGGCAAAAACCCCATAAAATGGGTCTCCCAAATGGCGCAAGTTAGACCAGGGAAAACCTGGTCTAACTTGCATCAATTGGCTGTCTGGATCGAACATCCCGGTCACCAGGTGAATGCCGTAAGCCCCGTGTGCCAAAAGATTGATGCACTAGGGACTTGTGGCATTCATGGGAGTTTGAAAAATGAGCCCAAGATTAGGAACATCTACCATGAAAAGGCATTTGCTGAAATCCCACAGATCTGTACAGTGTCAGCAGCACAGCTAGGCTGTGAAACTGATGATGATGATAATGATGATAGGGGAACAGTTGGAGACCAGCTAGAGAGGAAAAGGAAGAAAGTCTTTCAAGTGGTAGCTGATACACAAGTATTCTCCCCTTCATTAGTTTTGTAGCCCATTGACTCCCACACCTATGAGAAGCCACAAATCTCCAGCCAATTCCACCCCAAGGGGTGGCAAAAATAGGAGCAAAATGTCATGTCCAGGAAAACAAAATCTCTCAACTTTCACTGGTTCAGTTCCTGGAAATGGGCCAGAAATATCCAGCCAATAGACCAGAAGCAAAAAAAGTTAACAAAAGCAATTGTGGAAATGCTAGCCACCAACTTGCTGCCATTCTCCTTTCTGAGCCATGCAGGTTTTCTATTGCTAATGGAAGTTGCGATGCCAAGGTATCAAGTGCCCAACCACATCTACTTTTCAACAGTGGCTCTCTCTGATTTGTATCCGAGTGTCTACAAGACTGTGTCACATGACATAAAAGCATAATTTGTTCTAGCCATCCACATCACCACTGACATGTGGACCAGTGGTCAGACTACTGATCGCATGGCAGTGACTGTCCATTGGGTCAGTTTCTCCTCTTTGTTCCCCTCCTCTTCCAGTTTAACTGTCAGCAGCAACTGTAGCAGCAGCCACAGATCACTGGGGCTCCCCAACCTCCACAAACAGGCAGATTTATGTATTGCTGACTTTGACAATGACCATTATTCAGAAAACGTGTTACACTTCCATCTACAGAGGCTTGATGAGTGGCTGACACCACACTCATTAACACCAGGTTTTATAGTATTGGGTAATGCAAATAACATTGTAAAGGCAGTTGACAATGGGGATTATACACATGTTCCATGTTTTGCTTTCTGTATAAATCTGGTAGTTCGGGGATTTCTACATGAGGAAGGCATCACTGTGCAGACATGTGTAGATGTGGTCAAAAAATATTGTGGTCATTTTAGCCATTTTGTAAAGGCACAGAAACTGTTATGAAACATTCAGCGGTGGAACCACCTTCCTCTCCATCACCTGAAACAAGATGTGGCAACAAGATGGAATTCTCTTTCAATCACAAAAGTGCACTGTGCATATTTATGGAACTCATACAAACAAAGGAGAGAAAGAAATAAGTGCCTTAGCTGGGACTTGAACCCAGGCCACCCAGAATACCATTCTGGTTACGCTACCAGCTGCGCCAACAAGGCAACTGTAAATTGGGTCATCCCAAGGCACCTTATTCTTTCTCCAATGCACAACCTGTTGTTGCACAGAATATTACATTTCAATCACAAGAGTGTGTTGTGCATATGTATGGAACTCATACAAACAGAAGAGAGAAATAAATAAGTGCCTTAGCTAGGACTTGAACCAGGCCACATGGAATACCATTCCAGTTATTCTACCAGCTGTACCACCAAGGCAAGTGGAAACTGGGCTGTCCCAAGGCACCTTACTCTTTCTCCAGTTCACATGTTCCATGTTTTGCTCACTGTATAAATCTGGTAGCTCAGGGATTTCTAATTGAAGAAGGAACAACTGTACAGACACAAGTGGGTGTGGCCAAACAATTATGTGGTCATTTTATCCATTCTGTTAAGGTACAAAAACTGTTATGAAACATTCAGCAGCAGCACCACCTGCAAAGAGATGTGGCAAATAGATGGAATTCTACCTATTACATGCTGAAATGGCTGCTAGAACAACAGAAGGCTATCTACTAGTATGCTGTTGAGTATGGTATTGGCAAGAGAGAGGAAAACATCAGCCTAAATCAGTGGTTTCTGATGGATACCCTCTACACTGTGCCAATGTCCTTTGAGGAGGCCACTGGGGTGATAAGTGGTGATGCAGCTGGTCTAAGTCAGGTACGCCACCTCATTGCACTCATTAACCGGTGACTTCTTCAAATTAAAACTCAATATGAGGAAAAGAAGGACACCACAGATCTCAATCTAGTGGAAATGATAAGATCACATTTCTGGAATGAAACACATATTTCAAAAATGCATACAGATGACCACTGCTTTGTGGCCACTCCCATGGCCCTCAGTTCAAAGACATACTTGAGACATTCTTTGGTGCATAAAATTGCAGTAAGGATGAATAGCCCTATAAAGTCTAGGTTATCCATCTGGTCTCTGTAGACAGTATATGGCACACAACAAGACCAGAAACACAAAAACAGAGGAGAAGAAAAACACTAATCATCATCCCCTGCAATCACACAGATAGGACAAGTGGAGGAGAGGGGCAAAGGATGATCCCAATGTGTTTCCACTACTACTACTGAACATAATAGGAAGTCACACATTTTCTTCTCCCAGTCAGCCTGCTACTACTGCTGCTGCTGCTGCTGATTCTGTACTCCCCAGAGAGAGAGTCACTGATGACAAACCACTATGGGAACAACTATCTGACTATAGCTTGATAAAAAAATGCATGGTAAGTCACTTTGTGATGCAGTGGTACCTGAGATGCCAGCAAACAAAATAGTGTAGGATTATCTGCAGAAGAACGTGCCACTAGCAGAAGGAGATAAGCCTCTCTTGTATTGGTATAAAAAGACCATTTGGCCCTTTTTGACACAGGTCACCCACCTACAAGGACATACTCAGAATTTTCATTGCTGCAGGCAGTATTGTTGCCAACAGGGGAACACGCCTCTTCACCCAAAATGTGGAGTTGATCACTTTTTTAAAAATTAACCTGCCCCTTTTCTACAAAATCCTTTTGCCATGGTTTATGGATGATGAATCTCCTACACTTTCAGCTGGACTTAAAATAGAGGAGGATAATGAGATGAATCCATGGAACCACTAGCAAAACACACACACACACACACACACACACACACACACACACTGCTGGATGCTGCACTACTGTCATCATTTAGTCTTCTTCAGATTAATGTTTTGTGAAATTTTTGGCAGGTCTACACAGGCCAAAACATAATTTAGGGGTCAACGTTGCCCATGAAACCAGTGTGTAAAACACTTATCCATGGCATAGTGGGAAGCCTTGTCCATATATGGCACTATCCCAATAAGCACACAGTTTTGAGAAAGAGTAGCCCACACTGTGGAATGCTGCACTGTTGTCTTCACTCAGTTTTCTTTAGATTAATGTTTTGTGAATTTGTGGCAGGTCTACACAGGCCAAATAAATAATTTTTGGGGCAATGTTCCCCATGAAACCAATGTGTACAACACTCATCAATGGCATAATGGGAAGCCTTCTCCATGTGTGGCACTGTCCCAACTGGCACATCATTTTTGGAACCAGTAGCATGTACTGTGGGATGATGCACTGTTTTCTTCATTCAGTTTTCTTTGGATTAATGTTTTGTGAATTTCTGTCAGGTCTTCACTGACCAAATAAAATAAATTTCGGGGTAGCCTTACCCATGAAACCAGTGTGTACAACACTATCCATGGCATAATGGGAAGTCTTGTTCAATGTCCATGTGTGGCACTGTCCCAATGGGCACACCATTTCTGTAACCAGTGTCTGATGCTGTGGGATTATTGTGTGGGCATACATAGGATTTACAATTAAAACCATTTTATTTTGAGCACTGGTAGCCACATACTCTTGTTTACTACTAGAATTGTCCATGTTTGGCAGTGACTGAATGGACCAAATTTTTGGAACCTGTACCCCTCAATGTAGCTCACTGCATCATCCTGCTGTTTTGGGTGCTTCATCAGCCCAATGCATTATGCCATTTCATTTTAATCCATTTCCTAATGCTTTTTAATGCTTGAACTAGCACAAACTAGTCCACTGTTAAGAGAACTTCAGCGACCTTTACTCGGTTCAGTGGCCAAGGATTGCATGGTCAAACTGTGGTAGGTTCACCCAGCCTTAATGTAAATCTCCCTCAAACTGGAGCCCACCACAGTCCAATTGGCCAGGTGGAAGCTCCTCAGTTTATCCCTGGTAGGCAAGATTGAGGCCTTTAAAATGATGGCAGCACCCTGCATACTCCATATCTCTTGTCCCACCATCCCACCTACCCATAGCTTTCCCCTCAAAATAGTTTTAGGGACATGGATTGACTGGTGGGGGATATTCTGTCAGAAAGGAAGCCTTCTCCCTTAGTATGGGGAAACTTTGAAATTACTGGATGAAAGGGGACAGGGACCTCCCATGACTATATGACTACTATCTAACATTCATGATTGCCAAAACCATGCATTGGTTTACTCATGTATCAATATTTTCCCCCTTTGGCTGCAGATGGAATAGGCTCTAGCTCTTAGTCCACTGGCAGCTGCTCATCTTTACTCCTCAGTGGGAAACAAATTCAGCCATACCCTACCATAATATTCTCTAAGAGGGTATGTGCTCAAATGCACAAGTCTCTGAAGACTAATCCCACCCCTGCCCAGCTGGAGCCTTTGTGGGGAATGAATCCATGCACATTGGCAATCAGCATCCCTATTGGCAAGCATGAGCCAAAAGAGGCATTCATGCAGTTTGAGACATTCCTACCCCAGATGCATGCTGCGTGGGGTCCTTTGCCAACATGCAATCCAGATAGGATATGACAAAACAGGACTTCTGGAGATATGTCCAAGAGCATAGCAGCCAACAAGCTGTCTAGAACACAAGGGGAACAATTGCTTTCCACAGCCACCTTAGTTTGAAAACACCCTGCAGAAGTCCAAGGGCAGAAGTATCATGCTCCATTGGTACTGTACCCGTTCAGTTCTTTTTAACCTGGGTCTTCTAATGCATGATAAATGTTGGTGATGCTAACATCTGGGGGCACATTTATCACATATCCAATGGTCATGTCCTACTCTCCATCCTTTTTGGGCAGCTTTCACAGGGGGTTTGTTTCAAACTTTGGGGCTACATGGTGGCATGGGATGGCCTACTTTTCCTAATAGGACTGTAATGCCCACCACAATCCAAAAACTTGCTCATGATGCACTGGATAGTTGCAGTGAGTGTGTTTGCAAAGCGCTTGATATAATGTAAATGGTGCACCAGAGAGATTCCAACAGTTGCTGAATGGTTTTCAGCAGTGGGTCAACTGGCTTCCTTGTAAAAATTGTCACACAGAGTTATGAACAGCCTCCACCAATACCAACAAATACGGGGCACTTATTTTAATTCTAAATTTTGCACTCAGACCTGAACCTTTTTATTATGGCTCAAGGCCTCTCTTTATTCAGGAGTGACAGTTCTATGGTCGGGTCACCCCCAACCAACCAACCAAAAAAAAAAAAAGAAAAAAGAAACAAAAATAAAATATATAATGGTTCAGCCCTCCCTTCTTAGTGGGTCTTTTCTGGGTACTTTAATGCTTCATCACATAATGTTTCACATTATTTTTCTCTTAATGGAGGGAATTGTGGGGTGGGGTGGGGTGTACTGTCTGTTGATATTCCAGTTTAATAATGTCTCTATTGTCTGTATTGTGGAAAACTGTTTTTTTTACATGAGTTGCTGGTACTGACTATGTTATGCTTAAAATTTTAGTAAAAAAATGAACTGAAAAAATCTCCCTCAAACAAGACACTGTGCACACCTGCAGGCATCAACAGATCAGAGATGATCTCATGCAAATCAGTCACAGATCAAAACAAGGCTGGCACCATGCTACTGTATGCCAAGCCAAGAAAGGAAATTATGTCACTGCTGGACCTGCAGCACCCAGACATCAGGCACCCACCTACACTACAAAGGCACTCTTCCATTCCACCAGTTGGGCTTCACTGCGTTAGTTATAGACTCCTTACCATTACTACAATTTATCTGTCTATGCAATGAAAGCAGTCATCTAACCTCTAAATGTTTCTTTTTTTTTTGCAGTTAAATCTTTATATTATAAAGTTTTCAAATACACAACATGAGTCAAAATGTAATAGGTCACAGGTACAGGAGCAAAATAAGTACAAGACATATGGAAAGCATAAAAGGAAATCTGAGGTGTTAAGCACACTAGGCCATCCACAGATTATGATGCCCCAAGACCCAGGCCAGTATCTTTTGTTATTAAAGGTGGGGTCCAGTCAGGAGTATGAGGAGGAGAGAAAGGGCTTCCAAATGACTTGATATGAGGGCAAGAATTTCCTAGCAAAATGGGACATTCTGTCCAGAAAGGCCAGGGTTCTAACTGAGGTTAGCCATTGAGAGAGAGAGTGGGCACCTCCTCAGTCATCCAGTGCTGAAATATGAGCCTCTTAGCCTTGGTGCTCGCCATTGAGGGCCATTGGAAGTGTGTCTTCAGGATGGTCAGAGTAGGTGGGGAAAATCTTAGGATATATAGTTGAGGGGACAGGGGAAGGGTCCCTCAAGTATCTTGCTACAGCATTTGTGGATTTGGGATCAGTAGGTACAAGAGTTGGGGAAACTCCAAATGTCATGTAAAAGGTCAGCTCCCGGGGTAAAACAGTACCAACAGTTGTCATGACTAATACGTCCTAGGGATTAAAGTCTAGCAGGGGTGTGGTACTACATATACATAAGCTTGTTTTGAATTAGGAATCTTCTGGAGTCTGGATATGCTTTGTGAGTTAGGGACCAGAGTTGAGACCAGGAGGTCTCAGAGATTTCATCGCCCAGGGTTTTTTTGATTTCTTAGAGAGGTTAGGGGCTTCCTGGATAATAATTTTATAGACCAGGCCTGCCCTGCCTTTGGTGGCCTTAAGTCAGGACAACAGGACAGAGGACCCATTCTAGGGATTTGGGTGGGAAGCTTCTTTAAGTATTCCTGTACGGCAGTATGCATTTGTAAATATTTCCAGAAATCACCTTTGGGCAAGTCAAAACATCTCAAATGAATCCAGATGAATGGTGGCTGACTTCCACAAGTCCGAGAAGTGTATTAGGCCCCATGCTTCCCATGTCTTCCAACACAAACCTCTAAGTGCTTCAACAAACTCATATGTATATAAAAAAAAGAGGTCAAAGAAGGATCCCACAAAAGTGAGATACTGCATTTTAGTTGTCTCTTCGGTGTTAATAAATTGTAAGAAAATAAAAAGACTACCAGAATGTTTCACATTTTCCTAAATAAAACAAAGAATTTAGGTTGGGTATAACCATTAAGTATGATTTTGCATTGTTTGTATTCTCATAGGCAGAGTCATATTATTTGCACCCTATATGGTTTAATACCCCTCTGATTATGTTCCATTTGTAAATGTCTTATATGTAGTAAAAAATATATATTGCTTCTACCCAGTTGCTTATGAAAAGTAAACTTCTGGCATTTGTACCAATGAGCCAGCTTCTGATATTATTTCATTTTCTCATTTCTTGTCCATATTATTTAAATGCAATTCCCACGGGCAACAAACATACCAGTATAGTCATGTAAAATGATATTTGTTTCACATAATTTAAACCATTTAGAATCAAATGAGTTCATAGTTGACCACTACTGCTGTAATAGCACCTTCAACAAACTCACTACCAGCTATGCCTTACTTATAAACAAGCCCTGCAGTTATACATATGATGACTTTGAACTTTCAATATGATAGCATCTCTATCCCATTTTCTACTATGAAGAAATCTACTTTTGTTACTGTAATAACACTCAGAAACTCCCTAAATGCTTTCTCCAATAGTGGTGTTCGCAGAGCTGAGAACAAAGCTGGGCTTTCTTTAGATCATCAGACTAACGTGTCATGATTTTATTAGAATACTTGCTAGTCTGATTAAGAAAACATTGGACATTTCTGGAGATGTAGAACTGTTAATGTTTCTTAAATTATTTATTTCAAATCAGCAAATTATTATTTCAAATTAAGGTGCAATGTATTATTTCATTAAGAAATGGAGACGAGCCGGTCCATCAATGCAGGGTTAGCACTATTGATTGTGATGCTGGTGACATGGGTTATGGAATGAATCCAAGACATTAGAGACTGGCTCAGGGAGAAGCACTGAGCATCTACAGCACTATGAATTTGTAAATCTCATCTCCCCGCCATCATCCTTCACAGAGGAAGGATTGCACTCTCCACTACCACACTGTCACATGGGTGACCACAGAGGGTGAAGGAGGAGAGCAATGAGGGTGGGAGGATGCAGCCTGGCTCCAGTGCACAATCATGCACATATGTGTGCATGTGCATCTAGAATCTGTAGCTGGCAGTGGACACATGCATGGAGAAAAACCTTGCAGCATGGCTGAATAGTGCTGTCAGACTTGGGCCCCACAACTTCCGACTGCCCAACGATCCCCATATCTGATGGGCCTGATGACACAAAGGCTGCTATTGCTCCACTGGGAAATCAACACATCCAGGGGAAATGCCCTCATCAGATTAAATGCCCCAATGGATTTGCTGGAACTGTGTCAGTGAAAGAGACTAAAGATGGATGGAGCTGGGAGGAGGCCAATCTGAGGGAAGGTAGTATAGGTGATCTGGAGGAAAATGAATATATAAAAAAAGAAAACGGAGAAAATGTTTTAAAATGCATGAAAGCTTTCACCAGTACCTACATCTGACACTGGACCCAAATGGTTTCTGCTATTTTAATTTGGTGACGCACTGCTGGGTCAGGTTCTCTATGGTAATCATCATTTTTTTTATTTCCTATTTCAATTTGGTGAAGCAGTGCTGGGTCAGGTTCTCTGTGGTAATCACCATTATTTTTTTTATTTCAATAATCAGTTTACAGAAGTGATCTATTACAAGAAAAGTAAGAGGATGTTAATAATTTTTTTTTCTAATGCTGTTCAGATATAAAACCTGATTATAAATAGCAGAAGAGTTAGCTGGTCCCCTGGCACACCTATTCAATAGATCACTGGGTATGGGAGTGGTCTGAGGGACTGGAGGGTGGTGGAAGTTGTGCTACTTCACAGGGGGGGAGTTACAAACTGGTTAGTCTCACTTCTGTAGTGGGAAAACTAATGGAAATCTTGATTAAGCAAGATCTCATGCAATTGCTAGAGGAGAATGGCCTCCAGGACACGAAACAACATGGATTCATGGCAGGAAGGTCACGCCAGACAAATCTAATTACCTTGTATGACTGGGTGACAAGAGAATTAGATAGGGAATATGCAGTGGACCTTCTCTATTTTGATTTCAGCAAGACATTTGATTCTGTACCACACAAGCTCCTACAGAGGAAGCTGGAGGACATAGGGGTCACAAAAAGTATAGTCAGATGGGTGGGCAACTGGCTCACAGACAGAAGTCAACAAGTGGTGATAAACGGGGTGAGGTTAGCCGTGGGTGCGGTTACTAGTAGGGTTCCACAGGGCTTTGTGTTGGGGCCCTGTTCTCTTTAACATATACATCAGTGACATCAGCAATGGTATCCAGGGTAAGCTAGCTCTGTCTGCAGATGACACCAAGCTTGGAGGGTGGGTGGACACTCTTAAAGGGGTTAGGGACCTACAAGAAGACTTCCAAAAACTGGAAGGTGGTCAAATCTGTGGCAGTTGAATTTCAATGCAAAAAAGTGCAAAGTAATGCAGCTCAGTAAAGGGAACTCAGGGACAGAATATTGGCAAGGACCCTGGTTTTCCGTTTTTACCGGTAACACCGGTAAACATCAAGGAATCCTGCTTGGTTTGCGGATTTTGAATTCTTGTACTGGTGCCTCATGGAAATTGCATTTCACTACACAGAATCCCTAATACTTCAGCGTGCTTTAAATTTTTTTTATTATCTCTTTCTATGTCCCCTTCTCACAGCATCGGTCTCCACTTTTCAGAGATCCCTAGGCTGGGTATCCCCTAGTTTCACCCCAGATAATGCTCAGGAGTGCCTCTGGGCCTACCTCTATCCTGCCTGGGTTGTACTCCCCAGGTGGGAAGGAAGGGGACCCTAGGTCACCCCTCCACAGTCCCTTAGTGTGTGTCTGGCAGCCCAGTGGGTCCCTCATGGAGCCTGGGTATGAAGTCTGGGGTAGCTGGGTCCCTTCTACCAGCGGCCGATGTGGGGTGATTGTTACTGGTTTTCTGGTCTCTGTCCCTGAGGGTGCCAGCACTCGAGGGGATCCAAGAAGGTAGGGCACATAGAGATATGCCACTGTTCCAGATCCTGGCTAGTGTCCTCTCCTCCTGATTGCTCTGCAGCCCCATTGCACCACCACCTGTGGTCACCCAGGTGGTGGCAAAGCAGCGGGACCTACAGCCCACCCTTCCCGGAGGAGAGCAGCCCCTAGGTGCTCGATCTTACTCCCTGGCCAGACCTCTAGCAACCTGAGTTCACTTCTGACCCTGAGTCACTGGCATTGCAAGCAGTAGCACTACCAAAGGCCATTTGCAGTGCTCTGTCTACTATTCACCCACTTTAGTGTAAGAAAAAATAAGCGGATGGAGTGGCAAATAATTCAGTTTAGTAAAATGTTGTAAAGTGTTTAATGTTCATAATTTGCACTGTAGGTACTGTGCTGTGCACTATTATTGAAATCATATATTAAAACAATATATAGGGGTGTTGTTCTGGATGGCAGTATAGCCTAGTGGTTAGAATAAGAAACAGTGATTGAACTGAGTATGTCCAGCAGGCTTGGGTTTGATTCTTACAACTTCGACTTGCATTCTGTGGGACTCTAAGCAAGTCACTTAACCTCCCCAGTGCTCCTGGGTCACTCCTGAAAACAGGCAGTTCTGCCTAGTGGGCTTTGCCTGGTTTACAAAGAATATTAAAAAAAACAGTATATGTGTACTACATCATACAACACATGAGGTGATTCAGGCGTGAGTGCCAGCTGATTCTCAAAGCTGCAGTTTTGGCCTGGGAAGTCGAGCTGTGACAGTTGTTCAGCTACGCACTCTCTATTTTGTGAAGGAAAATAGAGAAGCAGGGAGACAGTGCTTGAAAAATAATTACAAAAGATATGCCAGCGTTATCTATATATTCTGTTTCCTTTCCAGAAGTTCTTATTGCTGGCCTCTGTCATGCATTGTTCCCTGTCTTATCCTGTCTCTCTCCTTGCAGGAAAAAGGCCCCTAGGTGACCGAGGGCTGAGCACTCCCCCTACAGCACTGGTGTCTTGGAGCACCGGAGTGTGGGTCGGCGAGTGAGTTGAGTGGAGTAAGAGAAGGCTTTTGGAGTGGCTGTGAGGACAGAAGAATGCCACACTACCAGCAAAAGTCTCCCTGCCAACCTAGGTGGCGGTCCCGCTTCCCAGCCTGTGTCAACCTGTGTCGTTTTTGATGAGTTCAATGGAACAGATGTAACAAATGTATACTTAAGGTGTGTTTTCATCTTGTTTTTACCTTGATTTTGAGATTGATTTCCCACTTATCCCTCCTGCTATTTTGGAGTTGCCGGGAGTTTTTAATGTTACAGGAGTTTTGGCTAGCGGGATGTAGGAGAGTGGGAGAGTTGTTGTGGTTAACAAAAGAAAAACTATTTTGCCACCTCGTAGTTTTAATTAAAAGTTCAGTTTATCTGTTTATTTTATACATATTTTATCATTTGCGTCATATGAAAATTCTGTAGTCACATGTGCACACTGATCTCGGGATAAAAGATCCATGTGTAAAGTAACTCTAGGTCCATCACAGTCATACACAGACAAAGCTGCAGGCAGTTTGCTGCTCCACGCTCTACGCCAAGTTCATGTGTTCTTTTTATAATCGACCGTCAGTTTTTATGTAGTCTGCAATTTTAAATGCTTTAAGCAGACGACCAAGAGTGCATTTTGAGTGTTTTAAAGTGGCGCAAATTTTAAATTTCTTGGCTAAAGCAGTATCCTGTGTATTCAGTGTGCATCGATGCTCAGAACACCTTGATGAATATTACGCATATATTTTATGCTCATTACATTTTTTTCTTCTCAAAAATTGTCAGAGTTGATGTTATCCTGAGTAAATCTGCATTTTTACTTTTGCAATCACGTAAAAGTAAGTTTATTGTTTTTTAGAAAGAATTTATGTTTGTGGCGACTGTGCATGTTCTATGAGCATTTTTTTCATGATAGTGTTTGTATACCATAGCATGTATTTTGATAGTTAGATATTGTGCATTTCTTTGTAAAACTGATTTAAACTGGTAACTGTCTTGATTTTTTGCATAGTTCAAAAGTGCGCTCACAATCTCTTTGCTCTTTCTCTCTTAGTGTGCTCTTCATGGGAGCCAGGGTAGTCAAGAGAGCCGAGGAGAGTTAAGGATTGTGCCAAAGTATTTGTGGCTTGGCTGTTTAAACCCTATGCTATAGTTTTGTTTCCTCGAGCAAATTTCTCTTTATTCTTCTCTTCCATCCTGAAATATATTATGTGTTGAGGACCTATATTGAATTCTGGCAGCCCATTAAATGAAAACTCTGTGTGCTGAATTGTAGAATTAACAACCTCAAGCAGTTGTCAATCACAATTTTTTGTGTGGAATATTTTTTATCCTAATACAAAAGATCTCAGAGGGTGTTTTTGTGACTGTACTTGTGTAGTGCTTGGACTCTTATCATTTTTAAGCTATTGATAATTCTCCTGGTTTTTGCCCTGTGCTTTTAAGGGTCTCTTCTTTTTTTTCTTAAATATTAACGTGTTGGACAATTATTTGAAGTATCTTGTTAATCCTGGCTTCTAAGAAAATGGTACAGACAAGACTGACATGGAATAAATTGGGAGTAAACCCCAAAACATATGCAAATAAAAATAAAAATAAAAAAGCTAAGGATAACAAAGTGAATGAGAAGACAGACATGAACAAGGTGTTAATTGATAAAAAAATTACCAGCTATATTTTAACACCTGGTAGTCAACTTAATCTAGTAGGTAGAAAAGAGATTTTGAGAATACAAGGTTCTTCTGTTTCTCCCCTCAGTTCCTTCCCTATACAGGAGAGGAAAGAGGGGAGTCTACAAAAAATTACAGAAGATCACCCTCTGTTGAAAACCATAAAAAATTTGGAGGAGGGCCGGGAGATGACTTAAGAGGTTTAAAGGAAAATTATGGTGATGGAATGACTTTAAAAGAATCTAGAGGATTTAATCCCGAAGGAACTGGATTAAGGAGTGAATTAAGCTATGTTCAAAGTAATGGTAGAAGGGAGTTGATAGATACTACATCATACAATAGTCAGGGTACCCTGCATACCTCTCAACCTTTTATCACCCAAATGTGTGACAAGATGTGTGACAACAGGACAGAATGTGTGACGCATCATCAAACATGAAATTGCAAGCTCAGAATACTGTGGAAATAAGTGCACTTATGATTGTAATGTTTTCTGATAACCTAGCATCTTATATTATTATATATGTCTGCTTACAAGTCTCAGTGGCCCTGTGGAATGTCAGCTTCTCAATGTGGGACAGAGGGTTTCTAAGGGATAATTTGAGTGACATACCTCTTAATGTGTGACAGTTGAGAGGTATGGTACCCTGTAATTTACTTGAGTTTTACTTGGGCAGCAATGATTTTGTATAGGTAAAGATAGATGTTCAGATACAATGCATATGTTTAGATTTTAGTCAGGTTTTTATTGTATTCTTTGCATGTGAGCACCTAGGTTGTAGATTGCTAAGCACAGGATCACTGTTACCAACTAGCTTATTCAAGTTCATAATTAGCAGGGACATCCAAAATCCTCAGTTGTTTGAATGAAAACTAGTCTAAATTAAAGTATAACCCTTGCCTCAGTGTTTGCGCACAAAGGTTCTTTGTCTTTTAAATAGTTTTTATTTTAATGGGTTCACCACAACATAACCCAGACAGACTGTCTTACAGTAGCTGGTACATTCCACTGGAGTGTCAAACAGACGAGGCATACTGATGAGTCCTGGTAGGACGAAACACGTGTCTATGTCATCTGTTAGCACCCTTTGCAAACTGTGTGAGAGGCCTTTCGGCACCATGCAATTCTGCTTAAAGTTGAACCAGCATAATATTCTGTGGTGATTTGCATGTGCAGTCCATGATGCTTTGTATTGTGTGGGCATGTGTGATTTTGTATTTTCTTAAATTAAAGTATGTTCACAAGGAAGAAACTGCCTTACTATTTACAAAAAGATTTCATAGTTAGCAGCCCATTTAGGTGAATGGGATCATTTGCACCTTTTCTCCCACCTGCTGTTTCAGTCTCTGTGAGGACAAAAAGTATTCTGATAAACTGCTTCAACAAAAAGCAAATGTTAAGTGTTTAAGTGTATTTATGCTTGTACATTTTGAAAGCACATTCAATGATACACAGAAGATAAGACCAAAGGGGCTGTATGATGCTGTTGGGCAGAGTGGTGCTCAATTCACATCTGAGCTCAGACATGCAAACTACACCCTTTCATGGAGACCAAGTTAAAAAAAAAGGCATCCACATGTTTGGGAGATGCATAATTTTCCATTTGAAGGTCCTCCACTAATCACTTGCTGATTTTTTAGATGAAGACACTTTGTTTCAAAGCAGCAAATTCAGGCAGTTGTTTATTTGCTCCTCCTACCCTCTGGCAATCCACTCCTTCAGGCCTGCCAAAGGCCCCCTACCACCACTGCTGAGTCCCAACCACCATGGCATCCACTGTCCCTTATTGTCATTTTGTCAGGTAACCCAAAGTAACCCTTCATCGGGTGGGTCCCTACCCCTGTGGGAGGCTACCAGGGGAGGAAAATCACCCCAAAAAGCTTCCTGTGAATGGCATGGCAGGGGTCAGAACAAACACACGTGTATGGGGCTTCAGGCTTATGGAGGAACCAGCAGCCATCCAATGGTTGGCCAGCGGGCATTTTCCCATTTTCTTGGGAACGTGACAGGCCACATGGTGTTAAGGCACAAGCTGACATCCATCATGCTCCCTTCTGCAGTGAGGGCTGACATGTTGCCATGCCTCTGGCCTCCACCAGGGGACAGCAAACTCTGAGCCATGAACCCACCTTCCCTCCTAGGAGAAGGCAAGTGGTCACTGGACATTCAAGCCTTCACCCTCACCCCCAGCCAGCCCTCCAACACCGAAGTCTGTTCCCAAACCCTAGTCAGTGGTGTCACAGGTAGAAATCCAATTCAGGCAGTTAAATGATTGATAGGAAAAAACAAAGGTGGTCCAAATTAATTCACATTGGAGTTCTAACAAAGAGACCAGGTAATTTGTAACTTGTGCATGTGGGGTGTGGGTGTTGAAGAAAGAGGATCATAGTGCTGTCACTACTGCCATCACCCCTAAAGGATGTGGACTGCATTGTTGCTACTACCATCACAGCTGAGGGGCTGGGTGCCGTAGTGCTTCTGCCATCACCACTGGTGGATGGGGAATGTAGTACTGCTGTAGTCCCACCTGAGGGATGGGGCCCATAGTGCTGATACTGCCATCACTCCTGAGGGATGGGGAATGTAGTACTGCTGCCATCACACCTGAACTTGGAGGCTGTAGTGCTTCTGCCACCACCACTGTGTGGATGGGGAATGTAGTACTGCTGCCATCACACCTAAGGGATGCTGCTGCTTCCATCACACCAGAGGGATGGAGGACATAGTGCTGTTGGTGCTGCCACTGCACTTGAGGGATGGGGGCCATAGTGCTGCTTCCATCGCACCTTAGGGATGGGGGCTGTAGTGCTGCTGCCATCACATCTTGTACCTAAAATAACTTTAATTTTTTTTTTTTTTTTTAAGGATATTAGATACACCTTTGAGCCAAGACTCTTTTACAAAGGTACAACTTGGTACAAGAATGGAAGGATGTGCAATAGTGGAGGTCAAAATTGCTAAAATGCATGTTAGCAGAGTTTAAAATTGTTAAATAAAGTACATAAAACCAAACACTGGTAAAACCAGATTTGGGCTTAGCAGACACCAGTGACAATATCATTTTTTACAATGTACAAAATGAAATTTGCCCTTTCTCAATCCCAGTAAACCAGTGTCCCTGAATATTGGCTCAATGGGGTTAAATTGAACACCTCACAGGAAGAAAGAGAACTGAGGGTCATTGTTATGGACACCATGAAGCAGACGAGCCAGTTATAATAAAGCATACAGCAGGGCAAGCAAAATGTTAGGGTGTATAGGCAAGGGGATTGATGGCAGGAAGATGGGAAATGATCCTCCCCATCTGCAGATCCCTGGTTAGATGACACCTAGAGTTCTGTGTTCAGTGTTGGAAGCTGCACTTGAAGAAGGATAGGGACAGATTAGAATCAGTGCAGAGAAGAGGGACAAAGATGATCCAGGGTCTGCAGGGACTCCCCTATGAGGAACGGCTAGCAGCACTGAATATGTACTCACTGGAAACCAGGAGGGAGAGGGGCAACATGAAAGAAACATTCAAGTTCCTAAAAGGAATAAACAAAGCGCTGGACACTGAGGAGCTGTTCCATATGGTCACCAATGCAACAACTAGAGGACATGAATGGAAGCTGGGAGGAGGTTCTAAGGAAACACTACTTCATGGAAAGAGTAGTGGAGCCATGGAATAGTCTGCCAGTGGAGGTGGGGTGGGCAGAGACTGTGACAAGTTTTAAGCATAGGTGGGACAGAGCTACAGCACAACTTTGAATCATTAAAGCAAGTATATAGTAACTTAGGCTGGGGGGAAGCTTCACAGGACAATTGCTTGGTCCTGGACATGTCATGGGCAGACTCAATGGACCCTGGGTTTCCTTCTGCCATTGTTTTTCTATGTTTATATGTTTTGAATTAAGGACAGTGGGTATGTTGTGGACTGGCTGGTACAGTTCTAAACTGGTTATGATCTTTCCTCACTGGCAGGACGCAGCGAGTGGTATCTGGGATTTGTTCCTCAGCACTTCTGCCTCTGCCATGTGGGGTCCCACAGGGCTCCATTTTATCCCCCATGTTGTTTGTGGTGTATATGCTTTTGCTAGAGGACATTATAAGATGGTATGGGCTGAAGAAAATATTCAGCTATACATGTCTTTTGCTCTTGAGCAGCAGGAAATGGTCTCGGTATTTAACTATTGCCTTGCTGGGATCCAAGACTGGATGAGGACCAACTGGTTGAGGTGGAATCCAGACAAGACTGAAGTACTGGTGGTAGAATCTGGTCACCCATGGGTGAGGGTGCAATCTGGTCAAGTCTCAGGGCTGATACTAGGGGACTCCCAGTTGCTCACCTTTGATCACGTAAAAAATCTTGACGTTGTTTTGGACTGTGGCCTGACACTTAAATAGGTGTCAGCTGTGGTTTAGATCTCATTTTACCAACTAAGAAACATTGCCTGAATCAAACAACTGATACGCCCCGGTGATCTGCCAGCACTAGTCCATGCCTTTGTGACCTCATGTCTCGATTACTGCAACACCTTGTACCTGAGGCTGTCCGGGGTTGAATGCGGCAGCCAGGTTGTTGACCAGATTATCTAGGTCATGTCATATTACACCTGTGCTGTACTCTCTGCACTGGCTGCCAGTTAGGTGGCAGATCTCCTTCAAAGTCGGTTTTCTGACCTATAATGCCCTACGTGGTCAGGGGCCAAGCTACCTGCAAGACCTCCTATGACCCAGTTGCCTCTCCTACCACTTCACTCAGCAGATGAAGGAGTTCTAGAGGTTCCCAGGGTTGTTCTTAAAACATCTGGGGCCCAAGCATTCTATTTTGTGGCCCCAACCCTGTGGAACCCTTTCCATCGCCATATGCGAGAGATCCCCATGATAAATCCCCACGACGAATGTATTTAAATGGAACTAAAAACATTTTTATTCAAGCAGGCTTTCTCTCTTACTTAATTGAGTTGGTTAATTTATACATAAATGTAATTATTTATTATGTCATGTCATGTTGTGTATTTTAAATGTTTTTAGAAATATTTGTACAGTGCCTTGAGTCCTAATGAGAAAGTGCGCTATATGAAATAAAATATGAATGAATGAATGAATGAATGAATTAAAGCAACAAATTTTGAACAACTGCTAAACAATGCAGGCCAGTCTAGCAAACAGACCTCGCATGAAGTAGTATATCTGTTCTTTTAAACATTAAACGTTATCAGTTTTAGAGATTTCAATACAAAAATTAGATTCACCCAAATATACTTACTGGGCATGTGACAGCGGTCATTATACTGTATACAGCGCATATATTACAACTGGTTGCCATAAAAAAACACTAGTCATAAATAATAAGTGTAATATGAAATCCAGAAATTCTCATTGAAAAGATTTTAATACAGACTGGGTAAATTGATAAAAAACATACTGAAAATATCTTCTCATGGCACAAGTGGCAGAGGTAATAACTATGCAGAGTTCAGATGGAAAGAGTACACACCATAGTTCTCAAACTTACTCCAGTGAGATACACAGCACAAACATTTCAAAAAAAGAAATGGGCACACACCAGGCATGTCTGAAAATAGGGAAATAGTTTATTACATAACAGAGAACCTGGCTAACACTCCTACATATTGACTTGAATAATTATTCTTCCTCCGGGGTGCCCATGGGGTGAATGAGTTTGTGGATGCATGGAACGGCCTTCCGGAGGAGGTTGTGGAGTCAAAAACAGTGGTGGAATTCAAGCATGCATGGGACAGTCATAAGGCAATTCTAGGGGTTGGGGGTAGGAAGAAGTAGGCTGCTGGTTAACTAGAATCTGCAGATTATCCAGTAGGTAGGGAAATGGGCAGACTGGGTGGGCCAAGTGGTCCTTATCTGCCGTCAGATTCTATGTTTCTATGTTTCTATGTATAAACAGGTTAGTAATTTTCTAACACCAGTTTGCTAGCCCAAAGCATGGAAGAGCTGCAAAATGCCATTTTGTGATTGGCGTTAAAATATGCCGGTGTGACTATGCTGATAGCATCTTGCATAAAGGTGCACTGGCATATTGGTAGGCTCAGAGAGGTGGTAAGTAGCCATCAGTGCCACACTACTTACCACCTCCCAAAACCAGTCCTTATGATCTGCAACCCCTAACTGTGTCCCCCATCACCTAAACCCACCCACCATCTGTAGCTATTAACACCTGGTGCTCCCCCCACAGTATTTAGAGAAGTAACCCTAGTGTCTAGTGGTCCCCAACCCCCAAACACCCAAATGGTATTGAATGATTACTCTCGGGTGTCCACTGGCCCCCTGCCACTAAACACCCCTCCAACAATTAGTTCACGTGCCCCTGGTGTCCAGTGGTCCTCCTATCCCCAAACACACCTCCATGAAAACAAAATTCTTCCCTTTCTTTTACTATACATAGAGATGCTTAGAGAAGTACTTGTAGTAATGGAATACATTAGCATGTAGTCCATATTTCCCTGGTGTCCAGTGGTCCCCCCAGCCCATTGGGTTCAATTCCCTTTACCAACCAGCCCTGTCCCTAGTGTGCCCCCAAGGTCCACTTCTCCCTGACCCACCAGCCGTAGTCCAAGCACCCTCCCCCCAGGCAACTGGCACAAACTGACTGCTCATCTCTGTGGCTGGCTGCCGACTGAAAATTACCAATTGGGCACCTACTGTAATCAACTGATTACAGCAGGCACATAATCAGGAACTGTCAGTTGGCAGTCAGCCCCAGATGTGAGCAGAGGGTTGTGCTCTTCACTTGGATGAAAGGGGGTCCCTGGGGCTATGGAGGCAGGTCGGGGAGGAATGAACCAGGAGGGGCATACCAAGGACAGCATGGGCAGATTGGGTAGAGAGACTCAAACAGTGGGGGACACCAGACAGCAGGGAAATATGGACTACGTGCTAATGTATTCTATTATGCAGCTCTCTGTGCATCTCAATGTTTAATAAGAGGAAGGCAAGGATTTGTTTTTTTTGTCTGAAGGGGTGTTTGGGTGTGGGGGGCCACTGGACACCCAGGACATATGGACTAATTGTCTGAGGGATGTTTGGGGTGGGGAAACCACTGGACAATAGGGATCAGTTATTCAACACCATCCAGGTTATTCATGGTGGGAGGGGACCACTGGACAACAGTTTACGTAACTAACTACTAACGGGGGCATTCAGGGGCAAGGAGACCACTAGACCTCTGCTAAAGGCAGTCCTCCTCATGTTGGAGGGTTGCAAACTTTATCTACTCCTGGCCTGTATTAGGAACACAGAAACATAGACTTCGACGGCAGATAAGGGCCGCT
Source organism: Neoceratodus forsteri (assembly GCA_016271365.2). NCBI lineage: Eukaryota > Metazoa > Chordata > Ceratodontiformes > Ceratodontidae > Neoceratodus > Neoceratodus forsteri. The sequence continues at coordinate 812,364,419 of CM028129.1, read as the reverse complement.
TGGCCCACCCAGTTTGCCCATTTCCCTACCTATTGGATAAGCCGCAGATCCTAGTTAAACAACAGCCTACTTCCTCCTACCTCACACTATAATTGCCTTATGTCTGTACCATGCTTTCACACTGTTTCTGACACCATGACCTCCTCAGGAAGGCCACGCCATGCATCCACCACCCTCTCTGTGAAAAAATACTTCATCATGTTGCCCCTGAGCCACCCCCCCATCTTCAAACTGTGTGCCCTTGTTCTTGCACATCTCTTTTTCTGAAAGATGCTACCCTCTTTGAATTTGTTGATTCCCTTGAGGTACTTAAAAGTTTCTATGATGTCCTCCCTCCTTCCCCTTCATTTCCTCAAGGGCATATATTTTAAGCTTCTTTAGTCTCTGTTCATATGGTTTTAGGTGCAGACCCTGCACTATTTTAGTTGCCCTACTCTGGACTGCCTCCATCCTGTCTATGTCTTTGCAGAGATGGGGTCTCCAGAACTGCATGCAGTACTCCAGATGGGGTCTCACCACTTGTCTGTACAAAGGGATGACAGCTTCCTATGTTCTACTAGTGATGCCTCTCCCTATGCATCCCAGTATCCCCCAACCCTCTTTACTGCCTTCTCACATTGCCTGCCTACCTTTAGGTCATCTGATATGACTACCCCCAGGTCCCTTTCCATTTTTGTTGTTGTCAGTACCCCCCTCCCATTATGTACTCTTCCACTGGGTTTTTGTTTCCCAGGTGCATTACTTTGCACTTCTTTGCACTGAATCTAAGCTGGCATACTTTTGACCATTCCTCCAACCTTGCCAAGTCCCTTCTCATCCATTCCACCCCCCTTGTGTATCAACCTTGCTGCAGATCTTTGTGTCATCTGCAAAGAGGCATACTTTTCCTTTCAATCTCTCTGGAATATCACTTATAAAGACATTAAAGAGGACCGACCCCAGTACTGAACCCTGCAGTACCCCACTAGTAGTCCCCCTTTCTTCAGAGTGGACTCCATTTACTATTATCCTCTGCGTCCTGTTGTTCATTCAATGTTTTACCCAGGCTACCATCCTGGGACCCACTCCCAGGCTGGCTAATGTGTTTATTAATCTTTTGTGTAGGACTGTGTCAAATGCGTTGCTAAAGTCTAGGTAGACCATGTCCACAGCCCCTCCCTGGTCTACTACTGTGGTCACCCAGTCAAAGAAATATATTAGATTCATCTGGCATGACCTTCCCACTATGAATCCATGCTGCCTTGGGTCCTGTGCCCCTCTGGCCTCTAGGTACTCAACAATTTTTTTTTTTTCAGAAGTGACTCCATCATTTTCCCTACCACTGAGGTCAAACTAACAGGTCTGTAGTTTCCTGCCTCTGCCTTGCTCACACTTTTGTGAAGGGGAATCACATCCGCCTTCCTCCTGTCCTCTGGTACCACACCATCCTTCCTTGATTTATTAAAAAGGGTAGTCAGTGGTGTCACTAGTTCTCCCCTTAGTTCTTTCAGAATTATGGGGTGAATCCCATCAGGCCCCTTTGCCTTGTCCACCTTGAGTTTTAGGAGTCCTTTCAGGACCCTTTCTTCTGTGAATGTACTGGTATCGATACCCCTATCCAGAGTGCTACTATTGTTTGGTTTAGGTACACCCCCCTCCTCTTCTTTTGTGAATACTGAACAAAAGTATTCATTCAGTATCTCTACCTTTTCACTGTCATCCTCTGCCCACCCCCCTCTACTTTATTAAGCCTCACTATCCCTCCCTTGGTCTTTCTTCACTCGCTAACGTACCTATAAAAGGTGCTATCCACCTTCTTAACTGAGTTGGCTATCTTTTCCTCAGTTTGGGTGTTTGCTATTCTAACTGCCTTTTCTACCTCCTTCTGCTTTAACTGATATACTTTTTTTTCTGCTCCTTCTGTGGAGGCCCTAATGAGCGGCAACTGATCCCTTAGTGTCTTGCTAGTCATATGGGGTCATTTGCATTTTAGAATAGGAAAATGGTAGTTTTCTCCAGTGGAGCAATTGCCATTAGTTTACTCTAATAGCCTGTTTGTGATCACAACCACCAGGTTAAAAGTTGTTCATTGTACATAGCAATAAAGCTGAAGGGGCAATTACCATACAGATGTCTACACACACATAATCTCCCTGACACTTAGCATTCCAGGCAAATAGTGCAGATTCTCAGGCTGGGGTCATGGCAGGGGAATTTCTAGCTTTTAGTACTGTCAAATGGGCTCTGACCTTACTGTGCAATGGTGTTATAACACTGATGTCCCCCAATTTGGCAGGGATGCAAGAAGTAATTGAAACAAGTAATCTGATCTGGAACAGCACAGATAAGATATTATTTGTTGAAAACAACAAAGCAAAAGTATACAAGTACAGAGCTTGATACAAAGTTACTGTCCATATTAGCCTGATTTATAATACAGTATATTGATTAACAGTGCTGTCTGATAGGTTAGGAACCTAGTTGGTGGCTTATTCAGCTCCTAGCCTGATCAGACATGCTGACATCATCATGTGATGACATCACCACACTAATGTCACAGGATTCAGCAGAGACAAGGACGCAAAAAAATGGTGCTTGACTCAAACATGCACTGCTCCTGGGACAAACAACAGTCTGATAGCCAGGCAGCATAAAACCAGTGAACAGGTAATGAAACTTAGATAAGTACTACTCTTGCACACAGCTTTGTATACATTTCTTAATTGAATGACATTTGCTGCAATGCAGCCAAGCTATTTTTGCCCAGAAAGTAATTTACACTGTTCTTCAGACAATTCCACTAACAGAATCTTGGAAGGATGGACAAATACTGTAGTCACAACATGAAAAGTAAGCAGAAATGTTTGTTAAAATGGCAAAGTGTATAGCTTGCATGAAAGAAACAAATTTAGTGAAATGCAGAGACACAAGATAACTATTTCATTTTCATTATCTGCTGTGCTGAACAGGGATTCACAAATATTCACATATTTTATTAATATAACTAAATACTACCAGGTATTCATATATATATATATATATATATATATATATATATAACCTGTGCACATACACATGAGGTTTTGAAGGGGCTTTATAGACTTGAATTTCAGGTGGTGGTGGTGGGGTAGCTAACAAAAATAGTAGGGTGTATATACATATTATTCTTTAATGAAACTAAGTAAAATAAAAATTGTTTTATTTACTTTATAGATACTCTGTTTCACCCTGAGGAAGGGGGTATGTTTGACCTCTGAACCACTGGTGATTATCTATACAGAGATTTGATATCTATTCTAATAAATATAGAATAATACCTGGGTGGGTGTGTGCAACCAGAATTTTACACAAAACCAAGGTGTTGGATGCTACATATACCCCAAGGGCGAAGCTGGAAGGGTTTATAAAAGCATCCCACACCAATGGTGTATGTGAAATTCTGGTTACACCCACCCACATTTAATTTAATTTAATTACTAATCTTCATTTTTTGTTTAACCACTTCAGCACCGTATGGTCTAATCTGCTACCCTCCACCAGTACCTGAAAACAGAAAGAGGCCAGGTTTCAAAAGCAACACGTTTCCAATGAACAGCACAGAACACAAATAATACTTAGAAAGGCACAACACAGACAAAATTAATGCAACTCTAATAATGCCCTCCTTACATTCAGATAACTCCAGCTCCAGGTCTTCCAGCCTGGCTTGCACCTCCAGTCGAATAGATGTGGTATGAAGGCTGAGGTCTGCTAATCATTTAGTTTTGTTTCTCTCTCCTTCCTTCCCGCCCTCCCTTGCTCACTCTCCTAGACTTGGTTTGTTTCTCGATTCATTTTCCAGTCCTTGCGAACATTAGCCATGGAGAAGGATAGGGGACTGTGGCAGGTGGGGAAGGACAAGCTGCAGTGATTTTGCTGCTGCTGCCTGTGGTTTGCTCAGTCAAGCCCCACCATGTCCCAGCCATGGAAACTCCTCAGAGCCATAGACTGACTATTGAGGGCAGTTTGCTTGCGCTTTCTGTAGCGTGATCTTAATTGACAGACACTGATTACAACCACCCAGTTGCAATGTAAAATATCAACTGAGCGGTTGTAGCATGATTTAAAAGTTTGGTTATCCAGACATAAAAAAATTAGGACCAGTAACTAAAATAATGATTACACTGTGTTAGCTGTTGAGTGGCTGTTTTTTCCCTGTGGCTGATAGGGATGGACACAGCACTTTCTATGGAATCAGTAAGCACTTTAGTGGGACTTGGAACAATTTTTGAATGCTAATATTTTATTTGACATACCTTATGATGCAATATTTATATACATTACTTTTTATTTGCATTATCTATTTATCTCCCTTGCATCTGACCGGCCTCTCCTTCAGGCCCTGCAAAGGCACTCCCTGTCCTCCCCTCTGAACCCACCCCGGCACCAGTTTCCTGACCTCACATTGCAGCCAGCCCAGGGAAATCCGACGTATCCCATTGTCGGGCAGGTTCCCTCTTTCCAGTGGGAAAGTGCCTTCCGGCTTACCTTTCTTGGCCCTGGGTGGTGCTGCTGAGGTCGATCCTGGCTCTTTAGGGGCTCAGTGGAAGCAGGGTTTCTGGAAGGCCATCATCCGGTTGATCTGGACTCCATTTTCATGTTTTTCTGGCTTTTCCCAGGCATTTCACCGCATCTGTAATGCTCCCGGTCTCCACCAGGGGCAGCTACAGAGTGAGACATCACCCTAGCCCACCCCAGGAGAGGAGAGCAGTCCTCTGGATGCTCAAGTCACTCCTTCCCCCAGCTGACTCCCAGCGCCCCGAGTCCATTCCCAAACCCAGGTTGTCGGTGTGGCTCGAGGTAAGGCACCAGTTCCTCAGCCCTCTGCGCCACCGGGATGGCATGCACTACTTTTTAAATAATTTACATGCCTTAAATTCCTATGTAGGAAGAAAACAAATCCTCATCTCAACAGGGTTCATTAGGTTGTATTTTAATTTTTTCCATATACCAATGTCTACTTCAGCTCTACATGCTGTATCTCCTTAAAATTTGTATGGTCTTCCACGCATACTGCTTCATCCCTGCTTATGTAATGGGCGGACATGACTGACTTGTCCTACTGACCTTTAATTACTATGTTACTGTCTTTATATTTAAGTCATTTGTGTGAGAAACACAGTTTATTACCCCTGGGAGGAATGAATACCACAAATATATGCTTTTTGTAAACGGTACATTTCTGTAGTCTCCCAAAGTGTGCCAGTTCTTCCATCTCATTGACTGTGGCACACCATTCCCTCTTAATTAGAGAGAATGTTTCCACCTCTTTGCAGAGATGCATTCATTTGCTGTAGTTGTCAAACTAGAAAATTGATATATTTGTACTTTAGATAATCCTTCTAGTGGAAAGGCTCCTTGCAATATACTCTCTGATAAATTGTGCATTCCAGTTCCTAAAAACTCTTCTACTGTAATATCCCTCCAGTAGATCTTCCCAATAGTTTCCCAACATACTGAATGCCTAAACTGTATGTGGTCAGTTTTCTGTTCAATCTGTCTGGCATTTTCAACACTATCTGTTACCATGCATTCTCAATATACTGTACCTGGTATTTTTAAAAAAATCAAGTATGAACTTGTTTCTAAATAAATTAATTCATTGAATTACCTTGGCCATTTCAGTTGCATAACTATCCTTTCAGGTTTTGATCACTCTTTTTAGGGTATTTTATACGAACATATGAAAGAGCCAGCAGAGGAAGGCCATTTGATCTATCAAGTCTGCTCATATTGCAGGGCCCCTAGCTTATGCCACTGACCCTGCTCCCAACCTCCCCAGTCCCACCTCCTTTTCTATCAGCCCCCCAAGTTCCATGATTTCTCTTTATGCCTATCCTAGGCCCTCTTAAAGCTGCCCATTATCTTCTCTGAGACCACTTTCTATGGTCGCGCATTCCAGTTGGCCACCACCCTCTCCATAAAAAATGCTTTCTAACATCCCTCTTAAACCTGCTCCACACCAGCCTTAAACTGTGCCCCCATCAGAGATGGGCGAAGTTGCTCCAATTCACTCCACAAAGTGATTTGCAGAGTGAAGGCAAATTTTCGAAGTGCTCCTCAACATGAAGCGGAGTACATTGCAGTATTATATGGGTAGCAAGTCCATTGAAAACAATGACTTAGCGTTACTCGCTTACCAAACCACTACTCCACCAATTCTTAAGGTGAAGTACATTGAAAACAATGTACTTCGCCTCACTTCACCTTGTTTTTAAGCTCCAAAGGGGAATTTTGCAGTGATTCATGGGATTTCAGGTCACATGGGCTCTAGATTGTTCTGCATAGCCAAAGTTTGGGGTAGTGTGTGCAGGAAGCTGTAGGAGACAATCTTCCCTGAGAGCGCTCTGTGATTCAGACCTTCTAAATGCTGTTAAAAAAACCTTTTTGAGTCATTTTTTTTGCTGAAACTTCAGTTCATTGATTATAGGAAACCCTCCTGCGCTAATATCATCGAGCATTTATTGTTTGTGTGTGGATTTTGAATGTTAATGTACGACATTCAGTCTTAGTACTGAAAGACAGTGGAAGTGTGCTTTGGGAGAGGGGCGTATCTGTGGAGTAGGTAGATTAACTTGGAGAAAAAGAGAGTGCTTTCTGTTTTGGTGATATTTTTCTTGTATAACTGTGTTAATGTACACACAGTAATATTTTCAACAATTCTTGCCATTTTTTGGCTGATTGTTGTGGTGCAGCAGTGCATAATTTTAGTTTGTTTAAAATATGTGATTATATTACTGACGTTTTCAATTTGCTGTGCATTACTTAGTGTGTATGTGAGTATGTGTGTGATGCGTGTCATCAAATCAGACACCTTTTATTGTGCCACATAATAATTTCAGCAATGTGAACCTGCTATCCACTGCAGCTGTGTTATTTATGTATTTCTTTGTGGTATTTTTACTGGTACTAGTACTAGTGACTGTTACTGCAGCAGTGCAGTACACTGCCCCCCCATGACCCCACAGCCGGCAAAGGTATTCTTTCCAGATTTGAATTTTCTGATGGTGAGCACTGGTTAGGTGTTGTGCCTTTGCATCTGCAACTCTTCAGTGTGCAGCGCAATCTTAATCTGTCTGTGGATTTACATCTCTTTAGGGCCCAATCTCCATCTGTAACTTAAGTCACAGTTGTTTCTTTGGCTTCCCTTCAGAGCACTGGACAGGTGTGGTGCATAATTCTGCATGAACATTGTACTCATTAATATGCATTTTTAAGTCAGGACCATCATCACGAGTCACTTGTGATACAAATCACGTTCATCATCATTACAGTCACAAATGCAGTCACAAATCACTATTCACGATCACGTCACGAATCACAACATTAATTTTTTTACTAGTTACTTGGATGTATTGTAAGCCTGTTTTGTTGTATCTATCCAGGCTTCACCACCCCACCATTGTACTCATTAATGAGCATTTTTAAGTCAGGGAGTTTGTGCTACAGCTCATCGGGGAAGTACAGCCATAGGCATTTGTGTTCCCAATACAGTTCCATATTGTTTATCGCACACCGTCGACACCGAATCATGTTCTTCATCATCACGGTCACAAATGCAGTCACAAATCATGATTCACGATCATGTCATGAATCACAACATCCATTTTTTTACTAGTTACTTGGATGTATTGTAAGCAAGTTTTGTAATATCTCTACAGGCTTCACCACTCCACCATTGTACTCGTTAATAAGCATTTTGAAGTTTGGGAGTTTTGTGCTACTGCCCATCAGGGAAGTACAGCCATAGGTATTCACATTCCTTCCCGTACAGCATGTGAGTTACAGTACTGTAAGTAGTAGTGGGTGAAGAGGCCCCAGTTTGCTCCTTGAAGTGATTCATTGAGTAACATAGAATCTGTGGAGAACTCCACAATGTGAAGCTGAGTACTTCGCTTCATAATGAGGAATGCTAAGTCCATTGAAACCAATTACTTAGCGTTATTCCACCTTCCACAAACCACTTCTCCACCAATTTTAAGGTGAAGTACACTGAAATCAATGTAATTCACCTCACTTCGCCCTGTAATTGAGCTCCTGATGAATTTCTGCAGTTATTCATGGGATTGCAGGTCACATGGGCTCTAGATTGTTCAGTACAGCCTCAGTTCTGGCCTGGGTAGTGTGTGTGCAGTGGTAGCTGGAGACAGTTTGCTCTCAGAGCTCTGCGATTCAAAACCTCTGAAAGCTGTATAAAATGCCTTTTTAAGTAATATTTTTTGCTCAAAATTTAGTACATGGATTGTAGGAAACCCTTCTGTGCTCATATCATCGAGTGTTTATTGTTGTGTGTGGATTTTGAATGTTAATTTAGAACAGTCAGTCTGTGTACTTTTACGTGTGCTTTGGGAAGGGGTGTATTTGTGGTGTAGGTAGACTAACTGGGAGAAAAAGGCACTTTTTCTGTTTTGGTTATATTTTTCTTGTGTAACTATGTGAATGTACGCACAGTAATATTTTCAGTAATTCTTGACATTTTTTTGCTGATTGTCGTGGTGCAGCAGTGTACAATTTGTCTGTTTAAAACATTTGGTTATATTACTAAAGGTTTTCAATTTGCTATGCATTACTTGAGTGTGAGTGTGAGTGTGTGTGTGATGCGTGCCATTAAATCAGACACCTTTGATTGTGCCATAGAGTAATTGCAGCAGTGTGATCCTGCTATTCACTGCACCTGCATGAATTTTTTTATACTCTGTTGTGTTATCTTTACTGGTAGTGGATTGTTACTGCCGTGCCCTAATCCCCCAACTGGCAAAATGTATTCCTTTCCAGATTTGGATTTTTGACTTGTGAGCACTGGTTAGGTGTTGTTGTGCCTTTTCGTATGCATCCATTGAGTGTGCAGCGCAATCTTAATCTGTCTGTGCATTTGCATGGCACCATTAATTCTGGGTGACTGCATTTCTTTTTATGCTGCCATTTCACTTCGTCAGCACTGGGGAATTTTCTGGATGCAAGACAGTAGTATTTTAGGGATGCACATTAATTCTGGTGACTCTGTGTGTGACCTGACCACTGCACGAATGACTGAGTGCACCATTAATTCTGGGAGACTTCGCATTTCTTGTTACACTCTCATTTCACTTCATCAGCACCGGGCTGTTTTCTGGACACAAGACAATAGCACTTTGGGGATGCCATTCATTCTGGTGACTGTGTGGGTGGGATGCTGCCAATATTGTTGTCACTCCGCCTTACTTTGCATATAAGGTGGAATGACAACACAAAGTAATAATAACAAGGCGAAGTGAGCCTTTCCTATGGGGCACTCTGCATAGCGATGTGCCAACTCGAAGTGGCCACTTCGCGTTTACTTTGCTGGTAGATTTTAAATTCGCTGCATCTCTAGCCCCCATGTGGTTCATCTGTCTCTTAGTTTGAAAACACCTTCCCTATCTACCTTATTTATTCCCTTCAAGTATTTGAACATCTCTATCATGTTCCCTCTTTCTCTTCTCTCCTCCAGTTAGTACATTCTCAGGGCTCCAGCCTCTCCTTGTAAGACTTCACCTGCCGACCTGCGATCATCTTGGTTGCCCTCTTATGGACTTTCTCCAGCAGGCTGATGTCCTTCTTGAGGTGTGGAGACCAGTATCTCACTCCATACTCTGGATGCAGTCTCACCAGTGACCTGTATAGGGGCAGTAGAACTTCCTTCTGCCTACCACTGATTCCCCTGGCAATACACCCCAATATCCTGTTTGCATATGCTGCTAACTTTTTGCACTGTGAGGAGTGTTTCTGGTCACTAGTTATCACCATTCCCAGATCCTTTTCCTCCTCCACTGCTGCTACCGCCCCCAGGTAGTACTTGGTCCTTAGATTCCTGGTTCCAAGGTGAATAACTTTGCATTTCTTGGAATTGAAGCCATGTTGCCAGATCCCTGACCATCTCTCAATTGTTCTAAGGACTTCCCTCAGGTTCTGCATCTCTTCCGGTATCCACCCTCCCATAGAGTTAGGTGTCATCCCCAAACAGGCACATTTTGCCCTTAATGCCCTCCCCGGTGTGATTGCTGTTGACACTGAACAACACCAGCCCCAGTACCAAGCCCTGTGGGACCCCACTGGTGATGTCCCTGGTGCTGGACAACTCTCCCCCACCATCAGCCTCTGGGTTTGTCCCTCAGCAAGCTTTACTTGCATTTGGCCATTTTCTCCCCAACCCCGAGATTCTTCAGTTTCCTGATCAACCTCTTGTGGGGCACTGAGTCAAAGGCCATGCTGAGGTCCAGATACATGGTATCCCAGCTTGACCCATGTCCAGAGCCCTGGTGACCCAATCAAAGAAGTCAATCAGGTTAGTTTGGCATGATCTTTCTTTAACAAATTCATGCTTCCTCTCATCATGGGGACCATTCTCTTACATGGACCTTACCAGCCTCTTCTGAAGAATAGTCTGCATTAGTTTGCACATGATTGAGGTCAGACTGACCAGCCTATATTTCTAGGGTCATCCCTGAGTTCACTGTTGTAGAGAGGCACCACATGAGTCATTCTCCAGTCCTGTGGTACCACGCCTGATTCCGGGAACTTTTGAAGAGGCTCACTAGTGGCCCTGCAAGTTCATCTGCCAGCTCTTTTAGAACCCTTGAGTGTATGCTGTCTGGTCCTGGGAACTTGTCTACCTTTAGTGCCAGCAGTTCCTTCCTCACTCTATCCTCTTGTATCACTATGTATGTGTCCCTCCCCCCTTCCCCTTTACTCCCAGGTATCACTGGTCCATCTTTTTCCCTAGTGAAGACGGAACAGAAACATAGAAACATATTAGTTGTTGGCAGATAAGGACCTCTTGGCCCACCTAGTCTGCCATATATTCTCTACCTACTATGCCACTGCAGACCCTACTCTGTCTCCAGTCTTCTCCCCCCCTTGCCTTACTTCTAAGGTCCCCATGTATCTATCCCGTACATGCTTGAATCTTGTTACCATTTTAGCCCCCACTACCTCTGCTGGGAAGCTGTTCCAGGTATCTACCACCCTCTCCATGAAGAAGTATTTCCTCACATCTCCTCTGAGCCCTTCCCCCCAGCTTCATAGCATGACTCCTTGTCCCAGAGCATCTTTTTCTATGGAAAATGCTACCTTCCTGTACCTTATTAATACCTGTGAGGTTTTGAATGTTTCTTTCATATCCCCCTTTCCCTCCTTTCCTCTAGAGAGTACATATTTAGTTGCTTGAGTCCTTCCTCATAGGGCTTTTGATGCAGGCCCTGCACCATTTTGGTAGCCCTCCTTTGAACTGCCTCCACCACTATCTATGTCCTTCCAGAGGTGGGGCCTCCCAGAGCTGGACACAGTACTCAAGGTGGGGTCTTACCAGTTTTCTATACAGGGGTAATACTACCTCCCTCTTTCTGCTGGTTATGCCAATGATGAGAAGTCATCATTCAAAACCTCCACCCAGTCATCCCCTTTCCTAAGCCTAACTATCCTTTCTTTCTTACACCTTTTGCCCCTTATGTAGCGATAGAAGGCATTCTGCCCCATCCTAATCCCTTCAGCTAGTATTTGAAGTTCCTTTTGTGCCTCTGCTTGCTACACAACCTTGCCTGCCACTTTGGCCAACTTAAGGTATTAGTTTTCCTGTACCACCTTTCTTGCAGTCCTCCTGTATCTTCTGTAAGCCATCCTCTTGTTCCTCATCACCTTGGCAACCTCAGAGATGTTTAGCTAGTTTAACACATACAGCGGAGCCAGATGTGATGCAATGCAGTAACTCACAGTAAAAAAAAGGGACTTCAGATTTCTTCCTCCTAAGCCTAATACACTCTGCTGTGGCAGCCAGTATTGCATCTTTGATGATGGTCCATTTTTGAACCACCCTCATGTTCACTCTGATGCTCTCTAGGTGCATACTTGGTACCTCTCCCATCCTCCTGAAGTCCGTTTTCCAGAATGCTAGAATTTTGGTCTTGGTGGGGATGCTTTTTCTGCCCCTGTCCAACCTGAACCACACTGTGCTGTGGCCACAATCCCTCATGGGTTCCCTGACCATGATTTCTTGTATGTGCTCCCAGTTTGGGAGCACTCGATCAAAGATTGCCCCTTCCCTGGTAGGCTCAGTGCTGCACTGAGAAAGAAACCTACACTGTGTTGCATCCATGATCACTTGGCTCCTGGTACAGGATGTGTCCAGTATACCCCAGTCCACCATGGGCAGAAAAAAGTTAACCACCTCTACTGCCTCTCCCTTTCTTGCTTCTTCCAGCAGTTGTGAACTCAGCTCCCTGTCTCTCTCTTCCCCCGGTTACACCGTCTGTAGACCACCCACAGCCTCACCTTTCTCCCTCTATTGGTCTGGAGTTTAATCCATAGTGTTTCTATCCCCCCCCTTTTTCTGTCTCCTCCCTCATGCATGCTATTCTGTCCCTAATATAAGCCACCACCCCCCTTGCCTATCACCCTGTCTTTTCTTTATAACTTGTAACCTTGGATCGAGAGGCCCCAGTCAGGCTGTGGTATAGCCCAGGCCTTGGTAATTGCTGCTATGTTTTCCTTCCCATCTTTTAAGAGAACCTACATATCTGCCATCCTGTTACCAAGACTACGAGCATTGAGTGACACCACCCTCCACCTCAACTCTGTGCTTTCTTGTCTTCTTTTTGTACTTTCCCTGACCTGCCTTCTCCTGTACTCTCCCCTTCTCCCCCTGTACTTAATTGCTCCCCATCAACTCTACGTCCCCACCATCTTGATTACTACTGCCAGTATGGAGGGGCGGTCCACTGACCTCCTCATTCTGGAGCCTATGGGCCTGCTGGCCAATCCCCCCTCAGCTGTTTAAACTCAGTTCATTGACTATGTATTCCCAGTTTGTCCCTGAGTACATTTGGGCCCTCTCTACTAAGATGTAGTCTATCTATCAAATACAGCATCTTGTTCGACCATGTGACCCCCAGCTGTTGACACATTTGAACCATATGTTTCTGCACCAGCTCCTCAGCCAGTCATTAAACTCCTCTAGCCTCTTGTTCCTGACTGTGCTGGCTCTGGGGACTGGGATAATTTCTGAAAAGACAGAAGAGCTCACTATCTCCTTACAGGCCACTGCCAACTCCTTGAACCTACCCTCCAAACACCACCCCAGCTCTTCCGCTGCTAAGTCATTGGCTCCCAGGTGGATAGCAAAGTTAGGTTTTCCACCAACCTGCCTTACAACTTCCCTGATATTTGGTCCTGCCCTCCCTTCTATCATCCCCGGCATACACACTACCATCCTTCCTACCCTTGGGTTTCCCTTCTTCCCCCAGTGGATACCCTTAATTACGAAGTCACCAAAATGATTACCACTCTTTCATCCTGTGCAAGTGTATTTTCCAATCTCCTATCTTCACCTAGTATACCAGTCACCTCCCCAACCAACTGTGCCCTATCTGCTCTGACTAACTTCCTGTTACCTCCACCACCATCCCGCCTCTGCTCCTCCATTCCCCCTTACTCCCTGACTAACCTTGCTTGCTACCACCTTTCAGTCTTTTTCATTTACCCTGATTCCTCCCTCCTCCCATCTGTTACTCCACCCTGACTACCTCTTTCTCCCTGCCTTCCCAAACTATTCACCTCTCTCTTCCTCTTGCCTCCAGCCTTTGACTCTGGGCTGCCTTGATCTATGACCTCACCACCTGATTCCCCTTCCCCTAAACTGGTTAGTGTTTCATACATTTTCAATAAGGGCATCCTAGCAACAGATCCCACCCCTTTTCTTCCTCTCCCAGACCCTCCCCCTTCCCACTTCTGTGGAGCCTCTTACCCACCTACCATTGCTCTGCACTGTTACCCCGGATCTTTGAGGAGGAGGTATCCCTGGACACTGGGGTATCCTCCCTGCTCCTAACCCATACCTGCAGTCCACCTTCCCCAGGGCTGCCCCTTCCTCCGCTTCTCTGTTTCCTTGTCCCCCCACCCCACCCTCTCCAGCTCCCATCTGGGCATTCTTACCTCTGCTCTGAGCTGTTCTAGGCACCTGCACACTGAACAGCCCCCTACACTCCACATCATCCCCAATAAGACTGTGGCCTCACATCCATTGCAATTTATAATCCCCCTATCACTATTCTGTGCATAGTTGTATTTCTCCATCTCCACCCTTCCCAGCTATCCTTCTCCCTGTACTAGTTCTTATTCCTCTAAATCCTCCCTTCTCAGCCTATTCCAGCCCCAGCTATCTATCTCAGCTGTGGCCCAGGTGGTGCTGTTTTCAGTGTACAGTTAACCCTAAGTTCCCCTTTAATCTGTTAGCCTCTCCTGCCCTGACACTTTTTCACTAATGTAGCCTGACCCTAGATGAAGATCAGCTGCTTTCCTCTTTCCACCTTGCTTTGTACCTCCAAGCCCCTTTCCTTGTCATCCTATTCAAATGTAGGTCAACCTTGCTTCTGCTGCAGCCACCCCTTCCCTTCTGTAGTGCAAAGTTCTAACAACCCTACCCCCTTACCTCAATTACTGTAACCAGCGTGGTCTTCCCTGCGGATGCCCTTCTGTCCCTCCAGACTGCACCACATTCCTGCTTCATGGAATTCACACTTCAGGGTCACTTGGATCTTTGAGTATCTGGGTAAAATATAGGGACTACAGCTGCCCTATTGGCTGACTGTAGTGACATGGTCCGTTGGGACCCCAATGGTACCAGGCAACGGCTTCCTATCTCCTGCCCGCAGCCCCCTTCCTCCCAGAAGTCCCTTAACCCCCGTGACCATAGTGTTTTTTTTACATTAACAATACAGTGCTTAGCCTCTTCACTACCAGAAACAAGAAAACCTCACTGCACTTAGTAAAGCTTTGGATCGCCGATGATCTGCTCCCATTGGCATCCTCCTTCTGCTATGCATTTCAGTGGCCTGATCCTTAAGACTCTTGAGAGCTACAGCGGCCCTACAGGCCAGCTGTAGTCATGAGGTCTATTGAGACCCTCAATAGCACCAGGCAATGGCTGCCTATCTCCCACCCTTAGCCCTCCCTCTGGTGCCCCACCCCCACAGAAGTCCCTTAACCCTGTGCCCATAGTTTTGTTTTGTTTAACATTAACAATACAGGACTTGGCCCCTTCAGTATCAGAAATGAAAAAAAAACTGCTGCACTCAGCTCAGCTTTGGATCACCACTCCTCTGTTCCCATTGGTGTCTTCCTCCTCCTCCTCCTTCTATAAACTCTAGAGTCAGCACAGCTTACAGAAATTCCTTAACATTTTTCTATGATAAGGCTAAAAAAATGATTGACTTCCTTTTCTGTCCATTGCGGATATCTTACATCACTGATCTTAAAATATCCTGTGCCTGTTTCTTCAGTCTAAGTGTTATATTTCTACCAAGTTTTCCTAATTTTCTCAATTCCCACACTTTACAAATTGGCACAAGTACACACTTCCTTGCCCTTCGAATTTTTGGAATGATTAATTCAGTTTGTTGGGGCAAAAATTTAATCTCTTGACCCTATAGGTTAGAGTTAAATCACTCAGTTGAAAATGAGTTATCTCCAGAACTTTAGTAGATTTTGAATCCATAAGGTAAAGATATAATGTTATGTTTCACTGCATCTTTAAAGAATTTAAGTGCAGTTGGTAAAACTAGGTGAGATTCAGATATCTCCACGGGCTACCATGTGGTATTCTCACTGCCAGTTTACAAATGGTGCCCACTGAGAGGCCCAGAAGTCATTTTTTAAGTCAGAAACATAAATTCTGCCTTTTCTTTTACTGCCTTCTTTGTGCTTCATTTTAATATTGCCCCTTTACCTTCCCATACAAGACATGGAGTAATTTAAGGGGACATTGTAAATACTATTTATTATTACTGTTTTCATTATTCCCCAGCTCAAATGATTGACTCTGGGTCTATATGATAAGTAAATCATGTTGAGGAGGACTTTTTTATGATTACCACTATTCTGGATATTGTTTGAGCATCTCACAGCTGTTTGTGTACATTCAAAAGGTGTTGTTGCTATTGGGCTACAACAGAACTTGGTGACCCAATTATAATTCTATTATTTATATTAATATTACAAGACACTGCTTAAGCAGAACATTACATTATGGAACACTTCTTTTGCAACTCTCTCCTGATTTGGATACAAGATTCTTCTGTCATTATTTACAATATATATGTAGGTGCTGAAAGTCTTAGAAGGAAGAATGTTTACTGTTTTGTTATAATTTACTGAGCCTTTAATTTTCTTTTGTCCCCTTGATTTCATCTTTCATTACCATTCATCAGACCACTATTAATGGAATGCTTTAAAAATCACATTACCATGCAATTGTATTTACAGAGATGAATAATGCATGCAAGTTGTCTACGTTTGTATTTTATCTTTTTAAAATATCTTAAAATATTTTAAAAAATATATAATTTTCATCTTCAATATGCTTACTCTTCAGACACTTGAGGTAACAGTAATTATATGTTATCAAAGTAGGGCTGTGGATCTGAATGTGTGCTAATTCACACATCATTGCTGTTTATATTTAGAATAATGTTTAAAGCGCCACAGCCTCTGGAAATTATTCAGTATTGTTATTAAAATAGCCAGTCTCATACAGAGGAATTGCCTCAGATAGTGAACAGGATAGAATATTCTACTTGCCTTAAAAAGCAACTGACAAGACTCAGGCAGGTAATTCACACAAAGGAGCTGCATGTCCTAGGGTTAAACTGGGCAAGAAGAATATCTTTTCTGCAGTGTTTTTTTGTAAAATTAAACTCAATAATCTTTGCTCATAACATTCTCCTGCTTTGACCAGCCTTAGCTGACCTCCACAACCCCATCTTTAATTTCACAGCTGCTTAGTAGAAATCCTTGTGGAAAACAGCTAGGCAAATCAAGTGCTGACAATTTAATGCATACCTGCTGTGAATTCTGCACTGATGTCTGGATATTAACCAGAAAATAACTTAAGAACATATTATAGTAGGTGTAAAAGCCTCAATGTGAAAACACCAGGATAAAGGTTACTGAAATAGTATATTTTCAGTAAACCCAAATTGTCAAGTAGTACAGAATTACATATCCCTCCAATGCAATCTGGCATGGGTGACACATACAAATCACCAGGGATGTAACGTGTTCTTATAGTGATGTGGTACATTGTGTTGGGGGTTATTTAATGTTCATGTACTGTATATGCTTCTTTATTCAAAATTTAATCAGTGTTCAGATTAAAGGGGAACAGACAGCACTGAGCCCCACCCCCAAGTGTAAGGCTGGTCCCAATTTACACTTTGTGTGTAAAAAACATTTTTATACTTACTGTTTAGTACAGTAAAATATATTATATCAGACTATTTCTGTTCACTTGCAAGCTGACATTTTATTTATTAATATACTGGAAGGCTTGTGAGCAATACTGCCCATTTTCACAAGTGTCCAGTGTAGCAAAATCACTTGGGGGGGGGGCTGGAGTAAATGAGCAACAATACAATAAAGTATTTATAAAGCAATTTAGAGAGCATGGAGAGTACAATTATAGGAACAATAGTACACATTTTTGTACAGAACAATAGGAATAAGTAATAGATATGATATATACAATTGTATCACCCCTTGTGGTCGACACCCCGATGGCGAAACACAGAAAAAGACCATTAAGGCGACATTTGCGGTAATGGTCCTTTTTCTGTGTTCTTACCCTCAGTGTTACGCCCTCCCAGGACCAACTCTGACCTGGAGTTGGAATCCCAGAGTCTGGGGATGGTAAAGAGTCCTCCACATGGGGGTTGTGCAGGGTGCAGCCCCCCACAGAAAATGGCAAAGCAAGAGGTGGCATAGTACCTGCATTGGTATTGTGCCGTCGTCGTGGGGGAGGTCAACATTCTTGCCGATGATATATCTTGGTGCTTCCTATGCAATTATGTACAATGGAGTGGGTTAGGAAAAGTTGTATTGGGATTTCTTGAGCAGAAATTTAGTAAGATTGCTTTTGAATGTAATGACAGTTGTGCAATGGGTAAGGGGAAGTGGGAGAGTGTTGCAGAGTCTTTAAGTACAAATCCCAGAATCACCTGCAGCTGACATCACAGGGGCTGCAACAGTGGAAGATTCTATAGCCTTCAGTGTAGCACGTTAGAGCTTTTATAACATCCAGTGAGATACTTGCCAGTCCCACTGTTCTCTTTAGAAACATAGAAACATAGAATTTGATGGCAAAAAAGGACTGCTTGGCCCACCTAGTCTGCCCATCCCCCTACCTAATGGATAAGCTGCAGATCCTAGTTAACCAACAGCCTACTTCCTCCTACTCACCACTAGAATTGACTTATGTCTGTCCCATGCATTCTTGAACTCCCCCACTGTTTTTGACTCTACAACCTCCTCAGGAAGGCTGTTCCATGTATCCACAACCCTCTCTGTGAAGAAATACTTCCTCACATTACCTTTAAACCATCCCCCCTCTATCTTCAAATTGTGCCCCCTTGTTTTTGCACATCTCTTTTTCTGAAAGATGCTACCCTATTGGACTTTGTTGTTGTTGTTTCTATCATGTCCCCCTTCCCTCCCTCCTTTCCTCGAGGCTATACATCTTTAGTTCCTTTAGTCTTTCTTGATATGTCTTCTGATGCAGACCCTGCCCTCCTCTGGACAGCCTCCACCCTGACTATGTCTTTGTGGAGATGGGGTCTCCAGAACTGTACACAGTACTCCAGATGTGGTCTTACCAACTGTCTGTACACAGGGCAAGCAACTTCCTGTTTTCTACTGGTGATGCCTCTCCCTCTGCTTCCCAGTGTCCCCCCAGCCCCCTTTACTGCCTTCTCACATTGCTGGCTCACCTTTAGGGTGTTTGACATGACTACCTCCAATTCCCTTTCCATTTTTGTTGTTGTTAGTATCTCACCCTCCATTGTGTACTCTTCCCCTGGGTTTTTGTTTCCCAGGTGCATTACTTGGCACTTTTTTGCATTGAATCTAAGCTGCCATACATTTGACCATTCCTCCAACCTTGCCAAGTCCCTTTTCATCCTTTCCACCCCACCTTGTGTATCAACCCTGTTGCAGATCTTTGTGTCATCTGCAAAGACACATACTTTCCCTTCCAGTCCCTCTGCTATGTCACTTATAAAGACATTAAAAAGGACTGGCCCCAGTACTAAACCCTGTGGTATCCAACTAGTAACACTTCTTTCTTCACTGTGGACTCCATTTACTATTACCCACTGTGTCCTGTTGTCCAACCAATGTTTTACCCAAGCTACCACCCTAGGACCCACTCCCAGGCTGGCTAATTTGTTTATTAATCTTTTGTGTGGGACTGTGTCAAACATCTTGCTAAAGTCTAGGTAGGCCATGTCCACAGCCCCTCCCTGGTCTACTGCTTTGGTCACTCAGTCAAAGAAATCAATTATATTTGTCTGACATGACCTTCCCACTATAGAATCCATGCTGCCTTGGGTCCTGTGCCCCACTGGCCTTTAGGTACTCAACAATTCTTTCCTTCAGAAGTGATTCCATCATTTTCTCTACTACTGAGGTCAAACTGACAGGTCTATAGTTTCCTGCCTCTGTCATGCTCCCACTTCTGTGAAGGGGAATCACATCCACCCTCCTCCAGTCCTCAGGTACCACCCCATCCTCCCATCATTTATTAAAAAGTCTAGTTCTTCCCTTAGTTCTTTTAAAATTGTGGGATGAATCCCATTAGTCCCCATTGCTTTATCCACCTTCAGTTTTAAGAGTTCTTTCAGAACCCTTTCTTCTGTGAAAGGACTAATATCAACCCCCTAGTCAGAGTGCTTCTATTGACCAGATTGGGTATTTCTACCTGCTTTTCCATTGTGAATACTGAGCAGAAGTATTCATTCAGTATCCCTGCTTTTTCACTGTCGCTCTCTGCCCAACCACGTTCCTCTTTGTTCAGCCTCAGTATCCCTGCCTTAGTCTTTCTTTGCTCCCTAATGAACCTATAAAAGGATTTATCCTCCTTCTTAACTGAGTTGGCTATCTTTTCCTTAGTTTGGGCCTTTGCTATTCTGTCTGTCTTACCCGCTTCCTTCTGCTTTAACTGGTACAGTTCTCTGTTCTGCTACTTTTGTGTTTCCTTATACTTCCTGAATGCTATCTTTTCTTCCCTTATCTTCCCCACCACTTCTTTTGAGAACCATAGTGGTGTTTTCTTTTGTTTTGATTTGTTTATTTGCTTCACACAAAGACTTGTTGCCTCTGTGATCATGGTTTTGATGTTTCCCTATTGTTGCTTCACCCCATCCTCTAGCCTGTTTGCTAGTGCTTTTCTGAGGCACTCTCCCATTTTGACAAAATCAGCTCTCCTGAAAACCAGTACCTTCACTTTTGTGTGGCTTGACTCTATAGCTAAGTTTATTGTGAACCACACTGTTTGGGGGTCGCTTGTTCCTAGATGGCTACCCACTTCAAGATCAGATATCCTCTCTCCATCCCCATTTGAGAACACCAGGTCTAAGACTGCTCTCTCCCGAGTGGGTTCCAAAACTAGCTGTCTGAGGCATGCCACATGTAGCTACATACAATCCTCTGGGACTCTCCTTTGCCCTGGGAAGATAGCCGGACAAGCAAACAAAAGATCTGAGCTCACAAAAACTCAAACATGCACTCCAGGCTATTGAAGCTTCTTCTGCTGTAGTCCTCCTCTGATGTGAGCCCCATCAGATCAGATTAGGTGAATTCAGGGTGATAGTGACATAGGGTCTCCTACTGTCATACAGTATTATGTGTGCTTATCCATTGTCACTCTATAATTAAACATTTGAAGACATATAGTGCAACTTCGAGAAAATGCTTTTGTTCTCTTGCTCTACCTGTGTAATAAGTCTCATAGGAACAAACACAGACATATTCATAATTTAACTTAATTTAACTCAGGTGATACACCAATTTAGGTTGCCCTCACTAACCCAATGCAACAATGTGCCATTCAGTAATGTAGGAAATTGCATGTGCAATGTGGAAACATGTTTGAAAGGAGAAAATAATGGGGTGCTAAGACTAGAGGTAATGTTTAGCTAGTTTAACACATACAGCAGAGCCAGATGTGATGCAATGCAGTAACTCACAGTAAAAAGGGACTAATTGCCATTGAATTACACTGTTCCCTGCAGCATACTGCAGCAGTTTTTGATATACTGCAGCATTACTTTGTTGCATCCTGCCTGGTACCACAGTAGAAACCATGGCATCAATACACGCAGCTTGCTAGACACATTGTAGGACTGCCTGCTGGTGTAGCTGGTCAGTGAACCTACAAGGCATGCTGCCATTCTTAACATGGTAGTCACCAACTTGGAAATGGTAGGTGGAGTACAGATTGGGGAACAACCGTGATCTAGTACCCATACAATCATATGGTTTAAGCAGGCCATGGGTACCAGTTTATTAACATCAAAGGCTATGGTTCTGGATTTCAGATGAACATACTTTGACCAAATGAAGGAATTAGTCAAGGGTAAGTTGTTTGGAGTTGACAAAATCAGGGGGATGGAAGTGAGGTGGGGAGACATAAAAGGTGCCATTTTCTAACAATTAAATCCTGCTTAATAGTGGTTACCAAGGGTAACAGATACAAGAGACCAATCTAGTTCTCTAAAATTGTCAGGAAGGCAGTAAGGGCCCATAAAAAGGGCCTTCACGAAATACAAGGAAAAACCAGGGGACAAGGAATGGAGTGAATAGCAAGTATAGATGAAGGAGGCCAAAAGGTGAACAGGGATGCAAAAGCAGGCAGAGAACTACATATTGTGGAATGGGGAAGTTCTTCAGGTACTGTACATCAGAGAAAAAAGGAAGATGAGAGAGGTAATTGTTAGGCTGATGGAGGACGGCAAGATAGTAGAAGAGGATGCACAAAGTCAACAGTTCATTAGGACTATTTCTGCTCAGTATTCACAGTGGAGGATCACATGCCTCTGCCATAAAGTAGCATAAAGGTTGGGGTAGTGGGGAACCCAGATATGGGGCAGGTGGTAATTGCAGGAGACAGAGTTGGAAAAGGGCCTATAGCCCTGAAAATTGATATGGCTACAGGGCTGGATGGGACACACCCAAGAGTGCTCAGGGAGTTGGCATCAGAACTGGCAGAACCCCTGGCAGGGCTATTCAATAGCTCACCACAGTCAATGATTGCTCAAGGAGATTGGAGGATAGCAGATGTGTAGGCCTATCATAAGTAAACTGATGCAGACACTGGTCAAAGAGGACCTAGTGGAATAACTGGAGAGAAATGGACTCCAGGATAAGCAACATAGATTTGTGGCAGGGAGGTCTTGTCACACCAACCTGTTAATATTCTTTGACTGGGTAACTAGGGCAGTGGATAAGGGACAAGCAGTAAACTTACTCTACTTCAGCTTCAGCAAGGCATTCGACTCAGTGCAAGACAGAAGGTTGCTGAAAATATTAGAGTATCTGGGAGAAAAGACCTAATTAGATGGGTAAGAAGTTGATTGGGGGAGACAACTGAGCAGAGTTATCATAAGAGGCTCCCTAAAACAAACTAACCAATGTAACAAGGCCTGCAGAAAGGCAACCAGAATGTTGGGGTACATGGAAGGGGCTTCAATAGCAGGAGAAAAGAGGTAATACCCCTTCGGTATAGATAACAAGAGAGACTGCATTTATAACACAGTGCCTAGTACTGGAGTCCTCACCTGTGGAAAGACAGAGGCACTGCAGTGTAGAGCTAAAGCAGGCAAAATGGCAGACAGTTTAAAACTAAACTGGGACAAACAGGGAGTTGTAAGGCTACATGTACTACCTGGGCTATACTGATATTGATATGGCTCTCCTGACTACTTGTATTTATGACAAAGTCGTTCATGAATTAATTTCATCCACACACCAGTAATGCTTGGAATCAAAAAAGACAGTAATGGGGTCACATGATGGCAGCCTAGAGGAAAGCTTGCTACTTGTATTTATGACAAAGTTGTTCATGAATTAATTTCATCCATACACCAGTAATGCTTGGAATCAAAACAGACAGTAATGGGGTCACGTGATGGCAGCCTAGAGGAAAGCAGTGACCTTGTGTAGCTCTGCTCCCTACCTGGTTTAAAACATCCCATTTTAGAGTATCACGAACGTACATCGCATCTAGAATTGTTCCTGAGGACATATATATCCAATTTCGGCAGCTTGGATCATTTAAATATGGAGGTATACATGAAAAAGCAGCTCCCAAAGCATACCCCGCCACCATCGCCAGAAAAAGAGCAGGCCCCGAAGCGACGTCGACAAGGGCCTACTAAAACAGTCCTTGGATCCATAGCTTTAACTGAAGAGCATTTCCTGGAAATAATTATGCCCTTACATAGTGCGATTACGGAAATCTCGACTGAGGTGCACAGTATCAAAGCGTCTATGGACTCATTAAATATTCGGGTCAAAGACTCAGAAATCCACATTAAGTCTTTAGAAGTGACGACAGACAAGTTCGAATTAGAGTGCTTTTCCACGAACAGGAGAGTGAAAAAAATCAAAGCAAAATGAGAAGATCTGGAGGGGAGGAGTAGAAGGAATAATATAAGAATTATTGGTATTCCGGAGAGAGAGAGGCGCATCTCTGATGCTATTCATGCAGAAGCTGTTTGAGAAAGTTATGGGCCCGTCTCCAAATGGGGCAAGCTACACTGCTGAAAAAGCCCACAGGGCGCTTCGTCCTCCCCCTCCACCGGGATCACAGCCCAGACCAATGGTGTGTAAATTACTAAATTATTTGGACAAACAACATATCCTGGCCCAAGTAAAATCCCTGCAAGAAGTGCTCTTGGGAAGGAAAGAGGATTAGGATAACACAAGATCTGCCACAGTCTGTAAGGCTCAAGTGACAAGAAATGTACCCTTTAGTTTCCAAACTGTTTGCGGCAGGTAAACAATTCCAAGTAAAATACCTGGCTCTGTTGCAAGTGAAAACTGATGAACAGTGGCACTCGTTCGAAAGTTTGGAAGTGGCACAAACGGAGCTCAAGAAGCTGTTACCCAACCTGCTGAGATGATTATTTTGTTCTGCGAAGATGATGGGCTACCTGAATAGAGAAAGGAGTCATTGTTAGCCATTGCTGTGCTTAATTAAGGCTGAATGGTCCTGATATTAGTATTGAAATAATCACGTATTGGTAGGAGGAATGTCTCCGGTAGAGTCGAGTGTGTTAGTTTAAATGCAGACTATGGACCCAATACACACTGTAATATTCTGGGAACACTTTAGACACTGGCATCCTTCTGGGATAAATTATAAGGGAGGAATGATCTGAACCCTTACAAGAATCTACAGCCTTGATGTAGCATGGTTTCGCCTTGCGAGTGATTGGACAGAAGAGAGAAGAGCAGTTCCTGAATTCCATGCAGACAGTATTGCTGTTATGTTCCATGTACTTCAAAGTTTCAAGTTACCTGTTATTAGGGCCACGATGGAACACTCTATAAGTAAGCTTTAATTTGGAAGGCTCACATTATTTTGTTTAGCATATGTAATTCTGAAAGTCGGAGTATATATGATTACATTTAAAATTGTGCATGATCTGAAAGAATGTACAGGAGTTTAATTTAATTAATTGGAGTGTAGGTGGCACTGTTTTAGTCAGCATTTTTGGTCTCAACTCGCAATGGTAGTGAACAAAGCAGTACGAATAGGATTTTTCGATTAGCCTGGCAGCGCCATGTAAAGGTGCCGAGCATTATGTTTTTTTTGTGTTTTTTCCTTTTCTTTACTTCTAGTCACTTAGTCTTGGGGAAAAATAAAGTAACAATTCCTGGGGTTAAAGAGATGATTCCTAGAGGGTGGCATGTTTCTGCAGTAGCAGTAAAATAGGTGCACCCAGTCTACTGTGATGCAGTTTTAGCGCAGCAGGTTTCTGCAACAAAATAAGCAACCATCGTTTCCCTGAGATTCGAGGATAGAAAGCAAGAGATCTCTCATTTGTTTTATGACAATACATAGACTGATGTTAGTTTAATTGTACAGATTACACTGAACAGAGGGGTAAGGTAATTACTGATTACTTGCTTTGGACCATCAATATGTTGCTGGGGATAAATCTGCATTAGCAATGCCTCATTTCAACCACTAGAGGGTAATAGAGTGTTGCGATCTGTTAATTCTCCTCAAGATTTTTTTTTTTTATAATACAGATCTGGCCATTCTTTACGAGTTTTATAAATATACTAAGTAGGAATGGTACAATTTGTATAGCAATAGAGGTTGCACATCTCTGACATGATAGTTCAATAGTTAATGAAGAATGTTGATCACTTACGAACGTGGATTAGTATGTTTAATTTTGGTGGAATGTTGTTAGATGTGATATGTACAAAACAACTCTGTAACTGGGAAAAAGGGGTGGTTTGACTTTCTGATTGGTTGGGAATTTACATCACCTGGCAACTTAGAAATGTAGTGCGGTTGATAGAACTGAGGGTAATGTATAGGAATTTTGATTATAATTGTGTTAGTTTCAGGGTGGTGTGTGGGGGGGGGTTGGGAGTGGGAGGACTTAGCAAGTTTTGGTAATGTTGTATCAGAGAAGGAACCAAATTCTGATGAATATAGAGATCCATACTATTTACCACTGGCAAGGGGACCAACTGCCTTATTTTAATTAGTTATGTTAGGAGCACTTAATATTCTAAGTTGGAATGTCAAGGGGGTTTAGGACCAGTGCAAAAGGCAAGTTGTGTTGAAGCACTTATCAACTCTAAAAAGCGATGTGGTTTGCTTACAAGAAACTCATCTTAAGAGGGAGGATACACATTTGCTTTGCAAATATTAGGTCAGTCAAGCATTTGGGTTCGGGGTATCTACTAGCAGGGGCAGCGTAGCTATTTTATTTAATAAAAAAATATCTTTTCAATTGGAGCAAGAAACCTGGGACAGTAATGGTCGTTATATTATACTGATCGGTATCTGTTATCACAACAAGTATTGATAGGCTTAGTACACGGACCAAACAATGATTCCCCACAATTTTTCATGCATCTGTTGAATAGGTTAAATAATAACTTTTCCAGAGTAAATCTGCTTGGTGGTGATTGGAATATTACAGTGCAGTTACAGCTTGATAGATCGGATAACAAGCATGTGGGGTTGTCACCTTCCCAGAGGGCACTTAAGGAGCTTATGGAAGGGGCAGGTCTTATTGATGTTTGGAGAGTCCTTAATGTGGAATCCAGACAATATACCTTCTTTTCACGCCCACATAGGACATGTTCAAGGATCGACTATTTTTTAATTAGTATCCACTCCCTTGCTTCTGTCCTGGATGCATGTATACATACAAGGGTAATGTCAGATCATTCCCCAATCTTTATTACATATTTGATAGGCCCTAGGATGAATAGAGACTTCTTATGGAGATTTAATGATCAATTACTACAGGATTCTTACATTTGTGATCATCTGAAGCAATTTATTTCTCATTTCTTAATCCATAATTTGGGCTCAGTTCTCAAAATTGATATTGTCTGGGCAGCCCTGAAGTGTACCTTGAGGGGGGAATGTATCCAAATTACTTCTACCAGAGTTAAAAAACATAAAACACTAACCCATAATCTTATTAACTTCATCAAGGCTATTGAGCGTAACATTAGTCAACATTCGGCCGAAGTGGACTGGGTCCAATTGCACAAGTTACAGTCTCAGTTCTCCTCTCTTATGTTGCAAAAGGCTGAGCTTGCTCGTAGGAGAACAAGACTCAAGTATCTGGAAGCTGGCGAGACAGTGGGTAAGCTATTGGCTCTCAGACTTCGACAACTGGATTCCAGGAGGTATATCAGGCACTAAGTACTGGCCCGGATGGAGCACTAGTCAAAGACCCTAGAGATATTGGCGGTAGCATTCCAGCTTTATTTTCAAAAAATATACACGATCCCAGCAGCAGACAGAGCAATGCTCGATGAGATTCAAGGTTTTTTAGGTTCGGTTACTCTTCCTCAGATTTCCGGTAATGAGGCGGCAAGTCTAGGGCTTCCTATACAGGAATGGGAAGTTAAACAAGCCATCACTCAACTTTCTCCTGACAAATTCCCAAGACCTGATGGTCTCTCCACTGATGTGTATAAAGCATTTGATAAGGAGATTGTTCCCATTCTAGTAAAAGTATATAACTACTGGTATCATGAGGGGTTTTCCGAAGGTGGCTTTCTTGAAGCACTCATCACTCTTATCTCCAAGCCAGATCGAGATCTTTTATGTTCTGGAAACTACCGACCTATATTGTTACTAAATATGGATATCAAAATACTATCCAAGGCATTAGTCAATCGGCTCAGTCCTTTAATGAGCAAAGTGATTAGCAATGTACAGGTAGGCTTTATGATTGGTAGATCCTCCAGTGATCACTTGCATAAACTTCATCATTTAATAATTCATGCCAAAAACATAGAAATTCCAGTAGCCCCATTAGCTTTGGATGCTGAGAAAGCGTTCAATTGGGTTTCCTGGGATTTTCTATTTGCTTCATTGTCTAAATTTGTTTTTTCAGAAGGGTTCCTGAGATGGATTAAGTTGCTGTATGAATCTCCAATAGCTTGGGTCTGATGCAATGGAGTTCTATCGGATTCTTTCCATCTTTCTTGTGGTGCCAGACAGGGCTGCCCACTCTCTCCACTCCTATTTAATCTCTATTTGGAGCCTCTGATTCATAGGTTATAAGTTTCGCAGGATATACAAGGAATACAGATAGGTAACAAGAGGTATTTAATTTCAGCTTATGCAGATGATCTGCTCCTGCATATAGAGGAACCAGAGACTAGTATACCTGCAATTTTGCAAGAAATTGCTCAATTCTCCAAAGTATCAAATAATAAATGTAACATCTCCAAGACGAAGCTTTTCCCTTTAAATGGCAATTGTCTGCCAAATATAGCTGGGGAATTTGGTCTAAATTGGGAACCAAATCCTTGACATACCTGGGTATTAAAGTGTCGAGAGACATGGCCACCATGGTTAAAGAAAATCTCAACAATCTGTTCCGTACAATAAAATTAGATTTAGCTAGATGGAAGTTGTTACTCATATCCTTGTGGGCTAGAATAGCCACAGTGAAGATGATTGTGCTATCGAGAATTCTTTATCCCCTGTGTATGTTGGGCTTCTAGTTACCCAAATCATGGTTTTGTAATTTACAAAAATTACTCAATAATTTTGTTTGGAAGGGGAAAAGCATTAGAAGAGCATATTCAAAACTCACAGGACCAAAAAGGTGGGGGGGCCTTGCGCTCCCCTCCTTCTTTAAATATTAGGTAGCGGCACACATTAGTAAGCTGGTATTCTGGGTTCGTTCATCACATTCAATAGATACTAATCCATACGTGCCCCTCTGGGTTGCCATTGAGAAACACCTGGTTGCCAAGTTTTCCTGTACTCTCAGTTCCGCTGTCAATATCACCCCAAGACTTATTTGCCAAATCACTTAAAAATACACCTATTGGCTGGTCATTAAAGGCTCTGCACCAATTACAAATGTCGCTCGGAGTGGACTGGCATAAATCCCAGGAACAACCCTTAGTACATAATATACATTTCCAAATTCAGAAATCTCCAATCCCCACAACGTTCTGGGAGCCATTTTTTGGGTTACGCCTGGAAGATATAGCCCACAGGGAGAGCTGTTGTCATATGCACAATTTTATTTTAACATTCCTGATACTGGGGGGAAGCCTTTAAATATTGGCAAATTAGGCAAGCAGTGAAAGCCTACTTTCAGAACTCAAAACCCATGGAAGCAAACAGGATGGAATTGTCCTCCTTGTTACAGATAGCACATCAACCTCACTCTGTATCCAAAGTATATCACGAAATACAGAAGATTGATCCAGAATCACCATCGGGTATTTGCTTCTATTGGGTACAGAAATTAGATATTGGTAATGATCAGAGTTTATGGTGTAAAATCTGGAATAATATATATAAATTCATAAGGTAAGATAGGTACAAACTGCAGCAATTTAGTATCATGTATAATTTATATTATACGCCAGCTAAACTCCATAAAATTGGTAAATTATCGTCTGCGTCATCGATGTAGAACAGATTATGGGGATCTATACCATATGCTATGGGAATGTCCTAGGATTCAGTCATTCTGGAAAGCAATCCAGAAATCTTTAAATCCTTTTCTGGGATTAGACTTTTTTTTTACACCTGAGATTTGCTTACTTATTTTCACAGGGACATGAGCAAACAGAGGAAGGCGTATATGGCTATCATTTCAGCTGTAACCAAGGCGATTATAATGCAACACTGGATTGATGAGTTAACATCATCAGTGCTAGAATGGCATAAAGAAATTCTGCTTGCCTTGCAACTGGAGTTGCACATAGCTAAAATGCACAATAGGTTACAATTGTATAATGCCAAATGGGGTCCCCTTGAAGCTATTCTTGTCACATGGAAACCCTAGGATGATAGGGCGGTGTGGTCTTCCTGATAATTGGGATCCTTATTGTATTGCTAGTGTCTTTTTTGTGTGGTTCCTACCAAAGTGAATGTATTTTTATTATGGGGGTGAAGGGGGAAGGGTTTGGAAGTGTTGTAAGGATACTATTTCAACACACAAAAAAAATAAGTTGTAATGTCTAGTAGTGTACACTGTTGGCCTCAAATTCACAAACGTATATGGGGTGAATGTTATAGTTGGAGGCATTGTTGTTTGCTAGATCTTCACTGTATTGAGGCATTGCAAATAAAGCATTTTAAATAAAAAAAGACAGTAATCTCCATTGTTTGATCAGCTTCTTAACTACACAAGAGCCTAGGAGCAACTAATGCTTTTCACTGGGGGTCACAGAGTAGTGCAGTGGATGGCTGGTCTGATTTTCTGACTATTAATTGTTTTAAAAATGTGCAAGTGAGTATATTTTATGTTGATTCATAAAATAAAAATCAGAAACAGTACTATCAGCTTGTATGGTGCTCATATACCACTTCAGCACCTTACTTATACATGCCTTTGTAAATTATTGTAATAAAAGTTTCAGAATATTGTATAAATAACAGAGAATAATGGATGGGTGTCCATTGGTAACAGGGCTGTTAGCACATTGAGCGGTTCCTATGGTGACTGCTTTAACCTCGAGAGTGAAGCTCAAGAGGTTCGGTTGCCATAGGAATCACGAGATGTGCTAACAGCTCTGTTACCGATGGAAACCCATCCATTGTTTTTTATGGTGTATATTTGATCGTTGTCAGGAAAACAAGTTTACATGCTCATGATCATGTAAATTATTTCAAACAGCTGATGCTTGCAGTTAACACGAATGGCACTAACTGTCACAACTGACTGGTTTGGTTGTGTTTGAGGAGACTTGCCATGCGCAAGCCTTACCATTCTATGCTGTTATGCTGTAGTGAGTACATAGCTACTGCAGCACAACAACATACATGACATGTCTAGTGAAGCATAACAGTGTTTGGAAATGTTCCACTTTTCAGCAGTAACAACATTCTAATATACACTATAATAAGAGTTCATCTTTAGTTGTTAGGCACTTCCATAATGAAAATAACTCCATCCATCTATCTATAGTATCTATCTACAGTATCTATCTATCTATCTATCATATCTACAATATCTATTTACCTAGCTGTCTGTCTCTCTGCCTATCTATCTATCTATCTATCTACCTACCTACCTACCTACAGTACCTACCTACTGTACCAATCTATCTCTTATATCTCTATCTATCCATCTTGCTAGCTAAAACCTTGGAAAAGATAATTTTGGTCTCTGATTGAGACAGTCACATGACATTGAAGATTTCTGAACTGTTAACCAGTTTCAAGCCAAAATTGGCCAGCAGTGCACTTTGAAACTGGTCAATAATCCAATTGACTGGGCAATAGTTTTCTGAACTATTGCCTAGTCAGGTGTCAATCACCTTTTACAATGCCCACTCCCTGGCTTCTGCTGTCTGTATATTTCCCACTGCCTCCCACCTGCATTTTACAAACCATTGTGTTTTTTTTTTAATAATCTTTATTTATCCAAAACCTGCCACCGACTCTCATCTGGTGCCATGTGAGAGAGTCAGCAGATTCAGGATTTTTGGAACAGTGGTGCACAAGCAAAGGTTGCCATAGCAATGCTCGCACTCCACTGTTCACATGGCAAGTAGCTTTTCATGCCACTAAATAAAATTTGCTGCTAACTTCTTTCTCTGCTCTCTGGCTCTTATACAGTATTTGTGGTCTGGATGAGCAGTTCATTGTTCAATTTTCTATCATGTTCTCCAACCTCATTTGGAAGTTTGGGAAGGAGAATACTTAGCAGCGCTATGTCCTTCACTCACTTCCTGGTCCCATTTAGCTTGTTGGGGAAGAGGGCACAAAACAGGATAAGAGTCCATTTCATTAAAAAAAAGTACACATTTTTCCTTTTCTGCTCCTAGTTTAATTCAGCAGTCTTGGGAGAGGGAGGAAACCACTTGGCAGTGCCATTTATTTCAGTGACTCCCTGGTTCCATTCAGCTTGTTGTTTGGGAGGCTGGGTAAAAACAGGACAACAGTCTATTTCATTAAAGAAAAGTGCTAGCCGGCCCAGTGGCACAGAGGGCTGAGGCGCTGGCACCTTACCTCAGCCACACCGGCAACCGGGGTTCAGGAACGGACTCGGGCACCATGGGCTGGCAGGGGGGAGGAGAGGATTGAGCATCTGGAGGACTGCTCTCTTCTATGGGGGAGGGATGGGGAGATAGCTCCACTCTGTAGTGGCCCCCGGAGGAGACCGGGGGTAACACAAGTTGCTGAAGCAGGAGGGACTAAATAGAGAAAGCTGGAAATTGGCCTTGGCACCGCCGGATAATGGCCCTCACTCCACTTGTTCCTTGGAGCCTCCGGGAGCATCCTTTGCCACAACAGCATCCCAGACTATAAGTAAAAATAGTGTGCTGGGGTTCCCTGCCACCCTGTGCCTTCCTCCTTGGAGGAGGGGGACCTGCCTGGCAATGAGATATGCCGGGAGAACTCGGGAATGGCTGCTATCTCTGGGGAGGTGCTCCAGAAGAGGACTGCCAGGGGGAACGAAGTGCTAGGAGGCCTGAAGGAGTGGTGGGTGTTGGAGTGTAGGATGAGATAAAAAAAATAAACAAAAAAAAAAAGAAAAGTGCATCATTTTATTTTCCATTTCCCACAGTGTTCATTGGGGGGTTGGGGGGGGGAATGGTCCATCTGCCTGCTATTTAAAAAAAAAAAAATGAAAAAAGTGCTCTTCAGTCCTGTTCGGTGTTTTGCCAGCTCAAGAGTAGCCTCAGTGAGAATAGTCTCCTTGACTTGAGTATTTACAAGTCTGCAAATGGAGGAAACCTCGGTAGCCAACACAGCTTAGTCTTAATGTTTTTCTTTACATTTCCTTTGTAGAAGTTGCCTAATGTTAAGAGGAGTATGAGAGCTTTTTATTGTATATGTATATGTGCGTTGGGGGTGGGCAACATTAATGGCACAAAGTTTTATAAACCAGATATTGACCAACGTCATTTTGGGCTATGGGGGAAATCTTGACCAGTTGGGATGAACTACTGTCTACTAATAGTCATACTGCCCTCAGCCTTCAGCTTCAGGCAAAAAAAACATTGTCAGGCAATAGTTCATCCCTCTGGGTCAATATTTTCCCACTTGAGCCCTTGATTTTGGTCAATATTTGTATAAAAGGTATACAACAGGCATGGGTACAATTTGCCTAAGATATCACTAATGTATGGGCTGCTAGCAAGATAGTACTACTGTCTTGCAAGTTGATATGTTACAGTGGAATACTTAACCAATCAGAGAGCAGCTTTAACAATGCTGCTGATGTTACAATAGCCACATGCATCACTGAAGACAGCAGATGTGAGATACTTTGAGGAGCACAGTTTAAATTTTGCACTTTTTCCCTTTTGCAGGTTTTTATCATTTCTATCACAAAACCACTTAAACATAGAAACATGGAAATACAGAAGCATAGATACATAAAATCTGACAGCAGATAAGCATTTGCTTTGCCCATCCAGTCTGCCCATTCCTCCCTACCTACACAATTACATCAGACCATGCCTGAACTACAGCTCTTTCTCCCTTCCTTTTTTACTATGATTCCTTTGTGCTTATTCCTTGCATTCTTGAACCCTACCACTGTTTTTGCCCCCACCACCTCCAGTAGAAGGCTGTTCCAGGAATTCATCACTCTTTCTGTGATGTACCCCTGTACATCCTCACATCTTTCCTAAGCCTACCCCTTCCAGCTTTACAGAATTTCCACTTGTTCTTGAGCACCTTTTTTTCTGAAAAATACTCCCCTCCTGTACCTCCCCATGAGGTATTTAAAGGACTCTCATGTGATCCTTCTCCCCTCCTCTGTTCCAGGGTGTACATACTATAGCCCTTTAGTCTCTTCTCATAGAGCTTTTGATGCAGATCTTGTACCACTTTAGTTGCCCTCCTCTGGACCACCTCCACTCTATCTACATCCTTCCGGAGAGGTGATCTCCAGAACTGGACACAATACTCTAGGCGGGATCTTACTAATGACCTATGCAGAAGCAACACCATTTCACTCTTTCTGTTGGTAATACCCCTCCCTATGCACACCTCAGCATCCCACTTGCACTCACTGCTGCCTTACTGCACAGCCTGGCCACCTTCAGGTCATCTGATATTACTACCCACAGTCTCTTTCCTGCTTGGAGGTCATCAATACCACTTCACCCATTTTGTATCTGCTCCTGGTTTTCTGTGCCCTTAGTGCATTATTATTGAAACCCAGCTGCTATACCCATGACAACTCCTCTAGTTTTCTCAGGTCTCTGCTTAGCCTTTCTACCCCCCCCCCCAACAAAGTGTCTACTCTATTGTAGATTTTGGTGTCATCTGCAAAGAGGCAGACCTTTCCTTCCAACTCTTATACAATGTCACTTATAAAGATATTAAAGACGACCATTCCCAGCACTGATCCTTGAAGCACCCCGCTGGTCACCCTCCCTTCCTTGGAGTGAACTCTCCTTACTACCATCCTCTGTTGCCTATCCCCTAACCAATTATTTATCCAGTTTACCACCTTAGACCCACTCCTAAGCTACCCAGCTTGCTTACTAGTCTCCTATGTGGAATGATGTAGAATGTGTCACTGAAATCTAGGTAGGCCACATCCACTGCTCTAACCTGATCTAGTTCCTTGGTCACAAAGTCAAAGAAATCCATCAGATTCATTTGACACAACCTCTCCCCTGTGAAACAATGCTGCCTTGAGTTTTGTAAACCACTGGATTCAAGAAACTCCACAATCCTTTCCATCAGCAGTGAGCCCTTTAAGTATCTCACCACCGATGTCAGGCTGACTGGCCCATAATTGCCAGCCTCCTCCCTGCTACCACCTTTGTGTAGTGGGACTATATTCACCCTCCTCCAGTCCTCCAGAACCATTCTATTTCCAGTGAGCTGTTAAATAGGACTGTCAGAGGTGTAGCCAATATTTCCCTGAGTTCCCACAATACACTTGGATGCACCCCATCTGGCCCTCATTGCTTTGCCCACCTTCAGATTAGCAAGTCCTTTCAGAACTCTTTCCTCCAAGAAAAGGAACAGTGTCTGCCTCCCTCCCTCCAAAACATTTGTTACTTGGTTTTGTAGCCCTTCCCCATCTCCTTCCTCTATGAACAGTGAACAAAAGTATTTGTTCAGGATGTCTGCCTTTTCCTGGTCTCCCTCTGCACAGTTCCTTTCCCTTTTTAACCTTATTATCTGACCATTGGTCTTCCCCTTTTCACTTACATATCTAAAAAATGTCTTGCTCCCTTTCATTACTTCTTGGGCTATTCTCTCTTCAGTTTGCACTTTTGCACTCCTTACCACTTTCCCTGCTTCCCTCTGTTTACCCAATACATCTCCCTATCCTCCTTCTGCATCTTCTTATACCTTCTGAATGCTACCCTTTTTCTCCTCTTTTTTTTTCTAGCTGTGGCCACTGGTCGGCTCTCTCCTCCACTCATCCTCTGGTCACCATCCACCTGCACCATTCCCAGGCCACCAACTTATACTTCCCCCACGGCTTACCTCCTGTGGCACGGAGGTGAGGGACCCCATAATCCCCCACCCAGGATAGATCTGGAACAGGTAGTGGGCCTGATGAATGGCACACGCCAGTGGATGGCCATCAAGCCACGTAAACTGAAGCCACAATTTTCACTTTTTTCTCCCCATGCAGGTGCATGGTGTGAAATGATGCCAGCGTCAGTGTTCGAACACTCTCCCATGCATGCAAACCCACATCAGGTGTCTGCTGCTTTCCCCACCCACCTTTCATGCAGTGCCTTGCCATCAAGCCCCAGCCTCCGCTAGGGGTTAAGCATGCACTCCCCCTTCCCCGGAGATGGAAAGCAGTCTGTCGTACGCTCAATCCATCTCTTCCTTACTGACCCACAGTGACCCATGCTCATTCCTGAGCACGGGTCTGTGGTGCGACACAAGGTGTGGTGTCCAGTGCCTCAATCCTCAGCATCACCGGCCAGCCTTGAATGCTACCCTTTTAGCTTTTAACTTTTCAGCCACCTCTTTTGAGAACCATAGTGATCTCTTTTTCCTCTTGTTTTTTGTTACTTGTCTGATGCAGAGATTTGTTGCCTTAATTATGTTCCCTTTTATCTTCGCTCACTGTTCCTCCATGCCACCTATGTCACCCACCCCTGCTAGGTCATCCTTGAGGCATTCACCCATCTTTTTTAAATCTGCCTTCCTGATGTCCACAACCTTCGCCTTTGTGTGGTTCAGTTCCAAAGCCATCCTTCTACTGAACCACACTGTACAATGATCACTGGTCCACAAGTGGCTTCCCACCTTGACATCTGCAACACTGTCCCTGTTAGTGAGTACCAGGTCCAGTATTGCCTCTTCATGAGTGGGTTCACTGACTAGTTGCCTGAGGAATGCCCCCTGCAGATAGTCCAGGATGTCCTTTTGCTTCTAACTGAAGCCACTGGTGGGAGACTCCAAACTACATCTGGCAGGTTGAAGTTGCCTGCCAGTAGCACCTCCCCTTTTCTGCCATCTTGCCAATGGGTTCCACCAGTACCTTATCTAATTCCTCCTTCTATACTGTAGGTCTGTAGGTCACTCCAGTACCAATAGTGGCTCCATACTCTATCTCCAGGGTTATCTACAGTACCTCTGCCTCTCCCTGTATCTCCATGGATTTATGCTTTCCCTCACATAAAGCACCACTCCTCATTCTTTCCTACCCACCCAGTCCTTCCTGATGAGAGTATAGCCTGGTATGGCTATGTTATAATCACGGTTTTCAGTGCACCATAATTCAGTAATGACCACAATATCCAAGTTAGCTTCTGCTATGATGGCCTCTAGGTCCGGCATTGTACTTCCTGGACATCTAGCATTCTCACATATGGCCTTCCAGATTTTGATTCCACTCTTCTTGTTGCCAACTTTTTTCCTTTTTGCTCCCCCTCCTTTCCACCTCTCTTTAAAATGCTCTCATTCCTTCCCCCTTTATCTGTACCACCCATTGACTTTATTAATTTGCACCTTGGGGGATTCCTTTCCTCTTGGATTCTCCTTACTCTCTGGTAGTTTCTGCCACCCTCCCTTGGCTAGTTTAAATGTACATCAAAGTAACATTTAAACAGTCCACTAAGGACTGCAGTTCCCATCCTAGATGGATGCAGGCCATCACCCCTATCCTCCCAGGTGGGTCCCCAGTCCCTAGTGTAGCGAAACCCTTCTTCGCTGCACCATTCCTTCAGCCATGAGTTGAAGCTTGTGGTGTGGGGTTCCCTCTCCTGTTTTCTGTTGTAGACAGACAGCATCTCAACAAAAGCCACTGAGCAAGCTACCTAAGCCCCTGCCTTGCTCCATAAACTTCCTCTGTACTATCCCGGCTCCATCCCTTGCCATGTCATTAGTCTATAGGTGGACAATGACAAACAGCTCTCCCTCCCATTCTGCTGCCCTAGCAATCCCTAGGATTCACTTCCTATCCATCCACCCACCCAGGCCATGGCACCAGGTAGGCACCTAACCTGCCTCTCCCCGCATTTCCTATCCCAAAATCTATCCCCCTCACAATTGAGTCCCCTACTAGAAGTTGTTTCCTCCTCCACAGTGGTCCTCTACTGCTCTCCTTGGAGTCCCCACTAAGGAGGGCTCCCACATTCCCCTTGGTCACTAGCATGAGTGGTTCCTCCTAACAGTCCCACCCCACCAGAGTGGTGTAGAAATGATATTAGTTATACCGGTTGAGGAATGTGCCTCTGTCCCACCACCCTCACCTTTCCAGAGCCCACCATAGTGCAGCCATTCCTCCTCCTCCCTGGCATCCTCTATGGTAACAGTGGCAGACCTGGTGGCCTCTGGGTGTGGGGGGGGGTCCCTGAATCCTAGCCAACTTGTCCCGGAGTTTAGTGACCATGAACTTCAACCCACAGAGGTTTGTGCAGATGGAGCAGCACCACAGTCTCCAGAAGGTAAACAATGTTTAATTTTTTTTATTCTTTGTTATCTGGGTAAAGCCCACTAGGAACAACTGCTTATTTTCAGGGGCAACTTGGGAGCACTGGGGTGGTTAAGAGACTTGCTCGGAATCACCCAGTATGCAAGTGGAGGTTGTGGGAATCAAACCCAGTTCTGCTGGATGTACCAAGCTCATCCACAGCATGTTAATCTAACCTGTACTGCCAGTAACAAGATGATAGCCAGTTTAACATATGTAATAAAATCAATGATTACAGAATCACACACAACCCCAAAGCATCATGGTGTATATATATATACACATATATACTGTATATATATGCAAATCACCATGAACATTTAGTCTAGTTCTGCTTTAAGCAGGACTATAAAATGGGTTTTAAAAATAATTAAATTTGATTGTCTGAGGGCCATCTTTGCCAGTGGTTTTATTTCAGCACAACAGCACTGGAAAAAGATCTAGGAGACTCTTCACAATAAAATCAATATTACTACACATCCCAGATTGCCATCACAAACATGGCTGCCACCTTTACTCACTGAACACCTTCAACTAGGCCCTAAAAATAACACTGCCTTAAATTTAAAATCATAATAATTAAATGTTATTTTCCCTCATAATCCTCTTATTATACACACATATATATATAACTTAAAACAAGCATTTGTCAATGCCGAATGTTGTCTTGCTGGCATTGGCATTGGTAGTGCAGGTGTTAGAGAGATGCATAATAGGAATGGCAGTGAAGTATTGAACTGACGCCAACCCCACCCCACCATGCAGAGACTGACAGACATTGGGATGTGCCTTTGGGTCGTGTGCCATAAGGCTCATGACATTTCACCTCACCCTACCCTGCAAACACTAACAAATGTCATGGTGTGCCTTGGGGTCTTTGGGCCTTATGCTCATCCCATTCCATAAGGAAATATGCTGAGATGGATGCAGTATAGGAGAATGGGGTGAACTCTGGGGCCACCTCAATGCCTGTCACTGGCTGCAGGGTGGGGGTGGGGGTGGAAATGGTGTGAGCATTACAGCTGATGACCCCAAGTCAGACCCCTGATGCCTGTCAGTCTCTGCAGGGTGGGGCGTTACAGTTGGAAACCCTAACACCCCAGGTGTTTGTTGGTATTTTCACTCCAAATTTTCAGCATAGGCTTTTTATGACCCCACCTCGTGAACAGTGGTACTATCAGTTTGTTAGCTGAAAGGTGATTGTGCACAGCAACTGTGCCATTTGGTGCCACAGGTGTGAAAACACATTTTGGGCAGGATGTGAAAAATGGCAGCTGTACTGTTCATGAGGAGGTGTAAAAAAATGTCAACGTTGACAATCTGGAGTGAAAATATGAAAAACTGGTGAAGTCACAAGCATGCATAGAAACTGCGCAACGCACACCCAAAACGCAATTATTTTGGGGATTTTTTCAACCAGATTTTCAACATAGGCATTTTGGGATCTTGGCTCATGAACAGTGTTACTGTGATTTTGTTAATCTGTTCAGAAAGTTGTTTTCCCACAGTGACCATGTCATTGTGCGCCACATGTGTGAAAATACATTTTGGGCAGGGTGTGAAAAATGACAGCTATACTGTTCATAAGAAGGTGTGAAACAATGGCAATGTTGAAAATCTGGAGAGAAAATATGAAAAATTGTTGAAGTTATGAGTGTGCATGGAAACTGCACAATGCATACTCATAACGTAGATTTTGGAATTTTTTCACCAAATTTGCAACATGGACTTTTCGGGACCCTGCCTCATGAACAGTGGCACTGTTGTTTCACTAATCAGTCCCAAAAGGTGATTCCATGCAGTGACCACAAAATCACCTTTCGGGACCAAGTAACAAGATGACAGTGCATGTGTTTATGAGGTGGGGTCCCAAGAATCCCATGTTGAAAAGTTGGAGCCAAAATTGCAAAAAATGGCTGAGATATCAACCTAAGTTGAAACCCCGCATTGATGCCATTATAAAGCTTACTGTGATTTTCTTCATTTGAGGTCAGTTTTTGAAGAGTTCAGATGTGTTCCCTGTCCAAAGAAGATTGCAGGGCCGGACCTCTGGAGGTAGGTATGGGGTGAGGGTGTGTGTGTGAGGAGGCAGGCTGCACAGAGGGTGGGTGCAGGTTTGGGAAGGGGTGCCGAGGACAGAGAAGGATTGTTTTCTTTCTTACAGGGACATGGGGCAGGATTCTCAAAGAAAAGCAAAAATCCTACAGCTGCAAGTAAAAGGCTTGCAGCACTGCAGAAATGCAGTAGCGTGATATTCTTTAAGAAAATCCCACAGCTGAGGGAAACCTGCAAAAAGTCCCGCAGCTGTGGGAATCTCGCAAGTACTGTGAATCTGCAGCTGTGGATCTGCAGCTGTGGAAATGGCTGAGGAGGCACAGCAATAATAAAGCCATGTAACTGAAGCAGCAGACATTAACATTGCTGCCATTGTATGAGGCTGACAGCACCCACAAGGATACCTGCAACCGGTCCCTCAACTGGGGCCACTGCAGCACCACAGGTACCAGCAATACCATGGCACCACAGTGGCCGAGAGTCACTGTTGGTCGTCCCTCCCTGGGGTGATCCTGTTGCCTGCAGGGGTGGCACTCGCTGCAGGCTAGTCAGGCTCTACTGCCTGTGGGGCTCCGTCATGGGCTGCACTGGGTCTGGTGGTTGTTGCCTGTTGCCATACTGTATCATGGCAATGTGTGCTTTTGTTGCTGTAACATCAGCCAATGCTATAATATCTGAGGTGCTATTACCTGTGGCTCACCTCCACCTTAATTGATTCCAATTGTTGTGGCACTACTGCAGTTTGCTGAGGGAGAGTTACACCTCACTCCACTGTGTGTAACATTTTGTCTGCAACTGCCAAAAAAAAAAAGCTGGCTGAGAATAGCCTTGCAGAAGCTGTGCCTTACTTATCTCACACCTTTTTTTCCTCAGGGACTTCCACAGCTGCATTTTTTCCAGTCTGCAGTATTTTTTTTTCCACAGTTGCAGAGGTTTTTGTGAATAGCACTTGGAGCAATCTCCCCTTTTTTCCATAGTTACAGCAGTTTGAGGGACTTAGGGAAGGTTTTTCACCTTCTGAAAGCTTTATGAATCCAGCCCATTGTCTCTCTCTCTCTCTTGCACAGCAGATATCTGGGGATGGTTTTCTTTATTTACAGGTGAAATAAAAAAAAATGTTGGGCACACAGAGATGGGCTCCTGGTGTGCCTCATGAGTTTGGGGGGACTGATGCCAACAGGGATTGGGCTCCCATCTGCAAAGAGAGTGGGGGGGGACTGATGCCAACAGGGATTGGGCCCCCATTGCCAAAAAAACTGTGTTGGGGGAACATGCCGACATGGTGACTGGCCATCCCCGATGTCACTTTGTGGGAATTGTGTGTGGCAGGTGGCAGGAGCTGCCATATTTACTGAAATGTTTCACTGGGTAAGGCACGTAAAGGAGCTTTGCCATCTGACACTCTAATGAGGTAACTGCACCTCGTTGGAGTGGCAGATTTCTTTCAAGATTTTTGCACTCTTTGAAGTTTCGTGTCAGTGCTAGCATGTTTGCTAATTGGGGGCTGAGGGATGCACCCACTAAAGCATTCCATTCATTCACCAACACTCACACATCTCTGAAATGTGCTATTGCCGCAAGATGTTGCTTACACATGCACAAGACAACATAAAAATGAAGTACTACAGTACTTACAGTTTTAATTTATAGTGTTTCTTTGCTAACTATGAAAAATCTCCCTCCTACCTTCACCTGCTTACTAGACAGATCTGTGCTTTTCAACCAGCTACAGATAAAATAAAAGCCCTGGTTCCATCTGAGGCCTTCTGTTGTGTGACAGTGGGGGAAAACATTCTGCCAGTAGAACTGAGCAGATATCTAAATTCTTGTATGGTATCCATAGCAAACCTTCCATCTCTTGAATGTAGGCAAGACAGAAAAAAAATAAGACAGGGAAAAGGGAGAGAATAATATAAAGAAAAAGAAAGGTGAGGAAGTGAGTAAATGGGGTGGGCTGGGGAAAATAGAGGGATTAAGAGCTAATTGAAAATACATGTATTTTGCTGTGCATACTATTTAAACCTGAGAAAGCATGTTAGTGTTGGGATGTTTTGGGACTATTTAGCTGAGGTGGATGAACTTTTAAAAGAGTCATAAAATGTTTCTCGTTTGGTTTTGGTGCATTTCTTCACCCACCTCACAAAAAGATTCTTGGACCCATTTTTTAATTGCAATAAGACACTCCAGGGTATGCATTGTGGTGGGATATCAGCACTTCTTCTGTGGTTGAAGGCACTTGGCAATGTCTCTTGCCTCACAGCACATCCAAAGTGTGCTGTTATTCCACCACAATGCACACCGTGTCATATCTTACTCCTTAAATGTATGATGTCAAAGGGCTTCTCACACAATTTACAAACGGTGAAAAAAGAAGACAGAGACAAGTGTTAAAGGACTCAGTGTGCCTCATCTAAGTGCTCTGTAAGTGCATGAACACTGGTTGTGTAAATCAGATATGACATGTGTGAGAGTGAGATGCCTTAAGTAGTACAGTTTACACTTTGAACTTTTTCTTTTTGTAGCTTTTTATCATTTCTGTCACAAAATTCTATAAACACCCATTGTACAAATCAAATATGACATGCCTGAGAGTGAGACCATAGAAATACCTTTTCTGGCTATACTTGACCTCTTGTGGCCTCTCTTGTGTCTTCACCACTGGTGAGGTCAGTAGGTCAAGTATAGCTCTTAAATATATTTCAGCTATCTCACTCTCACCTATGTCACATCTCATATTTATGCCATACCTGTAAGCATATTTTTATCCAGATATCAATGATACTTTTGTTTCCTGTGGACCTTCAACAACTCCTCAAAGACCACAGTTCTTGCGTCATGACTAACTTTGCTACATGCACAGCACTCCTAACTTCTTGACAGACTCCTCCCAGCTATGCCACAACTACACAATATGCAGTTATATTTATACATCAGTCAACAACCAGCCACCCAATCAGAAAAAACACCAACAATGCACACACTGCCCACACAAACAAAAGCAGCCAATCAAAAGCAACCACAGATATTACACCACCAGTCAATCAGATGTCCTTACCATGTGGGATTCCGAACAACAAATCAATAAAAAACAAATACCCATGATGCACAAGCCAGTTGGAATCACCCAAACACTTCCCAACCCCTAAGGGATCCAGAAAACAGAACCAATCACAAAAAAGTTGCCATGGTATTCAAGCCAATCAAAATAGACCCATTCATCCCTATGAGGAAATTTTTAAAAACTTAAATACAACCACACAACAAACAAAATACACATGAAAACACTAGGAAAACCACCAAATTCCACTTAAAAGAAGAGGAGGTATGGCATAAATGGAACATGCTACCCCCCTAGTGAAAATGTTGGTAATACTTTTTGTTCTCATGC
The DNA here is from genome assembly GCA_016271365.2 of Neoceratodus forsteri. Taxonomy (NCBI): domain Eukaryota; kingdom Metazoa; phylum Chordata; order Ceratodontiformes; family Ceratodontidae; genus Neoceratodus; species Neoceratodus forsteri. The sequence continues at coordinate 812,321,519 of CM028129.1, read as the reverse complement.
TGATTGACCGATAACATCACTCGTAGCTTTGACACTTGTGATATCATCAAGTCAGTCAGCACTCAAACAAATAATATTGCTGGTATTTTCACTGGGGGTAGCATATCCCTTTTGTACACACATATACAGAGAAAAAGTTGAGGTCCCTGATTGGATAAAACACGTCACAAGACCATGCATTATCCCATAATGACTGCATGCCTCCCACAATGACAGCATACTTGTACCTCTTTCTAGTCCCCCAAAACCTACTCACTACCAAGCCAGCCAAGGAGATCACTCCACACCTTTCACACATAAGCCGGCACAAACTGTCACCACAAAAAATGAATAGAGGCAAAAAATCCTTTTGTTCCCTATGTTCTTGCCCCAAGACAGTATTTTAATTCCAAAAATATCACTGTTCTACAAATCTGTCACTTATCTGGTTGATCCTGTTATTTGTGTTGTCTCCTGCTCCTGTACTTTCACTTTCAATTTTACTAGCTTGATCCAGCGAGTGGCCATTTGTGAAATAAGTTTAAAGAAAATCTTTTAAAAGCAGTCCTTTTGGCAAGAATTAGAAGAAAGAAAACTTGTTTTATGCTAGAAATTAATTTAAATGTAGAAATGTGTTGCCAACTCTATAGTGAAACACAGCAAGTGAGTTGTCGGCTTTGGTACTGCAGTGACACACACAAGAAAGGGGTTGCTATAGCAATGAGTGCATGCATCACTGTCTGCAGTACTGAAGCCACTCTTTTCACTACAGAGTCGGTGGCATATTTCGACATTTACTTTCACTTCTGGCAAAAAGCAATTTTCCTTTTATCTAACTTTTGCCAAAAGGACTGATTTTAAAAGATTTTATGTAAACTCATTTCATGAATGGATGCCAGCTGGCTTAGGCTACTAAAAATAAAAACCAAAAAAAAATTCACAGGAACAGGGGACAACACAATGGCAGGATCAGCCACATACATGATACATGGATTGAAATATGTCTTGGGGCAGGTACACAGTGAACAAAAGGCTTTTTTTGGACTCAAATCAGTGTTTTAGGAATACTCCCCCTCAAAGAAAAAATGTGCCCATTTAATGAGCTAGATAATCCATTATGGGGCATGCAGTTGTGATCTAATATGTGCATGCCTTGGGTAGTTGAACATACTCAGTCTGTGGCCTAATGTGTATATCAGAGCATGACAACATGTCCTGTAAAGGATTATCTACTACATATTTATATATAGAATAAGTATGTGGCATTGTACAATATTAGCAGTATGAGTTTTTTTTTTTTACACATCTGAGGTGTGTGATACCACATAAATCACAAGTGTGAAGTATTGTAGGAGTGGTTTATGATGGTTATCACACACCAAAGGTGTGTAAAAAGATGAAAAATGGCATTGCCCTGAGTTTATTATATTGGCACAGTTGTTAGGGTTGAGTGACAGTTCTATGTTAAACCCCTAACTTTGCACCTTAATAGGTTTGGCAGCTTTTGATGAAATTAGCTGAAATTGTGCATGCATTGTCTTCCTGCAAGGTCTTAATACAAAAAAAGTTTCATGATGGCAGCTTAAGCATTTTCTGAGATATGCACATGTCATTTTTTCTGCAGACATCTAATTGTTTTCCTGTACCTAACGTGGGATTTTGGTTTTGCTCTCATGTACAGCTTACACAGAATATAATTGTTCCCCCAAACTTTTAGGATAAACGTGTACTATGCCAAGCTAAATAATTTAGATAACATAAAAAAGTATTAAATACAGTAGTTCCAGAGTTATAAGGGTTTAACATATTCTTTTGTTTCTTTTTTTTTTTTTTTTTTTTTGCTGTTCTGAGCATGCTCAGTAGGGTTTTTGGGCAGTGTTGGGCAAGTTACTTTTTCTATTACTTTCTGTCATGTTTGGAAACTTGTTCCAGGAAGCTCTGTGTGGTCACTAGCAAGGATGGAGAAGTACTAGAAAAAAGTAATACACTTTACAATTATAGTTACTTATTTCTTTCAATACAAAAACAATACAAAATTAATAATTAATTGTAACAGATTACATTGTTTGAAAGTAATAGGTTAGTTACTAGTTACTTTAAAATAAATGTAATCAGTTACAGTTGCATATTTCTTTTGCATAAAAAGACGCAAGTACATGTAACTGTAAGGTGTAATACATCTTCCAGTACTTCTCCATCCTAGCTAGTGACTGCACAGAGCTTTCTGAAACAAGTTTTCAAAAGTAATAGAAAAAGTAACTTACCCAACACTGTTTTGGGGATACATCTGATATGACATTAAAAAATCTGTGTCACAAGATTGTTTTTGTTTTCTCACCACTTGCTTCTCACAACATGAGAAAATACTTTCCTGTTGTGATGGCAACCACAAGTGCTCTGTGGAATGTGGAATTCTGCTTGCGAAATTAGCTCAATATGACCATTCCACCAGTGGAATTCCCAAAGGGATTTCACTGGTTTTTTTGTGGAATTCTGCCTGCTGCAATCCATTGAATCATATTCCACTGAACAGCATTTTTTCTGTGGACAATAATTTTACAACCTTTTCTGTGAAAAATATCGAGATCTAGAGAACAAAATTCTGTAGAAATGTGGGAAATCTCATTCTGAGTTGTTGTACCACAGAATTCTGACATTCCATTTCTGGCAAAATTCAGCAGAATTTTGGTGGAATTTCAAAAATTCCATGAAATTTCATTCCACCTGAATCTGAAAATTCCACACAGGGCTATTGCCATCTTGTCTCCTCAAATTACAAAAACATGGAAAATATATAAATGGTAAACCTTTAAAAAACAAACCCCTGAACCTATCTAAACTTGACCTGTTTAGCTAAATTTTGATGTTTGTTTTTTAAAAACAATGGTCGCAAATACCTTTTTGGGTGCACCCCAAAATCCAGGGTGCCCAGCTTAGAGAGAGGACCCATTGACCCACTTTCTCTGCATGGGGACATTGAGAGTTTCTTGAATGCTGAAGCCTCAGCTGAAGTCATGCTGCTGGTTTCTGTTGAAGCAGTGAGTTGGAGAGCCATTGTTCCTTTTGCCTCTGTCTCTGTCTGTGTGTATGCTATTTTCTACTCCTTTCCCTTCATGTCACCCACCCCCCTTCCCAATGTTTATATACTGTATGAATTATGAAAGTGAACCAGAATGCACACCCCAAGACTGCTTTTCTTGACCGCTCCCTTCCAGGTCGCCCACCCATTTCCATAATGTGCTCGCCCCTGGTGCCACTGAATACTAGCCCAACACTGGATACCCAATCCTCAATGTCACAAGTGTCCCGTGAATTAAACAAAACTGTTCCTCATTGAATTTTTTTTAACCTGTGAAAAAAGAAAATGATCCCTCACCTGCTTCTAATCCTTTCTAAGGTAGAACATTCATTATCTGCTGCCCTTAAAAAACTTACACTTTTTGTAGAATTATCTGGGCTAAAGATTAATGAGTCTAAAAGGGAAATTCTGCTGATCTCTCAGAGTGAAAAGTTTATAGAGATAGCACACAGGCTAAACCTTTTCCAAGCCACAAAGGGAATCACATACTTGGGGATGACAATCACAGCTGCAACATAAGGGTGGGTATCAGCTAATTTACAACCAGTGCTGGAAGCTTTAGAAAGAGATATGGGAAGGTGAAACCAGCTGAGGATTATCCTTCTGGGCAAGACTGCGGCTGTTAAAATGATAGCCCTCCCTAAACTGTTATTCTGTTCTAACAATCTACCTATATTAATCCCTGAAAAATGGTGGGGTAAAATAGAGCAGGTGTTGCATTTAGGGTGTTATTGTTTCTCCATTGAGGGTTTGTGATGACACCATAAGGACCTCAAGAGTGAAGTTTGAGAGGTCTTTAAATGTCATCACAAACCAGAGATGAAAAAATAGCCTTGATGTGTATGCTTAACCATGCACTGCTTTATATAGTATAGGTTAAGCCTCGATTCTCCACAAACACTGTGACTGACAAAACACACTGACGCAGAAGTGAATGGATTTTAGCAACTGCAGTTTAACACTGTGACTGTCAAAAGCAAAAACAAAACACGCTGAAACAGAAGTGGATGTTTAAACTGTGTATTGTTAATTAACAACAGAACAAGTCGGAACTAATTTTTTTCGGATTCAATCAATAAAGAAACAATAACATCAAGGAAATAATGTTAGGCACAAACTTCTGGCCATCGTTCAGTGTAATGGATATGATCTGTGTGACAGTTTCTGTCTCTAAACTTCCTGTGGAGCAAAATAAAGGAAAATGAGTGTTGGCATGGCTATTCACCTGCGCTTTTCTGGTTTTTCGTAGTGTGAGATTTCTGTTCTTTTTACTGTGGTCTTCCCAACTTCTCTCTCCTGACAGAAACTGATTTCTTTCACAGCTTAAACTTTGGTAAGAGTGTGCACCTGTTCAAATGTCAGAAATATTGCTGTAGTATCGATGTGACATCAGAATGACACAACAACTTTTTTATATTTGAACTGTACTACAAGAACATTTCAGCAGCTGCTAAAATCCACGGAGAATCGAGGCTTATCATATACTATAAATAAATTTTACACTGCTTCATTTACTTGGACTCCATGAGTGCTGATTCCTAGTTTAATTTTGAACTACAGACTGGCAGCCTTATCATTGCACCATCTGCTTTGCCTGTGCGCACCATGTTCATTTATGTTTTATAGTAAAAAAAATACTTAGGGCTTCGGTACAAAAAGGGGGATGGAATCTTCCCTGGCTAAAAGCTTATCTTGTGACTACAGGATAAATAGTCCCCTCACATGGATTGTAGGGAAGTCAAATTGCCCCTTTTGGTGTCAGTTGGAGAAGGGACTCTCAGGGATAATTCCACTACATGCCAGGTGGCAGATCAGGCAGGGCAATCTCAAGGGCTTGCCGCCCACTTTTCAGTTCACACACAGCTCATTTAAACAAGTATGAAATAAATCTGCCTGGAAGGAATACAGGTTCAGAGTACATGAAAATCTCTGTGAAAATCCTAATATTAAGATTGAGGGAAGGTGTGTCAGGTGGCTGACATGGACTCAGAAAGGGATTACACAAACACACTGGTTGATATCACCACAAACCAAGGTCCTAAAGTCGTTTGCTGAATTACAAACATAATTTCAGCTCCCAGTGCCTGATCACTGGAGATATCTGCAATTAAGGATTGCCATCAAAACTTTAATGGACCCTCAATGCAAATATCAGCCTTACAATATGGCAGACATTATAGATAAATGGGTCAAAGGGGAGCCGATAAAAAGTGGGTTAATTTACAGGCACCTACAACAGTTAAATTTACCAGACTGGGAGACACACAGAATCAGGTGGGAACAGGACTTTGGACAACATATTTTACAGGATACCTGGAAACAGTGTTGACAGGCAATGCATAGGGGAACTACTGACCCAAGATATCAACTAATCAGAAAAAAAGATCCTGGGCAGGTGGCATTGAATGCAGGATAGACTGGTGAAAATTGGCATGAACATAGAAAATAGGTGTTGAAGGTGCCAAAAGATACCAGCTAATATCAGCCATATAATGTGGTCCCCTCCAGCTATACAGGGTTTTTGGACATCAGTTAGAGACTGGGTGGAAGCATTATAGAGGAGTCCCTCTCAGAATCCCCACTATAGTGGCTATAAGGAGACACTGGGCTGTTACAGCAAGCAGTGGGTCACCTCAAACCACTTTTATACACTGTGGCAATGGAAGTTAAGAGACAGTTGTTGATGAAATGGATGAAACAAGATCCCCCGACCATCTTAGAATGGGAACATAGTGCAACTAGAATGGCCTCATAAATTAGGGTACAGCATAAAGTGAGATGCACTTTTGGAAGGTTTGAAAGGGGTTGCTCGCCATAGCTAAATTATACAGATGTTATGGGGGATGGGTAATCAACATACTGTAGGTTACAGGGAGGTATGAAGGTGCAAGTGCTAATGAAGATAGTAGACTAAGGGAAAGCAATACAGGAAAGACACCTGCTCAATCCCAATCTTAATCTTCCCTTCCCCCATTACCCCAAGGGGAGAATAAGAGGGACCAATTGTTTAATGTGTACAGTCAAGATGGGACCAATAATAATAAATGTTGATGTTACTGGTTTATGTTATATTGGTTCTCTCATCATTTGTATCCCATCAAATTATGTAAGTTGTGTTTTACCAGGGTTATTAGTTAATTACCTCCATGAGGATATTTCCCAAGAAACTCTTTAATGATAAATTTTAGATGTCATAGTTATTTGGTCATATTATGCAGTTATAGGTACTGAACTGATACTATTTGAGGGGAAGAATCTTAAGAATAGTCATTTTAGTACAGATGTACCTGCAGTATAAAATAGATACTGATCTTCTTAAATTTTACTTAAACCCTACATACCTAGCACTGTATTTCCAAGAGTGTCACCCTGGCCAGGGTCATAGGTTTGCTGTGGGAGTCTTTAAAGTGTAACTTTCAAATCTGATAAAAGTAATGCATTGTATTATGTATGTTGTTAAGAAGGTGATTAGTTAAAAATGAAAAAAATGAATAAAATTTTGTTTATATAAAAAAGGTTCTTTCCTTCTCTTTTGTTAGTGAAGGGTTAATCATTATTTTATTTAGATTGATTAGATTTAATCTACTCTTCTGTTTATTTTTTTTTCCTTTTGTTTATGTATTTTCCTATGTTAGGATAATTCTTTCAATGCACAGTCATGGCTTACATTGAATTTGTAAATTAGAGTATTGTGAGGTTTTCCCTTTGTTTTTCTTTCTTATTTTTTTAGGCTATATACTTTAACTGTAGAACAGCCATTTTATTGTGTTTGTTTGAATAATGGTATGATGCTGTTAGTTAGGTATGTGAATTTATTACTCAGTTGACTTAGTTTTTATTCTCTTAGATTAAGAATACATTGTGTTAAGTGTTAGAAAATTACAAGAGTAACTGGAGTTGAACATTGGACCTCACTGTAAATGAGCCTTGGGCTCAGTGGAGCTATCAATATTCATTTTGTATGAATAAAAATGTTACCTACCTACCTACCTACCTAGATTGTTATTTCCAAAGGGTTTTCAGGAACATGTGGGATCAATGTATTTCTTTCTGTTTTATTTAAATTCTTCAATAAAATGTTTATGTACAAAAAAAAGGGGTTATGGTTGGACTTAAATGGCAGTGAGTGATTGGTGGGTGGGTGGGGTACCACTAGACCCCAGGAAACATAAATCCAGGAAACAGTGGTGAGCAATAAGAGGGCGGGGGGTGGGGTGCCACTAGACACTAGGGGCAAAGAAACATAAATGTGGGAGGGATGAGCAATTAGCGTGTGGGGGTGCCACTAGACAACAGGGAAACATAAATACAGGTGGCACAAGCAATTGGAGTGTGCCATTAGACACCAGGGAAATATAAATATGGGTGGGGCAAGTGATGGGGAGGGTGGGGGGTGCCACTAGACACACGAGAAACATAAATACAAGTATGACAAGCAATTGGAGGTTAGAGGGTTACAGTGGAACTTAAAGACACCAAGTGATTGGAGGGTAGGGGATATACCTAGGCACCAGGGAAACATAAATACGGAAATGGTGGTTACTAATAGAAGGGTGGAATGTTCCACAGGCACCAGGGCAGGGACACAGAAATGCAGGTGGGGCGAGTGATCGGAAGTTGGAGGGTGTCACTAGACACCAGGGAAATATAAATATGGGTGGTGGGGTGAGTGATTGAAGGGTGGGGTGCCAGTAGACATGTGGGAAACATAAATATGGCCACAGCAAGCCATTAGCAGGTAAGGGGTGCCACTAGACACCAGGGAAACATAAATAGGGGGCAAGGGATTGGATGGTAGAGGGTGTTACTGATCACCAGGTATGTTTTATTTTCTATGGGGATGCTGCAGAACTGATCACTGAACTGAGGAATAATCACATGAACTGCAGAGTAATGCATTAGTTCCACAGTTCATGTGTTTTATTCCACAGTTCAGTGAGAAATTTCCGTGGAACAGAGTGAAAATTAGTGAAGTACTTTTGGAAGATTTCTGATTTTGCCAAAAGCAGAAGTTTGGAAAATTCTGTGAAAGTTGCGAAATTCTGCAAGAGTTCTACTGAAGCAGATTTTGCAATTTTTGCCCAGCCTTAGTCAGGATATCACCAGAATTGCCTGATCTTTACCCACCTGAGATGGTATGCCATCAGATGAAGCACTTTATAAGGAGGTGGGTGAAACATGGAACATGTTAAGCTGATATGGGGCATCAGATATTTCTGGAAGAGAATGAGGACAATGGAGGACTGTAACTAAATATTGACAACCATGACAATGTCACAAAAGCTGTTTTTCATGTCATGCTTGCACCACTACTATGTGAGCTATGTAAAGAAAATGATCTCATGAGAACATACGTTTTCTGACATTTCATAAAAAAATCTGAAATTCAGATGTGCTTTGTCCTTTCTTTTTTGTATTCCACACGGACAAAACACAATGACGTGTTTTGTCCTTGTTTTTTTGTATTCCACATCATTAACACCTAGCCATGCAACTTCCAGAGGCATGATTTCAGGTTTTCTAATGGAGGCGGCGGCGAGAGGGGTGTCAAAGGAACCCCAGGTTGGTTTCAAATTCTAAAGAACAAGATCAGGTTGTGTTAAGTAGCTGTGGAGAGGAATGTATTTATTTATTTATGTACCATGTGTTTACTGGGTAAGCCCCAAGAACATTAAATGCCCATTTTCAAGGGGGACCTGAAGAAGAAACAATAAAGTGATACAATAAAAAGTAAATATAATGTATCAAAGGCAGACAGAGGTCACATAGTATAACACATATAAATAAAGTAGCATTGCACTTACATTCAGACAAATTTAGACAGTACTTTTTTTAAATGGAGAAATAGCATAGGGAAATATAATCTACTGTGCCCCCAACAACATGAGTTCCATAAGCACCATAGCACCACATTAGCCTTAGCTCTCTTTACCAATCATGTTCTCAAGTGCATGGATTTGGGGAAGGCCACAAGTGTTGTATTTGTGGACCTGACAAAGGCCTTTGTCCTTGTTGACCACACCCTCCTCCATACTAAACTCCTACACATTGACTGCTCGACTGAGACCTCATTGTGGTTCCGGGAGCTATCTGTCGGGTAGATCCCAATCTGTAAACATTGGTTCAATCACCTCCCCAGCTATGTCTGTCTCCACTGTGGTCCCTCAGGGCTCCATCCTGAGCCCCTTGCTGTTTTCCATATTTATAAATACCCTTCCTGCAGAAAGCCTCTCCTGTGAGGCCCTACTGTAAGAGGACGACTTGGTCCTCTACGACAGCAACAAATCCCTAATGAATATATCCTCCACTCTAACCCAAAACTATGGGGCAGCCCACAATTGGTTTATATCCAACCAGTTTTTAGTCAATGGGAAAAAAAAATAATGCAATGCTTTTTGGATCCAAACCCTACCTTGCTAGTATTGTCAAATATAATTCTTCTCTCACAGTACTCTCTCGCCTGAAGGCCCCTTCCCCTACAAAATGTTACATGCTTTAAGTATCTGGGTGAACCCTTGACCCCTACCTTTCATTCACGGATCATATTAACAACATTGTGCATAGGTCAACCAGATACTTGGGGTGGCCTTTCGACTTTAACACTACCAGACCATCGAGGAACGACTAACCATTGCACAAGGCAACCTTCTCCCCCTAATAGACTACTGTTCCCCTATTTACTCACATGTGTCCTACTCCTTGCATTCCAGATTTACCTCTGTCTATAACAGCATATGTAGGTTCCTGTTCCTGTCACCCTACTCAACACATCACTGCACCTTATACCAGTCATTGAGGTGCCTCCCACTTCAAGGATGGTATGACTATGCTCATAGAAACATAGAAACATAGAAGTTGATGTCAGATAAAGACCGCAAGGCCCATGCAGTCTGCCCATTTTTTTTTCTACCTTATGAATGTGCCATCCGCCCTTGCTCTGTCGATGGCCTATCTATTCATACTCATCTGTATTGCTCTCTTATGCCTTTCCCGAGCCTGGTTGAAGTCCTGCACTATATTCATATCAACCACTTCCTGAGGTAGGCTGGTCCATGCATCCACTACACTTTCAGTGAAAAAGAACTTTCTCACATTACCCCTTAATCAGCCTCCCTCTTGTCTCATGCTGTGTCCTCTTGTTCTGCTATTTTTCTTATACTGAAACATGTTAGACTCTTTCACCTTGTTGATGCCCTTAAGTTGTTTGAATGTTTTGATCATATCACCTCTCTCCCTCCCTCCTTTGCTCTAGGCTAGGGTGTAAATATTGAGCTCCGTTAATTTGTCCTCATATGTTTTCTGATGCAGTCTCTGCACCATTTTGGTTGCCTCGGGACTGCCTCAATTTGGTTAATGTCCTTGTGAATGTGTGACCTCCAGTACTGCATGCAGTACTCCAGATGGGGCCTAACCAGAGTTTTGTAAAGAGGGATTATTACCTCCCTCTTCTGACTTGTGAATCCCATACTAATACACCCCAACATATCCCTAGTCTTACCTACTGATTTAGTGATCTGCTTGGATGATTTCAAGCCACTGGTGATGATGATGATGCTCTAGTCTCTTTCTTCCCTTGTGACTGCCAGCAACTCCCCTCCCAGCCTATAGGTGGCTTCAGGGTTTCTCTTCCCTACGTTCATGATGTTGTACTTCTTTGCGTTAAACCCCAGTTGTCACACTTTTGACCATTTTGCTAGTTTAACCAGATCTGTTCTCATTCTGCCCACCCCATCTGGATCATCTACTCTTTTGCAGATCTTGGTGTCATCTGCAAACAGACAAACCTTAACCTCTAGTCCATCTACATTGTCACTGATGAAGATATTGAAGAAGAATGGCCCCAGGACTGATCCCTGAGGTACCCCACTTGTGACTTGCATCTCTTCTGACTGTATACTGTTTACCACCACTCTCTGTTTTCTTCCTGTCAACCAATCTGTCACCCAGTTGACTAACTTCTGACCCACCTGAGCCTACCCAGCTTATTAATCAATCTTCTATATGGAACAGTATTGAAAGCTTTGCTGAAGTCAAGGTAGGTGACATAAACTGCTCCCCTGTGATCCACCACTCTGGTTACCAAGTCAAAGAAATCTATGATATTATTTTGAAAGGACATTCCTTTTGTAAACCCATGCTGTGTTAGATTCTGGGCACCTATGGATTTCGGGTGTTGCACTATCCTTTCCTTAAGGAGTGCCTCCATAATCTTGCCCACTATTGAGGTAAGACTGACTGGTCTGTAGTTCCCTGCCTCCTCTCTGCTACCACTCTTGTGGAGCGGGACCACGTGAGCCCTTCTTCAGTCTTCTGGGACCTCTCCTGTGCTCAGAGACTCACTAAACAGTTCTGCTAATGGCTCTGCTAATTCCACCCTTAGCTCCTTTAATACCCTGGGATGTATGCCATCAGAACCCATTGCCTTGTCCACCCTGAGCTTATCAAGCTCTTGAAGGACCCTTTCTTTTGTGAAAGGACTAGTGCACATCTCCATCCCCCCCCCCCGTGTCCATGGTACTGAGCTGTGGGCCCTGCCCTACCTTCTCTTCAATAAATACTGAGCAGAAGTATCTATTTAGGATAGATGCTTTTTCATGGTCCTCCTCCTCACATGCCCCTCACCCCCTCTGATCTTAGCTATACCCCCTCTGGACTTTCTCCTTTCACTAATTAATCTATAAAAAGTCTTACCACCTTCTTGTACTGTTTATGCTAGTGTTTCCTCAGTTTGAGCCTTTGTCTGCCTTACTGCCTTCCCTGCTTCCCTTAGGGAAGTTTGGTATGCCTCCCTATCTTCATCCTGCTACATTCCCTAATATTTCCTGAAGGCCAGTCTTTTGGCTCTGACCTTTCTGCTACTGTTTTTCAGAACCAAAGTGGCTTCCTTCTTATTTTTCACTTCCTTTTCTCTCTAACATAATGGGGTGTTGCTTCAAGTATTGCATCCTTAATGCTTGCCCACTTTGCCTGTACTCCATCACATGTATTTCTTTTTGCCAGGGTTTGCTTAACTCTGTTGGTCATCTTTTCAAAGTCAGCTCCTCTGAAGTCCCATATTTTTGCCTTGTAATGGGATGATTTAGTTCTAGTGGCCAAATTGAATCATACAATGTGATGGTCGCTGGTCCCCAGGTGACCTTCTACCTGGAGATCTCTGATCCTTTCCCTGTTACTCAGTACTAGATCTAGGATAGCCCTGTCTCTTGTGGGTTGTTGTACTGGTTGTTTGAGGCCCTCCCCCTGCAGAGAATCCACCATGTGTCTAGTTCTAGCAGATGTTCCTGCTGTTTTTGACCAATCTGTATCTGGCATGTTGAAGTCTCCCATTATCAGAGCCTCCCCTTTGGCTGTCATGTTTTGTATATCTTCTAACAGTAATGTGTCTATGTCTTCCCCCTGGTCTGGAGGCCTGTATACAACCCCAGTTTGTATGGCTGCCCTACCTAATTCCTCCCTCACAGTACTCTCACCTGAAACCCCTACCCCTACAGCGCTCTGGGCTGCATCGTGGATGATGCCATTACAGGTGACAAACTGTGACCATATTCATCATTCCTCAAGGGCAGAGTGGCACTTGAGGTGTCTCCATGGGACCTTGGTCCCCCCACTGGAGGACACCAGAATCTCCACCATCCTGGGTAGCAAAGCCCTGTCCTTTGCAGCCCCCACACTGGAAGAAATTCCCTGCATATCTCCATTCACTTGACTCTCACCTCATCTTTAAAACCCATCCCGAAGCCTTGTTTCTATCCAAGGCCAAATGTTCTTGCCTATCTGGGTAACTTCAACCATGATTCCACACCCATGCTACAACCCACCTCCATCCTCTCCCCTGATAAAGCGTACTGCTGTCAATTTCTACCTTTACTCTACGCACTTACTTGTTAAGGCAATACACTTATTTTATTGTAATAGCTTTCCATGTAATACTCATATTTGCCATCTCGTATTCAGACATGCTCAATGTATTGTGTACCTCCTAGTATGCATCAGATACAAAACATGCTATTGCATAATTTTTACAATGTGTTGACACCTGTCCTTCAAAATCATGTAATTGTTTTGTATGCCTTCATCTGCTAACTTATGGTTCGGGTTGTGCCTGAAAACAGTCCTTTGGATCAGTGTACTTACCTGGTAAACAAATACAATAAATAAATAAAACCAACTTGAATGACATGTGTGCAGTAACATTTTGTGTTGAGAATAACAATTAGTTACAACAGATTCATGTACACAAATGCTCACAGCCTGGGAAATAAGATCCCAGACATGCAGGCAATAATGTCAGAGGCTAAACTGGACATAGTAGCAATTAGTGAGACATGGTTTACCAGTAACCACACTTTGGAGACTTCAGTACCTGGCTATGTATTGTTCAGAAGAGACTGAGGTGCAAAAAGGGGGGGAGGAGTGGCCCTGTATGTCAATGAAAATATCAAAGCTACAGAAATTCAGAATACACATAAGGAGCCAGAAGAACTGTGGGTCACCCTGGAAACAAGAAATGGGACAGCCATAAGAACTGGGCTTGTCTACAGGCCCCCAGACCAGGGGGAGGACACAGACACATTGCTGATAGAAGATATACAAAACATGACAGCTAAAGGGGAGGCTCTGATAATGGAAGACTTCAACATGCCGGATACAGATTGGTCAATACCAGCAGGAACATCTGCCAGAACTAGACACATAGTGGATTCCCTGCAGGGGGAGGGCCTCAAACAACTGGTACAGCAACCCACAAGAGACAGGGCTATCCTAGATCTAGTACTGACTAACAAGGAAGGGATCACAGATCTCCAGGTAGAAGGTCACCTGGGGGCCAGTAACCATCTCATGGCATGGTTCAATTTGGCTACTACATCTAAATCATCCCATTCCAAGGCAAAAATATGGGACTTCAGAGGAGCTGACTTTGATAAGATGGCCAACAGAGTTAAGCTAGCCCTGGCAAAAAGAAACACAGGTGAGGGGGTACAGGCAAAGTGGGCAAGCATGAAGGATGCAATACTTGAAGCAACATCCCATTGTGTTAGACAGAAAAGGAAGTGCAAAAGAAGAAGGAAACCACTTTGGTTCTCAAATACAGTAGCAGAAAAGGTCAGAGCCAAAAGGCTGGCCTTCAGGAAATATAAGGGAACACAGCGGGATGAAGATAGGGAGGCATACCAAACTGCCCTAATGGAAGCAGGGAAGGCAGTAAGGCAGGCAAAGTCCCAAACTGAGGAAACACTAGCACGGACAGTAAAAGAAGGTGGCAAGACTTTCTATAGATACATTAGTGAAAGGAGAAAGTCCAGAGGGGGTATTGCTAAGCTTAATGGAGAAAAGGGAGCATGTGAGGAGGAGGACCATGTAAAGGCATCTATCCTAAATAGACACTTTTGCTCAGTATTTACTGAAGAGAAGGTAGGGCAGGGCCCACAGCTTAGCATCATGGACACAGGTGGGAGGGAGGTGAGCACTACTCCCTTCACAAAATAAAGGGTCCTACAAGAGCTTGCTAAGCTCAGGGTGGATAAGGCAATGGGACCTGATGGCATACATCCCAGGGTACTTAAGGAGCTAAAGGTGGAACTAGCAGAGCAATTAGCAGAACTGTTTAGTGAGTCTCTGAGCACAGGAGAGGTCCCAGAAAACTGGAGAAGGGCTCATGTGATCCTGCTCCACAAGAGTGGTAGCAGGGAGGAGGCGGGGAACTACAGACCAGTCAGTCTTACCTCAGTAGTGGGCAAGATTATGGAGGCACTCCTTAAGGAAAGGATAATGCAACACCTGGAATCCATAGGGGCACAGGATCCAAGACAGCATGGGTTTACAAAAGGAAGGTCCTGTCAAACTAATCTCATAGATTTCTTTGACTGGGTAACCAGAGTGGTGGACCAAGGGGGAGCAGTTGATGTCACCTACCTTGACTTCAGCAAAGCTTTTGACACTGTTCCACGTAGAAGATTGATAAATAAGCTTGGTAGGCTCGGGGTGGGTCAGAAGTTGGTCAACTGTGGCAAACTGGTTGACGGGCAGAAAACAGAGAGTGGTGGTAAATGGTATACAGTCAGAAGAGATGCAAGTCTGGAAGTGGGGTACCCTGGGATCAGTTCTGGGGCCAGTCCTCGACATCTTCATTAGTGACCTTGCAGATGGACTAGAGGGTAAGGCTTGTCTGTTTTCAGATGACACCAAGATCTGCAACAAGAGTAGATGATCCAGATGGGGTGGGTGAATGAATGAGAAGAGATCTGGGTAACTAGCAAAATGGTCAGAAGAGTGGCAACTGGGATTTAATGCAAAGAAGTGCAAAATCATGCACATAGGGAAGAGAAACCCTGAAGCCACCTATAGGCTGGGAGGGAGTTGCTAGCAGTCACAAAGGAAGAAAGAGACTTGGGCATCATCATCACTGATGACCTGAAATCATCCAAGCAGACCTCTAAAGCAGTAGATAAGGCTAGGGGGGTGTTAGGGTGTATTAGTAGGGGTATCACAAGTCGAAAGAGGGAGGTAATAATCCCTCTTTACAAGACACTGGTTAGGCCCCATCTGGAGTACTGCATGCAGTACTGGAGGCCACACCTTCACAAGGACATTAACCAAATTGAGACAGTCCAGAGAAGGGCAACCAAAATGGCGCAGGGACTGCATCAGAAGACATAAGAAGACAGATTAACAGAGCTCAATATGTATACACTTGAGCAAAGGAGGGAGAGAGGTGATATGATCGAAGCATTCAAACACCTTAAGGGCATTAACAAGGTGAAAGAGTCTAACATGTTTAAATATAAGAAAAATAGCAGGACAAGAGGACACAGCATGAGATTAGAGGAGGCCGATTAAGGGGAATGTGAGGAAATTCTTTTCACAGAAAGGGTGGTGGATGCATGGAATGGCTTACCACAAGAAGGGGTGGCTATGAATACAGTGCAGGGCTTCAAACAGGCATGGGATAGGCATAAGGGAGCAATACAAATGACTATGAATAGATAGGCCACTGACAGCAAAGGCCGATGGCACATTTATAAGGTAGAAAAAGAAATGGGCAGACTGGATGGGCCTTGCGGTCCTTATCTGCCATCAACTTTTATGTTTCTATGTTTCTATTATGGCTCTGTAGATAAAAGAACATTGACCTACTGATGTATAAAAAAGGTGGACATGCTGTATACAATCATTTTGTGCAAATCTGGTATTATGAATACCAAGGGCTGAATTAAAAAAGCTTTCTGGGACAAAGTCCCATGTTGCAACTCCAGTTGTGGATTGTAATCTATGCAGCTGCAGAGATTACTAAGCACTGCCGCAGCAGTTGTGGATGATGTTACTGTTGGTCCCTTTGGCAGTAATGTTTTTCTGCAGCTGTGGGGATTTCCCTGGCAACACCACCCACAAGCTGCCATATATTGTGGAGTCAGTTGTAATCTGGCTCCACCACTGTAAATACCTGCAGCTGTGGGAAAATTGCAGAAGCCCACTCGCGCTGGGTGTTTTTCACAGCTAAGGGAATTTCAGAAGTTTTGTGAATCCAGCTCCAAGTTTTGAATCAGTGTTGGTTATAAACAAGAAATTGATGGGACCTTTTAAAAACAGCTAAAGCAAATAAGGATAATCAATATGCAATTCAAAAGAGAGACAACCAAGTTTTTTCAAAAGTGCAGAGTGATGAGTAAAATTTGGACCAGATGCAGCAAATCTACATATCGTGTTATATAAAACCTTTATTCTTTGCAAAGTACAGTCAGACCTGGTTAATCCATGTTTTGTTATTCTGTTTGTCTAATTATCTGAATAAGGATCACTCAGAATTGATTTTTGTCATGTTAGTGACCTCTTTTCTGTGAAAACCTGAACTTCCAAATCCACTTTAGTGTTCCTTGTTGCCAGGCTAATTAAGACCTGTTCAGCTTGACTTGGTAAATCCATAGGTGCTAATTGGTGTCAGCATGGTGTGCTAATTTTTTCTCCTACATAATCCCCACTGATCTCTGTGTGTTTGAAACATTGCTACAATACCACACCTGTGCTCTGTTCCTGCTTGTTTTCACTGCTAATAAAAGTAAACAATTCAGCTTTCTTTTAAAACAGCATAGTCTAGACCTCTGATAAGACACTGACCAACCTAATCTTTTAAAAATTGATCGTTTTCAGCTGTGTTTGATACAATGCAGTACTAACAACATTAATCTTGCCACTGCTCTTCTTTACTGTACAAGCAACATAAGCATACCACAGTAAAATGTAATTCAAAGGTGTCTCTATTCATTTTTAAAATCTTTCACTGACATGTCCATCTAAACAATGTCTGCTCACGCCTTCTCCTTTGTTTCCTTTTAGGTTCAACTGCTGGCCAGACTGCAGCTAATTTAAAAAGTAAATCACATAAAAACTCCAGGTTTTAAAACTTTTACTCTCGTGTTCAAGCTCTTTCATGGTGGCTCTCAGCCCCCCAACTTTGTCTGGGTTGAAATCTTCCCGACTACTGACTGGCTTGCTAAGACAGCCCCATCTGCTGTTTCATGGTTTGCTTGATAGCACAGTTGCCTTCTCCAGTGTGCCTGCATTGAAAAACTAAAAAATGAAAAGCTAAGACAGGTCTCTTACAGTTTCACAGCTCGACTCATTGTTTCCTGTTTAAGCCCCAACTGCTTGTGACTGACCAGCTCTGTCTTCTGATTTTATAACATGAATCTCAGCCTCCATTGTTGTGAGCTAAGACCTCTCTCCCAATAAAACAACTGGTTTCATAACCCCAGTCTCACATAGACAATTTCATGACCATTGCCAGTTTGCCTAAGCTGAAAGACCCAGCAGCTGTTATGCCCTATTTCACAGCTCTGCTCACTGGTTTGCTATGTGGCTTGTGTAAATGACTCCTTGTAAGCTACGATGGTTATGGTATTATAGTCTGACTGGTGCCTCCCAACATATGTGTAAAGTAAAGCTTCTCCTGACTCCCCAAGCTCTCAAAGAGTCATGCTTCCCTGTGAACTACCAACTTCACTGAAGTAAAGCCACTCCTGAATTTCTGTCAAGTGTGAAGACTCAGCCATGCTTGCACAACCCAGCCCTGAACTCTCAAGCACTCAAGCTGCCTGGGTCAGTGAAGTTCTGCAGTGAACTCTAGACTTTCTGCACCATACTGTCCTCATGGTGCACCAGAATCCTCCACAGCACATTCACCTGTGTGAAGCATGCTGCTCCTGACTCAAGTTCTGCCCTGAACTGTTCCCGTTGTTAAGCAGCTCCTAACTTTCTGTCCTGACAGCATGCTGAATTACCCACTGTGCTATATGTAGGGTTGGCAGAATCTGATTTTTATTTTTTCATAATTTCGATAGAAGATATACATTTTAATTTTTAAACCTCCCCCCCAAGTTTTATCAATTTCAATTTTCACGGCTGCATGAAATTATATATTTTTAAGCATTTATTTCAATTTCTATTGATTTAATTTTTACAGTTGAAGTTAACAGTATATGCTGTGGATTTACAAACTGATAAAAAAAAAATTATCATCATTTCATGTCAAAATAGCAATACAACTTACTTTGCCTATCTGTAAATTTAGATTATTGTCATTGGAAATATTTTTTCATTGGTTTGTGTGTGTGCACTGAAATAGACATTTATCGACATTTACCGATTTAAATCTAATCCTGCCCAACCTAGCTATGTGCTATGAACTCTGCACTTTCTGCACTGACAGTACACTGCCATGTAATTTTGCGGAAAGACATTCTTGACATTAGTTATGTAGCTTTCAACTCCTGATTTTCTGCCTGGACAGCATATTGAATCACCCACTGTGCTTGTACTGTGCATTCAACACTTTCTGCACTGACAGGACACTGCCCAGTAATTTTGCTGGTGTTAAGTTGCTATGAAAAGTAAAAGCAAAATTTGTTAGCAAGACTCCTCTGCAGGAACACAGAAGCTTGTGGATTGCGTACTGGATATAACAAAGTTTGTTCATGCAAAAGGGGCAGAAAAAGTCAAACATGACAATATCATGGATTTTTTCAGATCTAACTAAGCATTAGAAAACAAATAATACTGTGCTGCAAATAAGAAAGGAACCAAGACATGAAGCAATGTTGTTGATTGCTACTGTATTACTGTAATATTACTATAGTACTTTTTCTACTTTTTTACAGTAACGTACACTACATTAACAAATGTGATCTGTTCATTGTCTTGTTACTATCTGTAGTTGTAGTACACAAAAGTGCACAAAAACAAATGTTTATGAATTAACCAGGTCTGACTGTAGTTTTATTTACAGTAGCATGTACAGGACTCCATAATCTACTAAAGGCAAAAGAAGGGACTGGGCCAGGAAGTTCTATGATTGCTTTACAGCTTTTGAGTCTATAAAGTTGTCCATGGTGAATCTGCATAGACCTTACGAGGCTGGATATATGTTCTTGAAAGGAGGGAATGTGGTCAGCAATTAAACCAAGGCATTTAAAACTGAGCAGCAACTTTCTCTACAATAGTTCAATTTATTTATTTATTTATTTTTTATTTATTTATTTCAGTCTTGGAATTAATATCGCCAAAGGCTCTTTTACATAGGGTCCATGTCATATCAAAGACTAGAATAAACAGTATAGTGAGAAAACACATAGTGATCCTAGGAGTAAAGTTAACAATAAAATAAGCACATATGAATTTAAGTTACAAAAACAAGTATTTTACAGACATACAGCAACTAGGAGTAAGCTTAACTAGGAAGGAAGGGCATTAGGGTCGGGTTCCGGCTACAGAAGAAAAAGTTGCAGCCAAGTGGCGTTGTCAGAGACAAAATGAGGGAAAGACAACAGCTAGAACATGATCTTACAAGATAGACAGAAGATAAGGGCTAGGGCCTAACATTGTTCCAGAGTAGAGATTCAGCCTAAGGCATTGTCTGAGGGAAGGGGGGCAATGACAGGAGGGGAATATCAGCAGACAAATGTGGGCTGTGTCATTCAGTTTAAGAGTGCACTCCAGTGGGGCAATCAGTGCAGGAACTGATGATGCCCTCTATGGAGCAGCAAGCATAGATTGATGCTGGTATTGGTTAATGGGGACCTCAGAAAGTCAGGTAAGTTATAGGGTAGTAGCAAGGGTAGGATGGTAGGGTGGAGGAAGGGTGAGGTAGGGTGTGGGCAAAGGAGAGGAAACAGGACCAAGTTGTTTCATGCACTGCAGTCACAGGAGGCATTGGCAACTAGTGCTTGGCAAGTTTCTTTTTGAAGGAACCCAGTGTTTGGTCTTTGGTAACATCACAGAAGAGTGAATTATACCCAAGGCCCCTGGAATTCTGCGGTTGCGGAATTTGCCGCAGAATTTGCATCATGCCACAGAATATATATAGTGCCGCAGAATTCATTGTTTTTGGTGAAGTTTCATATAAATATACTGTTTTTCCAAAGTGTCAGACTTTCTTTCCCACCTCGTTTATCCTGAAGCCCCTCCTCTATGCTCAGCATATGATGTCATCAATGACATCACATCATATTTAGCCAATGACAGGACTGTATTCTTCCAGAGAAATGAATAAATCATGCCACAGAAATCAGAAAATGCTGCCGCAGAAGCCAAGGAGCCCTGCCTCAGAAACCAGAAAATTCTGCTGAAGAATACCCAGGGCTCTGATTATACCACAGTGGTGCTCTGTGTGCAAATGAGTGTTTCCCTTGGGTGGTAGAGCAGTAAGCCACTTTGAACGCGTGGTTCAAGATGCGTCTAGTATGCCGGGTGTGGTTTGGCGACCTAAACATTGACTGTACACCTGGATGCAAAAGACTGAGGGAGGCCTTTTTTGTTGTTAGGCATGATTGATAGGATAATCTGCCTTTGAGCTGAAGCCAGTTTGCTTGCCTAAGTAAGTTGCATGTGTGTGTCAGGCAGGTGACCCCAGTCAGAAGATGGCAGGCCTTGTTAAGGACAGTGGTGACATGGTGCAGGGTGGTGTCGGAGGCGGATCAATAGATCACAAGCCCATAATCTATTACTGAGACTACTGAACTATGTATAGCAAGTTTGAGGGCTTCTGAGGTAGCCCAAAATGGGTATTCTCTGTTTTGGTAATATTGTCTATATGGCTGGAGAATGACAGAGTGCTGTCAATTGTCACTCCTAAATGCTTCAAATGTCGAGTTTGTTCTAGGATAATTGAAATCTTTAATGTGTAAATGATGTTTGATATTTCAGTTTTTGTTTTGTGCCAAAGTGCATATACTGTACTTTGTCATGCTGGCATTCAATAGAAGCCCATTTTTGTACCCAATCAAAATATGAGTGCAGGTATCTGGTAATGGTCGTTTACATCAAAAACCCATGTTATAATGGGCAATATCATCCAACTGCATGATTATACAGAACTCCAATTCATGCAAAATATTGGCTAAATTATTTAGAAAACACTAAATAAAATAGGCTCCAAGATGGATCCTTGGGGAACTCCAATAACAGTTTTGATTAGGGGAGATGAAATGGAATTAAACTGATCAGAGAGAGAGAGAGAGTTTTGAAATGAAAAAACTATAGAATCAGACACACCAAGGACTGAAAGCTTGGTAAGCAGGTGACAGTGGTATATATACAGAAAGAGTGCTCTGACCATGTTGTCAGTATACAAGGCCGTTAAATGATCACTGAAGCCTTCAAGTAGTGCAGCATGGGTGCTATGATTATCTCAAAAACTATGCTAGCAAAGAGTCAATAAGTTGCCACTCTCTATGTACTCTTTTAGTTGGTCAAAAGCAGTCTTCTCTAGGACCTTGGACAGTGGGGCAAGTACAGATGCCAGACAATAGCTTTTGGTCAAGGTGCGCTCTTCAGATTTAAAAAATGAGCACCATGGTCACCTGTTTCCACAGACGTAGGATCTCTCCAGTAACTGAGGAGAACTCATACAAAATATGCATAGGGTGGGCAATCAAGTCAATGACAATAGAAAAAAGTAAGCAAAGCCCTGTCTTAAACCATAGTTAGGAAAGGTGATTAAGAGCACACATCACTTCACTTCAGGGAAATGCAGACATACAGTACTGTACATGCATTCTTTATGCATCAAAATATATCAATAATGCTACAGGATAAATAAATAATTTAATGTATGGAAAAATGAAACATAATAATTGACCAGTGTTTACTGCAGAAATGCTAAGGACTTTAGGGGCACAGAGTAAATCCATTGATTTCTAAGCAGTGGCATGGGGCCCTTTAAAAAATGCGGAGCATCTGGAGGGTTCACTTCTCATATACAGTGCTGGCACTCCCTTCCTCGATGTTGCACTTAATAATGTTCATTTGGCAGCATGGTTTCAGAGAAGGAACATGCACATCATAAGGGTGAGTCAGGGCCTGTTAAGGCCAACAAAGATCGAATAGGCCTGTGTTGCCAAGCTGACCACAGCATCAAATATCAACTACAAGCTGCTGCCATCAGCACTTGGATGATGCGATCCTCTCCTGTATGAGGATTATGAGGACAAACTATGGCATGTTACAAAGCCTGAGATGGTGGGTACAACTTCTAACACTAATGGAGGTCTCCAGGGCTGATAATGTGTATGCCTTTTGTCCGCTTGATTGTCTGCTCACTTCCCTTATTTTTTTATCTTCTAGCCATTCACTGGAAGGCTGGTGGAGTTTGAGCTGGTGGCTGGGCAATTCACCAAGAGAATGCAGTGCTCACAGAAGGGGCTGTGGCTTGCATGAGCAAACACATCACTGAAGACTTGCAGTTGATAACTATGTATTACATAGATGAGTTTGGGGACTCTTGATTGGTGATGGGAGCATCAGAGGTAGGATTCATATTTTATAAATATGTGATTTAGTGTAAGTTATACATTTGGTACATTGTTGTTCTGGAAAAATCTAGTTTCACACTCATCCTGCATGTCATTGGTCTGAAAGTAAAGCCCAGATGACTGAAATGCACTTTTCAGGTTTAGTTTTAAACTTTTGAAGGAAAATGTTTTATATGGTAGATATGTTATACAGTGTTAGTAAATTTGCCCAGCAGATTCCCCACTCACCAATAACCACACCACATATGTGCATCTTTTGGTTAACAAGGCTGCAACTTTACATACCATTTTTTAAACATATTATATTGTACCAATATAGATACACAAAATCAGGGCCCCTGGAGCAACAATTCATGTCCAAGCTCAGCTAAATCCTGTCTCACCACCCTGTGGGAAACTCTAGCCCTATGGTCAGACAAACCCACTCGGGTCTGTGTCTTTCCTCTGGACAGTTCCCCACCCAGATTTGGGGATTCCATTCTATGTAGAGCATTCCTGCCCAGGGCTGCACTTTTTATCTTCTTGTCCTGGCCTCCCTATGTGCCATTGCATCTTCTTGACAGCAGACAACTCCTCCTAAATGGAATGCATAGACTACCCAGGGCTGCACACTCAGTGTGGTTAAGAATCCACATTTATCTGCTGGGAAGGTGCCCTACATCAATTTTGAACCCAAGTCACAGTATACAGGAAAACATCAGCTGTGACCAGCAAGAAACCACCAAACCTTAGAGCTCTAGCTTGTAACTAGGGAGGGTAGGTGGGAAATTGTCATTCCTGTGTGCTGGGCCAAAGAGGCTGAGCACCTCTTTGTCCTAGCCTTAAGTAGGGGCAGAGACCCTTCCCCCCTAGGTGTGACAAAGCTAACCCCTCCAGGCAAGTCCTTTCCTGACTGGACCAGTCTGGTGTTGCTGCAGGCCTGAAGACCAGCTGACCACATAGGCCAAGGGACTGTGTGGACTGTGAGCAAAGCTACCACCCTGATGTAAGGCAGAGGAGGGTAATTTCACCTGCTGCTACTACTGGTTCGGAAAAAATCTGGTTTCACACCAGTTCTGCATGCCATCAGACTATAAGTAAAATGCAGATGACTAAAAAGCACTTTGCAGGTTTAGTTTTAAACTTTATTTTTTCAATTAGCATTTTATCTCCTTTAGCTGCCCAACTGGTCCCATTCTGGTCCATTTCCCCCATTCCCATCAGCTGGCTTCTCTGGGACTTACCCATTCTTGCCATCCATCCCGTGACTGAGGACGCTGGAGAGCCCAATCACCAGTGTGGGGCCTGCAGGAGACTGGGACTTCATCCTGTCATAGTCAGAGGTTTTTCCACCAGTGTGTCTCCCCTGGGCCAGCAGCAGGTGCAATGATGCATTTTGCGAGCTCCATCTCCATGGAGATGCCTCCACAGAATCAAGTGGGCAGGTTTCTTTCTCTGACATCCCACTGCGCTACCACCTAGAACCTGCAGGTGGCAGCCACCAAGGAGGATGCCCCTACTCCCCTGCCTGAGGGAGAAGAGCTGTCATCAGGATGCTTAATTCTCGCTCTTCCAGCTGCCCCCCACCACCCAAGTGACACAGGCTTAGTGCCTCAGCCCTCTGAGCCATTGGGCCGGCAGTGTTAAACTATTGAAAAAAACTTTATAACTAAATTACACAGAGATTTTAACTTTTTGAGTGTGGCTTTTGGTTCTGGAAAAATCGTTTCTTACATTAGTCTTGCACACTATCAGACTGAAAGTAAAGCACAGACAGCTGAAAAGCACTTTACAGGTTTAGTTTTAAACTTTTTGAAAGAAAATATTCTCTAAATATGTTATACCAGGTTCATAACTTTTCATCTCTTACTTTTGGTTTTAAACAATCTGGTATCACACCAGTGCTGCAAGCCATTGGCTTGAAAGTAAAGCACAGATAACTAAAACACTTTGCAGGTTTAGTTTTAAACCTTTGATAGAAAATGTTTTATACATACGATATTCATTGTTTGTAACTTTTCACTTGTTGCTTTTGGTTCGGGAAAAATTGGGTTTTGCACAGTACTGCATGCCATTTGTCTGATAGTAAACTGCTGCTGATGATGACCGAAAAGTGCAATAATGACAGAAAAGTACTTTGCAGGTTTAGTTTAAAGATTTGGAAAGAAAATGTTTTATACATATTTTATATTTGAATAATGCAATATTTTTTTATTCTCCTACAGGATTCTGAAAGCCCAGTGACCAGAAAAAAACTGCGGGCAGAAAGGCCTTGAGGAGACACAAGTTGATGAGCCATCACTGAATGTGCTTGTGGATGAAGGGGAGTGGGTGGAATTACCAGTCTCCTATGGCTTCTATTTTGAGACTGATTCAAATTTGGCTGCAGCTTTGGTTACAGTGTCTAAGGAACCATGACAGTTTACAGTACTTAATGTATCTGGATATGTAAACTCAACACTAAGGATTTAAACTGGAGCATTAATCATGTTACAGTACTAAATCCTTTTCTTTAATCAGCTTTATTTATTTTAGTGTCATCTAAATTTGTTAAAAATTCAATGTAAACTGACTGAGGGTGGGTGATGGGGAGGTAGTCTGGGGTACTGCCTGGAAGGGGGCAGGGAACTGGGGGGGGGGCATGGTGCATACTGCTGGTGGATGGAGACCATTAGTTTGCACCATGCCATTAGTTCTTAGACTCTGTCATTGTGAGCATTCCCAAGCCACAGAAAAAATCTTGATCCTCCTGCAAATATTGAAATAATCTTGGGACTCCCCACAGAACAAACTCTATCAATAGCCAATACAGCTGCAGCCCAGGTCCAGTGGAACATAATACTGTCCGCAGTGTTCAAGATGACCACCAAAATTTTCTACACCTGTGCAATGACTCTGACATGTGCACTGAACTCTAGTGGCATGGCAGCACAGTCTACTGTGTCCAAGATGGTCAATGGAGTGCTCTGTGCATGCTTGATGACTCGTGCATGCACACCTGGCTCCGGTGGCCATCTTGGACATAGCAGTCAGTGCCATGTTCCGCCGGTACTGATGGACAAAGTGGTGCAGTGGATGCACAGTGATTGCCATTAACCTCCACCATTTAAAAAGTCAGTTCAGTATCCAGTAAGCTTCCTTTTCTCTACAGTGATCACAAGATGTCTGCAGGGCTACATCCACTGCAGCTGTAAAAATAGCATACTTTGCACAGTACATCAGGCATAAAGTGAAGCTGTGAAACTCCTTTGGGTAGCTGGCTGTCATTTTATTCAGCCTATTGTGTCTGCCCCCTTGAAACCCCCCCAGGCCAGCCTATTTGTTCCGCTATTTTAACTCTTGAACCATTGTTACCCCTTGTTGCAATATCTTCATGGGTCAGACTGTATGCTCCGTCTGTTTCCCCTCTATCTGGAATAACCTTCCCACTAGCCTCGACCCCCCATACTCTGCTGTTAAATAACTTCTCAGGGATCCAGGGATCATTTTTCTCCCTCCTAGTACCTCTCTGCTTAACCCTTGTATTTGGACTATTCTGCCACCAGTCTAATTGGTCAGCTGTTATCTTTCGTAATTTGCTTATTCTTCCTATTTGTTTGCACTATTGCGTATTTTGTATTGCTTGACTGGCTTACAGTTACCTTTTGAACTGTATTCACTCCCTTCCCTTGGTACACTTGAAATGAACCTCGGCTCTGTGTGTCACCAATTTGTAAATAAATACATACATTAATTTCAGTTTGCCTCATCCCTTCACACAAAATATCCAAAACTCAAAATTTAAAAATAGTACATTTTCAGACTTCCTTGAGCCTGCCCTGGAACAGGTTGGGGCCTCCCTAGGGAGGCTGCACTTACCATTTGAGAAACCCTGCACTATGCCACCACCAGTTCTCTGCCTGGGGGGCAGGGGACTGGGAGGCATAGTGCCCACCAGCCCCATGCTCTCAACTCACCTGGCATTATCTCAAGCAAGTGGAGTGATCCAGGTAGGAAGGTGGGGGGGGGTGGATGGCCATGGAGTCCAAGAAGGAACATGCTGCTGCAGGTTATTTGGACATTTTGACTCAACATTAATGACTTAAACTGATGTCTTAATAATGTTACGGTACTTAATCTTCTGATTTTTATAAATTTAAGGTTAACAGTGGTGAGGCAGCCTGCGGGGGTACTGCTGGGTGGGGGGCATGGGACTGCAGGAACATGCTGCATACTGCTGGTGGATGGGGACCAGTAGTTTACATTTGTCCCCCACAGTCACTTGCCTGGGGAGGGAGAGGACTGGGGGGCATGTTGCATACCCCCTGGCTGGACAGGTGGTTTGCCCCACGATCCCCATCACTCCCCTTCCCAGGTTGGGGGGGCAGGGAGCTGCAGGGCATAATGCCTACCTGCTCCATACCACCATCCCCAAAGCATTGCCTCATGCAAGTGGAATGAAGTGGGTGGGAGGGCCTGAAGGAGATGCACACTGATACAAAATGGGGCAGAGTTTCCCTGTTCTCTGACTGGCCAGAAACTGGCTCCAGCTATACGTTTCTGACAGCACCACCAAGAGGTAAAGCCAAGATTCTAGCAGAGTGGCTAGTTTACCTCCCATATCCTTGAGCAGCTATTTGGAATGTTGACAAATTCAAAAGACTTCAGCTTTTAACAATTTTGTTTTTGTTACAGACTGGATTGGAGTTGCAGGAAATCATGTCAGTGACAGGTGCTGTGGTGATACAGTTTTATTGTTTTCCCCACATTACCCACATTTGGGAACTATTTTATAACTGCTTTATATATTTTAACTTACAACTTCCTTGTCTCTCATTTATTTTACTGAGACTGAACAAATGTTGATACTGTATATGTGACTGAACAAATGCTGATCTGTTTGTATTTGATAAACCACAGTCCCCACTAGAAATACCCTAACAGGCCACATCCTTTTTAGTGACCAGTATGACAGTGGAGCCAAGCTGGCAGCATTATCCCAGTTTCAGTGTCAGTGGTCAGACAAGTACCGTTGCTCTACTACTGTGCTGCACGGTCGCTGCTCAACACTAGCGCCACTCTGATTTTGGTCCATCCATGTCCAGAAGAGATCAGTGTAGATGCATATTCCGTTTTTTTATTTTCTAAACCACAACAAGCCACAACCTTTTTAGCATTCGGTGTGATAGTCCATTAAACTGGGCAAAGTGATCCCACCTGCGATATCAGCATTAAAGCAACTACCGCTGCTCTACTACCAAGCTGTCCTGTCACACCTCAACAGTAGCAATACTCTGATTTTATTTAATTTGTTTTAATTGCATATTGCATTTAAGTAATTCTACTTACCACCATGCAAAGCATAACCAGATATCATGGCAGAATCAAAAAGTCCAGAGAGAGTCCACCACTGGTGGCACTGAAGCATCCCATACTGGCAAAATAACTATTTTATGTCAAGTACATGCATTTTAATAATTATTCAACAGTGATAGTACAGAATATTGCAGCTGTACTTGTGGGCCCATTTTACATAAACAACAAGGCACTATGGGACATTGGGCCCATTTTACATAAGCAACAAGGCACTCTGGGACATTGGAGGTACTAGGTTTCCCCAATGGTCACTGGGCTGAAGACACTCAGCCTTAGCTCATGCCTCACTATGCCCCTGACTGTGGGGGGAGCTTATCACTACCAACACCCCATCATGTATTATTGCTTAAATGATCCACCACTGAGAGTTCACCACAAAGGTCTTACCATGGGAAAAAACATGGAGAATTGGTGAGTGCATATTATGAAGGTGAGGATAGATAGGGTTGGGGAGATGTCCTGTCAGAGATGGGAGAGATAGTGGAAAATAGGAGAAACAGTATACTGTATGAAAAAAAAGTTAAACCTGAAGTCTTTCACTGAAGAAAAGATTCAGGGACTGATTTTCGAAGAGTCTCTAGATCGATGCACATTGCGCCAATCCCTGGCTGTGGCAAACTCCTGGTGTGCTGGGGACCCTGCACCCAATTTCAGTACAAAGGAGGTCCCTGCACAAAAGTACCAAGAGTTGCTACAGTCAAAGTGTCATGGAAAAGATGTGGTGCACTGGAGGGGTTTGACTCAGGTTCCCCTCCAGACCCTCCTGCCTGGCACAACACTGGTTCAGACTGCGATGTTCGGGGGGGGCCTGGGAGATCATGGGACAGGGCAGAGGGGCCTGTGGGGGTGCCATAGAGGGGGCACAGTGACTGTAGAAGGGTACACAGGTGGCACCAGGTGGATATTTATTTATTTATTTTTATTTTTATTTATTTAGCTTTTGTTGACCGGGTAAGTGCACTAGACAAATCCTGCCTATTTTCAGGCGCGACCCGGGGGAGGGGGATACAGATGAATGCCAACTGACTTTGAAACTAGATTAAGCTGTTGGTGGTATTTATAGTGAATGAGGGAAATTTGGCCAGGACACCGGGGAAATTCCCCTACTCTTTTTCGATAAGTGCCATGGGATCTTTAACATCCACCTGAACTACCACCAATCCAGGCAGATGGGACCTCGGTTTAACGTCTCATCCGAAAGACGGCACCTCAGAAGTGCAGCACCCCTCTCATGCTGCACTACAGTGTCAGTACTGGGATATTAACCTAAGTGCCAGATGTGGGAACTGAACCCACAGCCCTCTGATCTCCCAGCCTCAGAGGCGAGTGTGCTACCTACTGAGCCACTGACACTGCTAAATATGTAGTGCCCTGGACAGTTGGATAGAGCAGCTAGGACAGGGTACTTCTGGTAGTCAAGCACATACCCTATCCTGGACCCCCAGGTGCCACCAACCCTAACACCTATCCCAGAGCTTTCACAGTTCCTGACAGTGTATTCAGATATTGGCATGGCTCCATGTAGCAGGTTGATCAACAGGGAAATTTTGTGGCGCCCAGGGCACATAACCGTCCACCATCTGCGCCTAGTACTGGGGTGGGCAAATCCCATGGCCCCCTGTACAGGGCAAGTAAATTTCATTGAAGGGCAAGTACCAAAACAGAGCTAATTTCATTGTAACTAATAGGGGCAAGTGAAAATTCAGCTACAGTCATGGCTGGCCAAATAACACAAATTTTGATTTGAACACTCCTGACCTAGTACCTTGCAGCCATTGCCTATTACTGCATGTCAAGGACTGTGTGAGCTCCAAGACCAGTGCCAGGGCTGGTGGCACCTGCGTGTCTAGGATGGAGCCAGTGCTTGACTAGCAGGGAGTACCTGGTTCTAGCATCCAGGGCACATCCATCCAGTGCCACAAGTGTACCCTGTCACAGTGACCATGCCCCACCACCCACTAGGCACCCCAGAGGTCCTTCTGCCTGTCCCACATCCTCTCAGACTCCCCCCATTCAGTTCCTTCCAGATGTCCAGCACAGGGCCGTTAGACACATACATGGCTGGTCTAACCTCAGCTCTGTCTTGCGGCCAAGGTGGAGTTTCCAAAATTCCAAATAAGGGGATTCAGCAGCCCCACCATGATGCAAGCCCGTGTATGACCTGGTGCACTGGCACCTCTAATGCACGTGTGGTGCAGGGCTGCTTTAGCACATGGCATTCCAATTTTGACGCAGCCTGTGTTTGAAAATTGGGATTGCCACAGCATTTGGTGCAAGGCGCCACTTGCGTCAAATCCTTTTGGTGCAGATACCTTGTGCCAAATTCTACCATATGAAAATTGGGCCCTTAGTCTTAACAGTGTGCCTGGGGAATGGTTTTCCTTCAAATTTGCAACCTTATTTTACATCTCCAACTATACATTGCATACCTAGCACAGATAATCTGTTTTGCAAGATTTCCTGTAGTACTACACAGGCTTTTTTTATTGTGCAATCATTCATGCACATCCTGTTTTTTGCTGGGGTCTGACACTTCAGTTTTCCCTTGATGACCTGTTTCTCACCTGAGTTATCATAGAGCACACTGTGGCACACAACCACTGCAACAAGGGGTGAACCGTAGTTGGTGTTCTCATCTATGACCTTGTCAAACCACTCTTGTAATGTGGCTAAAGGCAGTGTTACAGAGTGATGTAGTAACCCTCTCTTCTCCAGAGAGCACTGAGTGAGTGAGAGATCTGAAGACCTGACTTTTTTGTATAATACTGCAGAAATGATAGGCCAAATACACTCATTAAGTATGAGATGCACAAGCAGAAACTTCAGTTTGGTTGTGCAGATCAGACTAGCTCAAGCAACCAATGCTTTTTCAAACAAAATAGGTTGTCTGCACTAAAGGACTGGGGAAATCCAAAGCATAATAAGAGGAGGGATGAACCCACAGGTGTTGTGTCATCCTGAATTTGATCCAGAAGCAAATGATTTGATACCTTTTAATGGACCAACATAGATGTAACAACAAGAACAAAGTGCTCTAGCTTTCGGACCAACCAGTCCTTCTTCAGAAGCTCATGGCAGTTGTTTAGAAAATACAATACTTATAACAGCTAGATAATGCAGAGAAAAACAGAAAAAAATCCCCATTGGTTTAAAATACTCATTTAAAAAAAAAAAAACAGAAGATGATGTCAGAGAAGTTAAACAGTACAATACTGCCCTCAGTCTGAATGAACCTTGGGTTAAGATGTGCTTGGTGCAACAAACATAAAGAATCCTACTGCACATAAATTTAATTGACATAAGATAACACTGCTGAAGCAGATAACTCCCAAATCAAGCCATGAGTGTCACAGTCAGTATAAGGATGTGATTACTGAAAGGCAACCCCCACCCAGCTTAAAGACAAACTAAGATAGTTATAGGGCTCATGAAATTACAATGTATGCATTAAAGACAAGAATACCAGTAAAGTTGTCTAAAAACATCAGTGCACACTGTGTGATGTGTAAAACCTAGCTAGACATGTCACCCAGCTGTATTCTCAAGCTAAATAAAAGGCCCAAGAAATTACAAAACCTCAGGACTATATAAATGATAATATAAATATAAATTAATAATATTAGTGTTAAACAAAAAACTCTAGTAGAGGAACCTCAAGGAATTCAGACCATGCATCCTGATATGTACTGATGTCAATATATACTGAGAATGTAGCAACTACATGTACCACAAGTGTCTAGGGAATCTGAAAAGAGATAAAAAGTAATTTATCTCCTCCTGCTCATACAAACAGTACAACCTAACCCACCCCACATCACAATAATGTGGGTGGGGGAGATACATAGCTTAAACGAGATGATGTCTCTCTCTCTCCCCTCCTTCCTGTCTCTCTCTCTCTCTCTGTCCCCCACAGACACACACACACACACACACACACACACACACACACACACACACACACACACTCTCAATCTCTCTCCTAGTGAACCTATATTAACTTCAGTCACTGTAATTGTTCCCCAAAGGAATACAACTTGTAATGAAATTCTGAGTAAATTACTACAATATTAGCCTAATGTAAAAGATATGTGCAGGACCCCAAGCAAATGAGATCACACATCCCAATATGTACAGAGTTACAAAATTATATATAACAGTATAAGATAACACTCCTGTATGTACACTAGCAGGCTGGGTAAACTGAATATGGTGCAATGGAATCAATCCCCACACACAGGCAAAGATAAAAAGTAAGGAGAAATTGTTGTGTGTGAAATGAAAATAGTAACACATTATACCTCCATATAGCTAAATAGAGACTTACCTCAATGTGACAGCAAGCCCCACATCTATTATATCACATACCTCACAGCACATACCTCACACACATACACACACGCATCCACATCTCACACATGCTGAAGTCCTATAATATGTCAGCTTGAAGAAGAAAAGGTCTGTGGATGTTAATTTCTGTAGTGTCCCATAAAGCCAATATCCAAGTTCATCCCATCTGCTACCATATTGAGATGTAAAATCAGTTTAATCTCAAAAGCTCGCCTCTGTTTGTGCTTTTGAGATTTCCTTTTAAGACCATTACTGGCATATCTGAGACTGAGTGGTCAGGCTGGGAGAAGTGATGCCCCACTGGTTTTCAGTCTTCCTTGCTGTAATAGTATGCCTGTGTGAGTTCATCCTAGTGCGGAGCTGTTGGCGTGTCTCTCCTACATAACCTGTTTGTGGACATCTCTTGCACTGAATGAAATAAACAACATATCGTGACATGCATGTATAACTCCCATGCACGTGGAATTGTCTGTTTTGTGATGTAACCACACAGTCTGAGGTAGAAATTAGCCTACAAGTCTTGCAGGGGCGTTGATTGCAGGGTCGTGTGCCATTGTGTGACATGGTATTCTGTTCAGGTGAAAGTTTGCTCCTAATAATTAGGCTGGATAAATTTGGTGGTTGTTTAAAAGATAGTAGTGGGAGTTCCTTAAAAATATAATTAAGGGTGTCATCCTCACTAAATATTGGGTGGAGATCTTTAATAATCTTACACAGACGTTCAAGGTCTGGATGATATGTGACTACCAAGGGTATTCTTTCTGTAGCTGTCTTTTCTTTATATTGAAGTAGTTGTTGTCTTGGTACTTGCGTTGCCCGTTCTGTTATCCTGTCAATTTCCCTGGAAGAGTGTCCCTGCTCCATAAAGGTGTTTTTCAACATAGCCAAATGTGTATCTCTGTCATCCTCATTTGAACAAATACGTTGACAACGAAGTGCTTGACTGTATATGACAGATTTTTTTTGTATGATTAGGGTGGTTACTTTTCCTGTGCAGGTATCTCTGTCTGTCTGTTGGCTTCCTGTAAATACATGTATGTAAGGTTCCATCCTTAATGATGACTGTGGTGTCCAGAAAGTTAACCTTGTGGTAGAGTACTCCAAGGTAAGCTTTATAGTAGGGTGGAGATTGTTAAGTTTGTGATGAAAATCTTTGAGTGCATCTGTGCCTTCCGTCCAGATGATAAACAAATTATCAATGTAACGGAAATAAGCCAGTGGTTTGTGGGATACTGCCTTAAAAATCCTCCTCCAAGTCAGCCATAAAGAGGTTAGCATACTGTGGAGCCATTTTGGTGCCCATTGCTGTTCCTATAGTTTGAACATAATGTTTACCATTGAAGTTGAAGTTGTTATGTGTCAAAATGAATTCCATAAGTTCCCCCACCACTCCAGGGTTGATGTTTTGGTCAGGTCCTTTCTCACGTATGTATTTAAGGCATGCTGCAATGCCATCTGTGTGTGGAATATTAGTGTAGAGGGATGTTACATCCATTGTCACTAAAATGGTATCAGGTGGTAAATCCTTATAACCAGAAAGTACACGCAACAAGTGCGTAGTGTCCT
Source organism: Neoceratodus forsteri (assembly GCA_016271365.2). Classification (NCBI taxonomy): domain Eukaryota; kingdom Metazoa; phylum Chordata; order Ceratodontiformes; family Ceratodontidae; genus Neoceratodus; species Neoceratodus forsteri. The sequence continues at coordinate 812,287,412 of CM028129.1, read as the reverse complement.
GGATATAACTGTCTCTTTCCATAACCAGCGGTTTCAAATGGTCTCTACAAACCCTGAGATCCCCTCAGTCAAGGTACCATTACCAGAGACTATGGGTCTCCTGGATTGCCAGGTTTATGTATTTTAGGCAGCATGTAGAATGTCCCTGGCTTTGGTTCAGCAGGAATGAGGTGAGCTAGTTTCTTCGGACATGGTCAGTAAAAGTTTTAGTTAAGTCACATAGTTCATCTTTATATCTTGTAGTGGGGTCACTCTCCAGTTCTCTGTAGTATGTAAGATCTGTTAGCTGTCTATTAGCTTCAGTAATATAGTCTTCTCTGTTTAAAATCACCACTGCAGAACCTTTATCAGCTTTTTGATGACAATGTTGTGGTTTGATTTCAGTGTCCCTATAGCTCTCCGTTCCAGTGGAGAGAGGTTATAATGGGTTTGTTTTTGCCTGGTAAGGATCTGACCACTGACTTGTTGGCGGAAACAATTAATATAATTTCTAGTTTTTGTTACGCCCACTTGAGGGGTAAAATCAGATTCCTTTTCTTATCCATTACATTATTGCTGTTTGCACTGTCTTCACTACCAGTGATTTCTTCCCTGCCATGAAAGAATTCTTTAAGTCTCAATCTCACGGAAGTACTCCTCTAGTTCACCAGAAAACAGTATGTTATCCAGTGGTTTTGTTGGGCAGAAAGTGAGGCCCTTTGAAAGTACATTCAGTTCTCCAGTAGTCAGTGTGTGGTTGGACAAATTAACAACTGAAAGGTGCCCATCAGTATTGTGTTGTTGTTCAGTGACTCCATTATGTGCTTCATGGTTGTTAGGAAGTATGGTATGTTGAAGGGCATCTAATTTCCTATTTTTCACAAGCATGGCTTTTCTTAAGGTCCTTTGGTAGTTAATGTGTATCTCTCGCAAGATGTCTTGAATAGGTTCCCCAGACACCCTTTCCAGAGTGGTTACAATTTCAGCAAACTTTTTGTTAAGAACAACTTTTTGGGCATATGACATGCGAATCCTGTGATTTCTCAGTTTCTCAGAGGTCCTATGACAAAGTTGTTCTGCATAAGTAGAATTGTTTGTATTTCTTAATGGATTCCAAATAGTAAGACCTTTAGGGATAATGTTTCTCCTCTTGCACTGGGTTAGCAAATAGATGTCACTGTCTAGCCGTGCCAATTTCTTCTTGATGTTATGTAACTGCCATATTCTACGTGAATTCCGGTATCTTCCATGTTGAAATCTTGATTTAGTAGTTGCCGTATTGGTCCTTGCAAGAATAGATCCAGAAGCAAATGATTTGATACCTTTAATGGACCAACATAGATGTAACAACAAGAACAAAGTGCTCTAGCTTTGGACCAACCAGTCCTTCTTCAGAAGCTCATGGCAGTTGTTTAGAAAATACAATACTTATAACAGCTAGATAATGCAGAGAAAAACAGAAAAAAATCCCCATTGGTTTAAAATACTCATTTAAAAAAAAAAAAAACAAAAAAAAAAAGAAGATGATGTCAGAGAAGTTAAACAGTACAATACTGCCCTCAGTCCGAATGAACCTTGGGTTAAGATGTGCTTGGTGCAACAAACATAAAGAATCCTACTGCACATAAATTTAATTGACATAAGATAACACTGCTGAAGCAGATAACTCCCAAATCAAGCCATGAGTGTCACAGTCAGTATAAGGATGTGATTACTGAAAGGCAACCCCACCCAGCTTAAAGACAAACTAAGATAGTTATAGGGCTCATGAAATTACAATGTATGCATTAAAGACAAGAATACCAGTAAAGTTGTCTAAAACATCAGTGCACACTGTGTGATGTGTAAAACCTAGCTAGACATGTCACCCAGCTGTATTCTCAAGCTAAATAAAAGGCCCAAGAAATTACAAAACCTCAGGACTATATAAATGATAATATAAATATAAATTGATAATATTAGTGTTAAACAAAAACTCTAGTAGAGGAACCTCAAGGAATTCAGACCATGCATCCTGATATGTACTGATGTCAATATATACTGAGAATGTAGCAACTACATGTACCACAAGTGTCTAGGGAATCTGAAAAAGAGATAAAAAAGTAATTTATCTCCTCCTGCTCATACAAACAGTACAACCTAACCCACCCCACATCACAATAATGTGGGTGGGGGAGATACATAGCTTAAACGAGATGATGTCTCTCTCTCCCTCCTTTTCTCTCTCTCTCTCTCTCTGTCCCCCACAGACACACACACACACACACACACACACACACACACACACACACACACTCAATCTCTCTCCTAGTGAACCTATATTAACTTCAGTCACTGTAATTGTTCCCCAAAGGAATACAACTTGTAATGAAATTCTGAGTAAATTACTACAATATTAGCCTAATGTAAAAAGATATGTGCAGGACCCCCAAGCAAATGAGATCACACATCCCAATATGTACAGAGTTACAAAAATTATATATAACAGTATAAGATAACACTCCTGTATGTACACTAGCAGGCTGGGTAAACTGAATATGGTGCAATGGAATCAATCCCCCCCCACACAGGCAAAGATAAAAAGTAAGGAGAAATTTGTTGTGTGTGAAATGAAAATAGTAACACATTATACCTCCATATAGCTAAATAGAGACTTACCTCAATGTGACAGCAAGCCCCACATCTATTATATCACATACCTCACAGCACATACCCACACACATACATACACACACGCATCCACATCTCACACATGCTGAAGTCCTATAATATGTCAGCTTGAAGAAGAAAAGGTCTGTGGATGTTAATTTCTGTAGTGTCCCATAAAGCCAATATCCAAGTTCATCCCATCTGCTGCCATATTGAGATGTAAAATCAGTTTAATCTCAAAAGCTCGTCTCTGTTGTGTGTTTTTGAGATTTCCTTTTAAGACCATTACTGACATATCTGAGACTGAGTGGTCAGGCTGGGAGAAGTGATGCCCCACTGGTTTTTCAGTCTTCCTTGCTGTAATAGTATGCCTATGTGAGTTCATCCTAGTGCGGAGCTGTTGGCGTGTCTCTCCTACATAACCTGTTTGTGGACATCTCTTGCACTGAATGAAATAAACAACATATTGTGACATGCATGTATAACTCCCATGCACCTGGAATTGTCTGTTTTGTGATGTAACCACACAGTCTGAGGTAGAAATTAGCCCACAAGTCTTGCAGGGGCGTTGATTGCAGGGTCGTGTGCCATTGTGTGACATGGTATTCTGTTCGGTGAAAGTTTGCTCTAATAATTAGGCTGGATAAATTTGGCGGTTGTTTAAAAGATAGTAGTGGGAGTTCCTTAAAAATACAATTAAGGGTGTCATCCTCACTAAATATTGGGTGGAGATCTTTAATAATCTTACGTAGACGTTCAAGGTCTGATGATATGTGACTACCAAGGGTATTCTTTCTGTAGCTGTCTTTTCTTTATATTGAAGTAGTTGTTGTCTTGGTACTATGCTGCTTCGTTCTGTTATCCTGTCAATTTCCCTGGAAGAGTGTCCCTGCTCCATAAAGGTGTTTTTCAACATAGCCAAATGTGTATCTCTGTCATCCCCATTTGAACAAATACGTTGACAACGACGTGCTTGACTGTATATGACAGATTTTTTTTAAATGAGTATTTTAAACCAATGGGGATTTTTTTCTGTTTTTCTCTGCATTATCTAGCTGTTATAAGTATTGTATTTTCTAAACAACTGCCATGAGCTTCTGAAGAAGGACTGGTTGGTCCGAAAGCTAGAGCACTTTGTTCTTGTTGTTACATCTATGTTGGTCCATTAAAAGGTATCAAATCATTTGCTTCTGGATCTATTCTTGCAAGGACCAATACGGCAACTACTAAATCAAGATCTTGAATTTGGGAATGATCATGTAGGCTATATCTTTATAGCCCCCTGTAACCATTGGACCACTGTTGAAAAAGTAAATATCACAGCCTTCTGAGAATTGCTCTAATAATTAAACTCAGGGGTAGTTAACTGGACCCAGACTGCCTGGCCAATCACAAACCTGTCTCTAACCTTCCTATTGTGGGTAAGGTTATTAAGAAGGTGGTGGCCTGTCAACTGGAGATCCATTCATCAACTCATGACATCTATGACACTTTCCAGTTGGGTTTCATGAAGGATCATAGCACCGGGACTGTCCTCATTCAAGTGCTAAATGATCTCCTGGTTGCGAGGGATAAAGGAAGTTGTTCCATTCTCATTCTCCTCAATGTCTCAGCAGCATTTGACACCGTGGACCATGGGGTACTATTGGAGCACCTGTGGGTTTGTTGTGGTCTGGCTGGTACAGTCCTCAAGTGGTTTAAATCATTGGTCACTGGCACGACATTGAGGGTGGTGCCTGGGATTTTTTCCTTGGTACCACTGCGCCTACCATGTGGGGTTCCGCAGGGCTCCATTTTGTCCCCCCATGTGGTCCATGGTGTATATGCTGCCACTAGAGGACATTATAAGATGATATGGGCTGAGTTTCTACTATTATGCAGATGATACTCAGCTATACCTGTCTGTTGCACCCAAGCAGCAAGAGGCAGTCTCAGTGTTTAATCAGTGCCTTGCTGAGATCCAAGACTGGATAAGAGACAACTGGTTGAGGTTGAATCTGGATAAGACTGAGGTACTAGTGATGAAATCTGGTCACCCGGGTGTGAAAGTACAATCTGATCGAGTCTCTGGGTTGATGCTGAGAGACTCCCTGTTGCTCACCTCAGCTGGAGTGAAGAACTTTGGTGTTGTTTTGGACTGCAGCTTGACACTCAAATCACAGGTGTCGGCTGTGGTCAAAAATGTGTATTACCATCTAAGAAACATCATGAAGATCAAACATCTGATACCCCCCCAGGTGATCTGCCATCCCTGGTCCATGCTTTTGTGACTTTTTGGCTAGATTACTGCAAAGCCCTCTACCTGGGACCATCTGTGGTTGATCTTCGCCACCTGCAGCTAGTTCAGAATGTTGCAGCTAGGTTGTTGACTGGTCTTTTGATATTGTGTCATATTACAACTGTGCTGTGCTGTCTGCACTGGCTTCCAATTAGGTGATGGGTCTGAGGATTTGCCTTTGAAAGCAACTCAGGAACCGATTGCTGACTATTTACAGCTAACTTAGCTGGCTGAGCCACATCAATCACCTGCCACTCATGTACATTTCTCCATAAATGTGTCCTCTCACCAGTCACCACAAAACGTATGCCTTGTCACCCCTTACTCTAGCCCCTGTTCTCTAAGATTAGTCAAAGCAGCTAGTTGGAAAGTACCTGAATTATGTGAAAGTTTCAGCAGAAGAGTTTTCTACATCTTAGGCCTGACAGATTGGAATAGCCACCAGCCCCCCTCTCCCCTTTCAACAAACCCCAACCTTCCCATTTCCCAAATGCTATTGTTTGAGCAGCTCAGTAATACATGTGCATGCCCTCCCACCAGAACCCACTCTCTGTTGCCTCACACCAGTATATACTGATTTGTATAGAATATTAACATCTTCCTTTTGACTCTTTGTTGTGCCTATCTGTGTGTAAAGTGGAAACCCTCTACACCTATGGCTCTCTTCTCTTGTCTGCTATATTGCTATTTGTTCTTTATGTACCATGAACTGTCTTGCACACTTAATAACAATTATCTGTACATCCTCTTGGAAATACTGTAGCAATTGTGTTTTCTTAGGAATGTGGCTGTAAGTTTCAGTTTTGTACACACTCTCTGTATCTGCTGCCCCCTCCAACACTTTGACCCTTGCTGCATAAATAAAAGATTGTTGCAAGGCCATTTTTGTACACATATAAATAAGAAAAGTTTTAAGAGACATAAATACTACACAGTGGCCTACAGTTAATCAAAAACTGGGTTATTGCAGGATTTACACATAGGTAAAGACCTTAGCTAACAAATGAGGTTATGTTTTTTTTTTTCCTACAAGTGTTTCTCCAGCTTCCATTCCTGGTTTCAGCAGCATCCCCCCAAGCCCTGTTACTGGTCCATCTTGTGGACATACTGTTTAACCACCACTTACACAGAGCCATACTGGTGTGTGGCCAGCTACATAGGGTTGTGCCATGCCTGCTGGTGGTGCCTAGCAAGCCAGAACTGTGTCCTCCATTTCCTCCATGGGGCATCTGCATGTGATGTGCTCACACATGCATGCTGCGTAAGCTCCCTGGTGCTGCCACCTGGCCTCCAACAGGAGGCAGACAAGTGTCAGGACTCAGAGACCCCTCCTTGAGGGAGGAGAGCCATTCTTGTGACACTCATCCTTCCTCACCTGGGCAGCCCCTGAGAAACACTGGTCAGTTCCTGAACCCAGGTTGCCAGCGTGGCAGTAGGTAAAATGTTCAGTGCCTCTGCCCTCCATGACACAGGGCAGACAAGTTGCAGGATTTTTTTTTCTTTGTAATCAATCTTTATTCAATGTTCCAAGTAAGTACACATAACAAGTTACAAACTCGGACAGTGAACACTAAACCTGGCCATGTTTACTAGATGGTATTATCTAAAATCCATGAAAATTAAAAAAAAAGTAGGAACATGAACATACATAAATAAAAGGAAAATACAACAGTTGCTGTGGATAATCTCAGTAGTTTGTTTAGGTTACAGGATTTTTTATGTCAATTGAATAATCCAGATTAGAATGTTGGTTACAGAAAAGCATAAGGTTGTGGTGAAAAACTGTACTCAGATGTGTACAGTGAGTATGCCTTCCTACACCCTGCACTGCAAACTAAACATATGTTGTACCCTGCTGCACCAAGTGCCCCCTGTACAAATGAGGTACTATATCCAGGGCCCCTGGTGTTGTGCTGCACTTTGTCCTGATTTCTGTGGCAGGGCTTCTAGTCTTCTGCGGCAACAATTTCTGATTTCTGTGGTGTGATATATTCATTTCTGTGACAAAATGCATCTCTGCCACTGGCTAAAATATGATTTGATGCAATCAATGACATCACATGCTGAGCACAGAGTATGGCCGTCAAGATCAATGAGACATAGAACGGAGACAGGAACTATGAAAAAACTGTATATTTGAATGAAAATTCACCAAAAACAATGAATTCTATGAATTCTGGGGCACTATACATAATCTGCAGCATGATACAATTTCTGCGGAAAATTCTGCAACCATGGAATTGCAGAATTTCAGGGCCCTTGACTATATCACAAGGGCCACCATGCTAGAAATTTAATCTGAATTAAAAAATAAATAAATAAATACATGTAACTTCAGAATCTCTTTCATTTCTCAATTTATTTACCAAGGATAGCCCAGCTGAGATGCAACATCTCATTTTCAGTGGAGATCTATTTCTCCCTATTTCCATAGCTGGATGAACTGGAACAATGGGAGATTACATAACTTGTCCAAGGTCATACAATGACAATTTGGCTTTAACAGGGTTTAAATCAGCAATCTCCTGGTTCACAAGCCAGTACACTAAACAACAGGCCACACTGCCTCAACTAATTTTGGCACTGATTAGAATGCACCCTAAGAGTTCTTTGGCTGATAGAATAGTGAAGCGAACCCAAGCATTTCTGGCACACAGAGGAGTTAATAGGACCCTAATATAACCATGAGAGATGCAGAAGACATGCATATGTGTTATATGTAGCTTTAATTTCAAATAAAATAAATAATTTATCAGGAAACATATACATGTGTAATGAGAAAATGGAGCATACCAATAATTAGCATTAGAAGTCCTCACCGCAGATTGGCTAACAAATATTCTATGATTGATATTTATGAATAAATTCAACATCTGTTAATTATCAATTATAATATATATTAGCTACAAAATCAAAGCATGTGCTGCAGATATAGAGTACATTATGAGAAAGTGTTCGGTTTGAAGTAGTCAGTTACTAAAAACATATCAGCCTCCTCACCCAGCTTATGATTGTAACTCTAACTGGCATTTTTATGTTACATGAAGTAATGAAGAATGAAGTACAAATCAGCTGCTGGGCAGAATTTATATGTGATGTCAAATTTCCATTTTGAGTTCAATGGTTATGAGGATCATGCCTTAAACTATAGTTTATTTCAAGTGAATATTCCTCTTCCCTTGGGATATTCTACTTATTTTACTAGAAGACACTATGCTGTACCAACATGAATCACAGTACTGTATTAATATGAGATCAGTGTTTATTGGAGGGATATTCATATCACCTATAATTCACTTCTTAATTATAATTGCCTTTATTGTACTTTGCCCACCCCAACTAAATAAAAATAATGTTCTTCTTCAATTGCTGACACCTGTATTGCTGAAATGAAGATTAATGCAATGAGCTAGTGATGTAAAATGTAAATTTTAATCAGGGCTAATGTCATTTAATCAGTTGTGACTGGTATTTAATTTGAATATATCTGTGCCACTGTATATACTGCAGAGAATGAATATGTTACTGTTTGGATAATGTACGAACTTCTATATGAGGTTTTGTTGCTGCAGTAATGAGTATAGTACAACTAAATTAAAACAGGTTTCAGAAAATGACAGATGTAGTTTATATCTTGGTCCTAGCATCAATTCAAGTCACGACTTCTGTTATCTTATCAGAATATGAAAGAAAACCATACCAACTTTCTGATAACAAAATATACTATACTGTAAAACCTGCTACATGTTTTTCTTTCCCTTATAGCCAGGGGTTAAAGCATGACATTTTAAAATGTATATTTTGTCCTTTTACTTCAAGATGTCCATGTCACCTTTGACAGCTATAGAGAACTGCCTATCCAATTTAATCTCTTTCAACCTGACAGCTACCTTAACCTGCTTTTTTTGTCAGTCAGTCAGTCACATCTTTTTAAAGGTATATTCCAGAGGAATTGTTTTTTTCTAAACAATAATGTGAAGGTATAAACAGATTTTCTATGACTTTTTATTATTCAACATCCTTCTTCTACTGTGATACTGGTTTTGAAGAGTTCCCATATTCTGCAAAAATGTATTTGGCACCTATCAGAGGAGATTCCTAATGTCACTTTTTTTTCTTAGAGCTGTACATTTTAATTTAAAATATATTGCCTTATCCATTAGAACAACATTACAGAGAATTTAGCATCATTTTTGTCAATTCTGTTTTTGTCCCAGGGCCCATCTGACAGGACTCATTCAGCCTCTGGGAGCACCACCTTCTGACTGTCAGGGACACCTCTGTTGCTACCTTGGACTGAGAAACCCAAGACGAGGCCTGCCTTTCAGCTCCTGGTGCAGCTTCTCTCCCCCCTCCCATATCCAGCTGGTCATGGTGGAGGTGAAGTCTGAGAGTGAACAAGAAGCCAGGAGATGATGCCTGGTGATGATCGATAAAGGGGCAGGTATTGCATCATCTGCCCAGCCAGAGGCCATTTTGACTGCTTTTCAGCTCCTTGGGACATATCCATGGAATGATGTGTAAGGTATGATCCCAGACATGTAGGGTTCACGTTGACATTGGCCCCATTACAGCCCACCATCATTCAGCCAACCCTGCTGCTCTGCCACACACCCTTTGCTAGGTGGCAGTCAGACTGCAGATTAGGTGAACTACCACCCAAGGGAGGAAAGCAGTCCATAAGATGCTCCATTCTCCTTCTCACTGCCTCCTGATGACTCAAGCTCATTCCCGAATTTGGGGTACCGACATTATGAGGGTAGTGCTATAGCTGTGTCGATGAGGCAGGCCCCAAGAATTTACTTTCCTGAAATGTTAGATGAGGAGAATTGAGTCTTTTTTTTTGTTTTGGTATTTAAAATATCTCCTTTGGAAATATTTGTGTATTCCAATGGGAAAGTCAAAAATAAGGTTCTTTTCTAAAGCAAAAGAAAAAGATAGCACATTTGTCATTCCAAACGACAAGAAGAAAGGGTTGCTTACTTTACTGTGTTTTTTTTTCTTCTGGATGTGATAAATGAGCACAGAAAAACTTTTGCATCTGCTGTATTCTGCATATGAACCATGACAGTCTGGGACTCCTTTGATGAAATACAACATGCCACTGTTGCTACCTCAGATTGATACCCCTAAGATGGGGTCTGCCTTTTAGATGATGACATACTCCTGGATATTCGAAAACATGCCACATACATAGGAACATTTTCAATTAGTGGTTTCATCCCCACTCTATGGATTTTTTTGCAGATCTAACATTGTCTTCATTGGTCAGATCTTGAGTCTTCAAAGTGCTCATCAAAGAAATTACATACTGAGACCTGGTCTTGTGACTAGATTATATTTCAGGTACACCTACGATCCTTTGATTGGTAACCTATTTGTATGGTATAATCCCCTAGCAGGGTTTCCATAAGCTGTTGAACCTAATGAATGTTATTATTTTGTATACTCTGCTATGTTCTGTATTCCTCATAGTCTGTACACAATTGCTAAAGACATGAATTCATTGAGTGTACTTCTTCTGTGACTATGATTATATCTTGTAAAACCTCTGTACCCTGTACCATCTCTTTTAAGCTGAGTATGCTGTCCTACCCAGGACATCCTTGTAGATGATCTTGCTGAAAGAAGCCTTTTCCTGGTGAAATAAATAAATACAAAAAATACCAGAACAGCACTAGAGATGAGTAGAAGGGATCTTGGTTTATCATCTCATCAAAAGGACAGTACACGCCAATAGTACAGCATCCCTCTAGTACTGCACTCCGGTGCTGAAGTTGATGGTACGAGCCTGATCCTGGTGTGGGACCAGAACCCACGCACTTCTGGTCCAGAGGCATATGTGCTACCAACTGAGCTACGCTGACACTTAGATAAGGCTTTACTCTGCACAAGCTGGGAGAAAATGACATTTAAAGAACACAAAACAAGATAAGTAGAGGAGGATAGAGTGGAGTCTCACAACAGGATGAAAGAGGCCAGCAAGACAGTGAGGAGTGGTAAGGCTAACATGAACTGAGAATCATTGAGAGTACACAGAAGGGAGAGAAGACCTCTTTTCATTATGTAACAAATCATGGGAGGATGGTGTGGTACCTGAGGACTGGAGGAAGGCAGATGTGATTCACCTTCACAAAAGTGGGAGCAAGACAGAGGCAGGAAACTACAGACCTGTTAGTTTGACCTCTGTGGTAGGGAAAGTGATGGAATCACTTCTGAAGGAAAGAATTGTTGAGTATCTAGAGGCCAGTGGGGCACAGGAACCAAGGCAGCATGGGTTCACAGCAGGAAGATCATGTCAGATGAATCTAATTGATTTCTTTGACTGGGTGACACAAGTAGTAGACCAGGGAGGGGCTGTGGACATGGCCTACTTAGACTTTAGCAAGGCATTTGACACAGTCCCTCACAAAATATTAATAAACAAATTAACCAGCCTAGGAGTGGGTCCCAGGGTGGTAGCCTTGTAAAACATTGGCTGGAAAACAGGACACAGAAGGTAATTGTAAATGGAGTCCACTCTGAAGAAAAGAGGCATACTAGTGGGGTACCACAGGGTTCATTAATGGGTCCAGTCCTTTTTAATGTTTTTATAAGTGACATTGCAGAGGGACTAGAAGGAAAAGTATGCCTCTTTGCAGATGACACAAAGATCTGCAACGGGGTTGATACACAAGGAGGCATGAAAAGGATGAGAAGGGACTTGGCAAGGTTGGAGGAATGGTCAGAAGTATGGCAGCTTGGATTCAATGCAAAAGTGTAAAATAATGCACCTGGGAAACAAAAACCCAGGGGAAGATTACACAATGGGGGGGAGTAACAACAACAAAAATGGAACAGAACCTGGGGGTAATCATATTAGATGACCTTAAGGTTGGCAAGCAATGTGAGAAGGCAGTAGGGAGGGCTGGGGGGATACTGGAATGTATAAGGAGAGGTATCATCAGCAGAAAACAGGAAGTTTTTATCCCTCTGTACAGACAGTTGGTGAGACCCCATCTCCAGTACTGCATCCAGTTCTGGAGAACCTATCTCCACAAGGATATAGACAGGATGGAGGCGGTCCAGAAGAGGCCAACTAAAATGGTGCAGGGTCTGCAAGAGAAGCCATATGAGGAGAGACTAAAGGAACTTAATATGTATTACCTTGGGGAAAGAAGGGAGAGGGGGGACATGATAAAACCTTTTAAGTACCTCAGTGGAATCAAGAAAGTCCAAGAGGGTAGCATCTTTCAGAAAAAGAGATGTGCAAGAAGAAGGGGTCACAATTTGAAGAAAGAGGGGGGATGGCTCAGGGGCAATGTGAGGAAGTATTTTTTCTCAGAGAAGGTAATGAATGCATGGAACTGCCTTCCTGAGGAGGTTGTGGGGTCTAAAACTGTGAAAAAATTCAAGAATGCATGGGACAGACATAAGGCAATTCTAGTGGGGGGGTAGGAAGAAATAGGTTGTTGGTTAACTAGGATCTGCAGCTTATTCTGTGGGTAGGGAAATGGTCAGACTAGGTGGGCCAAGCGATCCTTATCTGCTGTCAAAGTCTATGTTTCGAAGTTTCTATATGAAACAAGAGAAAAATGAGGGAAGGAATAGTATTGTATGAAGAAAGGAGAGGAGAGGAGAGGAATGGAAAGAGAAGGAGAAAGGAAAGGTGAACACTATAAATAGATATTTCTGCTTGGCGTTCACAGTGGAGGACAAGGTACCAATTCCTACCTGTGCCAACAGGGCAAAGGGGAAGGGAAAGGGATTAATGTGTATCTTATTCTAGCAAAGAAGGGTACCAGAGGGTTTAAGCACACTTCAAGTTGACAAGTTACAACTTTAATTTATTAAGGGAGAAAGTCATTTGGTAAATGCTCATTCACAATAATGTCCCACATATAATTATTCTAGTCACTCATCACAGTAAAACATTACTGCTCTACAAACATGAGGTAATATGCTCTTAAAAGCACACAATTACAAAATGCATAGTAATTAGCATTTACATTAGGTGCATCATTTTAAATGCAGAATCACTTATAGATCAGTTCTCAGTGAGACAAAACATAGACAAGAATCACAGCACATTGCTGAGGAATAAAATTATGCAATCCCCTCACTGCATTTGACATAGCTTTGTGGAGTTGACATACACCATATTTTTATTTGTTTTGGGGTTGGCAAATTCCTTTCTTTGGATCTGAAATTTGCTGATAAAGAGTTCCACACGACTCTTGCAGTGTTTGTCTTTAGAGTCATAGACTCCAGGAGGCCAGCATTTCTTAGAGACACATGTCTCTCACATGTATTGAGCCTGTCAAATAATCTGGAACTTCCCCTTCATGTATTTCAGTGGCTACACAATTTTATGCAGTTTACATCTATCAGATAGGGAGGACCAGCCCAACTGGTTATTTAATGCGCATGTATGTATATCATTGAAACAGTATAAAATAAATGATGCCATCTTGTTGTGCAGGGTGTCCAGTTGTTTTTAGTCTATCCATCATGCTATTCAAGTTCAGCATAATCAGTGATGGGAAATAGCCAGGCTTGTACTATTTTTGATCTAATTTCAGAGTCCCTATACCCCCTATGTTTATACAGTGCTCCCAGACTATTACCAATTTTAACAATTATTTTATTTGCACGTAGACTGCATGACCACAGTTGGTCTATCCAGAAGCCCAGATATTTATATCCCTCCACCTGTTCTATCTAAAATTTATCATTGGAGAAGATGGCCAACTGATTTTTGTCTGTATTCTTTAGTTTGTGTGATGTCCCAAATAACATAACACAAATAACATAATATTTATTTTGTTTTCATTTAGTTTTAGAGGTGGTTGTTTGAACAAGTTCTGAAGGTCATCAAAAGCCAATTGCAGTCATGACTGAACTACATCCACCAAAGTTCATGGGTCTGGATGGGATACCTCCATGTTGGCTTAAGGAGATGGGGCAGGTCCTAGCTGGACCGTTAGCTGAGGTATTCAGCAGTTCACTGGAGAAAGGGATAAGGTGACAGGGTTGAATAAAACCCTGTCCCATTTGTTATGTAGAAAGATTTGTGCTGTAGAAAGAGTTAAACACAATGATCTGTTTTATCCTCTTCAGTTCTGTCTCGTGTCTGTCTAACTGTGCAGCCAAATTTTCTTTGGGAAATTTAGAAACTGGCCACTCCAATGATCTTGCTGTCTTCCCCTCTCGCTACCTCTCTGCCTTCACTTGTTGTTTCTAACTTTTCTTCCCCTTGCATATCTGAAGTTATAAAATATGTGTGAATCTTTATGTGAAACTGTGATCCCTTGGTTTGAAAATGTATATTGTTATATGGTTGAAATGATTGCAAAAAACTATTTGGAACTTAGGGGGTTAACCTGGGATGCAATACTAGCTCTTTTGCAGAAGCTGTCAACAGGAGATCAGTTCTGGGACACCATGTACTGTTCTGTTGCACCTGCAAGGAAGAAAACTTACAAGAACATTTTCTGAAAAACGGAATATTCTCTTAATGAGTTCCCAGACAGACTTATAAAAAGAGCAGCAATACTTTTGCTAGAGAGAAAGAGAGCAAGACTGAAACTTTAAATTAGAGATATCCTCAGATGAAATACTTTGTTTTCTGTGTTTGTACTGCCTTTGTAAATAGTTATACTGCACAATTGTGTTTTTTATTTTACTGTTATTGGAAAAATTAAAATGCTATTTGCAAATTTTATACCTGCTCCTGGTCTGACTATGCCTCCTGACCTCTGCCTCTGTGACAGATGGTGTCATCCTAAGTGAGATTTACGCCATGCATACTCTAAGCCAAGAGTTTTGTGTGTGGGTACTAGACCTGGTACCAGGGAAGCGTAGAAGAAATGTATGGATTCTGTAGCAACAAGCCCAGGAGTCATTACCTGATAGATGGCAGGCAAACTAGCAGAGACAGAAGTCCAAGCTGAGACTGTACAGCCAGCACCAGTAATGGAAAAAAAGAACAGGCAGTGACAAAACCTGAAAGCCTGCCTGCCTTCTTCAAATGGTGAGCTATACAACAAAGAGAGACAGAGAAGCAGAGAAAAGAAGAGATGCAGTGACAGGAGCAGTGGAGAAAAGAAGAGATGCAGCGACTGGAGCAGCAATGGTTTGATGCCTTGCAAGCTATCAAAGCTGGTGGATCTGGCAAAGATCCAGCAGAGCAACAGAACACCAACAACTTAAAAGACCTTGAACATACAAAACTGTGCCCCTCGGATGATATTGAAGCATACCTGACAACTTTTGAAAGGGTTGTCGCAGCCTGCCAGTGGCCAAAGCAGCAATGAGCAATCAGGCTGGTGCCTTACCCGACAGGTAAAGCCCAGCTTGCCTACAGCAATATGGACACTGCACAGTCAGAAAACTATGACTTTGTGAAAAGAGAAATCCTTAAAAGGTACAACATCTCAGTAGAGACCTACAGGCAAATATTTCAGTCCCTGAAGAATACCTCATTCAACAATCCTCAAGAAGCCTTCACCCAGTTCAGAGAACTCCAAAGAAAATGGCTCCAACCACAGGGCAAAACAGTCCCACAGATCATTGACACATTTTTAATGGAGCAATTTAGCAACATCCTGCCCACAGACATAATGTACAGCTTTGGGTAAAAGAACACTAACCAGAAAGTGGGGAAAAGGCCATTTCTTTGGTCGAGGACTATCAGATGGCCAGTCAGACCATGCAGCAACTAAGTAACAGCCAAGGACCGGTAAGATCCACCTTTTCCCAATCTAACTCCAAAGCAGATACAAACTGTGGTGGGTGTAACAAATCTGCACCCAAAGACTTTATTTTCTATAACTGTAACAAGCCAGGCCATATCGCAAGAAACTGCAATAAAAATAAGGAGGTTACCACTGCAGCAGATTTGGCCTTAGTAAATTGGGGCAAGTATTTAACAGATGTCAAGATGGGAGATAAGACTGTGAAGGGACTTATTGATTCGGGAAGCAGACAGACCCTATGCATGTTGAAGTGCTGGGAAAACACTGTAAAAGGATCAGGTGCTGGTGTCATCTGCATCTACAGGGATACATGATACTATCCCACCACACAAGTGACACTAAACATTAATGGGGTGTCACACTAAATGAAAGTTGGGGTAGTACCCACATTACCTGTACCTGTGATAATTGGAAATGACTGTCCAGGATTTGCTGAGTAAATCTCAGAGGAAGTGAAACCTGCAGTTTCAGCAGCAGTGGTAACAAGAGGACAGGCAAAGAAAATCTCAGATGGTGGAGACACTTTTCCTTTCGGTGACTTTGATGCAGACTTGTTTGAGCCCAGCTCCAAGATCTTGAAGTCCCGGAAAGAAAGAAGATGCCTGAAACAATGGTGGCAACTAAAGACCAATGGACATAAGGGATTACAATATGAAAATACTGAAACTAGAATGATACCTGTTTGTGATTTTGTTTCAGAGCAAACTAATGATGTTTCTGTCCAAGGTTATTTTAAGCAGCTGGGGGTGAAACAAAACAGGGTGAACCAATGTTTAAAAAATGTAACGGGTTACTGTACCGAGTTTATGTTAAACCTCAGTCACAGGAACAGATAGAACAATTGGTTATACCACAAAAGTATAAAACTGAGTTGTTACAGATAACACATGATCGTCCTATGACTGGTCACTTAGGAGGGGATTGCAGCTTTGTCAGATTGCTGTACTGTACAGATTTTACTGGCCTGGAGTTCATGAAGATGTTGCTACCTATTGCAGTTATTGTGCTGAATGTCAGAAAGTAGCCTCAGTGACTAAAGACAAGGTGCTCCTGGCGCCCCTACCCTTGATAGATGTTCCTGTTGAGAGAATTGCAATGGATGTGGTTGGCCTCTTAGACAAAAGTAAAAAGAGTAATTGATTCATTTTGGTAGTATGTGACTATGCTACTCGATACCCAGAGGCAGTTCCAATGCATACTGTCACAGCCCTAAAAGTGGTAGCAGAGCTTGTCAACATTTATAGCAGAGTGGGCATACCTAAAGAGTTTATTACTGATCAGGGTAGTCATTTTGGTGCTACATTACTGAAGGAGCTGTACTGACTACTAGGTATCACTGCCATAAGAACCTCCCCTTATCACCCTCAAACAGATGGTCTTGTTGAGCATTTTAACCAAACCCTAAAATGCATGTTAAAAAGGTTTGTAAAAGTGGAAGGGGAAGGGAAAGATTGGGACCAGTATTTATCATACCTGCTTTTTGCTTACAGAAAAGTGCCACAAGCCTCAACAGGTTTTTCACCATTTGAAATGTTGAATGGTAGACAACCTAGAAGGCCACTAGATGTAATAAAAGAAACATGGGTAGGTAGTCCTTCTCAAAATCAATCTATTATATCTTACATGTGTGACCTGCAAATGAAACTGGCAAAATATGTTGAAATCACCCACAGTAATCTGGAAGAGACCCAAAACAAGCAGAAGGCATATTATGACCATGGGGTAACAGAAAAAAATTTTGAGCCAGGTGAAAATGTCTTGTTACTGTTACTACAGAAAATAAACTGTTAATGAAGTGGCAAGGGCCTTATAAAATGCTTAGACTTACCGGCACAGTTAACTATGAGATGAGACCCCTGGGAGTAGTCAAAACCATTTTATTCAGCCAAGCATTCCCAGACACTGTCTTTTAGCTACTGCTTCCTAGATATTCTGAAAGAATGGCCCCTTCAGGAATTTGATGCTAGGTCAGGCCTCCCATTTGGGTGGTCTGCTTTTAAATATGCTTAATGGATATGTTTTGTATTTTAATTATTGTATTGTAACTGCTTGTTGATGTATTTTGATTGTACAGTGCCCAGAGCCTCTGACATTGGGCTCCTGAAAAATAAAATTTGCCTTTCCTTGCCTTACTGGCAGATTCCCCTAGCTAAAGAATCCAGAGGCAAAACTACATTTGCCACTCCTGTTGGATTCTATCAGTTCACCACCATGCTGTTTGGTTTACATGGTACACCTGCTACCTTTCAGTGGTACATGGATGTAATTTGAACTACTCACACTGGTTATGGTGCTGTTTTCCTGGATGATGTCCTGGTGTACAGTACAGACTGAAAAAGCCACCTGAAACACCTATGAGCAGTTATCAATGCTATCAGAAATGCAGGTCTGACCATTAATCCTACCAAATGTGCATTGAGCATGCAGGAAACCAGATATTTGGGACATGTTTTGGGAAATGGAAAAGTAAAGCCAGAGATTTCCATGATAGAAGCTGTAGCCAACAGTCCTATCCCTAAAACAAAGAAGCATGACAGGTCATTTTTAGGGCTAGCTGGTTACTATCATAGATCAGTTCCCAACATTGCCAAGTTTCTGTAGCTACTCCCCTCACTGAACTTACTAAGGAATGATTCCCGAATAATGTGAAATGGTCCCCAGAGTGTGATGAAGCTTTTTGGTCCATCAAGGCTGTATTATGTACAGCCCTTTTACATAGCCCAGACTTTGAGAAACAGTTTTTGTTACAGATAGGTGCATGAGAGGTTGGCCTAGGTGCAGTCTTGAGTCAACCTATAGCAGGGAAGGAACATCCCATTCTATATATCACTAGGAAGTTGCACGACAGAGAAAAAAGGTATTCCACAATAAAAAGAAAAGTTATGCAGCAAGGTGGGCCATGGTGTCCCTTTAGTTTTATTTGTTAGGAGCTGACTTTATACTTCTAACTGATCATAATCTTTTTTATTGGCTTAACCAAATGAAGGATAAAAATTCCAGAATCACGAGGTGGTACCTTGCACGACAGCCATATCAATTCATAGTGTTGCACAAATCTGGAAAAGAGAATGGCAATGCTGATTTTCTGTCAAGTTATGGATCAGGAATTGATAATTCTGAAGGTTGAAAAACATGTGTGAGTTTAAACTTCATTGTTTTCTGTACTGGCTGTTATGAAGAAAAGGGATACTGCATATGCTAACAAATGTAACATTTATAAGCTAATGTTAAAGGAGAATTTTTAAAAAGTGTTGGAAACCTGTTTTTTTTTAAAGAGGGGGGCATGTGACATGTGATAAGACTTTGTCCCATTTGTTATGTAGAAAGAGTTAAATGCAAGGATCTGTTTTATCCTCATCTGTTCTGTCTCTTGTCTGTCTGACTGCATGGTCAAATTTTATTGAGAGATCTAGGAACTGGCTACTCTGATAGTCTCGCTATCCCTCCCTGCTATCTCTCTGCCTTCACTTGCTGTTTCTATCTTTTCTCCCCCCTTGCATATCTGAAGTTATAAAATATGTGTGAATCTTTATGTGAAACTGTGACCCCTTGGTTTGAAAATTAATACAGTTATATTGATGAAATGATTGCAAAAAACTATTTGGAACTTAGGGGTTAACCTGGAATGCAATACTAGCTCTTTTGCAAAAGCTGTCAACAGGAGGTCAGTTCTGGGACACCATGTACTGTTTTGTTGTACCTAAAAGGAAGGAAACTTAGAGGAACATTTTCTAAAAAACAGACTGTTCTCTTAACGAGTCCCCAGACAAAGACTTGTAAAAAAGAGGAGGAATACTTTTGCTAGAGAGAGAGCAAGACTGAAACTTGAAATTAGAGATATCCTCAGATGAAGGACTTTGTTTTCTGTGTTTGTACTGCCTTTGTAAATAGTTATGAAGAACAATTTTATTTTTTATTTTACTGGTATGGGAAAAAATAAAATGCTACTGGTGAATTTTATACCTGCTCCCAATCTTCCTATACTTCCTGACCTGTGCTTCAATGAAAGATAGTGCTCAGTGAATGTAGTTCCCTAAACAAGAGTGGGAGCAAGGATGATCCAGGGAATTGCAGTGCTGTCAGCCTAATGTCTATCATGAGTAAGGTGCCAGAGATCATAATAATACTGGCAAGGATATTAACTTTCCTGGAGGTGAATGGACTTCAGGATAAGAGACAACATGGGTTTATTTGGGGGCAAGTGAGACAAGCCTGATTGGTTTCTTGGACTGGTTGACAAAAGCAGTGGAAATGGGGTATGCAGTAGACATACTGTACCTTGATTTCAGTAAAGCCTTCATTTCCATCCCATGTGGATGTTTGGAAAAAATGATGCCAGGTCTAAGGGCAGAGTACAAAACTTCTAGGCAGGTGGGAAATTGGTTAAGCAACAGGATCCACAATGTAGTAATGAATGTTGAATACTCTCAGGTCAGAGGGGTAACTAGCAGGGTGCTACAGGGATAAGTCATGGAACCAGTCCTCCTCAACAACTTTTCCTGTTACATAGTGATCTAGGGCAAGATATGCCTTTTGACGGATGGCAGCAAGATCTGTGGCCAGGTCGATTGTGAGAAGAGGGTCAAAATCATGAAGGTAGATAGGAAAGGTGGTCAGTGTTGTGACTGTTAAAATTTAATGGCAAGAAATGCAAGTTGATGCAAATTGGGCCAAAAAATCCTACCACTGAATATAATATGGGGTGGGTAGTAGAAGAAAGCACTATGGAAGAATAGGACTTCGGTGTAATAATATGAGACAGCCACAATGCAGTAAGACAATGGGCAGGGCAAACAGGATGCTGTGTCATATAAGGAGATGAATCACCAGCAAGGGAAGGGAGGTAACATTGCCAATGTATAAGTTGCTGTTTAAGCTTCACCTGGAGTACTGTCTGCAGTTTTAAAGCCTGGATTTGTAGGAAAGGGACAGGGTAAGGCAGTGCAAAGTAGGGTAACCAAGATGATCCAGCGACAGCAGGAAAGGACATATGAATACAGAGTAGCAGATCTGAACATGTACAATACATATTTGAGGCAAGAAGGAAAATAGAGGATATGATTGGAACATACAAATACCTCCATGGATTAAAAAAAGTGCTTGGTGAGGAACTGTTCGGACTGAGTGGAAACATAAGCACCAGGGGCAACTCCAAGAAGCTGGTGTGGGAGCAAGTTTAAGAGAGATCTCTGAAAGTACTTTTTCACAGAGAGGATGGTGTAAGGGTGGAAAAAGTTACCGGAGGAGATGCTCTGTGTAAAATCAGTGGGGGGATTCAAAAGAGGGTGGAACAGAAGCAAGGGTTAAGTAAAAGCCACATAACAAAGAAAGGGCGAAGTGGAGGGGAGTAAGGAGCCTCTAGGGCTCTCTCATTCAGCATTAGTTAGGTAGGAATGGGCAGTCATGATGGGTCAATGGGCTTTTTCTGTTACATGGTTCTGTTTTTATATTTCTAGTTATAAAATGGCAAGGAAAAATCTAGACACTTCATTGGCAGAGAGCTGTCACCTGACCGTGCATTAAATTCCTAGCACTGCACAGTCAGGTACTGGATCTCACTTTCATCCCCATAAGTCTATGACTGAGCCACATCCCTACATGTCACATACAACATCTCATCCATCTACTTACTTTGATGTACCAACTAATAAAACTACTTTAGGGCAGAGATCTCAGTTGTATCAGTTACCTACTTTTTTAAACTCTTTACTGATGAATTTGTCCATGAAGACTCCTAGCTTAAAAGCTTTCAAATCTGGTCTTAAGAAAATATTTATTGACCTCTTAGTGCTGTACGTGTGGTTGAGTATGCTTTTTTTTTTTTCGACCTGGATCAAATGTGTATGGAAAAAAGTACCTCTGTCATTTGTTAATTTGTATTTTATGTATGTTTTGTATCTGAATGCCCATGAAAACAAGCATTATTGCACATGGATTCACCAGATTTTAAAAAAATAAACCAAACCACATAAACCAAACAAATATTTAAAAGAAAGTAGCAGCTGCCATCTTGGAATTACTATGCTAGACTACCCTCCTATAAAAACAAACTCATAACTCAGTAAATAGACTAAATCTTTTAAAAGCCCACTTTCTCCCATGTTCCCGCCACATTATGTACAGCTTCTTTGTATTTCATAAAATTACTAGAATTCCAGATTTGTTTTTAAATATTAGTTCAGGCCTCTATGCATGATAAGCACATGCATTAACATGCCGTAGAAACGTAATAGAAACATAGAATTTGATGGCAGATAAGTACCGCTTGGCCCACCTAGTCTGCCCATTTCCCTACCTAATGGATAAGCTGCAGATCCTAGTTAATCAATGTCACAGGGTGCCCCCAGTGATGAGTACAGGCCCTAATATACTTATAAGTACTCCCTTCCCCCAAGAAATAAAGTGCTTAGGTATAAAGTACTAGGTGCTGATAGTGAAGGCATTTATGTGAATGTAGAAATATATAAATGTAAAAGGGTCTTACCAGTGTTTGCAGTTCTCCACAGCAGAGCAGCAAGTTAAATTTCTATTTAGAGAGCCTGCTACTTTGCTACAAAACTGAAGGAGTTACGGATTTAAAGGGACAGAAATATCCCTGTGAAACCACAAAGTGTAAAATGGTGGCAGCCTTCAGTATAAGAGTTGGCTACAAGTTTTAAGAATGAAAATGCACAAATGAATTAAAATAATAAAGCTAACATAAAAAGACCCCAAGTCTCTTTAAAATCCCACACACAGTTTCTCTAAGCAGTGCCCTGCTGCATGAGTGTACACAACTGAAGGGGGTTGACAAAAATCTATCTGGAGGAAAACTAGGTACCTGCCTGTGGTTTCTTTTAAAACAGATAAAACAGACAGGCCTCATGTCTTTAAGGCAAGGTTGGAGAGGTTTAAAAGCAATAAAGTGTGAATAGTCATTGAAATAAAAGAAAGAAAAAAGAAACTTACAATACATTGTATTATTAAATATCAGGCCTTTCGGCCTGTAGGTCTGCCTGCTCCAAGAATGGTATGCCAAATGAGGTGCACTATAGGGTGACAGGGGCCCCTAGTGTCCTCTTTTTATACTAATGATGCTGTCAATCACAGTTCAGTGGAAAGTTTTCCACTTCCTCTTACTGTTATATTCTTTTCTTGCAGGACTTTTTCTTGTATGATGGTTTCCTTAGTTAATTATCATGTTTAGAAGGCCCTCTGGCACTGTATAATTTAATGTGAGGGCCTAAACAAAAAGTTTTATAAGCTGATGATGCTGAGGTCACATGACTTCAGTAGGCAGGTATAAAAAGCCTACTTCAGCAAGCTATATTCAGATAGGGGAGTCAGTTGGAGCTGACTGCCAGAGTTGGTAGGTCTCTGAAGAGTATATGTTTGTGTAAAACAGGCGAGGAGATAGCCTGGTGGCACTGCTGGGCAGAGCAGTGACTCTTCCTGAGCATACTGTATCTGTTTATTATTTGGTTGAGATTCTGTAAGTAAATGAACTAACCTTATTTTCCTGAATTCTGTGAAACCTGATGTCAACATTCTCGGAGAAAAATAAAATGATAAGTGCCTTGCCGGCACTTTTTATGCACTAAGTTTGTGGGTCTGCTTGATTTACTATCCTGACTATCCCAACCCTGCTACAACCAACAGACTACTTCCTCCTACTCCCCCAACTAGAATTGCCTTATGTCTGTCCCATGCATTCTTGAATTCCCCCACTGTTTTTGACTCTACAACCTCCTCAGAAAGGCTGTTCTATGTATCCACAACCCTCTCTGTGAAGAAATACTTCCTCACATTACCTCTGAGCTGTCCCCCTATATCTTTAAATTGTGCCCTCTTGTTTTTGCACATCACTTTTACTGAAAGATGCTACCCTCTTGGACTTTGTTGATTCCCTTGAAGTATTTGAAAGTTTCTATCATGTCCCCCCTCTCCCTCCTTTCCTCGAGGCTACACATCTATAGTTTCTTTAGTCTTTCTTCATATATCTTCTGATGCAGACCCTGCATCATTTTGGTTGCCCTCCTCTGGACAGCCTCTACCCTGTCTATGTCTTTGCGGAGATGGGGTCTCCAGAATTGTACACAGTACTCCAGATGTGGTCTTACCAACTGTCTGTACAGAGGGCCAACACATTCCTGTTTTCTACTGGTGATGCCTCTTCCTATGCATCCCATTATCCCCCCAGCCCTCGTTACTGCCTTCTCTCATTGCTGGCCCACCTTTAGGTCATCTGATATGACTACCCCCAGGTCCCTTTCCATTTTTCTTGTTGTCAGTATCTCACCACCCATTGTGTACTCTTCCCCTGGGTTTTTGTTTCCCAGGTGCATTACTTTGCACTTTTTTGCATTGAATCTAAGCTGCCATACATTTGACCATTCCTCCAACCTTGCCAAGTCCCTTTTCATCCTTTCCACCCCACCTTGTGTATCAACCCTGTTGCAGATCTTTGTGTCATCTGCAAAGTGACATACTTTCCCTTCCAGTCCCTCTGCAATGTCACTTATAAAGACAATAAAAGGACAAGCCCAGTACTGAACCCTGCAGTACCCTCTGGTAACCCTCCTTTCTTCACTGTGGACTCTGTTTACAATTACCTGCTGCGTTCTGTTGTCCAACCAGTGTTTTACCCAGGCTACCACCCTAGAACCCACTCCCAGGCTGGCTAATTTGTTTATTAATGTTTTGTGCGTTACTGTGTCAAATGCCTTGCTAAAGTCTAGGTAGGCCATGTCCACAGCCCCTCCCTGGTCTACTGCTTTGGTCACCCAGTCAAAGAAATCAGTTAGATTTGTCTGACACGACCTTCCCACTGTGAATCCATGCTGCCTTGGGTCCTGTGCCCCACTGGCCTCTAGGTACTCAACAATTCTTTCCCTCAGAAGTGATTCCATCATTTTCCTTACCACTGAGGTCACCACAGAATTTTAAAAGAACTAAGGGGAGAACTAGTAACACCATTGACTACCCTTTTTAACAAATCATGGGAGGATGGTGTGGTACTTGAGGACTGGAGGAGTGTGGATGTGATTCCCCTTCACAAACATGGGAGCAAGACAGAGGCAGGAAACAACAGACCTGTCAGTGTGATCTCAGTTGTAGGGAAAATGATGGAATCACTTCTGAAGAAAAGAACTGTTTAGTACCTAGAGGCCAGTGGGGCACAGGACCCAAGGCAGCATGGATTCACAGTGGGAAGGTCGTGTCAGATGAATCTAATTAATTTCTTTGACAGGGTGACCAAAGTAGCAGACCAGGGTGGGGCTGTGGACATGGCCTACCTAGACTTTAGCAAGGCATTTGACACAGTCCCAGAGAAAAGATTAATAAACAAATTAGCAAGCCTGGGAGTGGGTCCCAGGGTGGTAACTTGGGATGCAGAGGGTAATAGTCCACAGTGAAGAAAGGAGGGGTTACTACTGGGGTACTGTAGGGCTCAGTACTCGGTCCAGTCCTTTTTAATGTCTTTATAAGTGGCATTGCAGAGGGACTGGAAGGAAAAGTATGTCTCATTGCAGATGACACAAAGATCTGCAACAGGGTTGATATACAAGGTGGGGAGGAAAAGATGTGAAGGAACTTGGCAAGGTTGGAGAAATGGTCACACGTATGGCAGCTTAGATTCAATGCAAAGAAGTGCAAAATAATGCACCTGGGTAGTAAAAACCCAGGAGGAAAAGCACACAATGGGGGTTGAGATACTGACAACAACAAAAATGGAAAGGGACCTGGGTGTAGTTATATCAGATGACCTAAAGGTGTGCAAGCAATGTGAGAAGGCAGTATGGAGGGCTGGCGGGATACTGGAATGTATAGGGAAAGACATCACCAGTAGAAAACAGGAAGTTGTTATCCCTCTGTACAGACAGTTGGTGAGACCCCATCTGGAGTACTGTGTGCAGTTCTGGAGACCCCAGCTCTGCAAAGACATAGACAGGGTGGAGGCTGTCCAGAAGAGGGCAACCAAAATGGTGCAGGGGCTGCACCAGATGACATACGAAGAGAGACTAAAGGAGCTTAATATGTATACCCCCAAGGAAAGAAGGGAGAGGGGGGACATGCTAGAAACTTTCAAGTACCTCAAGGGAATCAACAAAGTCCAAGACAGTAGCATCTTTCAGAAAAGAGATGTGCAAGAAGAAGTGGGCACAATTTAAAGATATTGGGGGGACAGCTCAGAGGTAATGTGAGGGAGTATTTTTTCATGGAGAGAGTTGTGGATGCATGGAACAGCCTTTCTAAGGAGGTCATGGAGTCAAAAACAGTGGGAGAATTTAAGAATGCATGGGACAGACATAAGGCAAGTCTAGTGGGGGAGGGTAGGAGGAAGTAGGCTGTTGGTTAACTAGGATCTGCAGCTTATCCATTATTTATTTATTTATTTATTTAGTTAAACATCAGTTTAGAAACCTTTAGGTAGGGAAATGGGCAGACTAGGTGGGCAAAGCGGTCCTTATCTGCCATCAAATTCTATGTTTCTATCATTGAGAGATTCCTATTGCCTCAGCACAAGAGAAGAAGCCAGCCAGTAAAATACTGATAGATCTTGGGGTCAAGCATGTTCAAAACAGGAAAATAATTTAAAAGACAAGAAAATCAATGTGAAAACACTGAAGCAAAGGTTACACAAAAGGTGAATTGGTAATGAAGTTATGAATATGTATCAACTTGAAATTTGCATCAAACAGAGGCCCATGAGATACCATTATATATCTCATTTTCCTGGTGGGGGGGGGGGGCATTGCTATAGAAGGGTACAGGAAGTGCTTATTTTATTTTACACAGTCAAATAGAATAAACATGTTAGTTGTAAAATGATACTCAAATACAAGTCACTTACATTTAGAACAGGTTATGGCAATACTGCAGATCATTTACTCATATGGCAGGTAGAAGACAATAGCCACTGATGTTGATGCTTGAGCCTTTATACACACTAGGACTACTGAGAGTTGAAAATATGGTGGGGCTAATATTCCATACAAATCACAAATTTAAGTAGGCAGATAGAAGAGGAGATTCTTGTGGAAGGGTAGCTACATGGATCTTTATTTTCAGTTAATAATGTTTATTACTTTTTCACTTTGTATATAGTACAAGAAATGTGGATCCACAACATCACATCGACAATTTCTTGTCAATGCGACATTTCCCTGACACCACTACACTGACTGCAATTGCAGTTGGAATGGTGCCGGCTGTGCCCCCCCTGCACCCCCCTACTTAGGATTCTCAACTCCGAGACTGAGCTGAGTCAGCGATGGGTGCAGGACCTTGGGAAAGGATGCTGGGGTCCCAGGAGGAACTTTACAGTGATGTGGCAATGCTGTCAGTATCGATCATGTCACTGTAAACTTGTCGCTGTGGCCGCAAGCCAATCGGAAGGCGACCGCCAGCTATGCCTTGCCTCTGATTGGTGCGCCTTCCCCATTGACTTTTGCTTTACTTGCACCACCAAAACTGGTCGGGATTACTGCTCTTTAAATGTAAAATTCTCTAAAGAGGAGCTGTTTTTACTTTTATTATTGTACATTTTTGTGAAATGCCTGCTTGCTTGATGACTCTGTGATTACAGTCTTTTGGTGAGACTTGTGTTGGGCTAGACGCTCAGGCGCCTAACCCCCCCCACCCAGTCTTTGTTGTGTAAATCTTCTTTTTAGCACCTCTTGCAGATTGCTGCAATTCAGTGCTTTTCCTGACTGCCCTCTCCTCTGTCCCCTCCTTTCCAGCCGGCCCTGCCCTCGAGCACCCAGAGACCGTAGGGGCTCCGAGCCGCCAGCGGACGGGTGGCCACCGCATAGCCGAGAAGGGAACCAGGAGGCCGGGAGAGACAGCCAGAAAGGTACAGGAAAGCCACAAGCCAATCGGAAGGTGACCGCCAGCTATGCCTTGCCTCTGATTGGTGCGCCTTCCCCATTGACTTTTGCTTTACTTGCACCACCAAAACTGGTCGGGATTACTGCTCTTTAAATGTAAAATTCTCTAAAGAGGAGCTGTTTTACTTTATTATTGTACATTTTGTGAAATGCCTGCTTGCTTGATGACTCTGTGATTACAGTCTTTGGTGAGACTTGTGTTGGTCTAGACGCTCAGGCGCCAACCCCCCCACCCAGTCTTTGTTGTGTAAATCTTTCTTTTTAGCACCTCTTGCAGATTGCTGCAATTCAGTGCTTTTCTGACTGCCCTTTCCTCTGTCCCTCCTTTCCAGCCAGCCCTGCCTCGAGCACCCAGAGGACTGTAGGGGCTCCGAGCCGCCAGCGGCGACATGCCACTGTGATAGCTGAGAAGGGAACCAGAGGCCGGAGAGAGACAGCCAGAAAGGTACAGGAAAGCCGCAAAATTATTGCCCACCCCTCCCTCCTGGGTGTTTCTTTTATACACACTTTCTCCTCACAATCCCTTTATCCCTGCCCATAGCTAATCTCCTAGCCAATTCCCGAGCTCATTTCTTCACATCACCTTTATTATCTTTAACCCCTACCTATCCTCCACCATGCTACTGTTCCTCCTATTGCTGTTTTACCTCTCACCTTCCTCGGATCCAGAAGAGGAAACTGAAGCAGTCCATGCCATGGTGATTAGGGCGGCTACTCGGGCTTGTCCCCCTCTGCTGTCCCCAGTGGATACCCCTCAATTCCCCAAGTATATACTGCTGCTTCTGCACTGTAATCCTTGGGGTATCCCACAAAAAGGCTCACAACCAGTTCGGTACTCCATAAGCCCCCTGCTCCATTATCGGCACTATAATGACCCCCTATGCCTGTCCATTAAGCTGGTACTTTATGACAAAATCTATAACCACACAGCAGGATCATCGCCCACTATACATTGGATCCCAAGCAAGAAGAGAAAGTCCTCTGACTACTCCCTATTCCTATCACTTGTGCCCTCATCAAACTAATCTTCTTTCTGCTGATCTGTGTTGGCACTGTTGAAATCAACCCTGGACCCACAGAAAGCTCTCTACCTCCCAGCTGACTTAGCCTCCATAAATGGCCTGAGTTTTCTTCATATCAACGCCTGCAGCCTCCTAAAAAAGTTCTCATTAGTACAGGCCTGGGTTGCACACACCTTACCTGACTTTCTGGTTATCTCTGAAACATGGCTCAAATCTGCAACAAAAGACAGTGAAATAAATCTTCCCAACTACCAGCTCTTCAGATCTGACCGTCCATCCAGGGGCGTGGGGTAGCCATCTATGTCAAAGCAAACATCTCTGCATCCTGCCTCACTATTACATCACAGCCAAAGGAATTCAATGCTTATCAATTAAAATAACCCTTCCCAACATATCATCTTTTCAACTGATTGGCTGCTACAGGCCCCCTCTGCAGGCCTCAAACTCCTATCCCACCTAGGATCTATACTTAATCTAGGCCCTGAAGACACCATCATTTTAGGTGACCTGAATTTAAATTGGCTAGCCAATGCATCTGCACCCTAGTAACCTTCTGTGACACTTATGGATTCACTCAATTAATCAAAGAACCAACAAGGATTAATCCAAAGAATAATCTCAACAGCACACTCCTGGACATCATGTTGGTAAATAAGCCTCATCTGTATTCTCATGCTGGAGTGCTATTCAGTGACATAAGTGATCACTGTCCCATAGCTGGCATAAGATCAACAATCAAGCCACCCAACCCTGCAAAATTTCTCCCAAGAAGGTCAAAAAAAGAACTTTAATATTTCAGGATATCTCCATGATTTGTGCCACACCACACGTTGGCAAGAATTCTATCTCACAGCTTCAATAGAGACAGCTCTTCAGGTTTTAAGTGATATTATCATAAGTGCCCATAAATATACATGCACTCCCTCACCAGTGTCAGAACCAAACTCAAATCTTGTAGCTGGTTCTCTGCTGACCTTAAATCCACACTGCTTGCCAGAGATAAACTCTGGAAAAGGGCAAGAAAGACCAAGGATCCAAATGACTGGCTTCAATTCAGAAAAGCCAGAAACTCCTGCACAAAACAAGTGAGAAATGCCAAGGCTGCCTTCCACACAGCTGAATTGGATGCCTCCTATCACAACCCTTCCAGGTTCTGGGGTACCATAAAGGGGATCCTAGGCAAGCTTCTACCCCTGTCTTACCACCCAAAGTGCACCTAAATAGTGTTGAAATCACTGACAAGCAAGAAATCTTAAATGCCTTCAATGATCATTTCACTACAGCTGGCCTAGCTTTCGATTCCTCACCTGCAAACCTAATGAGGTCATCACTAAACTTACATTCTACTGAGGGACAAAAGGCTGCTTCCACATTCTCCTTCAATTCAATACTCTTAAAAGAAGTAGAAGACCTACTATTCCAACTAGATACAACTAAAAGCGCAGGTGCAGACTCCCTGGATCCCTACTTTAAAAGTAGCATTGCATGCCTTAGCTGCCCCTCACTCACCTCTTCAATCTGTCCCAGCCACTGGTTCTATCCTCAATATGGAAGACAGCTCAAGTGTTTCCACTACTTAAGGCAGGTGATCCCATGGACCTCAACAACTATAGGCCCATTTCCATCTTACCAGTACTGTCCAAAATGCTTGAAAAGTTAGTGAACTTTCAGTTAAGTGCCTACCTTGATACCAATAATCTCCTTAACCCAGCTCAATCTGGGTTAGATCTATGCACAGCACCATCTCTGCCTTAGCAAAAGTTACAAATGACTGGCAGACTGCCTTAGACAAAAAGAATAACACCTGTGCTGTGTTCCTGGATCTAAGCAAAGCCTTTGACACTGTGGACCATGAACTACTAATCTCCTCTCTGAACTCCATAGGCCTTGACTCACTCTCTCTTAAATGGTTCAGATGCTATCTCTCCGGAAGAATACAACTGGTAAAAAATGAAGGTGACCTATCTACCTCTAAACCACTCCTAAGAGGTGTACCTCAAGGTTCCATCCTGGGCCCCATCCTCTTTGCCATTTACATCAACAATATTGACTCCAATCTCTCTCAATCTAATATTCACCTCTTTGCAGATGATACTGTACTATATGTCAGTAATTCCTCACCATCAAAAGCCTGTGAGCTGTCTACAGTCTGAGTTCTCCCTCCTACAGCACAACTTACTAGAAAAGAAATTACTACTAAATGCCAAGAAAATGAAAGCTATGTTCTTTGCCACCAAGAGCTGCTCTTCCACTGTCCCATCATTCACCCTCCCACAAATATCTACCATCCTGGGTGAAAATCTGGAATTTGTGGATAAATTCAAATATCTTGGAGTCTGGATTGACAATAAACTTGACTATACTAGCCACATTGAAGAGCTCCTGAAAAAGCTTAGACAAAGACTTGGCCTATTTTATAGGATCAAACACTACCTGACCAGAGATTCCAAACAAAGGCTAATCCTGGCATCATTCCTATCCCTCATTGACTACGCTGACTTCCTTTATGGTCACTGTTCCCTCTCCCATTTAAATAAATTAGAATGAATCATTCACAAATCTGGACTGTCATGTACGGTATGGGTTGCACGCCCATTGGCTCTTGCTCTGCACCAATGGTGCATCGAACGATCAATCGTGATGTGGCGGGCAGGTGGGTGGGATGCTGCCGCTTCGCGGCTGCTGGGGAGCGGGTGGTGGGTCGTGGGTGGGTGGGGGACACTCAGCCACCAGGGAGATGTTTGGGGGTCAATTTACATTCTGCCAGCGATCGGACATTTCGGTCCACTGGACCACCAGGGATGTGAACGGGAGGGGAGCCACATTGATGCCCACGATCGGGCTGGTGGGGAGTACACTATGCCCATGATCGGGCTGGGGGCACAGGGACTGAGTTGGGGGCCAGCCACAGGTGGCAGCTGATGTGTTGCGCCCTGCAATGCAGCAGCTCACCAGGTGGCCCTCAGCCTTTTTTGGCTCATGGTCCTGCAGGCTCAGGTTGGGGTTGCGCCTGCACAACTCTGCACAGCCCGGCTGAATATCGGGCTGTGCAGTTTATGCATGGTTCCTCCCCCTCCTGTTGAGCATGCATTCATTTGCATTGCGCTGTTGCTCAGCCTGTTTTCAGTGGCGCAACTGCCTCCTGCTGAATATCACAGAATGGCGCAATGTAGGACTTGTGCATGCGCAACCCTTTTGAATATCTGGCCCAGAGGGTTTTGTTTTTTTCCACTGATGTGAACCAATGTGGTTGTGGCTGGCAGTTTAAAAACCTTCGCAAGGACACACATGAACTGTGGTGCACCCGTGCACATTCTTTTGGGCATTCCTGCTGTGGTCTGAGATGGATGTAAGTTAATAGTTTCTTTTAAAAAAAAACAAAAAAAACTTCAACTAACTTCTATCACTGAGACAATTTCAGCCCTAGCTTGGTCAAATTATTGTACACAGAATTATTTACTTGGTTAATGAGTTGATCAGTATTGGACAGTTTGTTTTTATTAGCCCATAAACAGATTTAAGTCCAGGTGAATACAGATACATTAGGGTATTATTTAGCCTTACTGTACCTGAGAAATTAAAACCTTTTAATTTTCTCATTTTGCATAGCTCTTGCTTGCTCGTTCATTGTTGGATGGACAAATGAATAAGAATTGAGAATTACACTGTGTTTTAAAAGGCCAGAAAGGAGCATTAAATTATTTGTTTGAAGTGATTCCCCACTGAGTTGAAACTGACTTTAGATCACTGCTGATATATTGGATATTCAGCGGTGGTGTGGAAGATGTGAGAAAACTTTACTCATTGACTGATAAATGCAACAGGACCAGAACCTAATGGATTTGCACAGAACTTGCACAGATTTTGCACAGAACCTGCATAGACTTTGCACAGAATTTTGGGAAATATTAGATCTACTGGATTTACTGGCGATAGTGTTAAACATTGTTCTCTTTTTCTTTTTTCTTTGCTTCTCTTAAGTTATTGTATAATATTGGTGTTGCTAGGTGGGTTATACAAATGATTAGGTCTTTTATGCTGACAAGCATCCATAATTAGCTAATTAGCTAAGTTAGCAAGTTGGTTTAGTTGATCATTATCTGATCATTTATCTGTCTACCATGCCTAATACCAGATTACAGAGGCTTAAACAGTAAACCATCTCCTCTACAGGAACTACCCAAGAACACCAGGGCTTCCACCAAGCAAAAAAAAAACTCATGGATCACTTGTGTGTTAACAACAACAAAACCTCCACTCTCAGGGGGGTAATGAAAGAACATCAAACTAACACATCAAATTAACAGAGCGGGGAAGGTGTGTTCCAATTATACCACTTAGTCTTGAAATGCCTAAGGAGTACGAGGTCGATATGAGTTTAAAGGACATTAGAGACACTAGGGAATCTATCCCCGAGATTAACATATCCAATAATATATAGGTGGTGTGAGTTGTGGGAGACAGAGAGTGTGGGGGAAAATGATAGTATAGAGAAATCACCAAGATGCTGGTACTCAAATTTATTAACCAACTCCACTAATCAATCAGGCAGAATAAATATAATCTACTAGAACACTAAAACTGAAATATGTGAAGTCTTGGAGGAACTACAACACACTATAAATGGTCTGAAGAAACTTGGAAACTTGAGAAGTTGATCAATTGCTCTTGGTACTGCAATGACTGTGGTGTAAAAAGAAATGGTGATGAAACTAATAACAAGGAAACAACGGAAGAAAGGTCCGATAAATTCACACCTACTTGTTTAAGTGAAGAACAAATTGCTCTGTTAAAATATCCCAACAATGCTTTTCTAATCTTGATGGAGCAGTTAGTTATCAACAAAAGCTTGACTGAGAGCATGAGAACAGATATTGGCTTTAATGAGGCTAAAATAAATCAGATACTCATGAAGTTTGAGCAAGAACTTCCCACTACATATAGTGAGACACGGATCAAAGAAACTTCACTTATACTAAGAAGGGACAACTTAAGGCCAGATTTCAGTGTGATTGACATTCCAGATACACCGGTAGAATAAAAACTATGGGTGAAGGGAGGAACTAAAAAAAACAGGAGGAAAAAACAAACAAAAAAAAGAATATAAATAAGAACACGCAGATCTCAGTACAGATCTCATTATAGGCTAGTGAGTTAAATAGAAATACAGATAAAGGTAATCCAAGTGGGGCAAGTGGAGTTTTTCACTGCCACCCTCCTGTTAGTAATATAGATCAAGTTTCAAATAAATTACTGATACAGCTGGATAGATTAAAACAATAAATTGTTGCACTTAATCAGGAAGTTGGATATGCTAAGGGTATTGCACAGACAACCACACTAGTTGAAACAGAGAAGAAAAAGAAAGACAAAAGGATAATTAATGATACCAAAGGTCAAAGCATTACACAAACTAATTCTGCAGATATACACCCCATAATTAGGGTGTATGGGCCCATGAATTGGGGGTAATTTTGAGCCTGCAAACTGGGATTATAATGTTATAGTTTACCTAAACTGTAAACTGGACATTGGTTTGACTCAGGAAGACATTGTGAAAATTAAAAATTGCCCCATTGACACAGCCACAATAATAGACATTTATCTTGTGTCACCCAGAATAGCAAACTACATATAGGCTAATAGAGTTGAAAGTAAGGGTAATGATGTAATCCTTTTATACCCAGGGCCACTGGAAAATTGCAGGCGCAATTTTTCTGCAATTTCTGCAATTTTCATCCTTCTCCGCACAAAATCCGCAATTTCTTGCAATTTCTTACATTTATGGAATTTTTGACTAAAATTGTATAAAAATATTTATATACTCAAGGAAATCTACTCAGATATGCTAACAATTTAGTACACAGACTTGGATTTGACCAAAACAGTATAGTGTGAGGTGAGAAGGGGTCAAATGTGATTCTGCTTTCATGTGATTCCCTTCCCTGCTTTGGTTTCGAAATCTTCTGGTCATGCATATGTAGACTTGAACACTTTTAAAATCTGTGTGAAAGCAGACTATCAGAGACCTTTTTGCTGACTCAGAGACTGAAACAATAGTTGTGAGAAGAGGTGCAAAGTGCCTCATTCACCTAAATGAAGCCTTGCCCACAATGCTTGTTTTTGAATGGTAGGGTAGATGTTCCTCATATAAATGCTTTCAATTTGAAAGGATTTTGATTCAAATGTGTCAAGAGTTTGGATGGCCTTGCTAATTATAAACCTGAATGTGCTTCTGAGGGGGTTGGTGACAGCGATTCCTTACATGTCAGTCTGCCACAACTGCATACTCACATAGAAAGCATATAAAAAGCAAACATTTCTGAAAACATGCTGAACAGGTTAAGTATAGTTAAACATTTACCTTCAAATAGACAAAATAATTGCAACCCAAGTAAAATCACTGTAAACCGAGTAGAACAAAAGTACCATGTATTGAAAACTATTGTATGATGTAATGAAAAGCTACTCTTATGATTTTATACTTTTATCTTGCAATTTTAAAATGTACTTACAGTGCTGATTAAGAACAGTAGTTATTTTAACAAAATAAAATTTTTCTTACTAGACCTTTATTAGGCACCCTGGTTATCTGTTTATTTTTTTCTTGCACCAAAGCAAGTAGTTTAAACAGGCTTCATTATTTAACATCTAGAAACTGGGAAAATATGATGTTTCAGGATGCATTCAGTATAGACTAACTGTAATTTACTGAATAAAATCTAGTTAGCACTGCATGACTTAGATGTCTTGATTTTTAGAAGATATGCTACGTAATGATTAATTTGAAGTGCATTTCAAAAACACACACCTTTCTTCACATCAAAAGCATTTACAAGAGGCAACACATTCATCTAAACAATTTATGTGACCAATACATGCTGTAGCAAACAATAAAATATTTATTAGGGGGCAGTGGTGATGTATAGTGAACCCCCACAATTTTTGCAAAAAAGTCCCCGGATTTTCGGATAAAATGTTCTGCAATTTTCCAGTGGCCCTGCTTATACCCAAACAGAGTACAATTTAACAAAACAACGGAGAATATAAATTACAAAGAAAGGGTGGACAAGCCAAGAACATTGACTTTACTTGGTATGAGCCCTCTTGAGCAGGAAAATGGTTATAAATTATCACAGGCAATAAAGGACTTATTGACACATTTCCTGGCAGTTCCAGTTGAATCTATGGGATCTATTCTAGCCAAAAGAGTACATGAAGGTAGTCAAATTGATTTATTAGCCTGGAATGACAGGCTGGTAGAATTCATATTGTTACAGGCTGCAAAACTGGAACATTTGGGCTTACACCTAATTGATTCAACAGTTCTTGGCAATACTTCCTGTGGTGACTCACTTCGACTAGTGGGGGAGTTTGATACATCCCTGCCCCTAGCAAATAGATTTATGCTGCTTGCTGGATACAATGAAGAGTGACTATGTGGGAAGTGGGGTATGTACAGATGATTGTAATAGTGAGATGAATGCACCAACCATGGACAATCAGTAATCTGTAGGGTACAAGTTTATCACCTGGAATATAGATGGATGGCATAATAAGATGGTTGACAATGAATGTATAAGTTTACTAAATGGCTTTGATGTTTACAAGAGACTTGGCACAGTTTGAATAATGTGGTGTATTTAAACAGTTATGAATGTTTTCATGAACCTGGGTCCAAAGATACAGGAGTTGGCAGACTTTCTGGTGGACTTATTAACTTTTTCAAAATTGGAAGCTTTCACAAGATCTCTGGCTGGGGGAGGAGTAAGAATTGTCTTCTAAATATAATAAGGGATGGAGAACATGAGAAAGTCATTGTTAATGGTTATGTTCCTCCAGAAAGCTCCAGTTATTACTCTGATACAATGTGGAGAGAAATGTCTGAACTACTAATGGAGATACAGCTGGCATACCCTGCAGCTGAATTATTGGTACTGGGTGATTTTAATGCCCATATTGGCCTGTTTGATGGCTTTACAGATCAATCTCTGTACTTATACTCTTGTCTTACTGATCATTTACAGATGAGAACAACCAAAGACATTGAGCTAAAGAACTTTGGAATATTTTTAATTTAAATACTTAAGGAATACAACCTGTACCCATTAAATGGGAGATACCCAGGGGACAGGGAAGGTGAATATACCTTTGTATCCCCTAGGGGTGCATCTCTTGTAGATTTGGGCCCCGATTCTAGAAAGGTGGTGCAAGTTGCCACCAAACACAACTTGCGCCACCTGCAACTGCGACATTGACCCTGCACCCTATTCTAGAAAGGGCAGGGTCATCACAAATAAGTCCTGCAACTTGCAACCAGGTATGCTGAACTGTGGGCACACCTGGTGAGCATGTTGCAAGCCTCAACAGCAGGGCAGCACCGTCAACCCCCCCATGCCCCGACCCCGAATCACCAGCTGCAAATGCGGCATATACCCAGGGAAGCCCTGGTAGTCTAGTGGCCCCCCATTACTGTCATACATATATGTAACTCCAAATCCTGGTAGTCTAGTGGCCCCCTGAACACTGTAATAAATATTAATATTACGTATTCCCTGGTAGTCTAGTAGCCCCCAATCATCATAAAAATACAAATGTCCTCCATTCCTTGTAGTCTAGTGGTCTCTCAACCACTCATAGAATAAACAAAGATTCTCACGTCGTCCCTGGTACTCTAGTGGCCTCATCCAGCCACATGCTAGTCTCACCCAGCACTCCCAACCCATCCCCAGCTGGCGATTGGAGACAGCTCCACCTCTCATTTCATGACCAGCCACTGACTGAGTGCAGTAGGGAGCATTCATTGCAAAGACACACCTGAGAAATTAATTTCTGAGCATGTTCTTTACAGTAAGCACTTCTAGGCACTCAGTCAGTGGCTGCCTGTGGAGGTGAGAGGTGGGTGTGCCAGCCGGCTGGGGATGGGTGGGGGTGCTGGGTGGACTGGCATGGCTGGGTGGGGGGCCACTAGACTACCAGGGACTTGGGGATCTTTATTTATTCTATGATGGTTGGGGGGGCCGCTAGACTACCAGGGATTTGGAGGACATTTGTATTTTATGATGATCGGGGGGCCACTAGACTACCAGAGAATAGGATATGTTAATGTTTATTACTATGATTGGGGGGCCACTAGACTACCAGGGAATAGGAGATGTTAATATGTATTACAATGATCGGGGGGTACTAAACTACTTGGGAAAAGGAGATGTTAATGTTTATTACTATGATCGGGAAGGGCCACTAGACTACCAGAGAATAGGTGATATTAATATTTATTACAATGTTCAGGGGCTGCTAGACTACCAGGGAAGGGGAATTGTTATGTATGCAGTCAGCAACTTGTGGTTCGGGGCATGGGGGGATGGCAGCACTATGCTGTGGGGCTTGTACCAATGGGTGATTCGGGGGAATGAGGGTATGAGTAGCCCTGCAGAGCCCCACTTGGGTATGCTGGCATGGGGTGGGCATGCTGGCATGTCTGCAGGTGAGTCTATAGGACCCTTGGGGGGCAGCTGTACATTACACCAACTAAATGCTGTTGTAACTTATGTTGCTGGTTCTCCTCTGGGGGTTCTTGTAGAATCCCGATGGTGGGGAATGTGTGGCTGCCCTTCTAGAATGGAGTGCAACTGGTGCTGTAAACCCCCTAGCGCTATGTCGCAGGGGGTTTATGACGCCAACTGCCGGTGTACCTACTGTTTGTTACAAGTGGCCTGCGACATGTCACAGGCCACTTTGTAGAATCGCACATGTTGCAACTGTTGACGTAAGTTGCTACATGTGCCATTCTACTTGGCACAACTGCTGTTACACCAGGTGTAACCCTTCTAGAATTGGGGCCTTGTTTTTTTGGTCTGGTTCTTTGAGTTATTGGGCTAACTGTTCTATTTGTATAAGAGCAGAGAGTGACCATTATCAAGTTGTACTGGAAACTAAGAAGAGTGGAAACATAGTTCTTAAACATGATGAGTTAGTATTCACAGAAACTAGGACAGCTGATAGAATATTATGGAAGCAAGAGTCATATGAGAACATTTTTCAAATTACAGTTAATTCTATACTGAATCAATCACTTAGTATTGTCAAATCCTTGGACCTTGGTAGTCTTTCAAAACAGATTTCTATACGCTTTACAGAAATTAGGTTACAACTAAAGTACCCTATGATAAATTCACAAGAAAGGGTTATGGATAACTGGTATGATAAAGATTGTAAGAGAGCAAAAGCAGGGGATAGAAGATTGAATAACTGTTATAGCAAGACCAAATGTAAACAAAAGGTATTACAGCTAAATAAAGCTAGATGGTTATATAAACAACTACTAGCAGGGAAAAAATTAGGATATTATGATGCTAAATGGTTTAGTATGCTTGAAGCTGTAAGGACCAAGGACTCAAAGAAATTCTGGACATTAGCGGTGAAGGGTACTGACAGACGTAGAGTCAATATTGACTCATGTATGTATATCTGAAGAAAGATGGCTAGACCACTTTAAGGGAATCTATTTTGATACAACTGAAGACTTAATGAACAAGCAACTACTCTTGGTTAATAACACATTCCACTTAATAAGAATGGACAAAGTATACTCAGCAACATACACATTAAAAAACAGAAAACACCAGGTCCAGATGGATTCCCTCAGACGTATTTTTCACAGAAACACCTTTATGGTGTAATTTTCTTATCATTCTTTGCAAGTGTATATTGGCTAGCAAATACCCAGACTCTTGGAAGGGGGCAAATATAGTTCCACTACACAAAAAGGGACCATAAATAGATCTGGCAATGTATAGACCAATAAGCATTTTGGACATTAATTTAAAAATATTCTCAAGAGTCATCTTGATTAGACTTCAGGAAGAAGTTGAGAGAACCAATGGAATTATGAGATATCAGGCAGGATTTAGACCCCACTACTCCACAATCGATAACATCTTTGTGCTGAGACACTTAACTGAAAAGTATGTGAAACTTCGAGGGCAAAAGCTGTATACACTGTTTGTTTATTATAGCTCTGCCTTTGACAGTGTGTCTAGAGAGTTATTATGGAAATCCCTTTTAGAAAGAGGTATCAACTCTAAATTAGTTGCAATTATATCTCAGCTTTTTTCAAATACTTGGGCTAATGGCAGACTGGGAAGCAAGGGTCAACTGTCTAGCATCTTTATAAGTAACAGGGGTGTTAGACAAGGATGCGTGCTGGCCCCCGTACTTTTTTCTTTATACCTTGACAAAATACTAAGTAAATAAGCAGATGCTGATCAGAACACTCCAAAGATAAAAAATGTTTTGTGCCCACTGCTAGCCTATGCTGATCACATTATATTAATGTCACTATCAAAAAAGGGCTGCAGAATAAGCTATACTTTATTTATGAGGAGTCCACAGCATTAAAATTAGAAATTAACATGAATAAAGCAAAAGGTCTTATTTTTGGAAATAGAAAAGCTGAAGGTAACTGGTT
Source organism: Neoceratodus forsteri (assembly GCA_016271365.2). NCBI lineage: Eukaryota > Metazoa > Chordata > Ceratodontiformes > Ceratodontidae > Neoceratodus > Neoceratodus forsteri. Next base: position 812,247,408 of record CM028129.1, on the reverse strand, counting down.
TATAGGTAATAACAAAGTAGAAGTTGTAGCCAGTTATGTTTATCTCGGAATAACTGTGCAACAAAACTGTAGTTGGGCTGCGCACCTGAACTCTATCACAGAAAGACTAAAGAAAACAGTGGCTGGGCTAATCAGGTTTAATAATAAATATGGCAGCTCAACCATCAAACCACTTGTGAACGTGGTGAAGGCAAAATTTCAGGCACAAGTTTTGTATGGAAGTGAAGTTTGGGAATCACACAATTTATATAAATTAATGATTCCATTATACAAAGCCATAAGAAGCATTTTGAAAATTGGTCATTCATGTCCAGCAGTATATATTGGATCAGAACTGGGTCTGACTGATATCAACGCTGTCGCTGAAACTAGAAAAATTAATTACTGGATTAAAGTAACAAGAAAAGATGAGGGCACATTAGTCAAACAGTGTTTAAAGGAAAAGGAACAGTGGTTGGGCCTGGGATTTAAGGCAGGTTACTGGTTCAACACATTATATTTGGGATTGGAAAAATTTAAACTCATTCAATTGAAGAAAGGTAGAGCAAGGAATTGTGTTAAGCATGAAATATAAGAAATATGTTTCAAAGAAAGTTACAAGATTTTGGAACAACTAAGATTTGGACGTTATTGCAGGGACACATTATTCTAAGTGGTTTGCTGTGAATAATTATAACCATGGGTACAAACCATATTTGGACATCCTTATGGACTATAAGCTAAGACAAAATATTATTATATACAAATTTGAGCAATTCCCGAGTAAAGTTTTAGAATATTATTTTAAAAAAACAGGGATTGTCTCAGTGGACTGTGATTGTGATTATGGAGAAGCGGAAGACTTACATCATGTTCTTTGAAATTGTAAATGGTATACCCTTCAATGGACATACTGGCTGGGACCATTTATAAACAATATATATCAGGTCGGAAAAAATGTGTTAACCAGCATTCTAATATATACAAAGAATGAATGGTCCCTGGAATGACTAGCTAAGCATTTTTCAGCAATAAAAAATTTCAAAAATAAGATCAGAATTACATGACCTTGAAAGCTTTGCCCTTCACACAACAGTTATTGGATTTTAGTCTCTCTTATTACATCCAAAATTGTTGTAGTAGTCTCTTTGCAGTGTGGCTATTGTGTACCCCTGGGGTACATACATATATGTACTGTACTTCGTTAGTCAACATATGGTTTTACACATTCCTTTGCTGCTGTGTGCAAACCCTTTCAATGGACTGCATTAAATTATGTATTTGGGGGGCACATGCATGTATGTATGTACTGTACCTCCTATTATTGATAAGATTTTTTATATTATTCTGCTGCTGTGTGCAAATCCCTTAAACAGTTTGTACTAAACTATGTGTATGTATTTAATTTGATGTGACTTTATAGAAGCATATTTTTTTTTGTGGTGTGTTGAGATTTTGAAGACTTTGTTAGTCATACAATGAAATAGTTTTGATCTCTCTGGGGCAATTGATACTTTTCTTTTAAATGCTGAAAGGTGTCCATTTGAGTTGTGCCATGGCCATGGCTAAGTACATCTTGAATCATCCTGATGCTCTGCCTTCATCAGGAGGGCCAATTTATAGACTTATAGTCTATTTGGGTCAGAAAGTTATTCCATAGCAGGCATAAGGTTAGGATAAATAATTGTAGTTTTATTAAGTTTCCCAGTGTGTGCCAGGCCTGAATGGAGCCCTGGATTAAAGGAGGGAGATTACACTTGTGTAATTCTTTGGTATATAACTTAACTCCTAAAGGGGAATCTGCCATTGGCAGCTACTTCCATCCACAGCCACTGGAGGCATCAAGAGTCAGGGTTCTCAGCCACTGAAGTGTTTTTGCTCCTAGAAATGAATAATGGTACCCTTGTAGCCATGAAAAACCCCATCCCTCCATTTTTCAATGCGTTCATAATTTTCTGGATGCTGTAACTAGGGGTTTTCCCACCAAGATGTTTCCTATCAGGCTGTTTATTTTGGAGAACCATATCTTGGGTATTGTAAGTGGAAGCTCAATGAAAATAAATCTACATTTTGCAAGAATATCTCTTTTGGAAATCAATACATTTTCTGTTTGGGACCTAGTTAAACATTTTTTTGTTGAACAGTTTAGGTATACAGACACATATATTCCAAATGTATTACTAGAGTATTTCACATTCTGATGAGAAAACAATTCACTTAATCTCAATCTCAAGAAGAGAAATCTCAGCCACCTATGGTTATTGTCACTTTTGCATCTCTTTCTGCTGGAGAGGCAATTATTAAAGAAGCAAAGATTAAAGTGCATATACTTTTAAAAAACACAGAGTCTGTATCTATCAAGATGATGCCCCAATAACTCAACAGAGGTAACATCAACTTTTGCATTATAAGGAAGAAATTCAAGATTTTGATGGTCATCTATCTGTTCTATATCCCTGCTAGGTAAGAGTTAAATTGGCTGATCAAACACAGACTGTTTTCCAATGAAGAGCAACTTAAAAAATGTTGCAAAAGTAACCACAACTGGCTATCACTTAGATGAGGAAATTGATTTGGACATTTGCCTTGGTGACACTTCAGCTGAAACTAGCACTATATGAGCTATAATGCAAAAGTCTAAGCTAATGCAAATGTCTGTTGATTCTCTGAACTCTGAAGACATCTTGAACATAACTCAGATAAAGTGATTCTTAAAGAAAGCAACACTGCAGAGGATCCCCAAGTGACATAATATTAATGGAAAGATAAGTTGCAGATATTAGCTATTTTTATATGTTAGTTAAAATGGCAAAATGACCATTTAAATAAATTTTAAGTAAAGGTTTTGAATATGTGTCAGATGTTTTGTTGCACATTTTATTTTGGTGCTTAAACTTTACAAACAGCACAATTTGTGTGTCACTGTAACCGGTCTTTGAAATTGGAAAGTTGATACTTATGTTTATGAAATAGTAAATACATTTATAATTTTCTCTTGATTAACTATAGCAGAGTGTATTATGGACAAATTAATACTTTCTTCTTTTCATTCCAGTAATACTAGTATTACTCTCAACAGTGCATACTTTCTTGAGCATTCTTGTTTTTTATTTCTTTTCGGGGTGCAATAGAAGCTACCATATGACTAATGTTCTGGAATGTGTACTTGATTCTGAATTCAACAAAAAAAACAGTTTTGCACTATGTTTCCACTGTGGCTAAGGGATTCATTTATTCAGATTTTTAGTGCTCAGATTTGGAATTAAAACTGAGAAATATGCTGTTGCTTAACAATTGTTTATATTATTTGTAATAAAATGAGTTATTTTCAACATGAATTTGTATATATAGCCTCCATTCTAACGCAATAAGTAAAACACTACTGTTTAGCAAACATGTAATACTCAAGCAGTATATAAACCTATATTACAGTTTATACTCTAATCACAGTTTACTGAAATCATAAAGAATATTTAGTTATTACACAGGTTTCCAAGAAGCTAATTGAATTCCAGTTGTTTCAGTTAACTATCATACAGGGAATAATCCAGTTGTTTATTCCTTTATTAATGTTAGTCTTTTTTTTCTTTGGAACAGCCAAAACAATGTTGCACTTACTTATTTTAAATTAAATGTACAGAGCTGTTTCCTTTTATCTTGGATCTCCTCCACTTATGGACTTAGCTATGTTGTCTTTGTCTTGAAATAAACGTTTATCTTTATTGATAATTTATGAAATTATATTTAATAGCTGTCTAACACAGCATGGAAATGAATTGTTTTCTGTATGCATATATTACTGTATGTGTAAAAAAAAAAACTGAAAAGTTACAAAATGTAAGTGGGAGGTGGGCAAGAAAGTACAGCAGTTTCAGCATCAAGATCAGCTTCAGTACCATAACCTTGCCTGCCAAAGAGATTGTAAGAAGTTTCCACCTCTCCAGTTCCATTTTAAGCTTGGCTAAAACTGGGACTAAATTGGCTACACCCATTAGAAGTGGTTGAATATGAGACAGATTCCTAGGTATGTGATAAACTTATAACATCAGACTAAGAATAGGTATGAGACAGATTCCTAGGTATGTGATAAATTTATAACATCAGACTAAGAATATTAGCAACATATACAATTGAATGGAATAAATAAGAGGGCATTTCTAAAAATATTTCAAATAGTTTCCTTTCACTTAGTTACATTGTTTGGATTATTGTGCACAACTCTGAAGTATTCTCACTTTCATCTGTTAAAGTATTCTTGTTTAATACTCTGAGCTCAATATTTAAATTATTATAGTTTATTATTATTTATTATTATTGGGGGAATAGTAGGTTCCAGGGATTATAGGGAACTTGGGCAGGCTGGATGGACCACTGGTCTTTTTCTGCCTTCATTGTCTATGTGTCCATGTTTCTATTCCATGTGGCATCCACTTTATGCCTTTGGCTATGAAGAAGGACCTGGGGCAGGAATGATACAGGTGCACACCTTTTATTTTAGTGAGATTCACTTTGAGAACTGACATTTTGGAAAACTAGTGTAGGGGTCCATGAAAGGGTTGAGAGATCCTGATGTGTTTTTTGACTGCAGGAGAAGGTTATCTGCATGAAGCAGTATTTGTATTTCTGGGATCCTATTTAGAACCCTGGAATTTCTTTGTGCTCTCTCATTGTTATTGCCAGGGGTTCTATGGCCAGGTCAAAGAGAACAATGATAAGGAGCATCCCTGACAGGTGCTCTTTTGGAGGGGGAATGAGCATGAAAGGGTGGAGTTCATAAGTATTGTCACCATTGAAGAGTTACAAAGGGTATGTATCCAGAACACAAAAGTATCCCCAAAGCCTATGTGCTGTAGCACCTGGAAGAGGTAGCCCCACTCCACTGAGTCAAAAGCTTTTTCAAAATTATGGCAATCACTGAAGCTGAGGTGGGGCTACCTCCCAATTTCAAAAAGAGTGCATCCAGTTAGCGCAAGTGATCTGACCCTAGCCACCCCTTAATGAAGCCCACTTGGGAGGGATGGACAAGGGATCAAAGGAGACCTTCAAGTGGATTTGCCAGGGCTTTGGCCAGCACTTTAGCATCTACATTTATGAGTGATATGGGGCAGTCGTGAACAGGGTTGGTAGGATCCATCTCCTTCATTGAAAAAAGTATGATGACTTCCTCTCTTAATTGGGGGAGCAGGATAAATGACTGGTTGGCCTCCAGGTATTCACACAACAGAACTGAACTTACCAGTTTCAAGAATTTACATGGGTCTTTAAGCTGCTCAGTAATCAACCTTCAAAATGTGGAATGATTAGGGATAAGCTAAAGAAAGGCTGGGAAACTGTTGCATTTAGCAGAACCTAAGAAAGGGTATACCCATTTGTTAATGTCATTTCAGAATCTGGGTATTAGGGAAGGGACAAGGGGGAAAGGAATGTAAGGTATATGGAGTCTAGTAAGTAAACACACTTCTAGAGAAGCATGTGCCAGTGGTAGTCATAACAGGTGGAAGGGTGGGAGATTGGCCAGTCAAGTTTCCAGTGCAATGGGCAATGGTTCGTTCTTAATTTGGTCTCAAGGACAAGCCTGCAGAGCCCATTGTACAAGACATCTAACCCATGCCATGTGGATTTAGAGGCCATGCAGTACACCACATTTTCTTTTTTCCCATAAATGTTTTTATGTCCTCCATGGTCAGGGGAGGCTAGGCTCCCTTCAGCATCTGTCCCTGCCACTCTCCACTGATGACTGCCTCCTCAGGACTTACTCACTGGTGACATCCCCCATTGATTATCCCCCCCCTTGGTGGAGGAGCCAGAAGAGGAAGGGGCATCTTGCTCCTCTACAGAGACACACAATCCATATTGATGGTCGGGGTCCAGGCAGGGGTAGAGGTAGGGGGCTGGTGCACAGAGCATCATTTATGCCTGCTCATCATCCATTTTCTACCTGATTGTCCCCCCATTCCCCTGACCAGGGGTGCACATGATGGCATGTGCCTGTGGAGGCATGTGTGCACCACAGAGTCCCACAGTTCCCCTCCCTTCATGCCAGTCCTGTCTCTTACTGCTGCCAGGCCTCCACATGGTGGCAGTATTGCAGTGGAGCTGAGAAGCCCCCCCCATTCTCCAGGAGAGAAGACACATCTATTGGATGTTCAGTCCTCTCCTCTCCTCCTGGCTGAGCCCAGCAATTTGAGACTACTCCTGATCTTAGGAGGTGGGCATGGTGGGCAGGTGTGCTACCACCACACCACTGGGTCAGCTCAGAAAACCAGTTACATAGTCCAGAAGAGGGAGCAGGAGTGGATGTGTCACCTCATGTGAGGTGCCGAAGTTATTTTTGGCATTGATAATGTGGCGATTCTCATTCAGTCAGGCTTTAACTGCTACAAAGTAAGTCTGAAGTTGATTCTCCACATAGCGTGTGGCAGCCGCAAGACATAATTCTTCCATCAGTATATTGTACATGTGTATCTTGCTTTGGATATGTTTGGTGGACAGGTTAATAAACACTTTCTGTGGGCAAACACGAATAAAAATATTTAAGAGTAATATTTGTATTTGCAAAAAGTGCCAATTTGTGTGTATTAACCTGAATAGTATTTGTACTGCACAGTACTAAGCAACATTATACGTCTAATTAAATATTCGAGCCTAGTGAAGCTCCTGATTGGCTACTGGAAATGGTCATTAATGTCTCAGAAATGACTGATTCATCTGCCAACTGATGCAGTGTGGCATGCAATGTCTTAAACGTAAGACATACTCTTGCCCAACTGCTTGCGCGTATTGCTCAAACAAAAAAATTAAAGTTAAAACACCTGTAAAAATGGAAGGTGTTGTTACAATTATGACTGCAGTAACAACAACCTCAAAAGTGGTCGTTTCTTTACATTAATGACTGGCTGGAGGGAGGTGGCCCTTGGCTGTGCCTCAGGTTACCCATCCAGCCAACCAGTCATTAATCCTCCAGAAATAACTGGCCTCTTGATAATTATTGCTAATTCCTAGATCACTTAACTTGGCCCAAACTGTTTCTCTGCAGTCACAGAGGTCAGTAAGTTCCATGAGGATCCAGGGAAGGTGCTAGACCTTCTCCCTTATTGGTCCTAATTGATGGTGAATCTATACTGGAAGAAGGCCTAGGCAGAATTTACATATAGGCAAGGTCAGTGTACACCAAGGGGATACATCTGAGGTCATACAAGAAATTCTGTCTTGAGGTACTCTTCCCTTTCCCCCACCTCTCTACCCTCCTTTCCTTACCTGTCACTCCCTACTACATGTTCCAGTCCACTAACTGCATGCCCTTCACAACCCCTGCCTCAGAGTGTATACTGGTCAAACTGCTTTTTCTGTCCATCTCCCTATAGTCTAGAATAACAACCCTACTCATTTCCACCTCTCACCATCCTGTCTCACTTTTAAACATTTCCTATGACACTACTTCACTCTTTACTATGCCTGTACCTAACATCTTACTGTTCTTTTCCCTCTTTCCCTGTATTCCTGAAGTCTCTGCATCACCCACCCCCTCTTCCCCTCCCTCAGCAATGGAATTTCCTTTCTGTTTTATTTTTCTGGTCTCTGCCTGTTTTGGTACTCCTTTTTATGGTTTTCCCACCTCTTAGTTTAAAGCAGCCCAGTGCTTGCTGCCCCCTCCCAAAGCATCCACCCTCTGGTTCTCTTATACTAGTTCACACCTTTTCTCCAATTGCCTTCCCTTTTTGCCTTTTAACATATGATATTTGTTTGCTCTATTTTATTTACGGATGGTACAGACAGTACTTTTTAGTATTCAACTGAATACCAAACAGTTGATGACAGTATTTGTCGATTAGAATACAAATATGAAAAGTGCATGAAGACACAAGGCTTTTAGTTTTTATTAATTTTATTTCATTTTCATTTTTTTTTGATGCATGTTAAGCCATAATTTAAAACCAAAATGAGGAAATGACAGTCACTGTGCAAAACTGCATTTAGCATTTCAAATTTCATGGCTTCAGCTTCCGTAGAGTTAACAATTAGCAACTTTTTGAGGATGCAGGCATATTTAATTTATGGATCAAATATGGGTGGTGAGAAGCTTGCTCCAAATGCAACAGACTCTGGTCAGAGCTGATACTGCTTCTCAGAGCTTCTTGGAGCCGGCAGAGTGTCAGCAGAGCTGCAGCAGAACTGAGTGCCAGTGGAGCAGTGGCAGAGCTGTGTGGCGCATTAATGAAAGGACCAGTGATGGAGTATGCCATCCAGAAGAAGCCGGCAATGACAGACCTGCACATGTGTGCTACTCACGCATGAGCAGATTGAGTTAGGCCACCATCTTGCACTCGGCGACCACTGTAACTTCTGCAATTGTGGAACAAAGGCAAAGAAGTGCATCTGGGGGGGGCAGTGATCCATGAAGAGGAGCTTTATCTGAGGAGGAGAGGCCACCAGTGACCACAGCCATGTGGGCAGCAGACCACATCACTGTAGAAGACGGGGATCACTTCCACTCACGGTCCCTTCTCTCTCTCTCTCTCCTACAGTGTTGTGATCCCAAAACACCTGCAGGGCTCTGCCCATGCAGCCATAAAAATTACTATTCAGTATTCAGATTGGTTCCAATTAGGTATTAAGCTGAATATGAATAGCTGGAGCAGGCTAGATGAATATGAATAGTTGGGGCAGGCCACTATTCAAGTATGAAGCGAATCTATGTCCTCCCAAATTATTTTTACCTTTTATCTGCACATTGTATACCTTTTACACCAGTATTACTTTGGACTGTGACTACTGCATTTATTTTGAGCATTGTACTCTCCTCTGTTTACCACTGTATTTTTGGTATTCTGTCTCCCATGTACCCCTTCCCTCAGGTCATACCTAGAAATGAGTAATGGCTCAGTTTGCCATTTATTCATTCATTCATTCAGTCAGTCATTCATTCATTTTTACCAGGAGAGACACACTAAGCTAAAAACGTGTTTACAGGTGTGATATGGGAGCACAAGGAAGTTAAGTGACTTGTTCAGGGTCATACAGTATGCAAGTGGGAACTGTGGGATTCAAACCCAGGTCTCCAGGTTTGCAACTCAGAGACTTAAGCCACTGCACTATACTGGTCATCAATTTATAACTAAATAACTAAAAAAATAACTTTCTCAGTGTATAGATATAGTCCTATTTTCTGAAGGGCAGAAAGACGTGCTGCTCTGCCTTTCCCACTGGTAGCTCCTGGGGCCTCTTGCATGGTAGGACTTTGGTAGGGGGTTTTGTTAATCATGCTAACCCAATTTTATGTATCTGATTTGTTGTCCCTGCTGAGTTCTAGTGTCAAAGTGAATGCACCATCATCCTAAGATTCAAGGCTACATTCCCACTACTGGTTATTCAGTGTTAGTGCACTGCACTGATTCCTAGTCATAAAGTATGGCTATCACCAATGAGTTCCAGTAGAGCTGTTGTGGTGTAAGAGGGTGACAGAAGTTATGTTGCTGAAGGTAGACAGAGATCTGAAATTTGTAAACATCTCCAACATCTTGGTCAGAGCAGAGAGGACTGAAATACTGTAGGTCTGAAGTGGTTTACATCATCAGTTTAACTTCACCTTTTGGGGAGTATGGCTTATCTAGTATGCTTCCATGAGGCAGATACATTTTCATAGGCCAGAGAGAATTTGAAGAGTTCAGATACTGGCCACGAAACAGTGGGAGCATTTCTAAGATGCTCTGGCTCCAGTTTGTCAGCATCTGCACTTTGGTTCAAGTTGATTTGACAAGGGTCTTTGTATACCTCAGCAACTGAAATTGGGCAGAGCATGGTGGACTATGTTACTTTAAATTTGCTTTACTATACTGCAGCCACTCAGATTAAGATCCCATAGCTTAAATGTGTCTAGGTTTTGGTTTTCAAGTCATTTCGTCAGTCAAAAGGCTAAGTCTGTCCTTGAAGGGGGCGGGGGTGCCAGGTTTCTCCCCTTACCCTACATAAAACATGCACAGCCACATAATCATTGCCTAGTGTTGTCACATGTGGTCCTGTTTGAGTGATGCTTGGCTCCATTGGTTGTTTGCTCTGTTTGCTGCTTTATACTCCAATTTCATTTGTGTTTCTTTCTCTGTTTTATTGCTCATTTCCCCTTGTTATTTTCTGTTTGCATCCATTGTGGGTCCACCACTGTACCTGGCAGTTTATGCACAACTCTGCCACTCCTCCTGTGCCACCCCCCCGTTGTGGTTCACTGCTTCCATTGTTTTAGTTTGTTCCCCTATTGTGGCTCTGTTGCTCCACTGCTCCCATTTTCCTTGTTTGCTCTCCCCCCTCTCAGGACTCCTCAACTCCTGCTCTTTTTTTTATTATTTCATTTTTATTGGCAGAGACACCAAGAGTACGATAGATTATCATACCCAACTTTAGAAGGGTTCTACATATATATATATATAATTCAGTAAGGATAATGCATAATGTCAGGTTTATAATACACATTATAGCAGAGTATTAGATTATTCACACACCATTTCTTGTGTACTCACCCAGGGGTTCACACTAGAGTAACCCTGGGTATCTCTAAGCAGGCTGGCAGACCTCATATCATCCTCAAATTTTATTTCAAGAAGAGACAGGTCTGCAGTGGGCCCCCTTATCAATCCCCATTGACAGCATGGTGGATGGGAGAGGTGAGACGGTGCAGAAGAGGGTACCCCTCTTGCCCTCCCCCTCTAGAGGACAAATTCTTGGTCTATCTGGGAGTAATAGAAAATCCATTGCTGCCATCTCCTCATAAAGGCATCCTGTTTATAATGAAGTTTAGCTGTCAGATATTCAAGTCTGTAAATTTCATGCATTATTTTGTGTCAATCTGAGACTACCTGGATCACAGGAGATATCCACCTACATGTGATGACCTTTTTTGCTGCTAGTAGGTAAAGGGGAAGTAAGGTGTTGGTCCACCTTGGTCTATGGGGGAAAGATGGATAACAGTACCATCTCTACCATCGGTTCCATTGTCTCACCTAGACACCTCTCCAGTTCCATCTGTAAAGTGTCCCAGAAGGGCATCAAAGTTGGGCAGTGCCAAAATATATATCCCTGGTCCGCTAGTTTGCAATTACAGTTTCTCCAACAGTTACCGTATAAGGCTGGCATTTATTTTGCTAGGACTGCTGGAGAATGGAAATATCTAGAACAGGTCTTTGTGCAAATTCCTGCCATACTCCTGAGGAAGTAATTTTGATTGCTTTCAGTGTTGTTTGTTTCCAAAGTGGGAAAGGGATTTCTAGTTCTATGTCCTCATTCCAGGCCTCTAATATCGAGTAGGATGAGTCTCCCAGATTATCTCATATTATTCTGAATAGGTGACCTATTAGATTCCCCCAGGGACCTCCATAAAGGGTGCCTCTAAGTAGAGTCCAGAGATTAGGTAAGGGAGAGGGACGACAAGTGGGAAAGTCTTTTTGTCTTAAGATGTAATTCCTCACCTGGACATAATGGTACCCATCCAAGGCAGGAAGGACATATTTTTGTTATAGGTCCACAAAGGGTAGGGCACCAGAATTGTTAACCAATTATTGGTAATAGTAGCCAACTCCTAATCTCCACCAGGACCTGAACGATGTGTCGAATAGAGCTGGATAAAAATTCTCATCACCCGATATCAGAGTGAAAAAGAAGATGCATTGTTTAAAGGATTTTTTGTATTTGAAATTATTCCATATTCTTAGGACTTGGGCCATATAATTAGAGAAATCACTATGCTGAGGAGATGCCCTAAGGGAAGAGAAGGCAATTTTCTCTATATCGTGGAGATCATTTATTAGAAATTCTATTTCTTTCCAAGCTGACAGATTTGTAGGAGACAGCCAGAGGAAGAAGATTTTAAGGAAAGCTGCCATTGCATACATTTTCAGATCAGGGAGATTTACCCCTCCCTGATCCAAAGGAAGGGACAGCAGAGAGCGATGGACCCTCAACCTTTGGTTATTCCAGATGAAAGATGAGAGCATCCTGTTCCAGGACTTAAAGTAGAAAGCTGCTGGGTAGGTAGGGATGTTTTGGAACAGATATAATATTCTGGGGAGTATGCTCATTCACATGGTTTCTATTCATTGGGAGAAAGTCAGTTTTAGGTTACTCCATCAAGATAAATCATCATCCTGAATGAGAAGAGAGACCGGTTCATAATTAACTAATTCGAGATGCTCTAGATTTAAAGGAATTTGGATACCTAGATACTTAAATTGGTGGACCATCACTTTAAGGGTAGGGAGCCTTTCAGATTTTGTGTTGATTTGAAGTATAGCATCAAAGCCTCTGTTTTAGTAATATTTAATTTGAAATTTGCTACCTTTTCATAGTTCTTGAGAATCTCCCAGATCACTGGTATCCAAGTTTCTGGGGATAAAACTGTTAAAAGAATGTCGTCTTCAAATAGAGATGTTTTATAGGCTTTTTGGCCCAAGAGTATACTCTCTACTCAGGGGTCCTGTCTTATAGTCATGGCTAGGAGTTCCGCGTAAAGGGCAAAAAGATAAGGGGAGAGTGGGCACCCCTGTTGAGTTCTCTATTGCATATATACAGTATAGGGGAGGACATTGCTTCATTTAACTGGGTATAGGCCTTAGGTTGAGAATATATGTTTTTAAGCCAGAGAAGAAATTGGTCAGGGAAAGAGAGACATTCCAGAGATTCCCAAAAGAAGTTCCATGAAACCCTATCAAATGCCTTTTCGGCATCAAAGCTAAGAAGAGCTGATTGGATTTGTCTAGAGTGAATATGTTCCAAGAGTAACATGGTACGTCAGATATTGTTGGTGGTGCTGTGGTGCTTAATGAATCCAGATTGGTCAAGATGGATAAGGGAAGGTAGAATTGTCTTGAGCCGAGAAGCCCAGACAGCCATGTAGATCTTGTAGTCGACATTGAGAATGGAAATAGGTCAATACGAAGCCAGGTCTGATACATCTTTGTTAGGTTTAGGGAGAGGGGTAATGAATGCATAATGACAAGAGGGTGGCGGAGCCTCCCCCTCTGCCACCGCTCTAATTCCGTCTTTCGGATGAGACGTTAAACCAAGGTCCCATCTGCCTGGATTGGTGGTAGTTCAGGTAGATGTTAAAATTCCCATGGCACTTATCGAAAAGAGTAGGGGAATTTCCCCAGTGTCCTGGCCAAATTTCCCTCATTCACTAAAAATACCACCAACAGCTCAATCTGGTTCAAGGTCAGCTGGAATTCATCTGTATCCCCTCCCCCGGGTCGTGCCTGAAAATAGGCAGGATTTGTCTAGTGCACTTACCTGGTCAACAAAAACTAAATAAACAAATAAAATAAGAAGACAAAAGCATAGGCAAAAGAAGACCAGCAAATGTTTTGTACCATTCTGCTGTGAAACTGTCTGGGCCTGGGCATTTAAAGGGCTTGAGGGCTTGCATATGGGATAACAATTTGTCCAAGATTATAGGAGATTCAAGAGCAACTCGTGTGTCCAATAGATTTGGAAATGATAGTTTAGTTAGGAACTCTGATCTGGCTCCAGAATCTGAAGAGGCACATGAGGATGTGTATAGCGCTTGGTAAAATTCAAGAAAGGATGATCTGATATGTTCATCTGAATGAGAGATTTGTTTTGTTACTGGATGCCTAACTTTTAAAATAGTTGTGGTGCGTTTTCTATTTCTTAATTTCCGGGCACTCAATTCCTGCTCTTGTCCTCTCATGAACTTGCCACTTCTTTTGTTCCCTCCCTGTCCCTGCCTTCTCCCTTCTTCCTGTGTGTGTGTCTTTTGTTCCTGCTGCCTCTTTGTGTCACTGTCTGGTTTTGCTTCCTGGGGCACTATCCTTGGCTGTGGCTTCTCTGACCACTCCCACCTTGCTTTGTTCATCCACTGGCTGACCTGTCTTTTGGCCCCCACTGTCTGTCCATGGTTGTTTGTTGTCTGTTCATCCCTTCCTGGTTCTTTGAGGTCCGGGCACCAGTATTACCTGTCTCTTCCTTCCATCTCTCAGCTACCTGTATCTGCTCTTTCTGCTAGCCAACTATCTCCTTGCTTGCATGAAATCTGCCTTACTGGGCTTCTGCCATCCTGCCATTAGTTTATTCAGTTCTTGTTGTCTGTCCTGAAGCCTACATCTGTTCACCTGTTGCTGTGTAGGTATTGTCCTTTTGTCCTCTAAACTCTCAGTCCCATCCTTTGGATGACTTGTCCTTTCTCGTAGTGATCATGGTGGGTGCCTAATTCAGGGCCCCCTTGTTAGTTCCTCTCACTTCTGGGAAATGCAATGCAACCATAGTACAACAGCTTGCAGAAGCACTATTGTGAGATGATATGCCAAGCCTAGCCTGGCCTGTAGCTGGAATCAGGTCCCACTCCTACAGTATTGCTTAAGAAACTTGTAGGTCATCTGTCCCTTGTAGTTACCTACTCAGAGCAGGCATCTCACTCTGAGCTCCACTTACATCTTTCATCCTCTTTTCATTCTTCCCTGCTCAGCATGTTGAACATTGAGGACACCCACTCTGTTCATCTGGACCTATAACTTTCAGATTCTTTGCAGTCTGAGTCAGTATACACTTTACATAGAAATGCCATCTCAAAATCTCAATTTTGAATCCAGGGATGGACAGTACCTAAGCACATGGCTACTATCCAGTCATTACAGATCCCCTTTTCTGCATTTGTCAGATAGAAGGAACTGTTTGACTTGTATGATGCAGTAGTATATGCCAATCCAGCTTCTCCACCACCAGGTCCCATTTCTACTGCCATTCCTGCTGCATCCTAGCTTAGGAAGCTTTGGGATCTGATCCTTCAAGTTGTTTCAGCCATGTGAAGTTGCATCACTGGAATCCAGACTGTCCAGCTTCTATTCAGCCTTCAGTATTTCCTGATACTTCTTGAGTATCGCCTCATCATCAGCCTCACTCATATTTGCTCAGCTGCAAGCCTTGTCATCTCCAGTTCCACCTCCAGACAGATCAAAGTCACACACCAGCAGCACCTTCACCAAGTATTCTGTCTATGCCATCATGACTTTGTGCTCCAAACACAGCCTGTCCTACCTGTCTGGTACTTAATCATATCAGGAAGGACATTATAGCAAGGAAGGACATGAACCTAGTAGTTCTGCTAATATCATCTCATGACATCACTGAGATTAGAGTAACATCTTGGGGGGAACTTCCAGTCATTCTAAAAGCTAAGGATCCTTGCCTTCTTAAGAAACTATCACTGGATTTGTGAAGGTCTTCAGTATTTACTGAGAAGTAATGTGTGAAGTTCACCCTTCTAGGCATGAAGAGCTGGATTTATACAGTGGAGCAACCCAGGATGCAGTGCATTATCTTGAGTTATAAAATGGGTCTAAAAATCAAGGAACCTTAATTGGTTAAAAAAAGTCAGGTGACTATTCAATATTAGAGCATATTGCATAGTCATCCTGGTCCTAAACCACATCACACAATGAGCAAATCAGTCCTCCTACAACCAGAACTATCTTCCATCATCCCCCCTACAACCAGAACTGATCTTCCATCACAAACATGGCTGCTACCCTTATACAGTAAAAACTTCAGCTGGGCCCTAAAAATAAGACTGTCTTAAATTAACAATAAAACAAATTAATTAAATGTTGTCTCCCTGATCATTGCACACTACTTGCACACATAAATTTAAAACATTAACTAGTGTTCATAGTTTTCTTTACAACTGTTTCATTGCTGACAATGAAAAATCCTCCTTCTATCTTTAATTGCTCCTCAGGAAAATCTCTTCAGCTTTCCCTGACAGTGAGGTAGTTGAGTCTGTGGCTCTACAAGAGGCCTTTGTTATGTGAGTGTACAGTATGTTAGGAGAGAAACATTCTGCCAGTGGAACTGAGCAGACTTTTGAATCCCTGTATTCCATGGTAAACATTCCATATTTGAATATGGGAAACAAAGAGAAAAAAAAAAACAGAATGAAGAAAGTAGGCAAGAATACTTCATAAACAAAGAGACAAGGTGGGAAACACATTTACATAGGCAGAGGCAGATCCAAACTGCTGAAATACATTACTAAAGTTTATAAAAGCACATACATTTGAATCATACATGGGTATTTTCAGGTAAAATCTATCACCACACACACACACACACTAAAAAAAAGGCAACAGGACAGGTTTAAAGTTTTGAACACATTTCCATTAAGAAACAGTACTTAAAATGCAAGGTAACATTTTTGTTCTTATAAAAATGTGTGGCAAACAGTTTTCATTGTGTTTTTAGCTAACCCAGAATAGGGACTATTTTTTGTATTCAGAGTTAAAATGGAAGCATATTTCAATGTAAGGTCCATTTTCTTTTTAAAATACTCTCTTCTTATTTTCATTCATTTTAAGTCATATATTTAATTGCCATTTTATAAAAGCAATAAGACAGTCCAAAGGTGTGCCATTACTGTGAAATCGCACTTCTCAGGTGCATTTAATGGCACTCAGCTGCACCTCATGCCTAACAATGCACCTGAGGCATGTGATTATTTCACCATAATGTACACACTGTTATGTCTTATTGTTTTCTTACTGTGCGACAAAAATAATTAACTGTCATTGAAATTGCCTTGTTTATTGCAATAACTCTACTGCAGTAAGCTGCAGTACTGCATTGTATCCTGTCCAGCATCACTGTATCTCTATCTCATGGTCAATCACACCATCAGACATGGCAGAACTTATTTCTGACTATTACATGTCTTTACCTGCCAAAGCTGCTGCATACTTATCAAACTTTAACTCCTGAGTTTCCTGGGGAACTCGCAGTAATAGGTTATTTTGCAGTCACTTCACTGGGCAACATATCTTAACATGTTCCATATGCTGATCCTTCTCCCATTTTGTAGCTTCATACCCCCTCACAGTGCACAACTCCTGTCTATCTACAAGTACCAATCCAATTCAAAGTTCATCATTCCTGCAAGTCTTTTATGCACCAAGGAATTACACAGATAAACAAGGACATCAGGTTGCCTTGTTCTTTGGGAGAGCAGCCTGCACCAATTCTAATGAATTGGCTTGTTTTGTGCCACTGTGTACTCTGCTACATGCAGCCACTGTGGTGAAGCCCACTCAAAGTGTATATGCCACCATAATCCAGCTTCCTTTTGCAAACAGAGCTGCAAATTACATTTAGCTCACCTGCCGACTACTGTTCATATACCCATCTCCAGAAGTTGTTATCTATACATTCATCTGGGTCCTTTGCTCAGTTTCTTCTTTCAGATCTCACTGAAGGCTTCCATACCAGACTTCATTCTATTTCATCCATCTTAGTCATTTGTCTGAATCTTAGGTTTACTACAACAGAGCCAGACACTGTGGATGTATAAATAGTGAAAGAACTACAAAGGCTTCCTTTATGAACAAGATGCTGTGGATGCATCAAGAACAAAAAAAAAAATATAAAGGCTTCCTTTGGAACCACTTGAAGGTCCTCCATTTCCATGATACTGTATCAGCCCTACCAGGATTGCAGCCTGAAAATATTCGCCTCACTCTATTACAGATCTCATTATCAACACACTGATTCCTTCAGAAGACTAATCATTAGCCTATGCATGAATTGATGATGCTATCAAATTCATTAAAGTAGCTGATCCTGCAGCCTGATTAAGAAAGCCCAACATCACAGATGCCTTTAAACTCTTACCTAGTCATCCTTCATTATGGCATATCTATGGAATATCTTAAAAAGAAACAGTTCTATCTTAGCTCTGGATCACAAAGCAGCCCCAAACTCTGATACCTTCGCAAGCTCCCCATGCTGGATCCTGTTGAATGTTTACAGATGTCTTTTTGTCGAGTATCTCTAAAATGACTTTTTACTTTTTAACCCTACAGAATCACCACCTGCTGACAGCATCTCTTTTATCTGTTTGTTCTCCTGCACATACACAGCTAACAGCTACATATTGAGCTGAAATGTTAAGATTGTAAAAGCCTGCTTTTGGTTTTAGGAGATCTGTAAACACAACCTTCAAGAACAAACATAACACTGTTTAGGTTTGTCATGACAGATACAATATCTTGAAAGTCTTTCAGAAAATTATTTTTAGGACACTGGACCTGAATCTATCTGAGGTATACTGTACAGCATGACTCCTGTCTCTTAGCTAATCCTGTCTGAATGGATGATAATGTATCAAAAGAATTTACCAAGTTACTGGGTTTTAGGTGAAATTATATTCCTATATGAATAACCAATATGATTAGCATTATCAACCACTCCACCCCTTCCCAGTCATGAGCATCACACCCTAATACAGTGACATGATGAATGTATTTAGCAGCAGGATGGCAGGGTCTGGACTAGAGAGTGGGACCAGATTCAGTAGCCTGAAATAACATGGATTCCTGTACATCATGGATTGGGGTAGCAAGGGTGGCTTAATATAAAATGCTACTATTTTGGCACATAGGGAAGGATAGGTTAAGGAGAAAAGGATGGATGAACAGACAGTATTGCCTCCTAGCACAGTGGCTGAAGCCAACTTTTTCCTCCTCAGATCAGTTTCTGGGACAGCAGGTGAGAGGGTGGAGGGCTGAGGTTTGGGGATGTCCTGCCACACACCAGTTACTAGAATAATTATTTCAGGATAAACACAAGACAATACAGAAAATTCTCTCAAGGGGTGGAGCTAGCCATTGCACAGATGTGTTTGATATTTGACTGAGCTTCTGCTGCAAGCTACTTAGATATTATAAGAAAATCAGCTAAGATTTGTCTTTATGTTTACCCAAATGTACTTTGTGTGATGCCTTGCATCCTTCTGTAGCTGTCCATGCATGACGGGTAGAGATGCAGCAAATTTAAATTTTGCCAGCAAAATGCCAGTGAAGTGGCCAAAATCGCCTGGCAGGGCAATTCGCAAACTTTTCCCGCATAAGGTGGAATTTCACCTAGGCAAAGGTTCACCTTCCATGGTGAAATTTTGCCTTCTGCGGGCAAAATTTCACCTTCCATGGGCAAAATTCCGCCTTCTGTGGGCAAAATTTCACCTGTCATTTCAAGGGAAATTAACAGTGAAACAGTGCCTTGGACCCTCATCAATTTCCAGCCAAGCTTCAGTCCCAGTCAAATGACTGGCTGTTCATTTGCTATTGCTTGCTTAAGAAAAAAAAATCAAAGAAAACAGCTTAGTTTTTTTTTTCATTTAAAAGCAAGCATGATCATGAACTTTATTAAGACTAGTAAATTATTTCCACACAGGTCTGAAAAGTGGGGGATTTGAGTGCATTAGATAATTTCATTAAATTCATTTAACATGAACATATGATGCACTGGAAAAAATGTGGATTTATATGTTTCCCTTATTAGGTGACAAAACTGTGCCATGTGCAAGAGGTATGAGGACTATACAAAAGGGTACTTTAGGTAGACAAGTGGGAAACAGGAAAGAGGGAAACAGGAAAGGATTATGTACAGACAAAAGGAAAATTATACAATGGAGCTAAATTAAAAGCAGGTCCATACACAACATGATGTAAATTAAAACAGGCAGTGGTCACTGGTTCAAAAGATTGTTCAGTTGTTGGAGGAGTCATTTGTTCTGTCTTGGTCCTATTTCTTTCAAATATCCTACCACTGTTTCCTGACCTGTAAATACTGTCCAGCAGTCAGTATTAGTGCACACAGTGACAGGAATCAGTAACTGCAGGCATGCAAAACTCACAAAAAATTATTTTCAGCAGCCCTGTGATGCAGAATCATATGTGCTAGAGGATATGAATTAGCAGTAGGACCCACAAGGCCTCAGTGGCACAGAGATGCTTTCTCAATTCTAAAAATAGCCCTGCATCATACCTTGCTGTTAAGAATAAGGGTGAAAAATGTATGCTTTATACTTGTTGACTCTTCTGAGCATTTGCAATTGTTGGCAGTTGACAAGTTAACATTTGGTATCCATGGGAAGTGAACATGTTTTACTTGAGTTGAACATACTAAATACCAGTCTCTAGGAAATCAAAATAATAAGCAGATAATGTTTAATTACGCTGGAAAATACTGTTACTCACTTTTACGCATAATTTCTAGGGACAGCAACAGAATTCCACCTTCCGCGGGTGAAATTTCACCTTACGTGGGTGAACTTTTGCCACTGAAGGCAGAATGTCACCGCAGAATGTGAAATTTCGCCATTCTGCCAGGTGAAATTTCACCACTCCACCAGGTGAAATTTCACATTTTGTACCACAAAATGGGTGGAATTTCACAGATTACTCCACTAAGTGAATTTCTCTCACTTCGCCCACCACTAATAATGGGAAGGCTGAAGCAGCCCCATTTGCAAGCTACAGACTATGTTAAGCTTAAGTAAGGCCTTCTAGAACTTCAAAAAACTAAAGCCCTACTGTTTGTACCACCTGCTGAAGATGATAAGTAAGAAATAAAAGGATCAATGAAAATGATGTGCAGATTGTTACAGAACTAGAAGAGTAAATTTTATGAGTTTAACAACAGAGTGGTGTGGTTGAACTATCCATTGTGAGGCTTATGTTGAAGATCATGAAAGCAGTGTGGAATGTAGAGAAGTCCAGCCTCTACTCAGCTTGTGACAAAAATTAACTACTCAGGTTATAGCATGCTGAAAAGGTATTCTAGGAATGGAATGTTTGGATAGCTGGGCTA
The DNA here is from genome assembly GCA_016271365.2 of Neoceratodus forsteri. Taxonomy (NCBI): domain Eukaryota; kingdom Metazoa; phylum Chordata; order Ceratodontiformes; family Ceratodontidae; genus Neoceratodus; species Neoceratodus forsteri. Next base: position 812,226,792 of record CM028129.1, on the reverse strand, counting down.
CCAGAGGACCTTGAAACAGACTCCCCAATTGACTTTCTTGAGTGGTGGATCCCATGCTAGTTTAACTGGATCTTTGTGCCAGCTCCCGAATACATAGACTGAGCCTACATGGTGACTCCACACAAAATGCTGGTGATGTCCTATACACCCAGCTCAAGCTTCCCATAACCATCCCTGGGTATGCTACATGATCAGAACTTGGTCAAACATCTGCAAAACAATGTTGAAATGGAGATTGCTAAATTTCTGTTTATGTATCCAAAAGTTATCAGAGTTGGCATGATTATGCTTAGCTGAAAAGAATTACATTACTGTGAAATGGAAATGCATGATTCAATGGATGTGGTTTGCCAAGGAATACTTAAATAATATGAGGAAGGGATTTTTATGGCAAAATGCAATTCAGGGTGTTACCAATTCCAGAGCATATAATCCAGTGCTTAAAAGCAGACCTCTTGATATTGACAGACAGAATTAACTGGAAAAAATGTCTAATAATACATTTCACCTTCCATTAGCACCTTTAAAAAAACACTGATGGACCCAGATCTAATAAAATATTAACTACATTTTGTTTTGGTGTATTCCCAACCAAAGTCTAGAAAAAAAGACACAACAAGGCTCTGAATAAGACCTTAACTGGTTTATGTCCCTGTGGCTATAATCGAATGGAAGATTTGTCATATGTAGTGTTAATATGTCCATGCTATAATAACATGGCAACAAAATGGTTTTAAAATTTCTAGATAAGCCTTCCCTTCTCAGCTATCTTTTTAATTCTCTTGGAGTAGAAGTAGAGGGCATAATTCTTCTGCTCGGTCTTCACACAGGAAGACATTGGTAATGATCCAGCACTGGCCAGGACACTTCCTCATACCAGGAGAGCTGACATATCCTCTTTTATGAAAGAAAGGGTCCTTGAGGAGTTGTCTAAAATAAAGGTGGACAAGGCAATGGGCCCTTATGGAATACACCTAAGAGTTCTAAAAGAACTTAGGGATGAACATGCCAGTCCACTTGCTGAACTATTTAACAGTTCATTGGAACAGGGATAGTAACACAGGACTGGAAAAGGGCTACGGTTGTGCCATTGCACAAGGGTGGTAGCAGAACACTACTGCCTAGTAAGTCTGACCTCAGTGGTGGGTACAATAATGGAGACATTGCTTAAGTGAAGGGTAGTTAACTACCTGAAAACAAGTGGTCAAGTTGACCCAAAGCAGCATGGCTTCACATCAGGATGCTCATGCCAAACAAATTTGATAGAATTCTTCAACTGGGTTATACGAGAAGTAGACTAGGGGGCAGCAGTGGACATGGTGTATCTGCAGTTTGGTAAAGGCTTTGATACAGTCCCACATAGAAGGCTTGCCAACAAACTGAAGCAAGCTGACATCAGTCACAAAGTAATTAAATGGATCACAAGCTGGTTTCAAGGCAGGACACAGAGGGTTATGGTAAATGGCACCTTGTCCCAGGAGGGGAAGGTGTCAAGTGGTGTGCCACAGGGGTCAGTACTAGGCCCCATCCTTTTCAACATATTCATTAGCAACATCACTGAAAAACTAAAAGGGAAAGTCTGCCTTTTTGCAGATGATACAAAGCTCTGCAACAGGGTGGACACACAGGAAGGGATCACAGAAATGGAGGCAGAGCTCAGGATATTAGAGGAATGGTCCAAGAACTGGCAGTTGAGATTCAATGCCAAAAAATGTAAAGTTATGCACTTGAGTAGAAGGAACTCATGCATGAAGTATGTCCTGGAGGGGCAGCTACTAGAAGAAACAAAGCTGGAACAGGATCTTGGTGTCATGATCTCACAAAATTTAAAGGTAGGAAAGCAATGCAAAAAAAGCATCACTAAAGGTAAGCAACATTCTTGTATGTATTGGTAGGGGTATTACCTGTAGGAAATGTGATGCAATCCTCCCACTGTACAGGTCCCTAGTAAGACCTCACTTGGAGTACTGTGTGCCGTTCTGGAGACCTCACCTAAAAAGGACATAGACCATCTGGAAATCATGCAGAGATGTGCCACCAAAATGGTGCAGGGTCTGCACCATGAAACATACAAAGTTAGGCTCCTCCAGCTAAATTATTCTCCCTTGAGCAGAGGATGAACAGAGGAGACATGACTGAGACATTTAAATTTGTTAAATGGATCAACACAGTATAAACCAGGAACCTATTCTGTGAAAACAGGGCTACACATACTAGAGGACACAACATGTGCCTGGTGAGAGGTAAATTCAAAACAAATGTTAGGAAGTACTTTTTCTCAAAGAGGGTGGTGGACCTTTGGAACAGCCTGCCACCAGAGGTAGTGGCATTCAAGATGGTCAGTGAATTCAAACAGGCATGGGATAGACAGTATAGTCACCTTAGCAAGACAATTTGATAGTGAGGGGTACAAAACCCTGCAGACTAGATGGACCACACAGTCTCTTTCTGCTGGCAAATTCTTATGTTCTTATGAAGTACTGTTATAACTTGGGTACTTTCTGAAAGCTGTTTTAAACTTAGAAGACTTTCAGTGGCTTTTTGAAATTAATGTATTTGTAGAATTATATCATGAAGTAGTATCTTTTTATTTATTATGTATATATTTTTTCTTTTTTTTTCACTACAATTCAGATCTTGAGCCCGTCTTATCCATCATGATGATTGTCATAAACAGGGCATCTTTGATCAACATAATTGAGGAAAAAAGAGTGAGTGATGGAGGGAGGAGAAACTCAGCAGAAGGAGGCCCAAAACCCCATAGGTATTATTATTAGTACTTACTAATTATTTATATTCAGTCCTATGTTGTTCCTGAAAGAGGTCCAAATGTTATCATATTTGTGTTCCTGTCCACTTTTAATATAAAATATTTTTTCCAAATTCATAATTTCCATCATAAATTCTAGCCATGTCTGAATTTTTGGAGGATTTCTGTTTTTCCATTTAAGCAATATGCACTTCTTAGCAATAACTGTTGATATTGAAATACAGATTTTCTCTTCTTCTTCTGATGAGATAGATGGTATCATTAACAATGCCAATTGTGCTGTGTTGGCTATTTCTTTGCTTAATATCTTTTGTATAATCCTTACAACTTCATGCCAATAGTTTGAGAGAATGGACATGCATATAACATATGGATCAATGTTCCAGTTGTCGTTGCACACCTGGGGCATTTTTCTGCAATAGTGGCATCAATATGGTTTAGTCTAGATGGCATATAGTAAGTTCTAAAAAAAGTATTTTCTTGGATTTGTTGAAGCTTACTAGCATTTACATAATATGTATATGATTTTATTGCATTCTATAGTATCTGTTATAATTATACAGAAGTCCCTTTCCCATTTCTTAATGATTTTCTGTTGTTCTTTTTGCATATTCCCTGCCAATTCTTTATATATGCTTGATATTAATTTACCCTTTTCTTTTCTGTCTTCCAATACTTTAAGCAGAGACGATAGCCATTTCTTATCCTGTTTTTTAAAGGATATCTGAATAAAGTTTCGTAACTGTAAATATTGAAAATGCTGCGTATCTGATAAATTTAATTCTTGTTGTAAAGTTGAGTATGTCTTTATCTGTTCTTTATCTGCAACCTGTTCGATTTGCTTAATGCCTCTCCTGTACCAACTCTGAAAAGTATTGTCTATCACAGAAGGTTTAAATTTGAAGTTTAATATACTTGTAATAGGTGAATATGGGGAAATTATATATTTTTCTTTAATTGAACTAAGAGCTTTATTTCATGCTGCTATTGTAGTTTCTGTAGCTTGACTCAGACCACTATTTTTCTTTTTCTATTGTAATCTAAGTATAATAATTGCATCATATCCATATAAGGATGTGTATTACACTCAAATAATACAGATTTAGGTAAGTTATTTCTCTCATGTATCCACTCCCAAATCAGAGCAATTTGTACTGCCAGACAATATTTATACATAACTGGTAGAGCTAACCCACCATTATCCCTATTTTGTGTTAAATATGAATAAGCAATCCGCAATGGTTTATTATTCCAAATGAATTTTGTTATTACCTTCTTTAACTGCTGAAAATATATTTGTGATGGCATTAATGGTAATGATTGAAAAAGATAATTATATTTGGGCAAGATCTTCATTTTTATTATATTTATCCGACCAATTAATGTTAAGAGCAAGAATTTCCAATTATTTAATTCTTCTGCTATCTGTGCTATTAAGGGGTCATAATTAAGTGCTATTATTTGTTTAGAATCATTTGTGATTTTAAAACCTAAATATTTGATCACAGTATCTCTTTTTATTTGATAAATTTCTGGGTTTGTTATTGCGCTATTTGAAGTTAAAGACATCATTGCCAATTTTCACCAATTAATTTCATAGCCTGATAATGAACCGTTTTTAGAAATTTCAATTATCTCTGGGATAGATGTTTCTGGCAAGGATATATAAAGTAATATGCCATCCACGTACATGCTTAATTTGTACTCATTCTTCTTTATCTTGATTCTTTGAATAACTGAATTTGCTCTTATTCTATCCGCTAATGTTTCTATTACCATTATAAATAATGTCAGAGACAATGGACATCCTTGTCTTGTACCCCTAAAAAGCTTGAAAGCTTTTGAGTAATTTTAATTTTTTTTAACTATAGCAGTAGGATTTTTATATATTAATCGAAGCCACCCGCTGATCTGCTCCCCTACTCCCATCTCCTCTATCACCTTTAACATATAGCTCCATTCCACCCTATCAAATGCTTTTTCTGTGTCTAATGCTACTAACATTACTTCTTCATCCTTAACTAAAGATAGTATATTAATGGTGCGCATATAGTCCCTCTAATTTTTCTACCCTTTATAACTCCATTTTGATAGGTATTTATAATCTTTGGAAACATATTTTCTAATCTTTTTGCTATAATTTTTGTAATTATTTTATAGTCTACGTTCAATAGGGAGATGGGACGGTATGAGGAGCAGCTCAGTGGGTCCTTATCTTTCTTTAGAAAAACATGTATAATTGCTTCATGAAAAGAATCAGATATTGCTTTAGATTAATTAAATGAATTAAATAAAGTAACCAACACCAGAATCAATAAATCCTTAAATTGTTAATACAATTCAATTACTAGTCCATCAGGACCTGGAGACTTAGTAGACGGCATTTGTTCAATAACTGCTTCAATTTCTTCATACGTAATATCTACCATTAACTGATTGTGACATCTAAAAGGTATGGATAAAGGAAGTATTTCCTGTAAATATTACTTGATTTAATCTTCTGTATGATTAGAACATTCTGACTTATATAAGTCTTGGTGATAATCGAAAAAGCAACCATTGAACTTTTCCAGATCTTCTATTAATCTACCCTGTTGGTCTTTTATTGCCAGTATATAAATTTTTTGTTGATCTCTTCTTGTTTGCCACACCAATAACTTCTGGGGCTTATAAGATAAATATAAATAATTTGATTTTGTCTGCATTATTTATTGATTGATCTGATTTAACTGGATATTATTCAACTGATCTTTCTTTTGATCATCAGATGATGGCCTGGCCCGGGGGGGTGGGGATGGATGATAGGGATTTCTGGAACACAAGGGGGGTAGGGCCTCAGCACCCAACTAGGGATCTGTGGTTCAAGCAGACTCAATAGACTGTAAGGCCTAATCTGCTGGCAATTAGTATGTTAGTATTTATTTTATTCAATACTCTATCATCCAGAGTTTGAATATGTAAAGACTGTAAGAACTGTATTTCTTTTAACAGCCTATTAACTATTAGTTCTTCTTTCTTTTTTTAATATGTTCTAAAGGTAGGTGTTCTACAGGTTCTAGAGGAGGCAGTATAGCACAGTGGTCTAAGGCTCTGAGCTGCAAATCTGGTGACATCCAGCAGACCAAACCTGGGTTTGAATCCCACAGCTTGCACTTGCATACTGTGTGACCCTGAGCAAGTCACTTAATGTCCTTGTGCTCCCAGGTTGCACCTGGAAACAAGCTCCAACTTAGTGTGCCTTTACTGGTTAAACAATTTCCCCTTTCCCTTTCCCTAAATCAATTACCTGACCTCTTAGCCATATCTTAAATGCATCCCAAATTATATTAGTTGAAATTTGAAACTGAGAATTGTTCCTAAAAAATTCCTGAATTTACCCTCATAATTTCTGAGCAATAGTTGGTATACGTATAAGTGAATAATTTAATTTCCAATGCCAATATGTTGTTTGTGTTCCGTTATTTTTCATATTTAATAAACAAGGTGAATGGTCTGAGATCAAAATACCTGTATATTTTACATCCACAACCCGAAAAAGAATAGTTTCAGATATAAAATATAAATCAGTTTTGGAATATGAATGATGTGCAGCAGAATAATAAGAAAAGGCTTTTTCTTCTGGATATTTACTATTCTATGGATCCACCAATCCTAACTCCTTCATATATTTTTTAATGACCATACGTGTTGGTCTATGTGCTTTATCTAATTTAGATGTTTTATTCTGTGCATATAGTACTATATTAAAGTCTCCAGCTATTATGTATGGAGGTGGAAATGTGGATAATGTAAAAAAAAACTGTATAAAAATTGGGGCTATTCTCATTTGGTACATAAACTGTTGCCACATTTATTTTAAAACTAGGAGTTTTTAGTTGTGCAATAACCCACCCTTTATTTATTTATTATGTATATAACCTTGGAAATTTTTGTATTATGTGATACATAAAATAACATGTTACATCCATTATGATTATCAAAAAAATTTTATTTGACCTGAACCTGGGTGATGATCCTGTCCAGAGTATACAGGAGGAAATGTATTCTGTATTCTGTATGGGCAGCAGGACAGCTGTTGATGGGGGATGCTCTGACCATGATGTTTTCTTATCATTGCTATGCTAATCACCTCAGGAGGAAAGAATTTGAGGGAATCAAAAGGAGGCTATGAGCACTAGATCTACCTTTCTAAATTGTTTTTTCTTGCTCTGTTGCTGATATGTGTGCTTTCCCAGTCTGACTTGTTTTCTAGTCCTAAAGACATGTTTATTTCTGTTCCTCTTCATAGCTTACCAGCATTGTGACATCTCTTCTTGTGACATCACTAGTGACCAATCTTGAAGCAAAAGGGCAAGATGGTGACTAAGTGGTGAAGTACTGAGGAGGAGCTCTACACATCATGCTGATATAGTATTATATCTTTAAGAAAAGGTGTGCCTTCTGTTGCCTGAATTTCTGCCTATTTTCATAACCTATTATTGGAGAAGGTCAGAAAATATGCTACCTTGAATCAGATTTTTTCCAGCTTTCACCTGCTTTCTTGCAGCATTATATTGCTTCTGTGCTGACTGAGGGTGTTCCAATCTGGAACCTGAGGCTGTCAGCTGTGAGTGATCTCCAAGGGGAGAGTGCAGGTGACCAAGCAGAGTGTGGAGTTCCGACTGAGAAAAGGAGAGAGAAGATAGTGCTAAAGACAGCCCCAAAGCAGAGGAGATGGTGTTGCAGAAGTAGAGCAGAAGGAAGGCAGATCTCAGGAGAAGGATATCAAAATCATCATTGATTGAGGGACAATGGGAGAGGAAAAAAACTGCCAGAGGACTGCCCAGGAGTGGTGTGCTTTTTGGCTTTTGACTTATGTGAGCTATCTGATGGCTTGTGCATTGCAGGTTGGAAAAACTCTAAAAACACTGAGTTGTTAGCTAACTGTTTAGCTCACCAATAGAGCAAATAGTGCAAACTTAGGGACAAAGTTATGTTTTAGTAAATCCTCTTTTTAGTGTATAATGCAGCATGACAGAACTACCAGGTATTAACAAGTTCAAAATTACTTTTTAATGTGGGATTACTTTGTTGAACTATGCGGTTGTATGGTTTGATGTTTTTTAATATTTTTTTATAGTTATTATTTATGACTCTTTTTTATAATATAGCCACTATCAAGATTGAATTTGGCACCATTTAGAATTTTCTGTGATCTGATTGGCCTGTGTGGAAATTGCTGACATCAGCTTCTAGAGAAGCTAAGCTGAATACGGAGCTTCTCAGAATGAGAAGGACAACAGTTGGACTAGCATGCTCTTGTATAGTTAGAGAAGTAAACTGTGTAGCTGAGAGAAAATTAAGAGCATGTTACTCTTTTTAACACTCAAGTAAACAGCAGAATAAGCTAGCTTCTTTTTCTGCACAGTTTACTTTTTGCTTCTTAGACAAAACATTGGATCTTATACTGAGTTTCAATTATAAGTGTGGGCTTGAATCAGTCACATGTGCTGATCATGTACAGCCTAGTGGTGTAACTGGAGCCTGAAAATGCTCACAGAAAAGTAAGTTAATGATTTTTAACATCCATAGAGCTTGCTGATTTTATTTTCTATTTGTATGTTAAATAAATGCATATTCCACTTCTACCTTGCTTTGTTTAGTACATAGCTTTTGTTTTTATTTAGGAAAGTGACAGAACTCATAAAACATTTCTAGTTATTATCTGTACTTTACTTTCTAAGGCTACACAGCCCATTGGCATTCCATGGCAAGAAGAATTCAGCAAATGTTTCTCTCTCTCCAATTAAAGTGGAATGCAAGGTTCTTGGAAAGAGGACTTTGAACCCTTTTTCCTGAAAAACCCAGCAAAGATCAACTACTGACAGACATTTTTCACTCTGACTTTTGGAGTTAAACTAGAAACTTTCATAACATCTACTTCTTAACAAGGGGTGAGGAAATCTTCAACCCAAATGACATTTTAAAAAAAATCTGGTGTCATTATTATTTCCTTTTTACTTATATTACTAAAAATTGTAATTTAATCAACAATCAAATTCTCCTGGTATATGTATATATACCATTAATAAAATGGAAATGGTAGAAAAGATGAAAGCTAAGAAGTGACAATATTAAAAAACTAATCACTAAAACAGATAGTAAAATTAGAAACAAATATTCAGTTTATTCTAAATAAGGGTGTAAAAATTAAAGAACATGATTTAGTTAGTCATAGCCTGTGTTTAACCTCATCACCTTCTAAATTTGGGGGAGGGTTTAACAAGAAAATGAGGATAATTATACTTATCTGTTGCAGTTAATCAAACAATCAGAAACCCAGAACCTGAATATCAGCATGAGTTTCCCCCAACTAATTGTGGCTTCGAATACACCAGTAAGTAATGGCTCAGTTATGAGTGAAGTTGGCTCAGAGAATAAAGCATATAGAGAAAGTAACATATTAAGTTCTAAGCTAAACAGAATAAATGAGAGTAGAACAAAAACTAATGGACCAGAATTAAAAACCAAAGCAGGTTCAAGTGTGCATAATTACAGCTATCCAAGCCCTCATTGCAATAATTGGGGGAGTTTGACAATTTTTTTACTCCATATTTAAGAAACTGTGACTTGAACCCCTCACAAAACAGGTTAGATCTCCTACTTTTATTGTCAGTTAGTGGAGAAAACTGCTTACTTGATCATCATAAGGATATGAGAAATGAGAAACAAAAGGAGACTAATAAAGATGCACAAAGTGATAATAATCGAGTTAATTCTGATCCTATCTGTGAGGTTACAAGTGAAGAAACTAAGGAACTTAAGTGTATGATGTTGGAGAATAATTTCCTCCTAAAGGAAGTTTTAGAAACAATTAAGGAACAAACTGCAATAATAAAAGCTAGATCCGGATGAGGATGGAGAAATTTAAAGAAAGAAGTAGTGGAGCAAGTGAGAGGGAGCAAAATAAGAGAGAATAAAGAAAATTACAAACAGTATATATTAATAGAGTGCCCAAGTCTCATGTGTAATCATGATACCTCTCAACAACTACAGTATACAACATTTTTAAAGCTGTACTAAAACATAAATGTAAATGGGAAGATATGAGATACGCATATGATATAAAGTTAATCCACTTCATTGTATTATATGTGTTACTTTGAATGCACATTGGATTAGAACACAGATCCTGGAAAATGTAGAGATGCTGGGAGAAAGCAGAATACAGGTTATTGACATAGGTCACTTTCAGAAAGTTTAGCCTGATAGATTTATACCTGAGATAACTAAAATAAGCACAAAGTGTGCACAGAAAAGTGAAAAAGAGAGGAAAATGGAAAGCAACAACAGATAACGAGATTCTTTGAACTAAACAAAGAGTCTGAACTCTCACTTCTTTGTAGCGATGCTCATGAAGGGTTCATTTGAGGGATCAAAAAACATAGAACAGGGAGCAATACTAGCACCACAGAAGAATTTTATTTATTTACTAGAGGTATTGGATTTAGAAACTTTTGAGTCAGAGACTCATTTACATAGGCTCCATGTCATATTATAAACAGTACAAAATAGTGTTCAGAGATACAATACAGAGGCAGTGATGGAACAGTAATTATAAGTATATACAGCAACTATACATTAACAAGCAGTAAGTGAAATACAGGTATTCAGAAGTTGTGCGAGGAAAACAGTAGGAGTACAATGATCAGAGGGTTAGCAGGATGGAGATCCTTTCTTGTAGCTCCAGGGCAGTCAAGGACTTAGGTTAAAGGCCCAGGTTCATGCTATAAGGGGAGTGAGAGGGGAAGGGGGAACTGAGTAGGAAACAGCGAGAGGGGGGAAGAGGCAAGCCTGGAGAAGTCATACATTCCAAGGTTGGTGGAAGCACCAGGGGGTGGGCTAGTAGCAGTTGCAGGTGCTTGAGGAATGGAGGTGTTCTCTGAGGGTGGTTTTAAAGTGGCCTATTTTATTTTCAAAGGAGATGGCACTGGGCAGGGCATTCATCCAGAGGGGGCCTATATAGCAGAAAGATCTCTGGCCTTGAGTAGTTCAACAGTGTGGAATCAGGAAGGAAGATCTGGTGGAGCTGCTAGTAGGTATCACTGAGGGTGCAGATTGTAGCAGGTTGGTGAGGCCAGGGGGGCTAGGCTGATGGTGATCTTTTTGGCTAGGAGGCATGTCTGGTACCCTAGTCTCCCATCAAGGTCAATCCAATTGGTGAAACTGTACAGAGCACAAGTGTGAGTCAAACCAGAGCAGCCCATAGCAAGGCAACAGGCTTTGTTTAGGGAAACATGGATTCTTCAGAGGGCAGAAGTATTGGCTGACCAATAAACCAGGATCCCATAATCAGTAAGGGACAAGATGGATGATGAGACTGCTAGTAGGAGGGCTTCTGGGGGAAGACAATGTTTGAGCCGGTGGATCAGACCAATTATGATATCGATAGCAGAGCTAAGACAGAGTATCTGCTTATGGAAGTTGAGTGCCATGTCAAGGGTGACCCCAAGGTATTTAAAGTTGTTGACCTGCTCGAGGGGTAATAGTTGGGGATTGTGAATAAGTAGTGGGTAGCCTTTGTGTCAGCTCTGGTCATGAGTGAACATCATGACTTTGATTTTTTGTGGTTTAGAATCAGGCGATGGTCAGTGATCCAGGATCCGGCATCTGTGAAGGACCACTGGAGGGATAGTTGTAGTGAATGTGGATCAGGGTGGGTGAAGAAGAGAACTGCATCATCACCATATAGGAATGATTGCCCAGAGCAGGTCTTGGGAAGGGTGTTCAGAAATAGACTAAAGAGGAGGGTGCCCAGGATGGAACCCAGGGGCACCCCTGACTTAACCGGGAGGAAGGAGGAGAGCATGTCATTAATTTTAACTTGTTGTGACCTACTGGCTAGGTAGTCAGCAAACCACTTGGTGGCATTCTGTGAGAGATCTGTGTGGGAGAGAGCAAATAAAAGAAGTGAGTGGTTCATGGTATTAAAGGCTTTTGACAAATCCACAAAGACCGAGCCAACCAGACACCCTCTATCCAGGGCAGTATGGATAGCACTGGAGAACTCCAGTGGGGCAGTAGTGGTGCTGTGTTCTTTGCAAAATCTGTGTTGTCCATGGCAGAATAGGTCATATTTGGTGAGGTGGTCTGTGAGTTGATCAGAGATGATTTTTTCAAGGGCCTTTGGGGGGGAGAATGGAGATGGGGCGGTAGTTCCCAGGGGAAGTGCAGTCTCCATTTTTGTGGATGGGGGTAATAACAGCAGTTTTCCATTTTGAGGAGACTTCTCCATGGTAGAGGGAGTGATTAAGATTCTTGGTTAGCAGGGTGAGGACTACATCCAGGGTCATGTGGAGGAATCTACCACTGTAACCTGACTTACCTAAGGATTTTAGGATGTAGAGTTTAGCCTCACAAGGAGTGAGGGTTTTAAAGTGAAAATGTTGAAGGGGATGGACAGGGGAAGAGGGGTATGGGGATCAAAGAAATTTGCAGGGAGAACATTACTGAGGTCAGAAAAGGAGGAGTTGAGTGAGTCAGCGATGGCCTGTGGGTCAGTGGAGATACTAACATTGATAGTGAGCTGGGTGGGGGAGTGGATACAATTTTCCCATTGAGATCCTTCAAGTTATCCCAAAACTTGCAGCCAGAGCCCCAGGAGGTGGTGTGGGCTTCCCTGTAGTGGTCAGATTTGGCCTTGTGTATGTCCCAGGTGCATTTATTACTAGCAGCCTGATAGTGTTGTCTATCAGACAGAATGCATTGATAGTATGCCATCCAAATGACTCAGATAAAGAATACTGTGAAGCTCTAAGTGATGAGAATCAGTTTGTCATACTTGATTCTTCGATGGAGGCATAAAATGTGGAAAGGGACAGCAAACAACTTGATCCATCCATATTAAAACTCTTAAGTTAGACTACTACAGGAATTAAAATAAGGCCTCAGGTGTAAACTGGCTGAACTTAATAAGTACATTTTATTTAATTTTACTTTAAGAGACCTAGGCTGGCAGCAGCATGGATTATAATCTGGAAGGTTTTTCAAAATTTGAATTTAAGGGTAGAAAGGATGCTAGCAGTGAAAGATTCATGGGTGATTTACTGCCCCTCATATCAACCCACTTGGGTTTGAATTTAATGTTGCATAGTACAGACAACAATTTTACAGCAATTTATATGATGAATGGCAGCAGAAATATATTTTCATCTTTAATGTGTATATATCCCTGAGTGTAGACATGGCTGCACATGACTCCATTTTAGAGAATATTTTGGAAACCTCTAATAATATTTCACTGACTTATCCTTATGCTATAACCATCCTAGCTGGAGATTTTAATATTAGAGTAGGGGATGCTGCTGAGACATTTTGGGACATATGAAACCCTGCTGAAGAGGTAAAAATTCCACAAAGAACATCAGAAGACAGTAAACATAATGTAAAAGGAATACTGCTTTTAAAATATGTATCCACATCAAATATGGGTATCCTGTCAAGACTGCGCATCAGAAAAAGCATGGTGTAAAAACATGCCATAATAACCATGCAAGAAGAAACAGCAAAAGTGTCACTATACAACCTAATACACTTCCTTTAGGTTATTGTCAACATATATACATTGGACATATGGGGTGCCAACTACATATTTTGATAAAGTAAAAGAAGTATGATAGGTTGTATATTTATGACAGTGCTGTTTTTGACCATGCTTTTTTAGATGGCGCAGACAGCATGGTTCCTCAGCACACTTTTTGGGATGGCATGGTTTTGACAAGGAACCTCAAATATAAGAGACTTAACCTTTGCAGGGCCGCAGACTGATATATCAGTCCAAAATTCCTATATGTTCTAATTCATTCAGCAGCCTAAGGGTTAAATATCAGAACACGGACAGGACAAAGTGGGTGAGAATACCTTCCCTACAGCTTAGGTGGTTCTTGATTATATTTGCACAGATGTCTTTTACTACTGTAAAATAGTCATTTTTAGTTCTTCAAGGTTATACCAGTGACCTCTTATCACTATATTTTTTTTTTCTCTGTGGGTACCTAGATACGAAAAGGGAGGTGATACAGCAACTTGTAGAAGATAATTTAATTATAAGAAATAATAGGAAAATAAAATGGAAAGACAGTTCCACAGAGTCCTGTAATAATAATATTCAGTTGTAGGTGTTAGAGGATCTTACGTGTGAATAATAGATCCAAACTCATAGAAACATAGAATTTGACGGCAGATAAGGACCGCTTGGCCCACCCAGTCTGCCCATTTCCCTACCTGATGGATAAGCTGCAGGTTCTAGTTAACCAGCAGACTACTTCTTCCTACCCCCACCCCCTAGAATTGCCTTATGACTGTCCCATGCATGCTTGAATTCCACCACTGTTTTAACTCCACAACCTCCTCTGAAGGCCGCTCCATACATCCACAACCCTCTCTGTGAAAAAATACTTCCTTAAATTACCTCTGAGCTGCCCCCCTTCTATCTTCAAATTGTGCCCCTTGTTCTTGCACACCTTCTTTTGAAAGATGCTACCCTCTTGGATGCTGTTGATTCCCTTGAGGTACTTGAAAGTTTCTATCATGTCTCCCTCCCTCCTTTCCTCGAGAGGCTATACATATTAAGCTCCTTAAGTCTCTTCATATGTCTTCCTCGGCAGACCCTGCACCATTTTAGTTGCCCTCCTCTGACAGCTTCCATCCTGTCTATGTCTTTGCGGAGATTGGTCTCCAGAACTGCACGCAGTATTCCAGATGGGGTCTCACTAGCTGTCTGTACAGAGGAATAATAACTTCCAGTTTCTACTGGTGATGCCTCTTCCTATGCATCCAAGTATCCCCAGCCCTCCTTGCTGCCTCTCACATTGCTTTCCCACCTTTAGGTCATCTGATATGACTACCCCAGGTCCCTTTCCATTTTGTTGTTGTTAGTATCTCACCCCCATTGTGTACTCTTCCCTGGTTTTGTTTCCCAGGTGCATTACCTTGCACTTCTTAGCATTGAATCTAAGCTGCCATACATTTGACCATTCCTCTAACCTTGCCAAGTCCTTCTCATCCTTTCCACTCCACCTTGTGCATCAACTCTGTTGCAGATCTTTGTGTCATCTGCAAAGAGACATACTTTCCTTCCAGTCCTCTGCAATGTCGCTTATAAAGACATTGAAGAGGACCGTCCTATACTGAACCTCATGGGCACCTCTCACTAACCCCTTTTTTCAGAGTGGACTCCATTTACTATTACTCTCTGTGTCCTATTCTCCAGCCAATTCTTTACCCAGGCTGTCATCTGGGACCCACTCCCAGGCTGGCTAACTTGTATATTAATCTTTTGTGTGGGACTGTGTCAAATGCCTTTGCAAAGTCTAGGTAGGCCATGTCCACAGCCCCTTCCTGATCAACTACTTTGGTCACCCAGTCAAAGAAATCTATCAGATTTGTCTGGCATGACCTTCCCGCTGTGAATCCATGCTGCCTTGGGTCCTGTGCCCTCTGGCCTCTAGATACTCAACAATTCTTTCCTTCAGAAGTGATTCCATCATTTTCCTACCACTGAGGTTAAACTAACAGGTCTGTAGTTTCCTGCTTCTGCCTTGCTCCCACTTCTGTGAAGGGAATTACATCTGCCCTCCTCCAGTCCTCGGTACCACCCCATCCTCCCATGATTTGTTAAAGAGGGTAGTCAGTGGTGTCACTAGTTCTACCCTTAGTTCTTTTAGAATTCTGGGATGAATCCCATCAGGCCCCATTGCTTTGTCCACCTTCAGTTTTAAGAGTTCTTTCAGAACCCTTTCTTCTGTAAATGGGCTGGTATCAACTTCTGTATCCAGAGTGTTTCTACTGTTTGTTTTAGGTACTTCCCCCTCTTCCTTTGTAAATACTGAGCAAAAGTATTTGTTTAGTATCTCTGCCTTTTCACAGTCACCCTCTGCCCACCCTCCCTCCTCTTTACTAAGCCTCACTATCCCTCCCTTGGTCTTACTTTTGCTCCATGATGTACCTATAAAGGTTTTATCCCCTTCTTAACTGAGTTTGGCTATCTTTTCCTCGGTTTGGGCCTTTGCTGTTCTGACTGCCTTCCCAGCTTCCTTTTCTTTAACTGATACAGTTCTCTGTCCTGTTCCTTCTGTGATTCCTTGTACTTCCTGAATGCTTTTCTCTTGAACCTTCACTGCCACTTCCTTTGAGAACCATAGTGGTTTCTTACCTCATTTTGTTTTGTTTATTTGCTTTACACAAAGGTTTGTTACCTCTGTGATGGCAGTTTTTATTATTCCCCATTGTTCTTCCACCCCTCCTTCCTGCCCATTTGCTAGTGCATTCCTTAGGCACTCACCCATTTTGACAAAGTCAGCCCTCCTAAAATCCAGTACCTTTGTCTTTGTATGGCTTGACTCTATTGCTGTTTATTGTGAACCATACTGTTCGATGGTCGCTAGTTCCCAGATGGCTACCCACTTCTACATCTGTGATCCTCTCTCATCTCCATTTGAGAGAACCAGGTCTAAGATTGTTCCCTCTTGAGTGGGCTCCAATACTAGTTGTCTAAGGCATGCCCCGTAGAGGCATCTAGAATAACCCACTCTTAGAAGTGGCTGCTGCAACTGCACTCCAGTTAACATCTGGCATATTCAGATCACCCATCAGCAATATCTCCCTTTTTCTGCCATACTAAGTATACTTTCTATCATTTCCTTGTCCATTTCCTCCCCTGAGAGGGGTCTGTATACAACCCCTGTGCGGATTGTGGTGCCATTGCCGGTCTCCAAATTTACCCACAGTGCTTCTTCTCCTCCCTGTTTACCCTTTTGTTCTGTTGCTTTGATTCCTTCCCTTATGTAAAGAGCTACTCCTCCTCCTCTTTTACCCTCCCTGTCCCTCCTGTAGATAGTGTATCCTGGTATGTTTACATCCCAGTCATGGCTTTGTGTGTACCATATTTCTGTGACTGCCACGATGTCCAGATGTTCCTCCTCCATCAAGGCCACTAATTCAGGAAGCTTGTTACTCAGACTACGGCATTGGTACTCATTGTCTCCATTTTTGATGGCTTTACTTTCTGTTGCAGCATCCCCACTGACCTTTCTACCTCGGTCTTTTCCCATTTAGTACCCTGTTTTGTAGGGAGAGGCTGGGATTTTCTGCTGCTTATCAGTGCCTCCCTTGACTAGTTTAAAAGCTTGCCAATGAAGCATTTAAACCGATTGCTCAAAAGACTTGTTCCTTCCTGGACAGATGCAGACCATCCTGCCAGCATAGGCTGGTGTCCTCCAGGTGGAACCCCAGTCCCCAATGAAGCCAAACCCTGTGCTCCACACCATTTTTTCAACCACTCATTAAACTGCATGGTGCAAAGTACCCTTGCCTCCTCATGCCATTTACAGGCAGCACCTCTGAGAAGGATACTGTGTGTGCTACTTGTCTTAGGCCTCTCCCACAGTTCTACAAAGTCCTTCTGCACTGCTGTAAGCTCATGTTGAGCCAAGTCATTTGTCCCTAGGTGGACAATGACATCCAGCTCAGACTCCCGTGCAGCTGTTCTAGTGATCCTGAGGATGCGCTTCCTGTCCTACAAGCCATGGCACCAGGCAGGCACTTTACTTCAGTTTTCCCTGCTCCCCCCAGTTCTATCCCCCTAATAATTGAGTCCCCCACCAGGAGCTGCTTCCTTTCCTTGTGGCATCCTCTGCCTCCTTCCTGTGGGCCTCCCTTGTGACAGGTGTCCTCAGCCTCCCTAATCTCCTCCGTGGGTGCATCCATAGGGGAGCTGTGCTCCCCCAGAATGGTGTATGGATTGTGGAGTGGAACAACTGACTGGGTGTGCCTCTGTTCCACCCTCCTCACCCTCCCTGAGCCCACAGTGGTCCAACTGCTGTGCTTTCTTTGCAACCTCTGAGGTAGTGGTGGTGGCTCTGGTGCTCCCTGGATGGGGGTTCCCTTCCTACCATCCAGTCTGGCCTGGGGTAAGGTTTTCTTACTGCTGTCCAGTGTGGCCTGAAGACGGTCAACTTCCTCCCTCAGGGCAGAGAGTTGTCTGCAAATAGGGCAGCATCTCAGCCTCCAGAAAGACTCCCGGAAGACTGCTGCCCCACAGCCATTACATTGCACTACTTCCCACATGACTATGTACTTTTTTTGTGTGTGTGTGTGTGTGTGTTGTGTGAGTGATTGGTTTGTTATATAAAATATATATATATATTATACAATGTGTATGCGTATATTTTCAGTGCTGTGTGCTAGAGAGGATATGACATTGATATGCACCTTGCACTCTTGAGGAAATGATGTCAGAACCCCAGGTATAAAGGAACTATTTCAGGGGGGTGAGGTGTGGGAAAAGGTTGGACCTAAACTGTGCCCTCACAAAACAATCAGCTAAGAGCTCTGACCCACCACTGCGATGAGTGCCTTCCTGTCTGCAAGATACTATACACAACAATTTGACAGAGAAAATCCCCTGCTACTCAAACAGAGAAAAATCCAGACATTCAAGTCAGACACAGGTAAACCTCCCCAGCCCCAAAACAGCCTGGTGGTTTGTGCTCTGAAAGCAGTCAGTCCCAAAATAAGTGAGCTGTGCTTTGAACTCTTCCTGCACTGAAAATCTTAAGAATTGTAACAAGACTGTCTTTTCCTGATAATTGTAAATACCTTATTTCACCTTTCAGTTAGAAGCAGCAACTCTACAATAGAATAGTCTTTGGAGGCTTGAAGTAAAACTGAATAGTGCCTAAAGAGTGTTCTTGTTAGTACCAATACGAGTCCTAACAGTAGTTAAACTTGTGCCATGCAATATAATCTTCCATGGTATGATAGTGAATATAAAAAAAAAATGTAAACTATGTCAAACAGGCTTGGTAGAGATGTTAAATCTTTATAAGTCATACAATATAGCACAGTATATTTATCTTTAAAAAGGGAATATGCAAAATTACTTAAAGTAAAGAAAGCTAGCCACCAGGAAGTGCTATGGGGATTACTTGAGGTTGCAGCCCAACAGAAAGACACAAAAACTTTCTGGAGTGTTATTGCTACTGGTGCAAATAGTCAAATACTGATTATAGAAGCAATACTTTATTGCGGGAAGGTGGTTTGATTATCTCGTTGTATAGAAGCCAAAATTACATATATTCTCACAAATATTGTACTAAAACTGGTAACAACCATTGTATGGGACAGTATGTCTCCCATGAAAATATGTTGACACATTAAACAACAAAAGAACAATAAGATCCCGGGGGGAGAGCCTTCCTGCAGAACTCTATACAATAAATACTGATTGATGGGATTCTATTCTTGCACACCTGTTTGAAAAAATTAACAGTACACTAAAAATACTGGAACATTGGTTTAATGAGTAATAGTCCTGATACATAAAAAAGAATAATATTTGAACCCTGAAAATTAGAGCCCAATCATCTTATTGTGTATCTCTGCCCAGATAGATGGTAGATATGTTGTAAACAGGATAGCAAAACTGGGCTGGGGAGGCAGTGCGTCGCAGTGGTTTAAGGCTCTGAGCTGCAAATCTGGTGACATCCAGCAGACCAGACATGAGTTTGAAATGACCCTGAGCAAGTCACTTACCTTCCCTGTGCTCCCAGGTCACACCTGTAAAAAAGCTTTCAGCTTAGTGTGCTACTTCTGGTTAAACAAATAAAAAAACAAAACAAAAAAAAATATCATTTCAGAAAAAAGAAGTGATTTCTGTGAGGGGAAGACACTATGGACAACAAATTTGCTGAAGATAACTTGAAAAGGAATTATGTGTTGGATAACAGGGGTCGTTTATATTATATGTTTCTAGACATAGAGTGCTTTTGACCACATTGATAGGGGATTAATGTTAAAAACACTGTATGATAAGGGTATGGATGGTAAACTAATACTGTAATTGATGCACTTAGCTGTAATACAACAGTACACATTAGATTGTCTAGGGATGGTAAACAAACAGATAAAATAAATAAGAATAAGGGAGTTAAACATGGGTGTGTCCAAGTACCTGTTTTATTCAACATTTACATAAACAAACATGCAGAATTTAGACTTAATCGAGACAGATGCTCCTGAAATTAATAACGTAAAGATCAACATTCTACTGTATACCAATGATACAGTAATAACAACAAGGACTCCAAACAGCCAGCAAAAAGCAATAGCTAATGCTGTTGACACTCTTGAGACCTTAAAATTAAAAGTGAATGTTAATAAAACAAAGCTTTTAATGTGTAATAGATATAACAGATGTACATTTGAATGGAAAATACAAGATCAGAATCTAGAAATAGTAAATCATTTTGTCTGTTTAGTGGTAAATCATCCCCAGTGCCCCTGACTGGAATACACACAGTGAGAAAACAAAACCTAAAGCTAGACAAACAGAACTTGCTACAAACAGATTTAGGAAATAATTTGCACACCATTCATTAAAATGCCTGTTAAATGTGCATGAGGCAAAGGTCAGATTATCTGTTCTCTATTGTGCAGACACCTGAGGAATGGAAGGTTGTTAGAATAGAAAATCTCAACATAAAAAATGAGAACAGTGAAATTTAAACCAGGTTTTCAGTGATGAATAAAATCTCGGTTAAATTTGGTCTCAATACACTACAATCTTTGAGGACAGACGTGATAAAAACTTGATTTTGTTTTTTTGTCCTGACAGTCTCCCCCTGCTAGGGGTTCTGGTCCCCCACTCTGCTCGCTGCCCCTCCATCCCCAGGCTTGCCCCCTGGGTAGAGCCACTGGGCGGGCACCCCCTCCCAGGAAATATGGTTCTCAGAGCTCTGGCTTGCCCCTCAGGGTGGGTTCACAGGAGCAGGAGTCCCCCGGCAGACATTTATCTGTAGTGGCAGTAGCGGCAGAAGCAGGGGCCATCATTACCAGCTAGTATTATTTTTTGGTAAGTTTTTCTCTGGGGTTGGGGATGTGCAATTATGCCAGAGTTTGCCCCACTTCCATCGTGTGCCACCAGCCGTGTCGGTACTCCAGACTCCACCAGAGGTCCACATTGCACCGGAAACTCTTCCCCCCTCCCCAGAGAAGGAGAGCAGTCCCCCAAGACACTCAATCCCTTTCCCCTTAGCCGGCCCTCTGACTCCAGAGTCCGTCTCCAAACCGGGGATGTTGGCATCACAGATGGATGCCTTGCTGCTGTGCCAGTGGCATGGCCTGATTAAAACTTGATTTATATTGTTCATTGGGATATACAAAGGTTAAAAGATATTGACATTCAAACACATTTTGCAAAACCTAGGGCAATTAATACGTTCTGTTTGTACAGATTAAGTTAGTACCTGTTCCAGAAAGTTACTGGTTGTCTTGGGAATTGAATGCACATATGAAAATATTAGCACAGAATAGAGTTGGCTTTTTTTTTTCTGTAAAGCAATATTTTTTTCTGGGATAGAAATGATTGCATGAACCCAGTTTCTTGCTTATGTGACCCAACCAAAAAACAACAAAAAAAAAACAAACACACAATGACCTATAATAATGGACTGTCACTTGCTTAATACATTCAGAGGGATATGACAATATCTATTATGTGGTGAAATGGTGCCCAATGAGTTGAAAAACAGAATATGTGTATTACTGAATGATGTTAATGCTGCAAATATGTTCTCCCTGGTAAAATCTGTAGTAGCCTCCAAATATGTTTAGGAAAGAAAAGTGAATTTTGTAGTGCGGGTAACAGTTTAATAGGTTTTCTTCTTATTCCTTTTTAGGAAAGGAAATGTATGGAAATGCATTTATTTTTGTTGTTTTGTAAGGTGTAGTTCATGTGTTTGTAATAGTCATTTGGACTAAAAACATATTTTAATGAATAAATATGAAACTGAAAAGGTCTTAAAGAGGCAAGGCATGGCATAAAGAAACTGGAATATGATAACGTAATACTTGTGAAATGGGCTTCATCACAGGAGGACAGCCAGGACTGTAAACAGCTGAGCACTGAAGAACAGCAGTGGTGTGGTGTGGTAAGACATGGCTGACTTGTATTGGAATTATTCAAATCATTGCTTCCTGGGCTCCCAAAGCCTGTTAGAGGCTGCTTAATGGAAGCAACATTTTATACAACCCATTAGAGAATGCTGTTTGCACAAATGTTCCTTATTATTCTCCATACCCTATGCTGTGGGAATGAGACTCCCTAAAAGTATGGCTGCCTTTTCAACAGAAATACCATCCTCACTCAGTACTTGTTCAATCTTTGTACAGTCTTTACTAAGTCAATCTGTTTCTCTGCTGCTCCTTTCTTCTTTTGCAGACTTGTTTCTCTTCTGGTCTTTTTTTTACCTTATTTTGTGTGGTAAATAGCTCTGGGTCCTGAAAAGGAAGCATTTTCTCCAATTCTATTTGCTTCTTTGCTTGGGAGTGGGTTACTACTGCTGAAAAAATCTGTTCCATCTTTCCCCCATATCCAATTGCTGGAACTCTGGGAAATTATGTCCTAACACCACTGGGGCAGGAATGTTCTCCACCACTCCCAACTTCATATTATGTTTACTTGTACAAGTATTTGGGTGGTGGGGTAGTACTTGATATCACCATGAGCACAAGTTACACCTGTACCAGGCCCTCATTTCCACTAGTCAGGGAACAAGTCAGCTTGAATCAAAGTATGTCATCTCCCTGAGTCAATTAACCCTTGCATTGCTTTCTCCCCTATGGTCACTTTGATAATCTATTGACCTCAGTTTGCCAAGGCTAGTTTAGGTTGTTTAAACCGTTCCTTAGGGCATCTCCGTGCAATGTGGCCCACCCTTACAGTTATGGCAAATTATTTCCAAAAGTGGAGTTTTTTTTCTCCACTACCAGGTCTGGGTTCTGTTTTTGGATTACTCTTGTTCTCCTGGAAAGGTCTTACCAGTCCTTCATTCTTGGGGGGGGGGGTTCTCTGCGAGGAATGCTGGGTTAGATGAGCTGCTTGAAAATCTTCTGCCATAGTGACCACTCTTTCTGTTGTCTCAGGGAGATGCTCTCTTACCCAGATTGGGAGGTCCCCAGGAAGGATCTTTATGAACTGCTACAAGATGAAAATGTCCAATATCTGCTGGATGGTCCTTCCTTCTGGTTGCACCCACTAATAAGAAAGGTCCCACAGATAACTATAGATCTCTCGTGGTGATGTGGATATCTGGTATATCACAGCATGAAATCTCTCTCTCTGTAGATTTCCTTGTTGATGTTATACCTTTGCAGAGTGGCTTCTTTCACTTGGCTGTAGTACTCTGCATGTTTAGCATCCATACTGCTGTAAGCAGGAGGGCCGGGTCCAGTCAGACATGGCACTAACTGGACAGCACACTGCTCTAGCAGCCACTGACTAACTCTAGTCACCCTTTGAAAAGTGGTGAGATAGACCTCTGTCTCATCATTAGGTCCAAGGTTCATCAATTTAATGTCTTCCATGCCAGTTGTACCGCCAGCCCTTTCCTGGTCAGTGGCATCTTGGCTGGCATTTTGTCCTTGGCTTTGTAGTGCTTGGAGGGTCTCTATCAACTGAACAACTTGTCACTCTCATTGGCATTTATTTTCAGTCTGTTCAACTGCCAACCATAACAGTAACTCTAGAATTCCGTCAGGGTACTCATCTGACATTTCTGCCCTGGTTCCATCCACACCTGCAGCCTGCAAAAATAGGATCCTTTAAGTCTTTGGTTTTACAACTGGCTCATCCTCATCCTTGGAAGTAACTCTTTGTTTGTCTACCATATGCCTTGTTTGAATGTTTGAGTCCTGGCTTCCTCTTCCAGCACCATTTCCATGGTACATCTGTGTCACTTCCTTCTGGGTTCTGGCACTATCACTAGCACCCCACTTAGATAGTCTATCCAAGGTATCCCACCCCTAACACCATATGTAGGATACTTCTGTTATTGTAGAGACTGAAGCAACACAAAGTGGTCAGGTGCAAGGCACAAATATTGTCATTTACTTCAAAACAACAACAACAAAAAATACAGGCAAACAAAATGAGTCCAGAATATATCTTGGTTTGGTGAAACCAGCTGACCAGTTCACTTCAGGCTAGAAGTATTTTACCGTTCCCTTTTTAATTTTTCCTTCTTTTTTTTATTTCTTTATGCTCCCATCTGGCCCCCTTCAGTCTGGTCCCCCAGTCCTGTCACCCTGGCATCCACTGGACTCACCTCTCACCCTAACAAGGTGCCAGCTAGCCAGATGCGGAGCCTGCAAGGGGCTGCCTTCATCCAGCCAGCTGATGTTTTTTCTCCTCTGTTTGGTGCCCTTCCCTTGAGCACAGTGGCATGCAATGAAACCAATGGCCAAGCCGTGCATGCTTCTGTACACGGCACACCGGGCATCTGCCCCACAACTGCCCCCATTTGTGAGCCCACTGTGCCAGCCTCCAGCCACTGTTAGGGGTCGGCAGGCAGTGGACTCCATCCCCACCCCTCCTCAGGAGAGAAGAGCTGTCCTTCGGATGCTCAATCCTCTCCCTCTCCAGCCAACCCCTGACAGCCCACTTGCACCATGAACATGGGTCACCGGCATGGCAGGAGGTAAGGTACAGATGCCTCAGCCTTCCACACCATTGGGCCAGCTGCTGTTCCCTTTTTAAATTAAAATAAGAGCATATCTCTGGTATACCATCCATGAGTGCCTCTTCTCACACCCACAGGCTACCAGAGGTCACATTGGTCTTGCAGTTTATGACTGAGCACAAGTTACCATTTGCCCATAAAGTCAGGGTTTATATAGCTCTCCCCCTAGTCAGTAGATCCACCCACTTACAGTAATTAAGCAGTTCTTAACAACTACAAAGGCAATAACCAAGTGAAAAACAAAATGTTACATACATAGATACACACAGATGCCAGCACTTCAAATGGGCACCCTATAGACAAGTGCAAAAACACATTTCAGCTCGGATGTGAAAAATGACAGCTGTACTGTTCATAAGGAGGTGTTGAAAAATGCCAATGTTGAAAATCTGGAGTGGAAATATTAAAAATTCACAAAGTTATGAGCGTGCGTGGAAACTGCGTAATGCACGCTTGTAAATATTTTTGATTTTTCCATCAAATTTGCAACATAGGTTTTTTGAGAGCCCACCTCATGAACAGTGGCACTGTCATTTCATTAATCAGTCTCAAAAGGTGATTCCATGCAGTGACCACAAAATCATCTTTTGGGACTGAGTAATGCCATAAGAGTAACTGATTTCATGAGGAGGGGTCCCAATAACCCCGTGTTGAAATGTTGGTGCCAAAATTCCCAAAAATGCCTGAGATATGCACCAACATTGAAGACAAACCTATTTATGCCATTATACAGCTTACCAGCATTTCTTCAGTTCGCAGTCGGCTTTGAAGAGTGCAGACATGTTTCCGGTCCAACAAAGATCGCTGTGCCGGGCTCCGGAGGTAAGTATGGAGTGGGGGTGTGTGGGGAGGTACAGTACACATAGGGTGGCTGTGGGTTGGGGGGGGGGCACCGGAACACTTCAAGGGACTGTTTCCTCATTTTACAGGAAAAAGGACAATGGGACAGTTTTCTTTTTTGCAGGTGCTTGGTACACTGGGGTGGCTCCTGTACCACCTGCATTTGTGAGGGGACTAAGCTGATGGGGACTGGCCCCTGTCAGCACAGAAACATGGAAGGTGCATGATGCTGAGGGGGATTGGGCACCCCTCGGCACACAGTTGAAATGAGAGGGGGGCATTATGATGATGGGGAGTGGGCTCCCCCATTGGCAATCAACTGGGTTGGGGCATGCCGACAGGGGGAGTGGGCACCCCTGAAGAGAGCATTGTGTGTGGTGGCAGTCAGTGCTGCCATGTTTACTGAAATACTTCACCAGTAAAGGCACATCGAGAGGTGTGTTATTGTGCTGCTGCATGATGAGCTTGCCTCTCATTGCAGCAGTACTTTTGTTAGAGGTGGTGACCACCTCATATGTTGCTGGTGTCAGCACCTGCATGCTGGCTTATTGGGGAGGAGGGAGGATGCACCTACTGATGTGTGCCCTGCATTCATCCACAGTGACCGCACCCCCAAATATGCTACTACTGCAAGATGTTGGCTAGCGTGCAAGCGCAAGCTGACATAAAAAGGAACCCAGCAACTCCCTATCTGGGGTACACCTAAGTATCAACCAATCCTCACTACTGGGTAGGTTACCTCTAATTGATGACACTGCAGTGTAATATATGCTCTAAGACTGTGGTTTTGCATTGGTGTTATACTGTACCAGCTGAAACAAATTAGAATCCCTGACTTACTGCTGCGCAAGATGTTTTGCCCATAGTCCTACCTGAGTGTCCAAACATTGCATTTATGTGTGCTGCTGCTGTTTGCAACTATTTAACAGTACTTACAGTAACTGTTGCTCAAGATGTCATTCTGCCTTTTAGTCAGGGTTGTATACAGCTAAAACTTATAGCCATTGTTTCAGCCTATATTGCCAGTGCCAATCAGTTTTGCTTACTTGTCTTACTTGCCTAGTCAAACCTCTCCTTAGCTTATCTTTCTGCTTTGTTAATCTACCTACATTCCCTTTCACCGTGATCAACACTCCCCCCCCCCATCTTACTATTCTGTTCCTACTATCCCTGACCCCCCCTCACACGGGCCTGCTCACCCATCTCCCTTCACTATTCTCACCTCTCCACCACCTCCCCATTCACATCTTTCTCCCCACTCCTCCCTATCTTCCAACCTCCTCTCCTGCCTCCCCTTTCCTTTACCCCTCCCACAATTCACTCTAGGAGTCACTGTACTCCTTCCCTTAATCTAGAATTTCTCCATGGAGCCCGCATCTCCTCTCCTCTCTCATACATCTCCATCCTCCCCCACTCTAATAGCTTCTTCTAGATGGCAATGTTAAACCCAACTCTGATCCCATCTCTCCTTCCTCTCTCCTTACCCTACATAAAAGCCTCCATTTCTTCAACATGAATGCAAGGAGTTGCCTCACCAAATTCAGTTCCCTCAAAGTTTGGGTCTCCCAGTACTCTCCTGACCTCTTGTGCATCACTGAAACCTGGCTGTCTTCCAGGGTTCCTGACTCCATCTTAGCACTCCCTGACTTCCACCTCTACCATTAGGACCAAGGCAAGCATGGAGGCAGTGTCACTCTCTTTTTCTGACAAATCCTTTCATGCTCCAGCTCCCTCAGTGAGACTCTTACCTCCTTTCATGAACTCTTCCTAGCAAATTATCTCTCCCCTTCCCTTATCCTCCCTCCCTATTTTGGTTGGTATTGTCTATGACTCTCCTAAGACCTCTCCTTCTTCCCTTGTAGACTCCCTCTCATCTCTGATGCTTCCTCTGGTGAACTTATCCTCCTGGGGGACTTCAACTTAAATTTGATCTCCCCTGCCTCCAAGTCCACTCTACACAACATTAAGTCCCTGAACCTTACACAACTCATCACTGAGCCCCTGACTCAATCCACACTCCCATAACCACTGCCTCCTGAACTGGGTGCTCGCCTCCCTTCCTCCTTACCGCATCATTGATGCAAGCATTCTCCCAGATGTCTTCAGCGACCACTGCCTAACATACTATGTTAGGAAAGTGCATCCCTCTCAGTTCTCCCCAAATACCTTTGGCATTGGCCCCTCAGATCCCTAGACACAGATGCCATTCTAAATAACCTCAGTGCCTCAGATTGATCTCCTATCTACTTGGCCACAGACAGTGACCTAGCTCTTTCCCTATATACTGCCTTTCTCAACAAAGCCTGGAATACCCATGCCCCTTTAAAAAAAACAGGATAAATGCTCCCACCACCCCTGGATTACAGCTGGCCTTATTGAGTTGTGCAAGTTGTGGGACCTTGCATTGTCTCACGTCAAGTCCTCCCAATCGTTGTCTGACCTCCAGCATTACAGATCTCTCAGGAACACCTGTACAAAGATTGTTCTGTCTGCCAAGGCCCATTATTTCAGGGAAAACCTCCAATCCAATCTAAACTTTCCTTTAAAATTTTGGAAGCTAATTCACTCTCTAGATGATCCACCAACCCAGTCCACCCCTCCGTGTCCTCCTGGTGGATGCCTCACTGATCTCTGACCAATCTCTGTTGCTGCTCTCTTTAACAAATTTTTCACAACCTATGCTCTACCCTGCCATTCATCCCCAGATTCCACTGTCTCATCCCCATCCCATTCATCAAAAGGCTTCTCTTCCCTCCTTTCTCCCCCCAAGAAGTTCTCCTTATCCTCTTTTCACTTAACCCTTCCAAGTCTAGCCCTGACGGTTTGGACTCCAAACCCTTCAGATAACTGCAGCAGCCATTGCTGTTTGTCTCTCTCACCTCTTGAACCTCTCCTTGTCTCTCAGAGCTGTCCCTAAGGCAGAAAAGTTGCCAAGGTTATTCCCTTGCACAGAGAGAGCGACCCTACTCCCCAGAAAACTACTGACTGATTTCACTCCTCCCCTCTTTTGGTGAAATTCAAGAATCCATTATCTACTCTAGGCTTGCTGACTTACTTTATTCGTCAGACTTTCTCTCACTGTTCTGGTCTGGTTTTAGGAAGAACCACTCCACTGTCTCATCTTTGCTGTGTGTCACCAATTCTATCCTCACTAGGATGGATCAGGGACACATCACTGCAGCCATCTACACTGACCTAGGAAAGGTTTTTGTTTTGGTGTCCCACCCTTTCCTGCTGGACAAGCTGTACTTTGCTGGTCTTTCATCATCCACTGTGGGATGGTTCCATTCATACTTTACCGGCAATCAGGAAGCAGTTCAAGTGTGTGGTGTTCTGTCTCCCTCCCATCCAAGCAGGGATCCCACAAGGCTCCACCTTGGGTGTGGTCCTATTCTCAATCTTCCTAAATGACCTACTTTCTGCCTGTGTCTCTTCTCACATCCACATGTACATGGATGACAAAGTCATATATACCTCTGGCCCATCTACCCAGCTGTTCAGATCCCACTCCAGCATAACTTCTATAATGTGCTGTGCTGCTTCCAAGCCAACCAGCTCAGGGTAAACACCAAGAAGACATTGACCATGAATTTCAGCTCCAGCCATAACTGGCAAACCTATTGCCTTCACCTGTCTTCTACACCTTGGATGGTACTCTCCTTGAGTGAGTCCCCACCTCCAAGCACCTGGGGGGTTGGCTTCATAGCAGGCTTGACCTTTCTGTCCATATTGTTGCCATCCATTCCAAGCTTCACCACAAACTTAGTACTTTGCACTGTAAAAAGGACTGCCTCCCCCTCCAGGTCCACGGGAGCTGGTAACTAAAATGATCCTCTCGGTCTTTGACTATGTGAATGTGGTATCACTTCCTCCTCTTCACTCACCAGACTGGACACCCTTTGCAATACCATCTGTCATTTCACCTCCAGCTCTCCTCTCTGCACTTTTCACTGCTTTATCTATTTCTCCCTGTGCATCCTTCCCCCACATTTATGTCACCAGGCCCACTGCACCTCTGTCATCACTAAATACTGGTTTAACCCTCTTCCATCCTACCTCTCCTCACTCCTCTCCCCTGTTTTCCCCTCTTCTTAATCCCAGTGCTCCTGGGATTTCCACACCTTCATAATTCCCCATCCTCCCTCAGGTTCTGGGCAAGCTGCCTTCTTCTGCCATCTTCCCTCCCTCTGGAACCATCTCCCCTCTTCCCTTTGGCTCTGTCCCTCTCTCCAGGCCTTTGGACATCAGCTAAAACTTGATTCTGACTCACATAGTACTTGCCTCACCCTGACCCTCTGTCTCTCTCCTTTCAGCCCTCCTGTTCCCTTCATGCCCTACTTCTTCCCTATTTGGGTCACCTGCATCCATGGCCTTGTTTCTATCTCCATAGTGCAATTAACCTACTGCTGTCAAGTAAGGTCTTATGTTCTTCTTTTTTCC
Source organism: Neoceratodus forsteri (assembly GCA_016271365.2). NCBI lineage: Eukaryota > Metazoa > Chordata > Ceratodontiformes > Ceratodontidae > Neoceratodus > Neoceratodus forsteri. Next base: position 812,197,185 of record CM028129.1, on the reverse strand, counting down.
CCCCAAGACTGATCACATCCGTGCTAGATCAAGTGGGCCATCCCACATATTGTAATTTGGTTTTATCTGCCATTTTATTATTTTCTCTGCACTCTGATGTTTGGAATGTTCTTCTGGTCTGTACTCCCTCTCCCCCAACCCCAGTTTGCACCTATAAATGAGCCTTGGCTCAGTGTGCCTTTCCTGGTTACCAAATTTTAACTAAATAAATAAATAAATATCAACTGTAGCTAGGTTAGGACTACACAGGCAGTGCTATGGACATAGCATTGAGAGACAGTAAGCTTCTGATAGGTAACTTCTTTATCCAAACTATCAACATGGGATAGGGGTACTGTACAAGGTAATAATCTAGAAAGGACAACCAGACAGAAAATCATGACAGGAATTAACAAATCTGGTTCTAGTCAAAAGGCACTAGGCAGTTAAGTAAATACAAGTTGTTATCAGTGGTCTAGGGTCATCATAGTTTCAGTAGGGAGATTAGCTACAGTGGGGGGGGGGCTAATCAGTTGTGGCATCTGTGGGTGCTGTTTTCCAGGGTTATGCTCTTGAGGAGAGGGCACTGTCACATCTGCAGGACCATTGTGGATCCCCATGTTCAGCTAGTAGCAGCAAGAGAAGATATATCTCAGCTATGTCACTGGCTTAGTTGGAGCCCATGCCCCACACTCCCACTTCCCCAGAGGCACACTGTTCAGGGTGGTGGGGAGCAGGAGGGGGAAGGAAGGCAGTGATAGCCATAAGCCATTCAGATGGCAAATCGCTTTGCAAACCTGGAGGAAACTCATTTACCTGACTCAGCTGAGGGGGATTCCAATTCAGTTGGAAGTAATGGGCAAGATGGCTTGGTGGCATCCTGGGGAACAAGCAGGAGGAAGTCAGCCAGGGGAGTCTTAGTGGTTGGAGACTCAATTATCATGGGGGTGGAGAAGGTGGGGGGAAGAGTTTGGATGGGAAGGGATGGTCAGATGCCTTCTTGGTATGTCAGCCATCTGGGATATAGACAGGATACGGAGGATGAGAGGTGGGGGAGCTGGGAGTGCTGGTAATCTTGGGTGCCAACTATTTTGTGAATCATCCTTTAGAGATTGTGAAGCTGAACTTCAGACTGGGGACAGACAGAAGGCACACTCAGTCTCAATGGCCTTTTCTAAAGTCCACCCTACATACAGTAAGAAGGGGCGAATAAGGAGGGATGAGATTGAGGAGTTTAATGAGTGGTTAAAAGGATGGTGTCAAGAGATGGATACCACTTTGTGGGGGGACTAGGGGGACCTCTGGGACAAGAAACTCTTCAAGGGTGACAGCCTTCACCTGATGAGAGGGGGCCAGTGTGCTGGGGCAGTTGTTTGATATCTTCATTGGACAGTTAAACTGACTGCAGGGGAGACTGAGACTAGGACTGTCATGGTAATAGGGGAAAGGAAAGGAATCTAGTATGTACTATCTCTAATCAGGGGGCTTTTAGCAGCACAGTTAGAATAAATAAAGTTGAGGTTCAAACTGAGCTGGGGAAGGGACCAGAGAGGGATCTGCTCTCAAAGCCTGCAGTCAACATGAAAAACAAGAAGTTACGGAGACTAGGGAAGAATAAGGGAGAAGGACAACTAAAATGAAAGTCAGATTAGGAGTTAGATGGAAGGGGGTCTGTCTTAATGCCAGGAGTCTGGGTAATAAATTCAGTGAGCTCCAGGCAATGATGGAAGACATGGAGATGGACCTCATAATCATCACAGAAACTTGGGCCTCAGAAAATAATAACTGGAACCTGACAGTCCCTGGTTACACAATGTTTAGGAGGGATAGAAGACAATGTAAGGGAGGAGGTAACCCTATATATCAGAAAAGGCACTGAGGCTTTGGAAAATATATAGATTAGGGGAAGTAATGGGGAGAGAGATTCACTGTGGGTGGAGCTCAAGGTGGCCTCAGACAAGAAATTACAGTTGGGGGTGATCTATAGATCACCAGGACAAGTGAAAGAGAGGGATAGAGAGCTTAGGGAAGAGCTAGGAAGGGGAGTGGCACACCGGGAGTTAGGGGTGATGGGTGATCTGAACCTGCTGGATATTGATTAGAATGTTCCATTTGTAAAACATTCCCTCAGGGAGCACTGGGTCAATTTCTGGAGCCACTAGTGTTCACTCTTGACACTTGTATCATCTCCAGAACAAGGCTCGACAGACTGGACCACAAACAATTCAGATTTGGACAAAGTTAAAACATTTATCTAAATAAAATTACAGCAGACATCATCATGTCAGCCCTCACCAATGTTTCACACATGTACATGTTTTGTCAAGGTGTTAATACATAAGTCACTATCTCCAATTTAAGTACCCATTTCAAATCTGACCATTCAGTTGCATTGGTTCATTGTAATAGTGACATGCCAGCATTTCACTCATTCTCTCAATTGACTCACTCACTTCTTAAGAAGGAAGACATTTGAAGCAGGGGGGGATAACAAAGACAGGTATACATAATAAATAATTCAGTATAATAAACCCACAAGTTTCGCAAACATTATCACGTACTTTAAATGAAATACATATAATCAAAAGTACAGCAATCAACTGTATCAGTATATAAAGAACTATTGTGATTTTTGGAAAAGATATTCAAATGATCAATAAATATATAAACTATACATATTCCTAAATAATGCATATTCATACAGGTGTACATACAAACAGGGGAGAGAAGCATTCATTTAAACTTGCCCCCTTTCAGGCTCTGAGTTTAAACTGCCAAAAGGCTTCCCCTTCAAGTAATAAATCTGCATGCTAGGCAATGGCTCCCAGCACCGGTTGGATGGAGGGTGGCCAACGTGGTGTGTGGAGGGTTATGCTGCTTGCTGTCAATAGCGGCAGCACCAACAGGCAGGTAGAGGGACAGGGTGGTGTTGTCGGTGTGTGGGGTGGGTGGGTGTGGGTCACAGTCCACCAATGAGGGGCCAGGGCATGCGATTGGGGGTGGGGGGTGAATATTGCTGAGCAGTGAGGGATGGTGGGTATCCTGTTTGGTGCTATGATTGGAGATGGGAGGCATCAATAACCTGTTGCCAGTGACAGGGCTTTGCTGGGGGGTGTTCTCCATGATGCTGGGACCAGTGGTGGCTTATGTGTAGGGGGACTGCCTACTACATGATGCAGGGACAGGGCAGCCATTTGCATTTGTGTGCCTCGGGTGCCAGCCAAGGGGAGGGAACCCATGACTATGGGAACTAACAGTGCAGTGAATGGGTGCCTGTGTGTCTGTATTCTAGCGAATCCACCCTTTCCACACTCTGCCCAGGTCCCGCAGGCAGTGATCCACTAAGGATCCAGGCTGGGCATCCGATGGGATGCCAGCCTGGGTCCAACTCTGCCCCCAGATGATCTGCACAGTCCTGCACACTGTGGGGGTGAGGCCATGGACAGGTGCCCTGTGGGTTCATGTGGTAGTGCATACCATGCACCCTGTGCCTGTCCAGACTTGAGGATCTACACAGGTAGGGTATGCACCTTTGGCATGTACTTTCAGCTAGTTACTGCACAGCACCCAAGAACTGTGAAAACCACCCGAAGAGGAGTCTCATCCTACTGAATACATTTGTCTGTTGGTGCAGCTAGTTAAGGAAGCCATCAAGCAGGCTGCTATTCTTTATGTGGTACTCAGCAACTCAGAGGTTGTAGGAGGTGTACAGGTAAGGGAACCACTAGGGTCCAGTAACCATAACTCTAGCTTGAGCTGGCCCTTGGAATGGAGAACCCCAATCGAGGGCTGAGGTGCCTGATTTCAGAAGGGTGGACATCAACAGAATGAGGAAGTTGGTCAGGGACAAGTTAGGAAGGGTAGACAGCTTTGGAGGTGTGGAAGAGAGAGGATGCAGTTAAGGGGCCATTATCAAGGCACCTACGTTATGCATGAGAATGGTAACCAAAAGAAATAGGTACAAGGCACCAATATGATTCTCAGGAAAGGACAAAAAAGGCCTTCATAAGGCACTATGAAATGCAGTGGGAGGAAGAATGGGAGAATACCAACTAATAACTAAGGAAGTAATGAGGATGGTTAGGGAGGCAAAAGCAGACACTGAGGTGCATATTGTTGAAGGGGCCCAGGGCAGGTAAAAATAGTTCTTCAGGTATGTTAGGGAAAAAAGAAAGAAAGGAGGGGGAATTCTTTGGCTTTCTGAGGGAGGTAGGGTGGTAGAGGAAAACATGCAAAAAGCAGCTATTCTTAATTATTACTTCTGTTCTGTTTTCTCAAGGGAAAATAGCATACCCCTGCCAGAGTGGTGTAAAGATGTTCATAAAGGAGGTCCTGGAGATGAGGCAGACAGTATTTACCAGCAAAATGGTCCACAAAGGGTTAGCAGTCCTAAAGACAGATAAGGGCCTGGGGCCTGATTGGATTCATTCAAGGGTACTCAAGGAGCTGGCAGCAGAACTGGGTTAACTCCTATTAAAGCTATTCAACAGCTCACTACAGATGGGGTTAGTTCCAAAAGACTGTAGGATAGCAGACATATTTCCATTCCATTAGGCGGCACAAGAAGGAAGTGGGGAATTACAGACCTATCAGTTGTATCTCTGTTGTAGGTAAACTGATGGAGTCACTGATCAAAGAAGATCTCATGGACTACCTGAAGAGCAACAGACTCCAAGATAGTAAACAGCATGGGTTCATGGCAGACCAACCTGATAGTTTTCTTTGAACGGGTGATGAGAATATTGTACTGTATAGGAGCCATGCCATGGATTTACTCAACTTGGCTTCAGCAAGGCTTTCAACTCAATGCCTCACAGAAGACTGCTGAAGAAGATGAAGGTTGTGGGTGCAGCAAGGGACATAGTGTCATGGGTATGAAACTGGTTGAAAGAGAAGTAGTAGAAAGTTGTGATTAATGGTGCCAATTCAGAAAAGGGTGAGGTCATGAGTGGAGTGTCACAGGGTCCATCCTGAGTCCTGTCCTCTTAAATATGTTCATCAAGTGACATTGGAGAAGAAATCTAGGGCATGCTGTGTCTCTTCCTTGAAGATATTAAGCTCTGTGGGAGGGTAGATAGTGACAAGGCAATAGAGGAGATGCAGAGTGACCTGAAAAGACTATAGAGGTGGTCTAAGGTTTAGCAGTTTGAATTCAATGCCAAAAAGTGCAAGGTGGTGCACCTAGGTAATAAGAACCCAAAGACAGAGTACTGGATAGGAGGAGAAGAACTGAACAATTGGCTGAGAGAAGGGACCTAGGATTCATCAGCAGTGACTTCCTTAAACAATCAAGCCAGTGTAACCAGGCATATAGTAAGGCAAACCAAACAGGATGCCGGGATGTATCGTAAGGGATATTGACAGCAGAAGAAAAGAGGTACTACCTTTTTATAGATAATTGGTGAGGTCACACTTACATAGAAACATAGAAGCTGACAGCAGATAAGGACTGCAAGGCCCATCCAGTCTGCCCATTTTTTCTACATTATGAATGTGCCATAGGCCTTTACTCTGTCAATGGCCTATTAATTCATACTCATCTGTATTGCTCCCTTATGCCTATCCCATGCCTGTTTGAAACCCTGCACTGTATTCATATTCACCACTTCCTGGGGGAGGCTGTTCCATGAATCTACCACCCTTTCTGTGAAAAAGAACTTCCTCACATTACCCCTTAATTGGCATCCCTCTGATTTAATGCCATGTCCTCTTGTTCTGCTATTTTTCTTATACTGAAACATGTTAGACTCTTTAACCTTGTTAATGCCCTTGAGATGTTTGAATGTTTCCGATCATGTCACCTCTCTCATTCCTTTGTTCTAGGGTATACATATTGAGCTCCGTTACTCTGTCCTCATATGTTTTTTGATGCAGTCCCTGCACCATTTTGGCTGGGCTTCTCTGGACTGCCTTCATTTTGTTAATATTCTTGTGCAGGTGCAGCATTCAGTACTGCATGCAGTACTCCAGATGGGGCCTAACCAGTGTCTTGTAAAGAGGGATTATTACCTCCCTCTTCTGACTTGTGATACCCCCTACTAATACACCCCGACATTCCTCTAGCCTTACGTACTGCTTTAGAGGTCTGCTTGGATGATTTCAGGTCATCTGCAATGATGATGCCCAAGTCTCCTTCTTCCCTTGTGATTGCCAGCAACTCCCATCCCAACCTATATGTAACTTCAGGTTTCTCTTCCCTATGTGCATGATCTTGTACTTCTTTGCGTTAAACTCCAGTTGTCACTCTTTCAATCATTTTGCCAGTTTTTCCAGATCTTTTCTCATTCTGCCCACCCCATCTGGATCATCTATTCTGTTGCAGATCTTGGTGTCATCTGCAAACAGGCAAACCTTACCCTCCAGTCCATCTGCAATGTCACTGACGAAGACGTTGAAGAGGACTGGCCCCAGGACTGATCGCTGAGGTACCCCACTTGTGACTTGCATCTCTTCTGAGTGAATACCGTTTACCACCACTCTCTGTTTTATTCCCACCAACCAGTTTGCCACCCAGTTAACCAACATCTGACCCACCACAAGCCAACCCTGCTTATTAATCAATTTTCTATGTGGAACAGTATCAAAAACTTTGCTGAAGTCAAGGTAGGTGACATCAAATGCACCCCCTTGATCCACCACTCTGCTTACCCAGTCAAAGAAATCTACGAGATTAGTTTGACAGGACCTTCCTTTTGTAAACCCATGCTGTCTTGGCCTGTGCTCCTATGGATTCCAGGTGCTGCACTATCCTTTCCTTAAGGAATGCCTCCATCATCTTGCCCACTACTGAGGTAAGACTGACTGGTCTGTAGTTCCCTGCCTCCTCCCTGCTGCCACTCTTGTGGAGCGGGGTCACATGAGCCCTTCTCCAGTCTTCTGGGACCTCTCCTGTGCTCAGAGACTCACTAAACAGTTCTGATAATGGCTCTGCTAGTTCCACCCTTAGCTCCTTTAGTACACTGGGATGTATGCCATCAGGTCCTATTGCCTTGTCCACCCTAAGCTTAGCGAGCTCTTGTAGGACCCTTTCTTTTGTGAAGGAACTTGAGCACACCTCCCTACCTCCCTCCTGTGTCCATGTTGCTGAGCTGTGGGCCCTACCCAACCTTCTCCTCAATAAATACTGAGCAGAAGTATCTATTTAGATAGATGCTTATCTTTGGCCCTCCTCCACATACTCCCCCTTATCCCCTTTGATCTTAGCAATACCCCCTCTGGATGTTCTCCTTTCACCAATGTATCTATTGAAAGTCTTGTCCCCTTCTTTTACTGTTCATGCTAGTGTTTCCTCAGTTTGGGCCTTTGCCTGTCTTACTGCCTTCCCTGCTTTCCTTAGGAAAGTTTGGTATGCCTCCACTTGGATTACTGTGTCCAGTTCTGGAGTCCTCACCTCAGAAACGACAAGGACAGGCTAGAGACAGTGCAATGAAGGGTAACCTGGATGATTCAGGGCCAGCAGGGTAGATCTTATGAGGATTGCCTCAAGGCAGTGACCATGTGCTTGCTGGATATCTGAAAAGAGAGGGGTGATATGATACAGCGTCAAGTTCCTGATAAGAATAAACAAAGTGAACTGTGAGGAACTAGCATAGAAACACAGAAACATAGAATTTGACAGCAGATAAGGACCGCTTGGCCCACCCAGTCTGCCTATTTCCCTACCTAATGGATAAGCTGCAGATCCTAGTTAACCAGCAGCCTACTTCTTCCTACCCCCACCCCCTAGAATTGCCTTATGACTGTCCCATGCATGCTTGAATTCCACCACTGTTTTTGACTCCACAACCTCCTCTGGAAGGCTGTTCCATGCATCCACAACCCTCTCTGTGAAAAAATACATCCTTAAATTACCTCTGAGCCGCCCCATCTTCAAATTATGCCCCTTGTTCTTGTACACCTCTTTTTGAAAGATGCTGCCCTCTTGAACTTTGTTGATTCCCTTGAGGTACTTGAAAGTTTCTATCATGTCCCCCCTCCTCCTTTCCTTGAGGCTATACATATTAAGCTCCTAAGTCTCTCTTCATATGTCTTCTGGTGCAGACCCTGCACCATTTTAGTGCCCTCCTCTGGACAGCTTCCATCCTGTCTATGTCTTTGCAGGAGATTGGGTCTCCAGAACTGCATGCAGTACTCCAAATGGGGTCTCACCAGCTGTCTTACAGAGGATAATAACTTCCAGTTTTCTACTGGTGATGCCTCCCTATGCATCCCAGTATCCACCCAGCCCTCCTTGCTCTCTCACATTGCTTGCCCACCTTTAGGTCATCTGATATGACTACCCCCAGTTCCCTTTCCATTTTTGTTGTTGTTAGTATCTCACCCCGCATTGTGTACTCTTCCCCTGGGTTTTTGTTTCCCAGGTGCATTACCTTGCACTTCTTAGCATTGAATCTAAGCTGCCATACAGTTGACCATTCCTCTAACATTGCCAAGTCTCTTCTCATCCTTTCCACCCACCGTGTGCATCAACTCTGTTGCAGATCTTTGTGTCATCTGCAAAGAGACATACTTTTCCTTCAAGTCCCTCTGCAATGTCGCTTATAAAGACATTGAAGTTGACTGGTCCTAATACTGAAACCTGAGGTACCCCACTAGTGACCCCCCCTTTCTTCAGAGTGCACTCCATTTACTATTACTCTCTGTGTCCTATTCTCCACCAATTCTTTACCCAGGCTGTCATCTTGGGACCCACTCTCAGGCTGGCTAACTTGTATATTAATCTTCTGTGTGGGACTGTGTCAAATGCCTTGCTAAAGTCTAGGTAGGCCATGTCCACAGCCCCTCCCTGATCTACTATTTTGGTCACCCAGTCAAAGAAATCTATCAGATTCATCTGGCATGACCTTCCCACTGTGAATCCATGCTGTCTTGGGTCCTGTGCCCCTCTGGCCTCTAGATACTCGACAATTCTTTCCTTCAGAAGTGATTCCATCATTTTCCCTATCACTGAGATTAAACTAACAGGTCTGTAGTTTCCTGCTTCTGCCCTGTTCCTACTTTTGTGAAGGGGAATCACATCTGCCCTACTCCAGTCCTCGGGTACCACCCCATCCTCCCATAATTTGTTAAAAAGGGTAGTCAGCGGTGTCACTAGTTCTACCCTTAGTTCTTTTAGAATTCTGGGATGAATCCCATCAGGCCCCATTGTTTTGTCCACCTTCAGTTTTAAGAGTTCTTTCAGAACCCTTTCTTCTGTAAATGGGCTTGTATCAACTTCTGTATCCAGAGTGTTTCTATTGTTTGTTTTAGGTACCTCCCTCTCTTCATTTGTAAATACTGAGCAAAAATATTTATTTAGTATCTCTGCCTTTTCACCGTCACCCTCTGCCCACCCTCCCTCTCCTTTATTAAGCCTCACTATCCTTTCCTTGGTCTTCCTTCACTCCCTGATGTACCTATAAAAGGTTTTATCCCCCTTCTTAACTGAGTTGGCTATCTTTTCCTCGGTTTGGGCCTTTGCTGTTCTGATTGTCTTCCCTGCTTCCTTTTGCTTTAACTGATACAATTCTCTGTCTCGTTTCTTCTGTGATTCTTTGTACTTCCTGAATGCTTTCTTTTTCTCTTGAACCTTCACTGCCACTTCCTTTGAGAACCATAGTGGTTTCTTACATCATTTTGTTTTGTTTATTTGCTTCACACAAAAGCTTGTTACCTCTGTGATGGCAGTTTTTATTATTCCCCATTGTTCTTCCACCCCTCCTTCCTGCCCATTTGCTAGTGCATTCCTTAGGCACTCACCCATTTTGGCAAAGTCAGGCCCCCTAAAGTCCAGTACTTTTGTCTTTGTATGGCTTGATTCTATTGCTGTGTTTATTGTGAACGATACTGCTTGATGGTCGCTAGTTCCCAGATGACTACCCACTTCTACATCTGTGATCCTCTCTCCATCTCCATTTGAGAGAACCAGGTCTAAGATTGCTCCCTCTTGAGTGGGTTCCAATATTAGTGGCCTAAGGCATGCCCCCTGTAGGGCATCTAGAATAACCCCACTCTTTGAAGTGGCTGCTGCAAATGCACTCCAGTTAGCATCTGGCATATTTAGATCACCCATCAGCAATATCTCCCCTTTTTCTGCCATTCTAAGTATACTTTCTATCATTTCCTTGTCCATTTCCTCCCCCTGAGAGGGGGGTCTGTATACAACCCCTGTGCAGATTGTGGTGCCATTGCCTGTCTCCAAATTGACCCACAGTGCTTCTTCTCCTCCCTGTTTACCCTTTTGTTCTGTTGCTTTGATTCCTTCCCTCATGTAAAGAGCTACTCCTCCTCCTCTTTTACTCTCCCTGTCCCTCCTGTAGATAGAGTATCCTGGTATGTTTACGTCCCAGTCATGGTTTTGTGTGTACCATGTTTCTGTGACTGCCATGATATCCAGATGTTCCTCCTCCATCAAGGCCATTAATTCAGGAAGCTTGTTACCCAGACTACGGGCATTGGTACTCATTGCTCTCCATTTTTTGATGGCTTTACCTTCTGTTGCAGCATCCTCCCACTGACCTTTCTACCTCGGTCTTTTTCTCATTTAGTATCCTGTTTTGTAGGGAAAGGCTGGGATTTTCCTGCTGCTTATCAGTGCCTCTCCCCTTGACTAGTTTAAAAGCTTGCCAATGAAGCATTTAAACCGATTGCTCAAAAGACTTGTTCCCTTCCTGGACAGATGCAGACTATCCTGCCAGTATAGGCTGGTGTCCCTCCAGGTGGAAACCCCAGTCCCCAATGAAGCTAAACCCCTGTGCTCCACACCATTTTTTCAACTATTCATTAAACTGCATGGTGCAAAGTACCCTCGCCTCACCCATGCCACTGACAGGCAGCACCTCTGAGAAGGATACTGTGTGCTACTTGTCTTAGGCCCCTCCCCAACTCTACAAAGTCCTCCTGCACTGCTCTAATCTCATGATGAGCCAAGTCATCTGTCCCTAGGTGGACAATGATGTCCAGCTCAGACTCCCGTGCAGCTCGTTCTGGTGATCCTGAGGATGCGCTTCCTGTCCATCTAAGCCATGGCACCAGGCAGGCACTTTACTTCAGTTTTCCCTACTCCCCCCAGTTCTATCCCCTAATAATTGAGTCCACCACCAGGAGCTGCTTCCTTTCCCTGTGGTGTCCTCTGCTTCCTTCCTGTGGGCCTCCCTTGTGACAGTTGTCCTCAGCCTCCTTAGTCTCCTCTGTGGGTGCATCCATAGGGGAACTATGCTCCCCCAGAATGGTGTATGGATTGTGGAGTGGAACAACTGACTGGGTGTGCCTCTGTTCCACCATCCTCACCCTTCCTGAGCCCACTGTGGTCCAACTGCTGTGCTTTCTTCACAACCTCTGAGGTAGTGGTGGTGGCTCTGGTGCTCCCTGGATGGGGGAGGTTCCCGTCCTACTGTCCAGTGTGGCCTGGGGAAAGGTTCCCTTACTACTGTCCATTGTGGCCTGAAGACGGGCAACTTCCTCCCTCAGGGCAGAGAGTTGTCGGCAATAGGGCAGTATCTCAGCCTCCAGAGACTCCTGGAAGACTGCTGCCCCCCAGCCATTACATTGCACTACTCCCCACATGTTTATCTACCTTTTGTGTGTGTGTGTGTGATTGGTTTATTATATAGAAATATATATATTATACAATGTGTATGCTTATATTGTCAGTGCTAGAGAGGATATGACAGTGATATGCACCTTGCACTCTTGAGGAAATGATGTCAGAACCCCAGGTATAAAGGAACTATTTCCAGGGGTGGGTGAGGTGAGGGTGGGCAGGGGTTGGGCCTAAACTGTGCCCTCATGAACAATCAGCTGAAAGCTCTGACCCACCTCAGCGATGAGTGCCTTCCTGTCAGCAAGATGCCCTATGCAACAATTTGACAGAGAAAATACCCTGCTAATCAAACAGAGAAAAATCCATACATCCAAGTCAGACACAGGTAAACCTCCCCAGACCCAAAGCAGCCTGGTGATTTGTGCTCTGAAAGCAGTCATCCCCAAAATAAGTCAGCTGTGCACCAGGACAGACACAGTAAACAGTATTCCGTCGCTCAGGGTTTAAACTCTTCCTGCACTGAAAATCTTAACAATTGTAACAAAAGTAAACCAAGATCCACCTCTGTCTGTTGCTTGAAAGACTGTCTTTCCTGATAATTCTAAGTTCCTTATTTCATATTTCAGTTAGAAGTAGCCTCCACCTGCAGAATTTCTGCTACAAACCAAAGACAATTGTAAGGTTCACCTCCCTCTGTTGTGAGCACAACTCGCTTTCTTGCAAATCCTATGTTCAGTATTACAGCTTCCAGCCAGAGGTAGCTTCACCTGAAGAATATTAGCTGTTCTGATGAGTTTGCTATAAAACACTTGCTTATAATACTGTTGTTATCAGGCCTGTAAGACTCTTTCAAAGCTATTGGCTGATAAGTAGCTATGATGTAAGCACTTGCTGACACAGTCTGGCCTGGCCTTTTAAGCCACACACAGATAAACACAAAAAACAGTTTCAACCCCCTGGGGTACTGTCTGGGTCAAATACACAGCCTGTACCTGCACTTACTTCAGGACTTATGACAAATTCTTAGCCCAGGGTTTAAACTCTTCCTGCACTGAAAATCTTAACAATTGTAACAAAAGTAAAGCAAGATCCACCTCCATCTGTTGCTTGAAAGACTGTCTTTCCTGATAATTCTAAGTTCCTTATTTCACCTTTCAGTTAGAAGTAGCCTCCACCTGCAGAATATCTGCTACAAACCGAAGACAATTGTAAGGTTCACCTCCCTCTGTTGTGAGCACAACTCGCTTTCTTGCAAATCCTATGTTCAGTATTGCAGCTTCCATCCAGAGGTAGCTTCACCTGAAGAATATTAGCTATAACAGTTCAAGGACACATGGGCATGGATGGAAATAGACCTGAGGAAGGTTTAAGAGGGACATGAGAAAGTTTTATTTTACAGAAAGGATGGAGGAACTGTGGAACAATCTACCTGCCAAAGGGGTGGGCACCAAAACCATAAATGGTTACAAGCATGGCCAAGACAGAGTAAAGGTTATAGTGGTTACTCAGGGCACTAGTAGTAGGGAGGGAACAGGGTGATGGATAGTGAGTTTAGTACCCTTTATGGACAAGATGCCCTGGGGTTTAATAGGGATCTATGGGCAAATTGGATGGGGCATTGGTCTTTCATTCTGTCATTTTCTATGTTTCTTCACATATTATAGTGGAATGGCAGCACCACTAAAGTTAGGGCTAAGTAGGCACTTCAGTGTAAAATCTCTATATTTAGATGCTTAGAACTTAACCATCCTTTGACCTACATGCTTGAAATCTGTCATGCATGTTCTTTGTGGTAGGACCATCAGATTCCACAGATCTGAAAATAATCATTTGAGTACTTTAGTACTTTAAGTTAGATGTCATAAAAATATGTAATTATTTGCTTTTAGGCCCTTTCTGCCCACTGATAACTAAACAAGCATTTGTCAATGCCGAATGTTGCTTGCTTCTATGTGCTGTTTAGGGATTTGGAAGTCATTGGAGTGTAAATATTGAAAATTTGCGAACTTACGAGCGTGCGTAGGAACTGCGCAACGCACACTCCTAAAACAGTCATTTTTAGGATTTTTTTCACCAAATTTTCAACATAGCCATTTTAAGACCTCTGGTCATGAGCAGTGTCACTGTGATTTTGTTAATGTGTCCCATACATTGAGTTTGCACACCGACTGCGCCATTGTGCGCTACATGGGTGGAAACATGTTTTGGGCAGGATGTGAAAAATGACAGCTGTACTGCTCATAAGGAGTGTGGTAAAATGGCAATGTTGAAAATCTGGAGTGGAAATATTGAAAATTCACAAACCTACGAGCGCAGTATGGAACTGTGCAATGCACACTCGTAAAACAGTCATTTTTAGGAATTCTTTCACCAGATTTTCAACATTGCCATTTTAGGATCTCTGCTCATGAACAGTGACACTGTGATTTTCTTAATGTGTCCCATACACTGAGTTCGCACAATGACTGCGCCATTGTGTGCTACATGGACGGAAACATGTTTTGGGTGAGATGTGAAAAATGACAGCTGTACTGCTCATAAGAAGGTGTGGTGAAATGGCAATGTTGGAAATCTGGAGTGAAAATATTGAATTTTCGCGAACTTACGAGCCTGCGTAGGAACTGCGCAACGCACGCTCATAAAACAGTCATTTTTTGGAATTTTGGCACCAAATTTTCAAAATGGGGGTTTTGGGCCCCTTCTCATGAATGATGTCACTGTCATGGTGGTATTTGGGCCCGAAGGGTGATTTCACAGTCACTGCAGAAATCACCCTTGGCCAGAATAACGCTCATGACAGTGACATAATCATGAAGAAGGTCCCAAAACCCCATGTTGAAAATTTGGTGCAAAAATTCCCAAAATGGCTGAGATATGCATAGTTGAAACCCCCTTGTAGCCCATTATACAGCTTACCGGCATTTCTCAGTTCGTGGTCGGCTTTGAAGAGTGCAGGCGTGTTCCCGGTCCACGAAGATCGTGTGCTGGAGTCCGGAGGTAAGTATGGGGTGAGGGGTGTGGGGAAGCTGGGTGGGTGCGGGTTGTGGGAGGGGTTGGGAGATGCACTGCTGGACCGTTTTTGTCTTACAGGTACAAAAATAAAAAGGCGTCGTGGGACCATTTGCCACGCTGGGGTGGGCTCCCAGCGTGGCACAAAGAAAGGCAAGGCGTTCAGCTGACGGGATTGGGCACCCCGTCGGCAAAATGACTGATTGCCACACTGGGGTGGGCTCCCAGCATGGCACCAACTACTGGGAGGAGGAGATAGCGTAGCTCAGCCGACGGGATTGGGTACCCCGTCGGCTATAGTACATCTTGAGGGCCGCATGCCTGTGGCTGGGGGAGCTGCGTGTGAGCAGCTTATCACTGCTCACTCAGCGTAGCTCCCCTTTCAACAGTATGCCACTGCATTTGGAGCGTGTCATAGACAGCTCCAAAATGCATTGGCTTACAGGGGCCGTGCCTGCCAGGACACTGCCTGAATTGGAGGAGGAGGTGACACACCTCCGAAATCTCCGATGATGGCACTATGTTTCTTGCACATGCGTGCAAGCAACATAAAAATGGCTGGGAGTTGACAACTGAAGCTTTCAGGTTCATTAGATACTTTCACAAATCAGTTACTTTGCCTATTTGGGAATACAAAAGTTTACATTGTTTTCCTGTAGATAATTTGAACTTGCCAGAAACTCCCTAGAAACCCTTCACCTGCTCCAACTTATCCCACTCCTGTTCCTCCACAATCATGCTATTTCTTCTCCACCCCCTCTCTCCTCACTAGTCCACCCCTTACCACACCTTCCTAACTTCTATCCCTATTTGACAGTCACTGTGACAATTTCTCAGATAGTCTCACTACCCTCTCTATTGACGAGGCCCCTTGAGCCGAAGTATCTCTTCACCTTACACACATATCTGTTCACTCCCCTGACCCTCTATTGACAAGGTCTTGCACTGAGGTATCTCTCACCCTGCACACACACCCTTTCCTCTTCACCCTGTCCATTCCTTGAATTATTGGCATATATTGTACATTGCATGCATTGTTGTTTTTCTTTCTATTGTTCTGTAGTTCTATAATGTAAAGCATTGTATGTCTAGTCTTTGAATTACCTGTTTACCTGTAAAACCAAGTGTTGTCATGGTTACTGTTTTACCTGACATGGAACCTATTGTAATGAGCTTGTTCTCAAAGGTGTTAACCCAAGATCACAATAAATAAATAAAGTAATAAACAAAAACATGTTCCATCCATGTACATACATAAGGTGTTTCCATGCCTCACAACTGAAACTGTGGATGCTCTCATACCACAGATAAAACTATGGTTGCATGTCCTACCTGAAATAAAAAAATGTGTTTGCAATTTCAATCATTTCAAATATACATTCCGAGTACTGTATCACAGTACTTGCTTGTATAGTGATACAGGACTTCAGTGTAGAAGAGAGCAGCCAGCTGTAGTAGTGAGTAGAGGGGTTTTGCTGGCCACTGTCTGGAGACTGGTGTGGGTCGTTGGGGGTCTGGGAGGCCAACATTTAGATCATACTATACATGAATACCAAGACAAGGTACAGGAGGCACTGGACACCACAGAATGTTGTACCAGGAGGTAGTGGGCAGAGACTGAATTCAATTACAGCACCAGGATGCATAGTGGGAGGGGAGAGCCATACTGCATGGGGTTATGGACTAGGATTGAATTAAATGATAGCTGCAGGATCCTCACAAGGAGGCTGCAGACAAGTATTGACTTACAGGACAGCACTGGCATCCACACCAGGAGGGGGGCAGACTAGAATTAAATTACAGGACAAATCATGGTTGGGAGAGGAAGGTGGTCCATTTAGAGCCAGGGATTTTACACATATATTACTGTGATCAGGAGTGTGTGTGTGTGTGTGACTAGAGCATGGGATTTTTTACATGCATTATACTAGGATCTGGACCAGGTGGGGGTTCCACTAGAGCGAGAGAAGTGATGTCAGGATTTTGAGAAGGGGGGGACACCATACCTCTGAACAGCTTTAAAAACAGCTTTCTGGAAGCATAACTAATGCTGTGGCGCTAGCTTGTTACCACTTCCAAAACCTTCCAATATGCCAACGCATATTGTATGCATGCCACTCATTAGCATGCATACCTATTGTCAGTGCTCATGCACTAACAGCTTTGGGCTTTGCTTACTGCTACACTGAATATGGCACCTGCCATGCTAATCCACTGTCAGATATGCTAAGCACAATTTGCATGCCCAATGTCTGTTAGTGCCATGCTAACTCTGAATATTGGGATCCAGTAATGCTGCATTCTGATCTTTTGCAGTAGCTTCCCAGTTAATAGTTTATTACTACAGTTGGAAGCATTAAAATAAAAATGTTGTCAGTGCATGGTCAATTCACAAAGGCCTTATATGTTTTCATAAAATGCTTCTAACAACCTGAAAGTATTTCTAGCTACGGCAATTCTCATTTCATAAGTCAATGCAGAAAGCTGTAAGAGCACATTTAAAACATCCAATGTATATAATAACTCATCTGGGGAACTATTAATGCTTAAGCTATCTCCAGAAGTTACATTAAAATGAAAGATATTAAAATAAATAGCCTCATGGACTGGTAAGCGGATAACAGCTGCATAATGAAAGAACAACATTTCCCGCACATGCTCAGCATTTTCCTATGCATATCTGGCTGCATATGTTAAATTACAAGCAAGGCTCCTAGATGTTTAATTTAAAAACAATACAAGAAAACAATGCATTTATACTGGGTGCACTGTGACACTCGCATGTACTGTATTTCCACATGTTAAGAGAAAAATTACAATTCAAAAGAGACATGCCCTTAAAATCCATTTACTGGGCTTAAAAAAGAATGTATCCCAGAGAGGAGGCTGTCCAATAGCAGAAGATGCAAAATGAGAGTGACTGGATGGCAAATGAGATCCTCTGTGTAAACAGGAAACAAGGAAGCATACCAGATGAATAAGTTGCAAGACACAAATTAAAGCAACAGATCTACAGAGACAATCTCTAAGATATTAAACACAGAATCAAGGGTCAAAACAAATGGCAAAGGAGCAGCTACAGTAGCACTCAAAGTAAAATCTAATGATAAAAAATGTCATATATGTAAATGAGAAGAGGAAAACAGGCACCTGTGGGACCACTTAAGGATCAGCAAAGTGGTGACAAAATAACAAAGGAGCAAAATGTGACTGGGGTAATATAGTTGCAAACAAAGATTGGACAGATATTTCCTGATATTTCTAGAGACCCTGTCTTGTGGCACAATAGTAGTACTGCAGGCAGGCAGGTAGGCAGGGTATTTCTCTAGAAATAAGAAGCAATAAGCAATCAAACTGGATGCAGACAGAGAGAACTGCTAAGGGCCTCTCTGGAACCCCGCTCCACCCCCACACACAGAAGCAACAAGCAATTAAACTAGGAGTAGACGAAGAGAGCTGGTAAAGGCCTCTCTGGACCCCCACCCCCACACACAGAAGCAACAAGCGATCAAACTGGGAGCTGATGGAGAGAGCTGCTAAGGGCCTCTCTGGAACCCCACCCCCACACACAGAAGCAAAAAGCAATCAGACTGGAAGCAGATGGTGAGAACTGCTAAGGTAAACCATCCTCCTTCTTCCTCTGCTGGACTCTGTAAGGGGTGTTTAAAATACAAAAAGAACTGGAGTTTTTACTCTCAACCTGCTACCTCTCTGGAAACAGACTTCATTTTATATCTGCATACCTGTACTAATTGGTTTTGTCAGCTGGAGTTTCTACTGATTTTGTGGGGAAATGCTCTTGTGGAATTGGGTAGTACTTTAAGTGCAGTGACTATATTATTTTCTGGGGGTATTTCAGAGCATTATTGGCTGTGTTAGATCTGAATGCAGGGGTTGTGCTGTGTAATTATTGTTTGACTACCTTCAGGTGTTCTCTGGCTGTTCTTAGTGGGGATTATTGCATTACATTGTCTGTGCTGTTTAAGGCCTACCTGAGACCACATGGTCTGATGTTCTCTCTGCTTCGGCCAGGCTTGATCTACCATCTTGGAACAGGTTTTCTGTCCTCCTGATGATCCTGGGGAGTCTTTGCCTCTAAGTGCCCACCTCTGCTTACCTCACTTAATCCTTCTTTTGTTGCTTCCCCTTTATATAGGTCCTCTCTGCAACCTCCCGACCCCCACACACAGAAGCAACAAGTGATTGAACTGGCAGCGGATAGAAAGAGCTGCTAAAGTAAACAACCCTCCTTCTTCCTCTGCTGGACTCTGTAAGGTTATCCCCACCCACTGAAGGCGGTCCTTTTTTTATAATGCTGTCATCAGTCACATGACACCTGTGGATGTAAGGGATGTTATCATCACCCACCCCACCCATCCCCCTATCCAAGGCTGTCCCTCTTTTTATATTGCTGTCATCGGTCAAGTGACACCTGTGGATGTAAGGGATGTTATCGCCACCTGCCCCAGCCACCCCCCGCACCCAAGGCTGGCCGTCTTTTTATATTGCTGTCATCGGTCATGTGACACTTGTGTCCAAATTCCCATTTGCAAGTTATCTTTTCTGACCACCAGGGGTCAGTTCTAAGCAGTCTGTTTCTGCCTATTCTAGTTTCATTTGTCCTCCCTTTCTACTACCTCAACAGTCTCTCTATCCTACTTTTCAGTCTCTCCTACTCTCAACTCTGCCCAAATCCTCTGCATTCTAATATCTCTCCTGCCCTGGGTCTTGGACCCTGCACCTTCGGCTCCATATTCGACAATCTTACCACTGCACTACTTGGCCAGACTCACTTCAGTACTGCCATTTGTTGCCCCAATTCCTGCCAGTCTGTATCTTCTCCCTCTCTCCAGTTCTTAGTCCTCCTCTACCCCCCCCACTGTGGTACTCAGCTCCCCCTTATAATGGATCCCAGTCGGAACCTTCATTTCTCATTTTGTCTGCTGTTCCTTCTTGCCCCCTTCCTCTACTCCAGACATCTCCAGCAGCTGCTGGCCCCACTTGCCTCCACCCCTTCCCTTGACATAGGAGGTACCACCACTTCTACCCTCCTACCTAATTTAACTCAACCCCTGGTGGCAACACCTCCACCTGCTTCACTCCTGGCTACCCCATCTGCCTTCCTAGCACACCATGCCCATTCTCTCCCTACTCCTGTAGTAGGAACTATTTATTTCATCCCTACAACTGTGCTTTGAAATTCAAGTTACCTAAAACTGCCTTTCTACATCATGCCCTCCTGCTCTTACTCTTATCTGGAAATGTACACCCTAATCCTGGACTGTTACCCCCCCCCCCATCTTCCACCAGGGGCAAGGTGGATGGTGTCCTGATTGCCCCCATAATCATTTGCAACCTGCTTAAAAAACATGACATTCTGCAAGGCTGGATGGTTCAACATAACCCTAATCTATTGGCAGTGACTGAAACCTGGTTTCCCCGTGACACCCCTGATTCAGCAGTAGCCATCAGTGGCTATGTAATCATTATGCAAGACAGAATGGGAAAAAGAGGAGGAGGTTGTGCCCTATATATTCAGGAATCTCTTCAAGCCTTAGTTGTTCCAACCTTCCCCCCCCATGGGGCCCAAGCTCTCATAATAAAATTGATGGTGGGCAACTCCGGCAAATCCCTCCATATTATGACAATTTACATCCCACCCCAAAATCAAAGGTTGGCCTTCAATGCAGTGGCCAATTGCATCACCCAATTTCCCTCAAAAAATGTGAAATCATTGCTCTTGGGGACTTTAATGTTAACTGTTTCTTGTCAGCGGCAAACCCTTTCAAAGATACCATTGCAGCAATGGACCTTACACAAGTCGCTCTTTCCCCCACTAGACTCAACCATAAAACTGGGTCAGCCACTTTGCTTGACCTAATCCTTACTAATCATCTACACCATCTCTTTAATGTCACAGTGCTCACTGACACCTTAAGTGACCACTCTCTTGTAGTCTGCTGGTGGACAAACAAAGCCCCCCCATAATTACTTACCAATGACATCTGAACACCTTCAAAAATCACCTCCTGAACTATGACTGGTTCCCCCATTGACTTGGCCTCGCCCATTGACACTGCACTCTCTCTTTTTATTTCCACCTTCAATGCCACATGTGACCTGCTTGCCCCAGTCTCAAAACAGGTTATCAAAGGCTAAAATACTCCCTTGATCTCCCAGGCACTTCTTGACCTCATGCAACACCGGGACAACCCCTGGCATATAGCCCTTGCTTCTGGCCAACCTTTAGATAAACAATGCTATAGGGAAGCCAGAAATAAATGTACCTGAGAGCTTCACAAAGCTAAAGCAGCCCATTTCCAGGAGGCCCTCTCATCCACTAGGGGCTCAGGATGCAAGTTCTGGGAAAACATTAAGGAACTCAGTGGTAAAACAGCATCCCCCCCAACTCACCATTTATGGAACACTCACTCAAGATCCCCGATCATAGATAATACTATTAATTCCATATTTTCTGACCTTAGTAGTGTCCTTCCCTCTAACTTCTTTGACCATCTCCTGAAGCCATCACCTGTTCCCCACCTCTCTGCTAATACTCCAATCTTCATCTCAGGACAGTCTCCACCCATGAGGCCAGATCCTACTTAACTAAATTTCTGGGCAAGTCTCATCATAGTGGCGACACCCTCTACCTAAAACCCCTCCACCTCACCCTCGATACTGTCCTCACCCCTCTTACCAAAATTGTAAACCTCTGCCTCTGTCTCAGCCAATTCCCAACCCTTTGGAAACAGGCAGTTGTCACTCCAATACTAAAAAGTGTTGTCTGCACCTCCCTGAATCACTACTGCCCCATCTCAATTCTTCCCCCGATCTCCAAGGCTCTAGAAAAAATTATATCTGACCAACTCACCAATTATCTGTCAAAATACAGCCTGCTCTGCCAAGAACAACATGGCTTCAGAAAGGGTCATAGTACCACCACTGCCCTTTTGGAATACACCACCACTATTCACAAAGCCCTAGACAGTGGACACATAGTTGTGATTGTTTTCATAGACCTAACTTAGGCATTTGATACTGTCAATCATGTCCTCCTCCTCAAGACTCTGCCCTCCATGGGGCTCTCATTGGAAGCCACCTTCTGGTTTGAGCACTACTTAAGTGACAGATCTCAACAGGTTAAAATTAGCTCAACTCTATCCACCAGCCTCCCTGTTCACTCAGGGGTTCCCCATGGTTCCATTCTGGGACCCCTCCTATTTAATCTCTTCCTGAACTCACTACCCAAGGCCTGCTCCAGTCAGATGCTATTGTATGTGGATGATGCTGTCATTTTATGCAGTCACTCAACCCCCCACCAACTTGCCTTCCAACATTTCTTCTTGGAAGCCGAAGCATGGTTCACTGCACACAAACATGTGTTGAATTATAAAAAAAAACTAAAGCTATTGTCTTCTCCAATCACCAAAACAGTCACAGAGAACTTCCACTACAAGTACTTAACTATCAGGCGCACTGTAACAAGTTAAATCCTTTAAGTACCTGGGTGTTACCCTTGACTCCTCCCTTACCTACCAAGAACACATCCATCTACTAAGTAAGGCCATCAATTCCAGAATTGGACTCTTATACAGGCACAAACATTGTATGCCACCTGAAAGACTCTGCCTAGTGGTGTCCTCTTTTATCCTCTCCCTTATTCACTACTGGATAGTCTTCCATGGTGTGGCTGACAGCACTGCTCTTAACTATGTCAAGACTGCCGACTGGCAGCTGGGTGTGACAGGTGGACCCATACCTGTGACTTATACAGGCTAACAAACTGGCTTAATTTGGACAGCAGGCTTAAATACCACTCATGCCTGCTCGCCAGAAAAAAAATTCCAACAAACTCTCCCCGCCAGGTCTTCTTAACCTAACTCTGCCTGCTCCCCAATTCAGGGCTACCAGAAGCACCTCAAAAGCCTCCCTACTAGTTCTCTACTGTAGGATATCCCTTGGGCAATAAATCTTCTTCTACAGGGCACCCTTTTGGTGGAATGACCTGCTTGCTCCTATCTCTCTGGAATTGAAATTAGGCCCCTTCAAATCTAACCTAAGAGAGTTTCTCCTCCCCTCCTATGCTTGTGACTGTGCCTAGCCCTCTGGCATTGCCCTCCATTCCATTGTACAAGGTCAACTCTGACTGGAGAAGCTAATAACAATTCCTGGTTTTACCAATATTGTTTTATTCTCAGTACTACATTGTATATTATTGCCATTATTGTTTTATTCTTAGTACTACTTAGTACTACATTGTATATTATAACTCTGTATATCTGTGTTTTACATGGTAGACCTGAGGTACTTTCACTACCCTCAGACTTTGTTGTATCCAATAGCATTCACCCTGTTGTACATGATTTTCTAGTCTTTGTTTTATTGTTATATTGATGTGGAGCCTTTACAAAAGAGTCTGTGACTCAAAGGTTTGTAATTCTGATTCTTCTATAAATAAAAAAATAAAATAAATATCACAGAAATTGTGGGAAATATCTGACCATGTCTTTGACTGCAACTGCAGTAACATTGTATCATAGTACTATAAGGGCATAAGGGACTCTAGTTTCATCATGATAACCCCGCCACCCTCACTAAATACTGTAAGCTGAACCAACAAGTGTGCTATTCAGACATGTTCAGATTGATAGGGATTCTCCACCATCACACTACACAGATTTCCTTGTGATTCCTTTGGTAAGCAGAGATTTCTCCAGGCTTACCTTGACAGCCAGTACTGTTTTCATAGCCACTGCCTCCACTGGTAGGCTGTGTCCTGAGTTCATCACAATTTAGGAGTAATACCTCCTAATGTTATCCCTACATCTACCACCCTTAAACTTCAGGGCTTGTCCTCACATCCTGCAAGAGCATACTAGGTCAAAAATCTCAATCTGGTCTACCATGTACTGTATATGCCCTCCAATATGCAGAAGACTGAGATCATGTCACCACTCAGTTGCCTTCTCAAGGGGGAACATAGGGGGTTTAAGCATCTACTCGTGGCTTGTATGCTCCATACCGCTGATCATGTTGGTGGCCCTACATAGCATTCTCTTGACTACTTCAATATTATTTTTGTATTGAGGAGCCCAGAACTGTATGTAGTGCAGAGTTAGTCCTAGCATGGCAGGACTCAGCACAGGAGTGTATAGACTATAGCCATTTTTATGCTTTCTTTTTTTTGTATTATATTTGTATTGATTTTGCAAGCAACACTTACATCTCAAGTACACACAGGAGGATAGCATTATACATATTTAAGACGATACTGCACTGTTATACAGTATTAATGAAAGACACCCCCTCCAAAGATACATCATGGGGGAAGTAACAACAGATATAACTTATATTATGTTCTGTTTAGAATTACATGCAGCCAGGAAGTCCAAAGGGGATTCACACAAAGGATGTGTAATATAACAATTTCCCTATTACCATATTGACTGTATCAGTCTGAGTGAAACCTCCAATATCACAGGAGATGAAACGAGTTAAAGAGATCTTAGATACACGAACTCCCAGGAGCAAATAAGCCATAGAGGATAACCCCAGTTATAGATTTAAGGAGTAAGCAAACATATTAAGATCAAGGCCACTGATTTACGGTGATTAAAACAATTAAACTCCGTTTTCAAGACTTAAGATTCTGGAATTTCACCGGTGATTGTTACTCTAATTTCCGGATTTTACCGGGATTCTGTTATCATTCTTTTAGTATGTACATAAATAATCAGAATTAAAGAAGGCTTAATATACAGAGCATTAAATAAAGCAAACTAAAAACAGTACAGGAAGGAATTAAGAGAAAAACAGACTTTTTTGTAGGTTTACTGATCTGATTGAAAATGCCAGATTCCATGAAATCTTCATTTTAACCGGTTTTCAGGCAACCCTAATTCCAGAATTTTACTGGATTTTCCGGTAAAAACCGAAAAACAGTGGCCTTGATTAAGATAATTAAACAGGTAGCTAAGCCTGACACTAAGGTGTCTATTACAATGCCATTGAAGAACATAACATCATTTGAGCCAGTATAATAAAGTTTACTAGGCCTACAACTTATTACAAGGGCATGGATAGCCATGCAAATATATACAGTCCCAACACAGAAATGGTAAAGCTGCAGATATTTCCAACTGTTCAAAGAGGGAGAGTCACATGTGCTGGTAAAAACGTATTACTACAGCCTCTGCATTAAAATAGGTAATCTGGCACTCGAGTCCCTTGGCCCATCCCCGTAGAACCCCAATACAGATTACTAAACCTGTCCAGCAATTCAGTCAGTATCAGAGGATTCACCTTCGACCTCCTCCACCATCTCTGATTCCATCTTGCAGATCATTCTCTCAGCATCCTTCACTTCATTAAGTAAATATTGCTTCCCCTGCCAGGAAATACATAGTTTAGCCAGTAACAGCAGTTGGTGAATGATTTTTAGATTTCTCAGTCTGCCCCGAAGTTCATCAAAGGTTTTACGCCTTTCCTGGGTACTAAACAAGAGATCTGGTAATATTTATAGTGTGTCCACACCATATTTCAAGGATCTGAAATGCAGCGCAGCATTCAGGGCCCGATCCCTATCCCCAATGCCCACGCAGATGATTAGAAGGGTATGTGGAGCCATAGGGTTGGCTGTTGCACAGCGGGGAGTGATGCGGTACACTTTTTCGAGCTGGAAAGGGGGATCCAACTCCTCGAAGCCCAAGATGTTAGGCAGCATGGTCCTGGCAAAAGATAAAGGGTCTTTTCTTTCCGCACCCTCTGACAGACCAAGGGTCGTAGGTATTTTTTCTCTTGCTTGGTTCTCAACTGTCTCCAGGCACTGTTGGAGAAGTGAGTTTTCCTTAATTTTGTGGTGGCAGCCACAGTTTTTAAGAGAGACATTTCAGAGCGCTGTGTAGTTGCCTCACACTGATCCATTTAGGATTCTAATGCTGACACCCGAGGTGTGAGAATGTCAAATTTTTTACCAAGTTCTTGGACAGATTTGACTAAGTGGTGCAGAGTAGACAGTATAGTTGTTAGTGAAGCTGTCTCTGTAGGCTCAGGTGCCAGCTCCATTGCTGCACCATGCTGCACAGGCCTCTCCTCCCAATTTTGTCTCTATGGAGGAAAGAAATTACCTGCTGCAGCTGCCGCTCCCTTATTCTTGCTCATTTCAGCACTTTTCTAAGTAGGCTTCTTATATTAACTCTCCAAATGTGTTTGAGCAATACAATTTGGAGTTTAAAAGCTTAGTTTTAAGTTTAGGGCAAATTTCTCCTGGGAGCTCGATCTAATTGCTGCTTCCTGCTAAGCTGCTCAGCAGCGCCCCCCTTTATGCTTTCTAATTTAAACTTTAGTTGAGTTGCTTTTCTTTTTCTTTGGCTTGTGCTGCATATCATATTTTGTGTACTGCTGGACATGCAAAAGGAAAGGTGCTCAAACTTGAAAGTGGCTTTGTTCCATTACCATGCCTTGGTCTCTGACTGGAGGCTTGGATGTGTTATAGCGGCAGCGGCTACAGTTCCTGCTCTTTGCTTCCAGCCATTAGACTAATTTTCAACTGCAAAGCTAAAAATATGGTGTACATACTGGGCAACTTGCTGGTTTGTGTCTTATTATCTCAAAGACCAACCAGGTGCAAAAGCAATGGGGGTTTGAAATTAAGAAAAGAGAGATTCTACAGGAACTAAAGACTACAGGATTTTGAAACTAACTATGGAACATAGCACCTTCTAAATAAACTAGCAAACTTTTACAAAAGACCTATATATTGACAAACAAACTAAGTAAGGCAAGGCAAAGCAATGCAATTTTTTATATAGGGCCCAATCCCTAGGGCTCTGGGCACTTCACAATAAATACAGCAAATCAATTACAGACTTAAGATCAAATATTAAATTAAAACAATTAAGTCACTCAGGAAACCAGGCCCAGAACTTAAATTGAAAAAGAAAAATGCTTTTTTTTTTAAATTGACAGTGAAGGCACCTCTCTTACCTCCTGAGGAAGGATGTTCCACATAATTGGACCTGCCACACCAAACACCCTATCACCCAACAATTTCAAAGGGGACCTATATACCACCAAGAGGTCTGCCTCCACTGACTGGAGGGGACAGCCAGGAGTGTAAGGTATCAGGAGGTCTTTCGGGTAGCCCAGACCCAGTTTGCAAAGGACCTTGTATGTCAAAAAGCACACTTTAAAGCCAATACACCATCGCACTGGTAGCCAGTGAAGACCATGGAGAATTGACGTGTTAAACTCAAACCAGAAAGTCCCGGTAACCAGCTGAGCTGCCATGTTCTGAACTAGCTGTAAATGGCACAGCAGCCTCACAGATAACCCAAGAAAAAGAGCATTGCAGTAATCCAACCTCAAAGTGACTAAGGCATGTACCAGTGTTGCCAGGTCAGCCGGTTCAAAACAGGGTTTGATCCAGCTGATTTTGTGCAGGTGATAAAATTCAATATGGCAAACAGTTGTCACCCACGGGGTGAGTTTTGGCTGCCACACTTTTCTGCTTATATATTTGATGATCTGTTAAGAGACATCACAATTCAGGAGTCAGATTAGCCTAAGATTAATACTGTACCCTGTTCAGCTATAGTTTATGCAGATGATCTTATATTAAAGTCATTAACAATGAGGGTTTTACAGAAGAAACTGAACCTCTTAAATAAAAACACAGGTGAATTGAAACTTAAGGTAAATATTGGCAAAACACAAGTAGTAATTTTTGACTCTTAAAAAAAGTGAAAGGAACTAGACACTGGGGGATCAAAGGATAGATATTGTCAAAGCTATGTATACCTAGGTTTGCTTTTTTCATCAAACGGTTCTTGGATTAAACACTCTGAAATGGACTTACTGTAGATAAAGGCAAGAAAACGGCCTTAGCCCTAAATATATTCAATTATTGTTGTGGTGGTAATATCTTAAGACCACTGCTTGATGTCATTAGAACTAATAAAGATGCACGTTCTATATGGGGCAGAAATATGGAATATTAGTTATGGGGAAAACTATCCCAGCATTTAAATTATTGGGATAGGCTATAGGTGCCACTCATTTCGTGCCAGCTTCTTATGATCGAGCAGAACTTGGCATGATAAATATCAGTGCAATCATGGATATTAAAAAAGTTAACTATTGGCTTCAAAGAATCATAATGCCAAAATACAGAATGCCTTATATGTATGTGCCTTGAGGAAAGAAACAGCTAGCATAGATTAGAATGCAAAGAGTCTATTTGGTATAAAAAATTGAACTTTAAATTGAATAACTATGAGCTGACTTCACTTGATTGTATCTGCAAAATAATGTTACCCTTAGCCTGAAATATAAAAAGTACATTAAGACAAAATCAGTACCTTCTGGGTTAAACTAGACTTGGAAAGTATTTCCAGATCCAGATATTCAAAATGGTTTGTAGTTAATAATAGTAATTTTAGCTACAAGTATTATTTGGATGTTCTCACTGACCACCCCATTTAGAAGGGCATTTGTGAAGTACACATTTGAGCTATTTGACAGCAATGCGCAGGCTGCCAGGTATAATAAAACTGCTAGCATGGATACAAATTGTTGCTGTTCACAAAAGGGCAAAGATGATTTAATTCATGTCATATGGTATTGCCTGTGGTATAATAAAGTAAGGAAACACTGGTTGGGATCGTATATCGAGCCCCGGAAAGACATAGACAGATCTGTGATGACCAGCATTCTCTTATTAACAGATTATGAACCAACTATAGCAGTAGTAGATCTTTTTATTCAAATCATAATTAAGGATAACACTCAGATGAACAAAGCTCATTTTCAATGAGGTCCCAGTGCATAAGAGCAAACTACATACAAAAATACAAAACACATACAAGGATACACATAATACAGTACTCATAATAACAATCCACATATATACTAATAAAATCAGGGCTAGATCACAAGACTATCACATGGTAGTTTCAAACCTCACTTTCACCTACTATCTAATCATATGTAATATTAAGTGACAGCATCCAATCAACAGGACATTAAGGCCAGACCATGATCTCTTAGCCAGCTCTTTAAATCATTTAGTCTCACTTGTATGTTATACTGCTGTAGGCTAACAGGGACAACTATAATTAGAACAGCAAACTTTGTTCTAACTGCAAGCAAAGTGAGAAAGAGAATGATTGCAAAATAAAACTTAACACAAGAATTAAGCATTTGGAGGGACTTATTGTGTCTAAAAGAAGCGATCCAGTACGAAATGAATAAGTACTTGAAATGTGATGCTATATATAACCTCCTAATGGAAGGGGAAAATGAGTTATGTGATGGAAATAGGTAGTGTAGCTTGCAGTTATTTTTAAATTGCTGAGCATACTGTAAATATATTTATTATGTATTTATTATGTATTTTATTATGTATTTTTTTGTAATGACCTTTTATTACAGTCAGTCAATAAACTTATTACTCAACAGCTGACACCTGGTACTCTAAGGTCAGCTTAGAGTCCACAATGACCCCCATATTCCTCACTCTATCTTATACAAAGCCCAGAGAGACATCATCTGAAGGAACTGCATTCCAGAAAAGAGGTTTCATAATCGACCCATGCATTGAAGTCACCAAAACCCAAAAGACTGGATGACTCCAACACCAGATCAGCTATGAAAGTCTCCAGTTCATGCAGGAATCTGAGCCCACCTCTAGGGGGACAGTATAGCAACATGATCCTGTACCTTGTATCTGTCCCATCCATAACAGCCATGCATTCAAACAATTTGGTATCTTCCAATGAGTATGCCACTAGTCTCAGAGCAGATCTAAAACAGATGGCTATCCTGCACACCACACCCCTAGTGCAATACACCACAAAGAAACCCAACGGAATGGATGACTCTAGCATGGGGCCTGTGCCATTTCCTCAACCAGGTCTCCATGATACATACCATGTTTGCTGAGGAGTCCACAATGAATGCTTCCATTATGGCCATTTTATTCCTAAGAGACCTGGCATTACACAGAACTGCCCTAAGAGAAGGAGCTGAGTCGACCAATCCATTGACCACCTGCTGACCAGAAAACTCAGGTGCCCAGAGAATAGGTATCAGGCAGGGAAGACCTCTGTCCTAAAAGGGTCTACTACATGGGCACCTCCTGAATATCACACTCCTGATTGGAACTCCCCTTTCTAACCATAGAGCAGGTGTACATTTTGAGTAGCACCCCTGGAGGATCCCCACACCCCTGCAGTGGTTGATGTCAGCCTCAGGCAGCATACAAGAAAACTGTCTGTAGGGACACCACCCTTGTAGTTGCTCTGCTGAGCAAACTAAAAGGAGTCTGGCTACTGCTATAAACATAGTAACAAAATAACCTAGCCACACAATCATAATAAATACAACTTAACAACAAAACCCACCCTACACGAGATATAAAACAGCCTAACCCCAAAACAAATATCCCTCCCAAACCTCATACAATAACCACCATTTAGGTTTTAAAATAACTCAAACCCCCTACCAATCACACACCATTCACACCATGTACATACCAAACCCAAACATGCTCCGGAGCACTCCAGCTTTACAAACCAATAAAAAATAAACAAATAAATAAATAAAGTAAGTAAAGTAAGCCCAGAAGCCAAGTCTGATTGGTTCAAAAGTCTGAGACTTTGCAACAATGCTGAATACACAGTTATGAGAGTTTGATAAAACATCACTCCATTTGCCACCAGAAGGGGGACTTTTAATCCCAGTGCAAGTAGAGACTGATCACAGTTCCAAGCACCAAAGCCAGATGCACAAAGTTTATGAGCAAGTAAACAATATCAAAATTCCAGTTAGAATTGATGTATACTGGGGATAATCATCACACACAGTCAAGAACTGAGTATTAAAACAGGAGAAAGGAGGGTGGGAGGGGTTCCCTTTCACTGCAGCTCTACACTGTGGTAGTAGCCCTCAAAATATTAGGGAATCACTCTCTCACAGTGACTCCAGAAAGGTTGAAAAATAAAGCAGGTGCTCTCACCATCACTTCCATTCTTGATGAACCATAACAGGTGAAAAATAGACCAAGGGAAGTAATATCAATACTGTAGGTAAAATAATAGTAAAATAATAGTAGTCCACACAATTAAATAAAGACTTTCCACACCAGAGTCTGCTTGCAGTTGGCAGACCACTAAGAACTCTTAAAAAGGAAGAAAAACATTCTATTTTTTTTCCAACCCAGAGACCAACAAAGAGTTCACATAAGATGCTCTCTGGGCAGGGAAAAGACTCCAGAGGATGTTCAGCTTCTAAGACAATGCACCCCACCAGATCACAAGGTAAGGAATGCTCCTATAGGCTAAACATATCACTCAGAGGATCCACTGGGATGCAACAGAAAACAGTGAGCTGTGGTCACAGTTGTAATTCCAGTGCAGAGTGAATGAGCCTTTCTTCCAACCATGAGTGCTATGCACTAATGGGCAAAGTGGCTATGCATTGCATATCTGTGGCGCATACCCACTCCACACCCAATGCGTCCCCTGTGTGGGATGCACCAACGGGGGGTGCGCAGCACCTACACATATGATCCCCCAGCCGCACAGAGAGCAACACACTAGGGGAGGGCAGAGGCAGGCTGGCACTATGTGCTATGCACTAAGACATTTAGTGCCATCCACAGGGGAGCACAATGGTGTGTGGGATATGCCAGAGGGGACTCTGCAGTAACAGTGATATGTGACTGGTGCCGTACACACACAGGGTTCCCCTCCCCAGTCCTGGCAGCATGTGCACAACACCTTCTTCCCCCATACACACCAAGAGTCCCCCTTGGTGGTAATGAGGGTGCCCCTGCCACCACTTGCCATGCCCCCAGGCATGTAACCTCAGTCAGGTCACAGCAGTGCTGCCTCCCAATCTGCTGGGAGCCATGCTGGGGCCATATCCTGGTGATAGTGCATGGGGACTGGGGTGGTCATGTTGGTGCAGCTGGGTGTGAAGGGGCAATGCACAACATTCTCATGCGTAAATGCATGCGCAGATCATGCTTAATAACTCCACAGTTGTATATCTGACCAGTACAAAACTTGGCAGATCCCAAGGCCTATGGTTCTTGATCATGTATTCCAAATTTCAGGCAAATCCGTCAAACGGTTGCAAAGTTATTAAGGTGCAAAATTTGGGGTTTAACATAGAAACGGCTCCTCAACCCTAACTATGGTAGCACTACCATGCTACCATAATATAAGTGTGTGTGTGTGTGTGTGTGTGTGTGTGTGTGTGTGTGTGTGTGTGTGTGTGTATATATATATATATACACATATATATGATACATGATGGGCGATTGTGGAATATGGGAAATATTAGCATGAGTGCAGAGTGACCAGTGATAATATCACGAGTGGCAAAGCCATGAGTGATATTATAAGTGGTCACTCTGCATGAGTGCTAATATTTCACTATTTCACAAGTTGCACATCATGTGTTTGATTTACACAATAGGGCATTGTTTTTGTATGCAGTTTATTTTACAATCCTGCTTCTCTATAACTTGCTGTTTTAGGTGTTCTTTTTCCTCCTAGGTACAGCTCCCCATGTTGGTCGGTTCTAGCAAGGTTATTGTGCACTGTGTGTTAATTAGATTATGAATGGGGAGGTTGTGGTATTTCATTGGTTGTTCTTATGAATGGAGGCTTTCTGATTGGTTAGTGATGTGTGTTATGTGTCCTGCATGCTTTTTGATTGGTGTGCTGTTGTTTCTGGGCTTGTTCATGTTCTGGGATGTGCTCCTGTTCAGATCCAAATGTTCGGTAGTTTTATTTTTCTGGTTCTGCTTTTATTGGAGCTGGTAAAATTACTGTTTTTGCATTCTACTTTTTAAAGAAAGTGTTTGCTGAATCAGGTGCATATTTACTGTGTTTTGTACTGCCATTCCGTTTTGTTGCCAGTTCCTGACAGGGATTGTTTTTTATTTTGGGATGGCTTCTGAGGATGACTTATAGAAGAATTTTAAGTTGGTGAGGTAACTTTCTGTTTTGTCTGCTGTGTATTGGGGTGTTACTGGGAGATCATTATTGATGGAGTGTGCACTCTGAGTTAGTTGAGCTTCTGTGTGTCACACTTGTAGTTTTAGTGCAGCTCTGTTTATGTGACCAGAGACAGAGAATGCTGTGGAGGTATAGATGATGTTTTTAGTCTTGTTTTCTTGTGGTGTTCATGTTTAGACAGTGTGCTGTTTATGGGTGATCTGATGTTTTGGGCACTTGTTGGTGTTTGTTTGGTATACTTATACTTTGGTTGTTTTGAAAAGTAGTCCAGCCAGGCAGATGTTGCTGCTGACATAACCACAGTGAGACTTTCAGTTGCTGATGTAGACACTGTGTGAATAAATGGCAGATATTTTCACTGTGGTTACATCAGCAGGATTTATTCCACTGGGGTGAAAATAATAAGATTTATTCAACTGGTTATCACCTCACCCCTATTGTGTGTGTTTGTGTGTGTCTATATATATATATATATATATATATATATATATATATATATATCATAGTATGCATGTAGTGCCACTATGTTAGGGTTAAGTACCCCATTTAAGGTTAATTCTGAAATTTGCCAGCTTAATAACTTTGTCACCGTATGATGGGTTTGTCTGAAATTTGGTCCAAAACCTTCAGGGAACATGCAGCCAGGGTCCCCAATGTGCTTTTCAAAGATTTCATGAAAAAATATTAAACGGTTCAAAAGTTATTCAAAAAACAAGTTTCTCATTATAGTCAATGGGAAAAGTTAAAGAAAGTGCAAAAGTGTTGCAAATGCAGTTTTTAGTGTTGTAAATGACCATTGCAGCATTGTAAATCCACCATCTTGTTTTCAGTTGGTGGTCACAGAAATGCTTGGCATTTAAATTTGGGACCTTCTAGGGACACAATTCTTTCTGTGTTCACTTAGTCGAGTCCTGAGGATACTAGCCATGTCTTTTTTGGGGTGTTAAACACCCCAGAAATATGTCTTTAAAATGTTTGTAAAAAGAAGTGTTGCAAAGTAGTGTCACACATGCGACACTTTCATGATTTTTTTTGTGAAAGTGTCATGATTTGTGACACTATGCACAAAATAGTAGGAAATCTTTGCCACCCAGCTGCAAAAAAACAGTTTGGGCTTTTGGGCTGAAATTTGGAGGATGAAAGCCAAGATCCCACAGATGTGCATCTTTGTGATTTGGTAACAAAATGTTAGAGGGCTGCAAAGTTATGTCACTCCAAAGTTGACAATTTTTCCCCCAGGCTAACATTACGGCATCTGCCGCACCTTTCGGGGCCTGTATATCAAAAATGGTTTGAGATATGGACTTTTCGACAGAAGAATACTTAGTCCCCCACTAGGGGGCTAAGTGCAAAACTAGCCTGGAAAGTCATAAATAATGAAAGGTTTTAAATTTTTTTCTAAGTCGTATGATTCCTGAGATGCAAGGAATTTAATATTCCAAGTGCAGATTTTCTGCTCCGAGGGCCATTATTACGCATATAGAGAATACTGGATGGGCAACCATGCAGAGCCAGTGTGTTCTGCCACAGAGGGATTCTGATTCCCTTTGACTTCGAGAGTGAAGCTCAAGAGGTCCATGGGAATCAGAACCCTGAGGTGGCAAAACACACCGTTTGTGCATAGAGTTGCTCATCTTGTATTTTTTATAGTGTATAGCACTGTGTGAAAAATGTGTTTTCTTAGTTCTTTTGCTTTCAAAATGAAACTGACTCATGCAGTCTCTAGAGGTTCTAGAATGCCATTCTACCACAGTAAGGTAGAACAGAATTCCATGACCTTGGAACTGTGGTAGAACAGCATTTTGAACATACAGAACAACACTCCACTATACACTAAACATTCTTTGTATTCACTGTGCTTTTGATTGCACCTTTTTGGGAAAAAAAGGGTGTGCATTTGCATTACTGTTACCGTTAGCATTTCTGCTTGCACTTTCCATAACCGTTTGCATTACCATTTCCGTTTCCATCACCGTGTGCATTACCCTTTGCATTTGCACTTGTGTTTGCGTTACTATTACCATTTTTGTTTGCATTTCCTTTTGCATCACTGTTTACATCACCCTTTGTGTTTGCGTTTGCATTTGTGTTACTGTTACCATTTGCGTTTCTGTAACCATTTGCGTAAGCGTTTCCGTTTACATCACTGTGTGTGTGTTACCCTTTGTGTTTGCATTTGCGCTTGCGTTTGAGTTTCCATTACTGTTTTTGTTTGCATTTCCTTTTGAATCACTGTGTGTGTTACCATTTGCATTTGCGTATGTGCTTCCATTTGCATTTCCATTTGTGTTTGTGTTTCCTTTGGCATCATTGTTGGTGTTACCATAACAATTTGCAATTCCAATTGCATTACCATGACCATGCGTGTTACCATTTGCATTTGCATACGTGCTTGCTTTTGCATTTCCGTTAGTGTTAGTGTTCCATTTGGCGTCATTGTTGGTGTTACTGGAGCAGTTTGCATTTCCAATTGCATTACTGTTACTGTTTGTGTGTTCATTACCATTTGCATTTGCGTTTCTGTTGGCCTTAGCATTTGCATTTTTGGCAGCATTTCTGTTGTCAATTGCGTTACTGTTTCCTTCTGTGTCATTGTTGCCATTACAGTTTGCATTTCTGTTTGCATTTGTGTTACCATTTGCATTTTTGTTACTGTTTGCATTTCCATTGGCTTTACCATTTGCGTTACTGTTTTTGTTAACATTTGCGTTTCTGTTGCCATTAGCGTTTGCATTACCATTTGCATTACCTTTTCTGTTTTCAGTAATGTTTGCGCTTGCATTTCTTTTACCATTTGCATTATTGTTTACGTTTGCGTCACAATGTGCATTACCATTTGCACTTGCATTTGTGTTATCATTACTATTTTATTTTACCTCACTGTTTCTATCACCATTTGCATTAACATTACTGTTTGTGTTTTTGCATTTCTGTAGTGCAGTGCAAAACATTGTTTTTGCAATTTTTCTGCACTGTCTTCTGTGATGCATAGCACAGCCAGTGTGTGGTTGATTGGTCTGAAACAATGTTGTTCCGTTCCAGAGTTATGGCCATTTGAAGTTGGCCCACTTAATAGTTACTGATTTTTTGGCTGCAAGGTCTGCCATTTTAGTACATTTTCGGCTGTGGTTACTGCCATTTTGTGGTGGAAGACTTCTTAAAGGTACAGAAACATAAAAATTGAATATCTCTGAAATGGTTTGGTCTTTTCACATGACATTTCGAGGGTGTTGAACGGATTTCCTGGAGATGTGAATGATGCTGTTTGAGAAATAATTCGCTGTGAAGATACTGCATGATGCAGTTAACATTTTGTGCATAGCATTCTGCATGGTGCTACTGCCTTTAAATTTATAGCATAGGTAGCTCTAGTGGCTCAGAGGTGTGTTACAGTGGTTTCATGTGTAAAACATTAACAGGTGCGTAATTATGCCACTCAGATGAATGAAAATTTGGTTCATTATGGTTCAATAACTTCTGAACTGTTTGTATGATTTGCCTGTCATTAGGAAGGTACTCAGATTTTCTATTCATCTTTCACTGTGCCAATTTTTGGGTCACTGGCTCTTACAGTTGTTGAACTGTGCATGTTATGTTGCTTGCTCATGGTGCCGTGCGACCATTGAATGGGTGTACATACAATTCTGAACACACAGTGTGCCATGGTACATGTCTTCATTTAACAATTTTCATTTCAGTTGGTCATACAGTTTTTGTGCAGTGAGTGACAAAAATCACATTATGGAGGTGGGTCACGAAAGGGTCCATCACTCCCACCACACATTCCATTCACTATTTATAGTGCACATTCTCAAAAAGAAGGGAAATTCATGGTAAAAAAATCAGTTTACTGCATCAGTTAGGGTTGTTACACAGCGACAAAAGCAAGGCAATTCGGTGTTAGGTTTGCCACCCCTTGCACCACACACCCACCCACCCCCCACCAACAGGCATCGGGGTGTGTGTTGGGTTCATCAGTCCTAACTCTCACCCCATTATCCTATACTGCACCTCTTCAGCTTGTTTACAGGAATGGGATGAGAGTTAGGACCGACGACAACGCTTTTGCCGATGCCTGTTGATGATGATGGCAACTAACCCCAACACAAATTTCTTTGTTCTGTTGCTATGGAACAACCCTAACTGATGCATTAAATAGAGTTTTTTGCCATGAATCTATAAATGTATATAATCTCACTGATCTGCTATGTGTAGTGATGGTGGGTGGTGCCAGACACACATGCAGGAACTCTTCCTTAGCCGTTACATGCATGCATTCACCACCAGGCCCAAGCCCTCATGGTATAGTCAGAGGGCTGTGGTAGCTTGGTGTGAAGGATGGTGCCATGGCTGTGACCTGATTCAGCTAGTGTGAAGATATGTAAGGGCTAAGGAAGAGTCCCTGTATGTGTATCAGGCACCACCCACCATCAATCCACACAGCAAATTGATGATGTATATATAGATGCATGCTTGTTTGCTTACCGGGTAGGTGCACTGATCCAGTGGATCATTTTCAGGTATGACCTGCGCCATTAAGATGGTACATAGGTAATACAGACAATACACTTACATTAACAGAGAAAGGTACAAGAAATAAAATACATTGAATATATTGAGTGCAGCTTGGTACAATTAAGTGCAAGAATACAGCTGAAACACAATAAAGTAGCAACTAAAGTGACAGTGCAATATACATGATGTACAATCAGTTAGTCTTATGACTGTTCAGCATTGTACAATGGGACACTTTAGTCTTAGGTACAGAAGAATTAGGACTCTCATCTGAGGGTAGGCATGCCCCATCCCCAGCCACCCAGCTGGGCAGCAGCAGGACAGGGGTGTGGGTGCAGTACAGGTGTGGGTCAGTCTCACAAAAGCAGCACATTTAAAGTTATCTAAGTATACAACATGCACTGTGAAACTAGTTAACAACTACATAGTAGTGCAGTTTCAGTGTAGTTATACTGTAGTTACAGTGTAGTTTGTGACACTTAAAATTATCCTTCAGAAATCATGCCCTCATTAATTTACTGCAGTATAGCATAGTGGTTAAAAGCACTGACCTGCAAACCTGGAGAACTGGGTTTGAATCCCAGAGCCACCACTTGTATACTGTGCAACCAAAAAAAGAGAACTAAAAATAAACATGAAATCTAATATTGTAAATTGCTATACAATAAATAAGCATTAATTTTCATAATTACTTATTGGCTTTTAACAATGCTGTAGTTACTAAGGAATGTGCTGCTTTGGTGGCATTGTTTCCACAGTTAATGACTAACTAACATGTATTTGCAAAGTAAGTACGCAGAAACTGACACTTAAAATAAAGTGTAAGAAGAAAGATGTAAAAGTGCTGTAGTTACTTAGGAATGTGCTGCTTCTGTGGCATTGTTTCCACAGTTAATTCCTAACTAACATGTATTTGCAAAATAAGTACACAGAAACTTATACTTAAAATAAAGCATAAGAAGAAGGGTGTAACCACTATGTACTTACACTGACTGCCAATGCTGTAGTTTGATACATATTTTCCTTCAGAAATCATTCCCTCATGCACTTACTGCTTAATAAAAAATGTAATCTAATATTGTTATTTGCTATACAACTACATTGTTTATTTATACAATACAAATCATTTACATAATTACTCAGTGGCTCGTAACAGTGCTGTAGTTAGCAAGAAATGTGCTGCTTCTGTGGCGTTGACCCACTCCTCTTCTACACCCACACTCCTGGCCTGCAAGTGAGCAGGTGGGTGGTTGGGGGTGGGGCATGACTTTATACCATGCTTTATCACTGACCTGCTGTGTGGAGTGGTAGTGGGTGGTGCCAGATACACAGGCAGGGGAACCTTCCTTAGCCATTACATGCCTTTCCCACTGGCTGAACGTTGTGGCTGCCATAGCATCATCCTTCATATCAAGCTATCCCAGCCCTTTGACTATACCATGAGGGCTTGGGGTAAGGCGGTAAACATAGGCAGACCAGTAGTTCCCTTTACTGGAAAACAGCAGTAATGGGAAGACCACCCAAAACCCACAAGTCCCCTATACACACATAGTGCAGGATCCAGTTTGCCCCTAGTCAGTTCATCTGATTGGATGGCTGCTATTGATCACCAAACCTGGGAATGCACATTTGGCACGTTCCCTGTCGCCTATGTTAATAGGGTCTAATATTAGATTGCATATTTGGTAAGCAATAAGTTCATGAGTGACTGATTTCTGAATGAGAACTTACATCACAGCTACAGTACTGACTTATGGTAAATGTAAGTGTATGCAACTGCAAATACATGTTGCCTAGGCATTAACTGTGAAAACAGTACCATTATTTCTTAGTCACAACATAGTTATATTGCCAATTAGTAATTATGCAAATAAAATATTTTTATGTACAGTTACATATCAATTCACAATATTAGACTGCATGTTTACTAACCTGCGAGTTCATGAAAAACTGGAATACAGACATGGAATATCATCTAAAGAGTTGCCAGTCAGTGCATTTAACTGTAGCAGACTCAGGCTACATTGTATTCATATTTAGTTACCATTCTGATTACACTTTAACATTTTTCTGTGTAATTACCTTTTAAATAAATGTCAGATAGACATAGATAGTTGAAACAGTGCACACTGCCTGCACTGTATGTAGGTACACTTGTAAGAACAGATTTAATAATGCCAAAAGTAGTAACATAGTAGTTACACAACAGATGCGCTGTTACAATTTGCAATAGCTATTACATGTGTAGTTGCCCTCATACAAACAAATAACACAATCCCAGAAGAGATAGAGTGGTAGTTGCACAACAGGTTTTCTGTTACACTTTATAATAACAGCTGTTACATGTGTAGTTACATCTGTCAGAATGAAATGATTTCTGCCAAAAGGGAGACTGTAGTAGTTGCATGTGTATGCAAGTTGTATAACTACTCCATACACACAAGTGAAACTAGTTAACAACTACACAGTAGTTACAGTGTAGTTACTTCATGCAAATTGTGTGTAACTACTTAACACACAACTGTGAAACTAGTTAACTACAGAGTAGTTACATTTAAGTACACAATAGTGACAGTGACGTTACAGCAAAGTTATACAGTAATTACAGTGTAGTTAAGGACACTTAAAATAAAGTGTTACCATTTTTTTAAAGAGAATAAGTGGAAAAAAACTTGAATTGGCATGCAGCACACATGATAGGTCCTGTCTTAAGTCTTCTAAAGTGGCAGTATTACTTCTTCTTCATTGCTGGCCACCCCCCTTTTGATGCATCCCAGCTTCTTGACAGTATTTGTGCACTACTTGTTATGCTTTAGTCCCTAGTCTATTATGCCCCTTACATTGTTTTCCTCTTCAGCTGTACCAAGAACAACCCCATAGTGTATAGGTTCAATTTCTGTTTTTTACTCCCAAAGTTGAGCACTTTGCATTTGACTACAGAGCTGCTTTATTATTTATGTAATTATTAATTGATTTACAAAGAGTGATCCATTGAGAGATGCTTATTTGCAGGAATACACCAGAAAAAGCTTCCACAGTTTACTGTAATGAAAACTATAAAATAAAGGGTATTTAAAAAGGTAATCAAAGAAAAAAAAAAAAATCAAGCAGTTCATTGCACTGCTGCTTTAACTTTAAATAGTTTAGAAATTGGCAAATATTTCAACAGAATAATCCCAAAGTCTGTTCACTCCAGTGTGGTCCATCTCTTTTGCAATTTTCATTCATCCAGGTTCTATATATTTTTACTATAGGCAACAGCTAAAATCTAACTGGAAACGACAGAAATTACAGTACTATTGCATGTGCCCTTTTTCCCTCAACTTAGATTCCTACACCAATCCATTCATGCTCTTTAAATTTACATTGCTTATACATCAAGTGTAACATCACACTCTGAAAAATAAAAGACAACAAAGACATAGAGATTCTAGAAGCATGGCGCAAGTTGCCACCAAAGATGACTTGCGCCAAACTCAGTTGCAGCATGGTCCCTGCTCCCTATTCTATAAGGGGCAGCGTCCTCATGGCTAAGACCTGTGACTTACAACATGAGGAGGGCTACACCTAACCAGGGGCATACCCGAGGGGCATGTCGCAAGTCACAACACCCCCCCAACAAGTGCAAGTGCCCATCCAAAGCCCCACAGAGCACCTGTGTCCCCCCAGACCCCAAACACCCAAACAGTAAAAGCCCCACAGTGCAGCACACACCCACAGCCTCCCGAACCCCCAAACAGTAAAAGCCCCACAGGGCTGCCCACACACCTCATACCCCTGAACCCCAACCACTAAAGGCCCCACAGGGCAGTGCTGTCAACCCCCCCACCCATGCCCAGGTCCTGAGACAGTACCACAAATGGTAATTAATTACTGCACAACAACCCTGGTAGTCTAGTGGCCACCTCACCCAGCAGTGCCACTCCACCCAGCACCCCGCCATGCATCCCCAGCTGGCTACTGGCACAGTCCACCTCTCACCTCCATGGCCAGCCACCGACTGAGTTCTGTAGGAGTGCTTACTGTATAGACGTGCTCAGAGATGAATGAATACTCATTCATTTCTGAGCATGTCCAATTCCCATTTAAACATTTTTCACAAGTAACTTGTTTACATGGATATTCAACTTTTTTTTCTGTTATAACATTTAAAAAACATCAAACGCATGTGACACAAGGTTCCCATATCAGAAACCTTTATCTTCAAAATGTTACATATTAGCACAATGCAAGAACACAGGTATTTGAAGTAAAGTAAATGCAGGTGCTCTGCCTATATTATGTGCTACCATATTTACCGTTCTTGTTAAGGACTAGAGCAAATTTGTCTAGAAAATATTACTGTGTACTAGCATGGAATTTCCCACATACATAAAATTCTTTAAACAAAC
Source organism: Neoceratodus forsteri (assembly GCA_016271365.2). Classification (NCBI taxonomy): domain Eukaryota; kingdom Metazoa; phylum Chordata; order Ceratodontiformes; family Ceratodontidae; genus Neoceratodus; species Neoceratodus forsteri. The sequence goes on along the minus strand of CM028129.1, from coordinate 812,155,741 downwards.
TTAATGCATTACAACTGTCAGGTACACAGCACTTAATTATTACTAATGATAGCAATAATTCAGTAACTTTTCTAAATTAATCAAACCATTATGGTACCTGGAATTTATTTATGTTTCATTTTTTACATTTTTAAAGTATAAAATGAAAAATTCAAGTTTACCTGAATGGATAAGCAAATTCTATTTCAATACTGAGGTCACTTTCCGACTTGTTTGCACAGTCCACACTGACTTCTAGTTCTCCAGAGTAACCACCACATGTTGCAAATGCAAAGATTGCAAAAAGCTGTTGAAATAAGATAACAGATTTATTTTAGATATAATAACATTTAGAGATAAAGTTCATTATCATATTATAATTTTTGTGTGATTCTGAACAGCTAACATATACTGAAATAGTTAACATATTGTATGTTGTGTGATGTACATCTATATTTACACAAAAGATATTAGTCTGTGACACATTTTTATGCAAAATAGCAATTTTAGGTTCATACAGTATCTTTGAAATGAAAAAAGTCTGAAACTGTACATGCCAGCTCAGATTTTCAAGTTGTGAAACATTAAAATGCCACAGAATTATTTTTCTTATTAAGAACTAAATCCATAGAGCCCTATGCAAGTGCATAGGACCTCCAGATGCCACAGTGTGACCTTCTACACATGCAGAACAATCCAAGGCATCCAGAATGGATGAGGCCCCCCAAACTTATTCTGCTCCATTAGTTGAGTTACATAGTTGTCAGGTGAGGTGGGGCCATGCTTTGCAGTATCCCAAGCAAGGTCCATCTGACTTTGACTACAGGGAGGATGCAGAGGTTATATAGGAGGACCTCTGACATATAGCTTTGTTGCTTTCTGCCATAGTTCTACACTGTGTTCAGGGCCATGATCTAGCCACCCTCCAGCCTACCACAGTAGTCTGAACCACTCCACAGCAGCATGGAGGGATGGGAGGAACAGACATAGCCCTTTTTTAATTGATGCCTTTAAAAGGGGAATATAGTGGTCCCAGTCAGACTGCTATTTCCTATAATGTCTTGCTCACACACAGCAAGGAATCCACTTACTGATGGAACTAGCTATGTGAATGAAAGCCCAGTATCTGGCACCACAGTTTCCACTTCCCTTACAAGTAGGTAAGCAGTGGCAGAAGGTAGCAACTCGGGGGTATGACTGGTACTCTTGAGCTGGGCTTGTGGAGTGCTTTTGAGAGACGTTGCTGTGCAGGCTAGCCATATGCTGGCCAGTTTTTAAAACTGATCTCTTTTACTGTGCAGGAATAACAACACAAATGCCACTATTGTATTCTTATGTCTGGATTTTCAGATGTCTCCCAAGCTCCAGAACAAGGATAGATATATGCTTTGGTTCTGTGTATGCAATACTCAATTAAAGAAACATGCTGCCACCATAACTGCAAGACCTACTATCTGATTGGTTCTTAGACTGATGGTAGTAATTGTAACATATCTAATCTTAAGAAGTGAGGTATCTATTTAGGCCGAAATAACTGGAAATCATCTGATGGTTTCAGCCAATAAGAATGCTAGATTTTTTTGCCTGTTTTGTAAGCGGACAGTACACATAACACATAGCAGGATGTGTGTTCACTGAGAAACATAGGCACTCTTCTAGTGTGTGCAGAGGCACAAGGCCAGAGGCCAAGTGCTCCTCAGCACAGACTGGGACAGTGCCTATATCTCATAATGAACACTGTACACTGGAGTGTGTTATTAATTAACTGGTCTACAGTCAGTCACCACTATCAATGCCTTTTCTTCTTTCTTCCACATCACCTCTGGCATGCCTGTAGGCTCCATCTTATTAATCTTTCTTTTTTTCCTGGTTAATCAACAACTGCCCTGAAGTCCTTGTCTCGTCTAGAATACACATGTACTGTACACTGATGATATGGTCCACTTTACCTCTAGTGCCTCAGTCCCTAACCTGCAAAAGTCACTACAGTGGTATTTTGATGTATGTACAGTGTTGGTTCTGATCAAACCACTTCACCCTGAACTCCAAAAAAAATAGCACCATATTTTTTGGCACCAGACAACAGCCTGTTAGACTGAGGCACATACCCTGTCATTTAATCCCTGGTGGTTGCGTAACAAGAAGTGGTCACCCACTTCAAATACCTTAGTGTGACTGGATTTCTCTTCCCAAGTTGACACCATACACAAAATACTCTGTCCAAGCTCAGAGCCTTATACAGGAACTGATCCTTCCTAATTCTTTGGGTCCATCTAAAGATTCTCCTTGGGATGACCTTAGCAACATTCAATTACATGGATGTGGTCTACAGTGCTGTTGCAAAGTCCACTCTGATTAGTCTGGATCCCCTCCTCTATTCCTTTTGTCACTTTCCTACTGACTGCCACCCCCCCCACATACACACCACTGTTCCTACTACCAAAGCCTCTCTATTCACTCTCTTGAGTATCATCACCTCTCTTACTGTAGTATGTCACTTTCCTCTCAAAATACAAGCTAACTTCACTCTCTATTTCTCCAAACTATTCTCACTCTATGTCCCCATTTCATACTCAGTCTACTCCTTGTACTCACTCTCCTTTGGCATTCCATTTTGCAGTATCTCTACTTGTCCATCTACCTTTTTTTACTGCTAACCACCATCTGGATGTCCCTCCCTCTGCCATCCACTCCTCCTCCTCCTCCTTCTCTGACCCCCCCCTCTCAAACAGCAAATTGGAGCTTACTACACTCCCAGTCTGCTCCTGTCCCTAGCCTTCACTGGCTCTTACCATCACCTCAGTCACATGGGCACTACTCTTCCTGGGTTTCTTAGAAACCAGAATAACTCATGTTCAACTATACTCTAGTTTTTTGTAACTTAGTTGATCTAATCCTTGGTTCTTCACAGTTGCACTTTCTTTTGCTTACAGCCATTTTATATTTTACTGCTTACTGTCTGCATGTTATAACTGCACTTCTTCAAATTAAACCAGCCTTCCCACTGATATTTATTTTTCTTTGTGATTGTTCCCCATCTTCTACTTTGTACTCCTCCACCCCACCCCACCCCACCCACCCCTGTCTTACACCTGAAGTACAGCTTTGTACAATGTGCCTCTTCCTATTACCAATTTCTAAAAAGAAAAAAATATATAATACATTACACTTATAAAATGACCTGTTACTAAACAGTTTGGTATAGAAAATGGAACACCAGGTGTACATGAATACACAGAGGCATGGTGGGTGACCTAGTTTGTCAAATCAGACAGTAGCATTGGTAGTGGCCAAATGTACCCATTATTTGTATTGTATATAGGTAATACATAATGGGTTGAAGTGGATTAACTCATTTATCACTACCAGTGTATGGTAATACTCAAAGCCCATGAATGGCAAAGACACAAATTAGTCTTAGCACTCATGTGTGGGGATAAGTGTGTAATTCCACAAAGGTGCACCTTCAATTATCTGCCCCTCAAATATCAACCACCTTTGCAATCCATCATGTTCTTGTGTCCTGTTTTTTTTTTATATGGACATTCTCTCTATTAACCACCATCTACCACAGGGTACACCTGTCCTAAGTTTACTGTGTGCCCTTTTAACCTTCCTCTATCATCCACCAGCAAGCTGTTGTTTAGAAGAACACAAAGTAGAAATATAAAACTTTAGGGCCAAAAGTACCTGGAAACATTAGTTAACTGGTGGTGTGGTGTTCCTCAGAGTTTGAGTGATTATACAACACAGTCTTGGCATTACCCAGATATATTCACCCTCTCTGCATGCATTTCTGTGTACTTTGTCTGACAGATAGTCCTGATTTTAGGGTAACACTAAAACTGTGTTGTATGATAGTTCAATTCCAGAGTGATAGCACACCATGGATTTGCTAAGGTTCTATTGACTTTTTTTTACCCTAATTGCTATTTTTTTCTACTTTGAACACTGTGTGTGTCAACCCTAATAAATGCATTAATATATTTTTTGCAAACAACTTCCACACTTGTTGAAAAAACATATACCAACTGATACCATAAACTTTCACCTTTTTTATAACCTATAATGAATACTGCAAAGTGGTGTTCACTGCACCATACCTGTAGTGATGTGCACTGTACTAGACCTGTAGCTCACTCTGTGAGTGGCCCTGTGATCCACCCATGAAACAGCTGCATAGTGGTCTGCACTACACGAGACTTGCAGATTGCTTGGCGAGTAGCCCTTCAGGCCACTTATGAAGCAGTTGCATATGTATTGGACTTCACCTGCATGTTCATAGAAATGGCCCTACAAAGCCATCTAGATCTTTCTTGTCTAGAGACTAAATGTCACAAAAGTGAGGATGTATCTCACAAATGGGAGTTTGCAAGTCAAAAAGAACATTCAGGAGTAATGATGGCAGAGTCTGTTTCATTACAGGCTTCAGACTAATTTCATTAACATTTTTAAAAAGTAGTTTTTTTGTATAAAAGATTTTCTTGACTTTTTGCAATACAGATATTACAACAGATGTTTCAAAAGCACATAATATAAAAAGCACAAACCAGCAATATATTTTGTCCAATATCCTGGCCAGGTGCAAGTCCCCTTGGAAATACACTTCTAACTGTTTTGTAGGATATTATAAACAAACAGAGGAAAACAACTAAAGTACAGAGTACCTCTATCAACTTTAATTAGGATGAAACATTATTAACTCCATTTATTGCTCACAACAGAGAGAAACAGAAGATATAATCTAGCAACTACATACAATATAAACATATTGAAATGAAAAATGAGGCTGACAATCAAGCAACATATAGCAATACGTATCATTTATCAAGCTACAACAATAAAGAAAAGTGAAACTAAACTTCTCCTAACAAAATACAAGGAAGAAACAGAAAAATTGTCCAGTCAATCATTGTCTTCTTACTGAGTGACATGGATCCATGATATCTAGTACATTCAATTCAAAGTATGTTTTATTTAATAAAATTACTTGAAAGAATCAACTTTACAAACTACACACATTTCAGACTTAACTTCTAACCGATTATTTTGCTTTTTTGAAAAAAAAATTTCTTTAGCTTTCTTTGGTTTTCCCCAATTTTTTGACCACTAGGGCTCATGGAAATGGTCTTGCAAATCAAAAAAGCAGGGCCACGATTTACAGAAGCAGGGACTATTTTCATGAGATGTAAAAGCCTAATTTTAATAGTTTAAAAACAAATGTTTTTTAATAACAACAAAAAAAGTGAAATAATTAACCTTATACCCTACTCTGTTGACTTCACAAGTTTCTGACTTAACTTCCAACACATGTTCTATTTTTTCTTGATATCAAAAGTTTCTCTCATTTTTCCATTTATATGTTTGATGCGCAAGCAGCAAACATTTGTTGGGACAAGCACAAAGAGATTTGGGAGGTGTGTCACTACCAAGCCCATTGCAGTTCACAATACCAGAGGCTCAGCAGTCTACACCAATGACCAGGCACTGTGGTCTGATGCAGGTCTTGGCTTTGGGGGCAGAAACAGCTTGTACTTCAAAGGACCAAAGCCACTTCAATCATAGCCTTCAGTCCTTTGATCTGCATGAAGCTGCATCTGCTATCGGCTGAGCGGCTTTCAACTTCAGGAGCAAGTGTGTGGATCTATGACTCTGGCACGTGCATTAGCATCCATGCTAATATGCATGCCCAAAGTCACAGACATTCCTAACATTCCAACAAAGAAAACCATCTATCAATGTCTGTTGCTGGTGCTCCACAACTATTCTTCCCCCACCCGACCCTTCCTCTCAGCATCCACCCCCCCCCAACAAGTACAACACTGACACTGGGGCTGCTCAATCTCCCAGTGTCATTTTTATTAAACATATGGCCTGTAAAAGAAAACTATTCATTGAGGTCTGTTGCTGGCACTCTGTAACTGTTCTCCCCCCCACCTGACCCTCCATCCCAGCAGCACCCACTCTGCCCCACGAAATGTAACACTGACATTGGGGGTGCCCAATCCCCCAGTGTCATTTTTTTTATTAAATATATTGCCTATAATGAAAAAACCATCCATCAATGTCTGTTGCTAGTGTCTCTAACTGTTTCTCCCCCACAAAACCCTCTCTCTCATCACACACTACCCCCCCAATAAACATAACACTAACATTGATGGTTACCAATCACCCAGTGTTAAAACATGAAATAAAGAAAACCTTCCCTGGGCATTTTTTCAATACCCTGCAAAAAAGCAAATGGCCCATTGATGCCTGTAGCAGCCGCCACTGTAACTTCAACCCCCTCTTTTTTTTAAAATACCTTTAAAAAAGAAAATGGTACTGTATATTGATGTCTATTGCAGTGGCCACTGCCCCCCCCCACAGTTTCTAACATTGACACTGGGGGTGCCAAATCCCCCAGTGTCCACTGCTGACACCCCTGTAACTTGTAGTCCCACCAGATCCTCTCACTCAGCACCCCCCAAATATAACACTAACACTGGGGGTGTCAAATCCCCTGGTGTCCAAATCTGAAATAAAGAAAACCTTCCCTCTGCATTTTTTTTGTAGCCTGTAAAAAAGAAAATGGTCCATCAATGTCTGTTGCACCGTTAGTTCCCCCCACCAAACCCTACCACTCAGCAGCAATCACCCCACACCCCCAAGCCCTTACGTACCTACTGGGAGTCCCACGCCATGATATTCTTGGACCATAGACACGTCTTCACTCTTCAAAGCTGGACTGTGAACTGAGGAACTTAGGTATGCAATTCAATGTATTTCAATGGGGTTTTGAACTTAGTAGCATAACTTGGCCATTTTCAATATTTTGGCCCCAAATTTTCAACATACCTTTTTTAGGACACCACCTCATGAACAAAGCAAGTGATGTTAGGTAAGTCTGTCCTACATAGATACATAGATACATAGACAGTGTCAGCAGATAAGGGCCTATGGCCCACCTAGTCTGCCCATTTGAGCTTGTAAGTTCAGTTTGTTTTCCTAGAAGTCTATTTCCCCTTACCCCTGACCTCTAGAATTCCTTTATGTCTATCCCATGCATTCTTAAATCCCGTGATTGTTTCAGCTCCACCACTTCCTCTGGCAGGGTGTTCACTTGTCCACCACCGTTCTGTGAAGAAATTCTTTCTCATGTTTCCTCTGAATCGTCCTCCCTCCAACTTCATCCCATGCCCTCTAGTCCTGAAACATCTTTTCACTTAAAATAGTGTTTTCCTGCACCCTGTTCCTCCTGTAAGATACTTGTATGTCTCTATCATATCCCTCTCTCCTTCTCTCCTCCAGGAGTACATGTTCAGTTCCTTCAACCTGTCTTCATAGGACTTGTGATGCAACCCATGCACAATCTTTGTTGCCCTCCTCTGAACCTTCTCTACCCTGTCTATGTCCTTACATAGGTATGGTCTCCAGAACTGTACACTGTACTCCAGGTGAGCCTCCTGTAGTGTCTTGTATGGCGGAATTATGACCTCCTTTTCCTGCTGGTGATGCCTCTGCCTATACATCCCAGCATCCTATTTGCTTTACCTGATGCCTTGTCACACTGTTTCCTACCTTGAGGTCATCAGATGACAACCCCAAGATCCCTTTCCTGCTTGGTGCATGCTATATCCTCACCCCCAACTGATATATTGTGCCAGGGTTTTGTGCCCCATATGCATTATCTTGCACTTCTTTGCATTGAATTTCAACTGCCAAACCCTTGACCATTCTTCAAGTTTCTGCAGGTCCTTCTCATTCTGTCTACACCCTCTGGTGTGTCTACTCTGTTACAGAGCTTTGTGTCATCAGCGAACAGTGAAATTCTGCCTTCTAGATCCTGTGCAATGTCACTGATGAAGATGTTGAATAGGACGGTCCAGCACTGATCCCTGTGGTACCCACTGGTCCTCTTCCCTCTGTGGAGTGATAGCCATTTACCACCACCTCTGTGACCTGCCACCCAGCCAGTTACCTACCCACCACACTCTGTCCTGCCCACACCCATATTCCCCAGTTTGTGTAATAGTCTTCTATGTGGCACAGTGTCAAGGCCTTGCTGAAGTCCAGATGGGCCATGTCCACTGCCCTCCCTGATCCACCTCCCTAGTCACCCAGTCAAAAATTCAATGAGTTGGTCTGACATGACCTCCCCTGGTGAAACCATGCTGCCTTGGGTCCTGTAGTCCATTGACAACAGATGTTCACCAATCTCTCCTTCAGTAGTGCTTCCATGATCTTTCCCACTACCGAGGTGGGGCTGACTGGTCTGTAGTTCCCTGCTTCCTCTTTGTTCCCACTTTTGTATAAAGGGACTACATCTGCTGTCCTCCAGTCTTTGGGTACCTCCCTGTTTCCAGTGATTGGCTGAACAGGATGGCCAAGAGTTCAGCCACCACCTCTCTTAGTTCTTTAAGGACCTGGGGTGCACCCATCTGGCCCCATTGCTTTATCAGCTCTTATACTTCCAGTTCCTTCAGGACCCTTTCTCGTGTAAAGGGACTTGTGTCCATTCTGCACCATTCTCACCCCTTGTACTCCCTTCAGACCCATTCCCCCCTCTTCCCTTAGTAAAGGCAAAGCAGAAATACCTGTTCAATATGTCAGCTTTACTGTTGTCATCCTCCACGGCTCCCATCCTCCCCTTCAGTCTCACTATCCCTCCCTTTGTCCTTCTTTTTCCTTATGTGACCTGTAAAGGTTTTGTCCCCTTTAACCACTGATTTTGCAATGTGTTCTTCTGTCTGAGCTTTGGCTTCCTTACTGACTTCCTGCCTCCCTTTGTTTCTCCTGGTACTTCTCCCTATCCCTTCTGCCTGTGTCTTTTTGTATTGCCTAGATGCAATCTTTTGGCTTTCACTTTCTTTGCTACCTCTTTTGAAAACCATAATGGTCTCCTCTTTCTTTTCCTCTTGCTAACCTGCTTAATGCATAATTCTGTTCTTATATTCCCCATTTTAAATACTGCCCACTGTTCCTCAATCCCTGATTCCTGTCCCATTCCCCTTAATGCCTCTTTCAAGCATCTCCCCATTTTCCCAAAGTCGGCCCCCCTAAAATCCAGGATACGTGTTCCTGAAACATAATTCCATGGTTGCTGCTCAAAATCACCTGTTGGGTAGAAGTTGAAAATTTTCTCTGCACTTGTTCATGAGGTGGGGTCATAAGAAGGCTATGTTAAAAATTTGGTATAAAAATTTTACAAAACAGCAAAGTTATGAGTCTACATTGAAATTTGAGAATGCAGGCTCATAACTTTGGTAATTTTCAATATTTTGACCCCACATTTTCAACATAGCCATTTCTTTATAGCACCTCATGAATGTGACACCAGTCATTTTTTAAATCCTAGCCAAAATGTGTTTTTGTACCTGTGGCATGGAATGACACTTTGGTGGTGCGGAATGACATTTTGGCAGGGATTTGAACATGTTCATCTACTGGGTTCATTAGGTGGGGTAATAAAAAGCCTGTGTTGAAAATTTGGTGTACAAATGCAGTAAAACGCCCAGGTTATGACTGAACATTACACTATTTCAGCATTCACCCATAACTTTGCTAATTTACTATATTTGGCTACAGTCTTTCAACATAGTCATTTTTCCACACCACCTCATAAACATGACGTGTCATTTTTAAAATCCTGGATGAGATGTGTTTTCACACATCTGTTGCGAAATGATGTTTCAGCTAATATACTATAAATTGTACATGTCATGTCTATAAGGCAAATCCTAAAACAAATATCTTCAAAATTTGGGCTCAAAATTGCAAAACACAAATTGTTTGCCATGCATCAACTGTTTGGCACTGACGAATACATGTTGTGATTGTGACAACTTAAGCTCAAGAAATCATGAGTCTTTTCTCACAAAACCATGAATCTTATCTCATGAAAAATGTTTTCATCATTTCACAAAAATCCATTTACAAAATATTTTTGAGAAAAGAGCTGCACAAGCCCCCAAACAGCATTTTATTAATAATTTAAAATTGACACATTTTTCAGTAAAATCATCCATCAAGGAATTTTCCTTGAGCCAAACCCCAATGAACCTAGGCATTTCAGGTTTCAACTGATTGCCATATTCATGCTATCAGTGCACAAAAAAGTCATACAAAACATGTTTGTATGTATTTATAACCTTCAAGAACTTTTAAACCACCAAACTACCATTACTAAATTTACAGGATCCAGACAGCCTGGCACCAGTGACGAACATGCTAAATTTCAGGCTGTTCCATCCAGAGTTAGCTGCATTATAATTGTGAAAAAATCAGAGTTTGATATAATGTAAAAGTGCCTACTGAACCCTAATAATAGTGGTATTACTGCACTAATATGGTATATATTACATAGTTAGGCATTTTTCTCTAAAGGAAAGTGCAAATTTACCACACCATATATGCACACATTTATTTCAAGTAAAAGTATATACTGAACCCCCTTTAACAGACTGCCAAAATAATAAAACAAACATATCACCAGCTGGCATTTTCAATTTCATTCTTTAGCATCAAAACTAGACCTTTATGAAAAAAATGGTTTTACAACAGTTTTATTATCCCCCTCCCAAATTCTTACTTACATATTTTAAAACAACAGACCTCCATAGAAAGACTATTTCTCAACAGTTAAGTTATTCCACCCCTCCCACACAAAAAATCAGTGATGAACAGACTTGTATAATGATACTGTAGCTTGTTCATTTCAAGGCAGCTTTTCAAAACATTGATCAGTACAGAAACCAACAGCAACTTACATATAATAGACTACTTCTAGGGTTTCATACAATTTCCTCCACCTACAAACAACTTCCAAAGATAAAAATGTAGCAGAAGGGTGACAAACTACCACAGCACTGTAGCAGCTTTTTTGCAGCTCCCTGCAAACATTCAAAGGCAGTACATAATGGGTTTCTAAATAAGGTTTCTCTTAAATGTGTGTTTTTTTGTGTTGCTGTGCACTGTGAAGTGCCATTTCTATGGCCATTGCTATGGCCATGCCATGTGGACATTGTGTTGTGTGGGTAATGTTGTTCCTGAATGATGGAATAGGTGGAGTTAAAATCAAGAAAAATGGCTGTCATTGCAAGCGAGCACTTCAAGAGGTACACAGTGAGAAGTGCTCACATTAGTTAAAGTAGCTTAGAGAAGAGAAACGTGTCAGCCAGTGTTATTTTTCAACAGATGGCTGTCCAGTACATTTCCAGAGACTGTTAGTGGAGCAGGAGGAGGCTAGAGGTTGAACAGGCTAGTGAACATTTGGGTGTGTGTGACATGCAGAAAGCAGGTTGGGAGAAATTGCAGTCTGGCCACTGGCTAAGAGTGGAGTAAAGTGACAAGTAAGGAAACAGAATATGGGGGAAAGGTTTTACTAGACAATGACCTAGTATTGAGACTGAAATTATTTAAGAATGTGTGCTTTGTAGGAAGGTGGCTGCTTGTACTAGTGTAACCTGAAACTGGAAAATGATGAAAGAAGTGCCGGCCAAATGGTTGGTGGTGGGGGGGGTGAGGAAGGGCCGTTGATGATGTGTTTACTATATGTATAAATCTGTGATGACATGCTTACTATATGAATAAATGTGAGATTTTACATTTATACACATAGTAGCTCAGATATACAGATTTATCACACATGATGTATGTCCATGCCTATTGCATAACTAGATATATATTAGGGGTGTGGTAGCAGCCCTAGAGTTAGTTTAATGTTAAACCTCTAACTCTGCATCGTAAGAGCTTTGCCACCATTCAATGGACTTGCATGTGATTTTGCATGTGCAATCTGCAGGATAAGATCTCTTGACTTGATAGATTTTGTGATGATCAGATGTCCAGATTTCAAGACCCAGATAGTGGAAAAAGTGGAAAAAATGTGTCAGGGGGTGTTTGGAATTTTATTCTGAAATACAAACATGTGCAATATGCAGGATAAGGTCTCTTGACTTGATAGATTTTGTGATGATCAGATGTTCAGATTTCAAGACCCAGATAGTGGAAAAAGTGGAAAAAATGTGTCGGGGTGTTGCTGTCTTTTTTTTCTCTTACTTGCAAACTAGATGGTTTGGAATTTTATTCTGAAATACAAACATGGCATTTTTGGTTTGATGAAAACATATTAATCCATTCCCAAGTTATAAGAATTTGAAAATGCAGTTCTTATCATACTCAGTAGGGTCTTTCATTTATATGTCAGATACAAAATAAGAATTTCTGGGGGGTAAGAGGGCTAGAGGAGGACTTTGATAGGCTAGGAAAGTGGCCCAAAGTTTGGAGGCTAGATTTCAATGTAGGAAAATGCTAAGTCATGCATATGGGGCATGGAAATCCAGGAGCAAAGTCTGAGATTTGCAGGAAGGACAGCAGCTGTGGAACAAGAAAGGGACTTGAGAGTCATCATCTCATCTGACTTGAAGGTGGGAAATCAGTGTCAGGCCATGGTGGGGAAGGCAAACAGAATGCTATGGTATATAAGTAGAGGCATCATTAGTAGAAGGAGGTAAGTCATCATGCCCCGTATATGACCATGGTCAGACCTCATCTGGAGTTCTATGTTCAATTCTGGAGACTGCAACTGAAGAGGGATGTGGAGAGGGTTGAGGCAGTCCAGAGGAGGACTACTCAGATGGTTCAGGGGATGAAGGGGAGGACATATGGGAAAAGGTTGAGGGATCTAGATATGTACTTCCTGGAGTAGAGGAGAGGAGAGGGGATATGATTGAGATATTCAAATATCTAAAAGGTATTAACAGGATGCAATGGGGGAGCCTATTTCAAATAAAGGATGTTCAGCAACTAGGGGCCACAGTATGAAGCTGGAGAGTGGACAATTTAGGGGTAACATGAGGAAGTACTTTTTTAAGGAGAGGGTGGTAGATGCATGAAACGATCTGCTGGAAGAGGTTGTAGAGGTAGAAACAGTATCAGATTTCAAGCATGCATGGGATAGGCACATGGGAATCCTGGGAGGGAAGAGGGAATGAGTTGCAGCTCAGGGAAGGGGAAAGCTCAGTACCTGGGGTGATACTAGGCAGACTAGGTGGGCCATATAGGTCCTTATCTGCTGACACTATTATGTATGTATGTATGTATGTCTATATCTATCTATATCTATTTATTTATTGAATTTTATTGACCTGGTAGGCCCACTGAGACTCAAAGTCCCTTTTCAGGGGTGACGGGGGGGGGGGGATACAGATGGTAACCAACATGAAATTGAACCAGATGAAGCTGTTGGTGGTATTTTTCAGTGAATGAGGGAAATTTGGCCAGGACACTGGGGAAATTCCTGTACTCGTCAGTAGGGGGACTTGCTGTCTGCTTGCAAGATGGCCCCTCGATGAGAGACTCCAGAGGAAGAGGATGTTCCTCAGGTGGGAGAGCAGGCCTTCTTTCCCACCACAGCTAAGCCTGAGGCTGTTCAACTCTTATGTTCAGATGCTGATTCTGAAGATGAAATTCCACATATGTTTTTGTCTACAGATGATCTAAGAAAAACTGATGATCATACTGGTACACCTAATATACAATCACCTTTATATAGGACATGTCACAATGCAATGTACTAATCATACACAGTGTGACTTATGTGAGGAATTCAATCATGTGTTCAATGAATGTTCATGGGTAGCAAAAAATAAGGCCTCATGTATTAATTCAACAAGCACAGGAGGCAGCTACTCCCTCATCCCCCCCTCTTGAGTCAGAGGTGATATCTCCTCAGAATTCACAGACAAATGTCTTAAATAACCCTCACTTAGAGGAGGTATCTTTGATTTTTTTACAAAAAGAAGAAATTGTTACTTTGAATTCCACCAACATTCCTTTGCTTAAACCAGTGTGTTTTGAAGATCAGAATGTTAAGGGTAACATTCCTACTGTTCCCCCACCAGCATCTCCTCAGGCTCATAGGAGATCAACTAGGAATGCTAAATCTAAATCCCCCACCCCAAACCAGTGGCCTTTGATTCCAATAATTTTTATGCAGCACTTTTTTGGGGAAATTCTGAGATGGAATGGGAGAGTCAGATTCACAAAAATCTTCACAGAATCCTTCAGCGATGGTTGTTGAAGATTATAAAGGAAAAAAAAATGAAAAAAATGAAAAAAATAATCCACTATAAATTAGGACATGGATCTAACTGCACTGACTTGGAGTTCTTTAAATACACATAGTCTATTAAATTCTGATAAAAGGCAAGCTATTTTTTAGTTCATTCCCAATGAGAGCATACAGGTGTGTTTCCTGCAGGAAACCTGGATGTATTCCTTTGAACAAATAGCATCATTCAAAAGGGACTGGCCCTGGGGTCCTTCCTTTTGATACTTTGGCACTGACAGTACAGATGGAGTAGGAATACTCTTTTATTCTTATGACTTTTCTTTGTTTAAATTAATTGACCTTTTTCCTGGTAGACTATTGATTTTACATGGATGGTTAGAAAATATTGACTGCAGATTTATAAATATTTATAATTTTCAGACTAAGGCAGATAGAGTGACATGTATGAAGGCGGTACAGCCTTATATAGTAGCCTCTTACAACATGTTTAGGGAGGTGACTTTAATTGTAGTCTTCCAACAAAACAGTCTACTGACAATAAAAAAAACTTATTGTGACTCCAACTCTTTGGAGAATATCACTCGATTGGATGATTTAACCAATTGTTCTAAATTTCAGACACAAGGTCCAGTATTTACTTATAAACGATGTAAATATAAATCTACCATAGATTACTTGTTTCCTTGACTGTGCCTATTGGTACTTTTATAGCAAAACCTATGAAATTCTCTGATCATTTGATCTTAACTTTCTCTCTTAATGCCACCTTATTAAAACCTAGGCAGAAACATAGATGGAAACTTAATACCTCAATACTTACAGATAATTTGGTTAAAAACACAATTTTGACTATTATTGGAGCATGACTTTTGGTGGCTTTCCTATACACTGACTTAGGAGAGTGGTGGATAGATACCAAAACTGATCTCAGTACCTGGTTTAAAAAATTTGGAAAGCACACAAGAAATACTAAATTCCATAAATATCTTACACTTAGAAACCAATTACAAAAGCTTTATACTTTATCATACACATCTCGAGTTGATTATATAGTTCAGATCAACAATACAGAAAGAGAAATGCAAACATATCGATATGATAGCGCACATACCATGCATGCAATGCTAACTAATAGCACTAAGAAATCAACACTTGGGAATCCCTTTGAGGCCTGCAAACAGATTAAAGATTCAATGCACATTGAGTTTTTGAAGGAAGAGTCAGGGAATATAGTGGACTCAGTAGCTGATATTGAATCTTTGATAGAAAATCATTTTAGTTCCTTGGCCCCAAAGTCTCCTATTTCACAATCAGGCATTGAAACATATTTACCTTTTTTGAGTTTCCCATCATTTCCTTTGGAAGCCCTTAAATTACAAGTTCCTATCACAGAAATAAAGATAGAATCAGCTATTCATCAGCTTAAAAATGATACCTCTCCCGGTTTGGATGGGATTCCTAACAGATTTTATAACGTTTTTTTTTCCAAATTAATAGTGATTTATCTCCAACAGGTCTTTCAATAATTTATGGACTCGAATCATATGTTTTCTTCTTTCACTGAGGGCTTAATATATTTGTTTAAATCAGGAACTAGACATGACATCAAAAATTGGAGGTCTATAACACTTTTAAATACTGATTATAAAATATTTACAATATTGATTAATAATTGACTTAAATTGTATGCAATGCAGGTAACTTCCCCTTATCAATTTTGTAGTCTTCCAGATAGATGAATTCAAACAGCTTTAATGGTACTCAGGAATGTGATTGACCGTTTAACACTTGAAGAGGTTATAGGCTATATTATAGCAGCTGTTTTAGAAAAAGCTTTTGACAGAGTTCATCTCCCTTATTTATTACAAGTATTGAAATGTTATGGTATTCCAGTTCCATTATTAAACCTCATTCATCTTTTATATAATAATACAAAAGTTTATCCTCTAATAAAAGGGGTTACAGCACAAGGTTTTTCTTTGCAGACTGGCATAAGACAAGGATGCACTCTGAGTTCTCTATTATATATATTTTCTTTAGACCCCCTTTTACGCTCTTTAACAGATGTTCCTAGATGGCCAGGAATATTTAATTCTGGTTCAGGTCAACATTTGCTTTTACAAGCCTATGTGGATGATGTCTGTATTTTTTTCACAGATTCTGAGCAATTGACTATTTTTTTAACTAAATTTGGCAGGTTTTCAGCAAATTCAAATGCTAAATTAAATATTACCAAAAGTAAGGGTTTAATTGTTGGAACTGCTAATCAATTGGAGATTCTTCACAGTGGAATTTATATCAACTACACCTTTTACTGTTTTGGGTGTTCTCTTTGGATCACAAAACCTACCCACTGAAAATTGGGATATAGCACTTAAAAAATAGAAGGGAAGATAACAAGATGGAAACAGTGTAAACTGCCCAAACAAAAAAGGATTTTTATACTAAAACAATTTATTATTCCCTGTCTGCAGTACATTGCAATGATTTTTCCTTTACCTATGCAATTTGAAACAAGGATATATAGTACATTTTTTCAGATGTTATGGGGGACTATGTTAAACCTGATAAAACAATGCCAAACATATTTTGAAAAGAATAAAGGGGGTTTGGGTATGGTAGATCCCATTGTGTTTCTTCATGCTTTGTTTTTTTCACAGATGATTAAAAGTGGGCTTATTAATAAAGGGGAGGCGGTCAAACATGGGTTAATAATGCTTTAGGCAGATATTTTTCAGTTTGGCATATTATGGCCCCAAAACTGAATATACATGTCCACATTCCTCTTTATTTCAGATCTGCAGTTCAAAAAATCTCTAGAAGAATACTGTACATACACTATATAGTTTAGTCATTACCAAACTTTACCCTACTGAACCTAGTTTTAAAAAGTGTCCTATGGTTAAGAATACTTTTGTTTTGGCCCAATTGAATAACAAAAGGCTTCCCCCTCATATGTGGGAAACACGGTGGTTGCTAATGTATGGCAGATTAAATGTTAGGGGCAACACAAAATATAAAGTGAAGATTGAACAAAACTGTCCATACCTTGAGTGTATTAATTTAGAAGAAACAATGGAACATGTTTATTAGATTGCTCCTTTACAAAATCTTTAGGTTTTTTTTAGGAAAGAAATGGAATATACCATGGTTGTAATATCTCACTTACGATATTTTGGTCTTAGGTATATATCCTTCAGGTTTGGCACATTTCCATCAAGATACCCTAACTATTTTTTGAAGCTGACTCAGATTTTATCTGTGGCAGGCAAGATGGCAATGGGTGATCTATCAAAATACAATGACTTATGACGGTTATTGTCAAATTGTAGTTCAGGAACTAATGAAAATATATTTGAAAGATAAACAATTATTTACATCTGTTGATGTTACTCATTGGTGGAAAGGTTTCCACAGATTTATTAAGTTTAAATAGTTGATTTGTCTATATCTAAGCATTATGTTCACTTATTTTTTTCTTTCTCTTCTTTTCCTGTTTTAAGGCTGTTTTCTTTATATTGAATTTATTTAACATTATTGTGTGTTGTTCAATATGTTTTCATTGTAAAAAAACCTCCCCAACTCTTTTCAAAAAGTGCCATGGGATCTTTAATATCCACCTGAACTACCACCAATCCAGGCAGATCTATAGCTACAGCCAAATATATATTCTTTGCAAAAAAACGTATTAATGCATAAGTTAGGGTTTGGATTAAAGCAACAGAAGTAGGGAAATGTTGTGTTAGGGTTTCCAAATCTAACAACCCACCACAACTCTCCAAGCAGCAAAATAACAAAATATTATGGTTTTGGCTATCCTGAGCCTTGGTGAATCAGGGCTGGGGTCTTCCTTGGGGTTATCAACCCTAATGCTCCCCCCATTCCATTAGCAGTTAAGCTCACAAGTATAGACTATAAGAGAATGGGGTGAGTGTTAGGGTTAACTTTTTTCATGAGATTGTATCATTTTCACACACAAAAAAAATTCCTTAATACAAAAAAAGAATGTGAAGGAAAACTAAGTCTGAATTAATTTCTTGAATGATACAATCTCACAAAAAGATTCCTGCATATGAAGAAAATAGAATTTGAAAAAGTCCAAATTCTTAATTTGTATGACGGCACTCTTGTTTTGTATGGCCCTATTCTTGTTTCGTGCAGGCATACAAAAAAAGAAAATCATCTCATGAAAAAAGATTAAAAAAATGCATTCCTAGGTCATTTTTCCAAAAAGTTACTGCAGAATCCACATAATGGGATCCTGATCAGCATTGTGTTGGTGTGTTTCCATGATATAATTTTTATGGGTTTTAATTTTTTTTTTAAATCAATCAATCAATCAAGCTTTATTTAACCAGGCAAAATCATCCTTGAGCAAGCTCATTTGCATGATGGTCCTGGACAAGTAGGACATATACAACTACGGCAAAATTACCAGATAAGCAGTGTACACACAATGAGCAAATAAAAGACAGTTACAGAGAAACAAACAAGATCAGGGCTGGGGAGTACATATGGTGAACACTATCTGGGTAGATAATTGACTGTATATATAAAGGATTCCCTCAAGATGTGGGATTATTCAGACAAAGGTTACAATGTTACAATACAACAAGGGATACTAGGTAGGGTAAGTGAGGGAACAATAACCGAAGGTTTATGGGTGGGGGAAAAACAAAGGAAAGGGTCGGTGAGGGGTGGAAATAGATGTAGTTAAACAAACAGATGGGAGATGGCAGAATACTCCAAAGGTGGAAAGAAGAAGAGAAGTGCTAGGAGAATACATGTAAATGCCAAGAGTTTGGGGAGCCACAGGAGATGGAGGAGGTGGTTATTTGCGGCATACACACAGGGCTCTCAGTTTGAGAGTGAGCAGCCTCCTGAAAATGTAAGGCCCCAGGAAGGAGGAGAGCCTGAGAGTTTTTTGCATGACATTCCAATGGGTGGACAGAGAAAAGATGATAGCCGCTGAGCCATGTTGTGTCCAAAGACACAAACTCCTTAGACAATATGTTCCCTCAGTACGCTGAAACAGAGTAGAAATATAGGTCAGTAGTTTATCAGTTAGAGACTGGTATGTCCACATGAGGGCAATTTTTTGCCTCCTCAGAGTGAGGGAAGGCCAGTCTAGTGCCTGATAGAGCAGGCAGTATTGGGTGTATAATGGCATGTTTAGGATAAATTTCAGCTCACGATGGTAGAGGGTATCAAGTTTACATAGTGCCTGAATAGGACAGTGACTATAGAGAAACTCAGCATAATCAAGCAGTGGTAGAAAAGTTGTTTGGACAAGTTGTTTCCTTGCTGTAAGAGTAAGGAGGAGTCTTATCTGATAAAATATGTCTAGACATTGTCTTAGCTTTTTAGATAGTTCATTAAGGTGAGCCAAGAAGTTAAGCCTGTTATCCAGCCAAACACCCAGGTACTTTAATTTTTCTACTAGTTCCAAGGCTTCGCCAAGCAAGGTATGAATCTGAAGGCTCAAAGCTGGTCCTGTGTAGTGGGCAGCACAAGGTGAAATAATCATAGCTTTGGTCTTTTTGGCATTGAGCAGAAGCTTGAGCCTTATTAAGTTGTGTTGAGGGATGTTAAAATCTAACTGAAGCTCCTTGTGGGCTATGTCTAGGGAGGTGTTAGTAGTATAGAGCATGGTATCATCAGCAAATGGATGAATGTTACTTGTGTGTATACAGGAGTCTATATGGTTTATATAGATAGCAAAGAGAATAGGGCCCAAGATGGAACCTTGTGGCACACCATGTAGCAGGGACTTTAACTGAGACAGTTCCCCTTGATCTTTGATTTGTTGCATTCGGTTGGTGAGGTAACAATCAAACCACTTTAAGGCAGTGTTGTTTACCTCGATGCAGCTCAAGATGTTAAGTAGAATATGATGATCCACTGTATCAAAGGCCTTGCTAAGATCTAGAAAGAGGCAGTAGGGAGGCAGTATAGCACAGTGGTTTAAGGCTCTGAGCTTCAAATCTGGTGACAACCAGCAGACCAGACCTGGGTTTGAATCCCACAGCTTCAACTTGCATACTATGTGACCCTGAGCAAGTCACTTAACTTCCCTGTGCTCCCAGGTCACTCCTGTAAAAAAGCTTTCAGCTTAATGTGCTATTCCTGGTTAAACAACTAAAAAAAAAGAAAGGGAGCATAGACGTATTGCTTAGTATGCAGGGTGGTTTGCCATTCATTGGGCACTTTGGCAAGGGCTGATACAGTACTGTGCTTGGGCATAAATCCCAATTGGGTGGGGTTTAGGATGTTTTCAGTGTCAAGGAACTCTCTCAGTTGAGAGTTAACAATTTTTTCCATGGTCTTTGATAGGATTGGGAGACGGGAAATTGGATGGAAGTTGTTCAGGTCAGTTGAGTCACCAGATTTAAAAAGAGGAATAATGTGCGCTATATTCCAAAGTGGTGGCAACTCACTATGAGCCAAGGAACTATTAAAAAGGTGAATGATTGGAGCTGTCAGGTGATAGCAGCCAAGTTTCAAGAAGAATGGTTCTAAGAGGTCAGCACCAGCACACTTTTTAGTGTCCAAGGCTAGCAGGAGATCCTCCACCTGTTTAAAGGTTACTAGATGAAAGCTAAAGGAGGAGTGCCACAGGATAGCTGTGGTGACAGGGCTAGGGCCACAAGATGGTGGTCATATGAAAAAAAAAATTCTCATGAAACAAGATTACGCTCCATATAAAACAGAATCCCTTTTTGTATGGCCCAAATTCTTCTTTCTTTTGAAACAGCTATCCAAAAGAGTGCACTGAGCAAGCTCAGAGCCAAATTCCAAATCTGTATAACTCTAGAACAGGTTAATATTTTTTCACCAAAGCAACAAAAGGTACCACTTAGGGCCAAGCCCTTTCTAGCTTGAAAATTTCAGACCAAAATACCTGTCTTGGTGCTAGACAATGACAGAAAAACAGAAAAAAAAATTGTTCACTTTGTTTTGCTATCTGGATCTTAGAATCTGCACATTCAGCAAGATTGAAACTTGGCACATCAAGAGACATTGCTCCCAAAACCAAGCATGCAAAATTTAGTGCAAATCTGTTGAACAATGGTGAAGCTATTAAAGTACAAAGTTTGGAGTTTAACATTAAACAGCCTGCTCAGCCCTAACTATAGAGGTGCTGCCATGCCACAATAATATATAGAGAATAAATAATGGGTAAGGGTGGTATACAAGGATGTATACCCATTAAGGAGGCTAACTATGGCTATAAGGCCACAAGCCCAAACTATCCTAATTAGCTCCCAACATGGCTAAACCTCCAAGTGTCCCACCCTTACCCATTGTTTGTTGAATATAATACATTAGGATGGTTATTTATTTATTTTATTTATTTATTCAAGTCTCGGATAAAAGTACCTTTGAGTCGAACACTCTTTTATAAAGGTTCCACGTCAAAGCAAAGACAACAAAATGAAGAACTAAATACAAGACAAGTGTAATACACGATACATGGAGTTGGGTACAATCATTCATAAAAGATGCAGACAGGTAAGGAGGTAACAATTCAGGTTACAGCAAGAGTTACAATCTGGTTAAACTTTTACATTCAAGTTTCAGTAAGAAGTGCACTACATTTCGGGACTTAAGGAGGTACACACGGGGAAGGGCAGAGAGGGATGCTGTCAGGAATCTAACATTGTCATAGGAGTGCACAAGAAGAGAAAGAGGGGAAGGATGCTGTCAGGATTGACCTTGTCAAGCAGAGAATTGGGAGATGAGAGGGAGGACAGAGGGTTAGTAGGGAGTGTAGTGGGTGATGGAAGGGGAGACAGGGGCAGGAATAGGACAGTGTGGGTAGGGGAAAAAGGGCAGGCAGGGGTCTGCGAGCAGTGTTTCAAAAGGAAGTGCAAGGAGAGGAGGTAGCACAGGAAGGGAGAAGGGAAGGTAGACCCAGGGAGGGAAGGGGAAGGGAGAGGAGGGACAAGTAGCAGGAACAGGGAAACAGAGAGGGGGGGAGAATGGGTGGGACAATGGATGGGAGGATGTCAGGATAGTGAGGGTGCAGGAAGAAGGCAATGTGTGAGGCCAAAAAGGGCCTAAGTGTGGCAATCACAGCTGCTAATAAAACTGAGGTGTTGTCTAAGTTTCTGTTTGAATGGGCCCAGTTTATGTGCTTCTAGGATGTCAACAGGGAGTTTTATTGTTATGTAAAATGGTTATTGTAATGGAGATCACATTTGCAATCATATTATGACACCTGAAGGTCTCTTGCAGTAAGGAAAGAATGTTGTATAGTAAGTGCAGGAGGAAGTCAGCCCCCCAAATCACTTACCAACCACTTTTGCTGCTGCATCCATATGTCTTGGCAAACACATAGCCACACACCTGTAAAAGAAAGTTAAACTGTGCACAGAAAATGTCCCTGAGCCATAATGTACAAAATCAGCTCCCCCAATCACTTACCAACTTTTTTCCTGCTGCCTTCATTCTGCTCCTTCCTTACTGCTTCTCCTCTGCCATCTTGATAAAGAACTAAGGGAACACACACCAAAACTACACATCCTTTTATTGGAGGCCACTACGCTATGGAAACCTCAAAGGGTCAAAACTAGGCAGCCCTAAAAATGCCACGACACTATGGGAAAAACACTAAGGGACATGCTATAACAAGAACACCACTACACTATGGAAACCCCTTAACTTAATCAAATACAATCAACATGCTATGCAAAAAGAAAAACACACTTCCTATAAATCAAAACAGAAAACCTTAATGTATAAAACTCCAAATAAGTAAGTCCCAGATATTCATTAAATAGCATGATCTTGGGGTTGAATAAGCTCATAAAGACTACTTGCCCTTTGGGCTCTTAGCTTTATAGCTTGTTTCACCCCACAATGCTAATATTTCCTCATATAAGACACCTATCACTAGGGATATAAGTTTGTCATGCATGAAGTTTTAATGACTCATTGTTTGTTCATGAAATCATTACTGAACAGTAGTAAATGTTGTAGCACTGTTATCATTGCTACATTCTGATGACACTAGTGAAAGTCATGGAAGTCCTGAATAAAGATCAAACATCATGGAATCAATGACGTGTATGACTGCCATGACAAACTTACATCCCTACCTATCAGATATCAGGACTCAGGTCCTGTTTTGAACTGGTCCCAAAGGACTGTGCATAAAGTAACTTAGGTCCCAGCTCCTGTATTGTGCAGGGCCAAAAAGGTCCCGCACAAGACAACTTAGGACTTTCCTTTTTCAAAAACTAGAGAGTGAAAGAGTGAGATTTTTTCTCACTCTTTAACTCTCTGGTTTTTGAAAAGGAAGAGTCCTAAGTTGTGTTCATAGGTGAGGTAGGCACAAGGAAGGTGGTGCAAATCCCAAATATCACTAATTTCTAGACAAGAGAGAGAAATGCACTCACCCCCAGTACTGGAAGAACTGCTTCAGCAACTTTGCATTAGTTCAAAGACTTTTCTAGTTTATTCATGGCACACGTGAAGTTCAAAAGCAGGGAAAAGAAGAAAACGATGACAAGCACTGCTGAGCTTACATTTCACCCCACTTACTGGGGCTTCATCAGAGCTAATTAGATCTCAAAAACAGGTGTGCCTTTATAAAGCTTGGGAATTGCACCACCTTCCTTGTGCTCACCATACCTAAGAACTCAGTTTACAAGTGTTGGGTGAAGCACAGGTTCAATTAAAAACTGGTACCAAAGAAGAAGAGAGAAACATGACCAATATGAATACATAGACAACAGCTGAGAGTAGCAATCCAGAAGCAGCAGACAGAGGAAATATTTACAGCTCCCTATTTACCAGTGATTCAATGGAGAACCCTTTTCTGCAGGCAAACCATGAAATAACCAATACTATCCTGGTTAGTAATGAATCTACAAAAAACAATTGAATAAGAGATACATTTTATATGCTGGAAAGATCAGTAACAAGGGCAAGATGTTTACATTGGCAGAAACTTTCTATGCAACAGCAACACTGCTTCCAGAAACAGCATAGCACCACATCCGCTCTTACTGAATTTACTGGGTGCATCCATAGTGCTCTAGATCATGGGCTTTTGGTGGGGGCCATATATATATATATTGACCTCATCAAAGCTTTCAATACAGTTAATCATGAGCTGCTCATAGGTCAACTCTCTAATATTTGTCTGTCACAGGAATCAGTGGCCTGGTTTAGGACTATCTTCAAAGGAGAGTTCAGAAGATAAAAATTAACAGTGTCTGCTCTGATAATCTCTGTGTTACCACTGGTGTAGCAAAAGATCCATTCTAGGGCCCCTGCTCTTCAGTCTTTTTCAGAATCAACACCCCAAAGAAGTAGCTGATCAAGTATTGCTCTGTGCTGATGATGCTGTGCTTTATTCTGCCCGCACAGACCCCACGGTGCTTGAAAGCCAGATGAAGGCTAATTTCAACTCTGTAGAAAAATGGTTCTCTGACACAAAGCTACTCTTGAATTATGAAAAAACTAAAACAATGCTTTTTGCCTCTGCCCACAACAAACACAGAAACCACACTGTACAAATTGTTAATAACCTCAACTCCCCACTCAAAATGGTAAGCCACTTTAAATACTTGGGGGTAACATTAGATACTACGTTGTCCTACTCATGGCACATTGATCTAGTCACAAAATCTGCAAATGCAAAACTCGGATTACTTTAATGTAACAAACACTGCTTTACCAATAAAACCTTACAAATCGCAGTAACTAGCTCTGTGCTATCAGTCATTGACTACGGCCTTGTGGTATATGGTACTTCAACTTCCACAGCTCTTAAAAAGGATTAAGACCACCCTCAATAAAGCATGTAGGCTGGTCCTAGGCATGTTCTGATTAACCCACACCTGTGAGTTATATGCCCAAATTGGGTGGCTCAATCTGGACTGTCATATCTAGTATCAAATGAGCCTGCTCACAAAAAAAGCTAATCTTGGACTAACCCCGCCTGGGGTACGGGACTTTCTCAACCTACAATCCTCCTCCTCCAAATGTACTAGGGGGCAGAAAGAACAATCCTTGATTGTCCCTTTCTGTAGAACCACACAGGGCCAGCGTTCCTATGAATATCTGGCTCCATTACTGTTCAACTCCCTTGACATGGCCCTGCAGAAGGAAGAAAATCTGGGTCCTTTTAAAATTCTGCTTTGGGCAACCCTTGTCCAGACCAGTATCTGTGACTCTGGCACCTAACACTCCTCTAAAATCCTCCCAACCCTCCTTCCTCTCCCTCTCCCTCTCTCTCTCTCTCTATCTCTCTCTGCTTACCCTCCATCTCCCCATCCTTAAAAGCCCTGCTCCCCTGCCTCTACACCCTCTTTTCTCCTCACTCCTCCCCTCTTCATTTTTTTCCTCCTATACCCCTTTATTCTCTTGTGCCTACACCCTACACTGTTTAAGTCATAAGACTCCTCCCCGCCCCTCCTTTCCAACTACTGTACCTACCTCCCTCCCGTCCTTGCCTATCACCCTTCCAACCACCACTTACCACCTTAAGACTGCCCCACTCCATAATCTTCATCCTTCCCCTCCCCCACCTGTTTCCCTCACTTATTCTTCCCATCTATCCACTGGATCAGGACTGTCAGGCCTTGTCTCCCCTGTCCCTTCCCCCATTTCCTCCCTCTACACTCCTGAGTTCGTCTCAATCTGGAATCATAACTGCTGCAGACCCACTAGCACTTCTGAGCCCTAGACCTCTTCCTTAGGGTATAGCACCTGATAGCACTTTGACAAAAGAAATGATCCTCTGGAATCAGCTCTGGCTGTTTCTATTTTACTGCATATTAGATTGTAATATACTGTTTAAACTGTATCCTGCTCTAAATGTTATAACTCACCCCCCCCCCCGTGCTTTAATGATTCCTGTTTCATTTCACCATTGTTTAATCTGACTTGTATAACTAATCCTCCTCTGTTTGTACTGTGTTTGACGTGGACTCTTTATAAACAAGCTTTTGGCTCAAAGGTAGTTCCTAGATTAAAAATAAATAAAATAAATAAATAAATAAATACAAGCTCATGTTGAAGTTAAAAGGGTTCAGAGAGGGTTAAGAATATTAAAGTGACCTGACTCAGGCCAAGAGAGAGACAACACTTTATCAATAGATGGGATGCAATTATACATGAGGCAGCTATCAAATTGATGGAGTTAATCATGGAGGATGGTAGTGAAATAGAAAATGAGGTGACTGAAGTTCTATCAGTGCAAGAGAAGGTAGTTGCCACTTTCCAAGGTCATGCTGATTATTATAGATACCAAAAAGAGTTTAAGGAATACATGCAATTTTATGACCAGAAACTGAAGGCTCAAAAACAAAAGAAATTTGTACGAGACACAAATGACTATCTGCTTGACCATATATTTAATTGGAAAAAATCAAAACCCCAGGACACACTTCAAAGAGCAAAGCAATTAGCTGTAACTATGTCAGCCTCAACATCTAGTATTGTGCCTGTGGTCACAACTTCCAGCACACCTCACTCAATTTTAAAAAGAACTGAGAGGACTGCTCTCTATTACAGTACTGGTGAGAGTAATTCTGAAATGGAGGAGAGCGAGACAGAACAGGGTCCCTATTAGTGGATCAGTGGCTTTCACTTTTATCAAAAGGTACGTGAAATTTCTGTAAAAACATTCTGAAATCGAGCCCCATAAAATTGTATGGGGTGCTTCCTCATGCTCTCCCTGTTTAAATGTCACAAAATGGGGGAGTGCTGGGGTGGAGCAGGTGGACCAGGAAGTGGGAAGCGATTGGCTGTTTGGCAGTTCAGCCAGAGTTACAGTCCCTTCCCACATTTACAGGAGTGCATTACGATTGATAATGTTAACACAGAGGGGCTATCACTGCCCCAGAGGAGTGGGCTATGAAGCCAGAGCACTTGTAGCACACATTTACTTTAACTACATTAGACCTTAATGCTAGGAGCCTTGGGAGTAAAACTGCAGAGTTACAGGTTCTCATGGCACAGGGAGAGGTGGACATTGCAGCCATCATGGAAACATGGGCCACCCAATACAATGACTGGGACCTGTCTGTACCAGGGTACAGGTTATTTCGTAGGGACAGGGTGACTGGGAAAGGAGGGGGGGTGGCACTATATGTGAAGGAAGGACTGAAGTGTGTAAGGGAGGAAGGAGGAGGAAATGGAGTCACTTTGGATGCAAATCCAGGATTCCAAGAACAGGATTCTTAGAATGGGAATGGTGTACAGGCCACCATCTCAGACGGAGGAGTTAGACAGGGAACTAGCTGGACAGATCAGGAGGACCTACGAGAAGGGTAGTGTGGTGATTGTGGGGGACTTCAACATGCCGGGAGTGGACTGGAGCACCCCAACAACCAGGAACAGAAGGGAGCAGGTACTGCTAGATGCCTTCCAGGACAGCTTCCTGCTGCAAATGGTCAGTGAACCAACCAGGTTATGGAATACCCTTGACCTTGTGCTGGCAAATGGGGACTTTGTGAGAGAACTTACAGTGGAGGAACCGCTGTCAGGGAGTGACCACCACTCAGTATGGCTCACATTGGATATGGGCAAGGAAGGAGTGGAATCTGGCACAATAGTGCTGGACTTCAGGAGGGCTGACTTTGGGAGGATGGGGGAAGTGGTAAAAGGGTACCTGGCCAGAATTCAATCTAGTATGGACACTAACCAGAGGTGGGAGCTCATAAAGCTGGGGATAGTGGAGGCAACCAAAACCTGCTGCAAAGCCCAGAGCAAGAAGGCTAGGGCTAAGAAACCTATCTGGTTAAGCAAGGAGGTCATGGAAAAGATAAGGAGGAAAAGAGCTGCCTTTAGGAAGTACAAGAAAACAGAGAGGGGGAGGACAGAGAGGAGTACTTGACAGAATTGAAGGAGGTGACAAGGGCAGTAAGGGGAGCCAAAGCATCTACGGAACTCAGGCTGGCACAAGGCATTAAGAAGGGGGAGAAGGACTTCTTTGAGTACATCAGGGAGAAAAGGAACTGTAAGGACCACATAGTAAGGATTAGGAAGGAGGGGGGTTGGGTGGAAGCAGGGTGCGATAAGGCGGAAGCACTAAATGAGTACTTCTGCTCAGTATTTACTAAAGAGAACAGGGGGTGACACCCAAGGTGGGAGAAATGGCAGAAGCAGGGTGGGAAGTGGTGACAGATGGGGAAATCATGGAGAGCAGAGTTCGAGAGGGTTTGAAGGCGCTGAGGGTGGACAAGGCGCCAGGCCCAGATGGCATCCACCCCAGGGTACTGAAGGAGTTGGCAGAGGTCCTTGCAGGACCTTTGGCAGACCTGTTTAATGCCTCACTACATTTGGGGTGTGTACCTCAGGACTGGAGGATGGCTCATGTGGTGCCCCTCCACAAGAGTGGCCCCAAGGATGAACCGGGAAACTACAGGCCAGTAAGCCTCACATCCATCGTGGGTAAGCTAATGGAGAGTATCCTGAAGGAGAGGCTGGTGGCCCTCCTAGAGGCCAAAGGACTACAGGACAGCAGACAGCATGGCTTCATATGTGGCAGATCCTGCCAAACCAACCTGGTCGAGTTCTATGACTGGGTAACTAGGCAACTGGACAGGGGCCATGCAGTGGATGTCCTGTATCTGGACTTCAGTAAGGCATTCGACTCAGTGCCACATGGAAGGCTGGGAAGGAAGTTAGTAGGCACAGGGGCGGGTGCAAAGCTGGTGAGATGGGTAGGAAACTGGCTGCAGGGAAGGCAACAGAGGGTGGTGGTGGGTGGGGAGCTCTCACACCCAAGGGCAGTGACGAGCGGGGTTCCACAGGGCTCGGCGTTGGGACCAGTGTAGTTTGGGATATTCATTGCAGACATATCATTGGACATCAAGAGCAAGATCAGTCTGTTTGCTGATGATACCAAGGTAGGCGCGGTGGTGGATGGACCTAGGGGATGGCAGGGGTTGCAGGATGATCTGGCAAAGCTTGAAACCTGGTCAGACACCTGGCAACTGGGCTTTAATGCCAAAAGTGCAAGGTGCTGCATTTTGGGATGAAGAACCCAAGGAGGAGTTACCAGCTAGGGGGAGTGCAGCTAGCCCAGACAGAGGAGGAGAAGGATCTGAGTGTGCTCATTACATGGTCAATGAACAACTCGGCACAATGTAGGAAGGCAGCTGCAAAGGCCAACAAAATGCTGGGTTGTATTGCAAGGGGTATATCCTCGAGGAGGGAGGAGGTGATTCTGCCACTGTATAGGTCATTAGTTAGACCACACCTGGAGTACTGCGTGCAGTACTGGCATCCATCTGAAGAGAGACATTAAGTTACTGGAGGGGGTGCAGCGCAGAGCGACAAAGATGATCAAGGGGCTGGGGGACTTATCATACGAGAGGAGGTTGAAGGAGTTGAACATGTACTCTCTGGAGGAGAGGAGAGACAGAGGTGACATGACTGAAACCTTTAAATACATGAAAGGAATAAACAAGACGGTACAGAGGGCTGTTCAAAGTAAGGAAGGGGAGGGCCACCAGGGGCCATGATATGAGACTGGAGGGAGGAAGGTTCAGGAGGGAGATGAGGAGACACTTTTTTACAGAGAGGGTGGTGGCTGGGTGGAATGCGTTACCTGCTGAAGTGGTATGCAGTAGAACAGTGGACTGCTTCAAACGAGGATGGGACAGGACAAGGGGGAGGGTTAATGAAGGGGAAGGGTGGAAGGGAGGGGCAGCTGCAGAATAAGGGGTGCTAGCTGCACATTCGAGCAGACCTGATAGACCTCTAGGCCTTTATCTGCTGGCAAATTTCATATGTTCGTATGACATGTGTCCACAGTTCCAACCAAGGTCCTGTGTCCCTTACATCACGCATATTAAACCACTTTCCCTGGCTAAGCCTCACCAAGTGTCACAGTTTCCAGTGCGGCAGATCTTCCCTTACCAGCAGACAGCCACACACTGAACTTGCACATGCTCAGATATTCACTGAAGTGCCCCTTTCACCGACAGCCAATGGCATTAAAGCTTTCATGTTACAGTATTCATTGGGAACAGCCTAGCAGATGCAAAGACCTGTTCCCATGGACACTGTAACATGGAACACTTGTCAATCAAATTGTTGCTGACTCAGGGGTTCAAAAAATAACCGCACCACATGAATGGTAAACTAGAAACTTTAACTTCATAACAAAAACACATTTAAAAATGGCAATGGCCGGCCCATCGGCACAATGGTTGGATTTCCGTCTGCGACGCCGGCAACCCGGGTTTGGGAATGGACTCGGGTTGCCGGAGAGCCGGCCGGGGGGAGAAAGATAGAGCATCTGGGGACAGCTCTCCTTCTCCAGGGGGAGGGCAGGGGACGCACACCCACGTAGGCTGACTCCTGGCAGAGGCTGGGAGTGCAGCAATACAGCCTGGGTACGGTGTTCAAGGGTGCAGTGGCAGACGTCGGCATACGCCTTGACGTCAGACGTCACTCCCCACAGGAAAAGTGGAAAAAGGGCTGCCCAGTCTGCCAGATGATGGCTGCCAACTCCCCGCCACCTTAGATGCCCCGACGCCCCGGAATCCACCTCAGCAGCACCCAGGGGCTGATTAGTGAGCACGCTGGTTCTCCCCTCCTTGTGTCTTCCCCCTCAGAAGAGAGAGACCCATCCAGCGAAGGGTTATGCCAGGCCACTCCTGAGTCGGCTGCGATCTGAGGTGAGTAGGAAGGGGTTCGGGGTGAGGAGGTCGGGGGGGTCTTGTGTAGCCAGAAGGAATGGCGGGCCAGAGGCCAGTAAGGTGGCAAAAATAACATAATGCAAAAAAAATAAAAATGGCAATGAATATTGTATAAATTGAACATGCAATGGCTGCTTATGAGATATATTTATATTCTTTCGCACTCAGTGACCTCATGACCCTCAAAACTTATTTTTTCATCCAGCAATACAATCACTGTGCTTGTAACATTTTGCTGGAGGTAGGTATGGCATCATTTTCTGCTTTTTGATTTTCTTTTTTTTCACCCCACCTCGTGAACTTGATAACTGGTATTTTTCTGATTGTTTAAATTGTTATTGTTGCTGTTTTTCTTTATACCTTTATTTGATCCTCTTTGCAACTACCCCTCCTCTACCACAGGTCACATGAGTAAATGAGACTGCTTTGTTCTGTATTGTTCACCTGGTAAAACATCTTCAAATAAATTAAATGATTATATACTAAATAAAATGACTTTCTCTCACTATAGGGGTTATGTATTATTAATACTGGTATAATAATTCAGAAAAAGTGCATTTTCAGCATATCATATTGAAAGTGCATTAATATAGTTTGTCCACATTGAACTGACTCCGAGCTTTCATTAAAAATATTACGTTTCTAGCAGCTATGGTTCCAAATCTAGCACTTTGCAAAGAAATTATATTTGAAAAGCTAACTTTGCAGCTATTACAGACTTTAATGTTGTTCAGCACAGATTTGTAATGAAAATGTCCTGTCCTGGTGGCTAGCTTGTACAAAACTCTATCCTGGCCATTATTATACCCATACAGTGGAAGAATAATAAGCCACAGTCCCCATCTATCATCAAGGGGTATCACTGTGATACTCGTATTGACATGGCATCCATGAGCTGTACCCTGCAAATGATCCACCACTGTCAGATCAAGAGACCAGTGTTGTTGCAATGTCTCCTAGCATGAGAGATCAGTTGTGTTATGTTTCTATTTTGATTGTCTGACAGAAAAAAGTTGTATTTATCTAATGCTTTTCAGAAACGTTTTATTCCAAAATACTTTACAAGCACTGAGAGGCTGGTAGTGAAGTGAATGTAAACATGCAGTGACAGGCATTTTGTACATCAACACCCACACAAAGCCTTGGACAATTGCCTGACCAGGTTTCAGCAGAAGGAAAAGGTTGGCCAGGACATTGAGGAATATCCCTGACTCTTGTAAAAAGTGCCTTGTTTTTTTTATTAATTTCACCTTAACACCCTCCAGGACAACACCAAAGATGGACAGAAGGGACTTCAGTTTAATATCTCTCAAACAGTATAGCATTACCTAGTAATACCCTTGAGTGATAACATCTGTAGTATGAGCTGAAATACTGGTGCAGAACTAGAAATCAGAGCCTTCTGGCCAAGAGGCAGATGTCCTACCAACTAAGCCATGGAGACATCCTTGTTTGACTGTCCTTGTTTCAGCAGAGTCCACGGTGCCTAGAAAGTCATAACAGAAGATACCCATGTTCAGCAGGCACAGCAGAGTGATTACAATGGCCTACTTTTGTGGTGTCAGCCAATGGTGGAAGGAAGACCATTATCAACTCTTCAAGAAAGACAATCTTCTCTGTGTATTTTAGCACCAGGGATTTTGATTACATTTCTAGACTGAAAGTAATTTTAAAAGTATGAAGACTTTCATTGTACCACACAGACTTTTTTAATTGCTTATGAATTATGTAAAGCCCTTTCTACATCAACTACTTCATCCGCTGCCTCTGGGTAGAGAGTATAACGTTTTGAAAATGAAACAAAGCAGAAAGAAACACATACAAGATTGATGGGAAAAATGAAGAAATATTTTAATAAAAAATAGAGTCCAGCAGTATCGGGCGGGGTATTTATCTGTTCTATTCTTGATGCATTTAAAAAGCTGTAGCCTTGTCCATAGAAAGATTATCAGCAGAGTAAAGTAAACTGAGCATTGTAGGGTCATGTGCTTTTGCTATTCGGGAACAAATGGCCAAGGAACTAGGACTAAAGTAAGTATCCCTGCCTTAATAATGCAAAACATGGCCATTCCAGGGACTGTTGCACCTTTGCTTTACAACATCCTTGTACCTTAGCTGGCCTGTCTGCCTTCATCTATCATCTTCCCACACTTTAGAACAAGCTTCCACCTTCCCTTCACTTAACCTTTGCTGTGCTGCTGGCATATATACACATCCTAAAAACCTTTGTGTTCTAAATCTTCTGGCAGCCTAAGGGTTAACTTCTTCCCCTGACTCTCTCAGATATCAGCAGAAACTCCTTCCCTCCCCACCTTGCTCCTGTTTTCCCCTGCTTTAAAGTTTCCCCCTTATCCAGTACTTGCTGAAATGTTCGGCTTGCTACTTATGCCTTGATTGTTCATTGTGCACTTCCTGTAGTCCTTGTGTGCTCTTTCACTTTATTGTGACATTGCATTTGTCTGTGCTATTTATTTCTTTTTTTATTCTTTGCTCTCCTCCCCCAGGTTGCACCTGGAAATGAGTCTTGGTTCAGTGTACTTCTCCTCGTCACCAATTTTCAAAATAAATATAATAAATGGCTTAAAGGGAAAATGCAAGTGTCAACATTTTAAGTGTATGACTTCTACTTGGCTCAAGAGCACAATTAAGAGTATACTTGATATAGATGAGGCATGGTGAATACAACAGAATGTTGCATAAGTGTACCAATACAACCCAGAATCCCTGTGCCTGCATCCCTATATTAGAGAGATGCCCAGGATGCATGATCAGGTTGCCACCAAAGATAATTAGTATGGTAGTATTATGGGAATAAAGAGATATTTGGATAGCTCAGTTAGTAGAGCATTAGACTTTTAATCTGAGGGTCCAGGGTTCAAGTCTCTGTCTGGGCAACAATTGGCTTTAGAACTGATTAAATATATTCCCTCAGCCAGTTTACCTTTTGGGGGGGTTAGCATCCTTTTTTTTATAGGGACATTTTTCTCTGACTGCCGATGAGGCTCAGTGGTGGTGTACCAATCATCCACTCCATCCCCCCTTGCAGGGACCACTGGGAATGGCAGGGGGTGTGGGTTTTTCCATGGTTACAGAAGTAGCTACAGGAAGCCCTACCCCTTCCCCGAGGGTGCAAAGGACCAAGGTTCAGGCGGGATGCCATGTGGAAACACAGTTTCCACCAAGCATCCAACAGTGCCTTCTCCTCCCGACACCATCCACTGGTCTGATTGGTGCCCAACCCTCCCCCAGAGAGGACAGCTGCCTAATGGTAACACAATCTAGCTCCTCCCCTCCTGCCGACCCCCAACAACCTGAGCTTGTTGCCGAACCTGGGTCGCTGGCACAGCATGTGGTGTGGCATCCAGTGCCTCAACCCTCAGTGCCACCAGGCCAGCCAGGGAGTAATATCCTATTAAAAAGTTTTGGGGCAGACTAGATGGATCTTGTGGTCCCCTTCTGCTGTCACTTTCTATGTCAGTGTCAGTGGCTCAGTAGGTAGCAAACTCGCCTCTGAGGCCGGGAGATCAGAGGGCTGTGGGTTCAGTTCCCACATCTGGCACTTGGGTTAATATCCCAGTACTGACACTGTAGTGCAGCATGAGAGGGGTGCTGCACTTCTGAGGTGCCGTCTTTCGGATGAGATGTTAAACCGAGGTCCCATCTGCCTGGATTGGTGGTAGTTCAGGTGGATGTTAAAAGATCCCATGGCACTTATCGAAAAGAGTAGGGGAATTTCCCCGGTGTCCTGGCCAAATTTCCCTCATTCACTAAAAATACCACCAACAGCTTAATCTGGTTCAAGGTCAGTTGGCATTCATCTGTATCCCCTTCCCCCCGGGTTGTGCCTGAAAATAGGCAGGATTTGTCTAGTGCACTTACCTGGTCAACAAAAGCTAAATAAATAAAATGTTCTGTTTCCATACAGTAAACATTGTTCAGTGTGTGCACAATCATAAATTCAAATGCTTCTGCCTATTCAGGGAGGGCACCCAAATCTTCATACCCTGAGGCCCCTGACTGTGCTGGGTATTGGCCAAGGGCTCATCCATTTCTGCAGCATGTGTCTGCTGGGTGTTTCCATATTGTGAATGTGGAGGTAATTCCAGATACTGAAAGTCATTGGCTATTGTTTAGGGAAGCAAAATTTTTGAGGATGTGAGAATGTGACCCCCACTCATATAAAATGGGGTTACAAAAAAGTTCCAGAACAAAAAGAGTTAATGGTACAGTTGTGAGAAAAGACTCCTGCAACATGAGCTTAGAATAAGCAACACAGGAAATGGAAGAGTCAAGAGAGTATATAGAAAAGGAAGAATGTACTAGCAGGGAGTGCTAGTTTGGAATAGTAGGAGCATACAGCTGAGAACAGCTGTCACAGCCTTAGGGCTAGTACCTACAGTAGCCTCTGAAACTGGGTCAGGAGTACTTGCTGGGCCTACAATTGTGGCAGTGCTTTAGGTCTGAAGTGTGGCACAGGTGCCCTATCAGGTTCAGTCTCCTGTGGACAGGCAGGCATAAGGAAATAGAGAGTAAGACCCTGTCATCAAAGGACTGGAGCAAAGAGTCTCCTAGTGGAATAAGGTACTATATGAGGCTGGTTTTACTGCTCACTCAGTAATAAGTCATGCAGTCCTTTTATTACTGCTCAGGTACAGAAAGTGATGTATGGGGCACAGCCAAGCCCCAAATAAGAAAGAAGTTTCTGTTGGTCTGTTGTCAATGAAACATTTGGTAAGCTTCCTTTTTTTACATCCCAAAATGACAATTTTTGTTTTGCCTCTTATTAATTTTGAGACAATCATAGCATGCATTTAACATGCAATTGTAGTCCCAGTAATGTAGCTGAAAATAGAACTACATCATTTCCATAGGCAAGGTGCCCTGCTTCAGTATCTGATACCTTAAGGAGATGAACATCAGGGTCATTTCATTATTTAAGAATAACATTTATATTCTGTTCACAAGGTCTCCACAATAACTGATCCCGTTAATGTTTCTAGTCCAATATGGGCAAATAATTTCTGTGCAGTATCTCTCAGACTAATCAGGTGATACATACAGGAATCAGTAGGAGATCCTTTTTTGTAGATGGTGAAAACAATGTTAATGTTCCATGACGTAGCAATTTCACAAAATTGTACAATAAGATTAAACAAGTTGTGAAATATTGGTAACCACCCTTCAGCTGCTTTTTTAAATATATCTGCTGATGCTCTGAGTTGGGAGCTTTATTAATTTTTTTTTGTATATAGACTTTTTATTTCTTAAAATATATCAAACATAGCCAACATGGAAAAACAGCCAGAAAATGTACACAAAACCTAATAGAATGCATCACACAAAAAAGATGAATTGAAACAGGGCTATAAACTAATACCCCTATGCATCTGAAACTTCTCAACAGTATAATCAAAACTTTGCAACCCAAATGTAAAAGGAAAAGAAAAAACTTCACAAGAGTGATGGATCCCTTCCCCCCAGAACATCCACCTTACATCAAACCCAAATATACAGTAATACTAAAGTCTAATCTTAGTTGGAGCTGTTACAGTCCTCCGCCAATCCCCATGTAAAAGTCCCACTGAGGTAATCCAATTATCCCAAGTCTTCATGAAATGAGGGAGGGTGTTTCTTCTCACAAAAAGAACCCGGTAGTAAGCAACAGCTTTAGAAACTGCTTGCTGCCATTTCAGAGTAGAAGATGCAATAGTGGACCTCCAATTTTGAATCAGCAGTCTCTCTGCCTCAAGAGCTGCCACAAAAAGAACTCCTTTGTAGGTTAAAACCTTTACATCTAATAGAAGGATAGAATGGGATAGAAGGAATCTTTAGAATGGCAGAAAAAAGGAGAGATATTTTTGATAGGGGACCTGAATATGCCAGATGTTAACTGGAACACCTTTACTGCAACCACATCCAAGAGCAGAGTCATTCTCAATGCCCTACTGGAGGCATACCTCATACAGCTAGTGTTGGAAACCACTTGGGAGGGAGCAATCTTAGACCTAGTACTTTCAAATGGGGATGGACAGAGGATCTCAGATTTAGAAGTGGGTAGCCATCCGGGAACAAGTGACTACCAAACAGTGTGGTTCACAATAAACTCAGCTGTAGAGTCAAGCCATACAAAAGCAAAGGTGCTGGACTTTAGGAGGGTTTTCTTTGGCAAAATGGGAGAGTGCCTCAGAAAAGCACTAGCAAACAGGCAAGAAGGAGGGATGAAAAAACAATGGGGAAAAATAAAAACTGTCATCACAGAGGCAACAAGCCTTTGTGTAAAGCAAATCAACAAAACAAAATGAAGTAAAAGCCACTATGGTTCTCAAAAAGGAGTGGCAGAAAAGGTTAGGGAGAAAAGGATAGCATTCAGGAAATATAAGGAAACACAGAAGGAGCAAGACAAACACTATATCAGTTAAAAGCAGAAGGAGGCAATGAAGGCAGTCAGAATAGCAAAGACCCAAACTGAGGAAAAGATAGCCAACTTTGTTAAGAAGGAGGATAAAACCTTTTATAGGTACATTAGGGTGCAAAGAAAGACCAAGGGAGGTATACTGAGGCTTAATAAAGGGGAGGGAATGTGGGCAGAGGCAACAGTGAAAAAGCAGGGATACCGAATGAATACTTCTGCTCAGTATTCACAAAAGAAGAGGAGGGAGAGGTACCTAAACAAAACAATAAACACTCCGGATGGGTGGTGGGGGGGGGGGGGGGTTGATACCAGTCCATTCACAGAAGAGAGGGCTCTGAAAGAACTTTTAAAATGAAAGGTGGACAAAATAATGGGGCCTGATGGGATTCATCCTAGAATTCTAAAAGAACTAAGGGTAGAACTAATGACACCACTGACTACCCTCTTTAACAAATCATGGGAAGATGAGGTGGTACCCAAGGACTGGAGGAGAGTGGATGTGATTCCATGTAACAAAAGTGAGAGCAAGGCAGAGGTAGGAAACTATAGACCTGTTAGTTTTACCTCAGTGGGAGGGAAAATGATGGAATCACTGCTGAAGGAAAGAACTGTTGAATACCTAGAGGCCAACAGGGCACAGGACCCAAGGCAGCATGGATTCACAGCAGGAAGGTCATGTCAGATGAATCTAATAGATTTCTTTGACTGGGTGACCAAAGTAGTAGACCAAGGAGGGACTGTGGACATGGCCTACCTAGACTTTAGCAAGGCATATGACACAGTCCCAAAAAAAGATTAATATACAAGTTAGCTAGCCTTGGAATAGGTCCCAAGGTGGTAGCCTGGGTAAAATATTGGCTGTACAACAGGATGCAGAGGGTAATAGTAAATGGAATTCACTCTGAAGAAAGGGGTTTACTAGTGGAGTACCACAGGGTTCAGTACTGGGACTGGTCCTCTATAATGTCTTTATAAGTGACATTGCAGAGGGACTGGAAGGAAAAGTATGTCTGCTTGCAAATGACACAAAGATCTGCAACAGGGTTGATACAGAAGGTGGGATGCAAAGGATGAGAAGGGACTTGGCAATGTTGGAAGAATGGTCAAATGTATGTCAACTTAGATTCAACGTAAAGAAGTGCAAAGTAATACACCTGGGAAACAAAAACCCAGGGGAAGATTACACAATTGGGGATGAGATACTAACAACAACAAAAATGGAAATGGACCTGTCGGTAGTCATATCAGATGACCTAAAGGTGGGAAAGCAATGTGAGAAGGCAGTAAGGAGGGCTGGTGGGATACTGGGATGCATAGGGAAAGGCATCACCAGCTGAAAACAAGAAGTTGTTATCCCTCTGTACAGACAGTTGGTGAGACCCTATCTGGAGTACTGCGTGCAGTTCAGGAGCCCCATCTCTGGAAGGACATAGACAGGATAGAGACTATCCAGAGGAGGGTAACTAAAATGGTGTAGGGTCTGCACCAGAAGACATACAAAGATATATTAAAGGAGTTTCATATGTATACCATCGAGGAAAGGAGGGAGAGGGGAACACGATAGAAACTTTCAAGTACTTCAAGGGAATCAACAAAGTCCAAGAGGGTAGCATCTTTCAGAAAAAGAGATGTGCAAGAACAAGGGGGCACAATCTGAAAATAGAGGAGGGACGGCTCAGAGGTAATATGAGGAAGTATTTTTTCACAGAGAGGGTTGTGGATACATGGGACGGCCTTCTTGAGGAAGTAGTGGAGTCAAAAACAGTGGGGGATTTCAAGAATGCGTGGGACAGACATAAGGCAATTCTAGTGGGGGATAGGAGGAAGTAGGCTGTTGGTTAACTAGGATTTGCAGCTTACTCATTAGGTAGGGAAATGGGTAGACCAGGTAGGCCAAGCGGTCCTTATCTGCCATCAAATTCTTTGTTTCTGTGTTTCTATGTTAATACCCCTTGGTCACCCAAAATCCCCAAACATTGGGACTTTGGAACGGAGAGCCATAGGACCTCTTCCAGAAATTCTAGAATAGCTGCCCACCAATTTTTTAAGAGAGGACAGACCCAGAAAATGTGAGAGACCCCACCCCTGTCTGACACCTCCAACACAAATTGGTACTGGACACACACATCTGAAACAAAAAAACAGGAGTCCTATACCTTCTATTTAAAACTTTTTTCTGGATCAATTTCAGCCTAGGATCTAGAGAAGCCTTGTGCACCATATACCAACAACGGCGCCAGACCTCTGAGTTCACCTCCATTTGTAGATCCTCCCCCTAATTTCAATCTATAGCAATCCCAATTCAGTAAGTATTCCTTCAATAATTCCTTATACAGTAAACTAATATTACCCTTTTATAGTTTTGCCCTTTTGAGAAGGTTCCGGGAGAGCGAGGTCTCAACTAACCTGCAAGATTTAAAAAAAACCAAACTTGTAGTGAGTGCCTCAGTTGGAAATACTTCCAGTGATCCTTTGAGGAAAGTTGAAACTTCACCTGTAAATCAGTAAAAGACACCAATAGGCCAACTCCACTAAATCCCACAAAGTTTGCACCCGTTTATCAACCCAGAATTT
Organism: Neoceratodus forsteri; assembly: GCA_016271365.2. Taxonomy (NCBI): domain Eukaryota; kingdom Metazoa; phylum Chordata; order Ceratodontiformes; family Ceratodontidae; genus Neoceratodus; species Neoceratodus forsteri. Next base: position 812,116,056 of record CM028129.1, on the reverse strand, counting down.
CCAGTAGACGAGGTTGTGGCCTATTACAATATCTGTGTTATACCATAAAGGTTCAAATACCCCCAAGGATGTGGTATCCCTCTTAAGGGCTTTAAAATAGCTACCCCACACCTGTTGGGAGTACCTCATAGGAGTTGTTTCGAACTGAGGCACCCTTCCATGGGATTTCAACAGAGTAGCTAAAGGCATGGTACCTAGTAACACCTGTTCCACCTTAACCCATATGGGCATGCTGGGGTCGAGAGGCAAGACTCAAAAAAGTGTCTGTTTTACCACAAAGTTCTGGTGGTAAGCCCACAGCCACGGTAAAAATTCCAGCCTCCCATTGTCACAGATGCTTGAAGCGTTCATAGGCTAAACCGGGGAGGGTTTCCATCCCATATAAAGGCCGAAAATACCTTATCTATTTTTCGCCCATACACCCTTCAGGATATTCATGGGCAGATTACAAAGTGTATAAAACAGACGGGGAAACACCATCATTTTGATGGTGGCTATTTTGCCAGGAAGAGATAGATTAAGCTTCTTCCACCCTTGAAAATCCTGTTTAACTTCCTCCAAGGGTCCTAGTTAGTTCCTTGAACACATATCTTGAACTTGTGGTAAAACATGCATAACGAAATATTTTATACCTTCAGGAGCCCATTTAAGCTTATACAAACCCACAGAGGCCCATGCCACGACCACCTTATTTAAAGGTAGCAATTCCATCTTGCCCCAATTTATCTTTAAACCAGAGATGTAGACAAAAGAACTAAGAACCTCCCATGCTCTAGGGAGAAAGGTCTCTACCCTAGACAACATCAACAGCAAATCGTCGGCATAAAGTAGTGTGGAGAAAGACTTATCCCCTACTGCTAGTCCTGCAATCCCTGGATCCTGAGATAGAGCCTGATTCAAAGGCTCTATCACCAACAAAAATAATATGGGACTTAATAGGAACCCCTTCCTTGTACCCTGGGATAAAGAAAAAGACTCTGAGAGTACCCCATTAGCAAGAACTCGAGCCTGGGGTTCCGAATAAAGGCACTAACCCAATGCCAAAACCTGGGCCCAAAACCAAACCTGGGCAAAACAAACTGTAGATACTGCCATTTGAAAGAGTTGAATGCTTTTTGGCATCCAACCCCACCAAAACCACTAATTCTGGGCCTCTCTCCACCACTTGAATAAGATCAATTACCACCCAGATATTGTCGATGCCCTGTCTGCCTTTCGTGAAACCTGATTGGGCTTTGCTTATCAGTAATGGTAACACTCATTCTAGCTGCATAGTTAGAATCTTGGCAAAGACCTTACAGTCAACACTGAGCAGTGAAATGGGCTGGTAATTCGAACAAATTGTGGGGTCTTTGCCCAGCTTTGGCAGAACTACAATAATGGCTTCCCTCATAGATGGTGGTATGGAGCCAGTGTCTCCAATGGCCCTAAAAACAGATAACAAGTGCAGAGGAATCTGTGACTCGAATGTCTGATAAAAATCAGCACTGAACCCATCAGGTCTGGGTGCTTTACCTCGAGCCATAGCCCTAATAGCCTGCTGGATTTCTTGCAAAGTAATGTCAGCCTCTAAAGAGGTAGATATTGCCTGTGCTAATCTGGGCAGCTCCAGCTGAGCAAAAATGCCTCATATTCATCCACTGAGGGGCGAACTGAGGATTGATATAAATTTAAATAAAACGCCCACAATTTATCAACAATTTGCCCCATGTATGATGTAAGCTTGCCATCCTCGACCCCCACACATAAGATCAAAGCCTCTAATAATTGTTTCTGCAGCTGATATGCCAAAAACTTATCGGTTTTGTCCCCTGATTCCCACTACGACTGTTTTCAAATAAAATAGAGGTTGGTGGGCCTTTTGATGCAAAATAAAATTTAACTGATCTTTATACCCCACTAATTCCTGAGTTTTCTATTCTACATCCAACAAGGAGGAGTAGACCTCCACCTCAACCTCTGGATGTTAACCTCCAGTGCTGCCACATGTGCCTTCTGTTTTTTATTCACATGCGAGGCATAGGAAATAATTTGTCCCCTAATAAATGGCTTGAATGCATCCCAGAGTACAAAAAACTCTATATCTGGGGTGAAGTTCAACTCAAAATAAAGGTCAATTTCCCCATGCAGCCAGGAAATCTTATTCAAACACTAGTGTCAGATTAAAATGCCACCTAGGAGTTTTCAAGACCCTCAACCAGGGCTCCCAAACCAGAATCACTGGAGCATGGTCCAAAAGTAATATAGGCTTATCAAAAACCTCCACCACATTCGATAAAATCAAGGAACTATATAGAAAGTAGTTCAATCTGCTAAACAAGTGAAATCTTGCAGAGCATAAAGTGAAATCATGGGCCTGTGGATTGGTCACTTGCCAGCAGTCCCTCAACCTGAACTCAGAACACATCTGCTCAAGTGCCCCCAGGACTTCTGATGTGATGAAGTGCCCTTCTTGATAGGGGACTGGTCTATCCCTGGATCCAGGGGAAAATGAAAGTCTCCCCCAAGATCAGCACCGCAGGGCTGGTATACCACTCAGAGATATTCTGTGCTGACTGAAAAAGTCAGGAGAGTCATCATTTGGGGCATACACATTTATAAGTAATACCTCCACTAAGTCTATCCTGCCCGATACCATCACCCAGCACCCCATTTTATCAGAGTCCCATTTCAGCACATGAAATGGACAACCACATTTTATCAGATTAGCAACCTCTCACTCTTTAGAGCCAGAAGAACTTACATATGCCTTACCCACCCATCCCTGTGTCAAAACTCCATCTTTTTTCAGCAGGTGCATTTCCTGTAGAAAGACAATATCACCATCACAGGACCTCAGATAAGGCCACATCTTCTTCTGTTTTATGGGGATATTCAACCCTTGCACATTCCAGGTCATAATAGAAAGAGGAGCCATAGTATCAAATCATGGTATATAAGACCACAGCCAACACTCCTCAAATAATATAAAACACTTATCGGCAAAATGGTACAACTGTTTAAGGTGGATGTAGAAACCTCAGATCCATCACTCATATGTCCCCATACATCCCCAATAATAAGCCAAGTCCTATAATAGCCCATCCCCCCCAAATGAAGTAAATTCTTCCCCTCCTGCAACCCAGCAAACGATAAATGGAAGAACTTTCCCAACAGACAGTAAACATATCCCTTCACCAATAGCCCACACAGCTGTAACATGCCAATTAACTCAGCAACTTCTTCTGCCCTCACCCCCCTGTCAAACTGATATGTACAGCTAACAGGAACAACATTAACTATAGAAAACCCCTCAAGACCCCCCTGCACTATCACCCAACACAGAAGCTTGAGGAGAGCGCATAAAAAGGCCAGTGAGACCCCTCCGCTAATGTCTACTCACTCCCCAGCAGGTGCAGAAGTGAACATAGATAAGTACCGCTCAATAGCCCTATGGTCCAGCCTGCATCCAGCTCTCACCACCTCTGCTTAAAAGCAGATATAATGCCCCAAGTTTCAGACAAGAAACATCCATCTAAAATAGTCGACCCTCATTGCCCAACACTTACAATACTTGTGTAAGAAAGCTAGTCAGAGCTGAACCCTGAACCCCCCTCCAGTATATCGCTGTGCCTATACTGCTCAAAGTAAACCCATACTACAGCGGAAATAAAAAAAAAGCAGAGGATCAACTCCAACTGCTGCCCATAATGGCCAGGAGGACCACTAGCTACAATTACGCACCCCATTCTCCAGTAAGAAGATGTAAAACATATAGCAAATGTATAAGAAGAAGGACCCCCATGATCAGAAAAATGACCCCCCAGGATACAATCAAACAATCCCCTCAAAAGGAGTCAGAAAAGACCCCAACCAAGAAAATTCCCCATGGTTTGTAAATCACCAATCTCTCCCCCTCTCCTTGGCCAAAAGCACTAGAAGACCCCCCCCCATACAGTCATCACTATAGCTGGGGTTGGGCACTGTAATAATTATGATAAGGCCCCACTACCTCCTAAATAATAGTGGAATGGCCCCAACTAACAGAGAGCCCACTCCCAAAAATACCAGCCCCCCTTGAAGAGGGGGAAACACCATGAATCCATACCCACAAGGAAATACAGCTCCTTTTGTGGTGAAGTCCGAGGGATCTTGGCTCAGGAGATCTGTGTGAAGTGTCATCTTGCATCATGCCGTCTTGCACTGTCACTGCCACAGAAGCCACAGACTGTGACCCAGAATCACTTATCACAGAAGAAAGCCAGTTTGATTCAGGAACCTGAGTTAGTGCAGGTTGCGAAGCAGCCAATAGTTCCTCTTTGCCGAAATCAGCCCAGTCCATCTCTGGAGTACCCGAAGAATGATCCTGTAAAGTCAGAGCAAGCCGTGGGTATTTCACTTTGGGTTAAGGAGAGTTCTCCATGGGTGCCTGTGGGGGAGAAGAACAAGCACAGTTGGGATTCCCCCTGCCCCCTACAACCTGAGGTGGCCCCTCCATAGCCTGTCTTGATTAGGCCATCGATTTATGCTGCCGCTTCAATAATTGCCAGCCAGAGGAAGAGTCTGAATGAGAAGCCAGTGGTCCTGAGGCCAAGGATGAAGAAGCATTTGGTGCAGTGCCACTGGACTCTTTTGCAGCTGCCACCCCCCCCCATTAAGGTGATCTGCTGAGTGAGCCTTGGCGGGGGCCCACAAGGAACGTAAAAACGATTGGGCATCCAGTGGAAAGTCAAACTTTCTCCAGCTGTCCTCCCACTAGACATGCAATGCTGCAGTGTACCAGCGATTGAATTTGATGTTTCTGGATACCAATTTTTTTAAATAAGGGTAAAGACCTTCCTCCAGTCAGTGACCCCTTTAGAAAAGTCTTGGAATATGTGAACTCATTGACCATTCCAAATAAGTGGCCCCCTCTCACAAGCCAGACGAAGAACTTGTTTCTTGACTCTAAATTTAAGAAAATAAGCCAAGATTGGACATGGAGGCAATCCTCTCACCGGTCAGGGGCCAAAAGAGCGGTACACCCACTTAATCTCAAGGAGGTGAGATCTCAGGTATAATCCAAGAGCCAGGGCAGTACCATTTGTAGAAATTCACACCCATTCTCTCCCTCTGATCCTTCCGGAAACCCCAAAAAACACAAATTGTTCCTGCGCCCCTGATTTTCAAGATCTTTTAATTTAAGAGACAAAAACTGTACTTGGCACTCTAGCTTGGAGATTCTGTCTTCATGCTGAGCCACTGTGGAATCGACTTGCAAGCAAAACAGTTCAGAGCTGGCTATTCTACTCTCTTCAGTGTTCACCCATTCCTCCAGGTGGGTAACATCAGCTTTGATAGTAGGAATATCCTGGACCAGAGAGTGTAGCATGGCCTTGATGTCAGTAATATCCTCAGTGTTAACTAGCACAGAAGCCTCTGATATCTCTGACGTTGTGTATGGATGGGCCACAGCTGGGACTGTGACGCAGCAAGGCAATAAAGGTATCCAAACCAGTCTCAAGATCACAAAGCTGCTGGTAAAGAATGGAGAGCCACACTAAAAGATAAGTCCATTGCACAGCAATGGAATTCCGAGGGAATAGTAGCAATATATGAAGATATACAGCAGAAGGTGAACGGAGCTTCCCAGGTTAGGCTGCCATCTTGAGCCCTGTTGTACCGGAAGTAGTTTATTAAATTTGTATTTGTTAATAGCATTACAGGTATTCATTCATGAAACATACCAGGGAAATGGTCTGATCAGAGCTGTTTATGCATTCCAATATTTTATCTTCAACTCCATACTTCTGTTCCTAGAATTCAGAGAAAAATCAACTATTGAAGTGGGACTGTCATTCTGATGGGAGATGGTGGCTTCCAACATTTAAGAGGCAGTATAGTGCAGTGGTCTAAGGCTCTGAGTTGCAAATCTGGTGATATCCAGCAGACCAGACGTGGGTTTGAATTCCACAGCTTCCACTTGCATACTGTGTGACCCTGAGCAAGTCACTTAACCTCGTTATGCTCCCAGGTCACTCCTGTGAAAAAGCTTTCAGCTTAGTGTGCTATACCTGGTTTTAAAAAAAAACATTAGTTGATTAGTGGATTCCAACATTGGGTTTTAAAAGGTTTTCATATTTTTATTCACTGTAGCATTTTTCAATTCACTCCATTTGTTTTGTTGATGCCTTCATTTCTCCTGAGCAAGAAATTGCTTAATTTTCAGATTCAAAACCATCCCTGAATGAACTGAACTACTGACTAGCCTGTAAGGCTGCTAGTTCAGCAAAAATCCAATGCCAGTTCCCTGAGCACCCTCAGATGCATACCTTTCAGCCTCAGAGCCTTATCCACCAGCCAGCCATTTTCTGACCCTTCCCTTGTAAAATATCTTCTGCCTCATTTCTGGGATCCACCTGCCAGCAACTTTTATGCTGCTTTCCGGCAAAGGCCTACTATCCTTCACTGTGAAAAATGATCAGTAGTTATTAAGAAGAGCTGCCTTCTGCATGTGTTCCTTTATTACTCTGCACCCCCATCAGCATAACAATTCTTCCACCTGTCTATCTTTTTACCCTAACACAGTAGAAGTCACATGCAAATAATTGGGATGTCCACTTTATTAGGATGTCCTATTGAGAACCAGTTAAGTGGCCATGTATTCCTATGGGCAATGCTGCTGCCGAATGGGGATAGTGAAGCCATTTCATTTGGACAATTCTGTCCCATCTAGTCTAATCAATACTCACTAATACAATGCACTTTGCTGCTGCTTTTTCAACTAATCTCTTTTAGTACCTGCTTATCACCCATAATGCCTCTATCTTGTCCTGTCTCCAGAGCAAGCAAGTGAGCTGAGATGTTAAATAATGAATGAATAAGAAACAGTTGAAATAAATCACAGTGAACTGTTGAAACACAGTTTTCACCTCTTCCCAAGCCTCTGTTTTGGTGAGTGAGACATCTCTCCCTCACGCCCTTCTAGAGTCCTTGCTTTTTCCTCTCTCCCTCTGCTTAGGATTGAAGCAAACAATAAATAAGGAAGAGAGAGAGAATGCAGGAGTTGGCACTCACCCCAATCATCTGTTCTGTGCTGTGTGACAGTGTCTCCTGAATCACTGGAATCAAACTCCAGTGGCTGTAGTGGAACAGTGATGCAACCTGAGAGAAGTTCGTGGTCATACCAATCACCTGATCTGTACTGCATGACAGTGTCTCTCAGAATCAAACTCCAGCAGTGGTAGTGGAAGAGTGATGCAGCACGAGGGAATTTCATGGTGCTCTTGTTTCAGCCATAAGTTGGAACAGCAGAGTAGAGATTTTCCCACATCATAAACACTGAAGCAGGGAGGAGCACCATAGGTAGCATCACTACTGATAGGAGGAGGGTTGCGAGCAACCTCACGCTGTGTAGAGTTAAGGAAAACATGCTAAACAGAGGCAAAACTATCAATGTTATTGTATTCCATAAAACAGTGTGCATGCTTAATCAGGATGAAAAGCCCGCCACCAGGGTATCCCGATGAAGCAACTTCTACTGTATATCAGAAAAAAACTATTCATCCCTTCCCTTAACCTCCTCTGAAATATGCAGCTATGTGTCTGCTTTTGTGTCTCTGCCTACCCTTGTGACCTCCCAAGATTTCACCTGATATTCACACCAGTTTTTCATCTCGCTGCTTCTTGTATCTAATAAAGGCCTTTTTATTGGCCTTCACCACCTTTATGACCTTCTTAAAGAACCATGTAGGTCTTCCTTCATCTGGTTAAAGTCTGCTCTCCTGAAATCTAAGTCTTTAGCCTTTGATGAGGGAATGCTGGTGCCAAGGGCCAGTTTGAACCATATGGTGTTATGGTCACTGGACCTTAGTGGTTCCCCTACTGGGTTTCTTGCTATCTAGGTTCACACAGCCTTGAAGGATGTCACCTTCACCAATCAATTTACTTTTACCATGATATCAACATTACTGCCATTGTCACCACTTTCACTATTGCCCTTCACTCAGAATGGGCACTGCTGCACAGATGGGTCCCTTTGGTGCTACTTCCTATAAGATTGGTGTGTAGTGGCACTCTTCCAGGCAGGGCAATACACTGTCCTAAGGGAATATGCCTATGCATGACTGAATGACAGACAGTGGTACCATTATAATTCCAGTAATCAGAGTATGGTACGCTCCCAAAGTATAGAACATAGTTGGCTTATGCAAGTATGCCTCGCTTTGGAATCACATTGATAGCTGCTAGTGACCCCAATGTAGTCAACTCTCTCATCAGGTCCAACTGCTGTGGAACTTAACTGACCCCAACTCTTGCTAACCCCAAAATCCTAATGAACCAGTACTAATTACCATTACAATACCATTTCATATGATTACTTAGAGGTTGCTGCTTTTGTGTATCTGCTCACTACTGGAGTGTTTCATAAAGGACTTTTATACTTTCTGCCTTCCTTGCATTCTTCTGGGAAAGTGGATCAGCAAGGACCCCATGTGGACCTCTAGACTGATCTGATCAGTTGATTGCCATCGGGTTCACATGCAGGGCCCCGCTTTGTAGTCCACCCCCTGTGGAGATAGTCTAGTTCCACCCTTTGCAAGGAGTTTGGTCAGAGGGACTCCTGGTGGTACTGGATATGTTGGATGTGTTGATAGCATGTTCTAGGGGAGTGGAGGAAGCAGTGGCAGCCTATAATGGGGCGATCACTGTGGTTTTAGATCTTGTGGCATCAGTTCATGTACACCTGCTGGTTTCATATCTGGGCTTACTGTGATTTGGCAGTAAGCTGAAGGAGATGGAAACAAAGGGGCGATGGTTGGAGCATTATTGGAGGAGATCCAGGGGCCAGGAGAACAGACTGACTTTGATGTAATAAAGCAGTGTTCCTGTCTCGGGAGATTGTTACTGGGAGGAACGGACCAGCTCAGCTGTTTTGGACTGTGGATAGGCTTCTCAGTTCTACTTGTCTTGGAACCCATGAAAGCTGTTTCACCTGTGAAATGTGAGGAGATTTCTCATTTTTTCTTGGACAGAGGGCCTTTATTAGGTCTGGGATCTCACCAAGTCGGCTGATCTTATGAATCTAGGATGTATTCAGTGGTCTTGGGGAGAGTTTTGATCAGTGATGATGAAATCGGTGAGTAGGGTGATCTTGGAGCTATAGTCAACATTTTGTGATCTGAACTTAGGCTTGACCGGTCTACTTGTGAACTGTGTGGGGCAGCCAGGTCCAGTGTTCACTGGGATTGTCAGGTGTTCCTTGTTGGAGGGAGTGTTCCCCAGTCTCTGAAAAGTATGCTGGTGAAACTCCTGAAAAAGCCATCATTGAACCTGGATGTCCCAGTGAATTACCAATCTGTTTCTAACCTGCCATTTTTGGGCAAGGTTACTGAAAAAGCAGTTGTGCTGTGGCTTGAAGAACACCTCACTGCCTTTGACATCTATGAGCCTCTCTAGTCTTGTTTTAGGTCTGGGAATAGCAGAAAAACTGCACTAGTTAGGGTACATAATGATTTGCTCAGTACAAGACATAAAGGAGCCTGGTTAATTCTCATTCTCCTTGATCTCTCTCCTCAGCATTTGATACCATGGACCATGGGTTGGTATTGGACAAGCTTAGGGAGTACAGGTATGTAGGACTCGCTGGAAATGTCATCTGCTGATTTGAGTTTTATCTCTGTGACAGGAATCAGTGGGTTGTGGTGGGAGGGTTCTCACTCCTGGTGGTCCTGCTGTATGGCATATGCCAGGGATTAGTCCTTTTGCCCATGTTATTTGCAGTGTACATGTTACTCCTGGGCAAGATCATCAGACAATATGGGCTTTGGTTTCATTGCTATGCAGATGATACCCAGCTCTATATGTATTTTGTACCCAGGACGGACACCAGGGTTGGTTGATGTGCTTATAGTTGTTTGATCGAGATCCAAGACTGGATGTCATTGAACTGGTTAGGAAGTGAAATGGATAAAACTGAAGTACTGGTGAGTGGAGCTAGGACTTAGAAAGGGGAGTGACAGCTACTGAAAGGGAGAAGGGGCTGTAGGTTAGCCCCTCAGGCTTTTGGCTACCACGAAAGTGAGAAATCTGGGAGTCATTCTGGATGAGAGGCTGACATTTGAGGCTCAGGTGTCAATAGTAGTTCAGAATGAATTTTGCCATCTATGGAACATCAGCCAGATTAAATCCTTTATGCCCCATGGAGATCTGTCCATATTGGTGCATGCAATTGTGACTTCAAGGTTTGATTACTGCAGTGCTCTTTACCTTGGGGTCAATAGAAATGTGCTGCTGCATCTGCAGCTGATAGAGAACTTAGTTGCTAGACTGTTGACTGGCCTTCTGCGTGTATGTCATGCTTCCCTGGTACTATGTGATCTGCACTGGCTGCCAGTTACATGGCGTATTTCCTTGAAAATGGGCTTGCTCACCTACAGGGCCCTGCATGGGCTTGGCCCAGGTTACTTCACTGATTTGTTGAATCATTATACACCCTTGTGCCCACTCCGCTTCACTGAGGGGAGCCTTCTAGTAGTTCCCAGGGCAAGGCTAAAAACCTCAGGAAACTGGGTCTTTAAAGGTAGGCCTTGTCCTTTGGAACTCGTTCCTAAGAACCCTGAAGGAGGCTCCCTCAATGGAGGCCATTAAGAGTGGTCTGAAAACCCATTTGTTCTCACAGCTGTTTGGGGAAATTGAGACTACATGTGATCCAATCCTTGGTATGCAATGCCCTGGGCACCTGCCTCATGCATAATGCGGGGATGGAACTTTTTTGCCATGCTACCCATCTGGCATAATGATCCAAATTAAGTAATCTTTTGAGCAGCTATTTCTGTGTATAGAACCTTGTGGATCTGAATGCTCCTGCCCATTTCCTAGGTGGAAACTTTGATCTTGGCAATGTAGCTGAGTTTGTCCTTATTCTGCAGGCAGTACTCATAATCTTCTTTGGCTGGTAGACCGTGATTGTGGCACTGGGGAGAGGGCACTGACAATAATGGCAACCCACTCCCCAGCGCATTGCAGGAATGACTCCAAAGGGATACGGTGGCCAGATGGTGGGGGTGGCCGACTATAGCGACATCCTGTCACTATATGTACACGCTTGTGGGAGGGGAAGGAGCGGGAACGCACAGCCAGGGATGTGGGGGGTGGTACCATGGTTGGTTGCCGTGCCGACCCCATGGTGGGTTGCCGGTATCGGTCGGCAGGGTACTGGGTTCGGATCTGGGTGCTGGTGCATTTTTTGTTGCCCCTGGCCTGAACCTTTTTTTTTTTCAAATGTTTTCACCCCCCCCCCGACATGCACCCCCTGGAGTTGAGAATCCTTTAGTAGGGGTGGGGGTGGGGGACACAGCCTCTCACAGAAAACATTAAAAACTAAATCCCCAGTGCCTTTTTGCTGTGCGCTGGTGTGTCAGAGTGCTGAAATAAATTTTTGGCACTCTTGACTTCTGTATAACGGCGATCACCTTTAGGCTTTCACCGTTATGACATAGATCTTCATTTGGCCACAACTTTCTTAGCTTACAATAACAAGCTGTGCCCGTGTTGAGCTTTTGAAACTTCCCACAACCATTTCAGAATGTAGAGGAAACAATATATATTGTGGGTTTCTACTCATCACTTTATGGAGCTGTCAGCTTGATTAATTTTCCAAAGTCATTTGACCTCTCCTTTACCTCATGGCAACTAATGTCCACACTCCCATTTCTTCATAGCTTCATCAGTTGACTGATAGATTTCAGACTTTGTTTCTTCAGCTTGGGCCTCTGCTTTCTTTTGCATGGGAGCCTCTGGTGCATTGGCAGATGTTAAAAGAGAGGACCTGACTACCTTTTGGAGGTCTTTGGAATGAGTAAATTGACTTCTTCTTCTACTATTTCTTCCTACACAACCACATCTGGCTTGGGTGCATCCTCTTCTTCCAGCATTATAGTGCTGCTGCTATTGTCCTCCTTCTTCTTCTTCTTCTTCTGCTTCTGTGGGTCATGAAGGGCTGGCTGAAGACAGACCTCCAGGCAGGCCACAGAGTTGGTGGCCACAACAGGAGACAAGGTCATGAAGTCTGAAGGCAGTTTCTGGCCTGCTGAGTTACTGAGCCACTCTTGACTGCCATTCAGATTCACTTCTGACCATGACCCACTCTCACTGACTGGTCTAGTAGGCCCAGCCCTCATGCAGAGTCAGCAGGGAGGAAGCTCAGGACCACATCCAGTACTTCACTAAGTCACCAACTAAATGATGCATTCTCTCACCTGCCTCCCACCTAGTCTCAGGGTGTCTCCGCTAGGTGGCTACCTCTTCCTCAGGTCATAGCCTGTTCTGCTTTCCACAAGCCCATGGCTAGAGCCTCTGTAGCAGGCTGGTTCAGGTTGGTGGGGGTGGCCAGGACACATGCTGTACTCTGATTTCTTTCTCAATCTTCCTTCAAAGACCACAAACTGGGGGAATGCCTGTTAGGTTCTCAGAAAATGACTATCCCAAGCCCAATGATGGCTTGGTTGTAACAGGGCTCACAACGTTTTACACTAAGTAGCTTGTCTGCATGATGAAAGCAATGGTCACAGTACCCAGGGGGAGAGTTGTTTGTATGTGACCTCCCTAGGCCAGTGTCTGTACAAATAACTTTTCTAGGGCCTGGTCCACCTATGGAGCTTTAGTGCTCCCATCTGCTAATACCTCAGCCATTTTTCCAGTTGTTGCCCAAGGCTGGACTGCATAAAATGCTGCAGGTGGTCCCCACTCCCTGACATGCCTGTTCTGACTTTTTAGTTCAATGCAATAGTTCAGTTTAAAGTTCATTTTAGTGGTTTGTATACCAATACACTCACCAGAGGCTCAACACAGCTACTTGATAAGTTACTGTTATTTTCACTTTGTCTTGCCCTGCTTGGCTCCCAAATAACTTTAAGACAGAAGCTGTCATTAATGTAAGGAGAGTGTATTTGTGGATGGAGTCCTTTGAAGATGCCTTGCCATGAAGGTGGGCAGAGGTCCACGAGTGTGTCTTCCTCTTTTGGCAAGTAAGGGCACTGGTATGTAGCCATCTTTGGGTCCACTGACTCCAAAGGCTTTGCTGCTGCAGCTGCAGTCAATGATGGTTCCTCAGGGTCCTTAGTCTACAAGGTCTGCAAGGTTCAAGGGTGATCCACAGTTCTTGATTGCTGGTGGGCAGTCTGTTTTTTTCTACTCGTCCACTGAGACCTTCCTCTTTCAGTGCTGCCACTGACAATCCATTATCATTGTCTTCTCTGGCATCTGTGAAAGGCTGCTCTCATGCACACAACTAGAATGCAGAACTCTCTTTAACTGCTGCTCAGCTGCATACAAAGGTGAGCTTCCAAGGCTTAAGATCTAATCACTCAGTGCCATTCTAATGAGCCTTAGGGCACCAGATGCTCCTCTTTCAGACTATTCATGTACAGCCTGATCAGCTGAGAAAATTATCTGCAACAAGTGACACTTGTATTTCTTTTATGGTTCATTTAACTTATAGTGTCCAGAACTTAGCAATTTTTTTTAACCAGTTTGAGTCAGATAACATTTAAAATGTGTGAGAAGTCCCAGGGTACCCTGCCTATTGTGCTCCCAGTGCCTACATCTCCAAAACCTAGAGGACAAGCTCCCATTTAAAAGGGTTGGGCACTCCTGTTTCAAGGGGTAAATCGTGGCATCACTGACCCAAGAAGTGTGTGCCTTATGCCATGTAACCCACACCTCTAAAACTTACTATGTCACCACAGTTATGGGAACATGGGGACCAAGTGCAACAGCAACACAGGGGCACCATTAAACATAAAAAAACACCCAACCATCCCCTGCAAAGGACAGGTACAACTGAGAATCACCTATACAGCAGTAAAACTCGCATCATACTACGATTTCTCTCAAGGGAAGCATGTATACTGTGAATGATATGAAGACAGGATTGAACCTTGGGGAAATCCACAGCTGGCAGTAGCAGGGCCCAAAGAGAAAGATTCCATGACAACTTTCTGGGCCAGACAGGATTGAATCATACTGTTTCAAGGCTGTACCAGTGAGTCCCTCATATTCATCCAGATTTCCTATCAAAATCTCATGATCCATCGTTTCAAATGCCAATGAGAGATCAGAGCAAACAACAGTAGAGCACTCCAGGAGCAGGTCAGTAGACACCATGACAAGCATGTAAGCTCCATACAGTGCTGAGTCTGAACAAGATAGGAATGGCTCATACAGGTACATGTCAAATTTCTCTGGGTGAGCCTCCTGCTTCAATACCATAGCCTCAATAATCTTACCTAGAAAGGGAAGGATTGAATCCACCTGTTAGTTGCCAGAGAGTCTGGGTTTAATGGTTTTTGTAGGAGGGGTTTTACCATTATTTTCTTCAGAGTCCCTGGAAAACACTCCTACTCACAGGATCACTGGACAGTACTGGCAACTCTGTCCCCATGATCTCAAGGCAGTCACACAGACCCTGTGTCAAAATTATAGAAAGTGTGGTGGAGCTCAGAAATCATCACTGCTGTGACTGGCTTAAACTTGCTCCAGAGCACCAGAAGGTCCCTGCCTCTCCCATGCCTGACCTCACAGTCCCTGAGTGTTATCAGTATAGCAGTGAAAACCCACACCCTGGGAGAGGTCCCTGCTGTAAAGGAGGACATGCTTTCCAAAAGAAATTGTCCAAACTCTTCCCACCTAGCTGTGGATAAAACATACTGACTATAGACAGGGGGGATGGATTCATCTTTCTACAAAGCAGGAGAGCTGAGCTGGTCAATTCATACTTTCAGTAATCATCCATGACAGGAAATCTTACAGGGTTATTGCCCTCTGATACTCCATGTAAAGAGCTCTCTAATGAGCTCCCAGAGCCATTCTGTCCTCCACAGAGCCAGATCTCTTACAAGAATATTCCAGCCTCTGCTCTGTTGCCACCAACTGTCTTAGATCATCATTGTATCATGCTAAACTGTGATGGAAGGTGAACAGGTAGACAAAATTGGAGCAAGAGAGTCCAGAGCAGTCAAAATGGTTCCTCTTAATGCCATCAATGGCCACTTTTGCTCCCTCTCACAAGCCATTGCCATACTTAAGATGTCTAGTACCACCTTAAACCTATACAGCTCAAGATTACATTTAGGGTGCTATTGAACCATTTCTACAAGGAGATAGCATAGTGATCTGACCAGATGACTGGATGTGCTGGGATATCACAGATGTTCATCTTCAGAAAGAAGATGAGGTCCAAGATACAGCCCATTTTATGGCAATGGGGTAACTTTCTGGGTAGGTACCAGTAAAAATCATCATGGCATTGGAAGGGTTGGAGTAAAAAAGGGGCTGAGCTGGTGAAATGAGTAAGTATGCATAGGGGCTAGTGCCACTCAACACATAGCAACTCAGATAAAAGGGGAGCCAGAATAATCCACCCCACAATAAAATCCCAAAGTAACATAAAACCATGCTCCCTTTCCCCAACCCTCCTCCATACTCTAATTACAGCAAGAAACACTTACACAATCCCCAGTCTCTCCACTTTAAAATCAGATTACTGTATGAAATAGAAAAAAATAATGTATTTTCAAGTCCAAACAGGTGAAAAAGTTCAGAAAATTCATGTGCATTTCCTTACACATTCTTAAGAAGATGAGTTATGCAGGCTCACCTCTCTCCTCTGTTAGTTAACAAAGTTTAACTTCAAGGATCAGTTTATAAGGGGAAAAATCATAGACACTACTGAACACTGTAGTCATGTACTTAAGGGCAGGGAAGAACTCCACCAGCTGTCAGTAGGTGAGAGTTATAGTTCTGGGTAGAAATCATAGACGATGAAAAAACAATTAATTGCAAGTCTTCAATGAACCACAGAGCTTATAGGTAAATGAAAGCCTCCATACACAACACAGACCCTCTCTCACTGGTCTGGGTATTGGAATCTTGAGGCCAATGGAAATGTACTCAGACTATTTATGGATCAGGCTCTAGGTTTGCAGTGATAGTTTAAATGTAACCGTTGCTGATAAAATCTTGCTGTGCTGATTCCTGTAACTAGTATACACATGACTCCAGATTCTTTATCATCTGGTTTACACAGTGTGATCCCCTCACACACCACAACTGAATAACTGCTCCCTGGTGGTTTCTTGTCTCCCCACATCCCAGTTCTTCCAGTAGTCTGTGATATGCAGTCATTCCCTAGGTCTAAGAATTTCTTGGAGGCTTAGTTTTATCCAGGCACCATGCATTACTGATCAGCTGGGAGTGAGATGGGACTATTGGACTGGCACTGATAAAGTTATCGCTACCAGTCCAGTTGTACCCCCTCCCACTCCAGGCTGATCATTACCAATTGATGTTCTCCCCCCATACCCCTATCCATCATACTAATCTTAACTGGTGCTCATGGACCCTCTCTCTCACTCTGACATCACAAAGCACTGTTTCTGTTGTCCTGTTGACACCACATCTGCTTTCCATACCACTGTCCTCTGCTGAAAGGCACTGTCCCCAGCTCACATACTTGTGACCTATTAACATTAGTTTCAGTATTCAATGGGTTATGACTGGGCTCAAAGGTTCTTCTTCTCCATCCATCTCTGGTTGGCAGCCAAATGCCAGTATTGGTAAGGGGAGCAATGGAGCAAATAACTGGACAAACTGTTAAGGCAGAGTGCATGCTCTATAGTCATTTGAACTGCCCTGAGAATTAACAGGGCATGCCCTGAGCTGCTGTTATTTTGTGGTCTGCTGCTGCTCCCCGCTCTACTGATACCAGTTCTCAGCAGTCAACTGGGGGAGTAGTAAACCCATCTAAGACAAGCCCATGGAGGGCTTAGCTAAGGAGGCCCCATTGTCTCTTCACTAATACCTGCTTTTAATCAGCAGGCAACAGCAACAAGGGAGAGTTCTTGAGCTCTGGATTCAATGGAGGGCTCAAAAATTGAGGGAACAAGTGACCAGTGATGAAGCATTGTTTAAGCCAGTATTTTAAAAGTGGCTGTTGAGGCAGGGAGGTGAGCAAAGAATTGAACTGGTAGTTTGGGAATTGTAAGGTCATATAAAGGATCACTGGTGGTGGAAAACATTTGAAAACTGGGGATGGTGATCACACATACACATGACTTCATACACTCTTTAATCTGCTCATATAGTATTCACCCTCTCACACAACCCAACCAAGCCACTGCTCCCTGGTGGTTCATTGCCTTCCAATGCCCCTAGGTAGTCTCTTACATCCAGTGGTCCCCCTCAACTCCCAGCCCACATTGCTTCATGAGGTCCCTGGAGTCCACTTATCACCATCCTGACCCCTAACTCCTACCCCAAGGCACACTGCTGTGGTGCCTTGGGATCCCCAAAGGTCAAAGAATTCCCTAGTGGCCTAGTGGTACCTAAACACCAATTTTTACTGATTAGCTGGTAGTGAATGGGGACTACGGGCTAGCATTGAAGTTATCAATGCCAGTCCAGTCATGCACCCTCCCACACCAGGCAAATCATTATCAATTCATTTTTCTCCCCCACTCCCCTATCCATCATGCTAATCTTCCTTGGTAATCGGTGGACTACATCCTTGACTCTGAACTCATACAGCACCATTTCTGGTTTCCTCTAGACACCATTCCTGCTTCCCAACCCACTATCCTCTGCTGAAAGGTATTGACCCTCAGTTCACATGGTGTGACCCATTAACACTGGCTTAAAGCCACCATGTGTTAAGATGGGGTTCAAGAGCACTTCTTCTTCACTCATCCCTGGACGGCAGGCAAATGCCACTACCAGTGAGGAGGGGCAGTGGAACATGTAATCACAAGACAACAGGGCAGTGCATGCTCAGCAGTGTGTGGGTTCTGGTGTTTAGCAGGGGTGCCCACCCTGTGCCATCAGGAACAGCAAAATAGCCAAGCACTCAGTAGTAGTTATGTTCATAGAGATGCTCACAAAACTCTGTTATACATTGTGCAAAATTGAGCTTTATTGCAGCATAGTGTTCAGGTCAGAACATCTAAGGACACACAGAGCTACCTCCATGCTGATAGAGCTTCATCAACCAAGTAAAGCGTTGGGGTGTTCTGGATGTGAAGGTAGCACTATTTTTCTGTTTCTGACCACATAATGGCATACTCTCAAGGCAGAGCACATGCCAATATACATTTGCACTGCCCCAAGAGTCTACAAGATATCTGCAGAGATGCTGCTGCTCTGTGGTCTGCTGCTCCACCCCCCAATGATATCAGCAATCAGCAGTTAACTGGGGGGTGGGGTTGTTTCAGGTAAGGCAAGCCCTCAGAGGGCTCAAATACTGAGGACCCCATTGTCCTTCCACTAGATCAGTCTGGAGGCAACAGAGGAATTTGGGGTATCTTAGCTCCAGAGCCACAGTAATGGAGGGCTCAAAGACTGAAAACGCTGGTACTCAGTGAAGAGTTATATTCCTAGTCAGGATTTTAAAAGTGGATTCTTGGAAAGAGTGGTGGTAAATGAACTGGGTTGATAGCTTGGAAACTCTGATTATAATACTCAATAAAGGACCTTGGGGGAGCTTAACATTTGCAAACTGGGGATAGATGGTAGTTATGTTTTTTAAGATATTTTAAATAAACTATATGAAAATGTTTTCAATCCATATGGCTCCAGTCAATCCTCTTACATCCAATCCTCAATATACACATATGAATCCTTAGTCAGCGCTACTTGGCAACAGCCAGCTCTTGTTTGCTTTAAGCTTGTGGAGCATGAATATTTTGTAGACTAGCAAGCTGTGCAAGTCCAGCCTGTTTTTTTGGGTTTTTTTTGAACTTCAGCTTTTGTCAGTAACAAAATTAACCCTACTTTCATTTAACAGCATAACATATTAACCAGTCTCACAACTACACCCACCATGGCAAATCTAGTCCTTTGGGTCCATGAATGACAATCCCATATGCCTAAAAGCTGCCAGACAACCACAGACTACAGGACTGAACCCATGCTGAATGTTCTATAAAGTATCCATATATATTGTATTTACATTCTTTTCATTATTTATTACTATTGCCATATTCTTGAAAATAATATTTTTGTGTGGTAGAAGTTAGCTTTCTGGTTACTTATCAATACTTAAAATCATAGTGGCATCACAATCTGTTGTCTATCATAAATAGAGTATTGTGACTTCAGATGTAGGAGACATAGATGATTGTTTTTATAAATTTGCTTTTTATTGTTTCACATTGTACATCATTGCATAATTTTGTCCATCAAAATCCTTTACAATTGATTAATTTATCAACTATTATAATATACATAGTAAGATAAGATTGGATAAAAACCAAGAAAAGACACACAGTTTTTAGATTTTTACTGTTACTTACTCTAATTAATCTTCACAATGTAGAATTTGAATCCCCCACACCCCAAATCTTTGGGTAGCCAGTGAACATCTTTCCTTCTAAATTGTAAAGTTTAGCAAACCAGGGAACATTTGCTAAAGTTGATTAATTATTATTTGCATCAGATCATGCAGTAGATTGAGTATTCCTTTCCATGTTGCTTCAAACTGATCTTCTTTGTCATATACTGTATATGGTCCAGCATTCTTTCATTAATTAAATACTCTTTACAATTTAAAATCAGTTTGTTTCTATTAAATTTCTCTAGCGTGAGGTTATTCCACTGAGCAAGGATCAATCTTTTTGTGGTTATAGTCACTAAGGCCATTATTTTTTGGTTTTGTTATCCTAAATTTAACTCTGTAAAATCAGTTAACAGAAAGATTTTTGGAGATAGAGGTATCCAATTTCCCAAGACTTTTTCAATTTCTAACTGTGTGCATTGCCACCATTCATTTATCTTGGGCCATTCCCATAACAAATGTAAATGGTCTATTTTCTCTTGGCAATTGTAGTTATGCAAACATTTATTTTTGTTTTCTGGAGAAAAAAATATTTCAATTTGTTTGACATAATATATGCTCTGCCTACAATCTAATATTGAATTGATTTCTTTTTGGCTGATGTATACAATTTATTATAACTTACCCTGATTTTTTGCCAATGTGTATGGTTAATATTCAGCTTGAGTTCTTTTTCCCAAGCTATTTATAATTTATTAATAATTTTCAGTTTTATTATTTATCGGTTGTATATCCTTTCCATAAAAGAATGCTACATTACTTGTATTTGCTTTATTTGTCTTATTTTCAAGGTAAACATTAATGTTTATAAACCTGGGGTGTGACATATTAGATTCTTTAACGTTAATGTATTTTTATATATATTTTTTACCATATAATATTTCATTTTTGCATTAAATATTTGATATTCCATGGCACATTTGTTAAATCTTTCAAAGGAAATTACATAATTGTTTTCTAGGAAATCTGCTGAATTTATTATTTTTAACATTATGAAATCTTTTTTTGTTAAGACCTTATATTTACTAGTATTTTTAATCTGTTCATTATCCATTACTGAGGAAACTATTCTTGCATTATTCATTAGAAAATTGTTATTCCATTTTATACTTATTATCATATATGTATTTATTATAGGATTTTTAATATGTTTAAATAGAAGTGGAAAAGGTAAAAAGATTTTGACTTTTAAGAGTTTTATCTTCCACGTCTAAAATCTGTTATGGCATGGTTAAATATTTGCCATCTTTATCTATGTTTTTCTCCATTTTCTCGTTTTTAACAATTGTTTAATTTTTGTGGCCAAATAATATTGCAGGGGATCCAGACACCCCATACCTCAATCACCTCTTAATATTGTCAGTTTTTCCCATGCAATTCGTGGAATACCCTCCTCCATAACATTTTTTAAATATATGCCTAATTTGCTTGATACAGGCTAGAGGAATTTCTCCCTATACACCTTGGAATAGGTACATGAGTAGTAGCATAATCATCGTCCTTAATGCTTCTGTCCTCCCCCATAGGGACAAATACCTATTTTGCCATTGATTTAATAATGTATTAATTCTTTCTGATATGTTAGTTAATTTCAACAATTTTGTGAACCTCATTAGTTACCTGTATGTATATTCCCAGATACTTTATGACTTTTTCTTGTTTCTTTTCTTTGAGAATTTCTTTAGATTCTGGTGTGAGATTGTTAATGGGTAATACCATTGATTTAGTTTTATTGAGTTGGTAACCTGCGATCTTTGAATATCTGCTAAATTCTTACATTAAATGTGGAAATGCAATACTTGAGTTAATCAAAATTACTAAGATGTCATCTTCTATCATAAAAAGATGACCGTGACTTCAGGTGTAGCAGAGGTAGATTATAAAAGGTCAGAAATATATATTTTTTTCAAACAAATGTTCTTAAAAATGAAGAATGAGGGGAAAATAACTATAAGAAATATATTAAATAACAATAAATTTGGTTTAAATATAATATTAAGTTCCCCAAAATGTCTTCTGAAACACCAGGTCTTTCAATTTAAAGGATACAATTTACTACACATGCAGTTTCACAATTGATTATTTGTAAAACAAAGCAGTGCTCTACAGTTTCAAAAAAATCTATCTAGTTACTGCACATGTAAAAACTGGCCTGCACACAATAATTTAGTCTAGTCCCTTTTTAGTCTTCAACAGTATTTTCTTTGGGCAGAAGCCGCTGCTGCAGGTAACACAGAGAAAGGGAGGGTTATTGCTGGGGTGACTGTGGATGTTTCCTTCCCTCACTGAAGATCCTGATCAGCCATTGTGGCTAACAGTCTCTATCAATCAGAGTTACAGGAGTGAAGCCAGAGGGTGGCGTCATCACAGCCCAGAAGGTTGTTAAATGCAGCAGGTGGCTTAGTTTTTTCATTGGGCAGAAGCTCCTGCAGGAGGAGACACAGGGAGAGGGAAAGTTATTGCTGGGGCAGCTGTGGATGCTCCCTTCCCTCTCCACAGATCCCATTCAGATATTGAGGCTGATAGTGTCTGCCAATTGGATCTACAGTAGTGAAGCCAGGGGGTGGAGTCATCAGAACCTGGAAGGCTCTTAAATTCAGTGGGCAGCTTTGTTTTCCATTGGAGGAGACACAAGGAGAGGGAACATTGTTGCCAGGGAAAATGTGGATGCTCCCTTCCCTCACCGAAGATCCCAACCAACCGTTGGTGCAGATAAACTCTGCCAATCAGGAAGACAGGAGTAAAGCTGGTGGGGGGTACAGTCATCAGAGTCTGGAAGGTTCCTAAACATGGTGGGAGGCTTTGATTTTTCTTTAGGCAGAAGCTGCCACTGGAGGAGACACAGGGAGAGGGAGTGTTGTTGCTCTAGCAACTGCAGTCACTGCCTTCCCTTACCAAAGATCTCAATCAGCTTTTGGGGCTGATAGTTTCTGCCATTCAGGAAGACAGAAATGAAGCTGGGGGGCAAAGTCATTGGAGCTCAGAAGGCTCTTAAACACAGTGGGTGGCTTTGTTTTTTCTTTAGTCAGAAGCCACCACTGGAGGAGACACAGGGAGAAGGAGCATTGCTGCTGGGCAACTGCAGATACTCCCTTGCCAAAGATCCTGATCAGCCATTAGGGTGGATAGTCTCCACCAATTGGGCAGACAGGAGTGAAGTCAGGGGAGAGTATCATCGGACCCCGCAACCCATTATATAAACTCTCAATGCACAGCAGCCCTCCTGCTTGCAGTTCCTGTGCTAATGATATTCACCAAGGACAGTGATGAATGGAGCCTGCCCAGAGTCAGCCCAGGATACAGGATATATCCAACAACCAGGTACCCTGTCTGCTGGATCACAGGTACAACTTGCTGGAATATTCTGTAGAGCAACACTGGGTGCTTGCAGTAACTGTTACTATTGGGCCTAAATATTGGATTGGTAGTTGTGGGGGCTTGCTGGTACTACTTTTAGGTAAAATCTGTGTTGTTGGTATCGGACTTGCTAGAGACTGTTTCTGTGTTAAGGTGGTGTTGAAGGAGTGGAACTTGCTGACAAACACTTCTGGGTAAATGTGTGTCTGTGGGTGAGCAGGTCATGTTGAGTAACTGTTGTAGGGGTTCATTTTGTGTTGAGGGAGTGGGGCTTCATGATAACCACATTCTGGGTAAAAGTGAGTTTTGGGGGAGAGGGCGTGTTGGGTAGCTGTTGTGGGTTAAGTTTGTGTTGAGGGAGTGAAGCGTCCTAAAAACTGTTTCTGGATAAATGTGTGTTGTGGGAAAGGGCATTTGCTGGCAACTGTTTCCAGGTAAAACCAGGAGATGTGGATGTAGGGCTTACTGGTAACTGTTTCTGGAAAATTCTTTGACTTGCAACTACACTGTTAGCTAGGTAGGGGGTGCTAAACCAAAAAAAAGTTGTTTTTTTGTGACATACCTAGGGTGAGTAACTAGAGGGGTTGTATTTTACCTTGGTAACTGGTAAAGGGGACAGCTTAGTCTGACTGGGTTCTGGGTCAAAAGGACAGGAAGCATAGTGGAGCAGGAATCATGAATGTGTGGAGTGGTGCAGTGTAGTGGTTGTGAGGTGGCAGTCTTCAGGGAGACCCAGAGACTGCAGTGCTAACCCATCTGTGCATGCCTCTCTGAGTTGGCAGAGAGGATCTCTAGACTCGAGGCTGCATTAGCTGTGAGTCAGGAAAGGGTCTCTAGGCTCAAAGCTGCATTGGCTAGGAGTTGAGAGACCTTTTCTGTCTCCCAGGGATCACCTATTCTGACACCGTTACCTTGTAGGTGGCCAGACAGGAGGAGCAGCTAGATTATGGTGGGCTTGAAGTGGGAGAGGGTAATGGGATCTGGATGTTTGGAGGGGAGCCACAGTCACATTTCTCAACCACATCCAGTTCTGCTGAAAAATTCCTATGCCACACTGGCAGAGCAGGTCTGCCAAGAGGCACCCGTGGAAGTGACATTAGAAGGATGTGGGGATCCTCCAAGATGATGGCCCCAAGGAGGGTGAAGACTCAACTGTCAGGGGGATTGAACTGTGGAGAGTGAGGTCATGTGCCTAACCATCACCATGGCAAAGAGGAATGGGAGGCATATCCTACAGATTGTTAAGGCGGTAGGAAGGAAAGAAGGGAGGGAGAGCTTGATGCCATTGTTCACCTGGGGAAAAATTACCTGACTAGGGATGGAGAAGGCATAATGCAGGGGGAGTTCAGGGAGCTGGGAAGAAGGCTAAGGCAGGTAGCACACACTGTAGCTTTTATGGAGGTACTGCCTGTCTATGATGGAGGAAGGTGAGGGAGCTCCAAACCAACACCTTCAGCTCATGGTTGAAGAATGGTGCAGTGTGGAGGGGTATTGCTGCACTGGGGACTGGGGGCCCACATGGGAGGATATGGGCCTGTACAGTGGTGACAGCCTGCATCCTTCCTGGAGGAGAACCACAGTCCTCAGTGGATGGTTTAAACATTACTTCGATGAATGTTTAAACTAGTGGAAAGGGGAGGTGGAAACAGAGAGGGAGGCAGAATCTGCCCCCTTCCCCCACAGGCTGAGGTAGTGTGTAGAGGAATCCCGGGGTGAGAGTCCCACAATGGAGTGAGTAGGTCAAGTAAAAGGGGATTAATAGAGGTGGAAAGGGGTAGGAAGAGAGGAGTGAGGGAGAGAGGGGCCACAAAAGGAAAGAGGGGAAAATAGCAGAGTACACACAAAATCTGGAAGGCCATGTGTGCAAATGCTAGAAGTCTGGGAAATAAAATCCCAGACCTTGAGGGCATCATTGTTGAAGCTGACCTGGATATCATGGCCATTACTGAGTTATGGTGCACAGGCAGCCAAAACTGGGATATGGTCATACCAATGCAACCGATGTTAAGGAGGGACAGGGTAGGAAGGAGAGGTGGGGAAGTGGTGCTTTATGTGAAGGATATCATCAGGGCCCCTACTTTTCTGCGGCACAGTGGGACCAAGTCTCCCATGCAAGACTGATCTGTCAAAAGAGAACTTCATGGCAGTTGTTTGTAATTTCAACGGAAGTTCTGCAGCACTAACAAACTACCACATCACAGTGACAGCTTGTTATTCTGACTTCACTTTCATGGCAGTTTTTATAGCAATCAGGATGGTGGAAAGCACAGTAACAGTAGTGCCTAAAAAAGCAAAACAAATGTCTCTCACTTAAGGTCCTAGCCTGTTAAATAAATGACTTATGCAGAGGGGATCTTATGTGATAAATAAGGTATTTCTACATGCATGCTATCCCACTAATTGTCTATCACTTATATATTTGTATGTGCTCTCTACACCACTCATGAGGTTCCCACTGTGTATCACTTATAAATTTATATGCAATCTGTAACATTCATACAAATGTGTGTGTGTGTGTGTGTGTGTGTGTGTGTGTGTGTGTGTGTGGTGAGAGAGACAGAGATACTGTATATGTATGTGTGTGTGTGTGTATATATATATATATATTTTTAATTTCCGTGAACTTGCATCCTCATTCATACAGGTCCCATTAGAAATGGAATAGAGGAGTTATTGCAAAACTCATTTTTGATGTCAACCTGCTTTCCTTGAGCATATAGGGGTTTAGGATATAAAAAGAGAGAGGAACCAGATTCTATAGAAAAACAGAAATATTAATAAAAATCAACAAGAAGAGTGAATTCTATATTCCACAGAAGTTCTGCAGTAGATTGCAAGTTCTGCGCAAAATTCTGCAGCCGCAGAATTCTAGGGGCCTTGGATATCATAAAAGCAACAGGAATACAGGGTATTCAGGAGAAGGAGGTGGTGCTGTGTGTTACCTTTGAGTCAGGCAATGGTGACACTATTCAGACAAGGGTGATCTGCAGATCTCTGGCACAGGAGGAGGACCTAGATTGGGAAATGTTAGAAGCAATTAGCAAAATGGCCAACAAGGGGGAGGTGTTGCTGGTATTGGACTTCAATATGCCAGATGTGGTTTGGAGTCTTCCTGTGGTAGCTTCAGCTAGGAGATATCCTGGAATCCCTGCAGGGCACATTCCTCAGGCAACTGGTCAGTGAGCCTACATGTGATGGGACAGTACTGGATCTGGTGCTTACAAATGGTGATAGGGTTGAGGATGTCAAGGTGGGAAGCCATCTGGGGACCAGTAATCATCATACAGTGTGGTTCCAGATAAGAACTGTAGCAGAATCCAACCACATGATGGCAAGCGTCCTGGACATCAGGAGGGCTGACTTTATAAAGATCAGGGAATGCCTCAGGAATAACCTGATGGTGGTAAGTACCTGAATAGGGTAGATGAAAAGTGGGCCAAACTAAAAGAGGGATAGTGAGGACAATAAACCTATGTATCAAGCAGGTAAACAAAAGTAAAAGAAAGAGGAGACTGCTTTGGTTCTCCAAAGAGTTGGAAGAAAAAGTAAAGGCTAAAGGGATAGTATTCAAAAGGTATAAGGGGACCCAGAGGGAGAAGGATAGAGAGGTATATCTGGTAAAACAAAGGGAAACAAGCAAAGCTGTAAGGAGCACAAAGGCACAAACTGAGGAAAGAATAGCTCAGGGAGTATAAATAGGGGACAAGATATTTTTCAGGTATGTGAGCAAGAAAAGGAAGACATCTGGAGTACTGCATGCAGTTCTGGAGACCCCATCTCCGCAAGGACATAGACAGGATGGAGGCAGTTCAGAGGAGGGCGACTAAAATGTTGCAGGGTCTGCAAGAGAAGCCATATGAGGAGAGGCTAAAGGAGCTTAATATGTATACCCTCAAGGAAAGGAGGGAGAGGGGGGACATGATAGAAATGTTTAAGTACCTCAGTGGAATCAACAAAGTCCAAGAGGGTAGCACCTTTCAGAAAAAGAGATGTGAAAGAACAAGGGGACACAATTTGAAGATAGAGGGGGGACGGCTCAGGGGCAATGTGAGGAAGTATTTTTTCACAGAGAGAGTGGTGGACACATGGAAAAGCCTTCCTGAGGAAGTTGTGGGGTCTAAAACTGTGGGAGAATTCAAGAATGTATGGGACAGACATAAGGCAATTTTTGTGGGGGGTAGGAAGAAATAGGCTGTTGGTTAAATAGGATCTGCAGTTTATCCACTAGGTAGGGAAATGGGCAGACTAGGTGGGACAAGCGGTCCTTATCTGCCATCAAAGTCTATGTTTCTATGTTTCTAAAGGGAGGGACTGTGCAATTAAAAAGGGAGGGGTGATTGTATAGAGAGGGATCAAGAAAAAGCTGACATCTTGAATAAATACTTCTGCTCAGTATTCATAGTAGAAGGGGATGGGGAGGGACCTCAAAAAGGCACCAGGAAATTTGAGGAGAGAGAAGGGGGCACCAGTCCATTTTCTTGTGAAAAGGTATGCAAAGCACTCACTATCCTGAAGGTGGACAAGGCTATGGGGCCAGACATGGTACCTCTAAGGCTGCTGAGGGAGCTCAAGGAGATACTGGCTGCATCTCTGACAGTTCTATTTAACAGATCACTGGAGACTGTCATGGTCCCAGTGGACTGGAGAACTGCAGAGGTAATCCCACTTCACAAACGTGGTAGCAAGGAAGAAGCAGGCACTTATAAGCCTGTCAGCCTCACATCGGAGGTAGAAAAGTTGATGGAAACACTACTCAATGAAAGGATTGTGAAATATTTTGCATCTAATGTATTATAGGATCCAAAGAAGAACGATTTCACAGGGGGAAGATCATATCAAACAAATCTGAAAGATTTCTTTGACTGGGTGACCAAGGAGTTGGATTAGGGAGGGGCAGTGGAGGTGGTGTACCTGGACCTCAGCAAAGGCTTTCAACACTGTTACACACAGGAGACTGGTACTTAAGCTGGAGGGCTTATGGATGGGAAACAAGGTAATAACTTAGGTAAAGAATGGGTTAGTAGACAGAACAGAGGGTAGTGGTAAACAGAGTTTGCTTTTAGGAAGGGAAGGGAAGGTGACCGATGGGGTACATCAGAGATCAGTGCTGGGACAGGTTCTCTTCAATGTCTTCATAAATGTCATAGCAGAGGAACTGAAAGGAAATGTCTACTTTTTTGTCGATGACACCAAAATCTGCAACAGAGTAGACACTCCAGGGGTGTGGTGGGGGTTAGAAAAGATGGGTAGAGATCTGAAACTGCTGGAGGAGTGGTCAAGGATATGGCAACTAGGTTTCAATGCAAAAATGTGCAAAATAATACACCTGGGCCATAGTAATCCAGTGTCAAGTACAAAAAGGGCAGAACTATACTAACAAAGACAAGGCAGGAGACAGACCTTGGGGTATTCATATTGAATGGCTTAAAGGTGGCTAGGCAGTGTGACAAGGCAGTCAGTAGGGCAAGTGGGATACTGGGGTACATAGGCAGAGCTATCACCACCAGGAAGAAGGAGGTGGTGCTGCACCTATATACATTGCTTGTGAGATTGCACCTTGAGTACTTTGTCCAGTTCTTGAGACCACACTTCAGGAAGGACCTAGACAGAGTGGAGGCGGTCCAGAGGAGGGCAACTATAATGGTGCAGGGACTGTATCAATAGCCCATTGATGAGATGGTAAAGGAGCTAAACATGTACACCCTGGAAGAGAGGAGGGAGAGAGGAATATGATAGAGATCTTTAAATACCTAACAGGGTTACATAAGGTACAGGAGGGGAGTATTTTTCAGAGAAAAAGGTGCTTTAGAATAAGAGGACATTCTAAGAAGCTGGTAGGGAGTAATTTCAGGAGGGATGTGAGCAAGTACTTCTTCATGGGAATGATTGTGCATCCCTGGACCTGGAGGTAGTGGGGGTAAAAACAGTGAAGGGGTTCAGAAATGCCCGGGACAGATACAAGGGAATTGCAGGGGTAATGAAAAGATGGGGAATTGGGGGGGGATGGTGCCGTAGATCAAATGAGCTTTGCAGCAATATAAAATTAACAAAAAAAATGGCAGACAGGGTGAGCCTTGTGGCCCTTATCTGTCATCACATTCTTTGATACTGTGTTTCTGTGTTCATCTGTTGATATTGATAGAGGGTTATATGCCATCTCTTGATCCACCTATGGAGCTTCAGGAGGATAGGGTTAATCCATTTATGGAGATTCGGATGGAATAGGGTAGGTCTTAATAAAATATTTAGGAGTGCTTCTTGAAATAATTTAGGGCTAAAAATGAGAAATCATATGTTTTGGTATATACTGCATGTTGGCTTTGACATGCAAGTTCTTCATGACTTGGATTTTGTGTGATTGTTTTCAAGATGTGTAACTTCCTCATATCTAGGTCCTTGATATGAACACAGGAAATCAAGATTTCACAAAGGTACAATGATCAAATTAGCATTATTTTGCCCATTGTATAAATCACTAATATGCACAAAATAAAATTTCAGAAAAAAATGACTGTTTCCTTCAGAAGACTGGAGCACCTTAATTAAACTGGAGGCATAAATAACATTTCAGTGTCTCCTTAGTTGAACCAAGTTCAAGCTATGCACTGTCAAATTCTGTAAGAAATAATAAACTCAGGACAACCTCCAAAGTCCCATGAGATACATTATTTACCGTTCCATTATTCAGAGGGATTCAATACATATACAGAAGGTGTCCATGGGAGTGCTACCCTTAGTGATGTACTGTATAACCCTGCTTCCAATTGACCATGGATTCCTGTTATCTCCTGAAACACTCCTTCACTGTGGAAAGTACATTGGATGACCACATAACCACAATTACAGTAGTGCCCAACAAGATACATGATAATGCAGTATTCTGTAGCAGAATTATTGCATGAAACAAGGCAATTTCAATAGCAGTTAATACCTTTTGTCATGAAGCAACCTGAAACACTGCATTGCATGTGGGCAGGTTCCACTGTATATGACAGGCATCAATTTTTAGCCAGTTACATTACAGAGAAAAATGCCAGCTAATGTCTCACAAACTTCAATGTATTTGACTGTTTCCTGTGCAATTGTTTTGGTGGAATGTTTTTTTACCAACTTCCGTGTAACTCAGTGATATACTGTATGGGGGAGACATTCAGAGAATTTGCCAAATGCACAACAGAGTTGAGCATGCACAACCACAGAAATGCACCCTGGAGCCATATTCAATGAACGCGAATGTGCAGCACAATATCCATTGCACAGATGAGCAACAGTAATGTATGCGGTGCAAGTACATTGGGGCGTTCCCATGAATATGCTGTACAATCGCATATTCAGCCAAAAAGCATGGTGCAAGGTTGGAGCAAGTCACAGAATGTGCCAGACAGACTTCAGCATTTAAAAGGAGGCACAAACACAAACACAGCAGATATGCAAGCCAGAGCAAGAGACAGCAATGGATGCCGGGCCCTTTCTGATGGAGATGGTAATGAGGTGTGTGAGGAGAAGGGAGGAACACCAATGTAGCTGAAGACAGGCCTGTTGGCGATATGCCCAACACAGATGGTACCGTGCTTGCCCCACCTTGGAGGATGATAGTGATACAGAGATTGTGGGCTGGTACTGTCTGAAGAGGACAATTTTGAGGCAGCTCTGTGAGCTGTGGAATGATGAGTTGCAGACACCCACCAGAAGGAGTCATGCTATGACAGTGGAGACCAAGGTGACAGCAGCAATGTGTCTGCTCACCATGGGCACCTTCCAGAAACCAGTGGGGGCAACCACTGGTACAACCCAGTTGGTCACGTCCTGTCTCCTCACACAGTTCCTCAATGCCCTGCTGCCACATGCTTCAAAGTACATACAATTCCCAAGCACACAGGCAGAGTGTACAGAAAACATGCAGGACTTCCACAGTGTGGCACACATGCCAGGCACGATTGGGGTCATAGACTGCACCCTCATGGCCATACGCACACCACCTGGCCCAGAGGGGGCCACCTACATGAACAGAAATGGCTACCCATCCGTCAACTGCCAGGTGGTGTGTAGTGCCACTGGGCGCATCACTAATGTCTGCACCACCCACCCTGGGAGTACGTATGATGCATTCATCTGGCACAGCTCCATCCTGTGCCAGAGGATTGAGCTTGGGGAGATCCCCATGGGTCACCTGACCTGATAGGTGAGCACGGCATGAGACGTGGTGAGAGGGCTGCTGTGAAGGGGTGGAGAGGCACAAGCCACACATGGTGGGTGCTGTGTGGGCAGCCACAGGAGGCAGGGGGGAGGGCAAGAGAATAAGCAACACCATGTGCTAACCAGCATGTTGTACCCTCAAAGATGACAGTGCCTACCCCCTTAGCCCCTGGCTGCTCACCCCCATCTGACACCCATCCAATGCTGCAGAGGAGAGGTACAACGAGGAACACATTGTGACACGCAACATAATTGAGCAAGTCTTTGGCATGCTTAAGATACATTTCCGTTGCCTAGACAGGTCTGGTGGTGCCCTACAGTACAACCCTATGAAAATCTGTGGCCTATTCCTGGCCTGCTGCATGCTGCACAACATGGTCACTGACCATGGGATAGCTGTCCAGGTGGATGAGGGCAACAGCAATGAAGAGGAAGGGGATGACAGGCCAGTTGGGGGTGCACAGCCACCCACGCAGAGGAGAGACCCCAGGATGACCCCCAGTGGTGTCACTCTCTTGGCACTGATGTACGCATCCGCATCCGCATCATAAAAATCACGGAAAAGGGGCGTTTTTAGAAGTGAAAACACGGATACTTGCCTCTGTATATTTCTATAGAAGGGTAGTGTTTTTTATGTTTCCCTGCATTGTGGCTCCTTGATTTCTTATCTTAGGGGTGGACTGGAGAAGAGCCAGGAGAGGAGGACAAGAGATAACTCAGGATGTGTTGTGTTTGCTGTACTCCCTTCCCCAGCTCATCTCCAATTGATATTTACCGCAGGGTGCTGGCGCCACTTAAAGATCAACAGCAAATATGTAAATGTGTTTTCTTCATTGGTGGTGTTTGAATGTAGATATGTAATAAAACACGCATTTCTTAACCATATTTATGTGCTTCTTTACCATTTTCACTGTCTACGTGCTGTAATTTATAAAGTAATGTCAGTGTCTGGTGATCGCAAATCTGTCCTTACTCTGGTCAAGTCTCCGTGACCAGTAACTGCTTGTTTGTCACAGCAGTCATGACGCGATCACTCTTCGCAGTTTTTTTCTCTTGTTGTTTAACATTATTGGTGATTCCAGTAAGTGACAGCAGCAGGGGAGAGCAGGAGCTAGCTTGAGTGACTGCTGAAGTGGCAACACTACACTCTCTCCTAACTGCTGTTCAGCTACCTGTATGACAGTCCGGGATGACAGTCATCCTCAGTCGCATAGTACATCTGCCAGTGAAGTCATAAATGAAACTTGTATTTAATTTTAATCATTAGGTAAACAATGTATTTGTTTTTTCATTCATTTGTACTGAGAGTCTTCTACCTCTGTTCTCTGCCCGGTTCTCTGTGATCATCTTATTGAGTTACACTTATCTGTGTAGACATATTGTACTTTGTCAGACATGCAACTCCACTGATGTACTCCTCTTTAGCATAAAACTATACAAATACTCTGTGTGTGACGGTGGTAAAGGAAAACATGTGGCACACCGTACATTTCTCCCCATTGCTACAATCAATAAATAACAGCCAAGCTACTTACCTTGTGCAAAATCAGTTTCTTGGTTATTTAGACTACTGAGCTCTCTCTTTCCAAAACTTGGATTGTTGGTGAAACCAGAAAAATCCTCTTGCTCCTGTGTATTTTATAGTTGGTGTGTGGTTTTATTTGTGTACAGTATCTAAAGGGCAGCAGTAACTGTACCCTGTAATATATTTCACATGACTTGACAGCTGTCAGCTCTTGGAGACTGTGGTAAATTTGTGTTTCTCATTTTTACAATGATATTCTATCGTCACATTGCAGCAACACCACCCTGAATGGGATCAGTATGATTCCCAGACATGAATGTCCAGCAATTTTTTTTCCTCAACATCATTTTCCCGTAATGGTCGGGTGCCAGACAATTTAAATCCTGACTAACAACATACTGATAATTCACTTTCCCAAACAACAAAATACCAACACACCATTAATTCAGTACTTGTACCACTGGCGGGGTGCATACTGTCAGAATCTATGTCAGAGGTTGGAGGTACAAAATTTGGCAGAAGCTGCAGATTAAAATCAGAATGCTCCAACCTGACTTCGTTCATGTGCAATAGTTTGGAGCAGGTAATAACCGGTAATGACTGCAGCTCTCACTGTTGTGGGGAGGGAGGGCACCGAAACTAAGGGAAACCTAGTCAATTCAGCAGCAGCTCCAACCTGACTTCATTCATGTGCAATAGTTTGAAGCAGCTTTTGTAATTAAGATTTTTATTGTTATTATATGCCACTCCAGAAGAGAATATGAGAAACAACAGGTTCGCATTTTAACATGAGTTGTACAATCATCTATAGTGCCCTGACGTGTTAGCTCTAGGGCACATTACTACAAAAGAAAACAGACGGAAAAAACAGTAATAACAATGTAGGTAAAAAGAAATAGGGATGTAACATAAGAATAAGACAACATAACAAAAAAAAAACAAAGAAAAAAAAACCCAGTACCCACACCCTCCCACCCAAGGTTACTGTACCTGAGAAAGGTTGGTAAAGAAAATAGAGAGAAAGAAGCCAGAGACTATATAAACCAGGTAATCCATATTAGGCCTCCGGATTCCAGCATCGCAGGAGGCCGTCTAAGAGACCCCATTTAAGTGAAAATACTTTTTCTGGCCTTGATTATAAGTTACATATCTCTCCAATTGAAGAGCTAAC
Organism: Neoceratodus forsteri; assembly: GCA_016271365.2. Classification (NCBI taxonomy): domain Eukaryota; kingdom Metazoa; phylum Chordata; order Ceratodontiformes; family Ceratodontidae; genus Neoceratodus; species Neoceratodus forsteri. The sequence continues at coordinate 812,082,462 of CM028129.1, read as the reverse complement.
GATACTTCTCGATGCCACTCCAAAGAGTCGGAGCAATCAGACGACCAAGCCTTAAAATTATTAACTCATGGTGGCAGTAATAATTGCCACTTGGGCTCTCCAATATTTAGGAGTGGGATCAGGAAAACATTTAACAAACAAATTTCTGGAGTGTTTATAGGATAGGAGCCAAGGATAGGTGCACCAGCTTATTAAGAGAGTCCCAAAGGGGTTGGATCTTTGGACATGCCCAGAGAATGTGGTATAGGGAGCCTTCATTTAGCTTGCATCTCCAACAGAGAGGAGAACTGCGTGCTTTCCATCTGAAAAGGTGCGTGGGGGTTAGATATAAATGGTGTAACAACTTGAACTGGATCAACCTGAGTCTGTCTTGCTTAAGATACGCATAGGTAGTATTCCACAGCTTAGTCCAAAAACCTGGAGTATCCACGAGGTTCAACTCATTAACCCAATAATAGCAAACTCAGATGGAAGCTTAGCATCCCATTCCAATAGCAATTTGTAAACTTTAGAAATTGCATGTGCTGGGTCGCCGCTAAAAAGAGAATCAATATTCAACGGCTCAGAAACTGAGGTTATCAACTCAGGGAGGGATGGCGACAATGCCTTCCTCAGCTGTATCCATCTAAAAAATAATTATCATCGGAACCATAACAATTTTTAAGATCCTTAAAGGATCTCAACATACCCATCAAAAAGATCAGCGGCTGAGAGGTGGCTGATCTGTGACCAAAAGACGGGGATAATGGCCCTCCAATTTTGAAGTGGACATTTTGAAAACGGGTTGGTATGAAGTCCACCACTTGATTTTAAAGCGTTGCTTGAGCTGAAGAAGGGCTCTCAAGGACCAACCCATAGGGTTATTCTTAAATGACCCAGGAATATTGGATGGGGAGGAAAACAAAAGGGCTCACAACGATGAGTTCACACCCTTCGCTAACCCATATTCGATATCTAACCAGAGAGGCCTATAGCTTAATGACTCTCTCTCCTTATTCCACCATCCTAGCTTAGAGACATGTTGTGCTATATAATATAGGTAGATAGAAGGGGCGGTTAACCCCTTACTTTTAGGCGCTGTTAGATTGTGATACGATCTACGAGCTCGTTTGCCTTGCCATAAAAATGAGTCAAAGATTTTTCGTAATTTGAGAAACCATTTTTTTGGGAGATAAGTCCCGATCATGCCTAAGGGGTATAGAAGTCTAGGTAAAACATTCATCTTTAAAATATTTACCCTACCCCACAATGTTAAGGAGAGAGACTTCCATCTAGTTAGATCCTCTGATATGGTTTGAACCAAGGCATCTAAATTTTTTTGGATCATTAGCGAGATACTTGTGGAGATATTGATACCCAGGTATGATAGGGACTTATCTTCCCAGCCCAAACTAAGGGCCCCAGAATCTGACCTTAATACCCTACTATTTAACGGAAAAATTTTGGATTTTGCACAATTTAATTTATACCCCGACACTTTAGCGACCTATTTCCTCAAGTATAGCGGAATAGAGACATTTGGGTTTCGACATGCAACAATACATCATCTGCATAGGCGGGCAGATATATGAATCTCTGCCCACCCTAATACCCTCTATAAGCGGATTCCTAACAGATCTGCGTAAGCGGTTCCAAATATAAATTGAATAAGAGTGGGGACAAGGGACAACCTTGCCTAGTGCCCTGCTCTAGTTTAATAGCTGAGACAAAACTCCATTACATTTAACTCTGGCAGATGGAGAGGAGTATAAGATTTGAACCCATTTTATAAAGTGGGCGGGATACCAAAGGCAGACATCGTTTGGAATAAGAAGCCCACGAAACTTTATCAAAAGCTTTTTCGGCATCAAGTGAAAGGAGCACAACGGGGTATCTGAATTTTTGACCTCCATCATAAGATGCAACAGCTTCCTTAGATGAACCTATGGTAGCCTTCCCTCATGAAGCCAACCTGCTCTCTGCAGATCAGTCTATCCATTACATTAGCTAATCTCCTCGAGAATCTTCACTAAAATTTTGACATCTGTATTCAATAACTGAGATAGGGCGATAGCTATCTAAGTTCAGAGGGTCTTTACCTGGTTTCAGAATTAAGGTGATTGTAGCCTCAAGGAAAATGGATCTGAGACCCATGCTCAAACCAGTGATAAAACACTTCTAAAAGGATTGGGGCTAGCTCAGAGGAAAAGACCTTAAAAAAATTACTAGGATAGCCGTCAGGGCCGGGAGATTTATCAAGAGGCAATTGCTGTATAGCTTGACAAATCTCAAGAGTAGTTATTGGGGAGACCAGGTCTGCGGCCTCTTCTGGGAAAATTTTTGGCAGTGCTACAGATTGAAGAAATTTCTTGATATCTGAATCCGAGACATCTGACTGAGAATCTTTGGAGTATACCATTTGAAAGAAGTCTTTAAAGGCATTTGCCATAAGATGAGAATCCGTACAGACCTGGTTTTCCTGCAGAGGACGGATTCCTGCAATGTACTGCGCTGAATCCATCTGCTTTATCTGCATTGCAAGTAATCTTCCCGCTTTCTCACCTGTAGCTAGATATTGAAGTTTTGCGCGTAACAAGGCAAGCTCTGCCTGGTGCAGGGCAAGCCCCGAGTATTGGGCCTGTAGCCTATGCAACTTAAGTCTGTCTGCATCAGACGAGCATTGGGACAATCTACATTCAATTTGGCTAATTTGGGTTAGCAAGGAGGTCATCTCCTTTTTTTGGGCAAGTTTTTTCCTGGAAGTAATCTTTATTAGTTCCCCCCTTAAGGAACATTTCAATCGCGCCCAAATCATATCTTTTGGGGGTATTGAGTTTTGATTGTCTTGTAAGAATAAGCTAATGTATTCTTTAATTTCTTTTAAGTGACGTTCATCTCTTAGTATTTGAGTGTTTAATCTCCATTGGGGCGAACGCCGGAGTAGAAGGGATGGCCTGAATAATATACTAACCGGAGCATGGTCCGATATGACCCTTGCTGAGATATCTGCCTCTATGATGTCAGGGATTGCAATAGAACTGAGTAGGATATAGTCAATTCTCAAGTAAGAATTGTGAACTAGGGAATAAAAGGAATATTGCCGTCTCCCAGGGTGAAGGACACGCCATATATCCACTAGATCAGTATTGCTCATAAGACCCTTAAGAGCTCTCTGTGCTGGTGAAAGGCCTTTTTTCTTATTAAAGGTTCGGTCTATGTCATTCTGTAGTACTAGATTCCAATCTCCTCCAACAACTACTACTGGAGGCATGGCTACAAGTAGCCTCTGTAGCAACATGGAGAAGAAACAAGGGGAATCATTATTAGGGCCATAAATGAAGCAGCTTTTACTGTCATGGGGAGGAAGGTCTCTGAAACAGTCTTGTGCACTGTATTTCAAACAAAGCTTTTTGATTAACCCGGATGATTAACTAATTGCTAAACTGTAAGCATTGTACCCTGATGCCACCTGGTAATAATCTAACAGTATTGCTAATCAGCTAATGAAGCTGTCACTGGTGATGGGGATGCACAGACAGCAGATGAGCTGTCATTTTAATGCATTGTTGTGTGAACCATAGAAAACGGGATAGAAAATATGTACTCTCCTCCCCTTAAAAGCTTTACCTGCCTTCCATAATGTAGCAGCAGATGCCACAGGGTCTTCCTTAATCAAATCTAAATATCGTGCCCACTGCTACTTTATCTGGCCTCTCACAGTAGAGAAGGGGAAATGTGACAGCGCAAGTCCAAATGCCTGCAGGCAATTTCAGCTGATGTTTGTTCAGTAGACTGAATCCGGAGGTTAAGGCAGGTAGTTTAAGGAATCCGTGGGGAATCTCCAGCTTGCCTCATGTCTCTCACAGTAGAGAAGGGGAAATGTGACTGACAGTGAATCCGGAGATGAAGGCAGGTATTTTGGTTAGTCGGGAATGATAGCATCAGTATATTGTACCGAATGGGATGTGGTGTTGGGGAAAAATGAGTCAGGATGATGCACGTCGGGGAAATCAGTGTCGGGCAATCATACCAGACCCTATTGAATATCACACTCCCATACTCTCTCTCCCACACCACTGCCACTTCACCATACATATACTACATAACCTTCCTGTCAGCATTGGAAGTGTGAATGGGGAGACAGCATCACTAAACTGATTTTGCCGTAGTCTCAAAAATGTCAGGCCCTAGTGTCAAGCACGGGGTCGGGCACTTCTGACATTGCTCTGTTTCAGATACCTGCAGGCAGTACGTATATAATCCACGATCCTGGTGGTGGTAGTGGGGTTGGTTATTAGGGGATCAGGGTGCAAGTGTATGAAGTAGGTTGCCTGCACACCCTTCTTATTTTCTTATGGATTTAATAATGAGGGGAGAAAAACAAACTGTACACCATGATCACGTCATGACTGCTGTGACAAACAAGCAGTTACTGATCACAGAGAATTGACCAGAGTAAGGACAGATTCGTAATTGTTAGACATTGACATTACTTTATAAATTACAGCTTGTAGATAGTGAAAATGGTAAAGAACCCCATAAATATGGTTAACAAATGCATATTTTATTACATATCTACATTCAAACACCACCAATGAAGAAAACACATTGACACATTTGCCATTGATCTTTAAGTACTATGGGAGTGCTTTCCAGGAGAGCTACAGTATACAATAAATCAAACATTAAGGTGGTGTGGGCTCACAGGAAAGACACAGCCCCCCACAGCCTTTATAGCACCCCCAAACCAAATATAGTGATGCCCTCGGTCATGCCCTTTCACTCCTTCCTCTTGCGTGCCTTTACAGCCCAGTATTACAGTAGGCTTTTCTGTTCCCAGTTTCAGTTGCAGGTCCAGTTTGTTGCTTACCAGCAGTCTTAAAGTGCTTAGTGCTCAGGTTAGTGTCGGGGTTAGTGATTCACTGGCTGGATTCACTGGTAGTTTCTTTGGCTTTGCCGGGGGCTTTGGCAGGTGCTAAAGGAGAAGACTGGGGGAGAAGAGCTGGACCCCCCAAAAGGTGCCGTGCGGTGTGGTGACAGATATTTGGAGAGGTCAGGAAAAGAGGCAGAATCAGGGGTCTAGTCCCGGAGTTGAGTACTTCCCAGCTGAAACCAGGAGCAGAAATAAGACCGAGAAGAAGATGCATTATTATTGAGATAGTTTTATGTCCCCGGTTTATATCCCTGTTTTATGTACTCTATGCAGCTGGGGTATCCGGGTAAGGTGTGAAGCTATCAAAATCCAAGTGCAACAGCTTCATAGTAGGGCTTTGCCATGCCCGATGCCATGAAACTTAAGGATTCCTGCCCATGATTCCATCAGTTATGCTGCTGCCCATTCCAGGTGCCCAGTGCTGCTGCAAGTTACAATTGGTCCTGTGTGAAACATTATATCTGTTTTAATTTAGTATCATAGCCAATGAACTGAAACATGACTGGTAACATGACAGAAGGTGTTGTATATGTACAGCATGAAATACTGTTTGATGCAGTTAACCAGTGTATTAAATAGTTATATGAAATGTGCTAAACATACACACTATTTGGGATATTATTGGGATCTTTAAACAAAAGGACACCACCCCACTACCCACCCCAGGAGAGGAGAGCAGTCCTACGACACACAATCCTCTCCTTTCCCTGCCAGCCCCTGGCGTCCCAAGTCCATTCCTGAACCCAGGTAGCTGGTGTGACATGAGGTAAGGTGCCAGCACCTCAGCCCTCTGTGGCACTGGGTTGGCTACATGCCTGTTTTTGAGTAACAGAATATTTATGCTTCCTCCTGCACTGCCCTGCCTGCATGGTCACCTAGGTAGCTGCACTGCAGTGGATGCAGCAACTCGGGGCAGGAAACACCCTCCCTGGAGGACAGCATCCCCTAAGCCATTGTCTCCTGTTCTACCTGCCCAGCAGACAACCTAGGCTCAGTTCTGAACCTGGGTCACTAATGTCACAAGAGGTAGCCCTACCACTGTGCTGATGGGCAGACCCATTTCTGACTGTAAAGCACATCAACATGCCAATCAACACTTAACACATGTAGTAGTCTGGTGCTTGTGTTATGTGGCAATCACCATGTTGATGTCCTTCATAAGTCACATAACAAGTGGTGGGTGTGGGAATCAAACCCAGGTCTGCTGAATGTACCAAGCTGATTCACAGCTCATTACTCTAACCTCTAAGTTGCACTGCCAACCCATTAAATCCTGCCAGCTGATTCATTTTATGTCACTGGACAAACACTGAGAGCTAATTACTGCATAGCATTCCAGTGTCAAGTTTAGAAGATTCATAGTTTGTTATTTGGTGGTGGTGGGGGGGTATACATTTATTATGGGGTCTACACAAAGCTTATATAAGCTTGGCATGGACCCCTAAGTAGAAAGTATTAACCTGGGTATATTGTCTACTACAAGACTGAAAACAGGCTTATTTAAATTACCAGAAAGCACTGTAAACATATTTAAGAAAGCATGTATTCAAAACATGTGAGCAAGCATTGACATACAGTAGATTACTGTTTAACAACATTATGTGTACACATGATGCAAACCCATAATCACATTCCTCACTTCAAGCGAAAGGGTGGAAGGGTGGAGGCCATAACTGGATCCTTGTTTTTGTATTAAAGGGGTCCATTGTTTGGTCAGCAAAAACAAGGAAAGGAGTCATTTCAAAAATGTGCAGACAAGCATGGATACAACTTTTTTCAGAGAGTGGCACCACCGGGGGATGGCCGTACGGGCAGAGAGGTACTGTGACACGACTGTACAGGAGCACTTTGGGAACCACAGGTGATTACCAGACACGACAGCCATGCATGCATGGAACACCACACACACACACACACACACGCACACATGCACACACGTGCACAGCCACACAGGGAGGCATGCAGGGACACTGGCATACACACAGTATGCACAGGGACCACACAAACACACAGTCACATGCCCAAAACACAGTGCACAGGCATGGGTGCACACACACACACACACACACACACACACACGGGCCCTGTGCTGGACACAGAGCTGCCCACAACCTGACCCACACATGCACCACCAGCACCATCATGCATCGCACAGCTGAGCACAGTGGGGCATGTGGGTGGGACTGTCAGGAGCAGTGAGTGATGTGACAACACACGCACACACATGCAGCTGGACGTGGCATGGATCAGAGTTAATGCACCAGCACACAGGCAAGGCTAGGACAGTGCTGCCCTCATCACGCCCATGCCACAAGGCCCAGCAGCACTGCATGCACACATGGAGGACGTGTCACATGCCACACATATGTGCCAGCACATACACATGGGTGCGACCAGCCAAGTGCACACCAGCCAACAGCAGCAGGTAGCAGGATGGGACAGCACACCCAGCAGGCCTACCATGTGGTGCCACAGCCTCCACAGCCACTTGGACGGCCACACCTGGGCTGTGTGGCAGCCACAGGCTGCTCAAAAGCCACTAGTGGTGTAACCAACACACTTGTTGGGGTAGAAGCCTGAGAACGTGACCAAGTTCTCATGAGTGTGAAAAGTCCAGTGAAGAGATTTCTGCCTGATGTGTCAGGGATGGGCAGGTCAAAGCCCGGCGTTACCCATGCTGGGGTCACCAGATGTCAAGTACATGGTGTCAATGTTGCACTATGGGGAGTCCAACATGCCCTGCCATGCCCGGTGGATGCCAGCATTGCAAATCCGGCAGCAATGGTACTGGCAATGCGGTCCAGCAATGCGGTTTTGGTCTCCCACAGCTGCCAGAACTCACCAGTCAGCTGAGCACATCCAATGTCCCCACGCTCGGACAGTTGACACAACTCCACCCGCAGTGCATGGATCTCAGCCCTGAGCATCACCTGGTTGTCCATGGATGACCACAGCAGCCTCGTGTGCTCATCCAGCCTGCCAGTGCCCTGTGCATCCTGGGGCTGATGCCAACCTGCTGGGGGTGTGGTGGCATGCCGTGCAACATCCCTCACCTGGGGATGCTACACAGGGGACCGCACAAGTGGTGGGATTGTGCAGGTTCCCCAACGGTGGCCCCTGTGGTGTGCTGAACGGTGGCCACTGCATCCCATTGCCGTAGCCCATCTGCCTGTTGGGCCAGTCCCATGCCACCATCGACCATGCCAGCACCCCCCCATGGCCAGCGACAGTGGCGGCACCACACTCCACTGTGTGGCCATGGTCAGCTGGCAGCTGTGCAGGCCCATGCCATCCAGGTTCAGTGTTATGTTATCATCTATGTCTGATGATGCACCCTCCTGTGACCCTAGTACAGGTGCCAGTAGGGCCTCTGTTAGCAGGAGGTCTGTCAGGGGGTCGTCATCACCCAGACCCAGGAATTCCAACATCCCCACACTGCCCCATCACCATCGCTCAGTGGCCCTGATGCCTGTGGATGTTGATGGCACTGTCTCGTCAGGTCGAACATTGTCGGCAATGTCCTGCAACTCACCCCTGAGGTATGATGGTGCTGGAAGACAGAACAGCAATATCAGTGTTGATGATGGCAATGTGTGCATGCAGTGTCATGGCCAATGTGAAAGGGGCATGCTCGCCACCACCGTGCCTGCACCCAACAGGGGACACCCGTGCAGCACGGCACATAAGGGTGGTCATGCCACGGGTGGTACACTTGCCAGGCCAGCCATGGTGAGTGGAAGCAGCACATGGTGTTGCACCAACACATGTCTGAGGTGCATGTTCCCCCCCCCCCGGGCCACGACACCAGTGGTGTGCTGCACAGCTGCCTGCATCTCTGTGGACCATGCCATGCCACCAGCACATGCTGTGCAGGCAGCACTGAAGAGCACCCATGCAGCGCTACACACCCTGGACCACAGCCATGGCCACAGTACTGTGCTTATACTGCTGTCCCACTGCAAACAGGTGGCCAATGCCATGCATGGTGGCCCCATGTGTGGCATGCGCAGCTGCAGCCACGCTTGCATGCTGCCTGCCAGCATACCCCCCCACACCCTCATATGACAACAACAGACTCACAGTGCTGTGATGTCTGCCTCCCATCTGGAATCCACCTCCTGGGATGCCCCCTATGGCAGCACGGGTGATGATCGCCACCACCATCTCCTCACCCGCCATCAGTACTGGTGCAGTGTCTGGTCCCCCTCTCACCCTGCTGTGAGATGTCCTGATGGTGGCCACCTTCTCCTTAATGCACCTACGGTCCATCCCCATATTCTTCTTGCACTCCTGTGCACTCCTGTTATGTCTGCCATGGGTGTTTACGTATGTTGCCACTTTCTCCCACCCAGTGGCACAGTCCTGCAAGATGCCAGTGGCCCCACTCAGCAGTGGCTCCCTGTTGAGGTAGGCCTCGAACAGGGCCTGCCGATCATCCTTAGTGAAGTTTGGCCTCTGCTTCCGTGCAGGCTGCTGTACCTCAGCTCCCTCCATCTCAGACATGTTGCTACCTGTGAACAGTCAGACATTGGCCTGATTAGCAGCTTGGCAGGCCAACCTGGAACAGTGCAGCACTGACAACATGCACAGCTATATCATAAAGTGTGATGGTCCTTACCTCAATTTCTGCAATACTTGTCAGTGACCTGTGCTGTATTGTGGTGCTTTTATGGCTCACTGCATGCAAATGAGCAGCAGTGTAATTGTAATGGGATGCTAATATACGCAACTGCACCTGGCATTGGCTCATGAGGCTATTTGCATACGCCTGCTGAATATTACGGAATTGCATCCTTGCACAATATGACTATGCAGGAGCAATTAGCTGGCGCATTCCCAGCTCATGTGAAGTGCTCGGCTGCACAGTGCATATGTGTGCCATGGGCAGTAACACGTAGAGTGGCCTATTATGCAGATGTGTGCACTGCGTGATGTTCCCTATTGAGCATACGGACCTGTGCACAAGCCGCGCATGTGGACCCCATGCACTACCTGGCCCTAATGCACTTCCATGCCAGATGCGCCATGCCAATGACCGTGCAGTGCTTGACAGTGTGAGGCACTGTGCAGGGTCATGCAGGGCACAGACATGGGTCTTGGCCATGACCCCATACTCCCGTGTCCTGACATGCTGCATTGCGCATGTGTGGTACTGCACGATAGGCCTCTGCTGCACATGTCTATCATGCATCTCCGTGCTTCACAGCCATGGTCCATAGTCCCTTATTGCACATCATGCACTGCGCAGTTTCATGTGCTCGCATTACAGGCCACAGTACTCACAGTCAGGCACATTCTGGTGGACAGTGCTAATGGCATGTTCAGGGCTCCTGTATGTGCCTTCCTCTGAATTGGAGCGATGTAGAAATGACTAATCTAGTGTCCCTGATGGAGTCTGTGGTGGATCAACTGTTTGGTATGGCAGATCTCAAGGTGCCATGGTCCCAGGTCTGGGACAGGGTAGCGGTGGGCCTGGAGTGGTGAACAGGGGTGCTGCAGACTGTGGAGCAGTGCCGCCACCATTACGGGGACCTACGCCGGTGGGATCCAGCACGCCTCTGCAGACTGTAGGACAGGGTGCAGTGGGGGTCTATGCTTCAGCCAGGTAGGTGTCCCCTTGCACTGTGCATGCTCGCATTGTCCAATACCTGTGCTGTCATGTGCATTGCCTGGGGGGGAGTGCAGTGCTGGTAGGTGATGCGTGTCCTGTGGTGCTGCACTGCGCACCTGTGTGGAGCATAGTGCTGTGGCCCAGGCACCATACCCCATATGTGGGTCAGTGTCCCTGCCTGTGCTGCGTCAGTGGTGTGCACTGTGTTGGTGCAGGGGGGGGCCTGTGCATGGCATGTCACTCATGTCCGTTTCCCTATCTCTGTTCCATCCATAGGACTGGAGGACCGCAGGAGGGCCAGGGTGGCTGCAGGATGGGCCAGGCAGCAGGGTGAATGGGGTGCTGCTATTGCAGCAGTGCCTGGACAGGCAGCTGAGTGTGTGCAGCATGGTGTATGGCACGTGGATGGGACTGGGATGGGTGGTGTGTTCCAGCCAAGGGCACTGCCACCATGCATAGTCACTGCTTGGGGAGGTTCCTGGCTCCACAGCCTCTGCCATGTTGTTCTGTGTGTGGCAGCTCTGTGCACAAGGCCTTTGTATGGTGGCATCCCTTCACTGTCCCTGGTAGGGAGGGTGTGTGTGCATGTCTCCCATGGTGTGTGACTGTTGCTGTGTGTCTACCATCCTGCCTGGAGGGAACCTTGCACCAGCATTGTGGGGTACACTGCAGAGGTGTGGGTGCATGTTGCTCCTGGGAGACCATGCAGTCTGTCTGTGGGGCATGACAGGGTTGGCTGTTGCAGTCCACTGTGCATGTGATGTTGCTGGTTCCATCCACTGGTGGGCACATCCGCTGTCCTGTGCACACACATGGGGGGGGGGCTTGGGCTCTTTGTCATCCAACACTTATTGCCTATTCTGTGTCCATTCTCCTAGATCAGGCTGAGCCACGGGCCTGAAGACAGTGGCCAGGACTCATTGTTGGGGGCATGCTGCACCTCCACTGTCTCGTCCAAAGCAGAGGAACATTGGGTCACTAATGTCCTGATAACGATAGGCCGGTGCCATCTTGAGGCCACCCAGGAACTGGTGCAGGAGGTTCACTGGCTGAGCACATTACTGTGGTTTCAGCATCACTAATTCTGTCCCCCTTCCCTGCTGTGCCATGGACTTACCCTGCCCTCCTCTGCTTTGCTTTTTTCCCATTACTCACAAGTGTTTGCTTCCAGACCCATTCCCCTTTTTGCCCACACTGCCCTTCCCTGCATTTCCTCCTCCTGGTTTTCCCTCTGTCTCTCGTGCCCATGGGCTTTGGCTGCCCACCTGCCCTGTGTGCTTTCCACTGCCTTATGTCCCTGTCTGTCTGTGCTAACCTGCCCTCCACCTGCTGTGTTGCCCTTGCCAGTGCTGGTGTGCTACGCAGTGCTGGGCCCTGTGTCCCTGCCTGTTGGCATGCCTTGTGCCCCTTGTTCCCCTGTGCTTCTGTGTCTCCTTTACATTAGACCACTGTACATGCCTGGTGCCCTTGCACCATGGCTGTGGCACTGTCCCATACAGTGTTGCCTGTTAGGGCTGTGGTGGTGCAGTGCCAGGGGTCTGCCGGTGGCCATGCCATCAGGGTGGGTGTGTTAGTGTGCTTTGTGACCTGTGTTGGTGTTGTGCGACTGGCATACTCTGTTGCCCCATGGCCATGTGCCCCTGCTGTGTGTCCTGGGCACTGTCCCCTTGTGGTTTGGGTCTGCCATGGCTGGCTTGGCACTCTGCTCTTGCGCTGCTCTGCCTGTGTTCCCCTTTGCCTGTTGTGCTTGCTCAGCCTGTTGGCTGCTGCATACATGCATGCTTCTGTGAAAACATAGTTGATCCAGTGCATGACTGGTTGCACAGTGGCTCATCTTTGCTATATTCAGTGTGATTTGCACCTGCGCATGTCAGTGGTGCTTCTTTTGAATATGGCATCAGTTTCCTATGGCGCAACCGCAATTTGCTGCACATTCCGGTGCGCACTGTCTGGACACACTTTTGAATATCCAGCCCAATAAGTATAGTATGGAATCAATTTTCTAATTAATTTAAAAACACCACTCCTATGACAATTATTCAATTTTGCTACTCCCCTCTTTCAGTTATTAACCTCAAAACCATGCCCTCAAATGATTATTCAAGATGTCTATACTGCAGCACAGAAAAAACAAGCATAAAAATAAATTTGCCATTGCCATCAACCTCAACCACCACAGATCTACTATGGAGCCATTTTGAAACAGTTTCTTAATAACACAAATAAAAGCAGCAACACTGACTCCTAATCATATACAGTACTAGTGCAACATGCTGTTGGCTGGTGTATTCACGATAAATGACATCTGCAGGCAATTCAAATGCATTATCCTTTGGCATATTGGTACTGTACTCCAGCAAACTGCATGTTCACACTTAACCTGGATAGTACAGGATATATAATTACTGACTGCCAACTATAGATGTAACTCACTCTGCATTTTGGGTATATGATATAATCAGTCAATTTACTCTCTAATTTAATCAGGTAAAATCACTGAGAACAAGTGCTAATTTGCAAAGGTGATCTGGTAAATATGCTCAAAATATGAAGCATGACAAACAGGAGATGTGACAGTCCTATTAATGATATACTAGTTGTAGTCTAAACACTTCTATTGCCCTCAAGACATTATTAAGCAAGCATACATGCTAGATGCTTAACAGGTAGTGAGCATCCCATATGGAATCCATATGAGTTGGCAAGCATTTGCAGTGCATACTTGTTTCATTCATGCTTGTGAAGCAGTGAAAGACTACATGATGGATGTAGAGCCCCTTCTGACCTTAAATTACTGAGTTACTGTCTGTTTTGGAAAAGTTGCATCTGTCACTATAAAGTACTTTGCATTGCATGGACAGTCCATTGGAATTTTATAATCTTGTCAATGTTTACTGCAATGCTGCAAGAACAGAAATTTCTGATCCTGGAGAAACCAGTTACTGAAATAGCTAGGCGATAGAATCCAGTTATACCTCTCAACACACACATACACAGACTTCATCTAACAGATCTCTTGGCAGATATTACAGTTCCATTGCTCTACATAGCTGGCACCATGACAACTTTCTTCAAACAGCATCTGGTAAAATGTTTGCTCAATGTAGAACAGCCTTACTCATCAACTGTAAATAATATAAGTTGCAAAAAACATTGTTAATGATCCAGTTAGAGTCAAAGTGACAAAAGCTGGGAAATGAGGCATTAGGGTTTCCAACCCTAACACCCCACCCTCCCAAACCAGGCAGGAGAGCAGGTGTGGGGTGTGCCTTGGGCTTCTCAAGCCTAATGCTCACCCCACTCCATCTGTAAATAAGGTCAGATGTGTAGATTTTATGAAAATGGGGTGAGCATTAGGCTGGAGAAGTGGAAGGCACATGCCACACCTGCTCTCCTGCCTGGTTTGAGAGGGTAGGATGTTATGGTTAGAAACTCTTATGTCTCATTTCCCGACTTTTGTCACTTTGAACCTAACTGGAGCATAGACAAAGTTTTTTGCAACTTATTTACTTACTTTTTGAGATAGTATAATCGTATCCTTTTTGACTGAGGGAGCGCAAGGTCCTTTGGACCCTGTGCTCCCATCCCTCCACAGATGCATGTATGTATGTAACTGTGGATACACAGTGCCCTCTGGGCCCTGCACATTGATTTATAGGACAACAGTGACCAAATTGTTAGCATAACCATCTTATTACCCCACCTCATGTACCCAGTACAGAAACTTTTTGAATCCCTGCGAAAACGTAATTCTGCATAACTGCAATGCCATTCATGCCACGGGTGCAAAATCACACTTTGGGCAGGATAACAAAAATGACAGCTGTGACATACATGAGGTGGGGTAATAAGAAGGCTATGTTGAAAATTTGGGGTCAGAATATGTACAGTTTCCAAAGTTACAAGCTTGTGTATCAAAATTGCAACAAATCCAATTGTTTAACCAGGAGTGGCCCACTAAGCTGAAAGCTTGTTTACAGGTGTGAAATGGGAGCACAGGGAAGTTAAGTGACTTGCTCAGTGTCACACAGTATATGCAAGTGGGGGCTATGGTATTCAAACCCAAGTCTCCAGATTTGTAGCTCAGAGCCTTAAACCACTGCGCTATACTGTCTCTCTTAACATTGTAATTTTTTCATATTTTGACCCCAAATTGTCAACATAGCCTCCTTGCCAGGAAGATTGTCAATTGTCAATCCCCCACCAGGCTCCTTATCCTCATTCAACATGCACCATCCACAAGGAATATTAGAGGCTCAGCCAAAGCCACATTGCTTATGATGTTCTGCAGAACGTACTTGGGGAAATGTGCCTTCCACTATAAGGCTCCACTGTGGCTAAATGATCTGCTGCCTGATACCTCATCTGTCCAGAACCTTGGTCATTTCAAACTCAAACTCAGAGAAGAAACTACTCACCGCCAGTACCTTTGATTGTGCCCTGAGCTGTCTACTCACATAGTCACCCCTCTTTCACTGGTGTTCCAAGCCAAACCTCTGTGCCTTCTGCCCCCCTCCCTCCTCTCTCTTCTCTCCTCTCCCTCTACTTTGATTGATTCTTCTGATGTATTGTGCCTTTATCTTAAGTATCTGTTTTATTGGCTTAGGAAACCTTGTATCATCCTTAAAATTTGAATGTAAGCAATAGCTTAATAATTTGCTTGAAATTTTACTATGTACCATGTTTGACTCTGGGTTGTTTTACCCTCCACATTGAGATGGAATACCTTTCAATGTATTGCTCATTACCTTTGTGCCATACTTGACTCTGGGTTGTTTTGCCCTCTGCATTCATTTTTAATGCCTTTCGTTGTATTGTCCATTTCTCTTGTTTTGTACTTCCATGATGTGGAGCCTTTGCAAAGGAGTCTCTGACTAAAAGGTTTGTAATTCTGATATCTCAATAAATAAAATAAAAATGACCCCACCTCATTAACAAGGGCAGAAAATATTTTCAAATTCCACCCAAAAGGTAAATTTGCCAAGTGACAGCAAAATCAGCTTTCAGGCAGGAATTGTGTGATGACTATCCAATTGTTCATGAGGTGGGCCCCTCAAAAGGCCATGTTGAAAATTTAGGGTCAAAATGTCAAACAAACGGCTAAGTTTTGTATAAAAGTTAAAACCACCTTTGAAATACATTGAACCGCATTTACCATAGTTTCTCATATTGCAGTCACAAGTACAAGCAGCAAGATGTATCTTTGATTGAAGAGTGGGTGCTGAACCTGGGACCTTTTTAGGTGAATGAGGGTGTATGGGGGTGTACTGCAGGTTGTGGGGTGGTGGGTGTTGAGTGGGAGGTGGGGTGGGGGACTGATTAGTGAGGGAACTTTTCTTTACAGTTAAAAAAAAACATTGAGGGACCATTTTCTTTATTACAGGTTTTGCCTGCAATGGGAGGATGGGGTGTGCCACTAGACACTGGGGAACAATAAATAATAGGGACAGTAATCAGTGGGGGGGTGCCACAATACACCAGGGAAATTTGAAAATGATGATCTGAGGGTGCGGGTGCCACTAGACACCAGGAAAATGAGAAAACAATAATTGGAGGGTGGGGATGCTACCAGAATCAGAGAAATGTGAAAACGGTGATCAGCAGGTGGGGGTGCCACTAGACACCAACGAAATGTGAAAATGGTAACTAGAGGGTGGGGGTGCCACTAGACTTCAGGGAAATGGGAAAATGGAGATCAGAGTGTGGGGGGGGTGCCACTAGATACTAGTGGAGTTTCAAGTTTATTGTTTATTGTTGATTGGTTATAGAACCATTACAACACAATACAATCTAAAATACATATACATTTAAGAGAAACTGCAGCAATCCGCAGTATGCATGGTTCATACAATATATCATCTCAGTGAGAGGCTCATATAATTTATCAATGCCAAGGAACAAAAAGCATGTATATTACATTGCTCTTTGACTTTTATATATCCCCCTCTAAAAGACAGCGAGGCAGCTACATGACTCTTCAGAACTATGGCTACTCCAAATATTATCCAGAAAGTCTGTACTTGTAGGTAGTGGTAACTTGTTATACAAATTGCTTCCCTTGAGGAACATTTATTTTATCCCAATTATCTTTCGAATAGGAAACTTGCATATTCTTACTCAGAAAAAATGGATTCCCGACTCCACCATATCTTTTTTATCTTTTATTGATAGTCCCTGATGTTTATTCGCTCATTCCAGTGAACTTTTCCAAAAGGGTAATTTAACTGTTCAAAAAAGTAAAAATGCAACAATATAAGATTCCATATTGATATTTTTTTAATTAATACTTTGCTTATTATTTTTTTATAATCAGTTGAACATCTTTGATCATCAGTTCACCAGGGTTTTCACATTCTTAAAAACACACAAAAATGCCTGTAATTACAGTATGAAAAAAACAGAATGAATTTCATGTTCTCAAATTCATATCTATAAACTTTTCAATAACCATAATGCAACCACCACCTGAAAGCGCAATTACTGACGCATAGGCATAAATGCCTTTCCCCTTATGTTCACTGGTGCACTTACATTTCTGCTTTTTTTTGGGTTGTGCACTTGTAAATCCTTTCATTTGACTTTCATCTGTTACACATGGGTTCCCTTGGTTTTTATAACATTCTTGTGTCAGTATCCTAAAATGGTAAAAAGATCTTCTCAAGCCCCATTTCCACACTTGCCTCATATATGTTTTTTAAAATCTTTTAAACTTTATCAAATCTTTCCCCAACAAATTTAATTATTTATTTTATTTATTTATTTATTGAATTTTGGTAACTGGACGGGCCCACTGAGACATTACAGTGCCTTTTTCAGGGGCAACCCAAGAAGTGCAGTACACTGACAAAGGCATGGTAGTTTTAGTAGTTACATTTGCATCATTCATCGTTCAACAAGATTACATTATTTACAGATACACTTACACCTTAACAAATTACATATACACAGGCAAAACAGTCCATTGACAAGTAAACAACAAATCACATTGGTACCATCTAAATGATTCACAGATTTACAAATTACAGCACATACAGGTGCTCTTACAACTTATATTTAGACATACGAAGGAGGATCAGGGAGCAGGTATACATAACCTTTACAGGCACAAAGAGCAAGGAAGATGGAACAAGAGTCATCAGAAACAGGAGCAAGGTGAAGAGGCAGAAAGGTAGATTAGCAAGGAAGAATGAAACTTGGTGAGCGAGGAACAGGACAAGATAGAAGGTGATAGAGAATTCCAGCCAGACATGGCCAAGTAGGTGAAAGATCTCCAGACCACAGTTAATCGCGGTTTGGGCATTATGAGAAGTGGGAGGGAGGCAAATCTGAGAGTTTTCACAATGGTTGTTGGAGCTGAATTAGTTCACCAAGGCAGGGAGGGGTGTAGCAGTGGACTAGCTTGTGCACAAGGCTCAGTGTGGCATACCATAGTTTAGATTCATAAGATAACCAACTCAAGGAGGATTCAATAGTTTCAGGTTTACTTGGCATCCTCAGTAATGGTGGCTTACATGGAACTCTGTGTAACACTGACTAGAACACTGATTTCCTTCAACTCTTAGGCCCATTTGTAGTTCCTGTGGTGTGACTTTTTCACAGTGACACCAAACGTCATCACCATGTTCATACAATAGCAAGATCAGTTGCCAAGCAACCCTCAACAACCTCAGTGTCAGACTGAGGTCAGGAACCCTTACAATTGGGCCCTTTGTATTGCACTTTCTATTTGTGGTGCACATGGATCAATTTATTCTTTCCTTTTTTACTGTACAGTCCTTTGTTTTGTTCTCTTAACAGCATCTGATTTTAATAGTCCCATCACATTGTTATTAAAATTCAAAGCCCAATCAGATATCACAATGCCAGGCTCATCTTTTTTAATTCCTGTGTGTGTGTGTGTGTGTGTGTGTGTGTTGGGGGCGGGGCAGGGTACAGAAAATGAAGGCAGGTTTTATTAATGGCTACATACAATACAAGAATCACATTTAACTTTTTACTTTGAATCCACATCATATAAATATGTTCAATGTCTTAATATACATCGAAAGGAACTTTTTACTAGCCATTCAATGTCCAAATTCACATTGTCATTTTTTTCCAGTTCAGTCTGCATATAACATCCCTACCACCATGCTGGTCAATTTGTGTCTATATTTATCCCCACATTGGGATTCAATGTGTCCATATTAAAGATCCATTACATCTCCACACAGTCCAATATGTTTCCATAATCTCCCCCTCTGGCAGGTGGTAGTACAATCTTTAATCCCCAAAATTGAAGAGAAGTGCCAATATGACCTGCCTCTACAAAATGTAATGCTACTTGTGAGCTTTCATCTTTAGTTTCAATGTCACTTTTATGCTCTTGTATGAGGAGTTTTAGGCTCCTGGTTGCTTGCCCCAACTATAAATTATCAAAAGGGCACTGCAATAGATATATAACTCCACGTGTTGTACAAGATATATGCTTCCTTATATCAAATCTTTTACCATTATGTGGGTGTAAAAATGATTGCTTTTTACTGGTGTGACTGCACAATGAGCATCTCCCACATGTCACCATCCCTGGTAATATTGGCTCCATTAGCTGACTTTCAAATCTTTTTGTTTTTTTAAACTGTGATCTCACAAGCTTATCCCTTATATTCTCAACCCTTTTGGATGCCACTATGGGTCTTACATTAAGATGTTTCCTGTTTTTTCTTAGCTAATTGTTTATATCAACTGTATATACATGATTGTCCCTATAATCATTAGTATTGCACTGACATTTTCTGATCTTGGTTTGTTTTATTCTTTCCTTGTACTCATTTAATTTTTATTTAATAATTTTCAAATTCTTCTTAAACTCAGCCTCTTCTATTTTTAATTTTAACATTTCTTCTGCTTGTTTAGTTTCTGATTCAATTTTTTTATGCTTGTCAATAATTGCCTCAATTAAGGCATACATAAAGTCCACACTGGCTCTCTTTCAGATACCATCCCATTTTGTATTAAGTTTAGTAGTGTTTATTCCTAGGTTCAGTTCTATATTTATTCTAAATCTATGTGGTATTCTGTTGTATTCAAGGTATTGGGTCAGTACAAACCCATGCCATTCCAGGTGGCAGTTTTTAAATTTGAGATTTTCTACCTTATAAGCCAGTTGCCTGGCATTATCCCCCTTCTGACTGGATAACTCCCTTTCACCCCTCATATTTCTAAATAACTGTTTTCTGTCATCCTCCAAAAAGGAGGCAAAATGCATTACATTTTGTACACTTTCACCAATGTCACTGAACATTTCCAATTCTGGTCCCTCCATGATTCACTCCAGTGACCAATGGCTGGTATTAAATCAATTAACACTTTATACTTTTATCAGCAATTCTAGCTGTTTAAACACTATAGAGCCATTTGATTCATGAAACCAATGTTCACAATAGCCTGCTCATCTTCAAAGCAGGTCCTTAATTTGATTTTGGGGATTAGAGGTTGTACTGCTACCTGCCAGAGGGGGAGATTATGGAAAAATATTGGACTGTGCAGAGATGTAATGTATCTTTTACATGGACATTTTAAATCCCAATATGGGGATAAATATAGGCACAAATTGGCCAGCATATTGGTAGGGATGTTATATGTAGACTGGGGTGGAAAAAATGACTGTGTATTTGGACATTGAATGGCTAACAAAAAATTCCTTTGTATGTACAGTATATTAAGGCACTGAACATATTTCTACATGGTTCAAAATAAAACATTAAATGTGATTCATGAACTGTACGTAACCATTGATGAAACCTGCTTTCATTTTCTGTACCCTGTTCCGCCCCTCCCCCACCCCCACGAAGAAAGTAAAAAGATGTGCCTAGCATTCTGATATCTGATTGAGCTTTGATTAAATAATTATGCGATGGGACTATTAAAATCAGATACTGTTAAGAGTACAAAACAAAAGATTATACAATCTGATCCATGTACACCACAAATAGAAAGTGAAATAAAAAGGTCCACATTGTAAGAGTTCCTGACCTCAATCTGACACCGAGGTTGTTAAGGGTTGCTTAGCAACTGATCCTGCTATGGCAGGAACATGGTGATGATGTTTGGTGTTGCCATGAAAAAAAAAGTCACACCACTGGAACTACAAATCAGTCCAAGAGGAGAAAGAGATCACAGTGTTCTAGTCAGTATTGCACTGAGTTCCTTGTAAGTTGCCATTACTGAGGATGCCAAGTAAACCTGAAAGGTGCTGAATCATAATTAAAATTTGTTGGGGGAAAGATCTGATAAAGGTGAAAAGGATCTAAAAAACATACATGAGGCAAGATTTCAGGATACTGGTAAAAGAAAAGGGTTGCCCTATTCAAGGGCAGACTAGGTTCTCACTGCTCCCTGGGATTAGCATGGCTTAGAGTAGGGGTAGGATAAGGAAAGAGGGAGGGGTGGGGCTAGGAGTGGAAAGGTGGATAGGGCAGACAAAGGGGAGGGTGGGGACCTGATAGGGGAGGGCCTATGAGGTCACAGGTGCAATGTCACAAAGGGGGAGGGGCAAGGCAAGTGTGCTGGCAGGTT
Organism: Neoceratodus forsteri; assembly: GCA_016271365.2. Classification (NCBI taxonomy): domain Eukaryota; kingdom Metazoa; phylum Chordata; order Ceratodontiformes; family Ceratodontidae; genus Neoceratodus; species Neoceratodus forsteri. The sequence continues at coordinate 812,061,382 of CM028129.1, read as the reverse complement.
GCCACAGTTAGGCAGGGGAGTGGGAAAATAGGGGGTAGATAAGGGGCTGCAGAGAGAGGTATCTCCTCTTTTTCTGCAGCAGCTTTTTCAGAAAATGCGTACTGATTTGGCAGATTGCATCGTTTACAGACAATTTCTTGTAGGTAGATTTAGACTAATTAATGTAAGTGGCCTAGGAAGGTCTTCCTGAGAGGCCAGGCCTGACAGCATGGTTTGGCAGAGATAGTACACCTAGTTGGCCTGATGGCAATGTATATTTAAATGAAAAAGATATTAACCATATTTTTACATGTTTTTCTGCAGAAGGTTGTTTTTTCTGACTTTTGTGAGAATGATAATGATGCCCAGAGTAATTTGTGAGGGCCTGTGATGTTTTTATTGCTGGTCACACATGGTAAGAAAGTTGCAGGTTAGTATGCAAAACATAAAGAAAGACAATGAAATAAGCACAAATTCACCTGGGGCAGGATGGCTTTTAAATAGGTAGTCAATGTGGTTGCTGGGGGAACCTGGCATGTCCCGGGGGCCATGTAGTGGGGGGTTGGGGTTGGAGCAGCACATGGTGCATTCGTTCATGGCCCCCTTTTCTTCAGGTTTTTTTTTCAATTCAGTTGCTTTCCTTGAGATGAACTGGTGCCATTTTGTTGTACTTTCACCGAGAGTACATGTGCCCTGTTTTGAAGCAAGATTTGCAGTGAGATGGAGAACAGTGGAGTGCAGCCTGGGCATGCCAAATACACATGGCAGCTGGCCATACATGGAGAAGATTGGTCCCACGAGTAGTGGGTCACAAGCCAGTTTTCTCTTAGGTCCCAGTGGGGTCCAGCATTCTGATTTGCACACTAGGACATTTCATCGGCAATGGGATGGGGGGGTTGTAGATCGGATGGGGAGCAAGGAGCAGTAAGCTGGAGAACACTGGAGGGCATGTGGCTAGGCATGCCACGACCATGTGCTGCAGGGGGATTCACGGGATAAATTTGTTTGGTACCTGGGAGAAGCCGCTGAGGGGCATGGGGTAAAATACCAAGAACGAAGTGGGCAGTCATTGGAGGAAGGCACAGAAAAAAACACAAAAAAAAGGACATTTTTGGTGGTGTGAGGCAAAGGACAAACTCAAGACTAGGGCCTTGCCTATTTATTGTACCTGGGGGAAAGATTTTCCAATTTTGGCTGTGGGCAGCAATTTCAGCCTCTTACATTACTGAGTGTGGCTTAGGAATGGAGGAAGCTGAACATTTTTTTAGCCTGGCCATCCCACAAGCATGGAACACTTGTTGCAGATACAATGTTTTCTTTATGTTTGGTATAGGGGCTGGGAACCTGAGCTGGGCCTGGAGCCACATTTGAGGATCACTCATGCGAGTACTAGGGGGCTTGTTTGCAGTATGGGGCTGGGGTCCGGAGCTGGTCCCAGTGCCATTTTTTGATGAAGGTGGAACAAAACAGGGCACTGTTTCTTTGTTTTCTGCTGGGGGTGGTAGGGCCTGCAAAATGTTGCAACACGGAGGTCCGCTGGGTGGGAGGGCAGCAGACTCTTGTTACCGGGACATCGCAGTACAGAGATGCAAGGCACTGGGAATGCAGGGATTTGGGGAAGCAGAGGAACTGAAAAAGGTTTTTTTCCAAAAAAGAAAATATATAAAGGAGATGAATAGGGGCCTCAATGTGCGGGGGTGGAAGGAGACAAGGGTGCAATGGGTGGATAAGGGGGGTTGGGTAAAAAACAGTTTGCAGCAGCCATATGAGTGTGAGCATTGTTGCTGAATAGTTTGGAGGCCTCCTTTTAAAAAAAAAGAGATAGAAGGGGAAGGGAGAATACAAAGCAGACAGCCTGTGGCCCATTGGAGCCGGGCAGCCAGTGAGGTCATGGCGAGCAGACTGGGGCACCATCATCCCACAGCCTATCGTCACCCAAGGGATGGCGTGCTCCTAACCGGAACAGTGTTTGTATGGGGGGCAACAGTCCTGCTCGGGGAGCAGTGTTTTGCCCTGGATTTTGGCAAGCAAGGGGTAGAGTGAGAACCAACAAAGGGTGGGGGTGAAGGGGGACTGCAGAATGTGCTATTGTGGGTGCTGGGAGGGTGGGCCAAATTGGGCGATCTGGATGTGTGTTTTACAGGCGTGACCTGACATATGTTAATTCGGTTTCAAGATGTCACCCAAAAAAGCAGCGACCCCAAAACCTAAGACCAGCAACGTGCTGGTGCAGAAGGCTGTGGACTTGATGGACCAGGTTCAGGCCATCATAAGAGAATCAAGGGAGACGGAAGAGAAGGAGAGGCAGGAGGTCAAGAGAATGAAGCTGCTGCCACAGAAGGAGCCACAGAGGAAGAAGATAACCAGAAGCAACCCGGAGGACAAGGGTGAACCACAACTAGATGAGGGTAAGGTGCCGAAGTGGACTTGTTGGTTGAGGGTAGTCTCAAGGGCTACTTGGCAGGTTTGATGGAGGAAAAAGGCAAAAAAAGGGTGGGAGGAAGTTGACAAGGCATGGCAGGCATTGATGGCAGAGAAAAAGGGAAAGACAAGGGAGAACGGGGCAGAAAAGGGGGCGGGGACATGCATGGGGGGATATGAGTGGTCACCTGGTATGACACTGGAAGACCACGTTTTCCAGACACTGAAGGAAAAGATTTGGAAGGGGGAGTATATCAACATGTTTGCCTTGGTAGACAAGGATAAGGCAAAAAAATACAAGCAGAAAAAGTCTGTGGGCAACTCAGAGAGGGCAGTAGAACTGGCCATCATGGGTGAGACCAGTGAGGAGGTCAGCTATAAGGGCAAGACATTCAGGGCATGGATGGAGGGTTTCATGCATTTTAACACCATTATGCTTCAGAAAAAAACAGAGCTGGTGATACCGTTGCTGACCTATTTGACCATCACAAGGGACACCTACAGGATTGAGAGTAGTTATGGATGGCTCACGTACGATGAGAAGTCCAGGTAGAGGATGGCGTCACATGGCTACATCTGATGGGATGTCACAGTATCAGAGCTGTGGATAGGAACTCTGTCAGGACAGGGAGGGAACAATAATGAAGGGAAAAAAGGGACAGGGGCTGCCAACACAAAAGTATGCTGGGCATGCAACAAGGGAAATTGCACGTGGCCCAGCTGCAAGTTCAAGCATGCCTGTTCTGGGTGTGGGGAAACCCACCCAGTCACATGTTGCAGAACTCAAGGGGACAACGGGGGATATCAGGCACAGAGGCAGGCTTTTTGGGGAGGACAGGGAGGGAGCAGAGAAGGTTTTGGTGGGATGGGGCACAATTATAGGTGGCAAAATGGGAGGGGAGGTTTTGGGGGGTGTTAAGGGCCCACTAGAGGGAGGAGGCTCAGGGGGAATGTTCCACATGGCAGCATCCTCATAAGACTGGACATATTAAAAGCTTGAACAGAGGATTACCCCAACCATGAGGTGAGGAATGTGTTACAGGAGGGTTTTGAGGGAAGGTTTCAGCTATATTTCACATGCTCCAGAAAAGACATGAGAGCAAAAAAACAGGCATCAATTAAAGGGAAGGAAGAGATAGTAGCGAAGAAGATTAGAAAAGAATTGGAAGGTGGCAGAGTGGTGGGTCCATTTGACTCCCCTCCTTTCCCACACCTTAGGGTGCCCCCTTTAGGCATAGTCCCAAAAAAGATGCTGAGGGAATACCAGGTAATCCACCACTTATCATACTCCAAGTGTGACTCAGTCAGTGACTCCATTACTCCTGAGAGGAGCACAGTGTCTTATGCCACCCTGGATCAGGTGGTGGAATGCATACGGGCAACAAAGGGTGACTGGCTCACAAAAAATGAGATCGAGTCAGCATTCTGTTTGCTTCCAGTGAGAAGGGAGGACTGGGAGCTCTTCGGTTTCTAGTTTCAGGGGCGGTTCTATTTTGACAAGTCCATGCCTATGGGTTGTTCGGTAGCCTGCGCCACTTTCAAGGTTTTTAGCACCTAGTTGTAGTAGGTTTTCTTTGTATGGCATCAGAGGGGGGGTGGTAGTCCTCTAGTTGGATGATTTTGTGTTCATAGGAGAGGGCAGGGTGGAAACAGCAGGCATGCTCAGGAATTTTGAGGCCTTTGTGCAGGAAGCTAGGTGTCCCAATTGTGGGAAAGAAGACGGAGGTCCCTGACAAGAAACTAGAGTTCCTAGGCATTGAGCTGGATGTGGAACAACAGTGTCTCCAGTGCTCAGTTGAAAATTGGCCAAGCTTCTAGAACTCATCAAAGGGATAAAGGGAAAGTGGAGGGTACAGCGGAAGGTAGTACAACAGGTTTTAGGGCACACAAATTTTGCCTGCAAGATGGTGGCACTAGGCAAAGTCTTCATGAGGAGGTTGGCCAGGGCCACAGCCAATGCCAAACTACTGCACCACTGGGTCAACATCACCATGGGGGTGTGGGAGGACCTCCTAGCTTGTGAGACATTCCTAGAATGGTATAATGGGGTCACTTTTTTTGGCAGGGATGGTGGGAAGGAAAGCAAGAAAGAATTGTACACGGATGTGGTAGGGGGACATGGCATGGGGGCATATTTCCAAGGAAGATGGATCTTGGAAAGGTTGCCAGACCACTTGGCAGAGCTGGGGCTGACCAGAGACATCACATTTTTGGAGGCATTCCCCATATGAGTGGCCATGGTAGTATGGGGAGAGCACTTCAGAAACAGAAGGGTGTTGTTTTGATATAATAATCTGGCTGTGGTTTCAGTCATTAATAGGCAGTCTGGGACCACAGAGGCAGTTCTGATGGTAGCTAGGGGTTGGTATTGGGGGAGCTGAGGCTGAACATGTCTTTCAGAGCACAGCACATGGAATAAGTCAAAAATGAAATAGCTGATAGCCTCTCCTGTCTACAGTTGGACAGGTTCCTATCGCTGGCCCATTGGGCGGCCACCCAGAGAACACTGGTGCCTGCTTGTCTCTGGGAGATTGGATGGACCTAGCCCAACTCCTTTATAGAATGCCTGGGGACCAAACAAGTTAAAGGCCTATGAAGGGGTGTGGAGGAGATTCCAGGAATTCTGAGGGAGGGTGATGTTGGAGGTAAGTGGCCCAGTTACTGAGTTACAAGTCATCGGATGTATGGTAGACAGGTGGGAAGCAGAAATGTCAGGCACCACCTTCAGCATCCACATGGTGGGTGTAGGCATGGTGTGCCAGCTGAAGGGGTGGGGCTCACCCACTAGTGCTCCAGCAGTCTGCCGCATGCAGCAAGAGTGGGTCAGGCTGCAAGGGCAATGGGCCAATAGGCACAGGCTGATTTGTGGAAATTTGCTTAGGAGACTGTTGGGCAGTCTTTGCAGCATATGCGCTTCGGCCCATGAGGCCAAGCTGTTTGCAGTTGTTTTCCATGTGACGCAGCTGGGGGCTTTCAGGATCAGTGCAGTGGTAGTGAAAGGGAAGAGTGATACACTGGGCGGTCTTCTTGAGCAGGATGGATCCTGGTCAGAGGGGGTGGTCTGGGTGTGGCTCGGGTGATCCTCAACAGACCAAGAGGGAAAAGGGGTGAGGGTGGTTTTGAAGCAGGACGTGCAAGAGGCCAAGGGATAGGGGACACCATAACAGAGTACATGGAAGTAAATCCACGTGGGGGTGGGGTTTTTTTCCAGCACAGGAATGGCGATCCTGTCACAGCCCTGCAGGTCACCGCAATACTAAAAATGGGAATGTCTTCATAAGTGAGGATCTGAAATATATTGCATCACACACTTTTAGGATCAGGGCTGCCTCAGAAGTGACCAGCTAATGGGTTCATCCCATTGCCATACAAGTGGGTAGGTGGAAGTCACAGGCATATAGGAGATATGTCAGGAAATGAGATCTAACTACTGTATCTTGAGTTTTGCTTCCAGGAAATAGACAATGAATGGTGGTATGGCTTATCAGACACTCTTTTATTCACTGGGTAGAGATGTGGGCAAGGATAACAAAGGGAGTACGGCAGCTGGGGAAAGACCTGGACAGAATGTTGAAAAATTGTGAGGACAAAGGGGACTATGCTGGAGACAACTGCTGCCTCTCATTAAGGAACAAAGAAGGGCCTGGCCCACACCAGACTTAACTGTTATACACGGGGGGGGGAGGATGATCTGGGGAACATAACATGGGTGGCATTGGTAAGGAGGATCCTGATGGACTTGGAGACCATTAGATGGTGATGGCCACAGGTCAAGCTGGGGTGGTCAGAGATCATCCCCAGGAGGAAGTGGAGGCAAGCAAGGGAGGTGCTTGCCATTGAGAAGGCTCGTAAGAGGGTCAACAGAAAAATGTCAGCTTGGGCCAAGTAAGAGGGTCAACAGAAAAATGGCAGCTTGGGCCAAGGAATCTGGGGGGCTATACATCAGGCATAGTCTGATCACATGTGACACCCTAGGTATGTACAGGGAGGATAAGGTGCACATGTCCACAGTGGGCAATTCAGTGCTCAATGGGGACATTTGGGAAGCCATAGAAGCTTGGAAGGGGTTCAGGGAGCTATTTGCCTAGTTTTTAATGGGGGAAGCCCTATGGGTTCACCGTGGTTGGCCCAAGGGCTAATGGGAAAAAAATGGGGGCCCAGCCGGAATGAGGTATGTCTGGGCAGGGAAGGGCTCCCCATGGGGCAGTGACCCCGGGGGGGCAGGGCTGGGGAGCAGGTGGGATACCTGAACCCAGACAGAAGATGCAAGAAGAAGAATCACTGGGTCAGTACACCCAGGCCAATAAAAGAAAAATGTGGAAATAACATTATGTAAATAAAGGGGGATACCCTGGGACTTTTGTAGTATGAAATGGTGCGAGTGTGGGCTGATTTCAGGGGGTCCAAGTGAGAACGTAATAAAAACTATATGAACCCATGTTTAACAGTTGAAAGTCAAATGAAAGAATTTACAAGTGCACAAACCAAAAAAAGCAGAAATGTGAGTGATCTGGTGAACATACGGGGAAAGGCATTTATGCCTATGAATCAGTTTTTGAACTTTCAGGTGGTGGTTGCTCTATGGTTATTGGAAAGTTTATAGATATGAATTTGCGAACATGACATTCATTCCAGGTTTTTTCAAACTATAATTGCAGGCAATTTTTGAGAGTATTTATAAATGTGAAATATTGAAGTAATACCTGGTGAAATGATGATAAAAGGTATTCAATTGATTAGAAAAAAATAAGCAAAGTATTTATTAAAAAAATATCAATATGGTATCGTATATTGTTGTATTTTTATTTGGACAGTTAAATGACCCATTTGAAAAAGCTCACTGGAATCAGTGAAACATCAGGGGCTATCAATAAAAGATAAAAAAGTTATGGTGGAGTCTGAAATATTTTTTTCTGAGAAAGAATATACAAGCTTCCTGTTTGAAAGATAATAGGGATATACTCCAAATTTTACCCTGCAACCCACTGTTCAGGATCCCAAAAATAATTGCAACCTTAGATTTGGATAGGTACCCTCAAATTGACTCCAATACAAGCCAGCCACTAATTGGCCACACGTGGTATAAGTTTAAAACCATGACCAGTCTTTCCATTAAAAAACAACAAACAAAGAAAAACATTTTCAAAGAGCTCATATTAAGGTTCTCTAAAAGTCAGTTGCAGGTTCAAACTTGGGTTTGACACAGTATTCCTGATCATACACCCAGCTAACCTGCTGAAGAACTGACACTCCAAGTCAGGACTGACTGGGTTTTGGGCACAATATGTGAAACAATCTTTTTGCAGGTGAAATACAATACATTTAATTAGGATTCCTGATAGAGCTCACAGTGCTGTACTTTAATTAATTTGTTTCACCTATTTCACCTATATGCTGTGGTTATTTTCCACTATGGAAACTCATGATTATCAGTTGTCATTAAATCACAACTGCATTCCATCAAACTGCATCACTGTTAAAAGTTTACTTATTTTATCCAATTTACAAAAATAACAATTAGTTTATAAGGAATAAGAAAACATGAATAAACATGTAAACAGAAACTAACATGAACACTTTCACTTATACTATGTAGTAACGCAACTCCCTAAAATGTTATAGAGTCAATACGAGAGAATCTGTGAAAAAAGAACAAGATCATGCTCCACTGAGCAAGTAAGTATGATACCCTCTTCCCACATTTTGAGTTGAGGTGTGTGTAGGAGGGGGTGGAGCAGCAAGATGGCAGCAACGCTGCTCCATTCCCTACTGCATGGCTTCTACTCCTCTGGATATTGAGCAGTAAAAGGCTTTAACTTGGACTTTATGAATGAAACCTACATTTATTTAAAGCTTAGCCCTTGGATCAGTCTTTTTAGAACACAGAAGCTGCATAATAAAATCTTTTTTGTTTTTCCTTTGAGGTTGTGCTGCTTTGACCTATCGTTGGTAACTGGCATTCGGTCAGCACTTTTTTAGTTTCTTTTGAAATGGCCGCATAACTCCTATAGCTCTTAGCTCTATTCTTGGAATTCTCCTTATTGTGATAAAGAAATATATTATATACGCAGGTATTGCACTGTGTGCTGTGGTGTGTGTCGACTAAAAGAGTTGGTCTGCATAACGGTTCTGTGTTAAAACAGAGAAAACAGGTATGGAGAACTGCTGGATCAAAGGACTGAATTTGAGATCCTGTTGAAGTGGAAAGACACAGGGAAAACTTTGTTGTAGTGAGGAAGTTGGAATGCACTATATATGCTGAAATATTCTAAACATTCTACCTAAAGCTAAAATAACATTGCCTATGGGGGGTCAAGACTCAGTGCCCAAAGCTACTATGCTCAGTGGAGTGATATTTTAGCTTTCCTTTCAGGTCTGAAAATTCTAATTGACGTTCTGGAAAGAAGTTTTTCTGCAACGCCAGAGCAGGAGATTGGAAAATTAGAAAATGGAGTGAGGTTCCTGGTCACAGGTGATTTACGGAGAAGCAAACAGTTCCTTTCACAGGAGTCAGGCGTTTGGAGCTTAGTTTGGTTTTATTAGTTTTACAAGAGTGCTGTTTTATGGAATAATGGAAGTTGGCCATGGGCTAAAATTCTCTGGAAAGGTAATTTTAATTTTTTCCTATGGAAGGTAATTGTTAATCTTTATAAGACTTCTGGATATGGACCCGATCACTTAATTACTTTTGGATCCTCAAGGTTAAAAGAACTGGTTCGATTGAGTAAACCATGAATGTTCTTGACTTTGTTCTATGAACCTAAACTACTTTTGGAAAGAGCTCGAACTCCTGAGGTGTGCACTTTTTTCAATTTTTTTTACTTTTTAGAATTCCCTTTTGGCCAGCAAACATTGGAGTATTTTACATTACCAGGTGGGTTTCCTTAACTTAACTGAGCCGTCAAATGTGGACTCCTATGGAGTCAATTGCTATAATTTTTTACAAATGACTGAGGTCAAAAAATACCAGCTGATTGGCTGTAATTTTGCCATTCTGGTTCTGTTATGCATGAACATTGAGCCTAGTCACTGTTGTTAGTATATTATCTCTAGTACACCTAAATCAATTAAAATTACAATATTTGCCATAGTCAAATAATTAGGCTGACCCCTGAACATGAACATGAACATGAACATGAAATGGAGCTTTTATGTACTGATTGATGGACTTCAGAGATAACGGAGCCTACAACCTCTGTCTTAAAATGAGGCTTACTATATATTTTAAAATCTGGCAGTGGGACCCTTTGTGCTTTAAATTTGGTCGCTGTATTCACTTGCTACATGGAGTGTTATTGTGGGGTGTTATGATGGCCTACTCTGAATTTCAGGACTTTACATAGCTACAGATATTTTTTTCTCAGATTCTGTTTAGCCTAAGACTTGAATATGAATACAAATGCTGGATTTGACATAATGATCTGAGACACTGACCGGTGATAAAAGTTGGCAAGCTCTATCTATTATCATGGCACATGGCTCTGGTATTCTGCAAAACCTATATAAAGTTGCCAAAGGTGTAATGTGGTATGCTGAACCTTTTGTTTTACTTTTAGAAACTTACCTGACTCTTGTATTGAGCCTCATACACTAATCTCTGGATTCCAGCTTTAAAGAAGCCTCAACTGTTGATATAAAAATGAATGGTTTCCTACGGAGCCTTGATTTTTATTGAGTCTATACAGCATTTCTAGCTTATTCTAAATGTTTTAAAATTATATTTTGTATATGATTAGGAATTGCTTGAATTTTAAATTTGCAAGCCTTAAATTTGTATTAAGTGTCTGCTTTAAAATGAAGACTGATTTATTGATGCTTCAAGGAAACATATTTCAGCTTTCTGCAAGCAAATACTGTACTGCACAAAGTAACACCTTCTTTGTACAGCTGTCTTGCATGGGAATGAATTGGGCTGAGATCTTTTTATGTTTGGAGAGGTTGATGGATGGTGAGTATGTCGGATGGCAAAATTAATTATTGTGATGGTATCTAACTAGGATGTATAGCTCACTCAGGGATGCACCAAAGTGTTGGCCATTGTCCATAAAGACACACAAACTGAATTATGTGTGGTCTGAAGTAATGAACCTTTTGGCTAATACAGTGTTTGTTTTAAGGGATACCAGAATGTCCTTAAGTTGCCATTTCATAATTTGTATTCAAAGTAGCCTTCTGATATAGTCTTGACTATTTGCAGCTGATTCTGATCGATTAGTACTTGAGCTTAATATTGATTTCATGTTAAGGACATGGTTTAGTGTTACAAGGTGTCACAAGAGTGTAATCGTGAAGGTACTTTTGAAGGTAACTTTTGACAAAAAACCATAAAAATTATTTCTACTTTTATTTAGGCAAGTTCTGATTTTTAGTCCAAGTGGAATGTAATTTCTGTGTACTTTCTATTTTCATCGTGCACTGTTGTTATAGTTTTTTAACCAATCAACAATAACATTTTGTACAGTGCACTGAGCAAGTAAGTTTTATAATTTCATAGTGAGTATATAAACCCCAATCCCCAGGCAGCCATTGCATATCTTTTTATAGGTTGTGGGTGCTTTGCTCACACAAGCACATAGGCTTGTTATAACCACAGCACTAGATCCCAGCAGAAGAAACCACAGAGTCCAATGTTCGGTCCAGTGCCTCTGCTACAGTTCAGTACTGTACCACCATGTTCCTAGATCTCTCAGTGGCTAAAGCTCTTGCTCAGTATCATAACTGGCAAATATGCCAAAGTGTGCAATTCTAAAATATGGCCTCTTATGGCACCACTCCAGTCAAGAGTTCTATATTCAATCCAGGCCCAAAGAAACAGCAGTAACAGAATTCAGGGAGCTAGCCCCACTCTGCAATGCTTGCCTCTCACTCCAATTCAAGTTCAAGTTTATTACAGGAAAATAACTCTATTGAGCAAGCTCATTCACAAGGAGGTCCTGGTAGATATATACAGACATGACTAACACAAACATACAGTAAATGCAAATGACAAGATTTGAAGTGCTGTTTAGGTCCGTATAGGACAAGTGTACAAACAATACTTTTTAGCTCTTTAGGTAAGTCAACAAACCCTTGAGTAAGGTGCAGTTTCAGCCCATATGGTCCTTGAAACTAAAAGAAGACCTAAATGATTCTAAACAACATGTATCTTAAAAACAGTTGCAGACATCTTTTATTTTTTCAGCAGCTAACTTTTTAAAGAGATTAACAGAGACTACATTAGGTAGTTTAAGAGAGGATTGGAGCCGATTCCAAATAACTGGCAGGGCAATAGAGATGGCGCATTTGCCAAAGGTGATGCGAGTCCTGTGCATGTCCAGGAAGATAAAATACAATTTCCTAAGAGAGTAGGCACTGTGCTAGATGTGGATGAAAGAAGTTAGATAGCTCAGGAGCATATTCAGGAGAAGCTTTAGGGTCTAAGTACCAGTGTGAAAATACGTCTAACGGTAAGTGATGTCCAGCCTACTACTGAGTACAGGTCACAGTGGTGTATCCGGTAAGGGGAATTTGTAATGAAGCGCAGGGCATGGTGATAGAGAATATCCAATTTATTTAGGTTGGAAATTGTTGAGGAGGAGTAGATTATATCCCCGTAGTCTAGTAATGGGAGGAATGTGGACAAGCCTAATTCTGGTCTCAAGTGGGAAAAGTGACCTATTGTGGAAAAGGAAGTCTAGCTTTATTTTTAGTCTTCTAGACAGGTCATCAAGGTGATCAGAGCAAGAGAGCTTGTGGTCTAACCAAAATCCAAAGTGTTTAAATTTACGGGTGACTTCCAGAGGCTTGCCTAGGGAGGTGACTATAAAATCCTTAGGAAGGGTGATAGGTGCAGAAAGTGACGTATTAGTAGAGAAGATCATGGCTTTGGTTTTCTTAGCATTTAAGAGAAGTTTGGCATTAATGAGATTAGATTTGAGCTGTGCAAAGTCAGCTTGGAGAACATCCCTAACTTCAGGTAATGATGAACCAAATGTACAGAAACCTGTATCATCGGCAAAGAAATGCAGTTTTGACTTGGTTATGTAAAGGTCGAGATCATTAATGTATAAGAAGAAGAGAAGAGAATAGGACCTAGGATGAAGCCTTGCAAGACTCCCTTGGTGATTGGCAGGGGGTACGAGAACAGGCCATCAGCTTTGATTTTCTGCATCCTTCCCGAAAGGAAACTGCTAAACCACTGGATGGTAGGAGGGGTGGCACCTATTTTAGCGAGGCTGTTTTCAATTAGGTTATGGTCCAAGGTATTGAATGCTTTAGTAAGGTCTAGGAAGACAGCTCCCGTGATCTTCCTCAAGTCCATAGCAAAGATCCAATCATTGGTTACTTTAGCCAATGCAGTGACAGTACTGTGGTTAAAGCAGAAGCCAGATTGAGCTGGGTTTATGAGAGAAAAGATTTCAATGTGGTATTTTACTTGTGCATAAATCAGTTTTTCAAAGACTTTGGAGAAGATAGGCAAGATAGAAATGGGTCTGTGGTTATTTAAATCACATGCATCTCCCAATTTAAATAGGGGGAGGATGTGAGCTGATTTCCAACATGAAGGGACTACAGAACAAGAAATAGAGAGGTTGAAAATATGGAGGATTGGAGTAGTAAGTTAGGGGTGCCCAAGTTTTATGAAAAGCAGTTTGATCCCATCATCCCCTGCACTTTTCTTAGTGTCTATATTAATGAGAGAATCATCGACTTCTTTGAAGTTAAGGGGAGCAACTGGAAAAGATGGACTGAAGTTTGAGGGGTAATGTTTGTGCAACCCTGACTATTGATGCACGCAGCATACGGGGAGGATTCAAAAGCTAGGCCAGCAGTGATGAAGTGTGAGTTGAATTCTTTGAGTATGTGGCTGTTGCTTTCCACAATTGTATCATTTTTGAGGATCTTTGGTGGTAAGGGGGGACCACTGGCCAGCCTTCATTGGACTGAAGGGTCTTCCAAATTTTGGGGAGTTCTCTTTGGCCTGCTCTAGGGTGGAACATAGAAGTTGGCTTTGGCAGAGTGAATACATTTAATAGAGGCATTCCTAGCAGTTCTAAATGCCTGCCAATCCACCTGGCTTTTAATGTATCTTGTCTTGGCCCATAGTTTATCACAGTTTGTGAGAGCAATCTTGAGCTTGGACAAAAACCGGGGGTGTGAGATGTTGCACGTTCTGACCTTGATAAAAGGTGCATGTTTGTTTGCTAGGGTAATGAGGTTGTTGTTTATGACAGTGACAGCCTCATCAGGTGTTTTGGTGAGATAGAGATCTTGCCATCTAACCTTGCTTAGATCATTCAGAAAGTTCGACATGTTGAACTTGCGAAATTACCATTTGGTAATAAACTTAGGCTGGTGGCGAGCTTTGGCTTGCAATCTTATACTACAATTCCTTGGTCACTCATATCATTGTGAAATACTGGCAAATGGAGGATTTTATGGGGATGGGTGGTTAGTATAAGTCAAGAAGTGAGCTGTTTGCTGTGTTTGAGATGTTGATCCTAGTAGGTTCAGATACCAGTTGGATAAGGCCAAGTTCATCGCAGAGAGACTTCAGGCTGCATGATTTGGGTGACAGCTAGTCCATGTTGAAGTCCCTGAGGATTATTACTTTAGATTTGGCAGAGATAGGTAATGATTTAAGGATATTAAGGAAAACAATTCCACCATTTTGGGGCCAGTAACCACCTATAATAACAATGCCTTCCCTAGAGGGAAGGTGTAGCTTTAAGGATGCAGTTTCATATTCCTTTTGTTTTGAATTGCAATACATATCACTAACTGTGCACTTAGTTTTAGTGTAAATAACTACTCCCCCACCCCTGGTGCCCCATCTGCCCTGTACAGCTTATAGGGCAGGAGGGCAATTTGTCAGTCAGAACTGTTTTTTTTTTAGCCATGACTCAGTGATAATGATGAGATTAGGCTCTGTATGTAGGGCCCATGCTTGTAGTTGGTCGACTTTTTTTTGGCAAGCTTAGAATATTGACCGGCATTATTTTAAGATCTGGGGTTGTTGCAAATTCAGTGGGTGATGTAAGTAGGGAGGGCGGGACGGGGTTCTGTTCCACATTACCCAAGCAGAGAAGGACCAGGAGTAACAATTTCTTTAATGAACTCAAGAAGGACCTGAATGTTTTGTCCCTTTTGTGCTGCTTACTGGTAGCTGGCAAGGACAGCCTATTTCTGCTGCTATGAGTCAGACTAGTATGACAATTGAAGAATAGGAATGAGAGCACTCTAAGTGACAAAGGTGAAGGGAACAGAAAGTGTTTGGGTGAATAATGAGGTGTAGGCAAGTGGAGGGGGATGTGCGAGATGGATGGTGGTGCAGAGATGGGAGGCCGGGCTAACTGAGATGGTAAACATGAAGAATGGTCTTGGACTTAGTACTTCATTCATGTGAAGGACAATAGATGGACAGCATAGGAATAGTATAATATTGAAGGTGCGGTATGCCATGGTTCCAGGAAGATGGGGGAGTGTTAGAAAGGTTGGGATGAGTACCTTCTCTATTATAGGACATTGAGGTACTAGGGTTGGTCTAGATATAGACCAATAGAAAAGCAGCAGAACCAGTAGGGGCAGGAGCTAGAGCGTATTTAATGGGGGCCTGGGAGGGGTGGGGGTGGGACAAAAGTGAGCAGAGCTTAGTCCTTAGGGCCAAAAATATCCAGATTCAAAGACAGTAGCTCTGGACCAATCAGGCTATTATCTGTGTGGTGTCCATGATCCGATTGGTTGGCCACAGGCCGTACCTTTCAACATGGAGAATCCTGGCTTGGTGAGGGGGTCAGCAGCTTCTGAAGTGCCGTCCAACTGTGGGAAGTTAGCAGGCAGTGGAGGGAGGGCTGACCCTGGTCAAGGGCAGCCACTGGAATGAGAAAGAAAAGGTCTGGTTTTAAAGACAGCTGGGGCAGGGACAGACAGGGCTGTGAGGCACAGAAAAAATTAGCAAGACAAAGAGGGTACTTAGTTTAGGTGCCAAAGTCCGCTGAGACCAGCTTAAAAATGTTAAATTCCACTTAAACAGAGCTGTAATCACTTAACAATGTTTGGCTCAGATTAGCTTCTAAAGATCATGCAGACTTTGCAATTAAAGTTAAAGACAACTTATTTTAGGCCAGAAAAGTGAGCAGAGCTTAGTCCTTAGGGCCAAAAATATCCAGATTCAAAGACAGTAGCTCGGGACCAATCGGGGTTGTTATCTGCATGACGCCCGTGATCTGATTGGTTGGCCAGGGGCTGTATCTTTCAGGGTGGAGAATCTGGGCTTGGCAAGGCAGTCAGTGGCTTCTGAAGCACTGTACAACCGTGGGAAGTTAGCAGGAAGTGGAGCGAGCAGCTTTCAGCATGCAGAATCAGGGCTTAGCGAGTCAGTTGGTGGCTTCTGAAGTGCCGTCCGACCATGGGAAGTTAGCAGGCATTGGAGTGAGGACTGGCCCCGGTCAAGGGCAGCTGCTTTCAGCATGGAGAATCTGGGCTTGGTGAGGAAGTCAGCAGCTTCTGAAGTGCCGTCTGACAATGGGAAGTTAGCAGGCAGTGGAGCAAGGGCTGGCCCTCGTCAAGGGCAGTTGCTTTCAGTGTGGAGAATCCAGGCTTGGCGAGGCAGTCGGTGGCTTCTGAAGTGGTGTCCGACCATAGGAAGTTAGCAGGCAGTGGAGTGAGGGCTGGCCCCAGTCAAGGGAAGCTGCAGAAGGCAGAGATGTCCAATAGAATGTAGAGAACCAATGGCTGGCCAAGATGGCGGCTCATGAGCAAAAACTACCTTGTAGCTTCCCAGCTACAAAAAAAAATCAGTTCCAAAGACCAGAAGTTAAAACAGCACGAGTTTCATTCATAAAATCCAACTACAAACGTTTTACTAATCGGCGAGTGAGGAGCAAGAACAGTACAGCGGGGACTGAAGCAGCACTGTGGCCATCTTGCTGCTCTGACCCCACCCCCTAGACACCAGGAACTAAAACAAAAATTATAGGGATGGTGATCAGAGGTTGGTGGGTGCCACTATACACCAGCGATATAGATTTAAAAAAACTTTTTTCACCAGTGGATTTCCTTTTTCTTTTCTTTTTTTTTTTTTGCAGTTTAGTTATTAAATTTTTTTTAACAATACAGACATATCCATACACTAGACAAAGAAATAACAAATTACAGTGAATTGCAATTTCCTTTTTCACCATAATGAAACAACATGTTCATAGGTTTTATGACACCTGTTGTATAGCACTGACCTTGCACATCCATCAGTCTAACAGCATGTGTACATAGTATATGAGTAGATACTTGTTTGCATCTCCCGCTACTTATGTCTGTCTGTGGACATAATGCTCCTAAGGACTACAAGATTTTCTTTTTGCATATTTTTGCAAATTTAGTTGATCTTAATTGATCAATCTTATTTGATCATTTTAAGGTTTAAAAGCATATATTCAACATAGATAAAATACATTGTATTGGCTTAAAACTAAAATTAATATAAGTTTGATGTACAGTCTATTCGGATATGTGCACATGCCTGGGAACTCCTAAATTTGTGCACACCTCCGAATATGCACACAGCCAAAAATGGCATCTGTACTATCTGTGTGAGATCGAGAGATCGCGGTTAACAAGTGATGCGGTGAATAACAGTACTTTAAGCAGAAGATGTTAGTAACAGTATGTTTAATTGGAAAACAACACCCACATCAATATAAATACTGTACAGCATGTACACTATTAAAAGCAGTAAAATTTAAAAAAGTTTAAACATGGTGGAAGTGCAAGTGCTAGTTTTCATAACTGGAGTCACTTTTGTAAAAGTCAGTAATGCTTGCCTGCTTCATGTTTCGATTTTTGAGTGTCTCAATTTTTTTTTTCAAAATAGTAAAACCACCCAAAGTCCATCTGCTCTCTTTGGTCAATGTAGTGCTAATCTTTGTTAACATGCACCAGGCTTCAGCAGTGGTAGGCACCTCAACCTCCAGGTCATCATCTTCTTCAGTTTGCATACTGCTCTCCCCTAGTACAGAAGCACAATTGTCAATGATGACCATAATTTTCCTTCGCTGCCTCCTCATTTTTTTATCAATGTCCTTAAGCCAGTCATGAAAAATCATTGTGGTCATCCAGGCATTAGAGTTTGCAATATATAGGACAGGTAATGCCTCTGCAGTTGCACCTTTAAAACACCATGGCTTTTCAGACTTGTCAATGACCAGCAATTGGAGTTGTTCTGTCCCTGTGCTATTAGCACAAGTCATCACTGATAATCTCTCTTTTGTTTTTTTGGGGCCATTAATCATCTCCTTTTTAAATAGTAGTGTCCCATATGGCTTTGCTCGAAAGAACAGTGCTGTTTCATCAGCATTAAAAACATCTTGTGGGGCAAAATCTGAAGTTATTGTTGGCAGTACCTCCCTTAGCCACTTCTCAGATGTTTCAGCATCATTCTCCACCTTTTCACCGTGGACACATTTATAACCAATGCTATTGCACCCCTTCCAGTGAGATAACCATCCGGCAGAAGGCTCAAATTCGATGCCTATGTTCGTGGCAAGACTTTTTGCCTTCTCCTGCAATATCTTCCCTTTTCTTTAAAATTTGCCCCACACAAGGCATGCCGACAAAAAACTCTGATGCTAGCTCCTTTCTTGTAATGCCAGGGACAAGCGCCTTATTGAGCAGCTGCACTTTTTGCTGAACAGTTTGAATCATTTGTTTAAGCTTATCCATTGTGACTTCTGCTACTGAATGGTTTACTGATTTAATTTAATCGAAGCTGAGACAGATCAGGAATAATCAGGTGACTAGGCAGCTGATTAAGCAGATGTTTAACACCTGCTTACAACGACTTACTGAGGGATATGCTAGTACGAGTGATTAGGTGCTAAATTAGTCTGACAAGTAGCTGACAATTAATGACAATTATAAAATGGGCTAAACAATTCAAGGATCCTCATTGGCTGAAAGTCGTTTTTGGCCATGTCCTTACCAGCATGTATCATGCCAACCGGCACTAATTGTGCCAACCGAGCCGCAACACATAAAAAAAAAAATCCATCCCTGCCACCGCTCTCTTCCTACCAACTGCAGCTCCGCAGCGCTCATGTGTAACCTGATTCCCAGGCGAACAGAACCACACCAGCTCCAACCAGACACACAATGCCAGAAATGCAGAAACCACACTACAAATCAAATTTCACAACATATTTCCCTCCAGAAAAATGTAATACTCACATCTTCTCTTCATCTCGGAGCTGAATGTCTTGTTCCCACTGCTCAAAACTCCACACAATACATGCTGCTCATGCTGCCGTCAACTCACTTTCCCCCAGTAACTCCTCTCTGTCCTACAAAAGCTATGGCAACCCATAACTCCCCATCTAAACCACTACATCACTGTTTATACAGCACAACAAATAAAATAAAAACTGTTTATCTTCCTCGCTCTCACACTTCCGGAACTGCGAAGCATGAAACCTCAACGTACGGCAGCCAATGATGGACACGCTCGTGCTCGTTGCCAGCTACCTGTTGAAAATCATGATGTTAACAGCAAAAAACTGTGTAAAAAAAAAAAGTTAAACAACTAAAAAAAATATGTTCTATCTCTTGGACAGCACAACAGCAAATATCGCTCTAGTTACCTCATTCAGTATATAACACAAACTCGCTCAATTTTGCCTTCACTGAAGCGCGGTAAGGGGCAGGGGGGGACAACCGACGATGAAACATTTTGCCACAAAACAAATGATTTTTCATAATTCTTTTTATAAATGCATTTCCTGAACAGTGCACATACATTACAAACAGCAATGTCTTGTACTAAATTTTAATTAAACAGTCCCATACCAAAACAGTGACAGGAACTACTTTTCCTTTTTTTCTACTGCAACATCATATTTTTTACTCTGTTTATCTATTTTTTATATCCATTTTTTAATTAACTTCTTTACCAAAAAAGCCCATTTTATAAGCGCAATAACACACTCCGAGTGTGGGTTATGTGCTGATAGGCTGCCTTAGAGGCATAAGGCACTCGTGTCGTGCGCCTCGTGCCTTAGTACACCCTGGGTGTGCTCTTATCGCACGACCACACCTCATCATGTGTTATTGCTGGCTTACCTCTCACGTGCTGCTAAACTACAAGATTACAGCCTGAAATGTGAGCACACATCCAAAAATCTGTGTGCACAGGACTGAATTGTTTTAAAGGGAATTGTATAGACAATGAATTGGGACAGCGTAATTTTGTGCACATAAGCGGAATGTGCAACATCTGAATGACACACAAACAGAATTGACTGTAAAAGCAAAATTGATTGCTTTCTATACTTTCTTTAGTGTAATAGAGAGCAAATGTAGACAATACAGGTAGAGAGGTATCATTAAACAGCTTTCCAGTGATCTACTCTGAAGACCAAAACATTACCCGGTAACTGTCCTAACACAGAGTCCCTTGTCTTCCT
This sequence comes from Neoceratodus forsteri, assembly GCA_016271365.2. Lineage (NCBI taxonomy): Eukaryota > Metazoa > Chordata > Ceratodontiformes > Ceratodontidae > Neoceratodus > Neoceratodus forsteri. Next base: position 812,041,550 of record CM028129.1, on the reverse strand, counting down.
TTAGATTGGACAGATTAGCAGTACATGTTTAAAATCTTCTATTAGTCCTGTGTTACACACCCAACTTATGTTGTTATCCTTAGAGAATCTACTGCAGCTTAAAGAAAATTACTTAAAAAAATCTGAAATCTGACTCTTGCTATTGTTTTCCTTTTTTTAGACTCAATATATACTTCAAAATATTTTTTTTTTAATTATGACTAGTTTTAATGTTTGCTAATGATGGACTGTACTTACTGGATGCAAGCCTACGCATACTATTTTGTCGAGATGCTGAACAAACACATCTTGATTTCATGTTTCTTTAAGGCTACTAACCCAAACAATGGGTCAAACCAAATAAAGACTGACCTAGTTTTGGGAAGAACCTTTTTTTTAATAAAATGAATCTGATGTAATTTGTACCTTTTTTCTTAACTGCAGCCAGAGATATGTCCTAGCAAATCCTTACATATACTAGTATCCAGGTATATCACAAGAAATACCACTGAAATGAAGGTGAATTTCTTATAAACTATCCAGCTATAACTGGATATACTGGTACATATCTCTAGCTACCACTGTATATGAATAATATTTTAATTTCCACATATCATGGGGCTGTGGGTTTTGGCAACTAATTGATTCTGAGCCAGTAAAACAGTACCATGAGGGTAATTACTGATGAACCTCTTACTGACCCAGCCCTGCCCAAAGAAGATAATCAGGGACTGATAAAGGGAGACAAAAAATTGATCTGTAGAACTCATTTAAGGATTTCTCCAATTTCGTGTGGGAGTAGAGCCCCAAACTTGGTGCTGTACATTGCTTGAGATTTTAGTTTTGCATTAATTACTTGCAATGCTCCATTTTCCTGAATGACCCTCAGTACATATAATTAAATATGCTAAGTCCTAATTGAGTTTGGTTAATTCTTTTTAACTACAGACATTATGGGACCAGTTTTCAAATGCTCTGTGAATGCTGCAAGCCCATGGTACAGTGATCATACAGCGCAGGGGGCTTGCAATGTTCTCTCAGCGCTGATCACAATTTTCATTCCTGTGCACCAATTGCCACAAGGTAGAGCAGCTCCCACGGGTCTAACTTGCCCCATTTATGGGACCCTTTTTATGGGGCTTATGCCAAATATTTGGTGGAAGCTGCTGTAAAGTGTGGAAAATGTTGCAACTGTGCCCAGTGTACTAAAATTGGGCACGGTTGCATAAAAAGGAGTTTGGCTCAGTTGTGTCAAACAGCAGGGTTGATGTAGGGCTTGGCGTTAATCCTTTGTCAACCTTTGAAAGCTGGGCCCTGTGTTTGTCCAATTTTCTGGTTAATCTTTATAGCTATGAATGTGTTTTGCTCTGCCCGCCTCCATGTTACAGGAAAAGATCAGGTTCCAGGAAGTGAAGGTCTGTTCAGACAATACAGTGACAGTGAAAGCAGGAGTTTAAGCTCTCTGCAGCGCTAAGAGTGCTTTTTGGGGGTAACAGCAAACTATATTTCTAGTGGCTATTGCTCTCCCAGAAGAGTTTAATGTATTAGCAGGCTACTATAGCTCAGTCACTGAGTGGTGTAACTTTAAGAATGGTCAGAACCCTGAGGGGGATTGTATTCAGGTGGTGATGCCTTAAGAGGGCATTGCAGATTGATCCCTTACTTCTAGAGAGAGGGTTTGACATTTCTCTGGTCACTCAGTAGCTCTAGGTCAGAGATCATTGATCTCAGACTTGGAAATCCAGGTGGATCTGCCAATTTTCTTTCAATAGCTTGCTTTCAATTGTACCAAGAAAAATGTAGGAACCAAGAAGAAACTCCCCCTTGATATTTAGGATGTGGCCTAGAATGCCTTATTTCTAATGTTTGGTAGCTTTTTGACTCAGAAACTGCTTATGCTTCCCCAGCACGGTGACCAGCAAGGGCAGTTTTTGGTTTTTGTCCCCAAAATCCAAGGACTCTGCAATTCACAGCCTTGTTCCTGAAGGAAGGATGCTGCTTAAGCTTGCTAACTAATTTAAAATGGTTGATATGATACTGTCCTTCAGGTACATATTGTCCTCTACATATAATAAGGTATAAAACACCTCTTCTTTTGAACATGCATTTTTAGGATTGATCCAATGAAAGCCATGAGGTGTAGATTGTGTTTTGTCCTACTCACAGGAGTAGTTAGGGTACATTCCCATCTGCACTGTGGGACCAGGTTTCAGTTTTGGCACTGTTTTGCTTCATGGATGGTTCCTGTTTAGAACATACATGGATGTAATCAGGTCTGGCCACCTCTGCCCCATGTGTTTATTTCAGGCTGAGTGTCAGAGCTCAATATAAATCCATTTTCTGAGTCTGTTTTGGCCTCTGGTGTAGAAGAGAGTCACCATCAATGTCTGTGTTTTCCTGATAGCTGTCTGTTTAGTCAGATGATCTTGTGAATGCCAGGTTTTTCTCCTGCTCAGTCCTGTTGCATATTTTACCATGACCTGGTCATTCTCTGGAATACTTTCTTTCACCTTCCAAAAGAGTTCACAGTTTTTATTGTGAATCAAGTGGTGTGTGGTTCATGTTGTTGGCATAAGATGATGAACCACAGGAAAGGTTCCTTGCACAAACTCTTTATGTGCATACTAATCAGAATGAACCTGGTGTGGTAACAGTTTTTTTACCTGCTCAACAGTTTTCTTCAGGCTCTACAGACCTGCTTAGGAAGGAAAAACAGTTACTTATGCCTCCTTGCCTAGGTAGATCTGAGTTTGTATAACAAAGGCTTATGTGGTTTCATAATTAATTGGTAAACTTTGACTATAATGCAGTCGTTAATGTCCATGACAGTGCCTTGGACTGAAAACAGAGAGGTTTTGCTCTCAGAGCTTTAAGGGTAGCCATGTGGTCTTTCCTACACATTTTTGTCAAGAATTACAGGCTTGACTTTCAAACTTAGATACAATCAGTGTTTGGGCTCAAACAGTTGTGGACTGAGATTAGTCAGGACAGCCCTCCTCATAAGATTTATGGCAACATTCTCACTCATCCAGAATTTCATAGGCCCTGCTTTTTAGAACCCATATGCTACAATTTCCCAGTAACAATGTGGCACACTACAGAGAGACAGAAAGACAGAGAGAGAAGAAATGTTATACAATAGGAGTGAAGTAATATGCCATAAGATAAATTTAGGTATCAGAGCCAAAGTGTGATATCCACATCATGACATGTACACCATGAAAACTACAAGTTATACATATGGTGTACATGTCACTAATAAATATCACCACTCTGTACACGGCACACATAGCGACAATGGAACTATATTCCCTTATCTTAAATTCTCAGGCTAACTGCAATAAAATTAACACTAAGCACACCTAAAAAACTTAACATATACCAGAAAGAAAGACATATTTGCCTAGAAACTGAAAATGTAAAATTGAGACACATACCGCAAATCTCCATTCCTAGATCTCCGACCCGAAGACTGCATTGAAATAAAAACATCCACAGTAAAAGTGTGAAAGGACCTCAACATATATAAAATAAATCCCCACGAAATGAAACAAAAAGTAAATATAAAAGATTTACATAAAAATATTAAAAACACCACACAAACTACATGCTGAAATCCAGAAGACAAACCCCACCCACAAAATCGAACAACCAATCACAAATTACTCAAAATATTACATCCAATCAACAACATCCATAAAGCCCATTCACCAACAACAATATCACATTCACCAACCAATCAAACATACCGATATCCTATCCATCAACCAATCAAACACCACTAAGAAACCCGATTCAAAACGACTACCAATCAAAAACTACTACGAAAACCCATTGAAAAAACCCAAAGCAATACTGTGGATAAACACCAAACTGAAAGAAAGCACAGAACAGTATTAGACTACAGAACAAGTAAATAACAGAAAATAACACGAAAACCACTATTGTAAAAAATGCATTCATGATGTCAAGGGGCTTGATACGCGATACATCAAAACTTGTGGCAAGTGAGCTCAGGGAACAATCACTCATTGCTCCAACACGCTTGATATTCTCCGAGCTCACTTGCCACTCGTTTGCCATCATGTATACCCTTACTATCAGATATGACATAATTTCTTTATCTGTTAGTGTCAACATTGTCACTGGGACCACACCAAAGATTTGTTATTAAAGTATCATGATGAATATTGCTGAGATGCCTTTCGGATCCCATTGTTGACTTGTTCTGTTCTTACCTAATGGGGCCACCGACAGTCTGTACAGGTGTGAGGTGCCCTGTCACCTTTCCTTCCCTTCCCTTCCTATCCTATCTGGAGTCTCACAAGTTTTTATCCTGGGTCCTACCCTTTTTTCAGTTTTCCTCAATGGCCTGCCTTCTGCTTGTTTCGCCTCACATATCTACATGTATGCAAGTGACACTGTCATTTACACATGGCTCCGGAAGATCTATTTTTGCTAGACTTCTACAACATATTGCGCTGGTTCCAGGCACTTTAAATATTTACACAACTGTCATCTGCCTTACATTGTTGTTCTTTTGTATTCTGTACTCCTGACATTGCTACATAATTGTATATTGTTCTTGTGTACTACTTGTTCATAACTGTTGTTGGCTGTGATGTATCTGCTATATGTAATTCTCCCATACCCTCTCCCCCAGGTCACACCGGGAGATGAGCACTTGTTGTTCAGTGTGCTTTCCTGGTGAAACATTTCAATAAATAAATAAATGTCAATCAACTCTAGGTCAACACTAGGAAAACAGAGTCCATGACCTTTGGCACCAGCCAGAAATTGGATACGCTCTCACCCTTACCAGTCTTCTCCATGCTGGATGGCACTCCTCTTGGAATAGTCTCCACCTTTAAGCATCTCAGTATGAGGCTTGACATTAAGCTAGACTTTTCTGCCCACATTGATGCCTTTCATGCCAAGCTCCACTCCAAATTTGGACTGCCACTCCCCCTGGTATGCCGGGAGCTGGTCACCAAAATGGTTCACCCTGTTTTTGACTTTGCAGATGTGGTCCATGGCACTGCCCCTTCTTCTTCTCTTGCCAACCTGGATACCCTCTGCAATGCTTTCTTCCCCCCCTCATACTCATCATTGCTCCCTCTACTCCTCCCATTAAATCCTCCAACTCCCTTACATAGCCATTCCCACCATGCCTACTTCATCTCTGAACAGTGGTCTGGGTCCCTTCCCTCTTACCTCTCCTCATACCTTCTCCCTTCCCCTCCCTTGCTCCTCTACTGGGCAGTCTGCCTTCTCCTATCTTCTCCCCTATCTCTGGAGCCCACTGCCTTCCTAGCTCTGCCTCTCCTCCTCACTCCCATTCCTTAGATGAAAGCTAAAGTGCCTCTGCATTCCCTCTTTCCCCTGTCAACCCTCCATCTGACCCCTCTTCCACTCCTGCAGATATCTCTCCTCCTTATGATTTTAGGCACCTGACAGGGAACAGATTCTGCACTGCTAAACCACTATCACTTTTTCCAACAGACACTATTACTCTATAGCACTCTTGCACGCTTGACTACAAGTCAATGTTATGATCCATACACTGTTCTTGGTGGTATTTACCTGTTTGTTCTGCACTCTGGTGTCACATACAGAAATTTTGAAGGTGACAACAGATAAGAACCATCTGCCCCCCATTCTGCCCCTTTTCCTTACCTAATGCAATATTGCAGACCCTAGTTGTTTGGCAGCGTACCCTCTCTTCCCTATTGTGAGAGTACTCTTATGTCTATCCAATGCATTCTTGAATTCCCTTACTGTTTTCCAACCACCAACTACACAGGGAGGCTGTTCCAAGCATCCACTACTCTGTCTGTGAAAAAGTACTTCCTCATGTTGTCCCTGAGCCTACCCCCTCTAGCCTCATATCATGTCCCCTTGTTCTTGTACACCTTCTTTTCTAACAGATGCTACCCTCATGTACCTTGTTTATACTCACGGGGTACTATGAATGTCTCTATCATATCCCCCCTCCTCTCCTCCAGGGAATACATATTGAGGTCCTCTAGTCTTTCTTCATATGACTTTTACTGCATTACTTGCACAATTTTTGTTGCCCTTCTCTGGACTGCCTCTATTTTGTCTGTGTCCTTCTGGAGATGTGGCCTCCAGAACTGTACACAATATTCCAGATGAGGTACCGCTAGTGATCTGTACAGTGCCATAACCACCTTCTTTTCTTCTGCTGGTGATACCTCTCCCTATGTACCCTAGCATTCTACTGGCTGTCCCCACAGCCTTTTCATATTGTTTGGTTACTTTTAGGTAATCAGATATGATTACTCCAAGGTCCCTTTCTTGATTGGTGGACATCAATACCTCTCCCCCCATCTTGTACTCCTCCCTTGTATTTCTGTGCCCCAAATGCATGGTTTTGTACTTCTTTGCATTGAATCTTAGCTGCCACACTCTCGACCACTCCTCAAGCATGTTTAGGTCCTTTCTCATTTATCCACTACCCTTGGAGTGTTGACCCTGTTGCAGATCTCAGTGTCATCTGCAAAGAGGCATAGCTTCCCCTCCAGCCACTCTGCAATGTCATTTATGAAGATATTAAAGAGGACTGGCCCCAGCATGGAGCCGTGTGGCACCACACTGGTCACCCCCCCTCCTCAGATTGAATGCCATTCACCACCACCCTCTGTGTCCTACCACTCAACCAGTTTCTGACCCAGTTTACCATGGGGCTCACTCCCAGGCTGCCCAACATATTTACTAACCTCCTATGTGGGATGGTGTTGAAGGCCTTGCTGAAATCTAGGTAGGCCACATCCACCTCCCCTCCCTGATCTACCTCCCTGGTCACCCAGTCAAAGAAATGTATCTGATTTGTTTGTCAAGACCTTCCCTCTGTAAATCCATGCTGCCTCAGATCTTGTGTGCCACTGGATTCAAGAAATACCACAATCTTTTCATTTAGCAATGACTACATTAATTTTTCCACCACCGAAGTCAGGCTGACTGGCCTGTAGTTGCTAGCCTCCTCCCTCTTCACACATTTGTGGAGAGGGACTACATTTGCCCTCCTCTAGTCCCCTGGAACTTCTTCTGTCTCTATTGGTTTGTTGAATAGGGCTGCTAGCAACTCTCAAAGTTCTTTTAATATTCTAGGATGTATCCTATCCAGCCCCATAGCTATGTCCCCTTTCAGATTCCCGAGTTCCTTTAGAAAGCTTTCCTTCGTAAATGGGCTGGGTTCCACCTCTCTCCATTGGTGCTCCTATTGCCCTACAGTGATCATTTTCCTTCCCTTTCTTCTGTGAATACTGAACAAAATGATTTGCTCAGGATCGCTGCTTTTTCTAGGTTTCCCTCTGCACACCCCCTCCCTCCCTTTTTAACCTCACAATCCTGCCCCTGGTCTTCTTTCTTTTACTAATGTACACTTGTAAGTTGTCACTGTATCTGGATTCTGTGGCTTGATCTAATTTTAATCATTCTGTACTCCCCCTTCTTCTCCATTGTGTCACACCTGGAAACAAGCCTCAGCTCAGTGTACCTTACCTGGTTATTAATTTTTAACTAAATAAATACATTAATAATTCAGTAGAATGGCATTCAGTGTACCGTTCTGGATTTTTTCTAATAAAAAACAACTTGATTTATTCAAGCACGGAGCTTATCATTATAACGTCTTAAACTTTTGGACTGGTTAATCTTTCAGTGTAGAGATTTACTATTAAATCAGGTTATGCGGACAATGCTCTTTTATATGACTTGAAAAGCAGTTCTTCACATGCATGAAACATTGGTGTGAGGTGCTAGACTGCTGTGACAGATGTCAGATGAATAATAAATATCCAAATAAACCTGCGATGGAGATCTGGTCTTTTGTTGCGTGCTGGTAAGCTGTTATTTGTGAACCTGACTTTCTGCATAACCTAGTTCATTTCTGCATTGTGGCTCCAGCTATTGGATCTCATGAGCTGCTGAAGGAAAGGCCCCAAAGAGGGAGTAAGAGGCCCAACCAAGGAAGAAGCAGCTATTAGTGGGGGACTCTGTTTTGAAGGTGATAAACTTCAGAACATGAGGAAAAGGGAAGTGGGAGGTTAACTGCCTGAGAGGTGCTTCAGCTTGGAGGGACTGGCAGCAGATCCAGAGGATTGCTAGGGCAGCAGAAGATGGGAGGTAGCTAGATATCATAGTCCACCTGGGGACAAATGACCTGGCAAGGGACAGGGTAGTACAGGGAAATTTCAGGGAGCACAGGAGGGGGTGGCATGCATGGTGGCTTTTGCCAGAGTGCTCTCTGTGTCAGACCATGGAGATGAAAGTACACTCCACACCAGGGCTTTTAACAATTAGTTGACGGCACGGTGCAAGAAGGAGGTTTTTGACTACACTGGAGGATCGGGGCCAACCTGGGAGGATATGGGTCCCTGTGGAGGAGATGGCCTGCATTCTTCAAGGAAGAGAACCACAGTCCTTAGTGGGAGGTCTAAATACTACTTGGATGAGCATTTAAACAAGCCGGGGGAGGCATTAAAACCACGGGAACCAATAAATGCCCCCCCAGGTGATGAAGCAGAAGGGAGGAAGGGAGGAAGGTCCAGTAGGGAGTAAACTCTCCTAGTGTAGGGGCTAAGGAGACAGATAATGGTTAAGGTAAAAAGGGAAGAAGTGAGTCAGGGAGAGCTTCAGGGAACTGCAGAAGCAGAAGGAGGGGGAATCAGGGAAGCAGGCATGGAGGGAGTAAGGTGTGGAGAGTCATGTACACCAATGCAAGGAGTCTGGGAAATAAAATTCTGGATTTGGAGGCCATCATGGCAGATGCTACCCTGGACATGGTGGTCATAATGGAGTCTTGATGCACTGATAGCCATGACTGGGACATGACCATACTGGGCTACTCTCTTCCAGGAGAGAGAGGGAAGGGGGAAGAGGAGGAAGGGTTGTACTATATGTTAGGGAGGGAATCAAGGCTAATGGAATTACAGGGGCACTTGGAGGAAAATAAAGGACTGGAGGTGCTGTGGTTCTTCCTGGAGGCAGGCACTGGGGCTGCTGGCAGTACAGGTATAGTTTACAGACCTCTAGCATTGGGAGAGAGGAGTTGGATAAGGCACTTGGAGGAGCCATCACCATGATGACAAGTAAAGGGGAGGTGCTGCTAGTTGGTGAATTTACTGTGCCAGATATGGATTGGAGCCTTCCAGCTGTATCTTCAGCAAGGAACAGGGTCATCCTTGACTCCCAACAAGTGGTCTTTCTCAGGTAGCTAGTGTAACAGGGTGCCCCGGTTATAAAAGAGGTTCCGCAAGAAAAGTATTGATAAACACGTGCACCCTTCCCTTATTTCTTTCACTCTTTTCTATCTCATTTTTTTTTCTTCTCTCTCTGTTTTCCTGTTTCTTTTTTTCATGTCAGGGTGGCCAACCTGACACTCTTAAATCTTTACTATCCCTTTTTCCCTATTCAACCCCACCAATGGGGCACATGAAGAACTAGTGCGCTTAGAAATATTGTCTGCTTATATAGATATGTATTAGTGCATGCAGCACTAGATGGTAAAATACTGGTGTCTCAAAGAAGTATCACATGCTCCCTAGTGGCACCCGCACTTGAGGCACCGACTGTTGCAGCAGTTTGAAACCTAGGTTTTAATTCTTTTTCAGAGCGAGTTGCTCCATGTCTTTAACACCACATGGTGCAGTTAAGTATTAGTTGGAGAGCAGTTGCATGTTCTCAGTTGCTAGGAATAGCCACAGGAGGCGATGAAAATAAAGAACAAGGGCAGTAATGCCGAAATCATGTGACACTACAGGCAGAAAAGGAAATAAGTCCTGCAGTGTCCTAATTACATTTAAATGAGCCCAGTTAAGTTAATACAGCCCCAGAATGTTGGAACCAGGGCTGTTTTCAAGGAAAGAGAAGAAAAGGGACTAGAGGGCTTGGATAGGCACCCATCAGGAGGGTGTTCTGGGAATGGTTCCAGGCCTGCCAAAAGGTGGCATACAACAAGAACAATCAGCTGATGAGACTCAGAAACCTTTCTTTTCACAAGTTGAACAGGAAGCAAAACATGGACAATCTCATTTTGTATTGAAAAATGATATTTTGTATAGAATAACTGTAGATACTGCAACTAACTGTAAGGTAGAACAACCGCTGGTAGCCAATTGTACAGAGATAAAATAATGCAACTGGCCCATGACATTCTCATGGCTGGTCATGAAGGGAGGGGTAGAACCTTCTGCTGATTATTGTCTGGGTTCTGCTGGCCAGGTGTCCAACAGGATGTGGCAGAATATTGCTGGGCCTGTGCAAAGTGCCAGTTGGTGGCCCAGGGTAGAAAGAAAGACCAGGTGCCCTTACAGCCTTTCCCATATGTGACAACTCTTTTTGACAGGATAGCAATAGATGTTGTGGGTCCCCTAACAAAGGGTAATCAATACATCTTAGTAGTGTGTGAATATTCCACCCGTTGCCCTGAAGCCATCACAACGTAGACTGCAACTGCTCCACGGATAGCCAAAGAACTACATAAAATCTTCAGCAGGATGTATATACCACAAGTGATCCTGACTGACCAAGGTGGCAATTTTACATCAGAAATGTTACAGGAATTGTACAGACTCCTAGGAGTGTTGGCTGTCAGAACGTCTCTCTACCATCTCCAGACTGATGGCTTGGTCGAGCTGTTCAATAAGATGCTCAAGAAAATGTTACAGAAATATGTCCAAAAAGAAGGTAGACATTGGGACAAATATTTCCCTTACCTCTTATTTGCTTACAGGGAGGTACCCCAAGCTGCCACTGGGTTTTCCCTGTTCACTTTACTTTAGGGATGAAATCCAAGGGGCCATTGGATGTTGTGAAAGAGCACTGGAAGGCAGGGCAAAGTGTTGGGTTTAGCAAAATTGTAGATTATATGTGTTCTTTAAGAGAAAGTTTTGTGAAATATGTTACCACGGATCACATGAATGTTGACCAGAAGCAGCAAAGTCAAAAAGAAGCATATGATGTGGGGTTAAAGTTTAAACATTTCATGCCTGGTGAGAAAGTGTTGTTGTTATTATTAATCCTCCCCTGAAAACAAACTTTTGATGACGTGGCAAGGGCCCTATAATATCATTCACCAGACAGGCACTGTTAATTATGAAATTGAGATACCTGTGCACAGGCCCGTAACAATGGTGTACCATGCCAACCTGCTGAGAAAATGGATAGAGAAACCCCAAACCCAGACCCTGTATATACAACCTGAGCAGAACATGTCAGAGTTGGATGTGGCTTATAAGAGTTTAGAACATCTCAAGGAGGAAACTTCCATTCAGATTAACTCAGAGTTAGATTCTGCACAAAGGCAAGAGGTTGATCAGCTCTTGGAATTTTATCAGGATACCTTTACAAAAACACCTGGGAGGGCAAAATGGGTAATACATGACATCAAGGTTACCCAGAGTAGGCCAATACACCAGAAACCCTATAGACTGCCTGAAAAGATTTGAGAGAGGGTTATTGATGAGCTTCAAAAAATGGAACTGTTAGGGGTAATTGTTCCCTCCAGAAGTGCCTGGTCCTCCCCATTGGTAGTGGTGAATAAAAAAGAAGGGGGTTTACATCTCTGTTTAGATTTTTGGAAAGTCAGTGCTATTTCTGACTTTGATGGATACCCCATGCCCAGAATTGATGACTTACTGGATAAGATAGGCACTGCACAGTACATCAGCATTTTAGACTTGATCACAGGATATTGGCAAATTCCTTTGGCACAACATATCCAGGAACTGACTGCATTTAGTACACCTATTGGCCTGTAACAGTTTACCACCATGTCTTTTGGCCTCCATGGTGCACCAGCCACTTTCCAGAGTTATATAGACCACATTCTGGGGTTACAGGGGATGGGGAAAGGGAGACTATAGTAGTTTTCAATGTGAGTTCTAGAAGTTTAACTGCAGATGAGGAAAATGTACTTCAGTAAGGACTCTCTCTTTTTCACCCACCAGACCTTTAGATCCTTTCCATTGGTAAACTGATTTACAGACATTTTGTAGGAAAATTAGACTGGCAGACTGGTTCAGTGGTCCTCTGCCTGAACCAATCACCAGGAAGCAACTCCTGAAACAGAATTTAGAAATTAAATCCACTTTCAATCCTCCTAGAGATAGGCATATAGTGGAGACATTTATCAAGCTGGTAGATTCTCAGATTAAAGAAATGTGTAAAAGTGAACAGTTAACCCCAAGGTGGAATAATTTGACACAGAGGGAAAGGCTCATTTTACAAGATCTGGAGAATGATAGATCTTTAATTATCAAACCAGCCGATAAAGAGTGTGGAATAGTCCTGTGGGACTGTAATAAATACAAAAGAGAATGTCTCAGGCAATTAGAAGACTTGGACAGATACTTAGAAATAGACAGGGATCCCACTGATGGAATTAGAGTGGATATTAAGGATATATTGGATCAGGAAGTTGACCTAGTCTGGAGTGCGGAAGAAGAGAGTTCCATGTTGCAGAACAACATACTTAGAGTTCCTTTATTTTGTATGTTACTGAAGGTTCATAAGGATTTGAATAACCCACAGGGAAGACCAACAGCTTCAGGGATGGATTCTATTTTAGAACCGCTTTCTAAGTATATTGACTTTCACATAAACAGTGAAGTGGGTAAGATGGGCACATACATCTGAGACTCAAACCATGTCACAGACATTATTGCTGATGTTAATAATCAAGTGAGAAATTGGGAAGACACAGTCTTGGTTAATTTTAATATTACAGATCTTTATACTAGCATCAATCATGATGAGGGACTTAATTCCCCCAAAATAAGGCCTTACGAGGAAGGGAGGACCCATATCCACCAAGTGACTTCTTGAGTAGACAAGCAGAAATAGTTTTAAAGCAGAATTATTTCAAATTTCAAGAGAGATTTTTTTATGCAGGTTAAGGGGACGGCTATGGGGAGCTCCATGACCCTTTCTTATGCAAATTTGTATATGTGGGACTTTGAACAGACACATATATTGGAACCACAGAATAAACATTTTTCAGGCAATATCATTGTTTGGAAAAGCTATATTGATGACATTTTCATGGTTTTGAAAGGGAGTGAGGCAGAGCTGAATGCCTTTCACACATATCTGAATAGTAGGAATACTAATCTGTTTTTTACCATGATGGCGGACAAAGATAGGGTAGCATTCCTTGACTTACACATATATAAAGGAGTGCAGGGACTAGAGAGTAGTCCCTATATGAATGAGACTTCAAGGAACATGATACTGCATTTTGACAGCTATCATGACCCCAAGTTGAAACAAAGTATACAGAAATCCCAGTTCATACGGGCAAGACAAAACTGCAGTGAAATACAGGAATGTGAAAAAGTGTCAGAAGCCATGTGCAACAGATTTCTAAAAAGGGGCTACCACTATAGCCTAGTTCAAGATACAGAGCAACAGATAGCCACATTACGAAGGGAGAGATTTCTGACAAAAACAGTAACACCTGATATAGGGGACAGAATAGTTTTTTTCCATTCCATTCCATATTCCCAACTAAGTGGTAAAATTAAAATAATTTTGGGAAATTGGTATATGTTACAGACAGAAAACACTAGAGTCCCCAGATTTTCAAACATACCTCTCTTTACTTCTCAAAAGAATCAGACCTTAAGAGATCGGTTGGTCCATACTCAGCACTGCACTTCAGAGAAAGGTCAGAAACAGTTAACAGTGTACCATGTGGCCACTGCTTTCAATGTGGTAATACAAATAAGAAGGTGGAATTTGAAGACCCATATACAAATAGGAAATACCCTATTAAACATCATATTGACTGCAAAAGTGATCATGTGGTCTAACTAATTTGCAGCCCCTGTGACCAACTATATGTCGGGGAAATGACAAGAGAACTAAGGAAATGGATAAGTGAACATAAGAGCGACATATGACTAAAGGATGAGACTTCATCGGTAGCCAAGCACTTTAATGAAGCAGGCCATTCGGCTACCTCACTTCACTTTTGGGGACTGGAGCAAGTCCCAGAATCTAGGGATTGCAACATGGTATTAAGGAAATGAGAAGTCTACTGGATATTTAGACTCAATTGTTTGGACCTCAGAGTGGGCCTAAATGAGGACTGTGATTAGAACATTTATTATTAGAAATCTGTACAATGTAAATGGGAGGGTGTATTTGTCCCCCCATGGAATCTGTTTATTATGTGTCACATTATGTTTTGTTTTGGTTTAAGTGCATGGAAGAAAGGTATTTTCATTATACATAAAAAAACTGTACATTCATTACATGCTATTTTGAATCATATAAGAAAAAGAACTATATGGTAGTTATTGACGAGTATTAGCACCATCTATAATGAAAGGAAAAGACAACTCAACTCCCCCCCCCGGGACACATATCCGCGAGTTACCCCAGTGAGTGTAAACATTGTATAGATATGGAGTAATATGGTTAAGGCTGGGACAGTTAGTCTAATTATCATTGTAAGCATACATAATTGTTATTATTTAAATGTTATAAAAAAATATCTGGGAAATAATATCTGAGGGTGGGGGGGGCGAACCGCTGGAGCATGCTTTCAATGGCCTAGGTTTAAACTCAGAGTTTCCAGCTTTCACGCTGAGCAGCTCTGACTACCCTTGGGATAATCCCCAGCAGCACAAGGGCTCGGGGCCTGTGTGACATCACTCGTGACATCTTCGTCCCCCATCTACTGCAAGATTTAAACTCATGTTTTTCAATGCAAAATACTCCCTCTTCCTGAGATGGCATTTGCATGGCACAGTTACTTTTCAAAGTAAGTGATGTATTTAAATTTGGCTTGGATGATAGCTTCAAAAAAAACTATAGATTTGGCTAAAGTAAGACTTTTTGTAACGGTTTTCAGGGCGAGAACTGTATGAAGTTCGTTTGGAACTCAAAAAAGACGTTTTAAAGGGAGCCATAGAAAAGTGACCAGGAAGTCTTAAGGTATCATTTCTTTTGAAAAGTGATTAAGTTAAAGTTAATAATATTACAGTTGCAACAAGTCTTTTAATACATTAATTTGTTTTTCTAGAATAGGGAGGAAACTGACATAGCCTTATAGGCTTATAAGAAGTGAATAATTCCACAAGCAAATCAGTGAGGAACTTATGTATTATGTAGGATTATTTGGAGGCTGAGAAAGTAGTTGAAAGCTGGAGAAAAACACATCTTGTATATTTTTTACTGGTCTATTAAACAACAGGAGTTGTGTATAAAACCACAGAGATATAAGGAAGTAGTTAGAAACTTTGAGGTGAGCACAATGAGTGCAGTTGAAGTGGTGTTTACATTTTCCTTATTGAGCTCCTTTTTCTAGTTACCTTTTTTGTTTATTTGTTAAAAAATTATGATACTTAGTAACAGATGTTGAGAAACCAACAATTGTATTTTTGGGAATTTCTTTAGAGACAAAAGTTCTCATAAATAATAATCAAATGGTCTGAATGTGTTGTATAGTGCTATCTAAAAGGACAATACCCATAGCTAGGTCCCTGGAATTCTATATATGTATATTTATCAAAGAAAAGCTTTTTGTTTTGAAGCAGCCTTGGATGAATTTCTGTTATGCATAAGCTAAGTAATTTTGGCAGTACTGCAATAAAGTAATTTGGGGTAATAGTGGTGATTGTTTGGGAATTATGAAGACTTTGTATAATTGAAACTAAATAACAATTTTTGTGGATTGTTTACAAAAATATAATAGGGACCTGAAGCAGTGGTGAGGCCAAGAAACTGCTGTCTGCATGAAATATGCAAAATAAAAGTGATTATATATATATATATATATATATATATATATATGTATATCTACAGTGGAGTTCATCCTTCCTTATTATTGTTCACATTGCTGGTGCCAATGACCTAATAGTTACTAGTGTATAGTATTAGGGCAACCTGATGCTCAAATTTTTGCAATTTCCACATTCTGAGACCCCGTACCCAGTATAGTGCAGCATATCTGGATGACGTGGTCATCTTTAGCCCAGACTGGAATACTCATTTGATCCATCTTAGTGCCATAATCCAGACCATTAAAGATGCAGGGCTGACTATTAACCCCTCAAAGTGTGCTTTAGTGAAGACAGAAACCAGATAATTGGTGTTTATCATTGGTCATGGGTCTGTTAAGCCAGAACTAAGCAAGGTAGAGGCAGTCGCCAATAGCCCCACACCCATTACCAAATGACATGTCCAGTCCTTTTTAGGATTAGGCAGCTATTACTGGCATTTTATAGCAGTCTTTGCTACCCTTGCAACTCCCTTGACCGAGCTCATGAAAAACAAGTACCCTAACAAAGTCAAGTGTACCCAGGAATGTGAGGCAGCCTTCCAGAGCATTAAGGCTGTATTATGCTCTGCCCCAGTTCTGAGTGGTCCCAACTTCTAAAAACCTTTCAAGGTTCAGATGGATGCCTCTGATACAGTCATTGGAGCAGTCCTGACACAGCATGATTCAAAAGGAGAATACCCAGTACAATACATTATCAGAAAGCTGCACGAAAGGGAAAGAAAATATTCCACCATCGAGCAGGAATGTTTAGCAATGAAATGATCTATAGAATTAGTTTGTGATAGTGATGGATCACAATCTGTTTTGTTGGCTGAACTAAATGAAAGAGAAAAATATGCGCATCATGAGATGGTATCTGTCACTACAGCCATACAAATTCAAGGTGAAGCACCTTGCTGGGACACAGCATCAGAATGTTGACTTTTTGTCACACTATGGTGCTGACAGTACTCCAATTACTGGAGACTGAATATCAAAGGGAGATGTGTTGTATTGATTGTACATGAAATGTATTGAAAATATTTAAAGATTGTTGTGCTGAAGAAGTGCAAACCTCAGGGATAAGAATGGTAGTGAACGGTTGTATGATGTTTCACATCATTCTAATGTACCATTCAAAACTGTATTAGAGTCCCTGAGGGGAACTTCTGGAGAGGGTGGGCAGAAGTTCCAACCCTTCCAAGAGTCAAGGGTTCAGACAAGAGAGTGTGTTGCCTTCTTGTGTGGGAAGGAATGTAACAGGGTGCCCCTGTTATAAAAGAGGTTCCGCAAGAAAAGTATTGATAAACGTGCACCCCCTCCCTTATTTCTCTCACTCTTTTCTGTCTCCTTTTCTTCTGTCTCTGTTTTCTTGGTTTTTTTTTTTCATGTCGGGGTGGCCAACCTGACACTCTTAAATCTTTACTATCCCTTATTCCCTATTCACCCCCCCCCCATGGGACACATGAAGCAGTAGAGCACTTAGAAATATTGTATGCATGTATAGATATTTATTAGCACACACAGCACTAGGTGGTAAAATACTGGTGCCGCAAAGAAGTATGATATGCTCCCTAGTGTTGCCACTCTCAAGGCACCGACTGTTGCAGCCACTCACTGATGCAGTCCTGGTCACAGTTTGTGACCTAGGACTTCATTCTTTTTTTGGATCGAGATGCTCCGTGTCTTTAACACCACATGGTGTGGTTAAGTATTAGCTGGAGAGCAGTTGCATGCTTTCTGTTGCTAGGAATAGCTGCAGGAGGTGCGAAAATGGAGAACAACAGCAGTAATGCTGAAACTATGTGACACTAGGGGCAGGAATGGAAATAAGTCCTGTAGTGTCCTAATTACATCTAAATGGGCCCAGTTAAGTTAATACAGCCCCTGAATGTTGTAACTGGGGCTGTTCTGGATAGATGCAAGGGCCATAAGTATGAATTAGGGCACATGAGGCCCAAATGAAACGTATATCCATCTGCTGGAAATTCAGCCATCAGGTCAGTGATAATGAATGCTGTTTTTTGACAGGGGCACAAAAGAAATAGGGCACAGAGCCCCTGCATATATATGTATATAAAAGGTGGCAGCCTTGTTGTGAGAGAGTATAGAGCCCTTTTCTAAGGATTTAAGGTTATTTAAACAATTTAAACAATTTTATGAATAAACCTCTGTGTAATGAAAGCAATCAATTTGTTGCCAGGTCTCCTGAGCTGGCAGGAGAAAGAAGATAAGGAGTATGCCCTTAATCTTCTCTTCACCAACTCAATGACACCTGTGACATAAAAGAGGTACTACAATATTAATAATAATGTAATTACCTATGTGGAGCCTGGATTTTCAGAAGGTCCTACTATAGGACTGGCAGCCCACATAATGGCTGTCTTTATGACAACCTAGTCTGTGATGTCACTCCATAGAGGGAGGAGCTTAGCCCCTAATTATCTGAGGTCCTATAATTAAGGCTGTTAGTGGTCCTACCGACAAGCAACATTGTATATTGGTAGATACTGATGTAAAGCATTTTAGCCTGTAACAGTTTACTGAATGTTTAAAGAGCCTCAGTTGAGTGGGAGTAAGATAGATGGTTATTTTACTTTAATGAAGGGTCACATGACAGTGGTGTCACCATAATTCTGCTATATAAACCCACTACTAGGGGCTAAGAAGTACATAGGTGGGTCAGTTGGTTCTGATCACAGTAAGAGAAGGAGCTGAGTGTGAGAACTTGCATACTGTTCAAAGTTATTTGATATTTACTGCATTTCAGGATTCATGAGAAGAAATATTTCCTGCTGTTTGTGGTGTGATGGACTGACACCCTTTTCCTTTCTGTAAATATTGTTTTTAATTTTTTTTATTTTGTGTCAAATAAATTGACAAATGCAGTATTTGTATTTTTTATGCACTATATTATTGTCTTGGTGTCTGTTATTATACCCACGCTTCTACACTGGTGTGAGATATCCTGGTTCATCAAAGCTGCCCGGGAGGTGCTACCAGGGGGTATTGCTCCATAAATACCAAAACAGATGCAAAAAGTGGACAAGGCAGACCCGAGTGCATTCCATTTGACACAGTCAATGTCAGAGAGGATTACAATTAAACCATTGTCAGGACTGGATCTAGGAGCCAGACCCAAGATGAAGAAATAAGAAGATGAGGAGTTTGAGGAGGAAAAGGAGGCACAGAAGCTAAAAGAAACCCAGATGACCCCAGCAGGGGACTTGCTGAAGTGGTTGTGCATGCATCAGCTGGAGCTGGAACACCAGAGGGAGGAAGACTGATGACAAAGGGTTGAGGACAGGCATCTACAAGTGGAGGAATGGAGATGACAAGATGAGAAATGGATCAATACCCTGAAGGCTATCCAGGTGATAACGCAGGGTCAGCTGGACAAAACTGTGCCCAGGGATATTAAATTGACTAAGCTAACTAAAAATGATGACATTGAGGTATACCTCACTATATTCGAGAGAATTGCACAAATGTGTGTATGGCCTCATGATCAATGGGTCATAAGACTGGAGTCCTACTTGTCTGGTACAGCCCAATTGGTGTACAGCCAGTTGAGTGGAACAGATGTGAATGATTATGACAAGGTGAAAGAGGAGGTTCTGCACCAATACGATATCAGTACTAAGACCTATTGACAGTGTTTCCATTCCCAGAAGATGTCCAGTCAAGACACATCCCAAGAGACCTATACAAGACTGAAGGATTATTGTGGAAGGTGGTTACAGACTGCAACCAAGACCAATGACCTGATTGTGGACCTAATCATAATTGAACAGTTCATCCGAGTTGCCCCAGGATGTACAATTATGGGTGAAAGAGCATAAGCCAGAGTCTGCAGAAAACAGAATAAAACTGGTGGAAGATTATTTGGCAGCTCGAACATCAAGATCCAAAGGACAACATAGCACCCCATCACCATCTTTGGAAATGGTAAGAACTTATTTCCCTAGTCAAAGACAGTACAATTATGGGAGTCGGGAGAGAGGGGGGAGGATCCCTTATTCTGAAGTAATATGCCATGGGTGCCTTGGAAAAGGGCATATTGTATAAAACTGTCCCAATAAAAGAACTCAGTCAGCACATCTGTCCTTAGCTAACTTTGGGTATGTTGCCTCTGTTGGGATAGAAAACCAACAGACTTTTGGAATTTTGGATTCTGGGAGTAGGCAAACCTTGTTAAGAGCTGACTTGGCCCCGGGAATAGAGTTAACCCAAAAAGATGTGTACATGAGGACATTCATCATTATCATACTGCCATGATGGAAATGACTGTAAATAATAAGCGTCACAGTATGCTCATTGGGTTAGTACCCTGTTTACCAGTACCAGTGATCACTGGCCAGGATTTCCCCCACTTTGACTCCCTAATGAAAGTTCATCAGAACTATATGTAACCTGTGAATGTGGTAACTAGGTCTCAGGCAAGGTTGCAACAGTTAAATCAAGTCTTTCCTTTTGAAGAGGACTTTTTTGAGAGTAAAGGAAAGCAAAAAAAAAACAACAAACAAACAGGAAAGCAGAGAGAGAGAAAAAAAGGAGATAGAAAAGAGTGAGAGAAATAAGGAACGGGGTGCACATGTTTATCATTACTTTTCTTGCAGAACCTCTTTTACAACAGGGGCACTCTGTTACAGCTAGACAGTAAACTCACTAGGGACGGGGCACAACTGAACCCAGTACTAGAAACAGAAACAGCATTGCTGGTGTCACGGTTGACAGTACCCTATTGACCAGTGATCATCATACAGTGTGGTTTAACCCTGAGATAGGAACAGAGGGAACCCACATGAGGATGAGGATGAGGTTCCTGAACTTTAGGATGGCTGACTTTAAAATAATGGGAGACTGCCTATGAAAATGCCTCATGGGGGAAGGGGGGATTATCAGCAGGTCGAAGCACAGTGAAGAAAAATAAGAGAGGGCATAATTAAGGTCACCAGCCTTAGCATGAAGGAAGTGAATAAATCATAAAGAAAATTATACCATTATAGTTCTCTGTGGAAGTGGCTAAGGTTGTGAGCAAAAAAAGGGTGACATTCAGGAGGTATCAGGAAATACAGAGGGTGGAAGACAGAGAGGTGTGCCATGTAAAATGGAGTGAAGTAAGAAAGGCAATGAGGGGAGCAAAGGTACAGGCAGAGGAAAGGACAGCCAAAGGGGTAACTAAAGGGGATAATATTTTCTTTTTTTTTATTTTATTTTTATCGATGCATTTTTTTCAAAAGATTTTAAGTTGCAAATCATTTTAACATAGCATTGGGCTGAGTTAAAACAAGATATAAAGATTTGCACTGAACATAACATTTTGCTTTTTTAAAAGATACTATTATGGTATCTGTTTTTTTTTTACATCAACACAACATGTCTAAACAACCTTAGCTGAAGTGATTCTTTTGTTTCTTAGGCTATGATTGTTTCTAGAAATATTTAACTTTAATAAAGTTGCCATCATTAATTTAATTTAATTTATTTATTATCTAGGAGAATACCTTTGAGCCAAAGGCTCTTTTACAAAGGTTCCACATCATAGCAATCACATATGTACAAATTCAAAATACAAAGGTTACATATACACAATCATCAAATTTTCAGTTTACAGCAAAACAATGATACAACCAGTAAAAGTATCTAACGAGGAGTACAAAATACTGAGCAGAAAATGCTAGAACAGATTCAGTTGGTAAAGTTATGCACTTTTGCAGATATAGACAGTTGCTTTGGGGTCAGGGTATCAAACAGTAATATTACCAGGACACATTCACTTTGCCCAGTTAAGAAAATAAGGCAGTTAGCAATATAGGATGTTTCAGGAAACACGGTGAGCGTCAGAACTAAAATTAGGTAAGCTATGAAAACACTTATCTAGGTTGCCAGAACATGTTAAAGCATCAGTCCTATTGTCTGAAGTGCTAATAAGAATAGACAGCAGCATTAATGATTCTGTCCTGCACATCTTATGCTGCTATTACCCAAAGGGTAGCTTTGAGTCCCTTTTGTTTGGTGTATCAGAGTCAGAGGGGCTCTTTCTTTGGGCTTCCATGTCTGATGGATCAGTAAGTGGTTCATCTGCACACTCAATTAACAAATACCTCAGCTCTAACAGGCTTCTTACACCTACTACATATATTTCTAATACACCAATTTGTATTATGGTAAGACTGGGAGATAACAGATGCAAATGTTAGGGACAGAATAGAGGGACTGAGGGAGGGGATAGAGGATATGAAGGGAGGGAAAAAAGGGAGAGAAAGACTGGAGAGGAAGGGTACTACTCACCCTGCCTCAAGGTATGAAATCTGAGGTGATTTTCATCTGATACATGACCCACTTGCACCAATGTATCTCAAAGAGAGGGTATTTATTTTCATATGTGTATATTAGGTGTTCCAGTGTGTATAGATTGGTCATTATTGCTCGCCAACTTTCTAGGGTGGGAACTTTATCTGTGTGCCATAGTCTTGTTATGGCTTTTTTCATGGCAAGAGCTGCTATCTGTATTAGCTTTATGGCAAAATGCCCCAGTTGTTGTCCAGCTGCTGGGATTGCCAAGAGTACTAGTGAAGGAGTGATCTTTCGGGGCAATCAAAGCCATCTTCTAACTTACATAAAACCACTGCCCAAAAGGATTGAATTAGTGGGTAGCTCCATAATCTGTGTGTGTTTGGTAAAGCGTAGGCGTGGCAACATCCCCTCCAGCAGTAACCCCTCTCCTGTCCTATATATTTTATCACTATATCTGGTGTGCAAAAGATTCTATATGTACATTTCCATGCATACTACCACCAGAATGTGGACGCCATCATTTGTAGTGAAGGGGAGTCTAATTTATACCATATGTCTACAGTATGGGCCGGTATCCAATGAACACAGTGTCCGTAATTGAGCGCTTTCAGAAAAGGGTGACTCAATCACAGTGCCTGTGTTCTGAGCTACCTGGCAGGGTAGCAACCGGATACAGGGTAGGTGAGTACAGTGACAGGATGTTGCTACATATACATGCACACAGGAGGGAGGGACCACGTCGCACGATGGGTGGAAGGAGAGGGAGGGTACGTGGGGTGTAGTGCAGTGGTTGGCTGCTGAGCTGGCCATGTGGCGTGGTGGGTAGGTGGCGGGCAGGCATTGGGAGGGTGCTGAGTTCGGTTCTGGGTGCGATTGCTTTTTTTTTTGCGTCTGTCAGAGTTTTCATTTTATTTAAGTTTTACACCCCCCCACGACATGCACCCCCCCAGGAGTTGAGAATCCTTAAGTAGGGGTGTGCAAGTCACTGGACTTCTAGTCTTTGCGAGTGTACATCGCTGTAATTCATTTTAGGCAATGTACACGTGCCCAAACGGTGATTGCCCTTCCGCAATTGCCATTATGACAGAACCGTGTGGGCCATGTTTAATTCTGTACTCCATCTAATCAGTATTTTTTTCTATCGATTCTGTGGTTGTTTCTTGCAGTGCGTTATATACAGTAGGTTACCAATAAGGTGTGCCCATGTATCTCCATGGAGGTAGGTCCTCAGTATTTGTACAAGCTTTTGGGCTTGCTGAGGGAGTGTATGATAGCTTTCCTATTACTCAAATAAACCTAATTTGTAGGTACTGATAGTGGTTAGATACTGGAAGCTAGCAGGTGGTTTGCAGTGTGTCAAGTAGCAAAATTCCCTTCTAACATCTGGATGATGTGTCTTAATTTTGGTTTGCTCCATTGCAACATATAACCTGTTCAGTTCTGTTGGGTATGTAATCTACATCTTGAGCCATGGCTCTTAGTTGAAAATATTGCAGTGGGGGACAATATTTCCATAGGGCCTTTAACCATTGCTAGAATGTTCCTGCCACTCATTGTTGCAATTTGGTCAGGGGCAGGCTTTGTGGTGGATTACTGAACAGATACTTGTCACAGTTGCAAGCTGAGTGTGAGCAAGGTCTAGCTGGATAAATCTGTAAGTATTTGCTGGGTCAAAGGCTTGACATTTGGCAGTTCTAGGTGGTCTAAGTTTTTCGTTATTTTGATTCCTAGGTAGTGGAAAGCTGTCTTGTGCCATTTAAATGGGTGTGTAAGTTTGAGATGCCGAGTTGGGATGTACTGTAATTTTACAGGAACCTTTCTGTTTTTGTCATCTGTCACTTGTATCCAGACACATCCACAAAGGCTCATAGTACATCCCACACTGCTGGAAAAAGAGTCCCTTCGTGTGGTTAATATCAGTAGATATCACTGACAAATAGGGAAGCCTTATAGTCCCTTCCACTGACTGGGATCCCTGTTATTAGGGGGGCCATATATATTTGGATCACTAATGGCTCTAGGTACAAAGCAAAATGAAAGGTGACAAAGGGCACTCCTGTATTGTTCCCCTATTGAGGATGCAGGGGTCAGCAAAGGAGTCATTAACATGCAAGTAGTCCTGCGGTGTGGAGAAAAGGTTCTGCAGGATTTGCATGAATTCAGCTGAAATCCCTAATTTCAACAGGGTGGCCCAGAGGAAAGGCCAGGACACCTTGTCAAAGGCCTTCTCAGTGTCTAGACATAGGAGAGCAACTGGTATCTGACATTGAATTGCATGATCTAAAAGCAGTAAAGTATCTCACACATTATTGTGGCCTTGCCTTGTTCAAATGAATCCCACCTGATAAGGCTCAATAAGCTTGGAAAGAAAGTTCTCCAGCTGCTTGGTGAGAATTGTCATAAAGATTTTATAGTCACAATTTAGAATGGATATTGATCTATATGATGTGGCATGTCTGGGATAATTGTCTACTTTTAAAATTGCAGATATTGTTGCATATTTCCAGCATGGCAGTGAGGCATCCCCATTTGTATTGGCAGGAATTTTGGATGGATGTAGGGTATAAGCAAGTCATAAAATATCTTATAATATGCTGCGGGATATCCATCTGGGCTTGGAGCTTTACAAGCCTTAGAATCTCTTAAGATCCACTTAATCTCCCCGACTCCTATCAGTGACTTTAACTCCTGTGTAGCATTTTCATATAGTGTTGGAAGTTGTATATTACTTAGGTAGGTTTGGATTTTCTCTGGGAAGATGCTTTTTTCCTCAGTATGCAGTGTTTGATAATAGGTTGCCATGGTGACCCAAATGTTTGAAGGCTGCATGTGAAGGGCACCTGTGTCAGGGTCAAAAATTTGTACTTATGTCTGTGTGCACCTGTGGCAAAGGTTGCTCACTAAATGGCGCACTCCCTTTGACCCTCCTTCTAACCGGAAGTGCTAAAGAAAATTTTTTTTTTTTACATTTTTATTTAGAATTTCTTGCAGTTCTTGTTTGACTTCTTTTATTTGGGGCCCCACTGTTTTGTCTCTCTGATTAAAAAAAAAAACACCTGTAGGGTTTGAAGGGCCTGCTGTAGTTCAGTTCCTGCAAGCACACTTCTTGCTTGATTTTTTTCTGACAGGAGTACACAATTAGTTCCCTCATAGAACAGCTTTTGCCCTGTCTCATAAAATGGGATGTGGTATATTATGATTAACATTATCCTGCCAAATTTGTGGAAGGTGTTCTTCCACTTATTTAATGAACCCTGAGTCTCAAATTAGGGTCAGATTTAGCCTCCAATTCAAGCTGCAGTGTGGCTATCCCAAGTTTGACATCGCATATACTGGTGCATGGTCCAAAAGAATGATTGGGCCATGCAGTACCTCCTGGAATGTTTCCAGATGCTCTGCTGTTGCAAAAATGTAGTCCAGGCAGGCTTCAGAGTTTTTCTGGGCCCGTATGTACACAAGTGTGGAGTAGGTGCATCTCCAAATGTCCACAATTGCCAAGTCTGCCAAAGTAGAACCCAAGCACTTCTGAAGTGGGGGAAGCTCTGTGTTGGGTTGGGCCTGTGGTGTCCAATGCTAGGGACAAGACAATGTTAAGGTCTCCTACCAGTATTAGCTGGCATTGTAATACCGATGGCAGCTGGTTAAAATATCTCTGTACTATCTTTTTGTACCATCTGGGTGGGAAATAAATGTTAACTAGGGTGATAAGATTTGCTTCAGGTACATAAATAAGAAGATTAATGCAAGGGGAGAAATAGTGAGAATAAGGGCGGCAGTAGAGGGATACTGAGCAAAAGAGTATCAGGAAAAAGTAAACATCCTGAACTGGTACTTCTGATCAGTCTTGACAGTGGGTGGGGGTGGGTGGGAATGGACCACCAGGGATTAGCAGAACAAGTGGGGTGGACACAAGCCCATTTTCAGGGGAAAGAGTCCAGAAAGAACTTGTAGCTCCAAAGGTATTAGATGGGATACACCTAAGGGGGTACTAAAGGAACTCAGGGTAGTGCCAGCTACCTCACTGATGGCCTTATTCAACAGCTCACTGGAAACAGGCATGGTTCCAGAGGACTGGAGGAGAGCAGACATGGTACCTTTACATAAGACTGGTAGCAGGGAGAAGACTAGCAACTATAGGCCAGTTAGCCTCACCTCAGTGGCGGGGACATTAATGGAAACCCTGGTAAAAGAAAGGTTAGTAGGGTATCTTGAATCCAATGGGATGCAAGATAACAGGCAGCATGAATTCATGGGGAAGGGGGGCATGCCAGACAATTATGATTGATTTCTTCAAGTGTGTGACTAGAGAAATGCATCAGGGGAGGTCAGCGGACATGGTCGATCTACACTTTAGCAAGGCATTTGACACTATGCCACACAGGAGACTAATAAAGAAACTGAGCATCTTAGAGGTAGGATCAAAAGTGGTGAATTGGGTTAGAAATTGGTTAATGGATAGGTGACAGAAGGTGGTGGTTATCAGCACTCTAATGATGGAGAGTGAAGAGCAAGGAGCTGCAGAGCTCAGTAATGGGAGTACCCCTCTTTGATTTGCTAGCTAGGACCTCCCTGTAAATGAACTTTGCTCAATGCAGCACTTATCTGGTAAAAAGTGTCTTCATAAGTGGCATTACAGAAGAACCAGAGGGAAAAGTATACCTTTTTGCTGATAACATCAAATTATCTAATAGGGTCGACTCTCAGGAGGGGGCAGAGAGAATGAGTAGGGATCTTGGGAAACTTCAGGAGTGATCAAGAGCATGGCAGTTGGGGTTCAGTTGCAAGAAGTGCAAGATTATGCACCTAGGTCATAGAGACCCAGCAGCTGAGTATAAGATGTTGGGTACTGACAGTTACTAAGCAGGAAAGGGACTTTGTCTTTATCATATCCAGTGGCCTCAAAGTGGCAGGACAGTCTGACAAAGAAATTGGTAGGGCCAGTTGGATACTAGGGTACAAAGGGAGAGGTATCTCCAGCAGCAGGAGGGTGGTGGTGTTGCCACGATATAGCTATTGGTGAGATCCCACCTGGAGTATTGTATCAAGTTCTGGAAGTCACAACACAAAATGGACATAGGCAGAGTAGAAGCAGTCCAGAGGTGGGCAATTAAAATGGTGCAAGGCTAGCACCAAAGGCACTATGAGAAGTGATCGAGGGATCTCAAACATGTACACCCTGGAAGAGAGAGGAGCCAGAGGTGACATAATAGAGACCCACAGGTACCTCACATGGTTGAACAGGGTGCAGGGGAAGAGTCTCTTTCAAATGAGAAGGAGCAGCAAGATCAGAGCAGAGAACATGCGATGAAGCTAAAGTTTAAGAGGGATTTGAGGAAGAACTACTTCACTGAAAAAGTAATAGATGCCTGAAACAGACTGCCAGCTGATGTTGTGGAGGCAAAAACAGTAGGGGATTTCAAGAATACATGAGATAGACATAGGGGAATATTTGTAAATAGGCAGGGAGGAGGGAGGGCCGCCAGAGACTAGTTAGGATCAATAATGGCAGACTAGGCAGGGACAATCTGGACACACTGGGTGAGCCAAGTGGTCCTTTTCTGCTGATAAAGTCAAGGTTTCTACAGAATGTTTCTATGTTTAAGATACTGTGCATTACTTTTTTCTGTTATATCACTGAAGGTACATGTATGTGTTAAAGTCATGGTATTATTGAGTTGCTAGCATTATTTTTATCATTACTATTTTGGTTGTACTGCATAGTAAGAAGTGTTGTCTGATCAGTTAGTGGCTGTAGGACTGTCATACCAACATTCTATGCTAATGTCTTAACTTTGAGCTGTGCCAATGTCCCTAGTAGGGGTGCAGCTTATCAATTTGTTAAGACTTCCAAATGAGAACGATGGAGCTTACAGAATAAGCAATTACAGTAAGTT
This sequence comes from Neoceratodus forsteri, assembly GCA_016271365.2. Lineage (NCBI taxonomy): Eukaryota > Metazoa > Chordata > Ceratodontiformes > Ceratodontidae > Neoceratodus > Neoceratodus forsteri. The sequence continues at coordinate 812,013,587 of CM028129.1, read as the reverse complement.
TGAAAGAATTTCTTATTTTTGCCAGAAATTAATGAATTAAAGAAACACTACAAAACAATAATTTTTCTAACAATTACTGCTGCTTTAAGAATGTCTGCAGGTACTTCATTTAATGAATATATTTATGAGCCATTTTTTGAAGATGGGTTCCCTGTTTTTTGTATATAATGTATTTTTATGTATTGTGTATTGGTGATCATAAGGTATCCTTTATAAGTTTTTGAGAAAGGCACTAAACAGTAATGTTGAATTAGTATAATTGAGACCTACACCCCACTTTATTAGCACCCCAATAAAGTGTACATTCCTCTTCTATGGAATATATATGTGTGATAAACTGCTAAGCCCTTCACACACACTAGGGTATTAAATTTAGAATCAAGCCCTATCAGATAATACAATACAGCTATCAAGTCAAAATTTGATCAAATCATATTGATAAAATGCTCAAGGCAGGTTATCAGACCCCATGTACTGTATATAACATAATCATGCTGGATGTGATCACTGAAAGTAAAAACAAACAGAACAGACAGTGTAGAACTAGAAAGATGAAATTGTTTACTTATTTAAGATACTTATTAAAAAGCTTTACTAGGAAAGGTCTTTTGAGCCAAGAACAACTTATTTCCAGAGATGTCATTTCACTGGGGAAAGGGTAAAATGTTATATTGGGTGGAAATTACAAATGTTGAACTTACAGAATTTCAGGAAATTTTCTAATATTCTAACTTTGGCAAAATCTGAATCATCTGAATGTGTTTGGTGAATTTTCACCCCATTCCATGAAGTGTTCTGGAAGAATTGTGGAATGATACATATGAACTATGAAATAGCAGTTCTGCAGAATGCCATTCTGCTGTTTAATACCTCAATTCACAATACATGCAATCATTCTGCAGTTCAGTGATCAGTTCTGTGGAATTTCTTTTCACAGTTCAATACATTAATCTGCATTTCATACATTCATTTTGCCATTCTAAGTCAGAGTTTCATGAAGTTGGCAAAAGGCACTCCGGAATTCTAGGAAAGCAAAAGTCTGACTTCTGCGGTAATTCTGCCAGTGGAATTTTATTTTTGTACAGCACTAGTACAAGGGAAAACTGTAACAAAGCAATATAATGATACAGTACTGTATAATACAGTACAAATAGTAGATAGAACAGCACAAAACAGGGCAGGTCTATAAACTGAAAATAGTGCAAATAGGGTCCAAAAGAAGTGTTGCAACAGGCAAATATGCCTAATACAAAACTATGTACAAATAAGTTCAATTTGCAGAACATGTGGGCAGCCAGTAAAATAAAAATGCTAGGGAGAATGATGATCAAGTAGTGAAAAGATGGGAAAAATAGTGTGATGATCTAGCCCTGATGGAATGGTCTAGAGGTGCTCTGTTAAGTGCTCTACTCTAAGGTGGTGAAAAGAGATGAGCGAGGCACCAAGGTCCGAATTATGTGGATAGGATAACCGTTATCCAGACAAGGAGAGGCAGGAGTCAACTTAGTGCTTCGATGCCCGCAGGGTGTTTATTTTGTACCAAGGGTAGACAGACACAGTCACAAGAAGGAGGAGGGGTTGCCCGAGAACAATAGGGCAATAAAACAGGGAAATACTTTTATCTACCACTTCTAAGGTTATTACCACAAGGATAAACTTTAGGCCTAATGCCACTCTTATTTCTGACACTATTCTATACTTCAATACTCTAAACGGGAATCAGGTGACATAAGCTACTCAGCACTGCATTAGGGTAATTAGCATCAGACGTTTCCATAAGAGTCCAGATATTACAAGAGTCCAGAGATCCAGCGTCTTCATGTACACCATTGTTCTTCATTGATAGCTACAAGGGAAGTAAAACAGAGCTGTAGAACCCTAATCTCAGTTCCCAGGAAGGACCTAGTTAAGGCCCCTGGGGTGGTGAGAGGTTTGGTAAACAGACCATATATCTTCGGCAAAAGCCCACTCTCTCCAAGGCTGCCAGAATGTAGAACAAGAGCAACTGGTTCCTGAAATAACACACTGAAAACAAAGGGTTCCTCGGCCAAAATCCACTTCCAGGGTTGCCAAAGATGAAGATAGATCAAGATCTGCGTGGCGATGAATCCAATGGAGGACTACCACGACCTGACTGATGCTGCGGCACTCCAAGGGCCAGCTGAACTCGGAAGAAACTCTGACAGGACCAGGAACCATAAGAATCTGAAGAGATGATGGTTGACTCTGCAATCCTAGGATCAGGAACTAACACAAAACAAAGAAATGGCGGATGCGTCCTGTACTGGGCTTTGAGGACTCGACTTTCGGCGAATGACCAGGAGGGACGCAGACTAGGTTCTCCAGGATGAGCTCACTCTTCTGTGAGGCGACCAACCCGGAGAAAATCTGGAACAGGAACCATCACGAACGACACCGCCACGGCTGTCGTGATGGTTCGGCGGACATACTTTCAGCTGGCGAAAACAGAAAACAGCAGGTGCGACTTGTCGACTGGCGGACGGACTCAACCTCGTGGATGACACAAATGGACGTGATGAGCTGATGGATGATCTCCCAGGAGTGAAGAATACTGAGAGCACGTCTTCTTCTGAGTAGAGACTGATTCTGCATATGTGGTGTTACAGACCACACTATGAGACTGCAGTGTGGTAGAAGATTGAGACTGTATTCATACAGTAGTAAACAAATAACTGAAAAATGGCCAAAGAACTGTGGAATGATACAATAATTTGCCGGAGGAGGGCAAATTATACCTTCAGGGGTAATTATTACTGATGAGGGCCAATGTCCAGGTATTTAGGGCAATAGTTCTGGTACTTCGGACAATAGCTCAGGTACTTAGGGCAATAGTTCAGGTACTTAGGGCAATAGTTCAGCATAAGCAGTACAGTAATCACAGTAGTTTCACAGAATAGGCAAATTAAACACTCTCAAATAAACCCCTGTTTCTAAAGGTAGGGTCTTCTGGAATAGGATCCCTTTCTGGATGTCGTGGCTAAGGAATCCTTTAGTACCACTAGGATGGCTTGCCCTATTCTGCTAGGCCGGGGCCTCCCTTTAGTACCACTAGGCTGGCTTGCCCTATTCCGCTAGGCCGGGGCCTCCCTTTAGTACCACTAGGCTGGCTTGCCCTATTCCGCTAGGCCGGGGCCGCCCTATAGTACCACTAGGCTGGCTTTCCCTATTTCGCTAGGCCGATGCCTCCCTTTAGTACCAGGCTTTACCTCGGGCTTAATGCCCTACCTTTACCTTGGGCCTGATGCCCTATGTTAGCTTGGGCCTGGTGCCCCACTTTAGATTGGGCCTGGTGCCCCACTTCACAATGGGCCTGGTGTCCCTCATAATACTGGGCCTGGTGTCCCATGTTGCATTGGGCCTGGTGCCCCACTTAATACTGGGCCTGGTGCCCCACGTTGCATTGGGCCTGGTGCCCCACTTAATACTTGGCCTGGTGCCCCACGTTGCTTTGGGCCTGGTGCCCCACTAAATACTGGGCCTGGTGCCCCACTTTGTATTGGGCCTAATGCCCCTCTTTACTTTGGGCCTGGTGCCCCACTTTATACTGGGCCTGGATCACCTTTTTAACTGTATTGCCCCTTTAAATTTGCAGGCTCCCAGAGCCTACTGTCATTTAGTCGCTGAAATCCCGCCTTAAAGCCTGCCTTCTAATGCATATTTATAGGCCTTTGAACTGGCCTTATGTTTCTAGCCCCTCCCTGTGGGCGTCGCTAACCCCGCCTCCACATAAATATTAAAATCAAGGGTCCTAGTGACCCGATGCCCCTGCGGCGCTCAGCCGCCTCCTCTAAGTGCCTACTGTGCTTTTTACAACAAAAACAGTCTCCTTTCTAAACAGGCGGTCAGCACGGTGTGTGCTGCCACCGACTCACCGCTCTGCGGTCTTCTGGGGCTTGCTGTGCTGCAGGGAGGCAGGAGGGATGCTGGCAGAAGGAGGGAAAACTGGGCAGGCAGCTGGGGGGATGACTAGGGGGCCTGCGACGGCCAAATGGGAAACTTGGCGATGCAACACTTCTCTGCCGCTGGCGTGGGACTGAAATTAAACTGTAAATTACCCGGGGGTGCTAAAATAAATAAACGGAGGGCTTTTAAGCCCAAAACCGTGATACACTGCCATTTCTCATCTTCGTGGTGCCCCGATGGCACCACCGACCGCAGCACTGAAGCAGAGCAGGATGTCTTCAGTGGACTGGAGGAGGGGACTCACCACGGAGTCAACAGGACTGGCTTCATGACCCCAGGTAAGCCACAAGTCCCTGTTGCACTCCTGTGATCCTCTCTACTCCATAGTCCAGCAACAACTGACAACTGTAGAATTATTGTTTAAACTTAAACCTGCCTGGGTTCTAGATTGGCTGGAGTGGAATGCTGTGCATGAGCCACTCAGCACAACATTCCATCCAGACCATTATGACATATATTGCATTTAAAATCTGACTTTTGACCAAGCTGTAAGTGCACAGGGCACTTTTCTACTATTATTTTACAGTTCCTCTTTACCAGGAGGTGTATCCTTTATTCCCAGGGGCCCCTTAATACAGTACCCTGCTGCCTACACCTGCAGCAGGTACCCTGAGCACCTGTGAACCCTTAATTTATTTATTTATTTTTAAACTTCCTGGGATGCCTAACTTTGGGGCATTACAATAGGTGAGGTACTGTATAATACAGAAGTGGGAGAAAATGGAAAAATAGAAGAGGAAGGGGTTGAAGGGATGAGGTGCTGGAGCAGACATTAAAAGTGTGGTCATGAAGAGTGGGTGGGGGAGTTAGTACAAAGTCAAGAAAGATGATAGGAGAGGATAGACAGCCCTGCTATGGTCTTAGCAAAGGGTCATGAGAAATAGCAGGACCAGAGTTAAATGAATAGAAGAAGAAGGAGGAGGGGAATGGGCAGGACAAGATGGGGCTGAGCTATCAGAAAAGGGGCAAAAACAGAGTTTGGAGATGAGAGAAACACTGTGGGAGAAGGTACTGTCCTTAATTGGAGAGAGAATGGGAAGAAGAGAGAGAGAGAACAATGATGATTGTAGGGAGGGCAGTCAAAAATGAAGTGACAGACTGAGTGGATGAAGGAGTGCAGTCTTGTAAGGGTGGAATTGACAGTAGGGCTACAGACACCACATACCCAAAACTGAAAGTTGGGAAGATCATTTTCACAAAGATCTCCCACCACGATGACAGGGTGATTCAGGCTTTGATCCTGTATAGTGTGCCATGCTTAGGGAGGAGTATTTGTGAATGACTGCAAGCACAGATGATCTGCTCCAATTTTTCTTTATTAGTATATCAATTTGTTTTGGAAGAGAGTTCACTGCAGGGTATGATTTCCTAAAACCAGACTGCTATGACTATTAAAGGCATAGAAAAGGTTCAACTAAGAAATGTTTGAAATGTACTTAATAAAAGGAAATAATTCTGAATAGAACATATATGTGTGAAAATTTCTATTAAATTAGCTATTTTTACTAAACATATTTTCATAAATATCCAATGACATGCTCAACGAGCAGAACTGCAATTCGTTATGGAAAATATTTCATTGAAATAACCCCACAAGAAACAGTAGGCAGACCTGCTCATGGTAAAATAGTGCTAATGTGTTAGACATTTGAGAACATATGCAGCATGAGAACACCTGTGACACTTCAAAAGAAATTGTGCAGAAAATCAGAAGACACAACCAGTTAAATGGAATGGATAAGATTTTAATTTCTGTATATACAGTGTATAGTGGAATGCTGTTATGCATGGAATTCCATGCCTGGAATATGCTTGTTCTGCTGCAGTAGTGACATCATTATGTAATTTCTGGTGCAGTAGTGATGTCACTATTGCAGCAGAACAACTTGGAATGCTGTCACATTGTTGCTTTCCTTTATCCACTTCTGTGGTAGAACAGCATTTTAGAACTTCTAGAGACTTCACAAGTCAGTTTCATTGTGAAAGAAAAAAAAACCACAATGCACACATTTTACATAATGCTATACACTATAAAAAATACAGGATGAGCAACTTTATGCATAACCAGTGTGTTCTGTCACCTCAGGGTTCTGATTCCCATGGACCTCTCGAGCTTCGCTCTCGAGGTCAAAGGGAACCAGAATCCCTCTGTTGCAGAACACACTGGTTGTGCATAGTTGCCCATCCAGTATTCTCTATGTTTCAAAACAGGAAATTCTCTGTGTCCCGTAATAAAGAAAAGTCAGCTGATCATGTTAGCAGAAGTATAGTTTCTTTACACAAATATGTTTAATGGACCTTAGTAGAAGTTAATGGCATTATTAACCCTTTGCTATGGTTTTCATAGTGAGTTTTACATCATAAATGTACATATGTTCATCTTTTATAACCACTGCAGCCCGTGTTTACCTTTTGTCTCTCCTCCCTGTTACTCCCTTGCCTAAAAATATTTTGTAGCTGGTAGCCAGTGAAGAATGGCTTAAGGCAGTGGTGGACAACCCATCACAACACAGGGCTTAACCCGTGATCCCTGCATCCATCCCAAACAAACAAAAGAAACATATCAAGTTTTACTTAAATTTTAGAGGGTACAACAATTGTTCATCAACTTGAAATGTCACAATATCTTGTTAAGTCTAGCATTTCCTTTCTTTAGCTACTGCTTTAATTATCACTTCTGCAGCACTGAAAGTGCTGTCTTCGTTTGCTCTTCTGTTAATATTAAGTTACAGAAAAAGCCATTAGGGAAACTTCACTCACCAAAACTACCACCTGCACTATGAATCGGGGATTTGCAGCTCTTTCATTCGACGCTCAGGCAACACCAATGGTGCCATCCCTTTATTACCACAGTCTTCTTTCGGCTTTTTCACTGCTAATTTAAATATTTTAAGCTCCTCTCCTTCACAGAATGCCACACCACTCTTCAGATAATTGACAATGCTGAGAAACACTTAGGTCAGGGACTACATGAGCAATCTAAACAAATGCCAGTGGCATTTCACTTTAACAAATACTGCCCATCTACAATACAAGTGCGAGGTAAAGAAAGAAAGAAAGAAAGAAAGAAAGAAAGAAAGAAAGAAAGAAAGAAAGAAAGAAAGAAAGAAAGATTGATTGATACAATGGGGGTGAGACATATTCCAGTGAAATAAACTATGTTATTTTCACTGAAGTGAAATAAATCCTGATGACTTCAGCAGAGTTAAAATAAATACCATTTATTACACCCCCGCAAGCCACGCTAAACCCACTCAAGCTGCGCTAAAACCGTGCTAATCCCATGCAAATTCTACATCTTGCAATAACTGCTCCATTGTATAAATAGGACACATGATGGGCACATTGTGGAATATGAAAAATATTTTCACTCCTGCCTCATGAGCTCTGTATATTCCACTCGTGCCTTTGGCACTCATGAAATATCCAAGCTCACTCTGCAGGAGTGAAAATATTTTCCATATTCCACTCATGCCATCATGTATTATATATATATATATATATATATATATATATATATTCAAAAACACTGTGTTAATATACTAGTTAGGGCTGAAGTGACAAAAGTAGGGAAATGTTGGGTTAGGGTCTCCAACCCTAACACCCCACCCTCCAAACCAGGCAAGAGAGCAGGTGCGGGGTGGGCCTTGGGCTTCTCAAGCCTAACGCTCATCCCATTCCATCTGTAAATAAGGACAGATGTGTAGACTTTATGAGGATGGCTTGAACATTTGGCTTGGTAAGTTCAAGGCGCACCCCACACCTGCTCTCCTGCCTGGTTAGGGGGGGTTAAGATTGGAAATCCGAACACCACATTTCCCTACTTTTGTCACTTCAACCCTAACTAGTGCATTAACACAGTATTTTGCAAAGAATTTCCTTACTTTTGAGATACTATAATGGTATCATATCAATTTTCCTGTTGGAGCACAGCTCCAGTGGATCCATACTTTTTTGAGATGGTGTAATTGTATCCTTATTTCTGTGACAGAGTGCTGGGCCCTCTGGGCCCTGTGCTCACATCCCTCCATAGATGCATATATATCTATATCTATATCTATATCTATATCTATATCTATATCTATATCTCTTGATGGGGAAGCACAGGGCCCATTCCTATTACCCTGCCTCATCTACCTGATAGTAAAAAGCATTAAATCCCCACCAAAATGTCATTCTGCACCACTGCAGGATGATTCTGTGCCAGGGGTACAAAAAGACATTTCAGACAAGATTTGAAAAATGACAGCTGTCACATTCATAAGGTAAGGAAATGGTTATGCTGATAATTTGAAGTTAAAATATGAAAAATTACCAAAGTTACAGACGAGCATAGTGAAATGTCAATGAATGTGAAGATTGCCATTTTTGCATATTTTGACCCCAAATTTTCAACATACCCTTCTTATGACTCTATCTCATTAACAAGTATGGTGGAGATTTTGAAATCCTGCCCAAAAGATGATTTTAACAACCAAACACAAAATCACTTTTTGAGCAGGAGTTGCGTAATTACACTCATATTGTTCATGAGGTGGGCTCCACAAAAGGCCATGTTGAAACTTTGGTGCCAAAATGTTAAGAAATGTATGAGTTATCCATTAAAGGTTAAAACCCTATTCAAATACAGTGAACTGCATTTACCTTAGTGTGTTGTATTGTAGTCGCCGGTTTCAGCAGCAAGACTTATCTCCGATCAATAAGTTGATCTTCATCATGACACCTGCTCTGGTGAGTGAGGATCTGCAGGGGATGTGGGGGTGGAGGGGGTCAGATCAGCGAGGGACTACATGCTTTGTATGGGCAGCTGCTTAGTATGGATGAAAATGTTTTTCACAAACCTGTCCCATAGACCCCCTGTTATTAAACCTCCTGATAAAATGAAGTATAAAGACCACCTATAGTGGACACCAGTGGTACTTAACAAGGTGCTAATCAGTTTAATTGGTGACCAAGACTACCACCCAGAGTACCCGATGAGGTGTTGATTAGGCACTGGAGACAGTTTATCCGAGACCCACTTCTGGATCAGCAGTCAGAATTGCATGGTGCACTGCCTGACTCTAAACACTGAAGGGCTGGCTGGATTGCAGCGAGTCTGTTAATGCTGAAGTGTTAAATTGTTTTTGTTTTTTTATCATCCTGCTGCTGGCATGAAATCTCCTTATTTTATTTAACAGTGCTAACAATTTAAGAAGTGCCAGAACTTACACTCCCTTGCAGAAATATAGGTGTGCTGTGTACATGCAGAATGCATTCTACATGTTTAATTGTGCAATGTTTGCATGCAGTTTGCATAGACAAAGTGATCCTAAGTGAACCACGTCTAAAAAGCAAATCAGGTTCACATGCTGCAAGCTTGACATGTGTGCAGCAGGTAAGCTGATGTGAACATCTAAAAATTATATCAGGGTCATGTGTTGCACACTTGACATGAGTGCAGCAGTTAAGCTGATGTGAACATCATTTAAACATCACGTCAGGTTCACATGCTGCATGCTTGCCATGTGTGCAGCAGCTAAACTGGTGCAAATATCGTCTAAAAAACACACCCATTTCTATTTCCTATATTACTGCCAGCATTTTTATTTGAATTCCCATAAAAATTAGGTAAACTCATTAATTCTGATCCTTTTGCAACTTGTTTAATGGCTTTTGATTTTTATCATTAAATCGCCATTAATTTGTAAAGTATTGTTTGCTTACTACATTAAATGCCTAGGATATAGCCAGTCAACATCCCCCATTCCAGATATATGAAGAGGGACCTCCGTGTTGTGAAGACTATCCTTTTTGTTTTGGACCATGCAAATCCCTTGTGCATATTTAGTGCTACTAAAATATGTGTTAGTGTTCTCCATGACTGTTTCATCTCACTTACTTTCCCTTTGTCATTCTGTATTGAGAATATACACTCACTAGGGCCTTGCTAAGCAGTCTTTGTGCTGAGTAGGGTCTTGGAAGCATGCACCATACCTCACATTTTGTAACTGAAAATGAGGGACAGGGACAATCAAAATATGGGGCAGTGATGATCAGGACACATCATGAAACATGGAGATACGGTACAGCAGAACACAATGGAAACTATTACATTAGCACCTGAGAATGAATTTCTACCATTAAGCAGGGGTGCTATTTAGGTAGAACAGAGGGGAACATTGCCCCCCACCTGTATTCATGCCTAGTTTGTTCTTATGGTGTGGCAATAATAGCTTTAAATTCGGATGTAATCTTTTGCACAGTAAGTGCCCACCTGTCCTGTGTGTGCTCATACTGCAGGTACCCTCCAGACTTGACTGTGTCTGTACTGTGTTGTCCACTTTCTCCATCTATTAATGGCAGCACAATCACATATGATGTGGATGAGCTCCAGCCAAGAAAGAGTGCTCGAGCCTTGCAAGTGTGACATTGTCTTTCCTGCCACAGAGTAGACAGAATGTACACAACAACTTGGAGGAGTCAATGAGCACTGAACTCTCAATAGCAGTGTTGTGGCAGCTTATTTTTGCTGTTCTACTATTAATGAGTCTCTGTCTCCCCTGGTGGCTGAAGGGGCAGAGTGTGAGCTAGAAGCTAATTCAAGACTAGGCTACCTACTTAGTCTATTAGGCTCACCTTGCAAACAAAACAGCACAGATCCCCACAGCAGCAAGCTAGGCTTAGTAGCAGTAGCAACAGCAATGTGGGTGGCCTTCATAGGCCTTGATCAGTGCAGTGTGGCAGCAGCCACAGCAGCAACCAAGCAAGAAGCAAGCAACCCAGGTTGGGTGGGTTTGGTTAGTGAGGTGACTTGGTCACGGACCATGATGGGGACCTGTGATGGCCAGTTCTAGCATCCAGCTTCTGGCAGAAGGAGAGAGAGGAGAAGAGGACTGAAAACTGGGCTGGTGGCACACTATGCCAGGCCACAGGTTCTGGCCATATGGCCAGGTAAGTAAAAGTAAATATTTTTTTTTACAGAGGGACTGGAGAAGGAAAAAGGACTGTAATATTGATGTGTTTTTCACATTTATTCACCTTTGGTTGGCTTCATGACCTGTAGAAGATGGGTATTGAATGGAACAGAGTCAAGGAGAAAAATCAGGACAAAGTTCTTTTGGGGAGGGGGGCAGAACTTCAGCCAGGAAAAAAAATTGGTTAGTAATTGGGTGGGTTTAAGCCCAAATCTGATGCACTGCTTCATGGTATATACAAATGAATCTTATACATTTGAATTTTTCCTGATTTGCATATCACTTTTCAGTCAAAACAAATAAGCTGTATCTTTTAGAGATGTTACAGACATTCTAGAGCTGTCCCTTGCATTCACGGACAGTTGAGTGGAATGGTATGCACAGACTATTGGAGCCCCACTATAGTCAGGCTTATCCCCCCATGAAGCTGATCTTCACATCCCCATGCTCAGGCACATTATGACAAAGGGCAAAGGAGACTTCAGGGTTTGCACCATTGAAATGAATGGGGGTATTTTTTATTACAATTTTATACATTATTGATGGACAGTTGGAGATTAATGAAAGCCACTGCTCGACTAACAAGGGCCTTGTTAATAGAACACTGGTTTCATTATTCTCCAACTCACCATCATAACATATAAAACAGTAATAGAAAATAACTCCATTCATTTCAAGAAGGTACACCTCAGCACTTTGACCCATGGACATCATTTCTTAAAGACTACTGCCTCTGGCTCCCTAGTACTCAAGTAAGAGACTTTTTACTTATATCTGTACTTGGTGGGTTGTCTGTAGCAGCATGGCCATACCTGTTACAGTGTGTGTGCATAGGGGTATTGGCCATGTGGGTGTGTGTGTGTGTATATGTCCAGTTATTGCTACTTTTGCATTTGCAACTTAAAGTCTGTTTGAGTGGAAGCATTCAAAACTATGGAGAGAAAATAGTAGGAGAACAGGCCAGACAGAAGTGATTAAGTGATTTTGTGGGTATGTTTGTGTATTGGGGGTGGAGAAACCACATGTATTTCCATTGGTATGTGTGCTACAGTTCAACTGTGAAAATGAGATGAGGGAGACAAGAAAACTGAAAAGCATAACAGTGGCTGCAAATATGCCGCTTGTGTGCAGATGTATTCAGATACAGAATGTATTGAAGTACAGGCAAGCCATATGTGTGCAGACAGTATGGCTTAGTGGTTAAAGGCACTGAACTGCAAGACAGGAGATCTGGAGGCATGAAGACCTGGGTTTGAATCTCACTTACCCCCACTTGTGTATGGTGTGATCCTGAGCAAGTCACTTAACTTTTAATTGTGCAGTTCTCAGTGATCACTGGCTTTTTGCATGCATGCCACATGTATGCAGTCTTTCCCAGTTTAACATAAAAATCATGGTTTCCATACTTGTGTGCTGCATGCATACCATATGCATGCAATCGGTTCCAATTTCTTTTTTTTTACGTTAGTAATATATATTGAGTTTTCAACAATACACTCAAAACTCAATACGGTAAATAGACTACAATGAATGATAGGGGACAACTATATTACTATTAGGCAGTGTACAGGTCTAGAGAGTGGTACAGAGATGCTATTACTGTTCTGATACCATACAGATGTAAAAGACATAATATACAGTAGGAACCACCACCCTTACATCTAATAGTCAATAACAATAACAAGGTCTTATACCAAATAAGGCCCCAAATACAGAGCCATGGGTGTGTTCTCTTAACCTGTTACAAAGCACTGAAAGTGAGCAGGACCAGATTGCAGGCAGATTCTAGATATATGAAGGGCTTGGGCTAGATAAGCAAAAGAAGTAGGGAGAGTGAGAGCTTCAGTCAGTAGGTAATAGAGAGATACTGTAAGGGAGCAGTGTATACTAGGTCCAAGGTGTGACTGAGGATCATCCTACACCAGCTCTTGGATGTAGGTAGGCAAGAAAGTGTTCCCAGCACTTGTGGTATTGTTAGCAATAGTATGAGATAGACAGTCCAATGCAACTATTTTAGTGAATGAGTTGAATAGCTCAGGCATGGTAGGCACTTCCGGAGTTTTCCAACAGCAGAGAATTAGATGCTTAGCCTGAAGGCCGAGAAGGGCTGGCCAATGTGATTGTTGTAGTTTCAGCCTAATTGTTGATGGCGGTAGTCCTAGCAGCCAGAGTTTGAGATCTAGACCAATAGTAGCACCGGTAATTGTGTTGCCGTTTCGCTGACTGATGTCCAGAAGGGCTGTACCTGTGAACATTGCCACATTATATAGTATAGGTCTCCTGCTGTGGTTTGACATCTCCAGCAAAGATTGTCTTTAACCAAATTAAGTTTAAAAAGAACAGCAGGGGTCCGATACCAGTGATGCAAAAGTTTGTTCTGTGTAAGCTGACTTCTTGCATCAGGATATGCAACATGGGCTTGCTCCAGCAAAATCTCCATTGTGCCTCCATGATTGGCTGCTGAAGAGCCTTTTCCCATCTAGCTTTAGAGTTCAGAGTTTGGGAGTGCAGCAGATCATGGATGCTGAAACAAATTACGCTGGCATGCCCCCTACTGAGCCATAGTCATTTATGCAGGGGCGACTGTCAGTGGCTCCCAGGGGCCTGATTTTTGAGGTATGTCATAATTGAGCTGCGAAGTTGGAGGTATTGCCAAAAGGAAGACTTACGCAAATGATATTCCTGATCTAACTCCTGAAAAGACTTCAAGTCCCCCCCATTATGGGGCAACAGGTCTGTAACAGTAGCAATTCCTTTTCCCATCCAGGTAGGCCAGAGCAGGGGTTTGTTACCAACTTGAAGACATTCATTACCCCAGTCTGTGGCTAATGAGCATGACCCATGCAAGAAACTAAGGGTGCAGGGAAAGAGCCACTAATGGATCAATGCAGACCTTAAACAAACCATGCTGCTCAGAGACAGGGCCTGGGGGCATTACAAATCCACTGGCCTTGAATTGGATTGGGAGAAGTACAGAGCAGTCAGGAAAAAATGTAACCTCCGCAGTGATGGAACTGAATGGAATCACCCTATGCCTCAATTTCACCTAAAACTGGTCAAGCCATCAGAGGCACTACCCCTTCTAAATCGGATTAACCCTGACTCCTCCCCTGGACATGACCTGCTTTAACCAAGGCTGCTGCAGGCCACTTCCCCAGATATAACCCTCCCATTCACAATGCTCATCAACAGATTCCTACTAGAAGGAAAAATCCCCAATAAGAGGAAGGTTGCGATGATAGTACCCATCCACAAAAAGGGGTCAAGGGATAACGTTGAGTATTACAGGCCCATTTCCATTCTCTGCACACTTGCAAAGGTGCAGGACAGACTTGTCTACAACCAACTGCAGGGCTACCTTGAGGCACATCTACTCTTAGCTGATAATCAACATGGTTTTAGGAAGGGCCATGGTACCGACAAGGCCCTAATCCAGCTAACGTCAGACATTCTGGATGGTATGGATAGGGGCTTCCTGACTGGAGCTTTATTTGTCAATCTGTCAAATGCTTTTGACCTGGTCAGTCATGAACTACTTCTCTCCAAGCTCCAAATACTAGGACTGGATGGTCTCTTGGTTACCTGGTTTGAGAGCTACTTGCTCAATAGAACCCAAAGAGTTCTATGGAGAGAAACCCAATCAGGACCTAGACCAGTGACCTCTGGAGTTCCTCAGGGCTTAATACTGGGTCCTCTACTATTTACCTTCTTTGTCAGTGACATTAAGCGGGACTGTGAGTTGGACAACATCATCCTGTATGCAGATGATACCATTGCATACTGCAGCGATCCTTAACCGAATGTTACCGCTGCCAAACTTCAGTCCTGCCTCACACCACTTGAGGCCTGTCTCTCTGCTAACTCACTTGTGATTAATGAGGAGAAAATGAAGGCTGTCCTATTTGGGTCTAAGAGTTTAGGCACTGACAGGCATCACCTGCTTCAGCTCCACACAGCCAATGGGAAGATAGTTGAAGTTATTGACAAGATTAAGTATCTTGGTATCCTCTTTGACCAGGATATGTCCTACAAGCTGCACATTGACAACTTAGCTAAGTAGACTCACTAGAAAGTGGTCCTCCTTTACAGGCTGGGAACCTCCCTTTCGGATGAGACAAGACAAGCCATAGCTAGCTGCGTCCTGGTTCCCACTCTCCTCTATGGTGCCCCCCTTCTTCAGTTTCTTAAGGAGGGTGAACTAAGAAAACTAACAGTGCTCTACAACAGGGTTGCATGCTTCGCTAGACACTCCCCTCCCAGGAGGCATCATTGTGAGGTCCTTGCTGACCTTAACTGGCCCCCACTATGGCACAAATTGGCCTATCCCTTGCTTTGTATAACTCACAAATTCACTATGATTTGTCACCCCAATTTGCATGGCTTGCTTAACCCAAAGGTCCAGTGCCGTGACCGAAGCTCATCGACTGGCCACCCCCTTGACACCCCAAGAGTGCGGACTAACCTAGGCAAAAAATCTTTTCGGTATGCTGCTCCCTACCTGTGGAACGCTCTCCCAGAGTATCTGTCGGGCTCTCCCATTCTTCAGTGATCTAAGTCTTCACTGAAAGTGTTCCTGCTGGAACTGAGTCTCTGTGGTTGTAACCGTTAGTCCCTGTTGACTAGGCCCAATATCCTCTCACCCCATGCCTATATTCTTAGAGCACATGGGTGCCTGGCCTACTTAATCACCTTACTTAAGATGTACTAAATCGCCCTACTTAAGGTGTCATGGATTTACGAATGACTAATTCTGTAACACCTGGCATGGGTGTCTAATGAACAATCTATGTGTAAGTTGCTATAATGTTATATCAAACTTTACGCTGACCTAATTGAATAGTGTGGGATTCACTTCACCCCAAACTGAATTATAACTGCACTACTATTACTTCTTATCCTTGTATTTCATGTATATTGTGTACTGTTACCTAACTAACATACTGTATGTACAATGTTATACCCTGTATGTACTCATAGTAGTTATCCTGTATACAACTGAAGTATGTACCACTATATGTAATTAATGTATGTAATTAATTCCGGGTTGCTCCTGAAAAAGAGACCTCTGGTCTCAGTGGGCTTACCCAGTTATCAAAATTTTAAACAAATAAATAAAATAAAGGGGTACAAGACACTGGACAGGGATTAGCCTGAAGTTTCTTATGAACCTTATGCCAGATTCGCACTGCTGGGGCTATGGTAGGGTGTTGAGATAATCTTTTGGGCAGCGAGTTATGTAGAAGAAGCGGGAGAGACTGGACCTGGGCTAGAGCTACCTCCATATGCAGCCACTGCAGCGCATCTGAAGAGGGAGGAGGAAGAAACCTTTTCTGGGTCTGAGCAGCAGAATGAACCCATTTATAGCCCTTTATCCATGGCAGGACCCAGCCCCAGACTTTCCAATGTGCCCGAAGTTTATTCCTACTATGTTGGAGATTAGATCCTTCCCAAATAAAGCCAGCAAAAATGGAATCAATGGCTTTAAACCACGAAGCCAGCAGCTCAGAAGGGAGGTGGGAGACAACATATAATAGCTTCGGGGCTGCAATCATTTTCAGGGCAGAGATTTTACCTGCCAGCATGAGGTGCAGGGATCGCCAGCGATCACATTCGATCTTGAGTTCCACAAGAAGAGGTCTGAGATTCAGATCCCAGACCCTGGTCAAATCTGGAGATAGGTGGATCCCTAGATATACTAAGGAGTCTGGAGAACAATGCAAACCAAAGTGAGCCACGTGTTCTTCAGTACAGTACCTGTTTAAGGGAAGCACCTCTGTTTTAGAGTGGTTTATTCTTAAGCCTGAAAAGGTAGCAAATTCAGCCAACAGGGAGAGAAGGGCCGGGACAAAGATTGCATATCTGCCAGCAGGACTAGTAGATCGTCAGCGTACATGAATGTTGAGTAAAACTGGTTACCAATGGTAATTCCCCTTACCCCTGGACAGTAGCATATGGCAAGCGCCAGGGGCTCCATCACCAAGACAAATATCAACGGGGATAAGGGACACCCTGCCTGGTGCCTCCTCCCAGCGGAAAGGGCTCAGACAAGATGGAGTTTGTTAGCACCCACGCAGTAGAGCTGTGAAAGAGGGTGGATATCCAGCCTCAGAATCATTCCCCAAATCCCATGTGCACCAGCACTTGCTGTAGATAGTCCCACTCCAAGGAGTCAAAAGCTTTTCCAAAGTCAATGGCTACTGCAGCAGCTGGAGTTGGACTATCCTTAGCATGGTATAATATATTGATCATAGACCAGACATGATATCTTCTATAACGGCAAGGAATAAATCCAACCTGGGAGGGGTGGATTAAGGAGGCGAGGAAGGGGTTCAGTCTCATGGCAAGGATTTTAGCTAACACCTTTACCGTCCGAGTTTATCAATGATATTGGATGGTAGCTGGATGGGGATGTGAGGTGTTTCTCTTTCTTAGGTAAAACTGTTATGATTGCTTCTCAAAGGGTTTGGGGGAAGGAGCAAGAGAGTAAAGCCACATTGAAAACCGAGCTGAGCAGGAGGGCAACCTGACGTGAGACCATGCGCCAAAGCTCTGGAGGAAAGTCATCTCCCTCTTGTGCTTTTCCAGTATTCAGGGCCTGCAGAGCCCTAGTTACTTCTATAGGAGTGATGTGTGCCTCCAATATAGTGGCTCGCTGAGGTGAGAGGTGTGAAGGGGAAGCAACAACAAAAATTTGCAGATGCCTTGAAGATCTGTAGACCTGGAGGAGGTGTACAACTCTCTATAAAATCTACCCATAATTCCATTGATCTGTGCTAGTTTCATGAGGATCTGCCCCTCTTTAGCCCTGAACCCCAGGATATGGTTTTCAGCCATTTGTTTTCTGAGCCTATAGGCTAAGACCTTCCCCCCTTCTCTCCGCCCTCCCAGAACTTGTCTTTTAGCATAGTATAGCAATCTCAGCCTTTCTGGCCAGTAGATCATTAATTTGCAGATATATTTAAATAATATGACAGCCTAGTGGGGTGTGTGTGTTGAAGTGGAGAATGTGTTTGGATTCAGATTCTAGCTGTGCAAGCTGGTCATCCAGGGTTCTAAGGAGTGCCTCCCTCTGACGCCTGTGGTGAGCAGCATAACCCTTTATAGAGCCCCTAAGAGTAGTCTTTAAGGCTTCCCAGGTGGTCCCAGAAGTCATATCTGAGGGCAGATTTTCTCTAACAAAGTTCTCTACCTTCATCAATAGCCATGATTGGAAGTCGGGGTCCCTTAACAACACAGGGTCCAAGTGCCAATTAAGGGTGGAGGAGGTCTGGGGTACATGGAGAAGGTGAAGGTGCACTGGGGAGTGGCCTGAAATGACCATGGGGAGAATATCTGCCCTGATGGAGCTATGCATGATGACTGGAGAGACCAACCAGTAGTCAAGCCTACTGTGGGAGTGGTGCACTGGGGAAAAAAGGTGTAGTCTCTATCTCGAGGGTGGTGTATGCACCAAGCATCCTGAAGGCCTAAATCATCCATAAGGTGGGATAGGGAAAGATGAGATTTAGAGTGCTGGTCTGAAGTTGTAGAGCTCCTATCAGTGTGCAGATCAAGGGCAAGATAAAAATCTCCTCCCAAAATAATCAGGACATTAGGTTGGGCTAGGGATCCCAGAGTATAGGCCAGAGCACAAAATATTTCAGGGTGGTCTTTGTTAGGACCATAGACATTGCCAAGAACTAAGGCTCCCTTGGGGGTATTCAGCAGGGTGACCACCCACCTCCCCTCAGTGTCATCTTTGGATTGAGCTACCATCCATTTGAGATTCTTGTGCAATAACATGGCCATGCCATGCTTACATGTGGGAGCAGACAAGGATAAAACCTATCCTACCCAAACCCGACAAAGCTTGTCATGATCTTGCTGATTTAGTTTAGATTTTTTGTAGAAAAGCAAGACCTGACCTCAGCCTCTTTAGGTGGGAAAGCACCTGTTTAAGCTTTACCGGGGTATTAAGACCCCGAACGTTCCAGGTGTGTGTATTGAGGTCACCCATGGTCATCTGCTAGGTTTTAAGGGCAGTATAAGGATGTGGAAACCAGAAAAGAAGATGCTGAGGTGGGGTCTGAAACTCTGCAATATAAAGTCCTCCTGAGGCAACAGTTGACATCTATATCAGACATATACCCAGGAAAAGTCATGCTCATACATCATACAATCTGGTTAAAAACAATCATATGAAATAACTTTAAACATCCAATCCAGTTGCAAGAACACAAAAAAACATATTTACAAATCTGGTCAAAACCACTGAGAAGTTCGGATGTGAAGAGTCAGCAGGATACCCTGCACGATTCCCTCTGACTTCTGTGGGGGAGATACTGCCGGACACCTTGCCTGACACAAGAGATGCCTCCTGGTCACTACACAAACTATCAGGGAAAGTTGTGAGGGGACAGCTGTGGTGGCAAATTGCTCTGTGGCAAAAATAATCCCATCAGCAAAGAGGATCATTCCCCAGCCAGCACCAAGTAAGCAACTCTGCCGTACAGGAGGCATCGGAAGGGAAATCAAAACCCCTAACTGACGAGTGCAGGGGAAGGTACAGCAGTTGCAGATAGCAAAAGCCCTTCATCATAAGAGGTAACCCTTGGTTGCCAGTAGTGTACACTAAGTGAAAACTCAGAGGCCCAAGCTGATGGGTTAAGTACCTGGGAGGGGGCAACTGTGAGACCCTAATATCATACAGGGCAGGGCAAGGAGAGAGGTACCCTCCTGGAGCATTCCTTATGAGGCTAGCAGCGGCCACTAGGGCATGGTGTCGAGCACCTTGCAAGAGAAAACCCTTCCCTAATGTACCAAGTGGCCTGCAGTGTTCACAAGGTTCTGATAGGGAGACCTTCTACGTAACAGGCGTAATAAATTCTAACTCCTATAGAACAGAGCATGCTGAGATGGCCATTGACACAGGATCAAGCAGCAAACAAGAGTAAGCCTTGTAGTCCAGTTATATAGTCCAAAATCTTGGCTGGAGGAGAAAATGACCTCCTGAAGGAGGAAGATCTGATCAGTGTGCCCATTTGCGGTGAAGGATGGGGGGCCCAAAGGCATGTAATCTTTACCCCTGGGCTAAGGCATACCCCCCTCATCATCCACCCTTACTGTAATATTGAACACAGTACTCATCTCAAGTCTCAGGGTGGGTTCTCCAGAGATGCGCCAGTGAATTTCAAATGCTGCGGGTCTAATGCTAGAGTAGCCTGTTTAGGGCTTAATGGAGGGCCAGCTGCATTCTTCTCAGAAACCAGCATCAGATCTGTAGCTACTATATCAGTCCAGGAATTGCCTGTTGAAGAAGGCTGGATTGATTGGTTTAATTCAGCTGGGGTCAGGTTCATTTTGATTAGTTCCTGTGCATCAGGGGAGGCTGGTTGGAGAGCCTCAAAGTGATTGAGAGAAAAGAAGGGCTGTAAGCTGAAGTTTGGGGTAGCTCCTAGGTCGCTCACTTGCTCTGGGCTAGTGGTTCTTACCCAGTCAGAAGGGTGCTACTGTCTCACATGCCTTTGGGAAGGGTGGTGCTTCCTGGATCTGGGAGGGTGAGAGGCATCAAACACTCTAACTTCAGGAGAGGGAGCTGTATTAAGCTGTGCAGCACCAGGTTCTGTGGTCTCCGGTTCGTATGGTGAGTGAGCAGACCCTTTTATCTTTGTGGGACTCCTGAACTGTGCAGCATGAATTTTGCGTAAGAAGCCCATAAGGCCTTCTGGAAATGAGAAGAGGAGTGAGGATCCATTACGCACAACCCTCTTAGTCGCTGGATATCGCAAGGAGAACGGTATGTTTAATTTGTGCTCTAATTCACAGGCTTCTTTGTATTCTTTTCACCTCTCTGACAACTCTTTGGAATAGTTCTGAAAGACTTGAATTCTGTTCCCTTGGCAGGATAGCTGTCATAAATTCCTGGCTACTGCCAGCACTGCCTCTTTTTGTCAAAAGTTGAGAAAATGAGCAAGCAGAGGTCGGGGCCACTCTTTAGGCTATGGAGGGGGGAGGCAAATCAATGGTGGGCTCTTTCAATTTGGAGCCTAGTGTCCACTGGAAGTCCCAAGAGCTCTGGAGGGGTGCAATGGAGAAAAGCAATAGGATCTTTTTGCTCTACCCCCTCCAGGAAGCCCAGAAACTGCAAGTTGTTGCGGCGGCTGTGGTTTTCCAGGTCGTCAGCTTTATCTTGTAGCTGCGTATGGTCTTGGCATGCTCCCGTAATGTGGCGGTCATCTCTTGTAATGCTACATCATGTGAGCCTGGCCTTCTTTCAGTGTGGAAGATCCAGATTTCAATGCTGTTTAGAGTGTGTGTATTAACATTGATCACCGTTGTCATTTGTGCCATCTGGGTAAGTAACTTGGAAAACATTTGCTGTGTTCGCACTGGGTCTCCAGGCGGTAGTGCGGCATAGGCCATGTTGCTCTCCCAGGCCTTCCACTGCAGCAATTGAGAAAAACTATGCATTGGATAACAGAAAAGAAAACTGCAACCAAAGTAGTTGTAAAAGGTGCAGTTACACTCCTCTAAATGTTAGGACCCCCTCTATTGACTGAGGGAATTAGCCCTGATGCAGAATGCTGTAGGATTCGTCCCCATGTTTGTGGAGCAAAAGTCCTATGCTGCCATACTGATTCAAGTCTTGGCCATGCCCCAATTGGTTCCAATTTAACATTTAAATCACAGTTGCAGCACGCATATCACTTGGGTAGTTTTATGTGTGCAGCATGACAATTTTTCATATAATTATTTCTGTAAGTGCTGAGTAGGACGATGTGTTTTGGTAGTTGCTACAGGTCTTTGTTTTATAGCGGTAACAGTGCTAACCATCAAACATTTATTCAAACAGAAGTCTTAATATTTTTTTTCCTTTTTTTTAATGGAGCTTACATTGGAGCTGGGCATTGCAGTGAACGAGTGAAAATGGATGAAACACAAGAGACAGCTGAGAGAGGAGTGGCAGTCTACTTGAGCATCTATGGATCAGAGGTATACTATACTGTGCTAGGTTTATGAGACATGAATTGAGACAAAGAGCCAATTTCACAGCTGCCTATGTTAGCTTGTGACCTAATAAAGTTAAGAAAACTTAGGGAAAATGGTCTGTAATACTGTGAGAAGTGTCATGACGTACAGAAGGTGATTTTTGTTTTGTCTGGACAGCTGCTTATAATAAACAAAATAGCACTACACAAATGTGTCTTATAAACTGCATATACTGTACATTCATTCTCAATACAAAAAAAAAAGAACTTGTTTCATATCTCATCATATGAAACAAGATTTTATTTCATATTATGCAATATGAAATAAGACTCATAATGTCAAAAACAAGCATATTTTAAAGAGATTTATCTAACACACAAGTGCAGAATCTAGCTAAGGGGATCCCAATAAGCAAGATACATCTGTTGGTCACTACCCAAAATATCATTTTTGGGAGTTTCTTAATTAAAATTTTAAGGCAAAACTAAAAACAAGATGGTGACCAAATGAAAAAAGATTTTCCTCAAATGATAAAGAAGGACGTTAATATGAACAAGGAATTCTTTTTTTCATTTGATACAGTTATTTTGAGGTGCTTACTGAGCATGCTCAGAAACAATTTATGAAAATTTCAAATTGCAATAACTTTGGAACGGGTCTATGTGATAATGGTGAGCGCCTCAAGGTGATCACCATTATCACACAGCCAGAGTGGCGAAAAGATTTTTGTCACTCTGACAACCCTGGCGCACAGGACAATGGCACCAGGAGAGTTTTTTTAATGCTTTCTGTGGGGGGGGCTGTGCCAACCGCACCCCCCGACATAAGGATTCTCTACTCCAGGAGGGTGCATGTCGGAGGGGTGAAAGTATTAAAAAAATAAAGGTTCGGGCTGGGTGCAATAAAATTGCACCAGTGCCCAGACCCTAACCCAGGACCTCATCCACCCCAACCACTAGCCAACCCCCAATGCCACGACACAGCTTGGCCATCCACTGTAGTGCCACCCCCACAGCCCCTCCACCCCTCCCAGCCCATGCTCACTGTGCTCACTCCTCCCCGCACACATGTACACATACCCACATCCTGTCATCCAGTTCACCCGCCCCTTCATCTGGTCGCCCTACCCTCCCATCGCCATGAGGGATTGTGCCAGGAAGGAGTCACCATTACAGACGGAGCACTTCCTCATGCATCCTTTCGGAACAGATTAATATTTTTTCACCAAACCAGCAAAAAGCACATCTGTGGGTCAGCCCTTTTCTACCCTGAAAATTTCAGACCAAAATTTCAAGCTGTTTGGGCTGTAGCCAAATTCAAAGAAAATCAATGGGAATAAATTACGAAACAGTCACTGTTTTCACTATCCAGATCTTTCAAACTGCACATTCAGCTACAACCTAACTTGGTGCATTCAGAGAACTGCCACACAAGACTGTGCAAGCAAGATTTTGTGCAAATTGGTTGAAGGATTGTGAAGATATTTGAGTGCAAAATTTGAGGTTTAACATTAAACATGCTACTCAGCCCTAACAATATAATTACGGAAATTGCAACTTCTGCTACAGCAAGTCCGAACTCTGAAGCTGGTGTTTTCCTGATTCATACAATGGTCAGGGAAAGGGCTACTGTCATTGTAGCCCTGCCAGCCTGACTGTAGCTTACTGAAACTGTTCTCTGCACATCAGGGGTCACAGTCCCAGGTGGCGGGATCAGTACTACTGTTCAGCTCTCTACTCACCGACACATCAATCAACGGCTCTGTCTAATCGAATCTGTCAATTCACCGAATTCCTATTTACCACCAATCCAAACACTGAAACAAGTAACAAGTAGCAAGAAGCACATCACAACTGTGATTTGAGTCAAGTTAGTGAATTCATGAAACAATTTGCAAATAGCAAGTAGCAAGAAGCAAACTTTACTCGTAAGGCAGAAAATTTAGCAAATAGCAACTAGCACATCACAAATCACAAATCACAACTGAGTTGGTGTTTTGAGTGTCATGCAATTAAACAAGGTGGTCATTCATAATTCAGCAAATCGGATACGGCAAAATAGTAGGCGGTGGATTGAGAGTCAATGAAACTTACCTAATCCCTGGTGTCAGTGTATGCATTTATTTATTTAATTTTATTCATATATTAATTAGTATATTAAATTATCTGACACCAGGATGCCCACCCTAAATGTCAGATGCTCCTGCCCCTTTTGTAGCCCATTGTTTTGTGGCACTGTCGGCATCAGGAGGCCCAATCCCTGTGTCAGCATTTACACTCCCCAAGCAGCTTGGGACATAGGGGATCCCACCCTCAATGTCCTGAAATACTTTTATTTACTTAACTTTCCCCTGAAAAGAAAAAAAGTCCTGCAACGTCTTTCTCTTTTTTTTTTTTTTGTAATCTGGGAAAAAAGAAAACGGTCCTTCGTTGTTCCCGTCTCCCCACCCCACCCAACCATCCCATTGTGCACACACACACACACACACACACACCCTTACCCTATACTTACTTCAGGAGGTCATCTGATACCATCTTCAGTGGACCAGGACACTTCTGCACTCTTCAAAGCTGAATCCCTAACTGAGGAATACAGGTAAATGCTGCATAATGCATTTCAATAGTATTTTGAACTTATGTTGATGACTTTGTCATTTTTTAGGATTTTTACCTCATGGCCTTTTGGGGACCCTACCTCAGCAACATTGTCACTGTCATTTTGTTAATCAAGCCCCAAAGGTGATTTTGCAGTCACTATACAGAATCACCTTTTGGGAATCATTAATGAAATGGCAGTGTCAGTGTTCATGAGGTGGGGTCCCCAAAAGGCCATGCCGAAAATCTGGTGAAAAAAATTCAAAAAATGGCAGTGTTGTGAGTGTAGGTTGCATAGTTTCTGTGCAGGAGCATAACTTTGGTAATTTACAACATTTTGACTCCAAATTTTCAACATACACATTTTTTCACACCACCTCATGAACAGTACAGCTGTTCTTCCTCACATCCTGCCCAAAACATGTTTTCCCATCTGTGTCATAGAATGGTGCAGTCACTGTGCAGAATCACCTTTCAGGACTGATTAACAGAATGACAGTGCCAGTCTTCATGAGGTGGGGTTTCAAAAAGGTCATGCTGAAAATCTGGTGAAACAAATCCAAAAAATGGCAGTGTTATGAGTGTAGGTTGTACAGTTTCTGTGCAGTCACATAACTTTGGTAATTTACAATATTTTGACTCTAGATTTTCAGCATACCCATTTTTTTTCACACCACCCCATGAACAATACAGCTGTCATTTTTCACATCCTGTCCAAAATGTATTTTTGCATCTGTGGCATGAAATGGCATTTCAGCCCGAATTTGAAAATTTTCACCTTTGGGTTTTATGAGGTACAGTCATAAGAAGAATGTATTGAAAGCTTGCAGTCAGAACATTAACAAACAAAGAATTTATTAAGTAATATTGATTGCAGGGATGTCCATTGCACCTCTGGGGAACATGATGCCTTACCGTGCCAGTGAGCTGAGTTCAGGTGAGAATTCAGTGAACTGGTTTACTGGGACAAGGCTGATGGGGAAGGTGCTGCAGCATGCAGCATCAGACATGGCCTGGGTAGGTATGCAGCATTGTTTTGGTGCAGATGCCACACCCTGTGGTGGATCAGGGATTCTCACCCACAAGCTATCGAGATGTGTGCAGGGTGTTTGCTGGGCCCATGTACTGCATCATGACTGTCGCCAATACTGTATCTAGCTCATTTTGTGTGGGTCCTAAAGGGACTTGTGCAAATGAGGATACAGTTCCACTATCACAAAGAGAAAGGAAATTAGTTGTCCTGGATCAGACAAGGTCAAATACGATGATTTCAGGCCCTGCATGTAGAAAACTGTGACAGATTATGTTAGTCATACTGTAAGACTGTGAGGCACTAGGTTGGAGATGTATCTTGTGCTTCAGACAGGAACTATGGGCTGGGGGTGGGCAATAGGTTTGACAATCCCAAGTAAGACCCCACCACTGATTTGCTAATGCTCCATAGACCCAAATCCATAATGCTTTTGCATTTCCCATCTTTGTACATGTTGCATTTTTACAACCCTAATCTCTGCATTAATGGGCTGGGTTGCCCCCCCCTATAGTTAGGGTAGAGTAGCATGTTTAATGTTAAACCTCAAATTTAGCAATTTAATAACTTTGCAACCAATCAATGGATGTGCACATAATTTGGAATGTGCAGTGCCATGGAGTAAATCTCTTGATGTGGCAATGTGATGGGTGTCTCTTTCTATACCTGGGATTATATTTTAAAGTCTGTTGCAACAGCACCCTTTCCTGTTTTCTTTTACTTTTCTATCCCTTTTGCTAAACAAATATAAGTAGGCCACCTATATTGTGCCCTTTTCTATCCCTGTTATTTCCTTAATCCTAATCCCTGGTATGAGAGCTGTGCATTCTCTCCATTCCCTGCTAGTCCCAAAACAGAAATAGTGAGTGAGCCAAGTTTACAATCTCTGCATCTTTGGAAGTGCTTGTGCAGCACTATTGTGAATTAAAAGCCTGAGGTGTTTAATTTAAAGCACTCGTAGGAAGCGCTTGCGTAGTGCTACTGTAAAATAAAAGTTTGCTGTGCTCATATTTAAAAGCACACCCATGGAAACGCTTGCTTAGTGCTATAGTGTAAAAAGAAAGCTTTTTGTGCTTTACTTTGAATCCCTGTTTTCTGTTTCAGAAAGCAGACTGTTATGTTTATAAATTCAGTTTCTTTGGTTATTCTGACCCTCCGTGGTCGAATAAAAATGTAAAAATACCTGGTGCCTGTTTAAGCAGTGCGAGCTGTAAGGCAGGAGAGATTTGCTCCTGGTTTGGCTGCAAACTGTTTCTCTGCTAAACGCTCGCCAAACAGAGCTCGGCTAGTGCGCTTCTGTTATGTATAAAAATCACTACGTAAAGCTTGTTAAAACACCACTACTTAAACCCCATTTTGTTTTGAATTTACCCTAGCTTAATAAACACAAAGTAAACGCTTTCAGAATAGTATAAGTTTCAAAACTGTAAAACAAATCAAACACTGCAACGGGAAATGCCCTGAATGCCCCAAATGACTTAAATTTCAGTTTGCAGCCCAGACTGACTTCTTGTACTGTCTCAAGGCTGTATAAGCCTTTTTAATAATTATTTTGGTCTGTTTTCTTTAGAACAGTATAGTTTTCTCAACATAAAGTGTACCTTGCAGTGCAGACCCGTGTTAGAGGATCCAGGACATCTCTCTCCCTCTGTGTTATGCTCTATAGAGCCAGCTGGCCTGTTTCTTACTTTTTTATAGGACTGACACAGAAAGGGGCAGAGCTATCTCTGGGAGCTTCTCAAAATTTGTTTTCTTTGCTATTATTATTATTGTATATATGTGAAGTATAATGAATCTAAGCACTGTTATAAAGGTCTATGAATGTTGTACATAATAAAAAGTGTAGAAAGCCTTGAATTATGTTTTGAATTGTAATAATGGGAGGAACCTTAGAGTCACATGTGTGTTTCAGGTATATAAAGTGAGCTCCCTCTCAGTTAATCAGCTAGCTTGGTGAGGAGCAGACGTGTTCTGACCTCAGGAAGTGCAACACTAGCGCATTCTAGTGTCCAGTGTAATATACTTTCTTTGGATGTTCTGTTTTATTTTGTTGCTTTGTCGTGCAAGTCCAAATTTATTTAATTTGTCAGTAATAAATCTTATTTTGAGTTACTTTAACTCCTGGTTGTACTCCTCCTTCTTAACCCACACCTCACAGGCAAGTTTTGCTCTGGTCAGATGTGTGGAGTTTGAGATTCGGATAGTGCAAAAAGTATAAAAGTTGCCATTTTTTGCAGTTTTTTCCTCATTGTGTTGCACCAAGATGGTGTGGAATTTTGGTATGATTTTGTTATGGTAGAAATAGCTTGGGTAACAAAACTGCCTTGTGTTTCTTTGGCGAAAAAATATTAATCTGTTGCAAAGTTATTCAGTTTTTCAGTTCCCATTGTTTTCAGTGGGAAGATCAGTTTTCAGGATAGAGGGTAAAGGTTCAGCAAAGAATTTGGCCTCACAAAAAAGTATCCTTTTTTTGTGAGGCCAATTCTTTCTCATCTCAAAAGATTTCTTTTCATGAGCTGCTATCTTGTTTCATTTTTCCCACTAACTAAAAAGCGTGGAAAATATATAAAAAAAAAAAAAACCCTAAATAAACAAACATGATTTAGCTAGATTCTGATGTTTGTTTTTCACAACCATGGCCAGAAATACTTTTTCTGGGCACCCAAAATTCCGGGTACCCAGCTTTGTGAGAGGAGCACTTCCCCCATGTTCTCTGTAGGAGATCAGTGGGCATTACTTGACTTCTGCAGCTGCAGCTGAACTCTTGCTGCTGGCTGCAGTGTCACCTGTGAGCTACTGTTTCTCTGGTGTTTGGTGCCCCT
The DNA here is from genome assembly GCA_016271365.2 of Neoceratodus forsteri. Taxonomy (NCBI): domain Eukaryota; kingdom Metazoa; phylum Chordata; order Ceratodontiformes; family Ceratodontidae; genus Neoceratodus; species Neoceratodus forsteri. Next base: position 811,985,233 of record CM028129.1, on the reverse strand, counting down.
GCTTTGCCATCCCTGGTGTCTAGTGGCACCCCCTACCCACTGATTGCTGTCCCACCCTCCTCCCCCCAGCACCCACAAGTTGTTTTGTAAATAAAGATAGATAATTTTCCCCACTCATGAATGACCGGCTCAACCCACATGCCTCCAAGGCCAGTCACCATCTTATTGTAAAGCGCTTATCTGTGCTTAAAAGAAAAAGTATACATTATGCCTCCCCCACCTCCCATCTCAGCGGAAACCAGCAAAAATATAATGCCCCACCAACCCTCTGTCAAAAAAGCACTGTGCCAACCTCCCAAGCACCCATAAGTTTTTTTTTTTAAATAAAAGATAATTTTCCTGGCTGATGGGTGACTCCTAAGAAGGAGAAACAAAATTTGGACAGAAATGAGTCACATTGAAATATATACTAGGACTCATGGGAGGGGAGTGAAAGGGATTGATGAAGAAGTCAGTAATGTGTGATGTGGGGGGTAGAGGGAGTACAAACATAGAAACATGGACAATGATAGCAGAAAAATACCAATGATCCATCGAATCTGCCCATAACAAAGTATTATACTACAAGAACTTTTGTTAATAGAGCATTTTTGTTTACACCATCCACCCCTTTGCTCCTTGTCTTATGTTTATTCCCCCCCAATAACTACTAAACCCTTAAATTTGTTCCAGAAGTGTTTGAAACCATTAATTGATTTGGTTTCCAACACTTCCACTGACAGACTGTTCCATGGTTCAACCAATCTCTCTGAAAACATTTTCACGTTCTTCCTGAATCCACCACCAGTTTCCACTTGTGTCCTCCTCTTGTTCTAGATGCACTGCTCCTGTTGAATAGTTCCTCACATTTCACCTTGTTTATTCCTTTCAAGAACTTGAGGTCTCTATCATATCACCCCTCTCTAGTCTGGCCTTGAGTGAGTACATGTTCAGTACCCTAAGCTCATCCTCATAAGATTGGCCCTGCTAGCCCTAAATCATTTTGGTTACCCTATGCTGCACCACCTCCATCCTGCCATTCTCTTTCCTTAGGTGATGACACCAGAACTGGGCACAGTACTCCTGGTGTGGCCTCACCAGTGATCTGTAGAGAAGCAGTAGTATATCTTCCTTCTTGCTGTGAAAACTCTATCTGATACACTCAAGCATCCTGTTTGCCTTACTATAGGCCTTGTTACACCAGCTAGATTGTTTAAGGAAGGCACTAATGATGACTTCTAGGTCCCTATCCTCAGAAAAAGTGCCCAGCAGAACCCCTCCTATCCAATACTCTGCTCTGGGGTTCTTGAGCCCTACAGTATGTGCATCACCTTGCACTATTTAACACTGAATTTCAAGGCCGGTCCAGTGGTGCTGAGGGTTGAGGCACTGGACACCACACCTCGTGCCATGCGGTGACCTAAGTTTGGGACTGAGCTCGAGTGCTGGGGGGTCGGCAAGGATTGAGTGCCTGTGGGTGTCTCTCCTCCTCCATGGGGAGAGGGAGGGATAGCTCGGCATGCCAGTGGCTCTCAGTGGAGATTGGGGACCCTGCAGCATGTTGGCTGCACGTCATGCAGCGTGGATGATACTGGCAGGGTTGCCTTGCACCAGAACATCATGGGTGCACCATACAGGGGAGGGGCACCAAGAAAATGGAAAAACCCAGCTCTGCAGGGGAAGCAACGGCACCTGACTACCAGGATCCACCCTGTCTGGCCAGAGTCTATGTGTGCAAGAGTGTCCAACGAGGAGGAGTGGCCCCACCCCGGAAAGATGAAGCTGGGGGTGCTGCCTGTGGGAGGGGTGGAGAGAGGAGGCACAGGTTCAGGAAAACCTCAGGTGGGCAGCATCAGGTAGGATGCCAGAGAGATGCCCCCTGCAGGCCGTGACTGGAATGAAATAGAAAAAAAAAAAAACACTGAATTTCAGCTGCCAAACCTTGGACCACCTCTCCAACCGTTGCAGAACCCATTGCAACTCCCTTAACCACCCCAAGCTGTCTGGCCTACCACAGAGCTTAGTGTCATCTGCAAAGAGGCATTTCTTGCCTTGAATTCCTTCTCCTATGTTGCTGATGAACATATTGAAAAGGACTGGCACTAGACCCAGAACTGATCCCTTTTGCACCTCATTGGTGGCCTCCCTCTCCTCAGATCAGAATCTTTTTACCACTACTCTCTGCTGTCTCCCTTCCAACAAATTTCCCATCCATGTCCTTCACTTCACAGTATCCTCTGGCTTCAGCAAACTTCCATGAGGCACCGAGTTGACTGTCTTTCTGAAGTTGAAGTAGAGTATAACGTCACAGCTGACATTTTGCACTGTGGCAAAAACAACCCAGAATTATATGATACACAACAAAAATTTAAAGACAGTCAGTGAAGTCAGAGACTTAGGACTTATAGTCACAAGCAACCTGAAAAATGGTATCCAATGTAGGCAAGTAGCCAAAAAGTGAACCATCTAACTACTTGCATTAAAAGGTCTTTTGCTAATAAATCCAAATCAATAATTTTACCACTTTATAAAACATACCTGCGTCCCCACATTGACTATTGCTCCCAAGTTTGGAGCCAAGGGCTAAAACAGGAGATCAAATTATTGGAAAAGGCACAAAGGTGATTTACAAAACAGATATCCACCCTAACACATACTGATTACAAAGAAAGACTAGACACCCTAAAGCTTTGACCCTGTACACAATTCTGAGAGATGCTACACTCTCAGCTGATCTAGATAACAGCTATAGAGGAAATCTTTACCAATTAAGAAAGCATAATAAACAGATTCAGGGAGATGTATCCAAGACCGACCTAAGGAATAATTCCTTCCTACCTAGAACCATTAGGTTATGGAACAGACTCCCACCGGATGTAGTCAATCAATCGACTTTCATTGGATTTAAAACCAAACTCGATGTCCACATTAACAATAGTAATGTTCACATATAATCCACTGTGAAGTGGGGATGACAATTATGAGTGCATAGGCTTTTGCTGTCCTAAAACCTTAGTATAAATACCCACTGCATGATCCTTATTACCTCTGTCAAAGAATACTATCAAGCTAGTTTCCAAGACCTCCCTGCCACAAACCCATGCCATTTACTGTCCTGGAGCTATTTTTCTCTGGTAATCCACTTAGTCCTCTTCCACTAGTGTCTCCATCAGTTTATCCACGACGGAGGTATGACTGACAAGTCTGTAGTTACCCAACTGTTCTTTGTCCTCACCCTTGTGGAGTGGAACTACTTCCACTACCCTTCAGTCTTTTGCAGCCACACCTATCTGTAAAGAACTACTGTTAGCCCTACCAGGTGTTTAACTTATTCCAATGCTAGTTCCCTGAGCACTCTGAGATATACTCTATCTGACCACCAGGCTGTATATATCTTCAGTGCTGCAAGCCCTTTTCTGACCCTTTCACTAGTAAATAACTGCAGCTTATTTCTGGGATACCCCTTTCAGCATCCTTTATGCCACTTTCTGGCAAAGGTCCACTGTCCTGCCTAGTAATGAACAAACATAGTTATTCAAAATGATCGCTTTCTGCTCATCCTCCTCTATTACCCTGCCTCCCTCTGTCAGCCTAACAATTCCCATTTCTGTCTTTCTTTTGTCCCTCACATGCCTAAAAATATGTTTTCCTTTGCCCCTGACCCCTCTGCAATAATTAGTTCTGTTTCTACTTTTATGTCCCTGACAGCTCTCTTGACCTTCCCAGTTCTTACTTGGTACTCTGCTCATTCTTCACCCCCCTCCTTCTCCTTGTACCTTTTGAGGACCTTATTTTTGGCCCTCACTGCCTCCTTGAACTTTTTGGAGAACCAACAATACTGGTCTCTTGTACCCATTTGTCTTGGTAATCATTTTCATGCATGACTTTGTTGCCTTGAGAATAGCCTCTTTTGTTTCTCCCTATCTTTCATCCACTTACCTGAGTCTATCCATTCCAGTTAACCCATCACAGACTAATTCCCTCATCTGGATGAAGATTGCACTTCTGAAATCCAGAACATCAGTCTTTGGTGAGTTCTTACTGGTACCAAGGGCCAGCTTGAACCATATTTTGTCACGGTCACTGGACCTCAGTGGTTCCCCAACCCAAGCTCAGCCTACAACTTCAGAGTTGATGTGCACCATGTCAAGAATGGCAGCTTACCTTGTAGGTTCCTTGAGCAGCAGCACCAGTAGACAGTCCTGCGATGCATCTAGTAGGGCCTGACTTCTGGTACTCCAAACTAGTGAAATATCCCAATCAGTGTCTAGCAAGTTGAGATCCCCCACTACTGCCACCTCCCCCTTTGTGACCCCCCTCTCTATGTCTGCCCCTAATTTTTTACTGCTCTCTTTCCCCTGTCCTGGGGGTCCACAGACCACCCTCATACACAATTTCATACCTGACAAAAAGCATGAGGAGTGCATATGTGGGTCCAGCCTCCCTAGAATGGATTTATGAGGAGCAACATAGACCACACCAGCATAGTCAAGCACTAGCAAGATCATTTTAATAATGATCTTGCAGCAGAGAGAGGGTGGTATGCAAGCCATGCTGTGGTAAAGGGTACCTTGATTTGGCTATAGCTTTTTGATGATGGCATCAATGCGTTTGGAGAAATCAAGGTTGGAATCAAGCTGCATGTCAAGATATTGAAAAGGAGAGGATGCCCTCTAGGGAACTTCTATCAAGGGTTGAGAAAGTAGACATGGAGAGGAGCTTAGCTAGCTTTTTCCTAGTACCAAAGGGCATGGAAAGTTGTCTTTTTAGCATTAAGCAGAAGTGTATTTGAGATGAACCAATTCTGGACCTATTAAAATCCTGCTGAAGTGAAGATTCAAGCTCTGAGGCAAAGTGGCCAATGGAATAGAGGGACATTATTGGGGAACAGGGAGAAAATAACAGGGCCAAGATTGAAGCCTTGAGGGACCTCACTGTGGACTGGAATGGGAGTGGAGAGAGAGCAGCCTACCTTAACTAACTGGTATTGATCAGAGAGATAGAAGCAAAACCAGTTCACTGCAGGGACAGAGAGGCCAGAAGCCTCAGTTTGTCCAACAGGAGAGAATGGTCAACAGAACTGAAAGCCTTGACAAAGTCAATAACGATGGTGGAGGTTATGAAACCTTGATCCATTCCCCTGAGGGTGCAGTCAGTGAATCTGATTAAGAATGAAATGATAGAGTTCAGATTGGGACTTGTAGAGGAAACCAGAGGAATCCAGAGTTGTGTTTTTTTTTTATGGAAGTCAGACTGGAACTCATAAGGGAAGCCAGAGGAATCCGGAAGGTAAGAAAGCTGGGATGAGCCAAAATGTTCCTACAGCTTGGCAAGAGTAGAAATGAAGGAAATGGAGTGGTAGTTCCCAGGGGAGGACGGGTTACTGTCATTCTGTAGCTGGGGGACCCTGGCCTTTTTCCAGACCTAAGGAACCACACCAAGGGAAAAACAGAGAATGAGGTGGGTAGGGATAGGCTCAGTAATAGCTGGAGCAGAGAGGACCAGCAGTTTGTGATCAAGTCCGTTGGTGTGGAGACCATTAGAAGTATTCAAGTTTAATAAGGCAGAAAAGGTGTCAAAGGGCAAACTAGAAGAGAGAGAGAGAGAGAGAGAAAGTGTGAGTGCATGAGTCAATCAATTAGAACAGGAAGAGGGAAGAGGAAGAGGGGGCAAAGGTGAATGGATGGAAGCAGCACAGAAATTCAAGAATTCATTAAAAAAGTGCAGCCACAGACATGGGACCTATAATATGTTAGCCACTCAAAATTAGACTAGAGGTGTAAAGTGCATAGTACTAGTGTACTGTAGTGACTACTTTTATTATTAGTAGTATTTTGTGCTTAAATCGTTTTACTAAGCAACAACAGATACATGTAGACAGTTCTTCCCATTTTTCGGACAACTGTAGCTACTTGGTTATTATAGTTGCAGGTTCTGATTAAATTTATGACATTTACAGTTAAGGAATATTTTGAAAACATTTTATTACATATATGATCTTGCATTACACTATATAACACATCTTACTATACATTTCAAGTACCCTATGTAGGCTGAGCAGTTGAATGTTGATGGATAAATATTCTCAGTTTTTCCATGTAAAATATATATGTTATATATGTAAATGTTTTATGAACACTGAAAATGCATACCTCGTTCTTGTAAGACAATATATTTTGCTGTGTTTATTGTTAACTTCCACAACATAGCAAAACTGAAAATAGCTGCAGTGCAAGCTGTATGCCATGAATATTTATAACACATTGGAGTAACTTCTAATTTCATGGCATGAAGGTTTAACCCATTCTCTCTATTCTAGCAAAGGTAACATAGATCTGGTACTTCCCAACTATCTATTGAGGCAAGTATATATCTACAGAGTAAATTAAAATTATATACCATCAAATCTAATAGAAGACTAAGGCAGCCATATTACAAAGTTTAGTATGTTGCTAAACATTTCAGTACCATGCTAACTAGGAAAAGTACAGTCTGATAAGGGGCCATAGTCAAAAGTCCTCAGTACACAGTGCTTACTCAATAGCACGGATATGCTGATTATACCACTGTGCCCATGCAAATAAGGGATCCCCCTGCACACAGGGTGCAGTAGTATATTTCAGAGGTTTTGAAAGGGCTAAACAACCTCCAGCATAATGCTGTTTAATATTTTCAAAACACTACCTTTATCACTGTGCACAGCAATGCCCCCCCCCCCCGGGTCAAGTGCTGGGTAGTAGACTAACAGCAGGAGATGACTGTCCCTGCCAGCATCCCCACCACATCCTCCAATCATTGATCTGTTGGAATGTGCTACTTTTGCCGTCCCCATTCTTTGGTCTATTTCCCCCCAACCTGTGTTCCACTGCAGTGTGATGCAGGTACCATCCATTTTCCTGGCTCTAGTGGTTCCCCTGATCACCGATATGCTGCTATGTGCTGCATTTACTATCCCTGGCTCTAGTGGTGTCCCACCTGCCTGATCACAATTGCTGCTTCCAAGCACATCTTATTTCCATCCTTATCCCTCACATCTTGTGGCCTTCCTGATAGTACAGTACACCTCCCTCCCAATCATGCCCATTCAATTACCTCAGCTTCTCTTATAGGTGACCCCTAACTCATCCCTGCAGGCATCGCCATCCCTCAGAGATGGCCATCGGAACAGCCCCTTTGTTTACCACCTCAACCAGAAAAAGTATGATTGACAGGGAGTGAGCATGTTCCTACTACAGAAACATTGCCCCCAGGCCAACCATGTGCTAGCTCACACACAGAGCTAATGGGTGCACAGTACACTTAGCTGGCTGTGAATTTGGGGGAATAAGGCTTCCATTTGCTTTCACAGTCTAGTACAAACCTACCCATTCATGTACTGTATAGATGCTTCATATCTATTCACTGGAAGAGAAAAGGGAGAGAGGGGATATAAAAACATAAGAAAAGCATCAGCAGACGGGGACCATGTGATCCATCTAGTCTGCCCTAGAAACTACCCCCTCCTTATGCAGCCTTCATCCTAACTTGTCTTTTATGTCCATTCCATGTGAGTTTTAACTCCCTGATTGTCTTTGATGCTACCACCTCCTGGGGCAGGGGCTGTTCCATGAGTCTATCACTCTCTCTGTGAAGAAGTACATCCTGAGGTTGCATTTTAACTGTCCTCCTACCAGTCTCATATCATGCCTCTCGTGCATGCTGCCATGTTCTGTTGAAATAGATTGCCTGTCTGAGCTGCGTTAAATCCCTTCACTTACTTATATGTTTCAATCATGTCCCCTCTGGTTCTTCTCTGCTCAACAGGGGGGATAGGTTCAGCTCCCCGATTCTTACTTTATGTGATATGTGATGCAGTCCATGCACCATCTTAGTAGCCTTTCTCTGCACCATTTCCAAATGGTCACTGTCCTTCTTGAGGTGAGGTTTCCAGAACTGAATGCAGTACTCCAAGTGTGGCCTCTCGAAGGACCTGTAGAGGGGCATGATAACCTTCCTTTTTCTAATAGAAATGCCTCTACTTATACATCCGAGGATGCCACTCACTTTCTGTGCTGCTTTCTCACATTGTTTTTCTACCTTTAATTCATCAGTGATGATTACGCCGAGATCTTGCTCCGTTTGTGTCTCTTCAAGTTGATGTCCTCCCAGTGTGTACTTCTTCCAGGGTTCCTCTTTCCTAAGTGCATTACCTTATACATTTTGGCATTAAGTTGTAACTGCCAGTCCCTGGACCAATCCACTAGCCTTCTAAGGTCAGCTTCCATGTTGTCTGCTTCTTTCCTTGTATCCACTCTGTTGTAGAGTTTTGTATCATCTGCAAACAGGCAAACCTTCTCTGTTAGTCAATTCATTATGTCTGCTATAAATATGTGAAATAGGATCGGTCCCAGTACCAATCCCTGTGGGACGCCACTGGTCACCCTATCCTCTCTTGACAATGATCCCTTGACTAGCACTCTCTGGGTCCTATCATTCAGCCAGTTAATGATCCAGCTGACCATCTTCTAGCCAACTCCCATATGTTCCAGTTTGTTGGTTAGACTTCTGAGAGGGACGGTGTCAAAGGCCTTATTGAAATCTAGGTATATAATGTCCACCGCCCTCCCTGATCCAATGTTCTGCTGGCCCAGTTGAAGAAGTTGATCAAGTTGGTTTGACAAGAGTGTCCAGCTGTGAAGCCTTGTAGCTTTGGGTCCATTTTTCCAGTATCTGTTAGGTATACCACTATCCTCTCTTTTAGTAGTGGCTCCATCATTTTCCTCGCAACTGAATCAGACTGACAGGGTGGTAATTTCCTGCCTCTTCCTTGTTTCTTCTCTTGTGTAAGGGCACAATGATTACATGTTTCCTGCCCTGAGACATTTCCCCACTGTCTAGTGTCTTGTTGAAGAGCTCAGCCAGTGATGAGGCCAGCTCCTCTCAGAACTCCTTCAGTATCCCAGGGTGTATGCCATCCGGTCCCATGGCTTTTTCCACTTTCAGTTTATTAAGCTCTTTTAGGACCCTCTCCCTTGTGAAGGGGCTAGTATCTGCTCCCTGGGTATCTTCCTTTGTCCTGCTCAGTGTGGGACCTTTGCCATTGTCTTCTATGGTGAAGACAGAGCAAATTAACTCATTTAGCACTTCTGCCTTGTCCTCATCATTCTCTGCCATCTTACCTTTCTTGGTTGCTAGTTGGACTATTCCTCCCTTAGTTTTTCTTTTTTCTCTTATGTATTTATAGAAGGTTTTGTCTACCTCCTTAACACCATGTGTTATTTTCTCTTCCGTCTGTGCTTTTGCCCTTCTAACAGCTTTCCATGCCTCCTTTAATTTGTGCTTGTATTCTTCCATGTCTGCTTCATGTTTTGTTTGCTTGAATTGTGTAAAACACCTTTTTTTTTCTCTTTGAGAGAACCAGAGAGGTCTTTTCCCTTCTTTTGGACTTGCTGATCGCCTTAGTGCATACAGTTGTTATTGTATCCAGAGCTAACCTTCAAAGCATTCCAGCAGTCCTTTATATCTCTTGTGATTCCTCCTTCTAGCATGGATGTGATTATAGTTCTCATTTTGGGTTTTCTTAAATCTAGTACGTTGATTTTGGTGTGACTATTTTCCTCCATATTGTTCACAGTAAACCAGACTGAACTGTGATCACTGGTCCGTAGATTGGCTCCCACTTCTGCTGCTGGGATTCTTGTGCTGTTTGTCAGCACTAGATCCAATATTGCTTTGTCTCTGGTGGGTGAGTTCACCAGTTGACGCAAACCTGCTCCCCATAGTGCAAAAAGGAACTCTTTGCTCCGGTCTGAGGATGCTGTGTATGAGGACCAATCCACATCCAGAAAATTGAAGTCCCCCACAAGCAACAACTCACCCATGTCTGCCATCATTGAGATGGTTTCCAAGAGGTCCTTGTCTACGTCAGCCTCCTGGAATGGGGGTCTGTATATGACTCCTACCCGGATAGGGGCTTTGTCCCTGGCTCCTAGTGTAACCCAAAGGGCCTCTACTTTCCTTTGTTTTCCCTGGATTTCTGTTGCTCATATATCATCTCTGACATACCATGCCACCCCCCTCCTTTCTTCCCTTTATGATCTTTCCAGAATAATGAATACCCTGGGATGGTGACATCCCTTGAGTGGTTCCCAGTAAACCATGTTTCCATAACAGCAACCCAGTCTAATTGTGTGCTTGCCATTATGGCTGTGAGATCAGGGATTTTGGCTGGCGGACTATGAGCATTGATGCACACTGTCTTCCATTCCCTTCTGTTTTGGTCATTTGCATTTTTAATATGTTTTGGTTGTGGCATTTTGTTGAAATGCTTGGTCTGAGTACGTTTGGTGTGATGTGATAGAGACTTTCAAATACCTTAGAGGAATAAGCAGGGTACAGAAGGGGAACATATTTCAGAGAAGAAAGTGCACAAGGGCAAGGGGACAAAACATGAGTCTGGAGGGAGTCTGGAGGAAGGGAGGCTTAGGAAGTATTTTTTTTCACAGAGAGGGTGGTGGATCCGTGGAACAGCATACCAGCGGAAGTGGTGGAAGTGAAAACAGTATGGGGATTCAAAAGAGCATGGGATAAGCATAAAGGCACCATGCTGTACAGTAGAGTGGGGGAAAGGCAGTCCAGATAAGAGTAGGGATTGCCAAATCAAGTAGGGAAATGGGCAGACTAGGTGGGCTATATTGTCACTACCTGTTGGCAGCTTCTATGTTTCTATGTTATTTTGAAAACACTTTTGACTTGTTTGGATGCCTTTAGAACACTTATCAAATAACAATCTGCAGTAGGTTCTAGTCATATATTTCAATGTTAAAAATTATAAAGGTTATCTGCAGCATATCAGCAGGATTTGATAAAGTGCAGTAGGCTGAAGTAACATCTCCAGACAGGCAGTGTGGTTTAGTGTTTAAAATAGCTATGAACTGTGAAATAAGGGGTCACTAGATTGAATGCCACAGTAGCCACTAGCTTGTTGTTGGACCCTGAGCAAGTCAATTATTCTCTGTGGTGCTCAATCCTCCCAGATGTAAAGGTGAGCAAAAAAGCATCTCTCTACAATTAGATGTTACATCTCGGCTCATCTATCACTGGTAAAATAAATGAAAAACAATTGTGTGCAGACAATCCAACATACAATAATTTTGGTTCTTCAGCATCAACTTTTTTCATTTAAATCTGATGACCTGTTTCTTTTTCTCCCCTTTGTTTCTTCTTTAAATCCTCTCGCTACAACTAATTAAGATTCAGCAGGACTAGAACAAACTCAGTGATGCTTATGTCACTCGTTAATATTTATTGATTAAATAATAATTTTTATGATTCTTCAATGCCTGATCATATGTAGAATGTGCAAGTGAAGATCTCTTTTTATTGAATGAATAATGTCCATGACACCACTTAAAGAACCCCCGATGACTCAGAAGTAACTTTAAAAAAAAAACAATTTGTTGATATATTCCTTCTTCTATTTCATGTACTTTATGTTCTTAACTCTATCTTTAGTATCTTTCTATCTGGTAACTCTGCAAGATAACATGAAAACAGTATTAAAATCTGTTAGACTTCATAGTCACATGACGATGGTCTGCACCTTACAGTGTAATCCTCTTCTTGTGAGATCACGGCCTGTTGTTGTGGTCATGATTATGATATTGCAAGCAGAATTGTTTTTTTTATACTTTCAGTGACTGGGTAAGGCCCACCAGGCACAAGTGCCTATTTTCATGGGCAACCAGGGAGCACTGGGGTGGTTAAGTGACTTGCTCTGAGTCACACAGTATGCAAGTGGACATTGTGGGAATCAAACCCAGGTCTACTGGATGTACCAATCTCTTTCACAGCTCATTACTCTAACCTCTAGGCTTTACTGCCAGATGACATCAGGTGTAGACAAGCAGCCAGATTAAATGAAGTCTAAGTGACAGTTATCCTGTGTGTATGCTAATGTTGCATAGTTATTCTTAAAAGGATGACAATGACTACATAGTAAATAGTAAATAGGAACATAGGAATGTGATGGCAGAAAAGGACTGCCAGGTTAAATATAAGCAGAAATATCTCTAAAAAGTGTCTTTTTTCCAAAATGTCCCCATGACACCAGATGTTTTTTAAGTACCTTAAAATACTAAGAGTACAGTTAAGCAAACTACAATATTTATGTAATCCCAGAAATATTTTCAGATATTTTCCAACTTTAGTATTGTCTCTGCCCTATTGATGTAGTCTATGAAGATTAACTAAAGCAATGCTTTGAGGTTAGAATCCCAAAACCAAACTGACATCAATCCAGATTGCAACAAAAACAATTTAAAGGAGGCTGCACTGAACGAGATTTCTCTATTTACTAAAAGTTCCACAAAGCATCATATTATATTACTGAAGACACAGTGCAGGCACAGCACTGCTGAAGTAAGCAGGGCATTAAGTTCAAAGCAGTTTCTCCAATTGCATCCCCACATGCAGCCCACCTTTCATTGCCATAAATGGGTATTAGCTATGTTTTTCTCTGCCTCTGATTTGTATGCCTTGATACATACTGCAAAGAACCATATGACATTGTCCCGGATTCCCCCCTTTTCCCTCACTAAAGACAGAGACCCTTGTTTGTTGTTGTGCTCAGATTGGCAATTAATTTATTTATATTCATAAATCCATATTCCATTTCTCATTTCTTTATTATCATATTTCCATAAATTTCATTTATTTCCATCCATATATCACTCTCTGATTATCCATCCCCCAGGTGAAAACCTGGGTGCCTTCTTCTCCTTTTCTGTTAGGTAACGGTGAAAACCGAGACCGCTTTCTGCTTCATCTTCTTCCTCCTCTTGTGTTATTCCTTTTTCTTCCCCCCGCCCCTCCCCCTTTCCCTGCCATCCACCTTGGTAGTCCATAACCATATTATCACCTGCCATCCACTTTTTGGCAGTCCATAACCATTTTATCACCTGCCATCCACCTTTGGCAGTCCATAACAATATTATCACCTGCCATCCACCTTTGGCAGTCCACTGTCCTACTGGACGCGCCTGTCGTCCACCTTGACAGACCCACCATACAGTCCCAAATTGACTGTCTTCCCTTCTTGCTCTGTCATAGTAGGGTGGGTGGGAGGAATCAAAACTCCAGCAAAAAGTGGCTGAGGCCCCCTTGTGCTGTCCCTTATGTACCTCCCTTCCCCCCTCCCCTTCCTGCTACCTGCCCATTGTTCTGGCCCTTAGTCCCTCCCCTTCCTTCCCCCTTCCCCTTCTGAGCACAACCATTCCCTAAAGGAGGGAAGGGGTGCACCAGGACAACATGGTCTGCCCCTTAAAGGGCAAACTCCATTAGCTATAAAACTGCTAAATCTTTGGATAAATGTTGGGCTCAGTATTCTACACTGAAAGATGCAGCTCTCTGGTTCCCTTTTGTTGTGATCCCTTTCACAAAGCCAGAAGTCAAAGTGGAAACCATCTTGTTTTGCAATAAAGGGGTCAGCATATCTGACACATAATGCTGGTTAAGCCAGAGAAGTGAAGTTTTGGAAGTTCCAGCACCCATTCTAGATGGTGAAAAAAAGTCTGGATAGGTGGGTGGAGGTTTATGGCAAGAACTGAAATATGAAAGCTGAGGTATAGTTCATCTCCTTAACAGTTTTTAATTGGGCAAAGACAAGGGGTGGGGTTGCTTTTGCCATGGGCAACCCCAGGTTTGTTTTAAATGTGGTTCCCTATTGCATTTCAGTAATGCCTGTGACCAAGAAAGATGTGGATTGTGCCCTGTTTATGAGCATAGAAACTCCACCTGTCCAAACCCTTTCAAATGTAATCTCTGTGAGGGACAAAGTCATTACCTTAGAAACTGTCTCTGGGCCTTGCATAGGCTATAATCAGGAGCACCTGATTGGGAAAGCTCAACAGGCCATGCAGCCTAGACATCCAACAGACTGAGCCAGGTAATCCTCAAGTTGGCCACTCTTTGAACAGATCCCATCCTTCTATGTAGCACTATCTGACCAAAATGTCTCAACAAGGCATAATCTGACTGCAGATCTGATTAACATGATTGAGGAACCAAGGGCAGACACTAAGCCTCCTGCACTAGAACACTCCAGACATCTGTTCCAGAGGACACAGTACCAGAACCTATTCCAGTAACTGACAAACCTAAAGTTGCCCCCACCACCCATCCAATTGTATGTCCTGACCACCCCCAGCACCTCTGAGGATGTAGAGATGATCCCTGCACCACAGAAAAAAGAGGAAGAGATACAAACTAAAAACAGCTAAGAGTATCCCTGTTACTGGTAAAAACAGGTTTCTAGCTTTTTGAAGCATAAACTTAACTCCAAATATTGAACCAGTTATGGCTTGTTGAAGTTACAGTGTTATCCTATAGACTTAATTATACTTTATTATTTGCTTTTCATAATAGCCACAATTAATTAAGGGTCCGGCATATGTTACTCTTGTAGTGCCTCCTTAGACCTTTGTGACCATCCATAGACTGTCACATAACTCCAAATACTGACAGAGTTATGGCTTCTTATACTTCCAGTGTTATCCTATATGAAACTGCAAGTCTGTGATAAACCCTTTTCCTCTGTATCCTCCTCCTGAAGTACCAGCAGCACAAGACAGCCTCTGGCACCAGTGTACAACCTAAAGTGCCATGACCTCTAATCCTCCTGAAGCACCAGCAGCACAAGACAGCCTCTGGCACCAGTGTAAAAGCTAAAGTGCTGTAACCTCTGCATCCTCCTCTTGAAGTACCAGTAGCACCAGACAGCCTCTGGCACCAGTGTACAAGCCAAAGTGTCATGATCTCTTCTTTCTCCTCCAGATGCACCAGTGGCAGAAGACAGTCTCTGGCACTAATGTACAAACCAAAGTGCCGTGACCTCTTCATCCTCCTCCTAAAGCACCAGTGTACAAGTCAAAGTGCTGTGTCCTCTGCATCCTCCTCCTGAAGCACCAGTGGCAGTAGACAGCCTCTGGCACCAGTGTACAAGCCAAAGTGCCGTTACCTCTCATCCTCCTCCTCCTGAAGCCATTTTAAGGAACTCTATAACAATTCTCCATTAAGGCAACTTATCTGCCTGAATAACGAATACCAAATGATGTATACCTGGGACCCAGATACTGAATATTTGGCTGAATATTTGGGAAATGGTATTCACACAGCCCTAGCAGAAAGATGTGGGAGACAAGGACGAAGAGGGTGAAGACTCCAAGATGTTACTGGTGGTCTTACAGAAAGATTTGTCCTGTGATCAGGAGGACTCCCAAGTGGAGACCTCTTCCTCAAAGAAAAAGAGGAATAAGACAAGGCCACAGTATTTTCATCTCTGGGTAAACTCATTATGATGCTGTTGTGGGGCCTACTACTGCTACTGGGGGTAATAAATACTTTAACAGTGGCCATCCTTAATTTAAATGGCATTAAAACAAGACACAAATGGCTCACTGCTCTTTTCACTGTACAGCAATGACCTGAAGATGTGTTTTTTTAGAGGATGTGAGGATGAAAACAAAATTTGAGACTGGTTGAATCCAGACACAATGGACTATTGGTCCCTCCTCCAGGTCCTCAGGGGAGGATTTGTGTGACGGGGTGCGCATTTGTTTTGAGGATCAACATGATGGGTCACTAGACTAGTTGAAATAGATCCAGAGAGGGTGGTAATGGTCAATGTTACACATGGGGAACAAAAGTTATTCATTTTTAATGCATATGCCTCTCAAACCAAGGCTCTCATTTGATTTATTTAAATAAATCCACCATTACCTATTTATTGTTGAGACCAGTGATTCTAAAGGTGATATTAATTGCCCACTTCTACAGGGGTCCTGTTGGCTATGGTCACTACAGCAGGTCTGCAGGATTCTTATTGTGCACTACATAAATTTGATGGCCATACGTTTGTGAGAAGTTCCATCACTACCATGATCAATTGTGTTTTTTTATCTCACTTTCAATATCTGAAGCTAAAACCCAAGTTACAGAAACTTCTAACCAGTTAATACTACTCTGTACTTGCTCCAGCACTAACTCCCCCCCCACCCCCCACACACATGCACATGGGTAGAGGTGTTTGGCACTTAAATTCCTCCCTTGTTAGCTGATGAACAGATAAACAAGATATGGGTACAGTTATGGCTAGCGTGACTATCAGCCCAGTGTTCATACTGTACGATTCAATAACTGATTGGAGGCAATAATCCAAAAAAAATTTAAATACTTTTTATGTGGGCAAGCTCACAAAGGACTAACACCACATAGAAGAAATATCTAAGCCTCCATACCCAACTGCATAGACTTCTAGAACTGGTTAGTAGAAACTAGGGGATTACAAATTCCCAATCTGTTAGGTTAAAAACAAAATGAGAACCTTTCAATATGATAGGGCTCAGTCTTTGCAGCATGAATTGCAATTTGGTACTCAATTCACCAAAGAGATCTTCAATGCTTCAAAGGGTGTCAGAAATTAATAGAAAATAGAATGTGCTCTATCCCACTGGTACTGATACCAGAGAGACTTCTGAGACAACAGAAATGCTTCAGATCATGGAAGACTATGTAGCAGACCTTTTTCACAGACTTCTTTGGTAAAAAACTCACATTTTCTTCACGCTGCACACATACCAGTTCCAACATAATCTATAAAACAGATGCTGGTAGTGATGAAATTTCTCCTGAATTTTACAGATCATTCATACTTGAACTGTGTCTAGCCTTGGTTGAGCTTTATAACTTTTCTTTGACTTCTGGAGAATTACCAGAAATTATGTTGCAGGGTCTTTTAATTATTTTTTTTTTCACAAAAAGGAGACAGGACCAAACTACTGAATTAAAGGTCTACCTGCCTGTTCAGTGTTGACCAAAAAATACTATCACAATTTCTGGCTAAAAGCCTAGAGCAGGCTGCAATAGACCTCTTCTACCTAATCAGGCCTGATCTTTTCCAAACAGAACAATCCTTGATAACTTAGTCATTTGAGGGGGCCTATGCATGAGGTTGTAGGTCACCTATGTCCCTGAACCATGCATCGGGGGTCCCACATATTCCCTACAGCATGCATTAAATGGACACACATCCCTTCTGCACCATATCCCCCAGCTGGTCACATAGCTGAGCATGTGGTCAGTCAGGGGTCATGTCTGGGTGTGTGCCACACTCCATCCCATTCACAAAGCCATGGAGTGCTGGGCAAGGGTGATGCAGGCTAGGGTAGTGGAGACCCTGCTGTATTTATTGAATACAATCAAAATTAATTCTTTTGAGTCACATGCTCCTTTCGAAAGGCTCCACGTCATAGAAAACAATACAGAGCATACAGTGTACAGACATCACAGTATAAATAGTGGTGTGGGAAATATCACACCTTACGAATGATACATGGTAAATTATAACAGGTGGATGAGGTACAGGATAATTTCAACAATCAAAGACAATGCAGTACAGTGGCAAACTACAATAAATACAGTAGCTACAGGGGCAATCTTACAGTACAGTAGTATTTATGACTGGAATGTGCAAGCAGCACAGTCCAGTGAGTGTCAGCTAGTCTGAGGCTCGAATAAGACTGAAACCTGGGACAGGCACTCTAGAAGCAGGACCAAATGGGTCCATTGTCATGGCAGTTATAGGTCATGGTTAGATCAGGTACAGTCATAGGTGGAGTCACGCAAGATATTGCTATGGAGAAGGGATTTGAACAATCCTAGGGCAGGAGCCAGGAGAACTGATATGGGCAGTTACTTCAGCCAATTGGGGGTGTGGTATCTGAAAGTTCTTTGCCCCATGGAGGTTTTACAGCGGTGAAACTGGTAGGGCGATTTCTCAGTGTGACGTGTGCGTCTGGTGCTGTTGGGGGGAGGCAGCATCACCAGAGCAGGGGTCGTGAGGCCAGTCATGATTTTCTTGGCAAGGAGACAGGTCTGGTACTTTAGGCGATCATCAAAATTAAGCCAGTTTGTACTGGTATACAGCGTACAGGTGTGTGTAAAGCTGGTCGCATCCTGTATCCTTTATGTGCCCTCTGAATGACACCCACTGCCTGCGGCAGTTCAGGAAATCCTTCCACCATGCTATCCAGTCCACCAGGATGACAGGGAGGGCTAGAAGAAACCATTCAGACAGTTACCCATACTTGACAAAATAACTGATCCCATGCCATCCCAGAATCCCCTGCTCACATGGAGCAGGGGATCCACTTTGGGATCCAGAATGGGCATCTAACTGGATAACCACCTGTGTCCCTGGAACTGACCCCCTTGTAACTGCACTCCAGGGGGGTGGGGCTGTGGATGGACACCCTGTGGGTGTACATGGTTATGCATTCCATTCACCTTGTGCCTGTCCCCAGGTGCATAGCTTCACAGGCTGGGTACATGCAGTTCACCATACAATGATGCATAGCCACCTATGAGAGAGTTGTTTGAGAAAGGTTCATTGGGGTTAGTTTTTTGGGTACATGCTATCCCTTGACCAAGAAAAGACCTTCACCTGGTTGGCACATGAATTTCCAGGTCTTACCTATGTATGGTCTACCACCATTTTTTGATATGCCAGATATAATGCCCATGCCAGAATATGTCCTTTGATAAATGGGTGTATGGGTGGGTCACTCAAGTCAGCTAGAGTGGCACAATAGGGATACACCCCTAGCCCCCGATTTATGTTTTCAGAACAGGCCCCCTGTTAAGAAAATTGACTGTTAATAAAGATATTCAATGTATTTCCCTATGAGAAGGCTCTCCCCCTTTGAAATTTCTGGTGTATGTGGGTGATATTGGTCTATTTATTTAAGATGACTCAGCAGGACCAGCCTTGGGAAGGAAAAACATGGGGATAAGTTTCAGGGCTCTGAAGGATACAAAAACTACCATAGTCAGGACTACAGTTTCAAGTTACCATATTGACATGTTGTCCAGCAGATCTGGTACTGCAGACATGGAAAAGTATGGCTGGGAGTCACGTCTACCTGCAACACTGGCCTTAGTTCATAAGTGGAAAGAATATTTAAAAAAGAAATGTGTTTTTCTTATCAAATTACTCCAAATACTGAGGTTTCTTTATGTGTCCTTTGTGTTTTTACCACCTATTGCATTGGAGGCAAGACTTTACAGCATTTTTTCCTGTTTCATTGGGAGAGCAGGCTGAATCCCATCAAAAAATTACTTAGTTATCTACCAATTGCTAAGGGAGGGATGGGAAAGATAAACCTGATGGTTTTCTTTTCTTGTTTATTTTTCTCTTTTAACGTACAGAAAACTTTGAAGGAGGGGTCAGGATGTGGGTTCAATTGGTGTCTGAATGGTTGGCACCTTTCTTTCATAATTGTCATATGGGCAAAATTCATTTTGTTTGGGTAGAAGACAAACTACCATTTGTTCTAGCTATGTGAAAGGATCTCTCACAAAGACGGCAATTACATTTAGCACATGAGATGCTTACAACATAGATTAGAAAAGGGTTACATGAAACTGTTCCCTCAAACATATTTTTTATATTCCCCAGATTTCCCCCAACTGCCTGGAGGAAAACAAAGGAAAGAACTTAATAAGTGAGTACTCCTCCCCCACAGATAAAAGATGTACAGTGGTTGTGTACTCATGAGTGCTTGGGGTCAAAGGTTCCCTAAAATGCAAGAGTCAGGAAGAAAGATTTTGTCTATGGCAGGAATTTGCTTAAGTGCTGGAGTCTCAGGAGCACATGTTTTTGGGATACCATATGTGAAGGAGTTGTGGGATTTTTTTTGCCAGTGGCATTGGTTGCTCACTTTGCTTACAACTGTTTGATTTTTGGTTTCCCCCTCCTAGATGGAGTCACTTAAAGCTGAACACAATTGGTGTTTTGTGCACCATTTTTAAATTGTATTTATGGCAGTACAGAATGCCCCTAGTACTATACTCATGTGCAAGTGTTTAGGTGTGAGCCCAGCTCCAGTGTAGGACTAAAATCCATGACTTTCTGGCCCAGAAATAAATGTGGTATCAACTGAGCCACACTGATACCAGTACAGAATTTGGAGTTTGAAAGGAGGATACATGTCCAACTGAGGTGGAGCCTACCATGAAATTTCCAGGTATTCAGCTGGGCCAGTCTGACTCTGGGAGTGCTTACATAAACTTGTCCACAGTTTCTCCTAACCTCTCCTTCCCATTGCCGAGGTATGTGACCTGTGCTGCTGCACCTTGGGACATCGGAGGACAGCCCTGCACTAGGGAAACCCTTCCCCAATTCTTGCAGGAACATACTTAATTAGATGCTTTATCCTTCTTACATAGAAACATAGAAGTTGACGGCAGATGAGGACTGCAAGGCCCATCCAGTCTGCCCATTTCTTTTTCTACCTTATAAATGTGCCATCTGCCATTGCTCTGTCAATGGCCTATCTATTCATACTCATCTGTATTGCTGCCTTATGCCTATCCCATGCCTGTTTGAAGCTCTGCACTGTATTCATATCCACCACTTCCTGAGGTAGGCAGTTCCATGCAACCACCACCCTTTCTGTGAAAAAGAACTTCCTCACATTACCCCTTAATCGGCTTCCATCTAATCTCATGCTGTGTCCTATTGTCCTGCTATTTTTATTATACTGAAACATGTTAGACTCTTTCACCTTGTTAATGCCCTTAAGGTGTTTGAATGTTTCACTCATATCACCGCTCTCCCTTCTTTGCTCTAGGGTATACACATTGAGCTCTGTTAATCTGTCCTCAAATGTTTTCTGATGCAGTCCCTGCACCATTTTGGTTGTCCTTCTCTGGACTGCCTCAATTTGGTTAATGTCCTTGTGAAGGTGTGGCCTCCAGTACTGTACACAGTGCTCCAGATGGGGCCTAACCAGTGTCTTGTAAAGAGGGATTATTACCTCCCTCTTCTGACTTGTGATACCTCTACTAATACACCTTAACATCCCCTAGCCTTACGTTCTGCTTTAGTGGTTTGCTTAGATGATTTCAGGTCATCAGTGATGATGATATCCAAGTCTCTTTCTTCCCTTGTGACTGCCAACAACTCCTCTCCCAGCTTATAGATGGCTTCAGGGTTTCTCTTCCCTATGTGCATGATCTTGCACTTCTTTGCATTAAACCCCAGTTGCCACTCTTCCGATCATCTTGCTAGTTTATCCAGATCTCTTCTCATTCTTCCCACCCCATCTGGATCATCTACTCTGTTGCAGATCTTGGTGTCATCTGAAACAGACAAACCTTACCCTTCAATCCATCTGCAATGTCACTGATGAAGATATTGAAGAGGACTGGCCCCAGGACTGATACCTGAGGTACCCCACTTGTGACTTGCATCTGTTCTGACTGTATACCATTTACCACCACTCTCTGTTTTCTGCCCGTCAACCAGTTTGCTACCCAGTTGACCAACTTCTGACCCACCCCAAGCCTACCCAGCTTATTAATCAATCTTCTATGTGGAACAGTATTGAACACTTTGCTGAAGTCAAGGTAGGCAACATCAACTGCTCCCCCTTGATCCACCACTCTGGTTACCCAGTCAAAGAAATCTATGAGATTAGTTTGACAGGACCTTCCTTTTGTAAACCCATGCTGTCTTGGATTCTGTGCTCCTATGGATTCCAGATGTTGCACTATTCTTTCCTTAAGGAGTACCTCGATAATCTTGCCCACTACTGAGGTAAGACTGACTGGTCTGTAGTTCCCTGCCTCCTCCCTGCCTTCTTCACTCAGCACACAGCAATTTCTTAAGTTTGTGTGGGGAAGAGACAGGCATACAGTATGTCAATCCAAAGGAAATAAACCCAATGCTGGTAATGATGCAGAAAAATGTTATTAAAATAATTCAAAGTTTAAATAACCCACCAAACCATATACACAACTTAAATAAAAATACAAATAAACTACCTTGGCACAGCATCTATTTTAAGAAGCCTCCTTTTTTTTAAGCTTGTGCATTGCAAGCTGTGTTAGATGTACAACGCTAGAAATCTGAATTTGGATTTAGCCAGAAGTGTCAGGATTGAATCTTGCGTGTTAATTTAGGAGATAATTTGTGTACTACAATAGTGTGCTGAGGCTTGACAAGTTATCACACTGACCTAGTGCACCACTTCTTCAAATATAGTACAATACACAATATTTCCATTCAATACACACTATTTTAACTATGTATAAATATACAACAATACAACATCAGACTACATAATTTACTAGATTAACTACTGTTGAATGTCTAGTTACTAAAATGTTTTGATTAATTACACCAGTGAACAGTACAGTAAGGTGGCAGGCGGTACTCCTTTCAAATAATGCAACATATTCTATCAAATTTCATCAAACATGCTTTACACTGTTATGATAGGCAAGGTTTATAAAACAAATAATTTATTTGAACATGATTTCTATTAAACAGCTAAAGAAGAATTCATTTCATCACTGTAATTATAATGCTAATTCAAGATGACATGTTTCTTTATAAGGTGCAATGTACTATGTAACATGTTGTAACTGATGTCTATTAGTAACTCCTACAGACAATATGTATCAATTACTATCACTCTAAGGTAATTTATCATTGTTTTCCAAACAGTGAACCCTGTATGTGTCTCAAATAAGGTAACTCAAACATATTCATACAAAAATGATATGCATATCATTAGTGCAGTTACAAATCTGAAAGCTAACAATATAACTCTTGAAATAAATATTTCTTATCACATTACATTAGGATATCAGAAAAGTAATGTAGTATGTTGAATAATAAGGACAAATAAAATATATTAAACTATTAATGATTAAATGTAGATAAAAAAGAATGAGTCCAAAATTAAGTGACAGTATTTAATAATGGTCTGACAAACTTGGACTTCTTTGAGGTCCAAGCCTCCATTTTCTGTTTGTTTTTTGTTTACCCATGTTCCTCACCACAGTATAAGGCTCACTGTGGCTCACCTTGCCCTCTAGCTAGGAGTGCAGGTGAGCTGCCACCATTAATGCCAAAGTACAGTGTCACTCCATGGTTTGCTGATAGAAGTTGTATAGATGTTAGCCAACCTGGACCATGGGGACTCCTTACCTCAGACTTAAGAGCATCAGCTCAGTAGCATGCTTTCCCCCTTCACCACTGATCCCCACATTTATAAAGTTTATGAATGCTTTATGCACCCAGGTTTGCCAGGTAGTTGCAGAGATTGTTGTTGCTCCACGAGCATGGCTCCATCAATTTTGTTTATTATTTACAAGGCTGTAAATAATGTAGGTGCCAGATGATGATGTGCCATCAGCGCTGCAAAAAACCATTACAGTGACAGCAATGTGGGAGCTGCAACCCATGTGATGGTCATTCCAATGATTGGGATTGCCATCATTGTTGCCCCAGGGGTGTTGAGCTCTTTCCCCCCATACCTCCGACCTGGAGGTGATTATATTGTTTTCTGGGGGGTGCAGGGGGAAAAGCACCCCATGGTGGATAGTGCAGGGGGTGA
This sequence comes from Neoceratodus forsteri, assembly GCA_016271365.2. Lineage (NCBI taxonomy): Eukaryota > Metazoa > Chordata > Ceratodontiformes > Ceratodontidae > Neoceratodus > Neoceratodus forsteri. The sequence continues at coordinate 811,961,813 of CM028129.1, read as the reverse complement.
AGCCCCCCACAAACAGCCAAGATGTGCCCCAGTGCTTTGGGCATGATGGCAGTTGGACAGCACAGTTGCCATGCGTCTGTGTTGCCATGTGCATTTTTGTGTTGCTGTACTGTCAGTCGCCCATATGGGTGTAGAACTGACATGGTGGAACTGTCAGATGGCAAATGGACTCTTAACTCTTCAGTGTCTAATATGTGTTTTGGTGGACAGGTGCCACTAAGCACTGAGTGGGTTTTTGAACACATTTACCATACACTGCTACCACCATGAGACTTCTGGCCACTAAAATGTTAATGTAGTGTCCATCTGGCCAACAACATGAAGATGATCTTCTCAGATTGCTATTTATTGCCCATTAGGATGGAATCTTCAAGGGCTCACACAGAAGCATTTTTGCTTCAGTTCATTTTGTTCCCAGTTTTCCTCCTGATTTCCCTCTCTTCCACCCAATTATAGGGTTGTCTTAGTGAGACTTCTCTTCTGGCTATCAGAATGGGTACATGGATGATGAACAATAGTGCCATCCTTTCTGGGAGCCAAGCCCCACACCACCACAACAATCCCATCCCCATTGGGATTCTGGTTCTTATGGGTAAGCCCCGGTCTTCCAGCTCACAGCACACAGTCAGAGGCCTGTAGCAGTATAATAACTATAGAGATCGAATATAAATCAAAACTAGAGGGGACATCATGTGCCTTCATTGTTTTCTGTCTTTCACTTTTCTAATGTTAAAGATAGGGAATAACTTGCATAGTGACCGAATGACCCAGAACCCAGAAATACCACATAATGACCCCTCTTGTTTTACATATATAGTATCTCTATGGTAACAACTCCCCCACAAACAAATACAGCCCTCCTAACACACACACACACACACACACACACACACACACACACACACACACACACACTCTAAAACTGTTTCATTTCATACCATTTCACAACTATTGCAATAATCTACAGTACACTTTAAACATGACAGACAACCCTGTGCCTGTGCTCAAACAGCAGTCTTACTACTTAACATGCAGGTATCAAGGGTTTACATTCTGAGACTAGCACTGCCACAGAGCCAGCTGAAGGCTGGTAGAGAATCACAGTAGATGCTCCCAGTTTCAGGGAGAGGCAGGATGTAGATGTAAGGACATGTGATCCCCTGGTAGCCTAAGCAGTAGTGGCTCTACAGCAGGGCATGTGTCCTAGTAAATAAATGTTGTGTACCAGTTGGTGCCCCATGTGTTGAAGAGCTTCCTCCACAGGTACAATGTGTGCACTTTGTATTGGTACCCTTGCTGTCATCCATTGTGCCCCCCCCCCCATGTTTTTGTTATCACTAGAGGTTAGAGCCACTACTGAGCCTGGCAGCTCACCACACTGTCATATGGGGAGTGAACACACATGAGCCCCATTTCCTTGTGCATACAAGGGAGGGGGAGAGCAGTGAGAAAGCACACTACAGTGTATCACAGGATTTTAGGAGGCTGTTGACCACTGTCAGATCCCATCTCATCTTGCTTCATGGACCTTTAGGTGTTGTGCAAGATTTTTTCAGTATAACTGGTTCTTACCACTGTTGTACATCTACCACTGGAGATGGCGGGGGGGGGGGAAGGCAGGGTTGCCCCAGAGTCCAAAGACGAGCCTGAGTATGGAGAGTTAGTGGAATAGAAATGTCCTGACAAAAGTGAAGGCCAGCACTGTGGGACCAGTAATGGCAAGTTAAAAGGAATATGACAGCTATGACTAAAATTTACGAAGTAACTTTATTTGAAACAAATGTGTAGTATTTCTTTAAGAGAAATAAACATTTCATAAATCCAGTTACTCACATCTCTTTAAAAAGAGCCAGAATGAAAAAAAATGTTACTCTGTAAGAGCAAACTGGGAGGTCTATTAGTATTCTTTGTATGTTATTATGATTCCTGCATAGATTATATGCATTGGTAAAAAAAAAAAAAAATCAGTTTTGAAAAATGATGCATAAGTTAGAATGCTCACTGTGGGGGGCTAGTACAGGGGTAAATTTTAACATAGTTTTACTTGTCTTGGGCATAGTGTAAACTGACCAAGGTTAGAGCAGTTAATCCTCTACTTGTCTGTCTTGATTAGAGCAGATCCTCTATGAGTATGAATGATAAAGGTCCCTACTTTGACAGTCTCAAGTCCTCATGTTAATTTCCCTCAGTGTTCCAGGCAGCCTGGTATAAATAACAGCTCTTTAACAGCACAATTACCAACCAGTGCATAATGGAGACCACAAAAAAGACTCAGTGTGAGTCATTATGACCTCATTGTTTTGACTTGCAACTAGTGTCCAGGCTGTGGTCAGGGGTGGAGTGCAATTATGTCACTAGCTTCCAGTGTTGTGAATTTGTCTCCATGTGTGTAATGATGCCTTCCTTATTATTACAGCCAGTGCTTATTATTTACCTAAAGTTTGTGTGTCAGTATTCAGCATTTCAGTGACAAAATGTTTAAGAGGTATACAGGGTCTGCCCTGCATGTGGTAGGTTTAATTATCCCAGCCTTCCCATAGCTGCTTCTTCTCCCTTCCCAGTCTCCCAGCTCAGTATATTCCCTGGCCACCACTGCAGGAAGATGAGAGACTGAACCTGGAATGACCATTTATAGGCCTGTAGCAGCCATTACTGGAAGGTATAGGGTCCTCATTTTTTCTCAATACACCACACTAGTCAATGCCATCCATACACCCCCACCCTTACCCTACTCAGCATGTCATTTCATCCTAAAAACAAATCTTTGGTGCATAGATGTTAGAAAAATAACCCATGATAAAATGGATAATTTGAAAAGCTAAAATATGCATTTCTGTGGTGTATAGATCCTCCTAACTAGAGGAGGAGGTGCTTTGTAGCTTGGGACTATTTCCTATGGGCTGATGAAAAGGGCATGTTAAAATTAATACTTTTGTGTCTGATAAATTTAAATACAAATGTCACAAAATTTTCTGTTACACAAGCCCCCTAGGATTATCTACCCACCAAAGAAATCCTAAATCTGTGCTTGTGTCACTTGATACAGCTTAAACATTTCAGGAATATATAAGTGCGAAGTCAGCAAAATTTGCTATGTGAATTAATTTATGAATGTTGTGCAATTCACAAAATTCACCAATTTGCAGAGCATGGATTGACTGCAAAGTATGGAATTTCACTGGTGAACTTCCACACTTCATGGCAAAAACTTCCCTGGTGTCTACTAGTGAGCACCCTACCCCTCCGCGCCAGTTGCCACCTGATGTAAAATTTAATTAATTAAATCCCTGGTGTCTAGCTGTCCCTTCCCCCAATCACTGGCCTCAATGTAAAAAAACATTATTATTAATTAAAGCCCTGGTGTCTAGTGGTCTCCCCCCCCTACTGATCGCAGGCCCCAATGTAAAAAAATATATATTATTTATTAAATCCCTGGTGTCTAGTGGGTCCCCCCCCAGCAATTGCTGGCCCCAATGTAAAATGAAAATATGTTAGTAACTAAATCCCTAATGTCTAGTGTCATCCCCCCCCCGGCAATTGCAGACTCCAATGTAAAAAATAAATTTATTATTACTTAAATCCCTGATGTCTAGTGATCTTTCCCCCATGATCGCTGTCCCCAATGTAAAAAAAAATATATTAGTAATTAAATCCCTTGTATCTAGTGTTCCCCACCCTCTCACAACTATTGCCGGCCCCAATGTAAAACAAAGCATGTTAGCAATTAAATCCCTGGTGTCCTACCCCATCAAGTAGTGCCCTACCACCACCACAATCTTCCCACCCCAATCCACAGAGGGTGACCAGCAAAGCCCTCCACTCTCCACTATGGCTGGCTGCTTGATTGACCTGGAATGAATGAATGCGTAGTTGTACAAGTACGGACTCATTCATTCCAGGTCAGTCAGGTGGCCAGCCATGGTGGAGAATGGAGGGCTGTGCTGGTTTCCCACTCAGAGTCTGGGTAGGGGGTTGGGGGGCACTAGTTGATGGGATGGGGGTCCACTAGACACCAGGGATTTAATTAATAATGTTTTTACATTGAAACCAACAATAGGAAATCACTGTTTCTAACTTCTCATTGATTTGTTTTGTTTTCAAGCACGATTTGCACTTTAAAAAACCCAAAAGCAAGGTGAAGTTACAAATGGCGAATTTTCATTAAAGGGGCCAACTTTGCAAAGTGATTCACAGAGGTAAATTTTGCGACTTCACCATAAATTCACTGGCGAAGTAAAACTTTGCTGCATCACTATTCAGGAAGTGAAGGTTTCTGGTTGGTTACAGCATATATGCAGATCATGTCTTTCTCTGTCTGACTCTGCTCATTGCTGGGGGGAGGGGGTTAGGGCGCGTGCATGATGATTTCAACAATTTTGCGTACAGAGTAGAATTATCCACTGCTGTGGGATCATCTAGTTTTGGGTAAAGAAGAACTGAAAGAGAAGAAAGGGTGCCATGGTACAAAACAATGGGGAGGGATAGACTGTGTCATTACATGAGAAATCTTTTTTTTTTTTCCTGGACAAGGAAGGAATGTAGGAGCAGGATAAATGTGCAATATAAGAATATTCTTGGTTTTCATTTTTTACTGTATAAGTGCACAAAATTCTTCATCATTACTGTGGACTAGTTCAACCATCTGTGGACTAGTGTAGTTTTGAATCAATTTGCCCTGCTGGTTGATGCAAAAAAAGGTTATGGTCAACCCATAAAATGATACAATTAAGGTATTTCCTCCATAACTATATTTTTTCCCCAATTATACTTATATTGGCTAATAATGCATTTAACATGTTATGATATGCATAAAAGGTTTAGCAAGATGAAGAAACCATATGTAATGTGAGTTTGAGACAGTTTAGATAGATAAATGTATCTCTGCAGATCCACTGTCATTACACTGAAACTAAGTGCACAGCAAGTAAGTTTTCTACTAGAATGCTAACAAACAACCTGAGTTGTAAAACTGGTAGTCTTCATTTATTTTAAATGAAGAATATTGAAGCAGGTGATAATTAGAGAGATGAGTTTCCTAGTACAGACATCAAGCAATACTGAATGAAAATACTTGGCCTTATCTGATCAGGTTACTGTTACATTATTTCCTGGGGTAGCAATTCAGTTTTTTAAAGCAATACAATGTGGTCTTATTTATAGTTTTTAAACTAGAAAATCATCTTGTTCTCTCAGGCAAAAAGAAACATAAACAGTAATAAAAAGGCAAAAAATAAGGGGTTTATATATTATGCGATGCACTTACTTTTCTTGAAACAACTTCTAATACAGACCACAGACCAATATTTTATTTATCTCTAAATGTGACAGAATTGATTAAATAAGGTACTATAGTTCTAACACAGTTTTATTTACAGTACAAAGATATCCAATCCTTCACAAAATGTATAACTTGTACATTTAACATTTTTATGTTAGGCACTGCTGTATAATATGGCACTCACCTCTGTTTCTATTTGATTTTACATATTCAAATAACCGAGACTAGCTACAGTTTATCTGTGAAAATTCATGTCACTACTAAATCTGTTCAAGTACATATGGTGCATTTGATAGCCAATATAATAATTAATCTGGACATTCACTGTGACAACTGTTTGCCATTAAAAAAAAAGAAAAAAAAAAAAGAAAAACCCTAAGTCAACATAAATATCTAATTTTCATTTCCTTCAAGGATTTTTACAATATCTATCAGACATCTTCTATAAAATGCATTTTTATATATTAATGCAGTCCTTCTAAAATATATTTAATGTAATTTGAGGAGATAGTTCAAAGTAGAAAATATTCTCTGTCTAATCAAATACAAAAAAATGTGCTACTGTATACTCTAAGTCTCAAGCAGTTGCAGAATATCTGAACTTGAAAATGAAAAAGACCTTAAAGGGATTTTATAAGCAGACTATCATTGTTTATAAAGTAATATCTAACTTACCGGAGCAAATATCACCATACACATTTACAAAGGAATTTATAATCCTACTTCACTCCCTGGAAGAACAAAAGCAGCTGGCTCATGCTAGGAATGAAGGTCTCCAAAAGCTGCTCAGTGTAGAACATCAATTTCTGGTCCCTTTTCTTATCAAGTGAATAAGGAGAGCAAGAAAATCAATGCTGAGAGAAAGTGAGATGTTACACCAATCAGGCAGCAGCCTCAGCCTTTTGTGAAGGACTGGCAAAACAGTCACATTACAAGACAAAGACTACTTACTCCAAGCAGAAGAAGCTCATACTTTTCCACAGAGGGAAGTACAAGTCTTTGTTGTAATGCATCAAGCTAGAAACTCTAAAATAGCTGATGGTTGTGGTGTACTGTATGTCTACAAGAAAACATCTCACCACTCTCCACTATGCAGTCAGGATTGCATTCCTAATATGCTTTCCTGATTAATTATAGAAGGTCTTGTAGCAATAAAATATCATTTAGCAGGCTTCAAGCCTTCCTTAAGATATTATTAGTAAAAATGATTTTATAGTAAGACAGTAGCAGAAGGATGTGATAATAGCAGAGGTTCTTAATGATATATCAAGGGAATATAAAACATGTTCCTGTCTCATTTGTTTTCTTTTTTCTTTTGGTTAGTCCCCCCCCTCCCCGTAGCAATATAATCCTGACTGACAAACTGAAGCCAGCAATATTTCCACAGTGTATAGACACGCTTTTATGTCCATGAATAAGAATAGTTTCTGCTTCTCACTATGGAAAATAAAGCAGTTGGGTAGGGTGGATAAAGATAACTGTTATAATCTAAAGAACAGTTAATGGATCTACTACAGATGAGTATGGTAACAAGGATGATATTACCACTACACTGAGTAATAGTAGGGCTGCATGTTTAATACTAGGTAACATAGAAATATAGAAAATGACAATGGTGTTGGAAAAAGACCAACGGTCTATCCAGTCAGCCTGAGTTCTCTATGTAGCCCTGGGGCCTACTGTTCATCCAGGGTTCTAGCCCTCCCCAACCCCTCCATTCCCTTCCCCAATTCTGATGCCCTGAGCAAAAACTATGCCCTTCATTCTGTCCTAGCCATGTTTATATCACAAACAGTTTTTGCACCCATCACTCAGCTGGCAACCTGTTCCATGGCTCCACCACCCTTTCTGTAAAATAATATTTCCTCATGTCCCTCCTGAACCTCCCTCCTGTTAGCTTCCCCTCATGACCATGTGACAATGAGCTGTTATTCAAGTTAAATAGTTCCCAGCAGTACACCCTTTTAGTTCCTTTTTGGAATTTGAAGGTCTCTATCATATCTCCCCTCTCCTTTCTCGTCTCCAGCGAGTACATGTTCAGTACATAGAGGCACTCCTCATAGCAGAGAGAAAGAGAGAGAGAGAGAGAGAGAGAGAGACAGAGAGAGAGAGATATTTGATATAGAAATATAGAATATGCAGGCACGTAGCCCACCTAGTCTGCCAATTATTCACTGCCTATAGTATCACTGGAGATCCTACTTGATCTCTGGCCCATTCATCCCCCTTCCCTTTCTCTAGGACTTTCTTATGCCTAGACCATGCATACTTGAACCCCACTATTGCTTTCACCACCAACATCTCCATTGGAAGGCTGGTCCAAGAATCCACCACTCTAGCTGTGAAGAAATACTTCCTCACATCTCTGCTGAATCTACCACCCTCTAGCTTCTTATCATGCCCCATTGTCCTCAAGTACCTTTTTTTCTGAAAAATATTTCACTCATACCTTGTTTAAGGCTGTGAAGTATTTAAAGGTCTCTATCATGTTGCACCCTCTCTCCTCTTTTTCAGGGTGTACATATTTATGTCCTTTAATATCTCCTTATAGGGCTTCAGATGCAGACCCAGCACCATTTTAGCTGCCTTCCTCTGAGCCACTTCCACTCTGTCTATGTCCTTTCTGAGATGTGGTCTCCAGAACTGGACACAGTACTCAGTGGGGGGGGGGGGTTCTTACCAGTGAACTATACAGAGGCAACACCACCTCATTGTTTCTGCTGGTGATAATCCTCTCTATGCACCCCAACATCCCACTTGCTCTCCCAACTGCATTGTCACACTGTCTTGCCACATTTGGGTCCCCCAATATGATTACCCACAAATCTCTTTCCTGCTTGTTTGCTGTCAGTACCACCACACCTCCCCCCATCTTTGCCCCTTGGTTTCTATGCCCCAAGTTCATTATTTTCACTGCTTTATATGTTATTTTATTTTTATTTATTTATAATTCAGAAAACACCTCTGAGCACAGGTGCTCTTTTCCAGAGGTTCCACAACAAAATAGGACAAAGGACAAGTTAATACTTCAAACATTCATCAGCTCAAGGGGAACCTGGTCTGGTACAGACTATGTGAATACAACCAAGGAAAATCAGACAGATTGTCAGTCATGAAGTAACACTGTACAGGAGGGAATATAGTCATTTAAAACAACAACAGGCAGATTTTATAGAGAGTTAATTTTTCAGGGAATTCTTAAATATGGTAATTTTGGGGAGTCCGACAAGGGACTCTGGGAGTTCATTCATCCATTGGGCAGCTTGTATTGTGAATGATCACCTACCCAGTCTAGTTTTATAAAATGGGACATCAAGTGCTTATCTGGACATACTCCTAGTGGAGTAGTTGACCAGGTTGAAAAGGTCACTAATATTAATAGGGTTGAGGCCTAGTAGTACTTTTTTTGCCATCAGGTACGACTGATAATTTAGCCTGTCCTGTAGTGGAAGCCAGTTGTTGATCACATACAGGGAGCAAGTATGTGTGAGTCTGTCAGCGCCACTTGCAAATGACGGGCTTTGTTGAGGACCATTCTAACTCAACAAAGGACTGATTCACAGGCAGCTCCATATATCAGAACACCACAGCCAATGAGTAGGAGGATCATGCTGGAGATTGCCAAGCATCTAGCCTCTGCTGTAAGGTTTAGTCTTGCCTGAAGATAGCTCCTCATTTCCTGTTAGTCATATCTGCAAGGTAGTCCATGTGTTCTGCATATGATAGGATGACATCCAGATATTTAAAAGATTTGACCTGTTCAAGGGTAGCACCAAGTGCATTTTTGATAACCGGGGCAGAGATCTTTTTCTTATGGTGAGGCCCAGCAAACAGCATGGTCTTAGTCTATTTGTAATTAAAGACAAGTTTATTGCTTTCATTCCAATCCTACAGTATCTCAAAGCTACTTTGCAGATCACTTGAGAGATCCCCAAGCTGAGAACTACTGTTGAAGATCACAGCATCATCAGTGTAGAGTACATTTTTAATAGCGGACAAGCTTCTAGGAGTCTGTTAATGAATAGCCCAAAAAGAAGCAGGTCGAATATAGACCCCTGAGGGACCCCAACTATAATGCTCCTAGCATTCAACATCACTCCATTGACCCCTACCTTCTGTGACTGCCCAGAAAGGTAGCATGCGAATCATGCTAGAGTGTCAGAGGAGAGGCCCAGGGTGGAGAGCTTGTCCAGCAGAAGAGGGTGGTTTATGAGGTTTAATGCTTTTGTCAGGTCTATATAGGTGGCTCCAACCAGATGCCCTTTGTCAAAGGCCACATGTAGATGGTTGGTATACTTAATAAGGGCTGTACCAGTGTTGTGAAGTTCCTAAAGCAGTGTTGCTACTTACATATAAGGTTATATTTGTCTAGGTAAGCAACCAGTTGAGCAGAGACTATTTTTTCCAAAGTTTTAGACAGAGGGGAGAGGATCGAGATCGGCCTATAGTTTTCCACATTGGTGCTGTCCCCATTTTTAAGCCCTGGGGTAACTATGGCAGCTTTCCATGTTTCAGAGAACTGTGAGTATTGAAGGGACATGTTGTAGATCTCTGTCAGGGGAGCTGTTAGCTCCTCAAGTGCTAGGGCCAGTAGCTTCATGTCAACAAATCCCCACCCATTCTTGTTTTTTTCCAAGACTCTTTTTACATAATTGACAGTATCCTTTATAGTAACATGCCTTAAGTAGAATTTGGGGAGATCGATGTCAGGGCAGGGTTAGTTGCTTTGCCCAATGGAGCCATCATCTTTGTTCTCAGGTGACTTTTCATAGGAGAGGACTGTGCTCAGGTCAGTGAAGACCTCATTGAAGGAATTTACTATTTCTGTCGGTACCATCATGATCTTACCATTTGTTTTAAGCATTGTCAGGGATGTTTTAACATTGCTCCCAAGGAGGTCTTTCAGGTTATCCCAAAATTTCCTCCCATTGCTCCAATTTATTTTCTGTTGCTCCTTGTAGAAGTCTGCTTTAGCTTTTTTACATCTCGGGTGCACTTGTTGTGGGCTTCCTTATATCTTTGCAGGTCTGCAGGTGATCCAGTTCCCCTTGCTCTATACCAAAGATTATCCCTGCCTTACAGTTGGGCTAGTAGTGTAGGAGTAATCCATTCAGCTGAATTCCATTTAATTTTGTGACTTTTTGGTGAAGCAAATTTGTTGCATGCTTCAGTTAATTGGGTGATGAAGTAGTCAGTTGCCGTATTGATGCCAGGGATGGCATCCAAAAAGCTCCATCTGGGCCAGGTGTGCTTTGAAGGCAACAGTTAAGTCTTTACATAGGACTCTGCTAGTGGTTGTTTTAAGAGGGGTCTTAGGTGTCTGGGCAAACCATTCACATAAGACAGGTGAGTGGTCACTCATGGCATCAGATAGGATCTCAATCTTGAATAGTGTTTCTGGGTGCGTGATGTCTTTAAGGGTTTTGTTCCACATTTTATGGTTAACTATGGTACAATCTTCGACCACCTGAGTAAGGAATAGGCTAGATACTAGGTCCTTGTGGGTGAATAAATAATAATTAAGTCACTGGTGACTATTTTCCCTTTTAAGCAAGATTGGTTAAAGTATCCGCCAAAAATCTCAATGCCCATTTGTTGTTTTCCAGGTTGTATATAGACTGATAGGACTTAGAGATATTTATTACCACTCTCCATTTGGATTTTAAAAGCCAGGCACTCATATTCACTAGAGGGGTCATCTATTGTCAGTATGTGGCCGGCCAGGTTGTTTTGTGGGTATATAAGGCAGCCACCTCCCCTTTTGCCTTGTCAATCCTCTCGGAACAGGTTGTATCCTTGTAAGATAACAGTGGAATCAGGTGTTTTGAGGGTGAGCCATGTTTCATTAAGGGCAATTATGTCAGGCTCAACAAGAGCAACCCAGGCTTCTAACTGGGGGAACTTCAGGAACAGGCTACCAATATTCAAAGATGCTACTTTTAGGTTTCCTTTGCTGTCCCTACAAGTCCCATTGTTCTCTGATGGGCCGGATTGGGATGGATATTTACTAAAAAAAGGAAAAAAGGAGGAGAATATATAGCAGTGTTTTATGAACCCTCCTCATATGAGTAATCATCCTAGCCTTCATAGGTCTTGAGCGTCACTTTATGTCTCTAACATACCGTAGGGTTACTAGAGTGGGGTTCACCATATTGAAATCCAGCTGCCATACCCTTGACCACGCCTCAAGTTTTCTCAGATTGCTGTTCTCCTTTTCACCCCCTGGAGTGTCCACCATATTGCAGAGTTTGGAGTCATCCGCAAAGAGGCAGACCTTCCCTCCTAGTGCCTCTGCAATGTCACTTGACATTAAAGAGGACCAGTTCCAGCACTGATTCATGACACACCCCACTGGTCACTCTCCCTTCCACTGAGTGAACTCTGTTTACAACCACCCTCTGCTGCCTATCCCTTAACCAATTTCTTACCCAGTTTACCACTTTTGGACCCACTCCTAAGCTACTCAGCATACTTACTAGTCTCCTATGTGGAACGGTGTTAAATGCCTTACTGAAATCTAGGTAGGCTATGTCACTACTCCAACCTGATTGTTTTCCCTGGTCACCCAATCAAAGAACTCTATCAGATTCAGTTGGCATGATCCCTCCCCCCATGAATCCATGTTGCCTCATGTCTTGTAATCCACTGGGTTTAAAATATTCCACAATCCTTTCTTTCACCAGTGATTCCATTAACTTTCCCACCACCAAAGTCAGGCAGAATGGTCTAAAATTGCCAGCCACTTCTCTGCTACCACTTTTGTGAAATGGAACTACATATGCATTCCTCCAGTTCTCTGGGACCACTCCTGTGTCCAATAAGCTGTTAAATAGTGCTGTCAGAGGTGCAGACAGTTCTTTCCTGAGCTCTCACAATACCATTGGGTCGACCCTGTCTGGCCCCAAAGCTTTATCCACTTTCAGATTTGCAAGTCCCTTCAGGAATCTCCTTTGAAAATGGACAGAGTTCCACCTCCCCTCCTCTCTCCAGTGTTCTTATTACATTTTTGTGGCCCTCCCCATCTCTTTCCTCTATAAACACTGAACAAAAATATTTGTTCAGGATGTCTGCCTTTTCCTATTCCCTCTCTACACAGACCCCAGTTCTCTTCTTAACCTTACAATCCCACAACAGTCTTCCTTTTTTGCTCATATACCTAAAAAAAACTAACTTGTTTCTTTTGTTACTGCCTTGGCTATTCTCTCTTCATTTTGTGTCTTTACACTTCTTACTGATCTCCCTATTTCCCTCTGTTTCCCCTGATACAACTCCATATCCTCCTTCCTCTGCATTTCTTTGTACCTTCTGAATAATACCATCTTAGCTTTTACCTTTTCCACTACCTCTATTGAGAACAATAGTGGTCTCTTTTTCCTCTTTCTTTTGCTCTCTTTCTTGATGCAGATGTTTGTTACCTTCACCATGGACTTTTTAGTTGTCAGTGACATCAAATCGTACCTAAGCATACTACATTCAGAGTTGGTCCAAACAGTACAACAACATATTGCAGAGACAAAGCAAGTACAGTATAGGCAGCCAAAATGAAATGAAAGAACTGGAAGGGGACAGGATCAGTTGTGTTCCAGGACAGTAGCTGCTGCTGTTGTTTTCATAGGGTTCTTGTGGATTTTACCTGGTAGGTTAGTTCTTTTCTTTCTTACTTCTAAGGGGCTAGCAGGGTATTGTTTTGGGGGCTGCTGGATGTTTGTAAACTGATTTGGTGGCTGTAAGTGGAGCTCATTTTGTGGATGTTTCACTGTGTAACAGGCTGCGCTGGTAGAGGCCTATTTCTTCTGATTTAAAACCTATTTGGTGGGATTTGCTTGGGCCTGGTTCTTTGGCTGCTGGGCTTGGAGGAGACAAGGGCTGATACACTCTCTCAGTCAGGTGTCTGCCCAGACCCTCCCTCCCAGAAGTCTCGAATTTATAAGGGAACACCTGCCCTGCAATTGGAGGAAAAGGCTGCAGGTGCAGCTCATGTAGTTCTAGCCACTGGGGTTGGATTTAAAGGCTGGGAGAGAGGAGCTTAGGAATTGTTCATTTCCTTATAAGTTTAATGTGTTGTACTGCACCTAGTAACGGGGTTACTGGTGTACAGTGGGACTGTCTCTAAGATTAGTGGGTGACCTGATTAGGCAGTGGGGTATCTTGGACTGGGGGAACCTGGTGGCTCACCCAAGGAAACCTATTTGGAAGGGGATGGAACACCGTCATTAGGGCCGGCATCTTTGGGAGGGTGGTGGGGTGCACAGGATGTGGAGCAGCCATGATACTGGACTGGGCTTGGAAGTTGGTGGTTGCCCAGTGTGCTACCAGCTAGCACAGCTTAGGGAGGAGGTTGCGGGATTAGGAGAAAGCTGGGGAAAGGGGTGGTATGGTTGGGGAAGGGGCTGGGAATCTCCACAGGGTTGCAACAAGCACTGGGGTGGGGGCATAGGGAAAGGAGTGCAGGAGAATACTCAGGGGTCACATAGGGACCCTGGCAGAGGGTCCAAAGGACACTACCAAGGAAGCGGGCAGGTAACTGGGGACCCTCAAAAGGGGGACGGAGGACAACATTCTCAGGGAAGTAGGCAGCTGGCCAGGGCTGGACAGAAGAAAGCAAAGCGGGAGGTGGATCAGACACTTACACTCAGTAACCTTCAATCTCTTCTTCTGCTCAAGGATGAGGGGGTGATGTAGCCACGACAGGTGTGGTTAGAGACGGAAAGGAGTGGGAGGCAGGCAGGGCCAGATAGCAGGAAGAACAGAGGGGGACCTGGAATGCAGGAGAATGGGGGGAGAAGTGAATCAGAGCAGGAGGGGCAGGGGGAAGAGGGAGGAAAGTGCAAGGAGAAGGACCAGTTGGGAGGAAAGGTAAAGAAGAAGGACCAGAAGTACAAGGAGGATTCAGTAAAGGGAGCTGAGGGTTTAGGCCAGGGGAGCATGACGAGCAAGGAGGAATTAAATGGAGACAGGAAGGAAGGGAGGACGAGCCAGGCTAGTTTAGCAGATGGGGGAGAAGGACCAGTTGCGAGCAGTGAGGGGGAATTAGCAAGGTACAGAAAGGATACTCAGAGGAGGAGAGGCAGCAGGGATTGAGGGAGGGGGTGGCCATGGTAAATAAGGAGGGGTGGCATGTGGCACCCAGATAGGGGAGGAACAAGGAGCCGGCTGGGTGGAGGGGCCGTAGAAAGGATGAGGGACATGGAAGGGGAAATGGAGGAAAAGGAGTGGTCAGAGTGCCCCTGCTGGGGATTCTATGATCAGGGGTATCAAATGGGATAGGGAGGAGCCTGGCCAGTTAGAACAAGATGCTTCCTGACTAACGGTGCACAGGGCTAAGCACGAGGTATATCAGCTGGCAAAGGATTGCGGGGTTTCCCAGACATACTGTTCCACCTGGGTACAAATGACATTGAGGGAAATAGCGAGCTAGAGATACAGGCAAGATTCAGGGAGCTCGCCAGGGTCTGTCATGACATAGGATGCACAGTTTCCTTCTCAGAAATCCTGCCAGTGCCAAGGGCTAGTGGGGAACACAAAAGGAAAATTAGGGAGATAAACCAGTGGCTCAGGGAGTGGTGTGAGGCCAGAGGGTATGGTTTGATGGGGGATTGGGGGGAGACCTGGGAGGATAAGGAGCTGTATGCTAGAGATAGACTACATCTTAATTTGGAGGGAGGAATCCTTAAGTTGAAAATAGAGGGTTCATTGGTGAAAAGTGGGGTTTAAACTTGTGAAGGGGGTGGGATGGGAGAAAAGGCTGTCAAGGGGTGCCGATAAAGGAGAGACTCTGTCTCCACCCCTGGAGACCAGGAGGATTGCAGAAAAGGCCAACTGGCAAAGTGCAGACCAGGGGAAAACAGAATCCCCATGGGAACACGAGCAGGGGAAATGGAACTATAGGGAAAGGGTGGAAGGTAGTCCTGCTAAATGCCAGGAGCTTGGGCAATAAAATGCCTGAGCTCCAGGCGATGCTAACTGAGGGAGCAGTGGATGTGGCAGCAGTCATTGAGAATTGGGCCACTGCAAGACATGACTGGGACCTGAACCTGGAGGGTTACACTATGTTTAGGAAGGACAGGGGGGAGGGAAGGGGAGGAGGGGTAGCAATGATAGTCAAAAACTGCATTGGCATAGGGGGAGTAGAGGAGGCGGAGGGACCATGGGGTGATTTGGGTCACCTTGATAACAAGAGGCAAGAGGTAAAATAGGAGTGGTGTATAGACCCCTGCCCTGGCGGAGGAGCTGGAGGACAGTCTGGTGGCAGATGTTGGGAGACACTGCAGACTGGGCAGAGGAGCTGTGGTGGTGTTGGGGACTTAAACATGCCAGGAACAGACTGGGAGACTATGACATCCTCTGTGACCAGGAACAGAGGTTGTTGGATGTCTTTCAAGGCGCGTTCCTAACTCAGCAGGTGAGGGAACCGACCAGGGAGGCACGGGTACTGGATGTGGTCCTGGCAGACAGTGACCAGATTGGGGGCCTGGAGGTAAGGACCCATTGGCGGGGAGTGACCATGCCACGGTCTGGTTCTGCCTGGACCTAGGAGGGGTAGAAGGCTGCACAAAGACGGAAGTAACTGACTTCAGGGGGCGGATTTTAAGGAAATGGGAAGGATCCTTAAGGAGCATTTGGATGGGATTGGGTCAGACATGGACGCTGATAGTAGGTGGGAAATCATCAGGAGAGGGTGCAGGATGCTACCAGCACCTGTGCAAGAGTAAACGAAATGCGGTGGGGCCCAAAAACCCTGTTGGTGGACCAGGGAGGTCCAGGAGGTGGTGGGGAAAGAAAGCAGCCTATAAGCAATTCAAGTGCTCAAGGAGTGAAAGGGATCGGGGGAGTATGAGCTGATGGCTGAAGGGCCACTAGAGGGTGAGGCGGCTAAGGCAAGGAAGGAGCAGAACCTGGCCAGGGAAATTAGGAGAGGGAACAAGGGGTTCTTTAGATACATTGGGGAAAAATGAAGGGTGAAGGGGCAGATTAGCAGTATTAAATCAGGGGAGAGATGGGCACAAGACCCGGGGAGCAGGCTGAGGTACTAAATGAGTACTTCACCTCAGTTTTCACCAGGGAAAATGGGGGTGCTGCATCATACATGGGAGGAGACAGAGATACTGAGGAGGGTGGACCCTTACCGATCGGCAGGCCTGGGGAGAGGGGAAGGCATCACTGGCAGGTGGGGGGAGGGCTAAGCAGGGACAAAAGGTACCGGAAGTGGAAATCACAGCAGAGAGAGTGAGGGAAGCCCTCAGCTCCCTTAAGACGGAGAAAGCACTGGGGCCGGATAAATTACATCCCAGAGTGCTGAAGGAACTTGCAGATGTCCTGTCGAAACCCCTGGCAGAGCTTTACACCATCTCTCTGAGGACAGGGTGGGTGCCCCAAGACTGGAAGGTGGCGCATATAGTGCCTATCCACAAGGGGGGATCAAGGGAGGTGGCAGGGAACTACAGACCTGTCAGCCTGACATCGGTGGTGGGCAAGGTGATGGAGGGCATTGTCAAGGAGAGGCTAGGGGGGGACCTGGATAAGTCAGGGTGCCTGGATGATAGACAGCATGGATTCATCCCGGGAAATCGTATCAGACAAACCTGGTGGAGTTCTATGACTGGGTGACAAGTGCCTTGGACCTGGGTAGACCAGTGGATGTCCTCTTTCTAGACTTCAGCAAGGCATTTGACTCTGTTCTCCGTGGGCCTGTTGGATAAGCTGGGAGAAATGGGAGTGGGAACCAGATGATCAGATGGATAGGCAATTGGCTCCAGGACCAGACCCAGAGGTCGTAGTTGGTGGATAGTCCTCATCCCAAGGAGGGTCATTAGTGGGGTCCCACAGGATCAGTCCTTGGGCCCCTTCTGTTCAACACCTCGTATCTGACATAAGGACAGGAATCAGGGTGAGATGAGTCTCTTTGCAGATGACTCGAAACTGGGGGCTGTGGTGGATGGGGAGGAGGGGAGGGTGGCCCTACAGGGGGACCTGGAGGCTCTGGAAAGATGGTCTAGAAAGTGGAAGCTGAGGTTCAATGCAGGGAAATGCAAGGTACTCCACCTGGGGGCCAGAAACCCAGGCCAAGTAAGTGTACACCCTGGGGGGGAAATGCTACAAGTCTCGATGGCTGAGAGGGACCTGGGGGTGGTGGTGGATGTCAAGATGAACAACTCTGAGACTTGTAGGAGGGCAGCAGCCAAGGCCAACAGGATGCTGGGATGCATCGCTAGGGGGATCACCTCCAGAAGGAAGGAAGTGATACTCCCTCTGTATAACTGCTTGGTGAGGCCGCACCTTGAGTACTGCGTGCGGTTTTGGAGGCCACACTTAAAGAGGGACATTAACCTCCTGAGAGGGTCCAGGAGGCAACAAAATGATTTGGGGCTTGGGGACAGGACCTATGAGGAGAGGCTCGAAGAGCTAAATATGTACACATTGGAAGAGAGAGGGACTGGGGGACATGATAGAGGTCTTCAGGTACATGAAGAGGGTAAATAAGGGAGGAACAGTCAGGGTGCTTCGAAGGAAGGAGGAAGGGGCCACTAGAGGGCATGGGTGGAAGCTGGAGGGGGGAAGATTCAGGGGAGAAAGGAGGAGGTGCTACTTCACTGAGAGGGTGGTGGAGCCATGGAATGCACTGCCTAGGGGGCTGGTGGAGGCAGAGACAGTGGAGGGGTTCAAGAGGGGGTGGGACAGGTACAGGGGAAGGGTTCTGGAAGCAAAATCCAATGCAGCAAGAATATCCAGAACTGGGAAGGGAGAAGCCAGAGAAGGCGAGGGGGACAGCAAGGTCAGCACCCAGGGTGGGGGCTGACCAAACGAGCAGACATGAAAGACTGTTAGGCCTATTCTGCTGGCATTTTAGTATGTTAGTATGTTAGTAAAATGATTAGATTGTCAGAAGGGCTGAGCTCTGAGGACAGACTAAAGACTTAGATACTGTGCCTTCACAACAGAGAAAAGAATGGTAAGGATATGTGGTAGTGGTACAGTATTTAAAATTTAGAAGAGGATTGGTCCAGTGGACCACTGGAAGCATTTTCTTTCAATATGAGAAAGCAGAACAAGGACGCACAAACAATGGTTTTACAGGGGGAAAGATAAAAAGAAACACTGGGAAAACTGTTTTCACTCAGTGAGTGCTGAGACTGTGGAATAGGCTGCCAGAACAGAGTATAAAGGCAGGGAATATGGATTGTTCTGGCCAGCACAAGCATTTCCCATTAGGGCAAGAAGGTAGAGATTCCCTGTTCTTTATTAAGTTAACCTCTACTTATTTTATGTAGTGTTAGGGATTTTAACAGCCCTGTCAAGAGGCAAAATATGCTAACTAATCAAATTCATGGGCTACAATGCAACCTACTGTAGAAGACACACCTTGCCACCAAGGATGTGATGAAACTGTAATGCATGTTAGTGGTAAAGTGCTTGAAAATGCTTTCCTCTCATGTCAAAGGGGAATGGCTATCCTTAGTGCTAAGAGCCTGAAGCTGGGGTGACACAAATGTATACTGGTAAGAAAGACAGAATTGTATTTGTAGATACTACTCTTCAGAAGGGCAGAGTTTTACTTGGCACTATGTGTACACCCCAAACAAGTGTGCAACCCCCCTCCTTACTGTGTATAACATTTGACCTCCTTCCCCCTAATGCCAACCTGAGACATTAATTTATAGGGGAATATGAACCATGTACTGAATAAAGTTGCAGACCAGAGTTCCCAAGGTAGATATCACCTGACCAGGCTATGTCTATAAAAACCAAGCTACTATGAACAATAAGGTTCTATGTAATGCTAGATTTGAACATAGACAGATTTTAAGACACTAAAAATTGGATTTTGAAAACAAATTATGTAATGATTTATCTGAAGCAATCAACAGAAAAGACATACAAGCATTTTGGAATATAATAGCGTTTGGTAGTAAAATTGAGACAGCAGGAATACTGGTAGCTGTAACAGAAGATCAGTGTACAACCCACTTTGAAAAAATCTTTGACTCAAAAAGCAGTGAAATTGCCTCAAGAGAACTTTAGATCTGAATAATAATTCCTCAAATTTTCCAGACTAGTGTTGATTTAAATATGTTGAGGTGTCAAAACTTATTAGTGCCCAGAAAAAGAATTAGGCTCCAGGGCTAGATTTGATGTCTGCTGAAGTTTTCCAGGCAGTGAATGGAGAGTGGAGCACTATACTTGCAACTGATTTTACTGCTGTTAATGTTTCATTAAAATGCCTAAATGGCTGGCATACTGCAATTACTGTATCGCTGTTTAAAAAGGGGTATCAATCAGACCCAAGCTGCTATAGGCCAATACTGCTGCAAAATATACCACTCAACCTGTACATCAGATACTGTACATTTTAAACTTGCTGGAAATACGGGAAACTAATAATCATTATTTTGCTGAACTAGAAGCTAGCTTCAGACAGGGAAGATGTACAATTGACCATGTGTTTAAATTAAAATTGCTAGTTCCTAAAAATACATCTCACAAAAAAATGAAACTATTAGCACTATTCATAAATCTAACCAATGCTTTTGATAATACGTTTGATGGCATTAGCAGAGAGATGTAATTGGCTATACTAAATGCCTCCACTTTGGACAAAAGACTAATACAAGTTATAATATTGCTGCAGAAGGAAACTAAAGCTATGACTAGAGTTTGAAAAGATGGACAGCTGTCAAGAACTATATTAACTATATTAACTGTGGAGTTAACAAGGGAACCCTTTCACACACTTTTTATTTAATGCATGTGTTAACTCACTGATGAAAAACCTATACATGGATGCTACCTCAGCTAGTATTATGAATAAGAAAATCCCCATTATATGCAGATGATGGAGTGGTCTTATCCTTAATACCTACTGATCTTTAAATGCTGCAAATAAAGTTTACAGACTCAAAATTATGCATGAATATCTCAAAAAAAAATGTTGTTAGCAGTAAGATCAAGAATCATACATGGCATATTAATAATGAAAACATTAAGAGGTATATTCTTTCATTTATTTATGTATTTAGTTTTTGTTGACCGGGTAAGTGCACTAGGCAAATCCTGCCTATTTTCAGGCATGACCCAGGGGAGGAAGATACAGATGAATGCCAACTGACTTTGAACCAGATTAAGCTGCTGGTGGTATTTTAGTGAATGGGAGGAAATTTGTCCAGAGCACCAGGGAAATTGCCCTGCTTTTTTCGAGAAGTGCCATGAGATCTTTAACATCCACCTGAACTACCACCAGAACAGGCAGATGGGATCACAGTTTAACGTCTCATCGAAAAGACGGCACCTCAGGAGTACAGCATCCCCTCATGTTGCACTGCAGTGTCAGTATTGGGATATTAATCCAAGTGCCTGATGTGGGGATAAAACCCACAGCCTTCTGAACTCCCGGCCTCAGAGGTGAGTGTGCTACCTGCAGAGCCACTGACACTGCTCTATATCAATAATGAATAAATTAAGAATTTTAAATGTTATACTTGAGCATAATTTTTGATGGAAACAATGGTTTGAAGTCCCACTGGGTACTTTGTAAGTAATTGCCAATAAAGGAAATTCACAGAATACAACATTTTTGTAATCAGCACGCCAAAAAATCATTTACTGCAGCACTAAAAGTATTTGAAAAAAACTTTTCTCTGGCATGTAATACAGAAACAATATTTGGGGTCTGGATTGTATGGATGTGTTATTAGAGCCCTTAATTTCTTTTGAAACCTGGTGGGACTTCCTAGTTTAGTACCCGGAGCTCATGTAGGGGCAGAAGCTGGTTTACTGTCACTAGAAGCCCATGCTGTAAAAAGATAAAATAACTTTATTTTAGAAGATATTAACCATGAATAATAATAGACTTCCAAAATTCTTGTTAACTGAGGCAATACCTGATCCCAACAACTGTTGTTGGGTAGGGTTGTGAATATCTATGTCAGTTGTTAAAGGTTAAGCATATGGGTTTTGATTTTTGTGAAATTTTGTATATAACATAGCCTTTAAAATGTTATGCTTTAAATAAAATGGCAGCTAATAAAATAAAAGATACTATGATACAGAAAGATATGACAAAAATTCATGAATCCTGTGCTTTGATGAAGATAACTACCTGGAATTTTGAACTAATAATGCATACAGAAGGGCTTTAGTTAGGATGAGACTGCAAATCATGCCACTGTCTTATGAAAATCTGTATGCCATAAACATTATCATACATATATGTGAGGCTTCTCTTTCATCAGATTTAATGCACTTTATTTTACAGTGTTCTTTATATGAGGCATCAAGGAAAAACTGTATTTTACCCCTAATATACAACAGTGAAAGCTGGGATGAAAATATCATCTTAACTCAACTTTTGGCTTCCAAAAAAAAAAAGAATCCATCATGTTGTTCTTGCCAGTTTTAGCTTCAGGGTGGTATCCCATGAGAAAGGTGATTGCTATTGAGTGATTACCAAAAGGGTGACTCAATAGTGTCACCTGTTTTCATGGTGAGTGGACGGGTGGGGCAAATGTGATGTGGGTATAGTGACATACTGTCACTATATGTATATGTGTGTGCAGGGGGGAGCGAGCACGCTGCGTGATGGGCAGAAGGAGAGGAAAGGTTTGTGTGGGGTAGCACACTGGAGGGCTGCCAAGCTGGCCATGTGGTGTGGCGGGTTCATGGCAGGCTATGGTTTGAAGGTGCTGAGTTTGGTGCTGGGCATGTCAGGATTTTTGCATCGGCCGAGAATTTTTTTTTTTACTTTTTACCCCCCCGTCATGCACCTCCCTGGAGTTGAGAAGCTTTAGTAGGGGGTGGGGGGGGTGCAGGAGGGCACAGACCACCACATAAACAAAAAAAATAAGTTCCTGGTGCTGTTTTGCTGTGCACTGGGAGTGTACATCAACAAAATGTATTTTTTGCTGATGTACAGTCACCCTAACGGAATCACCTTTCTAAGATCGCCATTATCACATAGATCTCTTCAGGGCATATAAAGAATTTAAGTGGTGAAAAAATTCAAATGCTTTAATTTTCTTGATATTTTGAATATCTTGTTAATGTTATTGCTGCTCCAATAACTGTACTATTGCACTGTACTTTTAATAGCTATTTTTTATCCTGTTTTTATTATATCCTTGAAAGCCTTATGGAATAGCCTTAATAAACTGTACTGTAGCAGTGTAGTGCACAACGAGAGTCATAGTGAGCCTCCCCTGAGCTATATAACCAATCTTGGACCACTCCTAAGATATGGAAAATATACTGAGCCTACCAACTGACTAGCATGCAAGGCAATACATTATTCAGTACAGTAGGAATAAAGTTAAATGTCTGAATAAATGTCTGTGTTAGTTCAACTAACATGATTTATATGCCCCAATCTTGTCAAATAAAGCATTCAAAACTCACATTTTAAGTAATAGATACATCAGATCATTAGGCTTGCTTTAGTCTACCTTGGAACAGCTTGGGTCTTCCATTGGAGGCTGTCCTTTCCACTTCAGAAGCACTGTTCCCAGGAATGTCCCTGAACTTCATAGATTTTCCCTGAAATTCTGATATGAACAATGAGTTACTTGTTTCTTACTTAACAGCTGCATGCACAAGGCTGGGGATCGTGGTTCCCTGACTGACATATTCCATCAAGTCCTTGTTGCTGTTATCCCTAAGATGGGCAGGGGGAGCATCTGTTTTTTACAGTTTCATCTCTTACAGTTAATAAATGGCACTGGCAATGTGGCTGCATTGGCTTTTGCCCACTATTTGCATCATTAATAGTTCATCTTTTCTACTAAGACCAGATGGGCTTTATTCCAGGCAGGTTGAGTATAACAACATTTGCCATTTGCTGGACATCATCTAGGAATCTTGTTGCTCCTACCAGAGCATTCTAGCTGCTGTCTTATAACATCCTTGCTGCTGTCCTTTATTGAATGCAGAGAAGGCATTTTATTTGGTAGATATAGGCTATCTCCTATGCACCCTAGTGTGCTTCTGTTTTTTCCATGCTACATCTCCTGGTCATATCTACAGAAGGAATCACAGATAAATAGGGATATATCAAGATATATCACAGTGAAATCTCTTAGAAAGATAACCCTTTTCTTCCACACAATAGAACCTGTTATAGTCTAGATTAGGACACTGAAACACATCACAGATATTTGATGTAGGTCAGAGCAGCACAGGATTATGTCTTTTGTTAATGATGGCACCCCAATCTTGAAGAATCTGGATAGCTGTCTCCACGCTCCTCAATCCATCATAGAAGCACACTACATAACTTATGGTTGCAGGGAGACAAAAATCACAGCTTTTTTCCACTTTTCTAGGCCTGTAAGAAATTATGTTATCGCATGGGAGAATGGGGCTTACAGGCAATTTTAGAATCACATTCTGGAGCCAGCTTGGAGCCAAGTGTGTCATGAGGATTGAGTATTTGGCTTAAAGGGCAGAGACAGAGGGTACACTTCATACAGCACCCATACAGCTTCTTTTCAACTGATCAAGGAGTATCATTTTTATTGTTTTTAATAACATCTTTATTACATATATTCAAAGATAAGAGAAAAGAATATAATACTTGAACTTCACCATGTAGGTATATCTCAATGTCAGGTTGCAAAACATAGACAAAAGTATACCTAATAACATTAATTGCTTAGCAATACAGCAAAGTCTCAATATTATATATAAGTAAGATAAATTAACGTCTTTAACCTTATGGGGGTATAATATATGGGTTTAGCTAGCCCATTTTACAAGACATGTACCGTACACATGTTCAGAACTGGAGGGACCAGGATGAGAAAATCCTTAAATTTAAACAGCAGAAAATTATGAGGCTATGGTACAGAAATTGGGTCAGTTTCCACCCAAAATAAAACACATTTCTAACAGATCAACTGAAAAACTGCCAGATGGTCCAATTATCTGAAAGAGCATCTCTCAAAACTATAAATAGAATCCACTAACCTTGCCCACTGTGAAAAAGAAGGAACTTTAGAAATAAGCCACAATTGAGTAATAATTTTCTTTGCACACACTGTAAGAATTAATAACAATCAGAATTGTCATTTACTTAATTGTATATCCAGAAAAGGGATGTGTAAAAGCACTAAATTCAGGGGCAATGGAAAAGGAATATCAAATAGTAAGCAGATAACCTTCATTATCTCATCCCAATAAGGCCTCAGGAAAGGGCGGAACCAGAAAATATGGACCTGATCTGCCCCAGGGTCCCCACAACCCCACCAGCATGCAGCTGATAGGCCACCCTGATATTTTGCTGTGATTACCAGTGTCTGAAAGAAACATATTCAGCAATTCTAAGAGAACTCCTTCAAATAAAAAGAAATAGTGAGCTTAAAAGATATAAGAAAATATTTTTCCCAGATTAAACTAGCATTTGTCAATGCCGAATGTTTGCTTGCTGGTGTTAGCATTGGAAATGCAGGAGTTAAACAGATGCAGAATAGGAATGGCAGTGAACTATTGAACTTCACACCAACCCCACCTCCATCCTGTAGAGACAGACAGGCATTGGGGTAAGTGTTTGGGTCCTCGCTCATGATGGTCATGCCATGTCACCTCACCCTATTCTGCAGACACTGACACGTGTTGAAGTGTGCCTTAGGGTGTTTGGCTTTACAGTCACCTCATTCCATAAAGACATATGCTGATATGGGTGCAGCATAGGAGAATGGGGTGAACTCTGGAGCCAAAGAGTCCAAGGTACACCTCAATGCCTGTCAGTGGCTGGGGTTGGGATGGCATGAGCAGTACAGTCAGCAATCCAAAAGCACACCCCGATGCCTGTCAGTCTGTACAGGGTAGGACGTTATGGTTAGAAACCCTAATTCCTCAGGCATTTGTTGGTATTTGCACTTCAAATTTTCAACATCGTCTTTTTTTGACACCACCTCATGAAAACAATTGGGACCTCTTTTCATGAAGAGTGGCAGTGTGATTTTTGTCAATGTGTCCTGAACATTGAGTTCCAATGGCAACAGTGCCATTCTGCACCACATGTATGAAAACACAGACCAGGCAGGATGTGAAGAATGACAGTTGTACCATTCATAAGGAGGTGTGAAGAGACAGCAATGTTGAAAATCTGTAGTGAGAATATTAAAAATGCTCGCACTTCTGAGCATATGTGGAAACTGTGCAACACATGTGGTAACACAGTCATTTTATAGACTTTCATCACCAAATTTTCAACATAGGCATTTTAGGACCTCTGCTCATGAACAGTGCTGCTGTAATTTTCTTAATGTGTCCAAAACACTGATTTCCCACAGCAACCTCGCTATTCTGCGCCAGAAGTGCGAAAAGATATTTCAGCCAGGATGTGAAAAATTACAGCTATGCTGTTCATAACGAGATGTGGAAAAATAGCAATGTTGAAAATCTGAAGTGAAAATATTACAAATGTGCGAAGTTACGAGTGTGTGTGGAAACTGGGCAATGCATGTTCGTAACACAGTCATTTTATGGACTTTCATCACCAAATTTTCAACATAGGCATTTTAGGACCTCTGCTAATGAACAGTGTCACTGTGGTTTTCTTAATGTGTCCCAAACACTGATTTCCCACAGCAACCGCGCTATTCTGCACCAGAAGTGCTAAAACACATTTTGGCCAGGATGTGAAAAATGATAGCTATACTGTTCATAAGGAGGTGGAAAAATAACAATGTTGAAAATCTGGAGTGAAAATATTACAAATTTGCGAAGTTACGAGCGTGTATAGCAACTGCACAACACACGCTCATAAAATAGTAATTTCTTGGATTTTTTTTCACCAAATTTGCAACATAGACTTTTTGAGAGGCCATCTCATGAACACTGGCACTGTCATTTTATTAATCAGTCCCAAAAGGTGATTCTGCGCAGTGACCGCAAAATCACTTTTTGGGACCGAATAACGCCATGACAGTGGTTGAATTCATGAGGAGGGGTCCCAATAACCCCATGTTGATAATTTGGTACCAAAATTCCCAAAATGCCTAAGATATGCACCAAAGTTGAAAAAAAAAACTATTTATGCCATTATACAGCTTACCAGCATTTCGTCAGTTCACGGTCGGTTTGAAGAGTGCAGACGTGTTCCCAGTCCACTGAAGATCGTTGCACTGGGCTCCGGCAGTAAATATGGGGTGAGGATGGGTGTGTGGAGGCAGGGTGTGCAGAGGGTGGGTGCAGGTTGGGGGCAGGGCCACTGAACTCAACGAGGGACCATTTTCTGATTTACAGGAACAAAGAAAAAAAAAGAAAAATACATTGCGGGATGTTTTTTTTTTTACTAGGGACATTTGGCACACTGGAGTGGGCTCCCAGCATGCCACCCAAGTGTTTATTTTGAGGGGGCTATAGCCTAGGGGGATTAGGCATCCCACAGCACAAAACCAACATTTTGGGGGGAGGACATTATGCAAACGGGGAGTGGGCTCCCCCATCAGCAAATTGCACTGGAAAGGAGGGGGAATGAAGCTGACAGGGATTGGGCCTCCTGTCGGCAAACAAAAACTGTTTTAAGGTGGCACATGATGCAGAGGGGGATTGGGCACCCCTCGGCACTGGGTGCTATCTAATATTGTTAGTGAACATAGTGGCAGATTGCCACCGCCTTCACAAACAATATTACACTAGGCAACATTCTGCCCTGCAATGATCAGATCGCTCCTTCATTGCAGCAGAATGGCTGATGCTGCAATGACGAGGTGACCCCTGATTGCTGCGATGAAAATGTTACAAGTTGATGGAACTTTTGGAAGCCAGTGTCATCAGCACACTGTGCCTCCATTGGTCCACCAGTGCCAAGCCCCCTAATGCAATTCCTCCATTGGCTGCCACACTGCTGTGCCTCCACAACCCACTTCTCTCCTAAGCTGCCACATAAAGTTTTTTGGGCATGCACACAAGCAAACATAAAAATCACAAGCCTGTTGTAAGTCACAGTTCCATTTAGCAGAAATCCTTGCCCTCAGGTATTTTAACATCAACCTGCTGGCTGACACACCAGTTCCACTCAGGGATGCTGCGGCATCACATAACCTGCCCCATCTTGTGACCACTGCCACCAGACTCAACCTGAGGACTGGCACTGCCACCATCCTTGATCTTATACTCACCAACTCACCCCACTAAGCAACACAGGTTAGGGTAGTACCCAACACCCTTAGTGATCACTGCCCAGTGCTTTGTCACTGGTCATTCATTGCAAAAAAGCCATCTCCTAAAATTACCTTCCAATGCAGGCTCAGACCTGTAAAACTTCAGGTCCTCAAACAATGCCTTACATCCTGTGACTGGTCACCCATCTCAACCACCCCAGACATAGACTCTTGCACTAGGTTGCTTTGTCAACACCTTCAACTTGGCGTGTGACCTTTATGAGCCCCTTAGCAAACAGATCATCAAAGAGGTGGATATACCCTGGATGTCACAATCCTTGTTAGACCAAATGCGTGAGCGTGACAATCTATGCACCTCACCCTGGAGTCTGGTAAACCCTCTGACAGACAGTGCTACCAACAGGTGTGTAATAAATGTATCTGGAACATCTGGAAGGCCAAGGCTGAATATTATCAAGCCTCACTCATTGCCAATTGGGGCACAGGGTGCAAGTTCTGGGACTCCCTTAAGGAGCTCAGTGGCAAAGCCTCCATAGCACCTCCCTCCTTCCCTCCCAGCTCTGGGAAAATGGGTCTATTACCACTGACCCTGCCCTGATAGCAAATACACTTAACACCTCATTCTCCAACCTTAGCAGTGTTCTCCCCCCTAATTTCTTCTCCCCACCCCTCCAGCCACCCCTGAACCCCCTCCATCCCCTGTTCCACTTTAGATTAATATCACAGCATGAAGCAGCCCCCTGCTCCACAAGGCTGTCAGTAAATCATGTCTCAGCAGTGATACACTAGATCTTAAGATACTTAGGTAAACCTTTGATGAAGTTCTCTTCCCCCTCTCCAAGCTACTGAACTGCTCCCTAGCACTGGGCCAGTTTCCCTGTAAATGGAAAGCTGTGCTCAACACTCTCATTCTCAAATGTGGTGACCACACCCAGCCAGGGAACTATTGCCCCATCTCAATACTGCTCCCCCTCTCCAAAGCCTTGGAGAAAATTGTGGCCATGCAGCTTACTGACTACCTCTCCAAATATTGCCTCCCTACCTAGAGCAGCATGGGTTCCACAACAGCCACAGCACTACCACAGCCCTCCTAGAGTTCACCAGCACCCTCCATTCATCTCTTGACATGGGCCACACTGCTGGTGCCATTTTTATAGACCTTTCCAAGGCATTTGATACGGTGCACCGCATGCTTCTCCTGGACTCACTCACTCATATAGGCCTGTCTCTGGAGTCCACTGGTTGGTTCACCAACTACCTGTCTAAGAGAACCCAGAAAGTTAGACTTGCCCACACACATTCCTCCACCCTTCAGGTCAGTTCAGGAGTCCCACAGGGCTCAATCCTAAGCCCCTTACTGTTCTCCCTGTGTCTCAACTCCCTACCCAAGGCTTACTCTGGGAAATTGATCCTGTATGCTGATGATGTCATCCTCTACAGTGCCCATACCAACCACACCACTCTCTGATGTGCTCTCCAAAGATCTTTTTCAGAAGAGGATTCCTGGTTCATCCAACACAGGCTAGTCCTTAACTATAAAAAAACTAAATCTATGGTGTTCGCCCGCCCAAAATAGGAACAAGGAGCTCCATCTGCTCATACTGAACTCCCAAAATGACCCTCTTGAGCAGGTTACCACATTCAAATACCTGGGTATCACACTAGATGCTGGACTCACTTACCATGACCACATACTGAAATTGAGTGCTGCAGTCAATGTGCAGATTGGTCTGCTCCACCGCTATAAGTGCTGCGTCCCTCCAGAAGCAATACACCTAGCAGTCTCTTTATCAGTCCTATCACTAGCAGACTATGGCATTTTAATCTATGGTGCAGCTGACAACCACACTTTAACAAAATCAGGTTGGCCCTTAACAAGGCCTGAAGGCTAGCCACTGAGTGTGACAAATTCACACACACCTGTACCCTTTACTCTACCATGAACTGGCTAAACTTTGATGGGAGGCTCAAATATCAGACCTGCCTTTTTGCTAAAAAAATCTCCGCTGGCCTACTTCCACCTGCTCTTACCCTCCTGTTCCAATTTCCCCTGTCCACTCGGTACACTCTGCAATCTACGACCACTCACTACTGGGTTCCCCACTTCAAGACTTCCCAGAGTCCAGAACCTTTAGGTACCAAGCTCCTGTCTGGCTTAACTCACTCCCTAGCTCCCTCATCTCTGAACCTAAACTGGGATGGTTCAAGGCCCACCTGCAAAACCTACTCACCCAAGATACAACCTGCGACTGTCTTTAATGCCAAAGCAAGGCCTGCCTCTCCCAAATTGGACTAGGGACCTTACTCTGGGGCTGTCATCCCTATAGCATTCTATATTTGATAATGGACTCCCAGTCCAGCCTAATCTACATATGTAATCAAGTAACTGCCTGGGCATGTTCTGATGACACTGATTGCTCTGTATCTGTCTAAACTGTCAATGTAATTCTCCTTTGTCTATGCAATTCTTCTGTGCTCTGCATTGAAATTAACTATTTACTCCATTACTTGTAGCCCTTGACACATTACTGCTTGCAGTACATGCTTCCTTGTTACTATCTAGTTCCTGTTGTCATGTCTGCATTTAAAGCTTGTATTGTACTGTATTTAAAGTCTCTGTGTCTCTGACGTGGAACCTTTGTAAAGGAATCTATAATTCAAAGGCATGCAATCTGATATTTTCAATAAATAAATAAATAATATTGGTAAAGTAGACTCATCAGAGTGAGATTTCAGCACAGAGTAAATAAGTCTGATCAAGTGAGAGTGAGTCTCTGCCCACTGATGTTTTTGAATTAAAACAAAAATCAGAGATAGAATATATGGCAGTTGTCTATAAGAAGGTGGTAACATATTAAGAAAAGCCCATAGCTGTAAATACCAATAATAGTCAGTGGAAGGAAGGGAATATTCTGCTTGCAACTCTGAAAAAGGTCATATCCCCTGGGACCCCAGCACTTGATGATAGTATATCAGTCCCAGTCTAGCTCAGTGGCATAGAAATATATTGGATTTTGTTAACTGGTTGCATGTATCCCAAGCTAAGGCTGCTGCAAAAGTATCTTCAGCAGGCAATACATACTTACACACTTTATGCCAAACTCTGAAAGGGACCTGTGTATACTGTGTGAACTTAATGATGGGCAAATAGTCTGGGAAAATCGAGAACAGTATGAGACTAAGGTCGTATAAATCATTAATAGCAAATTCAATATCCTTCTAATAACTATGATAAGCATCTAACAGCCACAGACTTCATACCCTGCATTTGACAGGCCATCGCATACCATCACAAATTAAGAAGGTTGAGCCCACCTCGAGAAATAGGAAGATGCAAAATCATGAGGCGAATCCTAGGTTTTCATCCAGCCCAGATAAAATGTGATATCATCTGCTGCCAGTCTTAAAAGTAAAAGGAACTAGAGTAAATGGTTTGAAGAAAAAATAAAATTCGGGGTAGTACATTAGATCATATAATCTCAATTCTCTGGAAAAAGGAACAGTGATACTCTGACTACCAACTGAGGTCGCTAGCTATTACAACAGTTAACAGCTTGAAACTGAACAATTCTAAATGCTCTAGATTTACAGAAATATGCACCCATAAGTATTTCTAAGTTTCTGTTCCAGCACACCGGGCGAACTGCAACAATGAAAGGGGGTGAACAAACGCCAATATTTCTGTTTTAACTTTATGCAGTTGAAATCCAGATAATGATTCAAATCAAGCCAACAACTGAACAACAGATGGGAGAAATGAGTTTGGCTCTGACAAGGTAAGTAAAATATTGTCAGCAAATAAAGAAATCTGGTAATCACGGCTGCCTAGGGGATACCGAAATAGATGAAGAAAGACATAGATGAGAAGCAAGGGGTTCAATATAGAGAGCAAACAAATGTGAAGACAAGGGACACCTCTGTCTAGTGTCCTGTTCCAAAGAAAAAGAAGAGGCGTAAAGCCCATTCACTTTATTCATAGCTGTAGGAGAAAAATAAAGCTGCTTTAACATAGAAATAAAATGACAGAGAAAATCCAAAAAAATTGGAGGTTACTCCACAGACAATCCCACAAAACCCAATCAAATGCCTTCTCCACATCCAATCTAGCAAGGACCATAGGGATCAAATGGCTAGAAGCATGATTGATTAATAACAAAGCCTTATGAACATTATCATGTACTTGTCTAGAGCAGATCAATCCTGCTGGTCTCAGTCCAGCTAGGATGGGAGAAGACCCACTAGCCTATGTGCCCAATGAGACATGAACAACTTATAATCAGAATTTGGATAAGAAATTGGGTGGTATGAGGAAGGAGAAGTAAGATCTTTGCCTGACTTAAAAGGGCTCTAATGATGGCATAGCTCCATGATGGAGGGGGAGATTCTCTACTCTGTACAGAGTCAAATACCCATAAAAGAATAAATTTTAACAATGGAAAAAAACTATTTTAGCATATAAAATTCAGAGGGGCATCCATCAAAATCAGGGGCCTTTCCTTGTTTGGCCTCTTGTATGGCCTATGTGAGCTCAGCTTCAGTAATAGGAGACATTAGGCATTTTCTCAGATCTTGTGAAAGTTTAGTGAGTGCAGCCTGTGATAAAAAGGATTGTATCTGAGACTGTGAGGGGTGGATATTTTCAATCTATACAAGGCCGAGTAATATGACAGAAGAATAGAGGCTCTTTCTGCTCTATGATAAGTAAGCATTCCCATTGTCAGGTCACGAATACGAGCAACCAACACAGTTGCTCAGGATGCTCGCATGCAATATGGTAACCTACAGGCTTCCCTAGGTCCCCCTTCAAATGCCCATTGTTGTAAATAGAACAGAGTGTTCTCCATATTTTAATAGAAATATTTCTGTATCTGAGCTCGTTCTCCAACATAGAAGGTTTGACCGCACAATCCCTCTGCTGCCAATGAATTTGATAGGCCTGAAGGAGGGAATACAACTCTGTCAGCCTCTTTTTCCATTCTCTATTCTGGGCACTAGAATAAGCTATAATTGTGCCCCGCATTATGGCTTTCAGAGTGTCCCATAAGATACTTAGGGAGATTGCTTCCATATCATTTTCACAAATAAACTGGGGAATTTGATTCTGAAGTTTATCAATTAGGATTGGGTCATGCAGAAGGCCAAGGTGTAAGTGCCAAAAAGACTACCTAGTTTCATTACTTAGGGCAAGTGAAACATGTATAGAGGTGTGATCAGAAAGATATATAGTGCCATGAGATATCATGCAGAGTAAATCAATGTGCTTGGCTGTAGTGAAAAAATAATCCAGTTGCACAAATGTGCATTGGCGAGGGTAATAATGAACAAACTCCTTGGTTTTCAGATGGCTAAACCTCTAAGCATCAGTCAAGCCTAAATCTTGTAGAGTTTTTACAAAATATTTAGAGGCTGCAGAACAGAGAAAAGCTCTAGTTTTCAAATACTTCCAATCTGGTGCTAGAGTCAAATTTAGATCTCTACTACAGAGCACCTGGTCATGTATATGATCTAAAAAAATAGCAAAGAATTTAAACTCCTGACATGGGGAACCTGGAAGAAAGTACATATTAACCAAAGTAACAAGATGGCCATCTAAGGAGCCTGTGGCAATAACATAGCAACCAGCAGAGTCACTAACTGAAAAATGGGGCACAAATGACAGTCTCCTATGGCACAGTAATAGGACCCCTCTCTGACGGCCTGACTAATGGGAGGAAAAGAAACACTACTCAAAACAAAATTTACTAAATTTCTGGTGCTCCTCAGCAAATAAATGTGTTTCCTGCAAAAAAATGTAATCAGTCCAATGGAGTTTACAAAATTGAAGTAGACGATAGCATGTAATCGGATTATATATACCATTTACATTATATGATGAGTAGCATTGATGTCAGCTAATGTATAAATATGGGCTGCAGGTGGGTGCAAACACATCAGCCCCTGATTGTTAGGGTGGAGGAGGGGAATGAATGGGGAAGACAAGGAAAACAAAATAGTAGAGCAAAATTATACTCTCATTTTAAGGAATAAAGAAAATTGATTGGCTGGCAGGTAATACAAAACCACAGACATAACAGTTCAAAATAGATCCAGTCACAGACCTCATAAACATTCTCTTCAGATGAGATTACTTTAGATGACAGATAATCACAGCACACCAGGCATTCCTAAGGTAAATGAAACTATTTACTAGTTAACTTTAAATGTTTTAACTGGTTAACTAAAAGTTAAAGTTGTGACTATTTTTTCTCAAATAACTTCTATTGAATTGAAAATTAGGACTGTTTTGAGTCCTTTTTTATTGTTTAACAGAAATAATACATGCCAGGGTGTAGCATAACAATGGTATACTTCTCTTGTGCATGAGTCACTCTGCCTGCAGTCATATGACTTACAACACTCCCAAGTCATGGCAATATTCTATAATATATCAGACCCTGTTGTGTTGTGTTGTATTGCTTAGTTATAAAATGGGTAAGAGGAACCAAGATCTGTAATTGGCCAGATGTGACCACATGACCATGAGTTGTTCCAGCACAACAGCAGAGGTCAGAAATTCTTCATGTTTTGAACCTTGTTACTCAGTTTTAAAATAAAAATCTTTGGAGTCACTTTATAATCACGGGGGTGGCTGACCAAGCAGAAGATGGCAGCATAGTTCAGAATTTCTGCAGGAATGACTGCAATCTAACCTCATCCAGCCTTCACCAGACCTTTCTTTGGTACCAACTCTGTGACCATCCTGTAATCTTACTGCTTGACACAGTTTGTAAGTCATTTTTGATCCATCATCTACTTATATTCAATTATTCTACACTGTACTGTAGCATGCTAGGACTCATCCTTCAGCATTATGGCAGATCTCTAAGTACAGCAAAGCTCACTTGCTAGAGTGGAAGTAATATTTTCTAAACTGATGACTGAGATTAATGATCTAAAAATCTCCACCCAACAGAATGCGACCACTCTTGAAACTTTTAGCCAATAAATTGCATTTAATGAGAAAGCAACGGCCTCTAACACCACTACTATTCATGACCTCCAGGCTACTGTCTGCAATCAAGATCAAACTATTAAATCTCTACAAGCCAAAATTGACGATATTGAAAATCGTAATCATCACAACAATTTATGATTTTTTTGGCTTTCCTGAAGGTGTAGAATTAGGTGACAATACTGCGTTTTTATTACATGTGCTGCCTGCAATGCTTAAACTGCCTCCTGACCTAATGTTAATCAATGAGTGGTCTCACCACACTCTGGGTCCCAGGCCAACATCAGGCCAGTAACCAAGGCCTATCATTGCTCGCTTCTTGAACTATTACCACACAGAATTAATACTGAAACAAGACAGAGAAATGGGGAAACTTCAGTGGCAAGAGTTTAATATTTCCATCTACAGAGACTTTTCAAAAGATTTAACCACCAGAAGGAAGGCCTACAATCCACTTAAACAAATCCTCCACCAAAGAAGCATTAAATTTGCTCTACATTACCCTGCAACACTATGCCTTTTCTCAGGCTCTTCCTTCAAGGATTTTGAAACCCCTGACGCCTTAGCCAACTATCTGGAGATCTTTCTTTGCAATCTTACCCTGAGAGGATCAGTAGCAATTGGCAATCTGAACACAGCTTTGGTATCCGCACGGAGGGTGGACAACAAGGTACATGGGGAAAGTGTTGCAGAACTCATAGTCCCAAGCAGCACGCTGCAACTCATTTGACACCAAGGCAATCAACACGGCTGCAAGAGAAGCTTCTGTCAGGGCATTATTCTTCAAGACTTTCATGCTGTTCTAGCAAGGTTTTACTCCAAACACCCCAAGCTGCAGCCTCTCACCTTCAAATCAACTCCTCTATTCCCTTGAGCAATAAATTTGCTCTCTTGGAGGATGACATGCACTCCTTGTAGGAGGATCTTTCCCAGCAAATTTCAGACCAGCATCCCTCTAATTTGGGCCCTGTGCCTCAGGGGTGTATTTCTGCCAATATTTCATGGGCAGAAGTTGTTGCAGGTTCCCCCCTCAAATCTTTAGAGCCACCCAAAAAGAAACGTAGGGCAAAGACCAAAAACAAGAACATCAATAGTCACAATCCTGCTAATATATCTAAGGTGTCATGAGCTTATATGGTCAGGAATGTGGTCACAGTTGCTATATCTTGGTAGGTTTTGCTTCTAGGATACTTATAGGGAGTGCCAGTACACTTTTTCTGCCTATCCGCCTGCTCTACAGTCTATGCTACCTGGTTGCTTTCGCTCCCAGTGGGTGCAGAAAGCAAAGACTGTACATCGCGGTGAAATCAATTTACTTTTTGTTGCAGTGTTTAAAAGAGCAGCTTAAAGGTCTTCAAGGGATCTTTGGATTTATCAGCAATGCTTTTCTAACCCATTATTTTAGTGTTAGATCTTATACATTACCTCGCTAAACAGGCTCTTTGTATCTAACCTTTTACTCTCCAGTTTAGCAGTGCATCAGGTTCTTAGTCTTTGGCTGTTCAGTTGCATATCTTCAGTCAGTATGCATCCTGATTATTGCCTTTTTCTTTTTTCATATGTGAATTATTATATATTACAAGGCAACGTACCTCTTCCCTCTCCTGATGACAGTTTCTTAAGTATTATTGAGAACTACATTTAATTTATCTCCTTCCCTATGCTCCATTGTTCTTACTACCTCCTGTTTACAATATGGAACTATCATTAGCGCTCAAAGAGGTGGGCTATGTTCGGTGTACTGTTGCAAAGGATTGTCAATCTACATCTTCCTTATGCTCCTTATTTTACTCAAAGCCTACAGATATTATAGAAATCCACTGCTGTGTGGTCCATCCTGTTTTGGGGCTCACTGGGCCTAGTCTCCTAGACCTAGTCACCCAATATAACACCTATTTAGGTGATTTTCAAGTAATCGGAGCTGATCTTTACTATGACTATCTCTTCTGTCTACAGTTATCACTGAAGCCTATACCTCTCCACATAATCCCAATTTGCATTTGGCTCAGGGTGTAAGGGCTTAAATTGACCTCCCCTTTCTTCTTTCTCCCTCAACATTGTATTTATTATGTACTTACTCTGTTGCACTGCAAAATTTACTCAGAGTCAATCTAATGTGGTAATGATCTACTTTTCCTTTTATATTTGTTCATTTGTATTCCACCTGGCTCCCTGAATTCCTTGCTCTGTGTCTAGGCTTTACTGGCATCTCGTATATGGTTCTTTAATTTACTGTTATTTTGAGTTGGTATATCTTGTACTATTACTACTAATGTTTATAAATAAGTTCTGATGTTTAGCTTTATCCTTATACCTTGTCCTTTTAGCTTAGAATTAAGCTAAGGTTATTACAGTCCCCTACCTTTCTTGGTATTATTCCCTTTCAGTTTAGCTTATCAGGAATACTTACTTTATTATATTACTGGGATCAGAATTAGGTTTGGGCCAATATTTATAACCAGTCCTCCCTATTCTCCTCCCTACATCGATGTCCCAGAGTGTGGTGAGACTCTTAGCCAGTTGGCTGACTCATATCTCCTCACACCCATAAAACATTTTCTTTGTTATTTAGCTTACTAGTATTGTTGTTGTTGTTGTTAATGACTTTTCTCCTTCCCCATCTCTATTCTAACTTTAATAAGATATCTGTGCTACTCATGTATCATACATCTCACTTTTTTGGCTTGAATGTTCCTGCCACTCTCTGCATATACATAAGCTCTCTATATTGTGTTCTTATCATCCTCTGCCTCATTTATTTGTCCCTGCACACTCCAGTGATTATTCACTTTCTTTAACACTAACAATATCAGAGGCAGTATAGTGCAGTTGTTTAAGGCTCTGAGCTGCAAATCTGGTGACATCCAACAAACCAGACCTGGGTTTGAATTCCACAGCTTCCACTTGCATACTGTGTCACCCTGAGCAAGTCACGTAACTTCCCTGTCCTCCCAGGTCGCTCCTGTAAAAAAGCTTTTAGCTTAGTGTGCTATTCCTGGTTAAACTACTAAAATAACAAAAAATATGAGTTACATACTTTTATAAACATGGAATGTGAAGGGACTTAATTCTCCTAGTAAGCAGAAGCAAATTCTTTTACATCTCAAAAAACATAAAATACAAATTGCTTTCCTTCAGAAACAAAATTATTAGCAGAGGATGTTCATAGACTTAAAAAAAGATTGGGTCGGTCAGATCTACGAATCATCCTATAACTCAAAAAAGAGAGGAGTTGCTATTTTTATTCATAACAGTCTCAAAGGGTTCATTGTAAACTCTGTTTCTGATACTGATGGCAGATGGGTGATGGTCAAACTGAATACCAACTCTGGTCCTCTTCTGCTTGTTAATGTCTATGCACCCAACTCCGATTCCCTGGAGTTTTTTTCATAATTTAGCTCAACAGATTCTATCCTTTAACACTGATAATACACCAGTTATCCTTGGAGGGGATCTTAACTTAGCTTTAGAAGCCATCATTGACAGAAGTAGCCCCACTACCCGAGGCCTACCCTAGTAGCATTAAAGCTCTCTCATTACTAATGCAGGATGTTGGATTAGCTGATGTATGGTGCCTCCTTCACCCACGTGATCGTGAATTTACTTTTTACTCCTCTCTACATAAGACATACAGTAAAATTGATTACTGATTAGCCTCTCCTGTTATAATGAAAAAAACTATTGATTCATCCATCTCTCCCATCATAATCTCGGACCATTCCCCTGATAAATTGCAACTTTTGTGGGGTCCATTAGCACCTAAATCTTCTTATTGGTGGCTGGACCATCTCCTTCTCAAGTATCCCAATTTCTTACCCATGATCAAAGCACAAATTCAGGACTTCCTCTTTCAAAGTATCCCAACTAAATCTTCTATGTCCTCTGTATGGGAAGCTCTTAAAGCTACGATTTGAGGGAAAATTATCAGTTATGCTGCACATAGGAAAAGAGTAAGGGAACAACAGCTGGCTGACTTGGAAAAATCCCTTAAGGCTAAAGAGAATTTATACTTTTCCTCTAATAAGCACCGTCCTGATTCTCAACTTCATCTTGAAATTATTGAGCTTAGAGTTAAAATTAATTAATTAATTTCTCATAAAACTGAACTGGCCTTGTTTAAACTTAAATATAAGTTTTGGGAGCATGGCGATAAAATTGGGAAACTCCTCTATTACCAGCTCAAAGCACAACAAATGGAACAACACATCCTAAGCCTAAAAGATGAACAGGGTATGGTTCACTCCAACAACCCCTCTATAAACCATATCATGAAAACCTTTTATCAAAAACTATACTCTAACACAAATCCTCCATCTACTTTACAAATTCAACAGTTCCTTAAATCGTTACAACTTCCTCATCTTTCTACTCTTTGAAAAAAATTCTTTAGATGAACCCTTCTTGCTTCAGGAAATCCAGAAAGCTTTGTCTTCCTTGAAATCTGGCAAATCCCCTGTCGATTTGTATAAAATGTTTTCCGACACCTTATGTCCCCTTCTTCTTAATGTTTATCAAGAAGCTTCCAATACTGGCAAGCTTCCCCCATCTTGCACTGAAGCAATCACAACCCTAATCCCTAAGAAAGAAAAGACGCTACTCAACCCACAAGTTACAGGCCCATCTCTTTATTAAACACGGATGGGAAGATATTTGCTAAACTACTAACTTCTCGACTTGAATCCTTGATTCTCAAGCTATCTCATTGTTCACAAGCTGGTTTTATTAAACATAGATCTGGTTCTGATCACCTACGTTCCTTATTTAATTTAATTCATAAAGCCAAATCCCTCAAGACACCAGCTGCAGCCATAGCTATTGATTTCGAGAAGGCCTTTGATTCCTTAAACTAGGACTACCTTCATCAAGTCGTATCCTATTTTGCTCTTTCTCATACCTTTTGCTCCTGGATCAAGCTATTATATAACTCCCCTGTTGCTAAAGTACTTACTAATTCCACTCTTTCCTCTTACTTTTGTCTAGCAAGGGGAACTAGACAAGGCTGTCCCCTGTCACCTTCCCTGTTTATTTTAGCCATGGAACCTCTGACTGCTTGTTTATGTCAATCTTCTGGCATTATGGGCATACCTCTGAGCAGTTCAAGATATGTTTCTCTCTCCTACATGGATGACCTCTTAATCTTACTCAAAAACCTGAATGAGGTTGGGCCCCTGTTGGTTGATTTGCTTAATAATTTTACTCAAATTTCTGGCCTTGCTTTGAATTATGGCAAATCACAAACTATGCCACTTAACGACCACTGTAAAGCCTTTATGAACATACCTTTTGGATTCTGCTGGTCATCACAGGGTATAAGATATATAGGAATCAAAATTACTAGTAACTTAGGGACGATATGGGACAGTAACTTTAACCCCTTACTTGATAACATCAAAACAATTCTGGACAGATGGAAGCTTCTTAATCTCTCTTTCATGGTGAAAATTGCAGCCATTAAGATGTCCATTTCTCCCAAGATTCTTTACCTCTTTGCTAATATTCCTTTAGTCTTACCATCCTCCTTTTTTGATAAAATTGATAAATTAATAGGTAACTTTATCTGGGATGGGAAACCACCGCGATTTAACTGCAACAGACTTCGATCACATTGGAAAAAGGGTGATTCGGACTCCCCTGGTTCAAAGGCTACATCTGGGCCTTCTGAATGGCCCAAACCATTAAATGGTTTCAGAAACCCTCCCCTCACTCACCACTATGTGTTGCAATGGAATCCGCATTGTGCCCGGGAGGACTTCCCACTTCCTTCATTTTTAATCCCGTTTCCTCTAAACTAATATCTCACCCGACTATATCATCCTCTGTTCTTTACTGGAAACTAACCCACAAATTCCTGAAATCCAATCCAACACTCTGGTTTTATGACCCCTAATGGGGCAATCAACTGCTCACTCTAGAAGATCACCCAATTTTCTGTCGTACATGGAGGAACAGAGGCATTTTCTTTCTCAGAGATATCTTGGACCAAAATTCAGTCACTCTTAGTTTATTCTCAGACTTGCAGGTCACATGGAAACTTCCTAAACAGGACTTCTGGAAGTTTTTACAAATTCGGGCAGCATACAATTCTTTCTCTAGTTTAATGTATAGGCATACTCTTCTAAACCATACATCTCGCACTGGACTAATTTATCAGTAAAATTAAATAGCTCCATTTACAAAGACATTATTGATAATCTACCTGATCAGTCTATATAGGCTGAAAATAAATGGAGTACTCCTCTTAACTACAATATTTCAGATGCACAATGGAGTAATTGTTGGTGTATTGCACATAATACCTTTAAAGGTGCCTGTAGTTCTTTGATACAAACTAAAATCCTACATCTTTGGTATAGAACCCCCTATGTGCTTCAATGAATGGGCTTATTAAATAATACTGATTGCTGGCTCTGCAATTTGGCCAATGGAGATCTACTTCATATCTTGTGGTATTATGCTCCCATTAATAAGCTCTGGTGTAAAGTCTGTTTACTTGCCTCCAGAGTAACAGGACACAAACTACCTTTTGACCCCAAGCGATTCCTTCTAGGCATCTTTATCCCCAATAGTTCTCTTCTCTCACATGCACATTTTAGATGGCTAAACATACTTTCTCTTTTGGTCAAACGTCTGATTCTTATGAAATGGAAATCAACTCTTGTGCCTTCTGTTTCAGACGTTCTTCAAAGCCTCTCTCAATATGCCTCTCTAGACCGATTATCTCATGTTACTCATAACTGACTTGCTGTATATGACAGTTGTTGGCAGGATTACTTCAAGTAAATGAACCTAGTTCTTCTAGACCCTAATTCTTAGGGATATTTAGCCCTCCTTCTTATTTTGCTCTCAGATTAGGTTTTCTCGAGACTTTTGTGCACAGATTTCTCCTCTTTTTTCCCTTCTTCCCTGTTTTCTCTCTCTCTCTCTCTCTCTCCTTCCTTTCTTCCTGCTTTTTTCTCTCTTCTTTCTTTCCTTGCACAATTTTCTCTTATCTCACCTCACCATTATTGAACATTGTTCATATTACCACATTTATCACTTTTTGCAATTTACTGAATGCCTTGCCATAGCCTGCCCTAGCATGTATTTCGTACATGGTTGCTATTTCTGATCCTATAATATCCTATTGATTGTAACCCTTCTGCTCTCCACTTACATCCTGTCTAGGTTTGTGTTTTATTATCAGTACATATATATAAGGCTTCTC
The DNA here is from genome assembly GCA_016271365.2 of Neoceratodus forsteri. Classification (NCBI taxonomy): domain Eukaryota; kingdom Metazoa; phylum Chordata; order Ceratodontiformes; family Ceratodontidae; genus Neoceratodus; species Neoceratodus forsteri. The sequence continues at coordinate 811,920,225 of CM028129.1, read as the reverse complement.
CAATATGTTTACCCTAAATACTGTGTTTTGTTAAGTGATATTTTATACCTTACATGGAGCATAGTCTTCTATTGTATAAGATGTGTGCTTTCTTATATACTCGAATTTCAATAAAAAGATAAAGTAAAAAAAATATAATCACAAGGCACGCTAGGGTATACATAATTGTAATATAATGGCACTTTTCAGGTGTGTAAGGCACTTATCATTTCCCTGTGCCTCACTTTCTGAGGTGTGCTGTTATCACACAATAACACATAACCTGACATGCCTTATTGATTATTTAGACTACAATACAGATAGGTTTCTGCTGGAGAAGTATAGTATATCACTGGGCATACTGTAAGATAAATTGTGAAGTAGCATGGTTTTAAACTTGCATCTATCCTGAGGGCAGTGGACAGACTGGGTCAACCAATGATTTCATTTTCTTTTGTAGATACAATGTTGTTATATAATGTATTTAGATTTAAGATGCTTACAGTAATACACATTTCTCAGAAGCTACTGTACTGTGCTGTGTAACTCTGTTCAATAAATGCCAGTGAAATAAACATTTTTTATATATATTGTGTTTATTTATATTCCAATCTTTCTGAAATAAAAGATTAGTACTTGCAATTCTAACTAATTCAGACTACTTTCCTAAATAAATTATGAATTATAGCAGTGAAGGGAAAAAAGGTTGCCTTCATGAGGTATAGTAATAGGGGAATCAGTCAGATTGTAATACAGAGGAATGTCTGGAAAAGCTTAAGTTTGCAAGTGCTTGCTGGAGAAAGCAATAACCACAGGACAGTAGACTGAAGGTGATTGGATGCAATACCCCTCTACAAGGGGAGGGGTTGACTCTGGCAACAACAGACCAGCAACCTCACCTGCTAGAGATAATCATCAAAGAGTGAACAGTAGGGTTAGTAGATGAGAATGACTTATATGATAAGTGGAAGTATGGCATTATAAAGGGGATGTCATACCAGAATAGTCTCTCCTACCTTCCTTCCTCCCTCCCTTCCTTCCTTCCTTCCTTCCTTCCTTCCTTCTTTCTTTCTTTCTTTCTTTCTTTCTTTCTTTCTTTCTTTCTTTCTTTATTTCTACCAGGAGAGGCACACTGAGCTGAGACTCAGTTCCAAGTGTAACTCAGGGGAAGGGGAGAAGCAGAATTACAAACAAAATACAGGCAGCCAAGTTATGCAATTACAATGAAGATGACATAAAGAGAATGGGTTGAGTGCAGTGCAGACAAAATGGCAAAATATTGTGTACGGAGGACAAATGAATTAGCATACAAATCATCTATGCAAATTGGGAAAACTCAATATGCATAGTGCCAGAGTGAAGGGAGGCTGAGCTGGTGCTGAAAGTAGGAGTTAAAACAAGTTGATAAACTTGAAAGAGGTTGCCATTACTTTGAGATTCAGGATGGGGAGGAGGAAATGGGTGCTCAAAAACCAGGCAAAGATAAGGAAAGATTCAAGAAGAGGGCTGGCAGGAGAAGAAGGGAGAAGTTTTAGCTGTCATCTAATGGAGGGAAGGAAGGGGAAGAGATGGATAGGGGAAGGGTAGCTGGTTCAAGAGAGAGGGGAGTTGGTATGAGAAAGCAGATTTCCTAGCTGAGGATTGTGGGTAGGGAAGGGAGAATGTGTGTGGGTCTCTTGAGTGCAGGGAGAAGGGGGATGAGGGAGAGGAGATGGGATAGGTATAAGGGTGGGACCTAAACCTGTATTTAGGGATGAGGGAAGCACATGGAACTGGTGACATGAGTGGAGAGGGAGGATGAACAGGGAGGAGTAAAAGTAGCAGTGGTGAGTATTAGATAGCAAGTTAGTAGTAAAGGGGCAAAAGGCATTGCAGAAGGTGTCCAGTCTGGCAAGGGAGGTGGAGGGGTCAGTACAATAAACATCAGCATAGTTGAAAATCTGGAGAGCCATTTTGGTGACCAGCTCCCAGTGAACCAGGGAAGAAAGGCAGTCCTTACTGCGGTAGAGGGCACCAAGATTGGGGAAGAGTTTGACATGGGATGGCATCAATGTGGGCAGAGAAGTCAATCTTGCTATCCATCCACACACCAAGGTACTTAAAAGCTAGGACTACTTCAAGCAGTATGCCATCCAGCATGGAGAAGATGGGGAAGGAAATGATCTGGGCCAGCTTCTGGCCAGTACCAAAGATCATACACACCGATTGCTTTGTGTTGACCTAAAGTTGGTTGGACTGGAACCAGCACAAAACACTGTGCAAGTTTTGCTGAAGCAACATTTCCAGAGATGCAGTAGAGGGAACAAAGGTGAAGAGAACAGTATCATCTGCATACACATGAATATGCCAGTTGGCACAGATGGAGGGCAGGTTACTTAGGAAGATGGATAACAGGACTGGACCCAGAATAGAGCCCTGTGAGACCCTGGCCATGATAGAGAGGGGTGGAGAGATGGCACCTCCTACCTGTACTGACAGTTGACGTTGATTTCTTCAATGTGGTTACTCAAACAGTGGATTATAATCAGGCTGCTGATATCTTATACTTGGACTCCACCAAGGCCTTTGTTTCAGCACATTAAAGAAGGTTGGTAAAAACATTATGGGACATACAATTGAGGTGGGCCTGATCTGTTGGATAGGGAACTGGTTGGGTGGAGGACTCAGAGGGTAGTATAAAATGGCCAATACACAAAGAGAAGGAAGTTAATAGTGGAGTATCTCAAGGATCAGTCTTAGGACCTGTACTATTTAACTTGTTCATCTGCAAATGAGGGGAAGGAATACAGGGACCTGCGGACATAGAGGAGAGTAAGTAGCCAAAGTATACGTAGTGGTATATATTTCTTTTTTTCTCTCCAGACTTAAGGTAGCAGTATGAGTGAGTAGGTAAAGGAAAGAGATTTTTGCTTAGAATTTTTAGGGCACTTTGAGATTTTTCTTTAAATTTGTAACAGGTGGTTTGGAAGACCTATGTTAGATCAGGAATTAATCTTGGGGGTGAGTAGATTAATAAAGCCCGTGAATCAGGTGTATGATTGATGGGTGGGCTGCCAGAGGACCACCAGGGAAGTAGGAAGGGGAGATAAAAGAAGAAACGCCCAGTGTGTCCAATTATGCTAGTGTCCCCTCACGTGAGTGGGACAGCGCAGGAGTGGAGCATCTGTCTTAAGGCATCTGCAGGTATCCACAGATAGTCCACAGGATACTCTGCAGGGGTGACACCAGACCAAGGTATGATAAAATATATTAATGATTACAGAGTACTGGAAAAACCAGCAGCAGTGATAGTAGCTATAGGTTGGTAGAGTAAGGGTGAAGTACATAGAGGTAGAAGGACTTGAAGAGGGAAAATAAGAAGCACCCTGTCTAGGGTAAGGTGACAAGTAAGTTACAAGGAAGTGAAAGTGTAGGCTGAGAAATAAATGTCAGACAAGTGGGGAAGTTTAGAAGATGCCCAGGGCAAGTTACGTACAGGTAGGTGTGTAAGAAAAGGGAAAACAAGAGAAACCTCATCTAGGGTAGGATAACAAATTAGTTTTAGGCAGGCAAAAGGAAGAAGCAGGAATACAATGGGAGTAAAAAGGAAGCAGTAGGGTACAGGGAAGTCCATCTCACCAAACTACCCTGGTGCTTCACCACATGACGAAGCCCTCCCATGGTGAAGTGCCAGGGCAGTTTGGTGAGACGGCCTTTGTCCTTTTACCTTTTATAGATTTGCTTATCAAATAAATACAATTTTTCAAAGAAACTACTGTGGACCTCCTTCATTGGAGCTATTTTGGAACTCCTGGCTCTGGAGTGCTGGTGTTCTTTAACTTGTTTTGTTGAATCTAGGGTGGTAGCCCTGCACCAGTACCCTGCCTGGTCTGTTGAGCGCAGCACACAACTCTTTGTCTAGGTAATAATACCCCTATAGAGATCACTGGTTGGGTCGCGAGTACTGTGTACAGTTCTGGAGAGCCCACCTCCCTAAAGACGTAGAGAGGGTGGAGGCAGTACAAAGAGGGGCAACCAAAATAGTGCATGGCCTGCATCAAAAGCCCTACTGTATGTAGTAAGGCTCAAGGAATGTAACATGTACTCCCTGGAGGAAAGGAGAGAAAGGGGGATATGATAGAAACATTCAAATACCTCACAGACAAAAACAAGGTACAGGAGGGAAGCATTTTCCACAGACAGAGATGCTCAAGGACAAGGGATCATGCTATGAAGTTAGAAGGGGGGAGGCTCAGAGGAAATGTGAGGAAGTATTTCTTCATGCAGAAAGTGGTGGATGCATGGAAAGCTTACCAGTGGAGGTGGTGGGGGCAGAAGGGAACAGGGTTCAAGAACACATGGGATAGACACAGAGGGATCTTAGTGGTAGGGAGGTGGGGGGAGGCTGGAGACTGAGTAGGGTCTGTGGCAACACTGTAAGTAGGGAAAATAGGGCAGACAGGGTGGGTCATCAGGTCCTTTTCTGATGACAGAGTCTATATCACTATTTTTCTAGAAGAGCAGCAGCAGGGAGGAGTCTAGCAACTATAGGCATGCCAGTCTCACTGCAGTAGTGGGGAAATTAATTGAATCCCTGCTAAAGGAAAGCCTGGTAGAGCATCTTGAATCCAATGGGCTGCAAGACTACAGGTAGGATAGACTCATGTGGGTGGAAGGTCATGCCAGATGATTTTGGCTGATTTCTTTGACTGAGCGGCCAGAGAAAAAGATCAGGGGAGGGCAGTGGACATGGTCTATCTGGATTTTAGCAAGGCCTTCCACACTGCTACACAAGAGACTGATTAAGAAATTTAGCAAACTAGAACTAGGAGCCAATGTGGCGAACTGTGTTAGAAACTGATTAATAGATAGTTGACAGAGGGTGAAGGTTAATGGCACTCACTCCTATAATGGGAGTGAGATCAGCAGAGTGCAGTGGGGTTCAGTACTGGGTTCAGTCCTCTTCAATGTCTTCATAAGTGACATTGTAGAAGAACTGGAAGGGAAGGTATGCCTTATTGCCAATGACAACAAAATCTGTAATATGATGGACAATCCGAAGGGGGTGGAAAGAATGTGTAGGAATCTTGAGAAACCCAAGGAGTGGTCAGAAGGATGGTAATTGAGGTTCAATGCCAAAAAGTGCAAAGTCATACATCTAGAACATAGGAATCCAGGATCTGAGTATAGGATGGAGGATGGTACAGCCTGTCAATAAACAGGACAGGGATCTTGGAGTTATGATATAAGATGACCTGAAAGTGGCAGGGCAGTGTGACAAAGCAGTGGGTAGGGCAAGTGGGATGCTGAGATGCATAGGAAAAGGTGTCTCTTGCTGGAGGAGGGAGATGGTGTTATCACTGTATCCCTTGCTGGTGAGACCCCACCTGGAGTATTGTGTTTAGTTGTGGAGGCCACACCTCAGGAAAGACATGGACAGGGTGGAGGCAGTCTGGAAAAGGGCAACTAAAATGGTGAAGGGGTGGTACCAAAACCCCTATGAGGACAGAGTAGGGAATCTCAACATGTACATCCTAGGAAAGAAAAGAGTGATAGGGGATATGACAGAGACCTGCAAGTACCTCATGGGGGTGAACAGGGTGCAAGAGGGGAGACCCTTTCAAATGAGAAAGAGCACCAGGACAAGAGGGCATATGATAAAGCTGGAGGGGGAAGCGTGAGAGAGATGTGAGAAGGTACTATTTCACTGAAAGACTGGTACATGTCTAGACTAGACTGCCAGTGGAAGTGGCAGAGGCAAAAACAGTAGGGGGCTTCAAGCATGCATGCATAGAATAAGGGAACATTAGTAAATAAGCAGGGAGGGAGAAGGGTCGCCGGAGACCAGTTAGGGTCTGCAGACACCGATTAGACTAGGACCACCAGGGCACAGTGGTCCTTTGCTGCTGACAAATTCTGTGTTTTTTATCTTTCTGTTATTGGCACCAATACAATATAATGAATGGGGATTGTCAAAATTTGGATGGACTGATTGTGAGGAAACTAGGTTATAATCCAGTTATAAAAAGATCAAATATTATCTAAAGCGTTAGGTTTTCAAATATATATGATATACTGTATAAATGACTGCTGGTCTATATAAGGTATGCAATTTGTATTTCAATGTATACAATTCATAAGAATTATTACATTGTACACTTAAAATACATTTAAAAGCATAACATTCAGTTTGATATTTATATATTAAACAGCACTAAAACACTGCAACCATATAATACATATAATAATCATCATTCATTAGCAGCTTTAGTTAAACTTGAATTTACTCAAAACTATACTGAGAAACTTTGCCATCCCATAGATCACCTTTCATACAAAGCTTACAAAGGTTTGCGGGAGCTAAGGAGGCCAAATGGTAAAGAATAGCCCATAGCCACTCCCTTCCAACATCCCTTATTTGGTCATGTTAGCCTCCTTCTTAATATATCTATCCAACTGAGTTTTAAAATGTTTCTTTGATTTAGAATAAATGAGCGACAAGGTGCGCTCATTCCAAAGGGCCACCACCCTCTGTGTAAAGAAGGCCCTTCTTCTATTAGTATTATACTTTATGTGCCTAAGTTGGAGTGGGTGACCTCTGGTTCCCTTAGTGTCATTTTTAAATTGAAGGTTTCATTCATTTAGTAAATATTCATCCCCCATTATATCATAACAAAGTAGTAAATATCCTCTAACCCTTCTTGTTTAAAGGAGCATAAGCTTTAAATACTCCAAGTGCCCTTCATAGGACATATTTTTAATATTATGTATCAATTTAGTGGCTTGCCTTTGAACCCTTTCAATATCATTCACTGCTCCATAGTCCAGGATTGGTCTGATATATGCCCTATACAGAGGTATAATCACTTCCTTGTTACGGCTCCTAAAATTTCTCTTAATACTGTGTAACACCTGTTTGCCTTTTACATTCTGTTTATTTGCATGCAAGCGGAAAGTCAGTTTGTGGTCTATAAGAATACCCAGGTCTTTCTCTTCCACAGACTTTCGTAGCACCTTACCATTCATATAATAATTCTGCATACCATTATGATTCCGCATAAGTCTGACCTTGAAGATGATCCACCTCTGTACAGGCAGCCAGTGCAGTTCATGCGGCATTGGAGTGATGTGACTCTAATGAGGAGTCCCCATCAACAACTGTGCTGCGGTATTCTGCACTGGTGCAGGTAGAGGGAGTTGCAATAGTGTAAGCACGAAGTCACAAAGGTGTGGAACAATGTAGGCAGATCACCAGATGGAACAAGGTGCTTAATCCTCATGATGTTCCTAAGATGGTAAAAGGAAGACTTGACGACTGACGACACTTCTGAACACAGTGTTAGTCCATCATCAAGAACCACCCCAAGTCACGCACCTGTATGGGGTAAGGCAGCTGAGCACCCCCAAGTAAAAGACCTGAGGGAGACCCCACTGCCGCTCTCTCTATCTGGTGACCTGGATCTACCACCAGCACCTCAGTAATCTTAGAGTTCAATTTCAGTGAACTGGATTTCATCCAGCCATGGATTTCCACTAGACAGCTGTTAAAGACCAAGGCTGCACTGTCCTGGTCAGGTGCAAAAGACAAATAGAGCTAGGTATCATCTGCATAGCAGTGAAACCTCAGCCCATATCATCTTACAATGTCTCCGAGGGGCAGCATGTATACTGTGAACCACATAGGAGACAGCACCGAGCCCTGAGGGACCCCACATGGCAGAGAGAATGGGCTAGAGGGAAAAAAAATGGCATTACCCTCTGAGATCTGCTGGAGAGGAAGGATTGAAACCATTTGAGGACTGGACCAGCCAGGCTGCAGATAACCTTCAGGCACTTGAGCAGCACCCCATGGTCCACAGTGTCAAATGCTGAAGAGAGATCAAGAAGCACCAATACAGAACAGCACTTCTGGTCTCTTGCCATCAGAAGATCATTGAGCACCCAAACCAGAGTGGTCTCAGTACTATGTCTCTTCTGGAAATCAGACTGGAGGGAATCGTAGATGTCATGGATGATAAGGTGGTTCTCCAGTTGCAGCGCAACCACTTTCTCATTCACCTTCCCAACAAAGAGAAGGTTAGAGATAGGCCTGTAGTTAGAAAAGCAGTTCAGGTCCGGAGCAGCTTTCTTAAAAAGTGGTGTCACCACTACCTCCTTCAGGGAGCTAGGAAACTCACCTGACTCTAAGGAGCACCACACAATCCTTGCAAGGACTGGGTCCATAGATTCAATACACCCCAATAACAGGCATGTTGGGCCCAAATCCAAACCACAGCATGTTGTCCACAAATACTGAGCAACCCACACAACATCAACAATCTCCGATCAGTCGAAAGATGTCCAAGAGAACTGAGGGAAGGGGATCAGACACTGACTATTGTCAACCCCCATAGAGAGCACTGGACTGATCTTGGCCCTGATGTTGGCCACCTTATCCACAAAGAATTGAGCAAACTCCTCACACTTAATTTGTGAAAACGCACTTAGGACCTGCAGACAGGATGGGTTGCATAGCCTGTCCATAGCTTGGAAGAGCTGAGCCAGTCGAGTTTGAGTTGCAACAATCTCCCTGGACAGGAACTCTGCCTTCTTATGAGTGACTGCCAATGGATAGATTTGATAATGGTCCATCAATCTAAGGTGCTCAGCTTCAAGGGCTGATTTCCACTAGTGATGCTCTAACCTTCATCCAACTCATCTCAATTCCCTTAAGGTCCCATCAAACCAGGGGGACTGAGGGCAGAGAGAGACAGAATGAACACGGACTGGGGAGATAGAATCCAGAGCTTCAGTAACAGCCATATTATAGGCTTGAACTAGACTGTCTGGATCCTCGCCTACCCCTAAGAATCCTGATAGGTCTAATACTGCGAGTAGACTAACCGAGATCACATCCCTCAAATGGAGGTATCTGACCATCTCCACAGGGGCAGGCCTATGGGGGGAGCCTGGAGATTGAACCTTATGGTGTGGTGATACAACCATGTGACTGGTTCCACCACCAAGTCAGAGGTCTCCATCCCCAGGAGGAAAACCAGATCAAGTGAGTGACCATGATTATGTGTAACAGAGGCAATGACCTGTGTGAACTCCAAGGAATTCATAAGTTGGAGGAAGTCTTGTCTAAACAGTAAGAGTTCACTGTCGACCCAAGCGTTAAAGTTGCCCAGGACCATCAACCTAGGCAACTTGAACGTCATGTTGATGATGAAGTCTGCTACTTCCTGCAGGGATAATTTCTCACCCCTGGGTGGACGGTAGATGAGAACAATCCTGCAGCCCACACCTGCTACCATGGTGAACTCAAATGATCTAGTCTCCTCAACTTGCACACCAGTAAGGCCCAATTTCAACCTAAAACAAATGGCTACACCTCCGACCCTGCAGTCCACTCTCAAGTGGTGTATCACTGAGAACCCAGCCAGAACAGCCTCCTCTAAAAGGGGACCTGCATTATCATCCAGCCAGGTCTCAGTGATGCAAGCCAGGTCTGCTGTCCCAGCAAGATCAGCGATAACTGCCGTCTTGTTCCAGATGGACCTGGCATTGCATAACACCACTTGAGTCAGACGGGGTTCCGGGGCTGGCCGAGCTAACTGCCCAGAAATGCTGGAGCCCTTGGGTATGGAAACTAGATATGGAGAACCACATTCTAGAGACCATTTCACCCCAGGGCATCACCTGGTCCATACTACCCTGATGTGGCCTCCAAGCTCACCCTCCCATGGAGATTCGGGGCCCCCACCCCACCTCTGCCTCCTGCTGACTATACCCAAAGCCCTGCAGCAACTATAAACTGCTGCAGGAAAAGGGGCAGAGGTACTGGAGCTCCAAGGGGGAGTAGTGCCTGACTGGGAGAGCCACAGGCCAGCACATCTTTAACCCCAAACTTAACTGAACTAAAACAACACACCCATATTCCCTCTCACCCCTGCAAGACCTATGTTGACTCACAACAAGAAGACCCAGGCTGAAGACAGCTCCCTAGGATACCCCAAAAAATACCCCTACTCCAAATAATACAATAAACTATAGCAAAACAACAAAGAATACAATCCAAACAAATAGACAAAGATAAGATCAGGAAGACCAGAGTGCTCTCACCACTCTGGAAAAATGTCCATAGGGATCAACCCCCTCTACCTCACACATAGTAGGGGAAGATTCAACAGGAAACTAACAAACTAAAAATTTCGAGCAAAAACAAAGAATAAATAAAATAGAGATGAATAAATAAAATAAAAAATGAATCCAAAACAGAGCTAATAAATAAAAGCTCCAGCAGACTGAGTCACATCCACTTGCCACTGCTTTAAGGACTAGCCCCCCCAATAGGTTCCAGGGCTAGGACCAAATAGGTTCTCTTATTTACTGAAACTGTACCACCATGAGCCTTACTTTGCTTTGTTATTTGTTGCCCCTCAACTACTGTCACCATGTATTGCCAAATGTAACAACTGTAACCTTTCACTGTGCATTACCTTCTCTTGTTATGTTCTTGTTATTCTAATGTTTCTACTCTCTGCCTCCTTACGTGGCCTGGGTCATGCCTGAAAACAGTCTCTGGAATCAGTGCACCTACCCAGTTAACAAAGTCATAAATAAATAAAATTAAAAAAAAATGAATGTGCAGCAGATCAGAAATGCACAGTCTCAGCTCACAACAACAATCTGTCTAAGCAATTCCAGTATTGGTGTTATAGCCATTCCACTATCACTCCATGGTCTTCAGTCCTAAAATCAGGTGTACACAGCCCCATTAATTGGTATCTAAACCTGAAAATAGGAGGGGGGGATGCAAATAGAGGGTCAAGTCATGCAAATTGGAAAGCCCAACTGCACCACCCTGAGCGAGCTGTGCTCCCCACCATCCGTGACCCACCGCTACAGACACCTTCAGGAGTAGGCGACATGTCCACCTCCCTGAGTGTCTTAGGAGAGCCCCAAAAATCCCCCTCCAGCTCCTCAAAGGCTGGGTGAGGCACTGAATTTAATTCTAAGTTCATTGGCCAATTGTTACATGGTAGTGAAATATGGGGACTAAGTATTAACACTATTCAGTTGGAACTGGTGCAAAACTCCTTTCTAAGATCAATTCTAGGAGTTCCAAGAGCTACCCCTTCACCTTTCTTAAGATCAGAAACAGGTACTGTAGCATTGGAGGCAAGATTATTGAAGGGAGCTGTACATTTGTGGAAAAGGATAATACTGATGGATAATGACAGATTACCAAAAGTATGCTGGAATGATATGATTGGAAATAACAGCTGCAGGTTAAATTGGTTTGAGACCTTGAACCAAAAAATGAGATAGTTTGGATATGAAAATGGAGATGATAAATACTAACCATAGTGCATTTGCCTCTGAAGGGCTACAAAGTATAATAGATATTTTTTATACAGAAAGATATTGACAAACCCCAGTATAGTGATAAAAATGGGATGTACAGTAAATTGATGAGAGCTGGTGTTACTGATCAATATTTACAATACTGTGAGAACAAAACACAGATGGTTGCCTTAAGTTTAGCTGGGGACTTTATGGGGATCCTTCCCATGTATTGTATACTCAGGGGTGCACAGAATGGTTATTGAGGGATGCCTGTGCAATAATAAAGGAATAATGCACGACAGGGTGTGTGTCATGCTGGGATAATGCCACGCCTGGGGGGGTTGGGCACGAGGCCACAGGCCGAGTGTGTCCAATGCCCCAGGCTTGGCGTTATCCCAAACGACACACACACCCTGGAGTGCATTATTCCTATTATACATTGGCTCACTGTTATACAGAATAAAAAAAATAATTTTAAAGATGTTTTTGTGTGGAAAAATATTTATTGTTTTTTAAGAGCAGAGGAAATGATCAAGGTCAATGGGCTCAATGAGTCAATGGGCTCAAGGTCATCTACAGCTTCACAGTGCTGAGACTAGACCTCTGGCGACGTGCTGGGATAACGCCATGGGTCCAGCCCCAAACTGACCAATCATGGTCCAAGATTCTTTCTTGCCATTGTATAATGAACCATTAATAGCAATTCAACACTTAGTTTTGTATTGTGAAGCCTTGCAAAATTATAGAAATTTATTGGTTAAGCCACTGCTCTTTGGAGCTAATTTTAAAGATGATAGAGAACGGTTTGCATATTTGATGAATCTGTTAGACAGAAATGTCCCAATGTCTTTATGATGACGAGAGGATGTATAAGAAAGATGGGCTACACCCCAATGCGCTCAGAACCCGTACATTAGCTACTGCAGTAAAAGATTCCATACAACAGAATTTAAACTAGATACGGGGGGAGGGGGTACCTGCCTGACATATCCACTCAACCGCTAACTAAATTTAAACCTAAATCAGCAAATGATATACACTGTTTACATTTAAATGCTAGAAGTCTGAATAATAAGATGGATGAGCTGCAGGCAGAACTAAGTGGGGGAACACAAATGGCATTTATCACTGAGACCTGGTGGACGGAAGATGTTGCATGGGGACATCATATCCCTAGATATTACTTATATCACTTTGATAGAAGGCACAAAAAGGGGTGGGTGTAGCTGCATATATATCAAACACCCTAAAGTCCACAAATATATCTGACAAGATAAAAGAAAATGTGGGGATGGGACCTGAGACTATTTGCATTAGGTTGGAAACAGGTAGGAGCACACCTTTCCTTATAGGGGTGCATTATAGCCTTGATACTTTCTATAGAGACTTCCAGGAAAATGAATCAAGAAATAAAAACAGCATGTGAGTTGGGAAAGGTCTTGATGGTGGGAGACCTAAATTATAGGGATACAAACTGGCAGGAGCTCAAAGCAGGATCCCCTCTTAGTTTAGAGTTCTTGGAATTATGTCTGGAAGTGATATGACTCAAAATGTTGTAACCTCCACAAGAGGAAATAATATATTGGATTTGATATTTTCCACTAGGGAAATTAACATTACATTCTGTGTAACTAACCCCCCTTTAGGAAATAGTGACCATGGTGGGATATCCTTTACTCTAGCTCACTATATTCTCATCACCAAGGGATGTAGGGAGGTTTATAAATTTCACCGCTATGGTATTAATGAAATTAATGTTGAACTTGAGCAAATAGACTGGGATAGCATATTGAAAAACATATCCTCGGAAAATATGTGGAACGTTTTTAAGTATAAATTATTCGTAGTGTGTGATAAACATTTGAAATAGATAAAGTTATATAATACTAGGGGGGAAAAAAACTAAATGGTTAAGTAAGGATATTAAAAAACTCTTGCAACAAAAACAGAACTTGTTTAACTTATACAAAAGGCACGGCCAGGACCCTCAAATATGGAGTAAATATAAAGTAGTGCAGGCCAAATGTAAGAAGCTCATAAGAGTGAGGAAAAAAAAGAATGGAAGGGAATATAGCATCCTCGGCCAATAGAGATAATATGCAACAATTCTATAGTTATGCAAACTCTCTAAGAAAATATAATCATAATGTGTGCTCTGTAAAAAAGGGACATGAAATCATCTCAGACCCACTTAAAGTAGCAAATGTATTTAATGATTACTTTGGTATGGTGTTTTCTGGTATGCAGCAAAGTAAACTTGATATTAAACCAAATGACAAGAGACCCATAAGCATTACTGTCAATGTAATTTTGGAAAAGATCCAGTCCCTAAAAAGTACTTACTCTGCAGGTCTTGATAATATTTCAAATAAAATGCTTAAACTATTGTCCCACAGTGTAGCAATACCTCTGGCTATACTGTTTAATGAATCCCTTATAAGTGGGACTGTGCCATGGGATTGGTTGGAGGCGAATGTGGTGTCCATACATAAGAATGGAAATAGGGCGGACTGTGCAAATTATAGACCCATTAGTCTTACTTCAGTCCCTGGTAAGCTTATGGAATCCATCTTTAAGGATAGCAATACCCACCTAAGAAGAACTGGTCAGGAGGACAGAGAGCAGCATGGATTTCTTAGGGGGAGGTCATGTGTGACAAATCTGCTTTGTTTTCATGAAAAGATTTCAGAGGCACTGGATAGGAGACAAGATGTGGACTGTATTTATTTGGATCTGGCAAAGGCTTTTGATAAGGTTCCCCACCACCAGGTCCTTCACTATCTAACTGATATAGATATAGACCACAGAGTGGTGTGCTGGATTATGGCCTGGGTGGAGGGGGAGGACCCAGAGGGTGTGTTTACCTGGATATTATTCAGACAAGGTGGGGGTCACCAGTGGGGTTCCGCAGGAGTCAGTCCTGGGCCTGGTGCTGTTCAAAATTTTTATGTCCTCTATGGGTAGGGATACCTCCGGCTGGATTTGTAAGTATGCAGATGACACTAAAATTGCTACAATAGTAACAGACCCAGAAGGAGCTAGAGACCTGCAGGCTGATTGGAATAGTATTTATGACGGGGAAACATCTAAGAGTATGACATTTAATTTGGACAAGTGCTGTGTACTACATTTGAGGATGCTACATCACATCAATAGATTAACAAAGGGGATCGGTCTGCGCATGTGCGTCCCTTTTTTTTCCACTGGGGAACCAACGGATGCACACAGTGGTTAGGGAAAGACTAAATGGCCTCGGCGGTGACTATATTTTCAAAAGTAAGGAGCCTTTTTCATTTTTTCTTGGGACCATACACTATAAAAAATAATGTATGATCCTTCTATCGGCAACCAGTTACTGTTAACCATCTCGAGGTTGCCATTGCGATGTAAACCTCTCGAGCTTTGCTCTCAAGGTTTACACGGTCGCCCTGGTGACCTCTCAATGGTTAACAAACCAGTTACCAATAGAGGACCATACATTATCCTCTATGCTGCTTTCAGGTAAGTTTAGAATCAAAACGAGCACCTACTGTAAATATCTGTATTCGTCTACCATATCTATTTCCAGATCTTCCACTCACCATTTATGTTCCTTAATATTTTTTTTTTGACTGAAAAGCATTATCTTTCACTTATTAACATTCAGTTCCAACTCTAATTGGGCTAAGCTGTTGAATTACACACTTATTCCTCATGTAAGGCCCAAAGGAGTTTGAGACAGTATAATTGCATCATCTGCATACATCAGAACTGGTATTTTCAGGCCATAAATCAGTGCTAGAAATGTGTCGATATTTTATATTTTATTAATTAGGGTCTCTATATACAAGTTAAATAAAGGTGCCAGTAAGCAGCCTTGTTTAACTACTCATGTAATAGAGATAGGGTCTGATAATACACCATCCTTGGATAACTTAATTCTGGCCTCTGTATTAGTGTGCAGCATACGCAATATTGTCAATAATCGATGGTCTATTCCTTTACTTTTTAGTATTTCCCACAGAACATTCTATTACCAGAATCAAAAGCTTCCTTGATAACAATAAAGCACACATATATTTCTCTTTTTGGTATTAACATATGTATCCAAAATATATTTTAGTGTAAATACTAAATCTAAAGTACTGTATGACCTTCTAACCCCACTTCGGAAACAGGATATTAATTTATTTTCATCAACCCATTTTTCCAGTCTTGATAAAATTGTTCTTGAGTTGATTTTTTTGGACAATAGGGAGAAGAGTGATTGGCCTGTAACACTGAGGCTCATTTTTCTGCCTCTTCATAAAAAGATGGATGATTAGTCCACAGTTCCAGCCACCTGTGACTTTAAGTTGGTAATTAATCATTGTAAAAATATTTGCCAAAAGGCCAGCCCAAAAGTCCATGTTACCTTGACATAATTCAGCAGGTTGTGCATCAATCCCTGCTGCTTTGTTATGTTTTTTGGCTTTGATTACCATAATAACTTCTCTATAAGTAATTCCGTCCCACTGTGGAACTACAGTCATATTCCTTTTATGAAGAATCAAAGAAAAGTCTCTGCCTTTACATGTAGCATTATATATTTTATTAAAATGGGATATCCATTTATTGGCAGGTATGACGGCTGTTATATTATCTATTGTTTTCTGCAGTCCCAATTGCTGCTAAAGACTAAAATGTGTGCATCCTTGGCCTGAATTGTACCTTGTAGGACACTTCAGAGGTTCTTTTTATATTGATTTTTTTTCGTAATCAATATTTTTGTGTACTCTTTTTTTAATTTCTTAAGACATCTTAGAAGTATTGGATCACTGAACGTAATTAAACTTCGACCAACCTTGTTTATAGCTGATTTTAGCCTTGAGCACTCTATCAAACCAAGTGTTATTTTTTCCAACATGACATATACCTTTCGTTCTGCTACTCTCCTCTACTCTATGGGCTATACATTCCATAAAATCATCATACACTTTTAGTCTTGTCATGGCTATGGGGTCATAAATTGCCTTTTATGGTTCTAAAAATAAATTCAACTGGTCAGTATCTAATTCTGATATTAATTTATCTATTACTTCAGCAGTATAGTCATTCAATTTAATTTTCTTTGCATATACAAAACACATGTTGTTATCAGCATCATATGAATGTATGTTCTCTATAGGGGAATGAGGATATCAATATCTAAGATGCATTCAAAAGGAAAATGATCACTGTCCCATAATTTTAACACCTTACAATGTCTTAATTTACTATAAGAAAAAATATCTATCTTAGAAAGATCTAAGGTACTTCCTCCTGCTTTTGTTAGGAAAGTAAATTCACCATTTCTATCTCCTTTACATCTTCCTTTTAATAACCTTAAATCAAGTTTAGCAGACAATTTTAGAAGATTTTTTCAGTTATGATTCAAGATTTTATCTTTCGAGTATCTGAGATTAATATCTGTTACATCATCAATGTTCTTATCATATGTTTCTATCTCCCCCAACTCTGGAGTTGAAGTCACCACACATCAACACTGTTAAACTGGAGAATCTAGTTTTCATTGATTTAATTTCAGCCCTTAACACATTTAAAATATCTAACAAGATATTGTTTTGTACATGAGGAGGTGGAATATACATATTAATCACTCCAAACAATTGCTGTTCTAATTTAAAAACAATACTGATGTAATAAATGTTATGGTTACTGACCGAAATGCAAATTGCATTTAATCTTGAGCTAATAGATATGCTCAAACCCCCTTTTGCTCTTCCATAACCTTTTTCCTTAATAGCGGGTATACTCCAAGTTTCAAAACATACATATAGTTGATTTTTTCTTTCCATATCCTAATTTTCTTGAAAGGTAACTATGTCATATGTTTGAATCATATTAACCCACTTTGTGTCTTCCAACTTCAATGTTACTCCTGCTGCATTCTAGTTTAATAACTTGAGTGTTGAAAAATGTGTTTCTGTTCCCCTCCACCGTCAATGTTCTGATGATGAACAGCAGTCAGCTTCAGAGATTTCAATGTATTCATCTGTTGAGTAACTTATACTATTACTATATGAAACATCAATGTTCTCAAGAACTTTTGTACTGTTTATTCTTTATCCTTTCCTTTTTCTTCCTCTTATTACCATAGTTACTTACTCATCTCCCTCCAACTCATGAGTTTGTTCTATTGGTTTTAAGAATTCATTAATCCTATGTTGTTTCCCATTCTCCCTTTTCTCCGATTTACCTTTAGTTTTTTCTTTCCTAACATGTTCTTTATCACTTTCTATAGATTTAATTGTGCTGTCCAGAGATACATACATATCTAGAAGATTTCATTTGTTACTTAATACTTCACTTCTTTTTTTACAGGTGTTAAGAACTACACAGATCCAACCTTTGTTAGGTGATGCTCAGTATCTGTAAACCAACACTATAACTGCCAATTTTACTGTGAAGCTATCTCTTTCTTAATCTTTGGGATTCCTTTTAGCTAGATTGTTGGAGAAGTTTGTTCACTTTTATATTTAATTCCTTCAGTTCATCATAACTTAAATCCATTAGAGGGTTTGAGGCATTTCTACTAATCTGCACTTGTTTCTTATTATTATGTGTATTTCCCTTTTTTACTTTCTGTAAACTATTACTTGTAATACTATGCTGGGTACATTTATTGTTCTCATGTTCTTTGTTAACAATATGGTTGACTTACTCTACTTTTTTACCTACTAGCAAGTCCTGCTTCCTTTTACTGAGATCCTTAACTAGTTCTTCAATCTCATGTATTTCTTTCTCTCCTGTTTTCTTTGTTGTTTCTTCTATTGATGGGGTGTTTTTAGGCTCATTCATTTTTCTTTTCCCACCTCACTTCTTGTAGCAACTCAGTGTTTAAATTAGAGGCCTGTGGATTGACAAATTCTATCAGATTTTGACTTCCTTCAGCCTCAACAACCTGTTTTTTTTTACATTGGGTGTACTGTTTTCTACCAATTTCGATAGTAGCAACAATGTGCTTCTTATATACTGATTTCCTTTCTGTACTTCTAGTTTAACATCCTTCAGATTATTGTTAATTTCTATTAATTTATGTTTATTTGTGCTTTCCTCCAAAATGTCTATCTTTACTGTAGGTCATCATATGACAGAACATGTGAGATGTCAGGTGGGTATTTAGTCAGAGGGTCTAAATTGTACTTTTCATATGGAGTAATGAACACTTCAAAATCTCTCAGATATGAATCTTTCTATGATATGTCCCTCTCTAATACTATTTGTTCATGGACAGTGTTGCAATTACTCTTTATTATGTTTTTATCAGGTAAATCTTTCACCTGATTAGTGGCTTTAGGTATATATGCTGGAGATCCTAAATCTTGTTACAATTGGAGCTTATAAATTTTGTTTTGATTGTGTAACTGGATCTTCTGAATTCCTGATTTCCAATAATAATGGATTGATTCAACCAGTTACTTTAGCCAAAGGACAGGAAATTATATTAGGATTGAATTCAGGCTCTTGAGGTTTTTTCCCATATGTTTTTTTTTTTTTTTCAGATTCCATTGTCCAGCAGGTGGTAATAAGTATGAAGTTATTTTATCTTTATTTTACCACTTATCCTGGGTTTGGGCCATACTCTTACCATTCTCTTTCATTTGATTAGTGCTACTCATTTTTCCTTTTATAGAAACACACCCCTTAATTAGTTTTCTTTTCTCTTTTTTAAAAATGTGGGTTGGAGAGTTTCTAGAAAAACCTCTACCACTTCACAATATGTACTTATTTCGCTCTTTGATACTTGACTATAACCAAATTCAAATTGAAGTAAATAACAGCTGACAAGTAAATGTGCTACTAAATATGGCAGAGTCTCTAGCTACAAATTGGTTTCTCTTAACTGAATATTATAATCAAATCCCAATGGTTGCAGTTATAAACACCTCTCTTTCTTCTCTTCTTTCCTCCTCCTTAGTTCCTTCTCTTTGATCTTTTAAAAAAATGCTAGTAAGACAATGTCTAACACTGTTCCACCTTAAATTTACAAAAAGTACATTTTAGATTAGTCCAAATGATTTCCTGGATAATTCTGAGGCTTTCAAAAAGTATCAATTCCTCAGAGATGCAGCTCAACACTTCTTAATATATCTGGGCGCTCTTTCTTAAACACCATAGAGTTCTCCAACACCAGTTCAAAAAGAATGCACTCTCCCTTCAGGCTTCTCTTATGTAGTAAAAAGTGTTGTGCAGGAATGCAGATTAACTGACAACCAGTTGACTCAGGAAGTTGATGCTGTATTAAATTTACCAGTTCTTTGATCTTAAAAGCTAAAAGTTAGCCTGACTACGATGCAAAGAAAAGTGATGCAATATAATGTAATACTACTTTCTCTTAAATTTCACTTTTGTTTCCCTCCTTTTCTTTGTTTTACTCTGGAATCTGCCCCCAGTTTCAGCTTTCACAGTTTCCTCCAATCCAAAACAGCTACTCGCTTTCTGAAGAAAGAAAAACTCTCCACTAGTCCCACAGCCTTGAGCCATGGTGCTTGCTTTCTGCTTTCCTGCCTTCAACTTTTTGTTCTTAACTCTGCTCTCTGCTCCATCTCTACTCCGACTCTCACTCTTTCCATCTTTCACTCTCTACTCTTTGATCCATTGCTCCACCCACCATCACCACAGGCAATTTTCCAGTTATCGTATAAGGTGTGTTGTGAGTATAATGGGCTGTAACTGACAAAACATATACTCCATACTTGAATTATTCTCAGACATATATGAAGACAAGGCCCACGCTAATTGTTTGGGTGTGAGACCCCCTAGAATTTCTAAGGTAATATCTTTGTTTGTTTTTTGTTTTGTTTTGGTAAGTTGGATCTACTCCACTGTCATGGCCTGGTTCTTTGGAGATACAGGAATGTAACAGAGTTGAATAAGACCCTGTCCCATTTGTTATGCAGAGAGAATTAAAAGCATAGATCTATTTTGTTCTCTCATATTCTGTCACTTATCTGTCTCTTGCCTGTCTTATTTCACAATCAAATTTTCCTTGTGGCACCTAGGAATTGGCCACTCCAATGGTCCAATTGATTCTCCCTGTTTTCTCACTTCCATCACTTGCTGTTTCTATTCTTTCTTTCTTCCCTTGCTTCTCTGTGGTTAAAAATGTATATGTGAATGTTTATATGAAATTGAGATCCCTTAGTTTTCTAACGTATATAACTGTATTATTAAAATGTTTGCAGAAAGCTGTTTGGTTTATCTGGAA
Source organism: Neoceratodus forsteri (assembly GCA_016271365.2). NCBI lineage: Eukaryota > Metazoa > Chordata > Ceratodontiformes > Ceratodontidae > Neoceratodus > Neoceratodus forsteri. The sequence goes on along the minus strand of CM028129.1, from coordinate 811,899,707 downwards.
TACAGGAGGTTAACCCTGAGCTGTATTTTGACTTTCCCAAGCATGTTTGGAGGATTGTCAGCAGGAAATAAGCCCTGGGACAGGATGTCTTAATTGGTTGCACCTACTTAAAAGGCTGCTTTATCTTCAAGCTGGTCACAGGAAAGAAACTGTCAAAGTCTTAATACATGTTGTGGAACACAGGTGGTGTAATTTACAATGACAGGATGCATAATTTAAATGCCAGGGAAAAACATGTTATAAAAAGAGAGCAACATTTGTTTGGTGAGAGAGAGAGAGAGAGGGGAAGAGAGAGAGAGAGAGAGAGAGAGATATGGTGATTTTAAAGGAAAGCTATCTTAAAAGGAACCTCCCAACCTCTCAAAGCCTTACCCCCAATTAGGCATTTGGAAAGTCCAAAATATTTTCACATCTGCTGTATTAAAACTTTGGCCTGAGCTAACATGGCAGATGCCACACAGTGCGTGCGGGGTTGTCTATTCACAAATGCCCATGCCACCCAGTATTAGCGCTGTTTGTTCTGTGACTGTAGCCACTCTAGTTGGTTGAACTGACAACCGAGGAGAGATGGACCATTAATAATGCTGCAAGAAAGCCTGTGACCCTTCTCTTCACTCCCCTGATGCTGCTGTTTCCCTGTTTACCTGTTATTTTTGTCCACCTGTACAAGTGCCTGCCCAGCTGGATAGGAGGCTTGGTAGTGAGACAGTGGCTTGGAAACATCAGAAGGGGCAGGGCTGTCTGTTCATAATAGCCCATGCTTCCCAATGGTGTTAGCACTGCGGCATGAGAGCCAGTGGTGCAAGCACCACTCGGAAAGAAAAGTTTTACTGAATAGCACCAGACACCCTTGCAGAAAATATTTTTGTGTGGAAGTTTATCATAACAACTATTCTGTTTACTTCTTGTCTTCTCAATTAGAAATAAATGTTCAGGCATGGGATGTAATTTAAGAAACACTTGAAAGTCATGGAACCAGACTACCTGATTTTAGCTGTGGCCCATGTGGTTTATTTTTATTGAGCTTATAAGCATTTTAATTTAAATGTTTATGGCAAGATTAGTATTATTTAATTTATAATAGTTTAGTGTAAGGTGATTATAAGCTGGTACTTAAAGTTATATATAAGTTTTATAGAGTAGGCAGGTTGTTAGTGACAGGGAGTTAGTTAATTGGAAATTGTATATACATTTCTTTCTATTTCTTTTATTGATAGAATTTAATTTAAACTACAAAATAACTGAAGTTATTATTGCAATGGGGCATTTATTAACCCTGTTGTTTGTATGTCTTATAGTTGGATCCTTACCTTGAGGGATGATGGGAAACAGTGTCAGGAGGTACTTTTGGTTGAATGGGATAAGCCTGGTTAGATTTAGTACTGGAACAGGGGATCAACTAACTGTGAAATGGCTGGAGGTACCTCCAGTATGTTATTGTTTTTGCCAGGAATAACTCTTATTTCTTAAATCAATTAACAAATATAACTAGAAGCTATGCTTGAGCTAGTAGGATGGGAAGGTACTGGGTAAGGAGGTACATAAGAGATGTCCTTTTCCCCTGCTGATGTGTCAGCTCAGAATAAGATTTTTGTCTATGATCTATCATTTATTAAGCTGTGTGATATAAGTCATAATCCAGGTACATCTGCCCATAATTTGAAAAAAAGAAGGGGAATTTTATTTACCCATTCTAATGTAAAGAGTATCCTCCCTAAACTGGATTTGATTAGAGATTTGTCCTAGATCATGAACCTGAATTTATGATTTTTACTGAAACCTGGTTAAATAATGGGCAGGAGGAGGCTTTATTAGTCATCCAAGGGTTTAACCTGATAAAATTGGACTGGAATAAAATGGGGGGAGGGTTATTTTAATATATTGTGCAGATACATCTGTACCCAAATGACTTCACTTGGAGTTAATCCTAATTATTGTGAATATCTGACTTTAGAAATCAAATTACACACAGGAAAACTATTTTTATTATTTAGAGGTTATAGGCCACCAAAATGTTTGATGCAGACCCTGTTGTCTCTTTTAGATATATTTTTTCCTTATTTTTCCACATGTGAGTTACTTATAATTGGGAACTCTAATGCTGATTGGTTGGATCAAGAAAATCTAAAAATATATGATCAGTTGCTTTAAGCCTTGGATTAGAATAATTACTTGGGGACCCCACTTGCATAAATCCCCAAAAACCTGAAGATCTTTCATTAATTGACTTGGTCCTGATTAGTTTTCCTTATAATTATATGGAGTCAGGTGTGCTGGCTGACCTTTTTAATGGCCACAATGTAGTTTATTGTAGTAAAGGTAAAAATGGGATTACTGGGCCACCTTAATTTATTAGATTTAGAACATTTAAGGACTTTGACTTCTTGGTCTTTGTTTTTGATTTTGAAAATTTGAACTGGGAGAAGCTTAAACTGATCCCAGATATTGATGAGGGATGGGAGAATGTCATTACTTAATTTATGACTGCATTCAACAAACACCTGCCTAGTAAGACAAGAAAAGTTAAACATATATCAGCTCCCTGGTTCTCATCCTGTCTAATGGAATTGGAATGAGACAAAAATAAGGCATGGGAGAAGGCACAGTTTTCTAGGGCTCCAGAGGATTGGATGTGTTATAGGTAATTTTGGAATACATATGTGGCTGGGGTAAGAGAAGCAAAACAACAATACATTTACAGGGCAAGAACATCTGAAGTGGCAGGAGATCCCAAAAAGTTTTTGTCTATTATTAGGGACATAAATATTCAGACTAAATTTAATACAGCTATTCAAATTTCTCCTGATGAAGAATTTGGAAAGGGAATCCCACCCCCGATAGGTTTAATAAAGTTTTTTGTGGAATCTGCAATTCTCTTTAGGCAAATGGGGCAGACACTGAAAAACCCATGGGATAAGGATACATGAGGTTCTTCCTCTTTTTCCTTTAGAACAATACAACAGTCTGAAGTATTGGAACTCTTGCTGGACTTAAATTCCAGCCTGAGGTGCAGTCCAGATGGTTTGGCTTCAATGATGTTAAAATATTCAGCATTTCAAATTGCTGAACATCTCATTATCTTGCTTAATTTGGTCAGTCTCTTCTGGTACTATTCCTCAGGCTTGGAAGTTGGCCAGGGTTGTCACAATTTTCAAGAAGGTGGCTGCCCTGGTCACCTGATCAATTACAGGTCCATTTCCTTACTTTCCCTTGTTTCTAAGTTATTGGAAAGGTTACTGGCTAAACAGGTATCAGACTATCTTTGAAACCATGATTTGTTTAATCAATTTCAAGCTGGATTCCACAGACACTATGGAATGGTGGTCTACATGTCGAGGGTCTTAGATAATGTCAGCAAAGCAATGCACTCTGGGCAATTTAGTGCGGCTATCTTTGTTGACCTCTCTAAGGCCTTTGATTGGCCACCAAATTGTATTGCACAGGCTTTATTAGGCAGAGTTAAACAGGGAGGTACTGAATTGGTTCTGTTTATATTTGGGCCAGAGACATCAAATAACAGTCATGAATGGGCATGATCCCCCCCCACACACACACACTGATGACTGCTAGAGGTGTGCCCCAGGGCTGTGTACTGGGACCACACCTGTTTTTGATTTACATGAAAGGGATGGAGGCCAGTGTGGGGGACTCACTGTACCATTTATATGTTGATGATACAACAGTGTGTATTTCAAGTTCCTCAGTACAGGAGGTTCAAGTAACATTGCAAAGTAGCTTTGATGGGCTTCAAGCCTTTTTTACTAATTCTAAGTTAAAACTTAACTTATCTAAGACTAACTCTGTGTTATTTGGTCCAGTTTCCAAACTGACAAATTCTAAAGAAATATTGATAACAGATCATTATGGAATTTCTTGAGGGGGGCAGCATGTGTATTCAAAACTGAGAGCTGCACACTCAAGCAGACTTGATAGACCATGAGGTCTTTATCAGCTGGTACGTTCTTTAGAATGTGCAGATTCTTATAAATATCTAGGTTTCTGGATGGAACCGACAGGATCAGGTAACACTCATGTAGACAAATTGAGTGCCCAAGAGTAGGCCTGCTGTATAAGAATCAACACTGTTTAGATACATTAACATAAAAACAATAGTTCAGGTACAGTTTTTTCCATTATTTGATTATGTAGATATTCTTTATGATTATGCTTCAAGTGAAAGGTTATATAAGTTAGAGGTACTGTATAATCATCTTGCTACATTAATCCTTAGGTGCTCTAGGGAAGTTCATCATTATGAGCTTTATTCCAGATTTGGCTGGATCTCCCTACCTAATAGACAGAAATTACATAAGTATGTGTTAGCCTATGAAAGTGTGTTGGGTTCCAGACTATTTAAGTAAAAGGTTGTCCCAGAGGAAAATTGATCCCTCACTGAGGAACACATGTTTGTTGGAAATGGTGGTACCGGGGACAAAAGTTAAAAGACCCATGCACTTTTTTAGACAGCTTGTGCCTATTTTTTGGAACAATCTCCTGACTGATTTCATATTATTAGACTTGAAACCCCCCTCAGTTGTAGCTTTGAAATGCTGCTGTTTGCACCACGTATCTTTACAGGATGCTTGTTTCTACTTTGTATAAATTGTTTATTGGTTTTATTTTGTGTATAACTTTTTATTTATTGAAATGTTTCACCAGGAAGGCACACTGAGTAACAAGTTGCTCATCTCCTGGTGTGACCTGGGGGTAGGGAACAATGGGATAAAATACAGAGAAATATTACAATGTTGGAAAACAATTTGCTTACTTGCATACAATGAGAGCAGGCGGGATTACAGGTGGATAACACTGGCTAACAATGCAATAGTTAAGTATAGTAGATATGAAGACGCATATAGCAAACTGGCAACAGTTGGTGACATTTGGTAGCACTGGAACACATATAATAACTTAGCAACAATATGTAGCACTAGATGGTAAAGTGACCCAATAGTAATTGGTAGCCTTTAGTGTAACATAGATAGTCAAGATTTACAGTGATTGTATTAAAGAGAGGAAGAATAGAAGGAGGGAATGAAAAATTCTGGAGAGCAGAATGGAAGAAGGGAAAGAAAATTTACAGAGAGACGCAGACAGAACACAATTTTTGAGGCAAACAGAGATGACAGGGTGGACTAAAGTGCATATAAGAGGGGTATAGTGGTAGGTTACAAGTGCTTAATTGAGTGTAGGGGTAGGCCAGTGTTAGGCTATGTTAACCAGATGGGGGTTAGGAGGAGAGGAGAGGTAGAGTGTGGCAGGGTGATGAGAGAGGTATTGTAGGTGGGGGGTATCCAAGGGGGGAAGGGGGAGTTGAAATTCAGCAGTGTCCTGTTATCCCTATCTGGGCAGGTAGTGGACAGCCCTACTGGTAGGACACAGGTTACAAGCAATGAGAGTTATTTATATATAGTGATGTGAGAAAAGGGGCTGTTGGGGGAAGGGTGTTGTGGGAGAGGGTTGCAGAGGTTAACTGTAGTGCAGAAGTAGTACCACACCAATGTGCTGGGTGACCATGCCTGCACAAGGCAGTGATCTAGCAGGGACTGAGGGGGTGCAATAAAAGGAGAACTAGGGGAAAGGGGGTAAAGTTGTTGCCCACCGTGCACTATGGATCTTGCCTGCACAAGGCAGTGATCAAGCTCACAGGAGGGAGATAGATTAAGGGTAGAGAAAGAAGGGGAGGAACACTTTAGGAGGAGGGAGAGTAGGGGACTAGAACTTATGTGCATGTCCTTGTCTGCATATTGATTGTGTTGTAAGTTTTTTGCTTCACATTGGTCACCATTATAAATGAGCTTTGCTCAATTGTTATAACCTTAAATAAAATGAAATGAAATGAAAGTAAAATTAAATGACAAAAACACAAATTTTCTTACCAGACAGTTGGGGCATCAGAAAGCAGGCTTTAAAAATTGGTTTAACACTTACCAGAGCTCGGTGAAAAGGCATAAATAATACATTATGGACCCAATTCTAGAAAGGAAAATATGCCAGATGCAAGCAGTGCAGTTGTGGATCTTACGCAACAGCAACTGCGACATGTCAGTTACGGGCTATTCTAGAACCTGTGAAAATACGGCAAACGCAACTTCGTAAGTCGTGACATGCAAGATACACCATATAAAAGTGTGCAACATGCAGTGGCGGCCCAACATTCACCAGCAGATATGCCACAGCAATGGCAGAAGCAGCAGCTGAAAGACAGAGGAGGAAGAGGAATTTTGACCATGCGGAGGTTAACACCCTGGTGAGGCACATAGACCACCACCATGCATTCCTCATAAGTCGCAGAGGGGATGCCAAGATGAGGGAGAAACAAGAAGGCATTGGACAGGGTGGCATGCAGAGTCAATGCCATCGCTGCACAGTGCAGGACAGTCCGAGATGTGCAAAAGAAGTGGAATACCCTCAAGTGCCTGGTGAAGAGCAAGGTGGCGCACAACAGGCACAGTGCACAGGGCACAGGGGGCGGACCCACCCAGCAGGAGCAACTCAGCTGCATTGAGATGAGGATTGTGGCACATCTCAACCAGCACAGCATTGCTGGAGTAACACCGCTGGACATGTTCAGACAGCAGACGGTCACAGGTAGGGACAAACAACCAGCAATGTATGTGATAGGCCAGACAAGGCAACAGCACTGAAGCCAGTGGCAAAGATGGGGTGGGTGAGGTGACAATGTGTAGGCAGATGTAATGGTGGGGAGGCATGCCACAGGAATGCCACATGGCCACAGAGTGGACCAAGGGAACCAGACAATGGTGAGGGGCAGGCCAGGGACAGGCATGTGTGCTGCTGAAATGTGCAGCAGTGCAAAGGAACAGCTCATGGCCAACTGGGGAGGGGCTGGCATGGGCACAAGAAACAGGAGAGGGGGTGTGTGCACAGGAATGGGCCGGGCAGCACTGGGTGGTGCTGTGTCCTGCACTGGGTCCTGTTGTGGGGGGCATGCTGAGGTAAGGTCTGGGCTGCACTGGGGGATGCTGTGTCCTGCACTGTGTACTGTTGGGGGGCATGCTGAGGTAAGCCTGGGCTGCACTGGGGGATGCTGTGTCTTGCACTGTGTACTGTTGGGGTGGGCATGCTGAGGTAAGGCCTGGGTGCACTGGGGATGCTGTGTCCTGCTCTGTGTACTGTTGGGGGGCATGCTGAGGTAAGGCCTGAGCTGCACTGGGGGATGCTGTGTCCTGCACTGTGCACTGTTGGGGGGGTGCATGCTGAGGTATGGCCTGGGCTGCACTGGGGGATGCTGTGACATGCACTGTGTGCTGGGGGGAGGGCCGTGCACAGGCATGGGCTGGGCAGTAGAGAGGAGGCATGGGTCACTGGCCCAGTACCTGCAGAGTGTGGGTGAGGGCAGCAGTGGTTGTGCATGGCTCGCAGGGACAATGTAGTCACCCAGGAGTGCAGGCCCCTGTCATGCAGTGTTACACCACGGACGTGGTCGTGCAAGTTGCCACTGTGTAGTGGGGAGCCGTATGGGGTGGCCGTATGACAGCTGGAGTTGCTGCACCAGGAAGGACGGCACAGCAAGGGCAGCAATGGTGGGGGTCCATGCAATCGGTGCAGGGTGCATGTACAGTGGTGGTATATACGAGGTGGGACAGCACAGAGGTACGGTGGGTGCAATTCCAGAGTGTAATGCCAAGGCAGACCTGTGAGGGCAACACTGATCACACAGGTGAGGGCACACTGTGATGCGGGGACACACTAACACTTTTCCCATCCAACAGGTGCAGTGGTAGCTGGTGCAGGGGGCCCAAGAGGAGCCAGAAGGCAGGTGCAGCAGCAGGGCCAGGATGTTGCCGGCATGGTCCAGGCCACCGGCATGGTGTCAGACAATGGCAGCAGCCCAACAGATGCTGGAGGCAGCCCTGCTGCCAGTACACCTGTGGCAGGAACACAGGAGCTGATGTCGGAGCATAAAGGGAGTGGGGATGGTGACAGCCCTATGGTAAAGGAGGCAGTGGACATCAGTAAGGAGGACACAGCTGGACCACCACAGGAGCAGCAGGAGACCACCAAGGACACCACCAGCAGTGCCGCCACATCTATGGAGGCAGTGCAGAAGCCCGTGGTCGAGCAGGAGGCATCGGACCAAGACCAGCTGGCAACTGAAGACACTGCCATAGGGCTTCTCAGTCCACTAAGCATCCGTGGACTGGAGGATGAGTTGGATGAGGCCATCTGGGTGCTGCAGGACCAGCTGTCCCCTCTGGCCTACATCGGAGACTACTGCCAGTCGGTGCTGGCCGGCCAAGGAGATCACAGGCAGGAGCTGGGGAACATATGGCAGGCATGCAGGAGCACCATACCTGCATGAAGCTGCAGCTATCTGACATTGCTGGCAGTCTGCAGGAATTCACTACGGACACATCGGCATGCATGGCTGGCCAGGGGGATGCCATACAGGGCATCTGGCACTGTGCCGAACACCAGATGGTCATCATGGACAGCCTCAGCACAGGCCTGGAGAACATGCTGGCATACCAGCAGTGCCAGGATACAGCCATGGCCATTGCCATGGCCATGCAGGCCATAGCGTGTGCACTGCAGCTGCTGCACCACCTGTAAGGCCTGGCCCAGTGGATGGCACCTCCAGCCACCGCTCAATCCAGCACTCAGACATAGCCACTGGAACCAGTGGAACCCCCTCACCAACCCCAGCCCAAGCATCAGTATCTACCCACCTACCAGTCATGCTGCTGGAGCCGCGTGACCAGCCAGGCACCGCACACACTGACCCAGGCACAGGACAGCACCAAGATGCGACCACGGTGGCACACACAGGCATGCCGGCAAAACAGGTGTAGGCCAGGCTGAACCCCTCACTCAGTCCCACAGGACCAGTGGCAGGCACAGGGCACACACAGGGGGGTGGGCACACTGAGTAGGGTGCTCCGCAGGCTGCACAGGCCCCAAGGTACTCAGCACGTGATGGAGGAACACACCATGCAGCCCCGGCATGGCTGCTGCCACACATCGCACAGAGGCAAGTAGGCTTGCGTGGGCAGACGCACAGCAGCCCACCTGTGGGGGCACACACAGGCCCACAGGGTGCAATGTCAGGGTGGTCCACCAGGGCACCGCACAGCTCGCCAGACCGGCAGGGTCCTCCACAGCCCAGCACCCGATACCAGAGGGGTCAGTGCGAGGATGGCGTGCACGTGGCAGATGGCTGTGAGACGCCCAGGTGACCTGTGCAGTAGGGGAATTGTTGGGTGGGGCTGCAATGGGGGGGTGGGGCCATATGTATAGCATGGGGCACATATCTTTGGGGGGGCACTGTGTGTTCACATGGGTGTGTGTGTGTGTGTCTGTGTGTGTATGCAAGACTGTGTGCATGGGTGTGTGTGAGGTCATGTTTGATGGGTTGAACCGGGGAGCACTGTGCATTGGGCACATGTGTGTATAGAGCACTGTGTCAATAAACCTTTTTGCCCCTTATCCCTATGGTGTGTTGTCCTTTTGTCATCATTGCATTGGTAGGCCCTTACTGGAAACATGTTGGGTAGTGCGTAACACCTAGTCGCAACAATGCCCTGCGTGGGCCACTGTTGGTGGGCATCTGCCTGCCACTGACCTCCCCAAGGCTTGTGCATGCAAACATACATACACACACACACACACACAGCCCTGCAGGAACAGGTGCTACACATGCAGAGGCACCCACACCCATTCCACAGCTATGATGTATCTGCAGGGGGCACACGCAAATGCATGGAACAAGCAGGCCACATCTCCACATCGCAGATGCCATGCCACACATCACTATCGCAGGTTTCAATTGCTGCCATGCATGCCACATGTGTGCACGTGCGATGTGTGACATGCGATGCATGTGGGAAATGCATGTGAGGCACGTGCGGTTGCGAGTCGATAGGCCCAGGCATTGTGTAGTGGTACAGGGGCTGCAGACCTGGGTGTAGGAGAGAGCTTAACCAGAACAGTGCCATCCAGACCAGGACAGGGACAGGCAATCAGCAGACTGGTGAGTACTGGGCCACAGCAGGCCCCCCCCTTACATACCACTACTCCATCTGTTACTGCCCTGAGGGACAGGGACAGGCATGCATACCTCTCAGCCTTTTGTCCCCCATATGTAATGCACTACCTGTCACAATGTGGGACCCATGGGCAGCATGTGGAACACTGCAACAAACAGTACCTAGATGCTCAGAACACTGGTGAACTGTTGCACTAATGGTCCAGGGTGTAGGCAGGCATACTCACTGTACACATATTTGTACAGTGTTGTTGAGTGCCTGTCATAAACCATATGCCATTCCAGTAACAATGCCATTCTAATCTATGGTATATGAGTTAATGTAAGCCACTGAGGAGTGTCTCTGTTTAAACTACTGTTGTTTAGGAGACAGATACATGTAAATTCTCTTTAGAGTAGAGGAATCATCTGACAACAATCAGACTTGTTTGGAAGGGGGTACCATTTGGAGAGGATGTGTACATTTACTAAGGGAAGGGGGTGTAACTGTTGGAGATTGCATGCACATAATGGAAATATCTGACTACACCCCTGTTTATGTTCAGAATGTCTGTCACAAAGTAACTGATATAGCGGCATGCAACATGTACACAGGGGGGTTGCTCACGTATGTTGACTATGACTGTGGAACAGGTCCTCGCAAAGTGTCACAGGGAGCCTCAGTGAGGTACAATGGGGAATGTTCCATGTACTGTGGCATGGGTGGGAGGTGTGCAGGCATGACCCTCCCAAAGGTGAACAGTCAGGGGATCTGATACGATATGGGCAATGGCTGTGGTCAGTACCAGGGGCTGTGCTGTTGTATGGTGCCTAGGGATATGGGAGGCATGGCACGGCCACGCACCACTGTGTGGCAGGCTGTGTACTGGACATGCCACATGTGTGTGGTAACATGTTGCCTGTGTGGTCCATCACTCACCCCTGCAGTTAGACTAGGCAAGACCACCCCCATGCCTGCGGTGGGGGCGGACATCCTATGGATGTGTCCTCAGCCAGATGGCACTGACAGCACCCCTCCCACTTGTGGGGACTATGTGGGACAGCGACCCTCAGGTTGGGGGTCACTGCCTCATGCAGTGGGGCACATGTTCAGATCACTGTGGTCCCCATTGTGGTGTGACATGTGCTGTTTACTGCGGTGTTGGGTGTGTAACTTACGTGGCATCCAGCCAGCAGCCTGCAGGCACTTCACAATGGCTGTGTGAATGGCACACTGCCCATGTGGGGTGGCCGTGGGCTGGGGCTTAGGGGCAGGGCATGGGGTGGGAATGCCCCCATGTTGGGGGCACCTGAGGAGTACACCCCCAGACCTCTGAGCCTCTCAGCGGTACTGCCCGTGGCACAGGCCAGCATACCTGCTTGGCAATGGCACAGACCACACCCCTCAATGACTCCTGCAGTACAGGGCTGTGCCTGCTGCAGTCACAGCCACCCATGTGACCCACATGTGTCACGCACACCTGCCACGGCTGGGTGGGGTTGGGACCCACACTGCCATGCAAGCATTGGGCGTGGCTGTGTAGGCCACAACAGGGTACTGCAGTGCTCACCCAGTGGCATGGTGTATGCAGGCTCTGGCACAGTTGACACCAGTCTGGTGGCTCGGACCACGGTGTCGGCTGCCCTGGACCTGGGATGTGCCATGGGAGGGTGGGGGGCTTGGGTCTGTCTGTGTTGCATGACCCCACTGTGCTCAGTACAAGATCCACCATGGGTGTGCCCCTCACTATTGGTGTCATGGAGGGTTGTACCTTCAGAGGTTGGTATTGTGTTAGTGGTGGCCACTATTGACTGCCATGGTGGGTGGCATGCAGGTGTACCATCACACCTCCAATGTGTGGGCACTGGATGGAGGCAGGGTGCTTCATCCACCGGAAGAATGGCAGTGTCCAGCACCACGCATGCCCTGGTGGACATTGCTGCCGCACAACGGTGGCATGCTGTACTACAGGGTAACATGGGCATGTCATGGACTAGACAGTATGTCTGGTACAGTAGTCCGGTGGTGTTGGTGTAAATGCACGGGCAGTGTGCCAGCAGGCACATCATGAGTGCATAGTGCGGCAGGAACGGTCATGGGATGCCATGCTGGGATGCCAACACGCCACCCGTACCGGACCGCACAGGTGGTAAAATGGCCCTGTCACACTGTCACTGTGCTGCTGCGACAGGGATGCATGTCTATTTGGTGGGGGTGTGTCACTGCAGTGGTGGGCTGGCTTGCATGCCGGCCTGTGTGCCGTATCCAGTCATGCAGCTATGGCCAGCCTTGTGGCACCATCCATGCCTGTGTGTGGCACGTGGTGACCCATGTCCCATCTGTCCCTCATGGAACTGGTTGGGTGCCACCAGATGTCACCGTGTACCTGTCATTGTTGCTCTCTGTCCCCTATGTAGGCATCAGCACCACCACACAGGTACAGGTAGGTACACACTGCCACACCGCAGATGCTCTGGGGGTCACTGACTGTGCCACAGGCTTATGTTGCTCTGCTCTTTCTCCAACCAGGTGTGCTCCAGAACCGGTGGTGTCACCCACTCCGGACACCACAGTGCATGATACAGGTAAGGAACTGTCATTCCCCATGCCGGTGCCCACGGCTGCCATTGTGTCTGCCCCTAGGGTACCTGGTGGTTGTGGCCACATGCAGCTCCAAGTGGGGGTAGTGGTGCGGACATGTGGCAGGCAGCATGCAGTGCTCCATGCCCACACTGTGCAGGGTCGGCCCACGACATGCCTCTGCAGGGGACGGGTGCTGTGTTGGTGCACTGTGGTCACTGTGTGCCTGTCCTCTGCATGGCACAGCTTGGCCTTTACATACCTCATGCTGTGTGTGGCATTGGCATGGGGGACCCACCTGGGGCAGTGGGCCACAGTTGCAGACCTGTGGCCCAGCACTGACCCATATCCCACTGCCAGTGTCCGGTGTTGCGCATGGTGGGTGGGGGTGATTTGCATAGCCACAGTGACATTCTGTAGTGAAGCATGTGCCATTCCTTCCCCTGTTACAGATGTCACGCAGACGACCAGCCAGTATGTCCTCTGGGTCATCCCTGAGCCTGAGCGGGCATGCCCCAAACTTTACCCTGCATGAGACAGCGCTGCTGGTGAACTATGTTCAGCAGTGGGGTAGGATGCTGCTGCCACCTAGGAGCCAGAGGAGCAGTGCTGCAGAGTGGAAGTGGGTGTGGACAGCCATCTGCAACCACATGGTGGAGACGACGGGGACAAGCCGGACCATCCACCAGCTGACCCACCGCTGGCAGGACCTGACCCAGAGGGAGGCTGGGATCCTGCAGTGAATGCTGCACATGGCCCACCTCAGGGATACGGACATGCAGTCTGGCCAGGATCCCAGTGTTGGTATGTATACCTACAGCTGTTCGTCTGTTGCAGCACTGCTGGCATGGAGGCCATGACGCGTGGTGCCTCCAACACACTCACCTGTCCCTTCACCCCACAGGTTCCACTGGTATGACCCATGGCATGCAGCAGAGCCGCATCGCCAGCCTCAGGCAGGAGGTGCTTCACTGGCAGTCAGGTACGTACATACCTTGGCCCCCTTGTGCCATGGCCATGGCTGGCGGCCAAATTGTAGCTTGTGCTGCACCCTCACATAGCTTGCCTATGTGTGTGTACCCCACTGTCTGGGCCTGGCACTGACTGCATCCTTTACATCCCTACAGGTGTCCACAGCAGGCTGCCACAGTGGCAGAGGGCCCTGCTGTGGCCTATGGCTGACATTAAGGCCCGCAATGTGGAGGAGTACCGGCTGCGCACCCAGCGCAGGCAGCAGTGGGCCAGGGTGCTGCCACCAACCTCCTCCTCCACCTCCTCCACAGTGGTGGCATCTGAAGGGAACCCGGCACCATTGGATACACAGCCGGACCAGGGGGACCCCACTGATGGTGGGCAACATGCGCTGGAATAGCCACAGCTGCACTGCCTGGATGCAGAGTGTGCAGTTGCAGCAGATGGGGATGGGGGCATGGCTGAACCACCTACTAGACCTGCTGTTGTGGACGTCACAGCAAGGATGGGCAAGGATGCCCCACCACAAGACACTGCGCTATGCACTGCTATCCCTGAGGAAGGGGACACTGGACCACAGCAGAGGCAGGCATGCCGGTGTTGCAGCAGGAGGAGGCATTGCATGTTGTGGCTGAGGGACCCACCGCTGATCCTGTGCAGGGTTGGGGCATGGACCTGGAGCACCTTGTGGAACTGGTGGCAGCCATCCTGCAGGACATTGGGTGCTTCCATGGGTCGGTGGTCACCCTCCTTAGTGAGCTCTGGCAGACCTTGGTCCCATGTGTCAGCTACTGCCAGATGTGGATGGGGCTTTATGTGTGGGTGGGCTTGTATATAGGGGTGGTTGGTTTTAGTGAGTTTGTACATATGGGTGTTGTGGGTGGTCATTGAGTGGGCAGGTCTGCATTTTGCTGTTTGTTTTGTGGGTATGATTATGTTAGGTTGTTGGGCCTGTGTTGGGTTGTACGTGGGTCCAGGTTGGTGTTTAGGGTTGTTGTGGGTGGCTATTTGGGTTTGGATTTACTGTTATGTTACTGTTTGTTGCTGTTGCCTGTTTTACATCCCCATCCCCCTTCCATTGTTACCTTGTATCCCTGTCCCGTGTTGTACATTAAATCTTTTGCCGTACACACTGTCTCTGTGTCTGTTCCTGGCATGCTTGGCTCTGTGTATGTGTGTGTGTATGTGTGTGTGTGTGTGTGTGTGTGTGTCTGTTGCTATGCACAGGGGTGCACACTGGTGTTGGTGCCTGCTGTCCCCAGTGTTCCCTCCCTGTGCATCACATTGGTGTGCCATTTGTGCCACTCACAGTTTGGACCACTGTCCCCAGGCCACATCTGCATGGTGTCCTGTGTGCTGCGGGTCACCATGCATGCTATAGTGTCCATGCCACCTCAAAATGTACCTCCCAGCTGTGTGATGGCATGGTGCCTGTGCTGCACCTTTCCATCTCAGGGTACCATTGTTCCCTGCAGGTGGCACCACTGGCATGGACGTTGGTGTGTCTCACCACCATCTGTTCACGGGCCTGTGCCACCCGGTGCTGTGTCCATCTCGTGATTACACTGTTCACATGTATCAGTGGCCATGGCAGGGGCGTTGTGCCTGGTGGCGCTATTGTCTCTGTGTTGTGCCTATGGCCTCTGTGCACCCTTTGTACCCTGTGGCACACTGCCTCTGTGTGCTTGCCTTCCTTGGACACCCTCTCTTATCTCACATGGTGTGTTGCTGTGTGTCTGGCCTGTCTGTCCCTACTGCTTTCTATGTTGTGTATGTTACACCTGCTTCCACCTGGTTTATGTTGCACCAACTGGTCTTGGTGTAAGTTGTGGCACTGCTGCTTCTAGAATCCCGCCCTGGTGTTTCTCTTCCATTTTTTTGGCGTATGTTCAGTTGCGCATTTGTGTACCTGCAGGCTTGTTGCAACTGCAGCGTAAGTCGCCATTGGCATACTGCACTGCGTCAATGCGCACCTTGCAATGTAGAATTGCATTTGGCGTATTTGCTGGACTTATTTGCAACTTGCGCCATGCCCGTTGGTGCATCTGCGTTGTGCATTGGTGTGTTCTTTCTAGAATCGGGCTCCATGATTCTACTGGCTAAAAATTTAACTGCTTTTATAAATTCAGTCTGCCTGTTCTAGTGGTTGTTCAGATGGATGTTAAAGATCCCATGGCAGGGGGGCTATGGAGCCCAAGCTTAGAGGATGCAGTTTATTACAGCTCTGATATTTTTTGCCATATAACTTAAAATTCTCCCCTTTATCTTGCTCTAAATACTCCACAAAGTGTGCCAGTGGAAAGAAGAGATAATGCTGTTGGAGGTCTAGATAAATCGAAAAGAGAAACCGGAGTGCAGACCTCATGATCTGGAATGGAGGCCCAGACTGTGGCTGATTGGAGTTCAGAGAAAACATTGTTCTCGCTGGGTCTGACACTGCAGAAGTTAATTCACACCATCTCAGATCTTTTTGAAAAGGTTGATGAATTCAATGGCCATGTGCTGGTTTTGGAGTCAGCAGTGAATGGGCTGAAGGGTGATTTGGCAGAGGTCCGCGAACAGTCAGATTCTTCTACTGCTGCAACGGTCCCAATGGTTAAGAAGATGTAACACCTGTGAGTCAGGCTGGAAACTTTAGAGAACCAGGCTTGCCCTTCTAATGTTCAGCTGCTGGGATTACTGGAGGGGTGTGAGGAAGATTATCCTGTAATGTTTATTAAGGAATGGCTCGTGGAGAAGTTGGCCCTGTCAGGAGACGAGGTTATCACTGACATCCAAAAAGTGTATCATATGACCCCCAGGATTGACAACAGAATGCAGAAGAGCCTCACACTCTACTTGTGGTGATGGCTGGAAGTGGTATTCAAGACCACATTCTGCTGCTTGCTCATAGAGCGGGGCCAATAATGTATGATGGATACCAGATTTATCTTTTTCTGGACATAAGCTACACAACCAGACAATGCAGAAAAATATCAGATGGAGTCCGACAAAATCTACGAGATGCTGAAGTCCTGCATTCTATGATTTACCTGGCCAGACTCAGAAATTGTCTTTGATAGTAAAGTATATGTTTTTTCTGATCCTGTGGAGGTGGTTAAATGGGCTAATCGATATTTCAATGCACATAGAGCTCATCCACAGGAGGATGATTCTAATGAGTTGTCTGAGGACACCTGAAGGGACAGTAGTAATCTCTATCTTTCTATTAAATAATCTACTTTGCTTGTAGATTTTGTTTCCTGTTTGCCCTTAAGCCTGTTATAATCAGACCATGAAGTGGCTTGTTGCCATCATTTCAGTTTGTGTTCTTTTATCTACTTAATTGACTCCTCTTTCTACTGTGCCATAAAGTTAACAATTTCTAAACATTTTGTATTTTGCTTGTGGAGGTTGTCTGGAGTGTTGGGGGGTGAGTATTGGGAAGAATTCATTTTCCTATTTCTTTAAATAAGAGACAAACTGCATGAATGTTTTTTCTGGACCTGTATTACTCTTCAGGCTGTGTACATGGCACCATTAGTCCCAACTGGGATGAGACATTTTTGAAACTTGCTAGTCAATTTAGATACTTTTGAAATAGCCATGTTGCTGATTGACTCAATAACACACCATCATTTGTTTTATTAAATTGAGGTCTAGTGTTAGAGTGGATTCCCTCGCATGTGGTATCACTTTATAATAGATGCATATTTTTCCTATGATTAAGTCCCCCCCACCCATGTAGGTTTGTGCTGTTTGGACTGTCTATTATATGCACTAACCATGGTTTGTACATGTTGAAATTTATAAAAAATAAAGATTAAATAAAAAGAAAGATCCCATGGCACTTTTTGAAGAGTATGGGAATTTCCCCAGTATCCTGGGCAGATTACCCCCATTCACTAAAATACCACCCACAGCTTAATCTGGTTTAATATGTCAATTTATATCTGCCGTACCCCCCAGGATGAGGCTGAAGAATAGGCCAAATTGCCCAGCCCTCTTTTCCCAGTCAAAAAAGTACATTAATCTCATTTCATAGGTTATATATGTGAAGATCTTTTTCTTTCATGTGATATGGGAAGCTTCTTACATGGTACCACAAAGATGTATGCATCATATTTTCTAGATTAATTCATTATGCACTGTACTATTCTTTTGAAAATGCCTCACCTCGAACAACAGTTTTAGAGTATTTTATTTAAAAAATGCAATAATAAAGAAGTATAAAAAAAGCTAGACTTTCTGGGTGCTTATGTTGAGGGACTGAGATTTTTGTGAGACAGCTGTGATAACAGATACACATGGGGCCTATGCATGATGGTGTGGAGAGCCTACACACCCTCCGCACACATTGTGCACCCCCGCACAGGATGCACTACCTGGGGTGCACAGCCCATATGCACCCGATCCCCAGACCACACAGACCACAAAGCGTCAGGGGTAGGTGGGGGTCATGACAGCACTACCCACCATGTACAGAGGCACATAGTGCCTTCCACAGGGGGTATAGCGGTGTGCAGGTTATGGCAGGGGGGACCCTGCCATAACTGCTGTATGCATGGCTGTGCACACAGTCTCCCACCCGGACCAGTGGAACAGACCTGATCCAATGCAACAGTCATCCCAGCACCCATCCCCCGATTCTGACCACCCACCCCAGCACACATGTGTGGCCATCCCCATCTGTGTGTGCCCCCCCTCACATCCCCATCTCTGCGTACACCCACACACGCAAGGGGGCACTGGTCCTGTTACTGCATGCTTCCCCCACAGACTCCCATGCCCCATCCCTGTAGACCAGCAGTAGGCACCCCTTGTAGTGGTGCCCCTGATGGACCAAACTCACTTATTTAACCAGGCTTTCTCAGTAATCTATTAATGTATGCACTGTTATGTTTTTATCTGTTTTAAACTGTAATATTGTGTGTTTTTATTTTGTACTGTAAAGGCGCCCTGAGCATGGGAAGGGCATCTTATACAAATAAATATTGATTGATTGATTGAGACAATGGCCACATGCACTGGGGGCCATGAAGGGAAGGACATCCTTTGCCAGCAGCCTACGGAACAGTGACCCACCAGTGGTGGGCACAGACCAGCTATCCTAGCATACCCCCCGTCCCTGATCCCCTCTCTCCTGACCCTCATTGGCATTCAGTGTGTCCCCCCCATGGCTCCCCATACCTACATTGTCAGTGCCATGGCATGGACGGCCAGCGGCACAGCCTTCCACACACCTCCATGGCCTCTGGCCATCTTTGTGCTGTTGAGAGAATGCAGCCTATTTATAGGGGTGGGTTCCCAGCATCACTTGGACTACTGGCTGTCATGGTGGCATGGGGAGGGTTTGTGCCGCTGGCTGTCTGAGCCATGGCACCAACACTGCAGGTATTGTTGAGGGGTGTCAGTGCTGCAGTAGGTGGGGGGAGCTACTGAACACCAATATTGAGGATGGGTTACTGTGTTTGGGGGTCAGCTGTGTGGAACCAGAGCACCTGTATGTGTGTGGTGTGTGTGGGGGGGCTTGCTACACTGGTACTGGGATGCCGTGTGCTGCGGTGGAGGTGCAGCAGTGCAGTGAGTGGCCCCATGCTCTAGGGGCTTGGCCAGCAGTCTGCTGCCTGATGGGGCATAGCCACATGGGTCCAGGTGTCTGCTGGTGGTATTCACACACCCAGACCCACACCCAGCCATGCAAGTGATCCCCTAGGGAACCAGGACAGGAATCCGATTGGATGCTGACTGGGTCCACTACTCCTTCCCTTGCCACCCTGCATGGACTTGTGCACTGGGGGGGTGCCTTGGACAGGTGGCAACCATTGGTGAATACTGGCTGTGCGCACCCATCTGCTGGTGGTGAGCTACTTTATGCAGGCAGGATACGTGCCTCTGGTATGTATTTCCTGCCCACTCATGCATAGGCCTCATGGCGAATAAGGGCTATGAAGGGGGGATACACTCGACTACCAGGGCTGTTTGTGACTGGGGTTTGGGGCTCGCTAGACCACACAAGACATCACTGAGGAAATGACTGCTGGACATCACTGTTGACTTACAAGTGACCAAAGGTACAGGTCAGAAGGAACACAGATGCACAAATGACCAAAAAGTAAAGGTGGCGGGAAGAAAGGTACACAAGAAATCTCTACATGGACTTTTTATTCTCACAGTGGTTGCTTTACAACATTTAGATGTAGTTAATAGTTTTTTTGTTTATACTGAGATGCATCACTTTAACTTAATAAGTGCACAAGGTCACTTTAGGTTGATCAGGTGGTGGTATGGATGAGGTTATCTCCCAAGGGACATATTTAAGAAACGCATGTTACTGATTACGCTTGATAAAGTGCCATTTAGGCACAAAATGACATTGTGGACTATTGGCAATTTTTGTGGGTTTGTAAGCATATTTTGGCTATATGCCCAGCACATCAGCATGCTTTTGTAAGTAAAATAAAGCATTTTAAACTTATGTAAGTCTCTTATCTGAACTATTGGGTAGTGTGTATGTGTGGTTTCCTTGATTACTGCATGTCTTTTTACCCCACACACTGCCATATTTGTGAGTGACCCTTTTCCCAGTTTCCTGATCCACAGGACTACCAAAGGTGCTCTTGAACAAGGGAACATGCAATGAAGCTGGAGGGACGTAGATTCAGGAGAGATGTGAGGAAGTACTCCTTCACAAAAAAAGATGGTGGATTCCTGGAACAACCTTCCAGTGGAGGAAGTGGGGGTGAAAACAGAGGTGGGGTTCAAAACTGTCTGGGATGGGCAGAAGAAGCTTGTTGGGGTAAGGATGGGGGTGGAAGTGACAGCACCACAGGTCATGTAAGGGCCTACAGCAAAAAATGAAGGTAATAAAAATGGCCAGACAAGGTGGGCCCAGCTGCCCTTATCTGCCATCAGTTTCTCTGTTTCTATGTGACTGGAGTTTAAGGACACTAGACTACACCAGACATTACTGTGGGATTGACCGCTGGACATCATCGTCAAATTACAGTGACCCAAAGGTAAAGGCTGGAGGGAAGACAGATGCATGTGCTCAGGAATGTCTGTTCATGGCATTATGCCATGTGCAGACATACATGATCTCTTAATGTATGTTGTTACTGAGAGTGAACCCTGTTTTTAAACAGTAACAATCGGAATACCTTATTTGCTTTTCAGAATTTGTGCAGGATAATCTCCATCCCCCAGAGCAAATTTAATACGCTCAGTATAGCAATTTATGGGGACTGCACAATGGGGTGTACATTGCATTCCATTTTAAGGCCCATACAATTGCAGCTGAAAGTACCCCCATCACTGACCTTACAGCTCTGTTGATTATGGACAGAAATTAACCTTATATAGCTCAAAAATTTGTTTTCTGTTATTGGGTATAAATAATACATTAAAAGGAATCTGCATGTTCAATATACAATGCAGTTTAAATCATTGGTGAAAGCTGAAATAAACCATTATGATAACTTTGCACAATGTCTCATATGCACTAAGCAAATGTGTCTCATATCTGTGGAACATAGGCTTCCCTAAGTATCTCAGCTATGCATCAGGGTACTGTGGAACCCCGCAGCATTCACAAAAGGGGCATATGCTCCTTCTACACCTGATTCCCTGTCCATCAAAACAGCTACACATGTAGATGGACCGGGGAAGTGGCCAGGGGGCATTCCCATACTCCACCCCATTCAATAATGTGTGGAATGCTGGGAGAGGAGGCTCAGGCTATGCAAGCAGGGAACCTGCCATATCCATTGTGCACCCCCCATGCACCACACCCGTCTGCTGCAGCAGGACAGCCAACCACTCCTGCCATTCTGCCTCACTCCTCTGGTCATGCAGAGAGGGCTGTGGGCAGCCATTGGGGCACTCATCTCATAAAACTTTACTTTTGGGATGTGCAATGTTCCATAATCCCCTGCTCCATGTGGAGCAGAGGATTCAGTTTGTCCCCATGATTGATATTCCATTGGATGCCCACCTGTGTCTGATGGTTTGCCCCTGCACACCAACACACTGGCTTTTTAGAAATAACAACCAGCACTCCGGATTTGATTTCAAAAGAGAGTTTGTTTTTACTAAGAAAAAAGTCATTTCATAGTCCACACTTACATCGATAAAGAAAAAATCTTCAGTGTGTAAACATTCATACAGTCTTAAAGACAATTGGATTTCAGTGCATTTCAAACTCCCATATCAGTCTCAACCTCAATACCAACATGCTGGGGTTGAGGTCATGGACTGGTGGCCTGTGGTGGACAGCGGTAATGAATGCCTGGCCCAGCGCACCTGTCAGTGGCTGCGGATGAGTGTCAGCCAGGTAAGAGTCTGTAGTGCGCACCTGGGCCACATTAGTGCATAGGCACCAATGTGCTTTAATAAAATATGTCATTTTTATTACAGTACGTGGCTGACTCCTAATATCTACTGGTTTCAGTGACACAAACAACCGTTTTGGAATTTCACACAATCTGCAAAGGCTGAGAACCTAAAACACAGACAAATGCATCTTCCTACACAGGACTCATCAGTGTGCTTCATCTGTAGTTCATGACAGGGGAAAATCAAGCCAGCCTTTATGCGGTCTTTTGGGTTTGGGTCATGGAGGGCCCAAAACTTGAAAGCAACCTAAAAAGATAAAGAACCTCTCACAAAGGCATTGGAGCAAGGGTTACCCAAAAAGGGCATTGCTAACAAAGCTAAATTTCAAAGAAATGCAAAATCACACATACCCATGCCATTCAATAAGGTGTAGGCAGGCATACTTCAAACACTCCATGGTGTGGAATTTTATTTAAGGGGGGGTAGCAAACAGGCTCTGAACTGCTTCCTTTTTCCATGAAAACTAACAAAGAACAGACTGAACCTTTCTGTCATTTCATTCATAGGAGTCAAAACTAGAAGCACTGGTCACTAATACTCTCTTTGTATCCCAAGGAAAATACAACTTTACAGTCTCTTGGCTGGTACGTGGGTGTCTTAGGGAGCAATGCATGGCATTTGTATTTATCCATGCATGGCATCAACCATTGTCATGAGATACAAAAGTTGTATTTATTGTGCCAAATGAGGCAACAAACACGGTCCTGGTGTACATTTGTGTATTGTCTGGATACACCTGGGGGGGGGGATAGCTCACCCTAACAAGGGGTGTGTGGTAGCAGTGAGTCCACTTGGTGTGCAGATCAGAAATCCCTGGCTACACCCCTGTACCCCCATAATGCAAAGCATCATGGGATGTACATGCAAATCATCATGACAATTTAGGCTGGTTCTATTTTAAGCAGGAAAGCATGGCACTTGGTGACCTCTTACACAATCTGCAAAGGTTGAGAACAGAAGATACAGACATTAAAACTTCAAAGGTGCTAAAAAGTCTTTCCTAAAGCAAACTAAACACTTTAACATGGAACTGTAAATGTAAAAATAATAACTGCAGAATACAAAATCTTTTACAGTGGATAGGGAAATCCACGTGTCTTGCTTGACTAGAATCTGTGCATAGGGACATCTCTGTCAACAGGTGAAAACAAGGCTTGCAAGCCAGTATGCAGAACAAAAGCAATCCTTGTGCCAAACCTTTAGAATTTTACCATTTTACTGGTAGCCATTTTTGCCACCAAGACCAGTACTCCCAACAGCTAACGCATCCATTGTTGTGTCCTTGCTCCAAGCAACATTCAGCACAGAATGTAACAAAAAATATATATTTTTATTTTTTTTATGTTACAGGCACATTTGCTGCCTGTTCACTTGTTTGCTTTCTGACTGTTACCATGCCACCACCCACATGCTTGCTCACTCCCTCCCCTCCATTGTCTGTAACTGGCCTCTCTCCTCATTCACTCATTCAAAACCCCCCACAAGCATCTTGTTTGTTAAAACTATCACTGAATTCTTCAGTCGCTATTTATGTAAGATCCATTGTATTTCTGTAATCTATTTTACCAAGCTCACTGCCAAGTACCATGCATGACTACAATTCCCAGAAGCATTGTATGCTCATATTTGTTATTATTTCTGGAGTGCGAGAGTGCCTCTGGGAGTTGTAGTCAATGATGACAGTCAGTCCTCAACTAGCTAAATCAGAACATTGGTATTACAATGGGTCTGAAATAAACAGAGACTTATAAATACAATGATAGATTTTATCAATAAGGCAATGGGAGCTTGGGTTCACTGTAAAACTTACTCAGTGTTTGGCTAGGGGTGAGGGAGAGGGAGCAGGACACAATCAAACACTCACAGGCTTGGCAGAAGCAGAGTGAGTAAGCTGCACATTATTCTGTCCACTACCTAGTGGAAGACAGTAACCTGTGAGGTGGGCTCATGAGGAAGGGTGCCGTCCATTATGGCGACTCCTTCCTGGATCAATCTCTCATGGCGATGGGAGGGTTGGGTGACTGGATGAGGCTGTGGGCAAATTGGGCGACAGGATGTCACTATGTGTACGCACACGGGGGGGTGGGAGCGAGCACAGTGAACATGGGCTGGGAGGAGGTGGAGAGGCTGTAGTGGGTGGCGCTGTGGTAGCTGGGTGAGCTGCGTCATGGCGTCGGGGGTTGGTGAGTGGATGCGGTGGGAGAGGTATCAGGTTTGGGTCCAGCGCTGGTGCAATTTTATTGTGCCTGTCCCAAACCTTTTTTTTTCCTGCTTACACCCCCCCCGACATGCACCCCCCCTTGGAGATGAGGGGGGGTGTGGAGAGGCACAGCCCCCCTACAGAAAGCAGTAAAAGAGTGTCCTGGCATCATCCTGAGGTGCCGGGGTTGTCAGAATGGCAAAAATGTTTTTTGGCACTCTGACTGAGTGATAATGGTAATCGCCTTTAGGCGTTTGTTGTTATCACATAAACCCATGGCAGACATCTGTGCAGTAATTATCTTACATTAATCTGAACATTATTTTATATTTTTGTATGCTTTGTAGTGTGCCTTATTATTTTCGTACAAAATGTGCATAGTTATCAATTTTCCAAGTGCAATACATCACCCTAAGGAGTTAGTTGCGTGGTGATACCTACACTTTCAGGGACTGAAGGTACTCATCTTGTGACCTCATGTCTTATTATGCCCCTGAGTGTGGGTTTATCCCAGCACAACTAATACCCAGTCATGTTGCATTGCTTTCTCGAGCAGTTAGTTGCTTTATGAAAACACAAACTAGCAATTTTTAAGAGAACAGTTTTATAAAAAAAATTGAACTTACATTTTGTTTGCATGTGTTTGATTTTATAAATCTCTTCAAAGACTTGAGGCATGCTCTCTTGCACTTTGCCATTACAGCAGCACAGAAATCCAGGACCATAACTGACAATAAACAAGGAGTAAACTATAACTAATGCTCTAGGAAAAACATGAACAAAAGTCTCTCAAACAATTTAATGCCTATAACACAACACAAATTACTGGCACTTAGTATTCCAGTGTCCTGGAGAATATCCTCCAAACCACTTAATACAACACAGAAAGGATGGGTATATGTGCCCTGAACTTGGTGCTATTTTCATCTGGAGAAAGTGGGGGCACAAGCCACTCGGCCTTTGGCTGCATGGCCTATATTCAATGAAAGCACCACCTTTGTCACTGGCATCCATGCATTAGCCTCTATATGACTGGAATGAAGACAGGTAATAATATTCTGAATAGTGTTTCTGCTATGCCAACTACCAACACCAGTACTGCAATTACTTAATGCATTCTAACTCCTAATTGCAGCCTGCTGCTAAGAATACCAACCAATGTGACCTTTCTCTTTGGATTCCTACCAAATGCAAAGGGAATTTTTGATGATCTATAAAAGAGCAGCATTTAATAGGTGCCAAGAGCAGAATGTCAATATTTCATGTCATGTCACTTGTGTACAACTTATTTAGCAGTGCCTAATATGTAAAATGAGCACATGCCTCTCCCTGTTGTTCAGAAAGAAATCAAACATAATGTACGCACACACATACATGCAGTTCAATTTCACATATAAGTTCCTCCCCTTACATTATTCAAATTAAGAAAAATTAGAGGCAGGATTCTGAGGCCAAAACAGAAGCTAAATCTGATTTTACAGCTAAAGTTGAAAACCAAATCAGCTGTTGCAACTGCAACAAGTTTTAGCAAGAGTCAATATGGTCACAAAATAATGGTATTGTGGGCAGTGAGAAATGTGCAAACTAACAATTTTTGCAGCAACCACTGAGCCACATAACTGTGCAAATTGTTGTGATACACACACACTGAGTAATACATATACACATATATGCGTATATGTTTCAGTGTAACATAGCAGTGCACTGTGACATAGACAGGGGTGGGTGGTTGCTATCACTATCAGGCCTCGCGCCTTGTGGATCCATGCTGACTACGATGAGGTGGGGCAACCAGACAGGGGTGGGATGTTGCTATCACTCTTAGGCCTTGCACCTTGTAGATCCCTACTGGCTACAACAGGGCAGTGACACGGATGGGGTGGGAGGTTGCTATCACTCTCAGGCCTTGCATCTTGTGGATCCCCGCTGGCTACTGTGGGGAGTAGATTGGAGGAGGTTTCTATCCCTCACAGGCCTTGCTCCTTGTGGATCCCCACTGGCTACAATGGGGGAGGGGCAGATGGGGGGTGGGAGGTTGCTATCACTCCCAGGCTTTGCTCTTTGTGGATACACATTGGCTAATGGGGGGGGCAGATGGAGGGGGGTTGCTAACACTCTCAGGCCTTACTCCACATGAATCCCTTCTGGTTACAACAGGGGAAGGGGCAGACAGACCTGGGAGGTTGCTAATACTCTCAGGCCTTACTCTGTCTGGATTTCCACTGGTTACAAGGGGGAGCAGAGCAGGGAGTTTCTGGCAGTCTCAGGCCTTGCTCCCAGTGGATCCCCTCTGGCTACAATGTGGGGGGGGGGGCAGACAGGGCTGCTGCACTCTCTGGCCTTACTCTGTGTGGGTCTTGCTGGCAACTATTAGGGTGGCAGAAGACAGGGCTGGCAGGATGCTGGCACTCTAAAGCTTCGCTCCATTTGGATTCCTGTTTGCTATGTTAAAGGGGAACAGATGGGGCTGGGGGGTTGCCGGCATTCTCAGCCTCACTTCTTGGGGATTCCTGCTGACTACAAGAGGTAGAGCAGATGGGAGGGAGGTTGATGGCACTCTCTGGCCTTCTCCATGTGGATCCTCTTTGACTACGATGGGGGGGATATAGACTGGGCTTAGAGACTGCAAGCACCCTCTGGACTCACTCTATGTAGATTCCCACTGTCTACAATGGGGCAGACAGGGATGGGAGGTTGCTGCCACTCTGACCTTGCTCAGTGTGGATCCCTTCTGGCTACAAGAGGGGGCACAGAGTGAACTTGAAGGTTGCACTCTCTAGCCTCGCTCCATGTCAATCCCCAATGGCTACAATGGTGAGGTGGTGGGGTGCAGATGAAGCAGGGCATCTGGCAATCGAAATATCCAAAGGAAGGAGCAGGTAACAGCTCAGTGGTCAAACTACTATATGAAAAAAAAAAACTTCCTCCCCTATTAGTAAACCAACCCCCCATCTAAACTACCATTTCCTCTGCCTCTTCCTAGATAAGCAGATGTGTGCCCCCATCCTCCCCCACCCTTCACATCTGAGAAGTGGGGCTCCATTTTGTATCAAGCATCCATGCCAATTCCTATTCTAGTCTGGACACAAATAAAAAATCTGGTCCCCTTCTTCAGTGCCCCCCTAATATTCGGTTAACTAGCAATCTTCAAGAACTGCTACTCAACGCATTGTTATATAGGTATAGCAGCATGGTATTTGACCTAGTGTATCAGCAAGATGCACATCCTCAAAGATGCAGTTTGGACTCAGTACTTGTTTAACTACATTCTTTGCAACTGAAAAAAAAAAACAAGCCGCTTTTCTGCTTTTGTCCCCTTCTTCATGTATAGTGCCAGCCCAAAGAGTAGCAAGTATATTATCAGCCATTACGTTGCAGCCAGAACTCATGAAGTACACACACTGGAAATGAAATTAACTGCCAAGTCATTGCCATGGTAGTGGGAATGAAGAGGTGACACACACTAAAATACACATCTTATAGTCAGCCCCTGCCATGCCGTATGGTCTGTGCCACACACAGAACACATGCCAGTGTTTGCTATATGGGAACTCTGTGCCCCAAGAAGATCATTCAATACACTGAGTATGCTCACTGTCCTAACAGGTCTAGCCAACATACTGAGCATGCTCACTGCCCTACAAGTCTATTCAACATAATGAGCATGCTCAGTGCCCTAACAGGTCTATTCAACATATTGATCATACTCAGCATTCTAACATTCCCCACACACTACACTCTGACTGCTCAGTGCCTTAAAAAACCTCAGGCAATACTGAGCTTTCTTAGTGCCCCAACAGTCCACCATTAACCACACCAAACATGCTGTGTACCCAAGCAGACCCCCATTCAAAACACTGAGCATACTTAGTGCCATAACAGTACTCCATTTATCAGTGCTCTGAAGGGCTCACTCATTTCAGGTCTGCTCCTCTTGGTGGTGCTGCTGCTTCTCCTCCTCCATCAGTCAACAGCTTGTACTGGTGGGGAAAATGCATCCCCACCCCCTTCATCTCTTAGTATGTTTCAGCACATATTGCTATCCCCTGACTCACTGCTGCTGTCCTCCTCCTAGAGAATGTTTGAATTTCACTTGTCTTTCCAAATGCAGGAAATCAGTGGTTAGAGGACACACACACACACGCACGCATGCATGCGCGCACACACACACAAACACATAAACATAGAGGATAACAGCAGAGAAAAAACAATGGTCCATCTAGTCTGCTCATATTTCCCTATCAAACCCCAGGACGTACTGTCTCTGTGGGGTCTTCGCTTACACTAGTCTCCCTTTTGTTATTCATGTTTCCAAACCCCTCCCCCACTTCCCACTGAGTAACTAATATCCCCATGACTCTGTCCCAGTTACATTTGAAGCCATTTATGGTTGTGGCATCCACAACCTCTTCTAGCAGACCATTCCATAGCTCTACCACTCTTTCTGTAAAATAATACTTCCACGCGTCTTTTTTAAACCTTCCCTCTGTCAAGCTCCACTCATAACCCAGCATCAAATTTTCTCTTTTCCTGGTAAATAGCTCCTCACAGTCCACATTGTTAGCTCCCTTCAGGAATTTGAAGGTCTCTATCATATCCATTTTTTTCTCTTGAAAACTGTTCTGTGCATGTCACTCACTCACTGTCCCTCTAAAAAACACAGACACACCACCAGCCGCTGTTGCAGCAAAAAGTCACAGACACTAGGGACCAGATTCTAAAAGGGGCTGGCAGGACACAAGTGACTGGTGTTCTAAAAGTATGATGCAAGTGGTGTCTTGCATCACACCTTGAGTCACCATGCTATTCTGGTAGGCAGCCTGTGACTGCCACAAACACACTGCCCCCTTACAACAGGGTTGCATCCAGCAACCCAGTGCACCAGGTCACAAGAGGGGCTTGCTTCATGGTGGGGCTGCCACATCCCCTTTTTTGGGATTCTGGAAGCACAACCATGGATGCAGCAGGGGTCACCACTTAGGCCAGCCAGGAGGTGGTGTAAGTGGCTGCACTGTGGGACTCGGGATAGTAGTGTACAGTGGGCTGCAGTAGGGGCAGGGTGGGGACATGGTGGATGATGGGGTACAGCTGTTCATCATCCCTATTGATGGTGAACCCCAAAAACACCCCTGACATCCTACCTTTGCCCTTACCGGCAACACACATGTTCCATGGTAGTGTAAACCCCTCTCCATGCTGACAATGAAGCCACAGCATGGTCATACAGTGCTTACAAACACCCCCTGTTGATACCCACTCAGATAGAGCCCCCGATCACTGATTCCCTGACAACTCAATACATCACCATCATGTCATGCTCGCTGGTGGTCTAGTGGCCCCCCACCCCAGCAAGATTTGGTGAAGCACCCACTCTCCCCCATTCCATTCCTGACCCACTTTCGTGATTGGCACTTCCCTCTTCACAACACCATGGCCAGCCATGGAATGTATAATGTGCGTATTGTATTATGTTATGCAGTATGCACCATCAGGCATTCTGCAACTGGCTGTGGTGGTGTGAGGAAGGTAGTGTCAGTCGTAGAAGTGCATCAGGGACAGAATGGGAGTGTGGAGTGCTTCACCAATGCCTGTCATGGTGGGGAGGATGGGGGTCAACTAGACCACCAGGTACTGTTTCACAGACTGGGACCAGGTGGTTGGTGTGGGAGCCGGAATGAGGATCAGGGCTGCCGTTCAGTGGGTGGGGAAAGTACATCACTACAGATGTCAGGGACTGCAGGGGTTGGCACTAGCCTGCCACAGCAGGTAGTCTACAGTGAGGACACAAGTGTGTCCCAGCAGTACCAGGACAGTGACCTATGGGGGCCATGTGCAGTGGCTGCCCAGTTCATAGAAACATAGAAACATAGAATTTGACGGCAGATAAGGACCACTTGGCCCACCCAGTCTGCCCATTTCCCTACCTGATGGATGAGCAGCAGATCCTAGTTAACCAGCAGCCTACTTCTTCCTACTCCCGCCCCCTAGAATTGCCTTATGACTGTCCCATGCATGCTTGAATTCCACCACTGTTTTTGACTCCACCACCTGCTCTGGAAGGCTGTTCCATACATCCACAACCCTCTCTGTGAAAAAATACTTCCTTAAATTACCTCTGAGCCGCCCCCCTTCTATCTTCAAATTGTGCCCCCTTGTTCCTGCACACCTCTTTTTTTGAAAGATGCTACCCTCTTGGACTTTGTTGATTCCCTTGAGGTACTTGAAAGTTTCTATCATGTCCCCTCTCACTCCTTTCTCCTCGAGGCTTTACATTAAGCCCTTAAGTCTCTCTTCATATGTCTTCCGTGCAGACCCTGCACCATTT
The DNA here is from genome assembly GCA_016271365.2 of Neoceratodus forsteri. Lineage (NCBI taxonomy): Eukaryota > Metazoa > Chordata > Ceratodontiformes > Ceratodontidae > Neoceratodus > Neoceratodus forsteri. The sequence continues at coordinate 811,869,268 of CM028129.1, read as the reverse complement.
TAGTTGCCTCCTCTGGACAGCTACCATCCTGTCTATGTCTTTGTGGAGATTGGGTCTCCAGAACTGCACGCAGTATCTCAGATGTGGTCTCACCAGCTGTCTGTACAGAGGATAATAACTTCTTGTTTTCTACTGGTGATGCCTCTCCCTGCATCCCAGTATCCCCCAAGCCTCCTTGCTGCCCTCTCCACATTGCTTGCCCACCTTTAGGTCATCTGATATGACTACCCCCAGGTCCCTTTCCATTTTGTTGTTGTTAGATATCTCACCCCCATTGTGTACTCTTCCCTGGGTTTTGTTTCCCAGGTGCATTACCTTGCACTTCTTAGCATTGAATCTAAGCTGCCATACATTTGACCATTCCTCTAACCTTGCCAAGTCCTTCTCATCCTTTCCACCCCACCTTGTGCATCAACTCTGTTGCAGATCTTTGTGTCATCTGCAAAGAGACATACTTTTCCTTCAGTCCCTCTGCAATGTCACTTATAAAGACATTGAAGAGGACTGGTCCTAATACTGAACCCTGTGGTACCCCACTGCTAACCCCTTTGTGAGTGACTCCATTTATTATTACTGTGTCCTATTCTCCAGCCAATTCTTTACCCAGGCTGTCATCTTGGGACCCACTCCCAGGCTGGCTAACTTGTATATTAATCTTTGTGTGGGACTGTGTCAAATACCTTGCTAAAGTCTAGGTAGGCCATGTCCACAGCCCCTCCCTGATCAACTACTTTGGTCACCCAGTCAAAGAAATCTATCAGATTTGTCTGGCATGACCTTCCCGCTGTGAATCCATGCTGCCTTGGGTCCTGTGCCCCTCTGGCCTCTACATACGCAACTATTCTTTCCTTCAGAAGTGATTTCATCATTTTCCCTACCACTGAGGTTAAACTAACAGGTCTGTAGTTTCCTGCTTCTGCCTTGCTCCCACTTTTGTGATGGAGAATCACATCTGCCCTCCTCCAGTCCTCAGGTACCACCCCATCATCCCATGATTTGTTAAAGAGGGTAGTCAGTGGTGTCACTAGTTCTATCCTTAGTTCTTTTAGAATTCTGGGATGAATCCCATCAGGCCCCATTGCTTTGTCCACCTTCAGTTTTAAGAGCTCTTTCAGAACTCTTTCTTCTGTAAATGGGCTGGTATCAACTTCTGTATCCAGAGTGTTTCTACTGTTTGTTTTAGGTACCTCCCCCTCTTCCTTTGTAAATACTGAGCAAAAATATTTGTTTAGTATCTCTGCCTTTTCACAGTCACCCTCTGCCCACCCTCCTCCCTTTATTAAGCCTCACTATCCCTCCCTTGGTCTTCCTTTGCTCCCTGATGTACCTATAAAAAGTTTTATCCCCCTTCTTAACTGAGTTGGCTATCTTTTCCTCGGTTTGGGCCTTTGCTGTTCTGACTGCCTTTCCAGCTTCCTTTTGCTTTAACTGACACAGTTCTCTGTCCTGTTCCTTCTGTGATTCCTTGTACTTCCTGAATGCTTTCTTTTTCTCTTGAACCTTCCCTGCCACTTCCTTTGAGAACAATAGTAGTTTCTTACCTAGTTTAGTTTTGTTTATTTGCTTTACACAAAGGCTTGTTACCTCTATGATGGCATTTTTTATTATTCCCCATTGTTCTTCCACCCCTCCTTCCTGCCCATTTGCTAGTGCATTCTTTAGGCACTCACCCATTTTGGCAAAGTCAGCCCTCCTAAAATCCAGTACCTTTGTCTTTGTATGGCTTGACTCTATTGCTGTGTTTATTGTGAACCATACTGTTCGATGGTAGCTAGTTCCCAGATGGCTACCCACTTCTACATCTGTGATCCTCTCTTCATCTCCATTTGAGAGAACCAGGTCTAAGAATGCTCCCTCTCGAGTGGGCTCCAATACTAGTTGTCTAAGGCATGCCCCCTGTATGGCATCTAGAATAACCCCACTCTTAGAAGTGGCTGCTGCAACTGCACTCCAGTTAACATCTGGCATATTCAGATCACCCATCAGCACTATCTCCCCTTTATCTGCCATTCTAAGTATACTTTCTATCATTTCCTTGTCCATTTCCTCCCCCTGAGAGGGGGGTCTGTATACAACCCCTGTGCGGATTGTGGTGCCATTGCCTGCCTCCAAATTGACCCACAGTGCTTCTTCTCCTCCCTGTTTACCCTTTTGTTCTGTTGCTTTGATTTCTTCTCTATGTAGAGAGCTACTCCTCCTCTTTACCCTCCCTGTCCCTCCTGTAGATAGTGTGATCCTGGTATGTTTACGTCCCAGTCATGGTTCTGTGTGTACCATGTTTCTGTGACTGCCACAATATCCAGATCTTCCTCCTCCATCAAGGCCACTAATTCAGGAAGCTTGTTACCCAGACTATGGGCATTGGTACTCATTGCTCTCCATTTTTTGATGGCTTTACCTTCTGTAGCGGCAACCCCCACTGACCTTTCTACCTTGGTCTTTTTCTCATTTAGTACCCTGTTTTGTAGGGGGAGGCTGGGATTTTCCTTCTGCTTATCAGTGCCTCCCCCCTTGACTAGTTTAAAGGCTTGCCAATGAAGCATTTAAACTGATTGCCCAAAAGACTTGTTCCCTTCCTGGACAGATGCAGACCATCCTGCCAGTATAGGCTGGTGTCCCTCCAGGTGGAACCCCAGTCCCCAATGAAGCCAAACCCCTGTGCTCCACACCATTTTTTCAACCATTTGTTAAACTGCGTGGTGCAAAGTACCCTCGCCTCACTCATGCCACTGACAGGCAGCACCTCTGAGAAGGATACTGTGTGTGCTACTTGTCTTAAGCCCCTCCCCAACTCTACAAAGTCCTTTTGCACTGCTCTAATCTCATGATGTGCCAAGTCATTTGTCCCTAGGTGGACAATGATGTCCAGCTCAGACTCCTGCAACTGTTCTCGTGATCCTAAGGATGCGCTTCCTGTCCCTCCAAGCCATGGCATCAGGCAGGCACCTTCTCAGTATTCCCTGCTCCCCAGTTCTATCCCCTAATAATTGGGTCCCCCACCAGGAGCTGCTTTCTTTCCCTGTGGTGCCCTCTGCCTCCTTCCTGAGGGCCTCCCTTGTGACAGTTGTCTGCAACCTCCTTAGTCTCCTCTGCGGTGCATCCATAGGGGAACTATGCTCCCCCAGAATGGTGTATGGATTGTGGAGTGGAACAACTGACTGGGTGTGCCTCTGTTCCACCACCCTTACCCTCCCTGAGCCCACTGTGGTCCAACTGCTGTGCTTTCTTCACAACCTCTGAGGTAGTGGTGGTGGCTATGGTGCTCCCTGGATGGGGAGGTCCTCGCCACTGTCCAGTGCAGCCTGAAGATGGGCAACTTCCCCCCTCAGAGCAGATAGTTGTCTGCAAACAGGGCAGCATCTCAGCCTCCAGAAAGACTCCCGGAAGACTGCTGCCCCACAGCCATTACATTGTACTACTCCCCACATAACTGTCTACCTTGTTTAGTTTTTTTTTTTGTTTGTTTTTTTGTGTGTGTGTGTGTGTGTGTGATTGGTGCGTTATATAGAAATATATGTATTTATATAATGTGTATGCTTATATTGTCAGTGCAGTGTGCTAGACAGGATATGACTGTGATGTGTACCTTGCCCTCTTGAGGAAATGATGTCAGAACCCCAGGTATAAATGAACTATTTCCAGGGTGGGTGGGGTGAGGGTGGGAAGGTTGGGCCTAAACTGTGCCCTCATGAAACAATTAGCTAAGCGCTCTGACCTACCATGTGATGAGTGCCTTCCTGTCAGCAAGATGCCATACACACGACAATTTGTAATACTGCTTCAAACCAATTTGACAGAGAAAATACCCTGCTAATCAAACAGAGAAAAATCCAAACATCCAAGTCAGACGCAGGTAAACCTCCCCAGCCCCAAAAGAGCCTGGTGACTTGTGCTCTGAAAACTGTCAGCCCCAAAACACGTCAGCTGTGCAGAAGGGCAGACACAGAAAACAGTATTTAGCCTATGTGGGTTTAAACTCTTCCTGCACTGAAAACCTTAACACTTGTAACACAAGTAAAGCAAACTCCACCTCCCTCTGTTGATTGAAAGACTGCCTTTTCGGATAATTCTAAGTTGCTTATTTCACCCTTCAGTTAGAAGTATCCTCCACCTGAAGAATATTAACTTTCCCAAGGAATCTGCTTCAAACCAAAGACAATTGCACATTGTAAGGTTCACCTCCGTCTGTTGTGAGCACTACTCACTTTCTTGCAAATCTTAAGTCCAGTGTTGCAGCTTGCAGCCAGAGGTAGCTTCACCTGAAGACTATGAGGTTATCTGATGAGCCTGCTAAAATTAGTACTTTTTTCAAGGTCTGTAAGATTCTTCCAGAGCTATTGGCTGTTAAGTAGCTGTAATGTAAGCACTTCCTGACACAGTCTGGCTTGGCCTTATAAGGCACGCTGAGGTAAACAAAAGAAAAAACAGTTTCCACCCCTAGGGACTGTCTGGGTCCAATACACAGCCTGTAACCTGCTCTCAATTCAGGGCTTATGACAAATTCTTAGCCCAGTGAATACTCACAGTATTACAAATATTGCAATGTAAACAGTCAGTCACTAACTCCAATCAAGTCAGAAGGGCAGAAACACAGAAAACAGTAAAATCTTAACAATTGTAACAAGTAAAGCAAACTCCACCTCCCTCTGTTGATTGAAAGACTGCCTTTTCGGATAATTCTAAGTTGCTTATTTCACCCTTCAGTTAGAAGTATCCTCCACCTGAAGAATATTAACTTTCCTAAGGAATCTGCTTCAAACCAAAGACAATTGTACATTGTAAGGTTCACCTCCCTCTGTTGTGAGCACTACTCACTTTCTTGCAAATCTTAAGCTCAGTGTTGCAGCTTGCAGCCAGAGGTAGCTTCACCTGAAGACTATGAGGTTATCATGCCCATCTAACAGGCCTCCTGCCCTTGGCTTACCTGGGTAAGCCTCTGCCACCTTGGTTCCTGTCTGCATCACAGACTTGCGAAGATGCTGCCTGTTGCGCCACTCCTTTTGGTGCATGGTTGCAATGTGTGGCTATTCCAGATAGTTTACTGCAAGTGACAAACTTTCTGGAATAGCACCTTTTGCATTTTCTGCAACTGCTTCGGGTGCAGCCCCCTTTTCTGCCTCAAGTTGCAACCAATGAAGGCAGCTTCCAGAATCACCCCTAGGTCTCTTCTGAATACACACACACACACACACACACACACACACACACACACACACACCTGCTGCTGCTGGGACACAATACAAAGTAACAGAGATAATGATTGTCACTCACACACTCCATACCACACCTCCACACACATCCCTTCAGCAACTGGATTAAAAATGATCAGGAGGGCACCAGAGGTCACCCTCTACAACTAAGATCTAGAAAATTTAACACAAACAAAAGAAAAGCTTTTTATACCCAAAGAGTAATTAATCTGTGGAATAAACTTCCAGTGGGAAATCATAATAAGTAAAGGTTAGACTCCTGTATTATAAATGGAAACGAACTGTCTTATTATGGATAAATGGATAGGAGCGTTAATGGGCCAACTGCACTCTCAGCTCTTTGCACCTTAGTATGAACCTTAGTATAACTGCTGGGACACAAAGTATCACAGAAACACCACCTCTCCTTCCAACGACAAGTATGTGACACACGCTTTCTTACTCACACATACACAGGGCACAAACTGGGAAAGGGAGGTTGAAAACACACACATACATGAACATGCACACTTTCTTACACACTCAAAGGGCTGAAAATGGAGGGGGTAATGCAATAGTATGGCATACAGGCACTTTAAAAATATACTTCTTCCAGCCCTCATGTAACCATGTTCACCTTTCAAGTCCAACTGTAGCATACCAACACCCACCCACACTTCAACCCTCTGCACACATACACCACACTCAGTGCAGTCAAATGTAGCTCTTTGAGAACTAAGTGTGACCCGGGTGCCTTGTTCAATGGGCTACTTACCCCTGCCTTGTGGGCCCATACAAAGGTTGAGGGGCCTGTGTTCCTATTTTGAAATTAAACTGGTTCTTTCCCATAGATAACATTACTGCACAGTGCCTCCACCCAGAGTATTCTTTTAAGTGGGTCTAGGTAATACCTGGTATAACCCCCTGGGCTGTTGTTCCCACCCACAATACCTTAATGTCACCCCACACATGGATTAAAAAACCAAAACCCCACATTTCAAACACTTTAGAATTAAAGGTGATATGTTTAAATGCTTCATTGGCAAGATGAACTAGCCCTGGGGGGAAGCACTGGAAAGGAGCAGGGAAATCCTAGCCCCCAAAAAAAAATCAGGGTACTAAATAAGATAGACACCAACATAGAGATGTCGATAGGGAGAAGTGCAGGGGTAAATGGAGAAAGTGACAAACGCAATAAGAACAGGGATGGGGCAAAAAAGGGTAAGGCCATCAGGAAATGAAGGGTAATAAGTACCAACGCCCGTAGTCTGGGCAACAAGCTCCCTGAACTGGTGGCCTTGTTGGAAGAGGAATGCCTGGATATCATAGCAGTCACAGAAACACGGTAGACAGAGAACTATGACTGGGATGTTAACATACCAAGGTACACAACCTACAGGAGAGACAGGGAGGGGAGAAGAGGGGGCAGAGTAGCTCTCTATGTAAGGGAAGGGATAAAAGCAACTGAACAAAAGAGTAAACAGGGAGGAGAGGAGGCACTGTGGGTCACCATAGAGACTGTAAATGGCACCACAATCTGCACAGGCATTGTATACAGACCCCCATGTCAGGGGAAGGGAATGGACAAGGATATGATAGAAGGCATACTTAGGATGGCAGAGAAAGAGGAGATACTGTTGATAGGGGACCTTAATATGCCGGATGTCAACTGGAGCACCTTTGCTGCAGCCACATCCAAAAGCAGGGCCATTCTTGATGCCCTTCAGGCGGCATGCCTCAGACAGCTAGTTTTGGAACCTACTCATGACGGAGCAATCTTAGACCTCATATTCTCAAATGGGGACAGTGAGCGGATCTCAGATCTAGAAGTGGGTAGCCATTTGGGAACAAGTGACCACCAAACAGTGTGTTTCACGATAAACTCAAGTACAGAGTCAAGCCATACAAAAGTAAGGATTCTGGACTTCAGAAGGGCTGACTTTGTCAAGATGGGAGAGAACCTTAGAAAAGCACTAGCAAACAGGATAGAAGGAGGGGTGGAGCAACAATGGGGAAATATCAAAGCTGCCATCACAGAGGCAACAAGACTTTGTGTGAAGCAAATAAATCAAAAAGAAAGAAATAGCCACTATGTTTCTCAAAAGAGGTGGCGGTGAAGGTTAGGGAGAAAAATATAGCATTTAGGAAGTATAAGGAAACACAGAAGGAGCAGGACAGAGAACTGCTCCAGTTAAGGCAGCAGGAAGCAGGAAGGGTAGTCAGAATAGCAAAAGCCCAAACTGAGGAAAATATAGACAACTCAGTTAAGAAGGGGGATGAAACCTTTTATAGGTATATGAGGGAGCGTAGAAAGAGAAAGGGAGGGATAGTGAGACTGAATAGAAAAGATGGCGGGTGGGCAGAGTGGGACAGTGAAAAAGCAGGGATACTGAATGAATACTTCTGTTCAGTATTCACAAATGAGGAGGTGGGGGAGGTGCCTAATCCAATTAACAGAAGCACTCTGGATGGGGAGGGGGGTCAATCCCAGTCCTTTCACAGAAGAAAGAGTTCTGAAAGAACTCTTAAAACTAAAGATGGACAAAGCAATGGGGCCAGATGGAATTCATCCCAGAATTCTAAAAGAATTAAGCAGAGAACTAGTGACACCACTAACTACCCTTTTTAACAAATCATGGGAGGATGGTGTGGTACCTGAGGACTGGAGGAAGGCAGATGTGATTCCCCTTCACAAAAGTGGGACCAAGACAGAGGCAGGAAACTACAGGCCTGTCAGTTTGACCTCTGTGGTAGGGAAAGTGATGGAATCACTTCTGAAGGAAAGAATTGTTGAGTACCTAGAGGCCAGTGGGGCACAGGACCCAAAGCAGCATGGGTTCACAGTGGGAAGGTCATGTCAGATGAATCTAATTGATTTCTTTGACTGGGTGACCAAAGTAGTAGACCAGGGAGGGGCTGTGGACATGGACTGCCTAGACTTTAGCAAGGCATTTCATAGGTTTCATAGGTTGTCCTGAGCTCTTTAAAGACAAAAGTCCATTTGTCTCACCATACTAGCACTTTACTATACACAAAAGATTAATAGTCAAATTAACAAATTGTCAATTTTTGCTTTCTTTACATGAGGACAGTTGTCTCTGGGTTTAAATCCAGACTCTTTTACTGCTGTGGCCCACTGGCTGCAGTCAGCCCCAGGAGCACTCTGATTGGCTCCATATAGGTCTGCACTGTTAATGTTTGATTATATTGTGCTAGATTATGTTTTCTGTTAAAACTGTCTTGTTTGTATTTTATAGCTGAAGTTTTGTGATTTAATGTAAATGCCTGTATTGTGTTCCTCATAAGATCAGTAGCGATCTCAGCTCAGGCCTTTGAACCCCCCCCTTCACCTTTTTACGCTAGTGTTGTGTTTTAAATAGCCCTGTTATTGCTCACTCAGACTTGGAGGCACCGTGCCTAACATCTTGGTCTGCAAACTGCCCCCCCCCGTTTAAGCCAGTCTGCATTTCTTTTTAGCTCCACGAGCAGCCCCACCCCCTCTGACTTTCTTATTTAATTCTCCTCTGCCTTCTCCTTCCAGGTAGTCTGAGAGCCACAGCCATGGTTCTCTGATGCACCCGACCTGCTAGACTGCCACCCACAGTCCAGGTCTGAAGCCACCAGCCCCTCACAGAAACGCAGGTACATACTTGCCCTTAAGGACTGATTACCTCCAGGAAGGGAGCCCTAGCTGCCAATTTTTGTTTCTTTACAGGAAGACAGTTGTCTCTGGGTTTAAATCCAGAGTCTTTTACTGCTGTGGCCCACTGGCTGCAGTCAGCCCCAGGAGCACTCTGATTGGCTCCATATAGCTCTGCACTGTTAATGTTTGACTATATTGTGCTAGATTATGTTTTCTGTTAAAACTGTCTTGTTTGTATTTTATAGCTGAAGTTTTCTGATTTAATGTAAATGCCTGTATTGTGTTCCTCATAAGACCAGTTGCGATCTCAACTCAGGCCTTTGAAACCCCCCTTCACCTTTTTATGCTAGTATTGTGTTTTAAATAGCCCTGTTATGGCTCACTCAGACTTGGAGGCACCTTGCCTAACATCTTGGTCTGCAACCCCCCCCCATTTAAGCCAGTCTGCATTTCTTTTTAGCTCCATGAGCAGCCCCACTCCCTCTGACTTTCTTATTTAATTCTCCTCTGCCTTCTCCTTCCAGGTAGTCTGAGAGCCACAGCCGTGGTTCACTGATGAACCCGACCTGCCAGACTGCCACCCGCAGTCCAGGTCTGAAGCCACCAGCCCCTCACAGAAATGCAGGTATGAACTTGCCCTCAGGGACTGATTACCTCCAGAAAGGGAGCCCTAGCTGCCAATTTTTTTGCCCAGCCACCCACCCCCCAGGTCCTGATTAAATACACATAAACCCAACCCCAGCTTTCTAGCTCACTCCTCTCTAGCTCCCCCCATCCTTATTCCACTATGTGTGTCAAATCGTGGATCCTGTTCTGGTCCTTCTTCTATCTTATATTGCATGCCCAATATATGCCACCTCAAGCCTTTATTACTGTGGATACTAATCTGATCTGCTCTGTAACTAGTTCCTGTCCTTATGTGGATATATGCCTTTTCAACTCCCCAATTCTTTACCATTGTTTTCATATTACCTTTAACGCTGGTACACAAAATGAATTACCACTTCAGCTTATGACTTCCACCAACATCATACAGGCGTCACCTCTACAGATAGCAGTCAGAGTACTCGTCTCTGCCTCCCTTAGTGGGAAGGGCAAAAAATGTTGGGGCACGCCCCCCCAGGATGATGGCCCACAATGACATAAAGGGGTTACCAGTGCGAATCTTACTATTGCCACGCTAAGAAAACTTTTACTCCTTCTTCTGTGTTCAGGAAATGTGGAGCTCAATCCTGGGCCACCAGCTGCAATCACATCACCCTCTAACCTTGCCACACTGAAAGGCATGCATTTCCTCCACATTAATGTATGCAGTCTGTTAAAAAAGTTCTCCATGATCCAGGCCTGGGTCCTCCAAACTCAACCAGACATCCTAGTGGTTTCAGAAACCTGGCTTAGACTGGCCACCTCTGACAGGGAAGTCAATATCCCTAACTATTTACTATTTAGAGCAGACAGACACTCCAGGGGTGGAGGGGTCGAAATCTATGTCAAGGATAGGTATATGGTATCCTGTCTGAGTGCTTTATCTGTTGCAAATGCTTATGAATGTCTGTCTCTTCAAGTCACCATCTCACACACTTCAACATTATGTATCATAGGGTGCTATAGATCTCCTTCTGCCAATATACAATTGTTACTTCATCTGAGTAATATCATCGAGTAACAATCTTCCGAAATAATTATTCTTGGGGATCTTAATTTAGACTGGCTATCTAAAACCGCCGCTCCTCTCGTAGCTTTCTGTGACACCCATGGATTATCGCAAATCATTGTTGAACCAACACGAGTAAATAAAAAGAACGTGGATAACAGCTCCCTGCTAGATGTTATCCTAGTGAATAAACCACATCTCTTCTCCTTTCCCATCACCTTCTTCAGTGATATCAGTGATCACTCATTTATTGCTTACATAAGATCAAGCAACAAACCTACTACTTCGCCAAAGTTTGCTGCCAAGAGATCTAGACGGAACTTTGATCTTACTGCCTACATAAACAAACTGAAACAGTCCTTGTATTGGCAAGAGTTCTATTTGGCCCAAAACACATAATCAGCATTCGACATATTCAGCAAAATTATCCTAGATGCTGTAAATAAATATGTCTCTATAGTTAAGGTGCGAATAGCAAAAAATGCATGTAGATGGTTCACACCATTATTAAAATCTGCATTGACTGAAGGAGATAAGCTATGGAATAAAGCACACAAAACCAAGTCTGCTGCAAACTGGTGCAAGTTCAAAAGGACATGAAACTCATATACTAGAATGGTTAGAGATACAAAAGCTGCATACCATCATTCTGAATTTCTCTCTGCCTCCAAAAATCCTACAAAATTTTGGAAAACCGTCAAGGATTTGTCTGGTCACACATCCGGTGGCTCACTACCTGATGAAATCTCCTTAAAGAATAACACTATTAGTGACAGACTGGAAGTTCTGGATGCCTTCAATAATCACTTTGCGACTGCAGGCTTAACCTTCGACAATTCCCCTGAAAATTTGATACGCTCTCAGGTGGATAATCAAAGTGCAGATCCTAGCATCACTGATTCAGTCTTCTCCTTGCGTCCTACTACTCTGAAAGAAGTTGAAGACCTATTGCTAAAACTTCATGTAAAAAAAAGTGCTGGTGTGGATACCCTCGACCCATATTTTTTGAAGGTGGCCATCCATGTGTTAGCTGGGCCCATAACCCATTTATTTAACCTATCATTAACTCAAGGATCCATTCCTTCAATATGGAAAACAGCTCACATCATACCCCTGTTCAAGTCTCGAAATCCCTGTGATCTAAATAATTACAGACCAATTTCAATTCTCCTGGTCTTGTCAAAATTACTGGAAAACGTTATAAGTAACCAGCTGAGGCAGTATCTAGAAGCTAATAACCTGCTTAATCCAGTCCAATCAGGGTTTAGAGCTAAACAGAGCACCATCACAGCACTTGCCAAAGTGACTAATGACTGGCAAAGAGAGCTAGACAACAGGAATTACACCTGCGCCGTATTCTTGGACCTAAGCAAGGCCTTCGACACTGTCAACCATTCTCTGCTACTCTCTTCCCTGACCTCACTAGGTGCTGACCCATTATCTTTACAGTGGTTCAACAACTACCTCTATGATCATTTCCAGCAGGTGAAAGTGGAAGGAGATCTCTCAACTCTCAAACCTCTCTGAAGAGGTGTTCCCCAGGGTTCTATCTTAGGACCAATCTTATTTGCAATATACATCAACAATATTGCTGAAAGCATAACTAAGGCCAACATTCATCTGTTTGCAGATGACACAGTTCTTTACCTAAGCCGCCAGTCATTACAATCTGCATGTAATGACCTTCAATCTGAATTCAACCTGCTACAACACCAGCTCCTAAACAAAAAACTATTACTTAATGCCAAGAAAACAAAAGCAATGCTCTTTTCTCCCTCTGCCCAAATGGTAAATTCAGCCCTATCAGATCCTGTGCCACAGATTACTACAATTCTTGGCGAGAAGCTGGAATTTCTCCCTAAATTCAAATACCTGGGAGTATGGCTGGACCATAGGCTTTCCTTTATAGAGCACATTGAAGAATTATTCAAAAAATTATGGCAGAGACTTGGCCTGTTCTTTAGGATAGCCCGCTTCATAACTAGAGATGCCAGACTACAGCTGGTACAATCAACCTTTCTATCCTTGATAGGTTATGCTGACATCCTCTACAGTCACTGTCCCATTTCCTACCTCACCAAACTTGACACATTATATCATCGAGCTTTGAGGTTCATCACAGGCCTGCCTTATTTCACTCACCACTGCTCCCTATATCAATCAGTGGGGTGGAGTTCTCTTCAATTCAGGCATGATAAAAATGCAGCCTTATGGACCCTGAGAGCCATCTCCAAAAAACTGCCCCAATACATTACAGACTGTCTTCCTATAAAACCAATAGGCAATTACACCCTGAGAAGTTGCAAATCTCTCCCACTGATGGTTCCCAAAGTTAACTATCACTTTGGCAGGGCTGCTATAAGCTTTATGCTGTCCTCCTTGTGGAATAAATTGCAAAATAAACTGAAAATGTGGTCACTATCGGCATCTAATCTTTCAAGCTCTCATATTCACGTCTCAGAAATGATCAGTGCAATTGTTTCCCATGACCATGAATTGTCATCATGCTAACCTGTACCTTTTAACCATGAACAAATTACTTCTAGTGCTTGTCTCCTCCTTGGCCCTGGTCTGTCATCATGGTTTCATGTAACACCTTGATGCCTCTGTCCTCCCTTTGATACTGGTCTATCTTCCTGCTTTCTTCAGCCTTCTTTTCACAACTCTATACTGCACTCATCCACAATCTACACGCAATCATGCTATAAAAGCCCTAACTCCCCTTTCCCTCTCCCCGTAGGCCCCCACCACCACATCAGTTCTACCGACCTATACTTGGGACTTCACTTCTCACAATGTTTATCATTTGCTTACATATTACATACCCCTCCTGGTATCCCATCTGCCATTAATTGGTGGTTTCTCCAAGCCATTTTCATGGCTAATACTAGTGACTGCCCCTGGTAAATGAACTAACTGGTACTTCTATACAGAGAACATGGTTTATACACAGTTGCATGGTTCAATGGTGGACCTGCCATCTTGTATTTGAATCCTCCTCTGTTATGGCTTGCTTTGTCTTCCTTTTATCATTTGACTTCCCTATTACTGCACCATTGTGTTTGTGTTTATATACTTATTTACATGTATTTATATGTTTTTATAATGGGATGTTACCCGACCCTGTTCTAACCAGGTCCATCTTGTAAAAGAGCTCTGCTCAATGATGTTCGCCTGGATAAAAAAAGATTTTGATTGATTGATTGAACCAGCCTGGGAGTGGGTCCCAGGGTGGTAGCCTGGGTAAAACATTGGCTGGACAACAGGATGCAGAAAGTAATTGTAAATGGAGTCCACTCTGAAGAAAGCGGGGTTACTAGTGGGGTACCACATGGTTCAGTACTGGGTCCAGTCCTTTTTAATGTCTTTCTAAGTGACATTGCAGAGGGACTGGAAGGAAAAGTATGCCTCTTTGCAGATGACACAAAGATCTGCAACAGGGTTGATACACAAGGAGGCGTGGAAAGGATGAGAAGGGACTTGGCAAGGTTGGAGGTATGGTCAGAAGTATAGCAGCTTAGATTCAATGCAAAGAAGAGCAAAGTAATGCACCTGGGAAACAAAAACCCAGGGGAAGATTGCACAATGGGGGGAGGTAGTAACAACAACAAAAATGGAAAGGGACCTGGAGGTAATCTTATCAGATAACCTTAAGGTTGGCAAGCAATGTGACAAGGCGGTAGGGAGGGCTGGGGGGATACTGGGATGTACAGGGAGAGGCATCACCAGCAGAAAACAGGAAGTTGTTATCCCCTGTACAGACAGTTGGTGAGACCCCATCTGGAGTACTGCATCCAGTTCTGGAGACCCCATCTCCGCAAGGACATAGACAGGATGGAAGCAGTTCAGAGAAGGGCAACTAAAATGGTGCAGGGTCTGCAATAGAAGTCATATGAGAAGAGACTAAAGGAGTTGAATATGTATACCCTTGAGGAAAGGAGGAAGGGGGGGACATGATAGAACATTTAAGTACCTCAGTGGAATCAACAAAGTCCAAGAGGGTAGCATCTTTCAGAAAAAGAGATGTGCAAGAACAAGGGGACACAATTTGAAGATGGGGGATGGCTCAGGGGCAATGTGAGGAAATATTTTTTCACAGAGAGGGTGGTGGATGCATGGAACAGCCTTCCTGAGGAGGTTGTGGGATCTAAAACTGTGGAAGAATTCAAGAATGCATGAGACAGACATAAGGCAATTTTTTGTTGGGGTTGGGAATAAATAGGCTGTTGGTTAAATAGGATCTGCAGCTTACCCTCTTGGTAGGGAAATGGGCAGACTAGGTGCTCCAAGCAGTCCTTATCTGCCATCAAAGTCTATGTTTCTATGTGTAAAGGCTCACTCTAATAATATGCTCATGACACAAGATTTATAATTGTCCAAGCCATTTCAGTTGGCTCAGTAGATAGCACACTCGCCTCTGAGGTCGGGAGATCAGAGGACTGTGGGTTCAGTTCCCACATCTGGCAATTGGGTTAATATCCCAGTACTGACACTGTAGTGCAGCATGAGAGGGGTGCTGCACTTCTGAGGTTCTGTCTTTCAGATGAAATGTTAAACCGAGGTCCCATCTGCCTGGATTGGTGGTAGTTCAGGTGGATGTTAAAGATCCCATGGCACTTATCGAAAAGAGTAGGGGAATTTCCCCGGTGTCCTGGCCAAATTTCCCTCATTCACTAAAAATACCACCAACATCTTAATCTGGTTCAAGGTCAGTTGGCATTCATCTGTATCCCCCTCCCCCGGGTCATGCCTGAAAATAGGCAGGATTTGTCTAGTGCACTTACCCGGTCAACAAAAGCTAAATAAATAAAATAAAAAAACAGTTAACCAACATTTTTTGTTTCAATTTAAAGTCTATTGCAGATTTTACTCATATTGGGACAGAGCCATTCAAAGTGAGACTTTACAACAGTTGGTAAATCCTTTTACTTTGGAACTGTCCACCCCTTCCTCCTCCCCCCTTCCCTCCCTCACCCTCCCCACAGTCCATATTTTCCTAATCGTATTGTTTCATGTTGGCATCAAAAAGCTAGCAATAGAGTGAATACAGGGTATAAAAGGGGGGCCATAATTTTAGACACTTGGGCATCGTATTATACAGGCTTGCTATCATTTTTTCTGTTCTGAGATTTGATAGTAACTCATTAAACCATTCAGTGTAGGAAATAAGTAGGTTATCTTTCCAATGCTTTAGGACAAGTTTCTTTACAGACAATGAGATCATTGACATATAATATTTACAATTTTGTACTTCCATTTGGGAGTAATCCCCCAATAAACAGATTACTGGTGTAAAATAATCAGAAAGCCCCAGCAATGGATTTACTTTGGTTTGAATAGTGATCTATAAAGGGGCTACCTTGGGACACTCCCAAAAGATATGGAGACAGTTACCTTCCTCCAGGAAGCAGCGGGAACAAAGATTAGAGGAGAGTTAGCCCCATTTGGCTAATTTTTGAGGGGAGTAATATAAATTGTGCAAAACGTGAAATTGCATGAGGCATAATCTATCTTGTGTCACATACCTGTGGCAATTATTCCAGAGGTTGGGCCAGTCTGTGGTATGCTGGGGAAAAAATGTGACCAGTATTCAGTGGGACCAAAGCAGTCCTTAAAGCACCAGACATATAAAGCTGTGTATATTTTAGACACTGCATTGGTCGAGTTTGCCAACGGGATCAGTTCCTCCTGCAAGGAAGATTTAAACACTGGTGGGCGAACCTTTCCCATCACTTTGATAATAAGATGCTTCAGCTGGAAGATCTTGAAGTAACAAGTCTTTGGAGCATTGAACTTATTGACAATTTCCTCAACTGAGAGCCAGGTGCCATCCTCCTCCTTCACTAACTGAGATAGCCTCCCTTCACCCAGCTGGGACAACCATTTAGACGACAAGCTCTTGTTATTAATTTGAAAAGCTGGATTATTGCAAAGGATTGAAAGAGGTCCATATGATGTTTGTAGTGTAAGAATGCATATGGTTGGGTGTGAACCCTCATTGAGATTGCAATCAGTGTTGGTTTTAACCTTGACGGTAAAAGAGCAAATTTTAAACTTAACAATGTGGCAGGGACTATGTTGCAAGAATGTATCATGGCCAGTTCAATTCTTAACAGAGCGGAAAATAAGAGAGGGGAGCTGTTGAAAACCATCGTAGGTATTTGGATGCATGGCTGGCCCAATAATAGAGTTTAAGGTGGGGCAAATGCAGGCCTCCCTTATGTTTCAGGGCAGCTAACCTATGGTATGCCAGTCTCGGTTGTTTTCCTGACCAGATAAATTTAGTAAAAAGTTTGTGTAGCTTGTTGAACCAGTTTCCCTGTAGGAATGTGTTAAGCAGGTTAAGGGGGTAAAATAAACAGGGAAAAATATTCATTTTAATTAAATTAATCCTTCCCCATATTGAGATAGGGAGCTTCATCCATTGATCTAAATCGCAACTAATTGTTTGTACCAGAGCACCTAAGTTTTTCTTTATGCTAAGGGCTGGGTTTCTGGTGAGTTCAATACCAAGGTATCTAAGGGTATCTTGGGACCATGATAGGCCCAGAGAATCAACAGTACTCTGGAATACCTTGTAATTAAGGGGAAAACAACTTGATTTGTCTACATTTAATTTATAGTTCGATAACTTACTATATTCTGTAATGATTCTTAGCATGGGAGGAATAGTGGTTTCTGGGTGAGACAAATGTAGCAAGAGGTCGTCCGCATATGCGGAAATCTTTACTTCAATGTCCTGTATAAGGAGGCCTTGTACTTCCTGACATGACATTAATCTGCGAATAAGAGTTTCAAGATATATGTTAAATAGTAAGGGGGAAAGGGGACATCCCTGCCTTGTGCTGGAGTATAATGGGAATGATTCTGAAATCACTCCATTCCCAGAAATTCTGACCGAAGGGGATCTGCATAGGGAGTGCATCCAGCTTTGGAATTTGGATGGAAAACCAAAAACTTCTACAGTCTGGAATAAAAACTTCCAGTTTACTCTATCAAATGCCTTCTCAGCATCCAGGGACACAAGGGCTGCTGGCCCTGGGAGATCTGTGGACACCAAGAAGAAGTGCGAGAGTGTGTGGAGGTGATCCACAGAGGATCTTCCTTTCATGAATCCTACTTGCTGAGAACCTATCAAGACTGGGAGCACCAAGCGAAGCCTATCAGCTATTAACTTTGTTAGGATCTTGATATCCTGGTTGAGGAGAGAGATAGGTCTGTGATTTTGTACTAATTCTAAGTCCCTATCCGGTTTACGTAGAAGGACAATAAGGGCTTCAAATAGAGTAGGATCTACTCTTGCTCCTGATAGTATTTGTTGGTATAATGGTAAAGGAATGGCATAATCTGTTCCTTAAATCTCTTATAGAAGGTGGCAGAAAAACCATCCAGCCCTGGAGCTTTATCTGTAGGGAGATTCTGTATTACTTCGGTAATTTCTAAGGTCGATATAGGCCTAATTTATGCTAATTGGTGGGCTTCTGAAAGACTAGGCAGATGGGAGCTATTTAAATGAAAGGATAATGTAGGGGATGAAGGGGGGTCAGTCATAGGCCCATACAATTGTTTATAGTAAGTAGTGAACTCCTGTACTATTTCTACTGTGGTAGTTTTCAAGGAGTCATCGCTCTGAGCTCTAATAGGAAGAATAAATCGGCATGATTCCTGTTGTTTAATACGTGGGGCTAACAACTTTCCCACTTTTTCTCCTTGATCCATGAAGGATGCTTTGGTGCAAAGAATTGCAAATTCATACTTCTCCCTGAGTCAATCCAAATATGAGTTTTTTAATTTAGCTAAATTCTGTTTAATATCCTCAGAGGAATGCAGCATCAGATTCTTTTCTATAATCCGGATTTGGGATAATAGAATTTTTGATTTCTCATCTTGGGCTTTTTTCCTCCTAGAGGCTAATCCTATTAGTATGCCTCTTAGATATGCTTTAAAGGCACACCAGATGATATCAGGCTTGGTAGTGGTATTAAGGTTAGTAGGAAAGAACAGCACTATATGTTCTTTAATATTATCAGTGGTCTTTGAGCAATTGATCATTTATTTTCCAGCATGAATTCTGTTTAGGCAAGGATGCGACAGAGATCCAGCATAGTTATAGGGAGTGGTCAGATGGGGGTCCCGGTTGGATTGAGGAGGAAAATCCCCCTGGGAGAAGTGATTGGGATAGTAAAATATAATCAATATGGGATTATGAACAATGGAATGGTGAGGTAAACATGTATTCCCTTTCTTTGGGGTTCAGAACTCTCCAGACATCACACAGGCCCAGTTGGTCTATAAGGTCTCAAGATGCACATTGAGCCGGGGAAAGCCCCCTCTTTATAAAGCCAGACCGGTCTATGGATGAATCAAAAACCAGTCTATGGATGAATCAAAAACCAGGTTCAGGTCGCCCTCTAAGATTATAGGGATTGGTAAAAAGGACAAAATGATTCTAATGAGCTGCATAAAGTATTTAGGATCATCTATGTTTGGGCCATATACACTGCCCAGCAGGAGTTCTGTGGTATATATAGTGTCCCGAACTATAATAAACCTGCCATGTGGATCTTTGATAGTTTGTATGGCCGTACACGGGACATTCCTATTTATTAGAATAATGACACCACAACTATTAGTTGCACCCTGGGCTGCAAAGACCTGCCCCACTTGTTGTCATCTCATTTGCAAAGCATCAAGTGTCTAGTATGTGGGATTCCTGAATAAAAGTAATTTGTAATTGCAAAACATTTAAGTGTTTTAGGACTTTATATTGTTTTAATTTCCTCCTTAATCCTTTCACATTCCATGATGAAAATGCTAAATCATTAGCCATGTTATAGTATTAAGAATGTGAACTGTTATAAAAAGGAAGTAAACAAACCTTCTTGACATCCCCTGAAACCCGTGGACTGTGTTCTGAACCTTCCCTTCCCTCCCTCTCCCCCCAATTCCCCAACCTTATCCAACACAACACCCTTTACGATACATCCCCCCAGCCCTTCCAACCCCCGACTGCTACATGCTTTGTTTTGCAGAGCCCCATACTCTTGCTCCTCCCCTCCAACCACCCTTAATTGCAGTGTGGAACCATTTAAACTCAGTCATCCAATAAAACTTAAGCAAATCAGCCTCCTATCCATTAAATTGCGGCAAAAGCGAATGCTGTGACTGTTATACCTAGAATAGTAGATTTATTATTATAACTTGTGCTACACTACCACCTTGTGGATGACTGCAGAAACTACTTCTTGCCAGATAACAAATAACTAAAGATACAAATGCTCCATGAAATTATCTAGTTGTGTAATCCTAGGAGTTCTAGTAATCTTCTTTTACAGTAGAAGGTGCCACATGTCTGCCTTGGACTTTTATAGCCTGTCTAGGTCGTACTTTTAAATTATAAAATTAAAATATTATAAATTACCCCGGTAAAGCCTTTTCTTGGCAGGCGATACAGAAAAAGATAATATGGAGGATGGCTACATTATCTCCACCATAAGAGCCCTGAACCCTCCATCCATGTACTGAATAAGGATAATATTCAAGCAATGAGTAAATTATGGAAGTTCGCTCCTCTATCCAAGATCATACAGTCACTCATTCCTGAATGCACGAAACTCGTCAACGAGAAAAATTAAATCAGAAGTATCAGGGGGTCTTAGACAATGGTGCTTGGACATGGAAATGTCCGGGGCTGCATACAAACCCCTGAACAGGCCCCAGGGATCCAAAGTACCAGGTTCTTTGCTCAGACACCCATCGGAGCGTCACTGAACTTCGGAGAATCCTCCCTGAGCATCAACAAGGCAAAAGGCAAGTCTTAACTTCAGGTGTCCCAAAAGAGGTCAGGTAAGGTAGATTTTAGGCCGAGGAGAGCAGAAGCTGAATCTTCATAGGACTGCCAGGAACCTGAGATTAGAACCAGGAGTTTCGCCGGGTAGAGCATTTTGAATTTTAGGCCAGCTGCTATGAGTTTGGTCACCAAGGGATGAAAGCAGATCTCCTGAGTTTGGTCACCAAGGGATGAAAGCAGATCTCCGATGTCTGACAGATAAGGGAAGATCCTAGGCTATATGAGCTTTTTTCCCCTCCCATATTATCTCCTGTACTTCTTTTATCTTCATCAAGAAATGTTGCCATTCCAAATAATTTAGGAAATGAAATATGAGGGGATGAGGAGATTCCCCTAGCGGAGGGATGGGTCTGAGAGCCCTGTGAGCCCTTTCTATAACATAACGAGACCCATAGGGAGAAGTCCCAGCTATTTTTTCAATGAATTTCTTAACAAACAAAATGGTATCCTACCCTTTCTCTCATTCTGGTAGTCCAATTATAACCTCATTGCTACGACCTTCCAGGTCTTCAATTTTGAGTTCCATTTTTGAGATCCTTTGTCTCATGGTGACCATTTCTGGGTCTATCTTATCAGCCCTTTTTTCCAATGAAAAAATATGGGCCTCATTGTCTGATGTTTGAGTTGAAATATCTTCAAGTGCCTGGGAAAGATTTTTAAATTCTGTGGCCATACCTCTCAGCTTGTCTTGAAAAGGACGAAATTCTGCCAGAAAGCCAGCCAATGTGAGTGGTTCCTGATCTATCTTTGCTAGCACCTAGGTCTGAGAGATGGCAAAGTTGGCAGCCCGTGGCTTTCTGGGAGCCTTCTCTGGTGTAACTGGGGGAGTGTGCCATGGTGGTGGCTTCTTCATATCCATGTCCATCTCCGACAGCCTTTCTATTCTTTTTGTCCTGTGAGAAGAACCCAAGAGCTTCTGAAGTCCCCTGAACCATTTTGAAGGTATTTATTGCATTGTCTATTATGAAAAATTAAGTTTACTGGAGTGGGTGGCTGGAGAGGGATGGAGGAGCTGTCTTCAGGTGCACTGCATCACTGGAAGTCCCAGTTAACCAACATTTATTCACAAGGGGTGAGGGTTAGGAAGGGTAAACTGGAATCAGAGGTTAAGCGACAGATTGATTAGCATTTAAGACTGGTATTCTTAGCATTGCAATTGGCATCAGAGTAATCATTTTGCATTTTTAGATCTAGACAGTAATCACAGTGGCCACACACCAAACTTCTGATGTATTCAGGTTTTCCCCTCTTGCTAGGTAGCTGCATTTGATAGCAAATACACATTAAATGCTCACACTGGTACCAGTCCCCAGTCCAGATTAGAACCCCACAATCCTATACCTCTGGGTAACCAGTACTAAATAATAGAGTTGCAGGCCTGATGCAGTTGCAGCTGAGTTGGCCGGCGTTGGGGTCCTTAAAGGAAAATCAGGTTAACGTTCTTTCTTTTGATTATCTTTAAATAATTCTGAATGATCTTGAAAAAAACGAACTCTAATCTTTGACATTCTAGACTTGACTTCTGTACTTGGTAGAAATAGGAATATCTATTTACAGTTGCCCTCAGGGTGGCAAAAATGGAGCTCCCTTCTCATGGTTTGGACGTCGTCATCAGGTGTAGAAAAGCTTTAGCTGAGGTGTAGGCAGGAGCCTTCACTGACCCCTGTTTTACCAGGCTCGTGCATCTTGCAAGCTGGAAAATGTCTCTCAGCTTCTCTTTTCAGTGGCCCATCTTTCTAAGTTGAAGTCACAATCTGGTTTCTTTCTAGAAACAGACCAGGCTGGGACCAGGGCCAGTATGCTTCAGACACCCACATCTAGGCTATGCCCCTTGAGGGAAGCACATATGACAGTGCAAAGCTGGCACACTATCAGGCTGACTCCTGGGCCAATCTGGAAAACAGTCTCTTGATCAAAGTTAGGCATTCAGGTTCTTTAACCATCTCAGGAATTTCAACCATTTGGCCAGCGTGACAGACATAGTCCTTTCAACAATAAGGATACAGTCTCAAATGTAGGTTCATCCCCCTGGGCTATTGAAGAATCAGTTCTTGCACAGTCTCTTTCTCTTTCACACATTACAGCACATTCATTTAACTTGGCTGTTTCAGCAAGATGGTTAGCACAACTGCTGTGGCTGTTCAGAAAGCACAGGTTTTTAGGCAAAAATCTCTTTCTCTCTCCAAAGCAGAGCAGAAGCTTAAGGCACGACTCCTAACCAAGATAACAGATGGAACTTTAGGCATGGCTCCTAACCACTTCAAACACTTCACTTGTCAGCAAATCGTATTCACTGCAGCTTCTCATAAGCTCAAATCACATCATCAAAGTCTGTCTTGGCCAGTTGGTGCTTGCAGCTCCAATTGGACATTTACAGAGTCCTCACAGGCAGCTTCAGGAAAAGCTCCGACCTCAGGATACTTTCCTTTCATTCCTGTAAGCACACTTAAATAGTTACATCAGGCATTTCACAAAACTGGACCATCCGTGGTCACTCTTGTAACAGATGTCTACCCTTTCCCTCGTTGCTGCTCAGGCGCAGGGTGCAGACAGATGAGCTACTTGTACACTTGGTAAAAGTTTACTCACTCAGGAATTAGATGCAGCTTTCTCTTTGCTGAAATCACAGGATTCATCAGCCCTCTCACAGGTGAGGCAGAACATTCATGTGACTGCAGGTAGGCTTCTTGCAGCTCTCACACAGTTGAAAATAGCCCAGGTTTCTTCCTCATATTTTCACAAAAATGTGGAAAGGCAAATGCTAGCCCTGGAGTACAATGACTGGCAACTCCCATTCCAGTGACTCTAATTCCTTGCAGCCATATTTTCCTCTCAAGGGGACAGAGCCCTCCTCCCCTGCAGAGGGGCTCCCTCTGAACTGACTAGGCCCATCCTATTTATCAAGCGTCCAGAGCCCCCCTCCCTGTGGAGGGGCTTGCGCTGAACTGACTAAGCCTGAAAATCCTCTTGGGTTTTGGGAGCTCTCTGCAGCTCCTCATTGGTCCATTCACTTGTCTCTCCCCAAAATAAATATTCATTTGGATTCCCTCGATGCCTAATTGGATCCTTGATTAGGTGCCAAACATTGTTCCTGCTTTTTCCCCCACAAGTCTCTGGCACTGTCCCAAAAGTCTTTGTAATAAATCCTGGCTTTGCAATTGGCTCTTGGCTGCAAAATAAGGCTGCCATCACTCATAGTCTCCATGCAGTCCAACAAAGTTCCCACAAACAAAGTTCTGGTGCAGCCAGAAGAATTCCCTTTAATTAACATCAACCCCACAGTTCAATAGCCCCTTCAGTGCACTGTAAAGTGCTTTCTTTATTTTACATTTATGTTCACTTCTGCACCTGTCACTGCTGCCAAAATAAAAAGTCCCCAGGCAGCAAGCAAGTCCCCTCATGAATATTAATGCAAACCCTCATCAATATTCATGCAAAGACCCAGTAACACACAGCGTGATTGGCACTCCTTATTTACAATAAAAAGGAGCTTCCCTCGAGCCTTGTTCTGGTCACCATTCCCCAACCAGCTGCAAGCAGAGAGTGGGACTGCTGGAAAGACATCCATTTGACCGCGATCAGGGTCAGATAGTAGAAGGGTGCTTCTGCGCATGCATGACCACTGACTGCTCTGGGGAGCAGATTGAGATGTGGTGGCACATGCTTTAGCCCCTCTGGCCACTACTGAACCCTGCAAACATGCAAGAGCCAGAATGAAGAATTTTAGGCACCCTTTGGGGCATAGTTGGACTCAGGCTACGGCTGTTCCAAAGGGGAGGGGGGAGAGCAGGAGGAAGGCCAGGAGGTAGATGGGAGACAACAGGAAAATGGGGCAAAAATAAGGTACACCCCACAGTGGGGTTACATAAGTCTTACCTTAAAATCAGAAGACAAAGGCCAGCCCAGTGGCGTGGTGGTCGGAGATACTGGCTACCTCACCACCTGCCACACTGGTGACCCAGGTTCAAGAACAGATGCAGGTAACTCAGGGACTGGCATGGGAAGGAGAACTGAATGTCTCACAGACTCTTTTCCTCCTTCAGGGAAGGAGATTGTGCAACTCACTGCACTACTACCACCTTGCAGAGACTAGGTGGTGTGACAAGTGAGCACCTGAGGGGCACAAACACCTGTAACGTGTGTGTGCATCAGAACGAGTTTGAGCATCACGGAAGGCAACTCAGCCCTTATAGGAAACTGGGAAGAAAGAGACAAAAAAAAGTGCACCGCTGTCCAGTAATGGCAACACAGGGGCCCTCAGGTCTCACTCCATGTAGATCACGACCAGTGCAACATAGGGGGGCAGGGGGGTGGCAGATGGGACAGGGGGTGCTTGACAAATGCCTGAAGAAGGCACATGGCAGCAACCAGGGGCCAACCAGTTATATGAAAAAAACTAAAGGATGAACGATGTCATTCAACGATAACTTCACTAAATATCAATAAAAATACTACTAGCAGCTCAATCTTGTTCAATGTCAATTGGCATCCATCTGTATCCACCTCCCCTCAGATAAGTCTGAAAATAGGCAGAATTGTCTCGTGCTCCTTTCTGGGTCAACAAAAAATAAATAAACAAACAAATAAATCAATAAACTAACTTTGACTTTAAAACTGTGCCACTGTTGGGTTAATACGTGTTCACACACTGTTTAATGAATATCTTGCATCTATTGCTGTACTATATATTGATGTTCTACAGTAAATGAGCAGCCCTTGTTATGTATAGCAAAACATCCCAACTAGAATGTTGTTGTACCACAGTTCAAAGGTCATAGAACACCGCTATGCCACCCTGTGGTACAACAGCTTTTAAGACGAGTATCACCTGCTGTGGCCAGCTGTTTCCCTTTGTAGACATGTAGTTTCAGCACCTCACCAAAAACACAAGTCTCCGTCCCTCCATTCAGAAACTTTCCATTTTAGTATTGACTTCAAAAACTATAAACCAACCCTGCTCCCTGCTACTAAGAATACACTGAATGCCAGTAATAGTATTTTTGCTTCAAAACGACTATAGAAAATAACAATTTTTCTAAAAAGAGCCAGCACAGGCTTATCTACCGAATCCGAACAAAAAGCATTTCAGCTTGAATCAGCGCTGATCATCCAGTGCTGGATCTTTTATTAAAGGTTATTTTTCTATTTGTTGGAAAAACAAAATGCTATTACTGGCACTGTGGTCTATGCATGAAGGTGCAGGCTGCCTACCACCATGCTGGTGGCTACCAAGGGAGGCATCTCAGGCACTAGGGACAGATCCTACAAGACTGGGGATCTAAGGGCCACACCACGGAGGAGGCTGTGCTAAAAAGTGGAGTAGTAGGGGACCACTGAGTGGATGAGGGAACCTCAGGGGTGTCGTCTCAAGGGAAATAACTTGACAGCTGATAGGAATGTGGAAGAAATCCCAAAGACAGTGAGAGAAATTCTGTTGGGGTGACCCTGCAGACTGGCCCATGCTGAGCCATCATACCTGAAGACGACAGGCGAGCAGTATGATTGGAGTTTAAAGGAACAAGATCAGGCAGGAGATCCATGTCCAGGGCAGGAGGGATGTGGGAACAAGATCACATAGGAGATCCATGTCCTGGTCAGGAGGGATGTGGAAACAAGGTCAGGTAGGAGTTCTGTGTCCAGGGCAGGAGGTCCCATTGGCAGTCGAAATGTGTGGACAAAATTCTGCCATTCACTGCAAAATTCCAGGTGAAGTCTCAGAGGTGAATTTCTGACCTGTGTACAGGGAAGGAGTGTGTGGGAACAAGATCAGGCAGGAGATTTGTGTCAAGGATAGGCGGGATCTGGGAACAAGATTGGGTCGGTGATCCTTGTCCAGGGCAGGAGGGATGTGGGAAGTCAATCCCTCAGACAGTGGTACTCTGGTCTAACCCACAAGAGATGGTATCCAAGTGGGTGGAACAAGAGTCACCAGACAATACACACAGCTGTTGTGAGAATGAGATCTACTAGGACCTCAGGAGGATCAGGAGAAAATTAGCATTTTGCACACAGGGGAAGGCACCAATCCCAATGATCTTCCCCACACAGTGGAATGAATGCCCTGTAGTGTGAGATCAGACATACAGAATATGAACTTTTAAGCAAAACAGGACTTCCACTTTATAGAACACAAGAAAATTTTCATAAGGCAGTCAGATGCTGGATAGGGATTCCATGGCAGAGGAATAGTGCTGCAGGCACAAAAAATGCCACCTGTGAAGCACAAAGGGCAGGTAAGGAAGGGATAGAGAGCATCACAGTGATAGCAAAGTCTGAGAAACTGAATGATGCTGGGAACGAGACAGGGTCCGCACACTTTCTGCTGACAGGTGAGGACAAAAGTGGCTTGGCCAGGACATCCTTGGAGTGGGGTTGGGAGGCTACTTGGAACCCTGAGTGATGAATGTGGGATACTATAGAATAACAATTGTGGGCAAAGGAATTATGATCTTTGGATCTATAAGAGCAAGTGTACAAAAGAACTTTGGCAATTGTTGCCAGCCAAGTGCATGGATCTTTGCGGGGTATGCATGTTTATTTACCACATTATGGAGGTACCAGACGGAAGAGTCACATGAGTGTAAAAGTCCTTCACACCCGACACAAAACAAATCTGTGAAAGGGAGCTCCCTGCAAGCAAAGTTGAGCTGTGGTTTTAAACTGATTCCTGTGAGCTGGCCCAGTGGCAGGGAGGGCTAAGGCACTATAAGCGCATTACTTCTTGCCATGCTGGCAACCTGCTTTTGGGAACAGATGTAGGTTACCAGGGGTTGGCCAGGGGGATGGAGGATTGAGTGTCCAGAGGACAGGTCTCCTCCCTCAGGGTGGGAGGTGTCTGTGACCCACCACTTGACTGCCACCTTGAGGAATCCAGATGGAGATGTGTGCGTGGCACACTGTGTGAGGAAGGTTCCACATCCAGAGCACTGTGGACATCTCTGTAGATGTGGAGCTTGCGCACCGTGCTCGCTACATGTTCGTAGTAGCCAAGGGAAGAAAAACAGAAATATGGGTGAGGGGCTTCATGAAGCCCTTTCTGGGGTACCATGGCTCAATCTGCCACTTCATCTGAAGGGGCCAAGTTGGGATGTGTAACTGGGGGGGAGCAGCCCTCCACATCTGGTCCTGCTGTGGGGCGGTAACCTTTAGGGCACTGGGGCCCCTGGACATCAGAGGTGGCTAGAGACAGTGGTGGCCACCAGAATGGGGCTGATGTTGGCCATGCTGCCATGGGAGGATAAAAATGTCTATATATAAAAAAACTGACCCTTGTGGTCATCTAAAATATAAAAAAAAAATTGTTTTCAAAACAGGCCCCACTACGATCAAGAGAGCACGCCCTTGCGCTCTCCAAAATAATACATTACAAAACGTGAGAGTGTGTGGGCAGCATGAAGTCAAAGCTGGTTGTAATCAGGATTAGGAAATGATCAGGCTGCTGGTTCCTCCAACTGCTGAATTATAATCCCTTCCCCTGCAAAAATGGACAACAAATATATTCTGCAAAATGAACTTTTGAAGTCCTGCAGAGGTAAGCTGCTGCTGGGTGACTTGACATTTTGTTTGTTTTTTTGTTAAATGAGCACACCTGATGCTCTTTAAATCTTGTCTCAAGCTGATGTGACATACCTGGGGTACTACTGTTCACAAGGTGAAGGTTTTTATTTTATTTGTAAATCTGCAGTTTATTGAAACTTCTGAAACCCTTGGTCTTGTGTCATCATTAGAAACAATAACAAGTCTGAAATGTAAAATAACAAACAGTAATATGCAAACAAATACGAGAAAGGCAAAGATAAAAAAAACACCCTAAGTTACATACAACTCTATATAGTAATATAGAGGTATGCAGGGGCTGGTGTACAGGAGATAATTGGAAGATGACTGCAATAAAACATGGTACAGTACATCCCTGCACCATCAGAAATGCCATCTTGTAACAAATTAGTGATTTACAAATCTGTAAATCTTTACAACTTTTTATCAAATCTATTTGTTTATTATTATGGCGGGGTTTGTTTTTGGGAGGGGAGCCAAAACATGAAATGGGTCAGTTACAGACCCTGATTTAGAAACTGTCTTTTTTTCTCGGTACAGATTTCCTGCCTCCGTAACCCCCCCTTGTACCTCCTCTTCCCTGCACATCCGACGGGTTTGTTACAAACTCGAACCCTTGTATCTTTGGAATTTAAGTGGCCCTGTACTGATTATGTGCTGCAGACTGTGCAGAAAGTGGGTAATTCTTCACATGTCTTGGTACTGTGCTGAGTGGGAGAGAGAGACACACACGCAATGCTACAACCATCGGAAAAGAGAGGTGGGGTGCAACACCCGGTACCCTGCTACAGAGCGGGCATAGAACACCTAGCCACGGGGGGGGGGAGTCAAACAACTGGCATCCCACTACAGCCAGTGGGGTGGGGGGTGGGGGTGGAAAACAGGAGTTAAATAGGGCAGGAGCCCACAGGAACTCAGTTCGAGCCACCTTTTACAAAACAATATGATGATTCTACCACCTCCACTGACTACTATAGGAACGGTCTACCACCTTGAAATCTACATATAAGAGTTCTCCTACCTAAACATTCCCAATTTAACCCAATCAGCTGGCAGTATAGCCTAGAAGTTAGAGGAATGAGATGTGAACGAGCTTGATACATCCAGCAGACCAGACCTGAGTTTGATTCTCACAACCTCCACTTGCATACTGTGTGACTCTGAGCAAGTCACTTAACTGCCCAGTTCTCCCAGGTCACCCCTGAAAATAGGCACTTGTGCCTAGTGGCCTTACCTGGTTACCATAGACTAAAATAAAAAAACCCTGTTCCAAAACCAGGTACCCACTATAGTACATGGGTGGGAGGAGGTGGAACACTAGTGGCCCAGTTCCTCCTGAGTGCACACTGCCCATCAATTGGCAGAGGGAGGCCCAACAGGTACATGTGGACCAATCGGGCTGCTGCAGTTGCAAACCTACCCCACCATCCTCCATCCCCCACCCCCATACTAAAGGCAGCCTCTGTCCGAAACCCCCTGCAGTCCCAAAGTAAGCAATAAGACAGTCACCAAGCTGTGTGTGTATTTACCTGCTTATCCCAGCTTCTCCTAGTCAGGGAAGGGGTACAAAACTGAGATCAGCAAACCTGGGAGGGGTCTGGACCTCTCTTTCTTCAGGGTCTGGTGGTAGCTGCTCGAAGCAAAGCGAACGTAATTCTAAAACCAGAATCTGAAGTGAGGAGGTGCCAGCTGCAACCATGCTGCAAAGTATTTTTAACTTTTGCAGGATGCAGAATGTTTAATGGAGCTGCTATATCACCTCAGCCCCCCTGTACCCCCACTCCATGCTAGAACTGAGCAATAAGTGGGTTACTAGCACCCAGCCATGGAGCTCTGATGCATTTTAGAGTCAAACAGTATAGGTCACTGCTGGCTTTGAACATCGCTCTTCTAGGGGCAGTTACAGGATGTGAGCTGTTATTTTGCCCCAAGGCGTTACCTGCCTATCCCATCTTCTCCTTGTCGGGGGGGGTACAAGACTGAGAGCAGAAACCCTGGGAGGGTTCTGGTCCTCTCTCTGCAGGGTCTGGTGACAGAGCTGTATTGGCACCTACTGGCTTTGAACCTGGCTCTTTTTTGTGCAGCTACAAAATGTAAGCCGTTATTTTGCCCAAAGGCTTTATCTGCCAGTCCCAGCTTCTTGTTGTCAGGAAGGGGGTACAAGACTGAGGGCAGCAAGCTAGAGAGGTGTCTGATCCACTCTCTGTAGAGTGTGGCAGCAGCTGATAGAAGCAAAATGAAAGTGATTCTAAAACAGGACTCTGAAGCGAGGAGGAGCCCAGTGCCATGATCCACCAGCAGACAAAATAGTGCAGTGATTGCCACTGGCCTCTATTATTTTAAAGTCCATCCAGTATCTGGTAAGCTCTCTTTCTCTCTACTGTGCTCATAAAATGCCTGCAGGGCTATGCCCACTGCAGCCATTAAAATGGTTACATCTGTAAATCCCACTGACACGTTGACCACACATGTCCAATCTACCTTCCTCTGTGCTTATTTTGTGCACCAGAGACTAGGAATACACAAGAAAAGTATATACTGTACAGTGGTTTTGAAATCAAATCGTGAGTGGATATCAACACTTCAGAAAAAGCACAATATACCATGATTTGTAATATACTGTAATACAGGTTTATAATCAGTGCTAAGGTACAATAAAATATTTTCTAACACCCTGCCGCTATATAAGAAAACATATGGGGCCCGATATTCAAAGATTAGTGAACCCACTGACAGGGTTTGTGAGTGTGCTAATCTGGATTTGCATCAATGCTATCAGCCAGGCCATATTCCGAAGCCTTATGAGTGCCACCGCAAATCCTCAGCATCAAAGTTCAATAATACCACTGCTCCTATGCAAATGAGGGGGTTACCCCATGCAAAAGGATGCAGCCGTATCTTCAAAAGTTTGTGGTGGAGGTAAAAAGCCCCCAAAGTACTGCTATTAACCATCACCGAAAACCACCTCTTAAGAG
This sequence comes from Neoceratodus forsteri, assembly GCA_016271365.2. Taxonomy (NCBI): domain Eukaryota; kingdom Metazoa; phylum Chordata; order Ceratodontiformes; family Ceratodontidae; genus Neoceratodus; species Neoceratodus forsteri. Next base: position 811,838,400 of record CM028129.1, on the reverse strand, counting down.
GGTGTCCCTACCCCCAAAGGCAGAACAGCTGTACTGCAGCCACCCAACCCCGATCCCTCATTTCAATTTAGTACAGTGGATTCCTGTTGTATGTGCATGCTCAGGACAATCTGAATTTGTGCATACAACTGGACTGTGCATGCAACCAGAATGCCATAGAAATTATTTGTTGCATATTGAAATCAATGGGGACCCATTTACAAACGTAATTCACATGCTCACAAATACACATAAGCCATATTGAAAGCTGTTAAATGTGATTTTAAGCAATATGAGAAGTGACAGACTTTACCATAGCGCATAATTTTTTTTTTTTGCTAAACTAACACTCGCTGATGCTGACTCACTTCCATTGCAGAAAGCAAGTGTGAATGCGGTTCTCAGTGAGTAGCATGGATTTTGAAGTCAGATCCTTTGCCATCAGTCCATCACCCTTTGTGAGTTAGTCAGAACTGAAAACTCACATCAATCACTAGCACTATGGTGCATGGGGGGACAGGTTTAACTGGGCTCTGGCATTTGTTTGGCGCTTAGTGGATTAGCCACTGGGGACAGTCTAGTGGCTGCAAGGGAAAGACAACTGAATGTAACTGTCAAAGAGCTGACAAAGACCTTCTGGGGACCTGCAGGGGAGCATGTCAAGATGAAAACAATTTGCATATAACCAAAAAACTGTGTGCATACAAACAAAATAATTAATATTGCTGGAGTAGGGTAAGTATCGGGACTTCAGTTTTTGTGCATACATCTGAATGGCATACAAGTGGAATCCACTATTTATCTAACCCTGGTGTCCAGTGGCCCACCATCCCACTGATCACCCATTTTATTTTGTGATAGCTATCTCTGGAGTCAAGTGGCACCCCCATCCCGTGATGACCCATTTCATTTTATGATAGCTATCCCAGGTTTCCAGTGGCACCCACCACCCCCAATCCCAATGGTGTCCAGTGGCAACCAGCACCATTTAATCACCTCTTTTGTTTTATGATAGCTATTCTTGGTGTACAATGGTTCTATATCCCCAGTCACCCACTGTCAAATGTAAAAGGAATCAGTGATGGTCCAGTGTCCCTCCACACATCACACCTGGTCCCATAACACCACACTGCACACCCAACCCCTACCCATGTGTCCACAGGTCAGTTAGGCCCAAGCTGTCAGTGAGCACTAGTACAGTACTTATACTGTAGACGTGCTGATTGACAGCTCATATGGTGGCTGGCCGAGGAGGTGGGAAGAGGGTTGTACCAGTCTCTGTATCTGTATTGGACACCAGGGATAGCTATCATAAAATGAAATGGGGAATCAAGGGGTGGGGAGTTCCACGGGACACCTGAGATAAGCTATCACAAAATGAAATGGGGAATTGGGGTGGGGGCCCCACTGGAACCAGGGACAGCTATCATAAAACGTAACAGGGGATGGAGGGGCAGGGGTGCTACTGGACACCAGGGATAGCTGTCATAAAATGAAACAGGTGATTGGGGGGTGCCTCTAGACACCAGAAAATTCATCAGTACCTTGCATGCCCAATGGTCTAATTTGCAAGTTGTGGCTGAATATAGCCCATAGGGGTCTTGGTGCTATCCATTTTGGGTAGTGCTATTCCCTGTGGGCTATATACAACCCAGGTCCATATCAGGGAAGTGCACTTCCACTTTGTGCTGCACCAAAATGGTCCGATATTCAGTCAGATAGCACCACCCACTATCCAACTGAAAACAGTAGCTGCCAGGTCAGGTGCTAGCGTAAGCACAGTGCAAATATTTGTGCTGTGCTTGTGCTCCTTTTTGAATACCCACTAAGCTGGAAATCTCTGCAGAAGGCATGCATGCAGAAAATCACAGATATTTGGATGGTCACTTCAGAGGTGCTATTACCTGCATCAGTTACTGAATATAATACAAGAAAAAATACATTTAAAGATGGAAAAGGATTCAGTCATGTGAATAAAAGAGAAAAACTGGTTTCTGTTAAGAGCACTGTTCTTTATTTCCTTGTTTTAGAAAGGATATTTTTACTTTAGCCTGCCTATTGGTCTGCTGCCAGAACTGTACTCTTAAATACTTTTCTAGTTGAATGGTTTATAGGACATCTAAAAGACTGTTCTCAGACTTCCAACATTAGTAACATCAATTCAAACCTGAGGCATACAGTATCTTCCTTTGATTGCCTCAAACATCCAACTTGGGCCCCATCCTGTTTTCTATGTTTTTATAGATACACGATCTACTCACTTAGCCTGATCCGTGCAGTATTCACATATGCATCAGTTATACTGTCCTGTATACTGAAGGACAGCATCATTCGATTAAGTGGTTAGTAGCCTACATGGTGATTTCCATAAGCTAGAATATTAATGCCCTCCAAAACAATAGTCCTTTGTGCTATCATAAAAATGCACATTTTGAATCCCCCCTATCTTTTGACAAACTACCTGAACTATTAACATTGCTATAGTTACTAATTCCTCTGTGTGAGGGCTTTACTTCTACTTGGAGCATGTACAGAAAGAATGTTACCCATAGTCAAAAAATGTAGCCAGGGGAAGAGAAGACCATTGTCATCCCTGTTGGAATCAGTGACAAAAGGACCACCAGTTCTGAGTATATGAGGTGGTCATTCACAGAACTAGGGATGTTCCTGAAGGTAAATGCTTCCAGGGTATTCTTTTCTGGAATCCCTGACTCCTAAGGGTTACTGTGGAGTGGCAACAGATCAATAGGCAGACTATCTATTAGTCTGGTTCAAGACAGAGGGTTTTCTTTTTCTGGGATGCTTCTTGGGCAAAAGTTGTCTGTATGATCAAGGTGAGATTCACCTGAGCCAGGAGGCATTGAGGGTAATGGTCAAGAGAATGCACAGGGCAGTCAGGGAGATTTAAACTAGAGGATGTGGGCAGTGTAATGGTGCAGAGATCACCAAGGGAAGGAAGCAAATGTAGAGGATCATCAACGGGAGGACTGCAGAGTAAGGGAGTGCCAGGAAAGGAGACACAAGGAAGGATGACGAAGCATAGAGTGGTAACTATCCTCACTTGAATGCAGGCCAAAATGAAGAGCACATCCACCAAAGTGGGTGAGCTTTAGGGCCTGATACATTTCAAAGTAAATGAGTAGGATACCAGGATAAAGGGATACAGATTATTTTGAAGGAATGGGCATGACTGGAAAGGCTCTCTCTGTAAATGAAGCAGTCACTGTGAAGGAAAAGGAGGGCATCAAATGGGGAGGCAAGCTGTGCCACAGATTCCACATGGTCTTAGCTAAGGAAAAAATAGGACAGATAAACTTCATTAGGGACATGGCTTCAGGCCCCCAAACAGTATGTCCTGCAAGCCTATTGGTCCACACTGGGGACCAATGGGCTTACAGCCCATACTGTACCTGTCATTCAGCGGGTGGAATGCAGGTGGGTTGCAGCCGCCCACCGATGATCGGGAGGAGTGGGTGGGCATGGAGTTCAGTGTGGGTGGAGGGTAGGGGTGCCACTGGATCACCAGGGCTTTTCCTTATGGAGAATTAACACCATTGTGGCTAGAGATGGGGGGGGGTCCACTAGACCACCAGGGATGGTCAACTTAAATATCTCGGGGACTCGAGTGGGAGGGAGGACCACTTGACCACCAGGGATAGTCATATATTATGATTATCGGGGATTTGGGGACTCGGGAGGGGGGCACTAGACTACCAGGGCTTGAGTGGTAAACATTTCCGCAATCGTGGCTATGGGCCCACTTGAACAACAGGGTTGTGTGTGTGGGCTTGCCAATGGTGTTCTGGGTGGGTGGGTGGCTGCCAATGGCTGGGCTGCTGTGTTGCACCCTGCCAGGAGTTGTTCCATCTTTTTGGGTGCTCAACTTTGAGCCCCCCCATGCGACGCAATGCAGAGTTGTGCCAGCATATGTGCCGCACATCCCGGACTGAATATCGGGATGTGACACATATGCATGGGCACACCCCCTGCATTTACACCACATACATTAGCACTGCGCCCCGGTGCATCGAGAGTTGGGCTGTGCCAGGCAGCCTTCTCAATATCTTTCCAGGGCGCAATGCGGGGTTGCGCCCCTTTCAATATCCTGGCCTATGTGTACAAGGAGAGACTAAGGCCCTCAATATGCACACCCAGGAAGAGAGGAGGGAAAGAGAGTGTACATAATAGGGTCCTTAAGTTTAGTTAAGTTTTAGTTAGTTTTTGTTAACTGAGTAAGTGCACTAGCCACGAAATGACTATTTTCAAGCACAACTTTGGAAAAATACCTAATGGGGATAAATAAGGTACAGGGGAAGTATTCTCCAGAAAAAAAATATGCTCAAGAGTAAGGAGACATGAATGGAAGCTAGAGGGGGTTAGACTCAGAAGAAATGTGAGGAAGTACTTCTTCATGGAAAGAGTGGTAGATGCCTGGAAATAGTGATGAGGTCCAAGAATGCATGGTATAGGCATAAGGGAATTTCAGTGGGGGGGGGAGAGAAAGAGTCAGAGCTCAAGTAGTCAGCAGTGAAACTACAGGATAGGGAAAATGGGCAGACTAGGGGGACGAGCAGTCCTTTTCTGACATCAAATTCTCTGTTTCTATGTTTCTTTGTGCAACCGACTGCAAGACTATAAATAACTATCAAGGATGGGTTTGAAATACTATAGGAATAGTAATAAAAGCTGTGGACAACATCAAAGTCATCCTAAACTGCAGAAAGGGAAGGAGTAAGGTGGAAGGTAAAGGGGGGAATAAGAAACATAGAAACATAGAAGCTGATGGCATATAAGGACCACAAGGCCCATCTAGGCTGCCCATTTTTTGTACCTTATGTATGTGCCACAGGCCTTTATTCTGTCAATGGCCTATTTATTCATATTCATGTGTGTTGTTCCCTTATGCCTATCCCATGCCTGTTTGAAGCCCTGCACTGTATTCATATCCACCACTTCCTGAGGTAGGCTGTTCCATGCATCCACCACCCTTTCTGTGAAAAATAACTTCCTCACATTATCCCTTAATCGGCCTTCCTCTAATATCATGCTGTGTCCTCTTGTCCTGCTATTTTTCTTATATTGAAATATGTTAGACCCTTTCACCTTGTTAATGCCCTTAAGATATTTGAATGTTTCGATCATATCACCTCTCTCCCTCCTTTGCTCTAGGGTATACATATTGCGCTCCATTAATCTGTCCTCATATGTTTTCTGATACAGTCCCTGTACCATTTTGGTTGCCCTTCTTAGGACTGCCTCCATTTTGTTAATGTCCTTGTGCAGATGCGGCCTCCAGTACTGCATGCAGTACTCCAGATGGGACCTAACCAGTGTCTTGTAAAGAGGGATTATTACCTCCCTCTTCCAACTTGTGATACTCCTACAAATACATCCCAACATCCCTCTAGCCTTACCTACTGCTTTAGTGGTCTGCTTGGATGATTTCAGGTCATCTATGATGATGATGCCCAAGTCTCTTTTTTCCCTACCTGCAACTTCCTTTCCGAGCTATAGGTAGCTTGAGGGTTTCTCTTCCCTATGTGCATGATCTTGCACTTCTTTGCGTTAATCCCCAGTTGTCACTCTTTAGACCATTTTGCCAGTTTCTCCAGATCTCTTCTCTTTCTGCCCACACCATCAGGACCATCAACTCTGTTGCAGATCTTGATGTCATCTGAAAATAGGCATACCTTACCCCCCAGTCCATCTGCAATATCACTGATGAAGACATTGAAGAGGACTGGTCCCATGACTGATCCCTGAGGTATTCCAATGGTGACTTGCATCTCTTCTGACTGTATACCATTTACCACCACTCTCTGTTTTTGCCCGCCAACCAGTTTGCCACCCAGTTGACCGACCTCTGACCCACCCCACGCCTAACCAGCTTATTAATCAATCAATTGATGTAGGCCTCTAAATACATGAAGAGTGGGAAAAGAACCCATGATAGCCAGGGACAACCGTTTTGATGCTGAATAAATACCCTGATTTGGTGTTTACTGAAAGTCCCCCAAGGAATGGGTAGCACTTATAGGGAGAGCCTATGGCATTAGAAGTAGCCAAGATTCTGCCTGCTGACATAATCCCCATACATACAACTGTGGTAGCACTCAGTGCAAACTAAATCAAAGAGGAAAAATAAATATACTGCTTAAATTCCAAATTTATTATAATGGTCACACTTTAAGTGTCAGTTTCAATGTAACTGCAGGGTACATAATCATTAATTACATGCAAAAGGTAAAGGGTGAGAAATTTTAAATCACATTAGGGAAAGCATTAATAGCATACACGGTCAAAATGCCATTAATGATTTTAAACTTACTGGGTAGGCATAAGGCTAAGAAATGAATTTTTAATAGAAAGATTAACTCAAGAATTCACGTCACGGTACCTTGATGGATCAGAAGCAAATGGTTTGATATCTTTTATTGGACCAACATAAATGTTACAAAAAGAAAACAATGTCTAAGCTTTCGAACCAACCAAGTCCTTCCCTGGAGACTCGGTTAAATCTCCGAGGAAGGTCTTGGTTGGTCCAAAAGCTTAGACATTGTTTTCTTTTTGAAACATCTATGTTGGGCCAATAAAAGGTATCAAACCATTTGCTTCTGGATCTGTTCTTACAAGGACCAATACGGCAACTAATCAATTTCTGTATGGTACCTTGATGATGTGATATAGGAAATTAAATGGATAAATCCTCTGTCATCTCCCTTGCTCCTGAGCATCTTATTTCAGGAAAATACTTCCCACTGTACCTTATTTACCTCGTGACATATTTTAAAAACTCTATTATGTACTCTTTCTCCCTCCTTTCTTCCTAGGTGTACATACTGAGGTCTTTTAGTCTCTCCTTGTAGACACAGAGTAATAAACCCTTTCACCAAAGAACTTTCTAGTGGAACTGCTTGATGTTACTCTCTGGACTGCCTCAAGCTTCAGTTTGGCCCCTCCAGTCACTTGATGTGGAATCATTCCTAGCAGATCTCACCTCCATCGACTGGACACCTGTCTACTCTGCGCATAACATTGATGAAGCCCTCTCCCTCTTTATCTCTATTTTCAACAAAACCAAGAACACCCATGCACCCCTTAGAAAACTAAGAGTCAAGCATTTGCACCACCCATGGATTACCACTGACCTCATTGTACTGTTCAAATCTCTTGGCCTAGCATGGTCAAACTACAAGTCCACCCTCACTGCTGCTGACCTTCAGCACTATTGGTCTGTTAGGAATTTCTGCACCAAATCTGTTTGCACTGCAAAGATCTCGTGCTATAAATCAAACCTCCAATACAATCTAAGGTCTCCAGCCAACTTTTGGAAAGTTCTGCACTCCTTTGTTGACCCTCTGGCCCAATCCTCCATCCCCTCCATTCAAAGTGATGGAATGCTGGTATCCAACCCATCCACAGTTGCCACTATTTTCAACTGCTTGTTTACCACCTGTGCCCTTCCAGACCTACCTGCCTGTGCTGCACCCCTTGCTTTCATTCTCCCCCACCAAAATGTATTTGATTTCCCACCAGTCATCCCTGAAGAAGTCCTCCAAGCCCTCATATCCCTAAATCCCTCAAAGCAAAGTCCAGAAGAAGATAAATCCAGATGGATTTAGGAGGCAGTATAGCGCAGTGGCATAAGGCTCTGAGCTGCAAACCTGGAGACATGGGTTTGAGTCCCACAGCCCTGTCTTGCATACTGTGTGATCCTGAGCAAATCACCTAACTTGCTTGTGCTCACAGGTTGCACCTGTAAACAAGCTTCAGGTTTGTGTGTCTCTCCCATTTAAAAAAAAAAAGATGGTATGGATCCTAAGCTCCTCCAGCCTTCTGCCCCGGCCATAGTCACCCCCTCACACACATCCTGAATCTGTCCTTCTCGCTCTCAGTTGTTCCACAGGCCTGGAAGTTGGCCAAAGTCCTTCCACTTCACAAAAGTGGAGATCCTTCTTCCCCTGGGAACTACAGGCCAGACTCCCTAATCCCCTCCCCTCCCTTGCAAAACTACAGGAATCCTTAGTAATCTCCAGGCTCACTGCCTTTCTTGACTCCATATCCTTTCTCTCCCTCTTCCAGTCTGGCTTCAGAAAAATACATTCCACCACCTCTTCCCTCCTCTGAGTAACTGACTGCATCCTTTCAGGAATGGACAAAGGTCAGGTCACAGCAGCTAGTTTTATAAATCTGGCCAAAGCCTTCAATTCTGTTTCCTATCATCTCTTCCTAAACAAAAGTTGTCCCTAGCAGGTCTTTCACCCCCCACCGTTAATTGGTTCCACTCCTACCTGACTGTCCATCAACAGTCAGTACAGGTGGGTGGTCTACTGTCCACCCCTTCTCCAGTTTGACTGATGTCCCCTAAGGTTCCATCCTTTCCCTAGTCTTATTCTCCATATTTTAAATGGTCTTCCCTCAGCCTGTATCTCTTTAGACATACACATATATGCTGATGACACCATAATCTACACCTCCACCCAGACAACTGCCACTGCTGAGATCCCTCTCCATCATGATGCTCTGAATCTGCTCCATTGGGTCAAGTTAAATCAACTCACAATGAACACAAAAACAGTATCCAAGACTTTTGGCACAGGTCAATGCTAGCAAAGCTCCCGTCTATCCCTACCTTCCATAGCCTAGATGGCACCCAACCTGAGGCAGTTCTAGCCTTCAAATACCTGGGTGTTTGGCTCAACAGTAAAGTGGACTTCGCCACCCACTTCAACGCTATCCATACCAAGCTCCACCCTTATACCGTAATAAGGACTGCTTCATGCTCCCTATACATTGTGACCTTGTCTCAAAACTAATATGCCCCATTTTTGACAACGCAGATGTGGTCTACTGTTTGGCCCCTCTCTCATCCCTTGCCAGACTAGACACTCTGTACAATGCTTTCTGTCATTTTTCCTCTAACTTGCCCCCCCCGAACTAGAGGTGGGTGAAGTGGCGGAAGTTTGCTCTGGGAAGCGGTTCACGGAGTAATGTGGAATCCATGAAAAGCTGTGCAATGCTAAGCAGAGTACTTCACGTCATAATGGGAAATGTGAAGTCCATAGAAACCAATGACTTTGCATTATTCCACCTTCCCTAAACCACTTCTCCACCAATGTTAAGGTGAAGTACATTGAAATCAATGTACTTCGCATCACTTTGCCTTGTTATTGAGTTCCAAGGTGAATGTGCAGTGCTTCATGAGATTGCAGGTCAAATGGGCCCTAGACTGTTCTGCACAGCTTCAGTTCTGTGTAGTGTATGTGTAGTGGAAGATGGAGACAGTTTCCTCTCAGAACTCTGTGATTCAAATCATCTAAAAGCTGTTAAAAAAGCCTTTTTGATCCATTTTTTTTTTTGCTCAAAATTTAGTGCATTGATTGTAGGAAACCCTCCTGTGCTCATATCATCGAGTGTTTATTGTTTGTGTGTAGATTTTGAATGTTAATTTAGAATAGTCTGTCTGTGTACTGTGAAGTGTGCTTTGGGGGAGGGGCGTATCTGTGGTGTAGGTAGATTAACTGGGAGAAAAAGGCAGTCTTTCTGTTTTGGTTATATTTTTCTTGTATAACTGTTAATGTACACACAGTAATATTTTCAGTAATTCTTGAAAATGTTTTGCTGATTGTAGTGGTGCAGCAGTACATAATTTCAGTTTGTTTAAAACATTTGGTTATATTGCTAAAGGTTTTCAATTTGCTATGCAATACCTGTAGTGTGTTTATAAGTGTGTGTGTGATGTGTACCATTAAATCAGGCAACTTTTTTTATTGTGCCAGAGTAATTGTAGCAGTGTGAACTTGCTATCCACTGCACCTGCATGAATTTTCTATACTGCTTTGTGGTATAGTTACTGGTAGTGGACTGTTACTGCTGTGCACTACCATCCCAACTGGCAAAAGGTATTCTTTTCCAGATTTGGATTTGTGATTTGTGAGCACTGGTTAGGTATTGTTGTGCCTGTGTGTCTAACGCTGCATCTCTTGAGTGTGCAGTGCAATCTTAATCTGTGCATTTGCAGTACACCATTAATTCTGGGAGACTTTGCATTTCTTGTTACGCTCTCATTTCACTTTGTCAGCACTGGGGAATTTTCTGGACACAAGACAGTAGCATTTTGGGGATGCACATTAATTCTGGTGACTGTGTGTGGCCACTGCTCGCATGATGGAGTGCACCATTAATTCTGGGAGACTTTGCATTTTTTTGTTACCCTCTCATTTCACTTTGTCAGCACTGGGGAGTTTTCTGGACACAAGACAGTAGCATTTTGAGGATGCAAATTAATGCTGGTGACTGTGTGTAACCACTGCACGCATGACTGAGTGTGCTATTAATTCTGGGAGACTTTATATTTCTTGTTGTGCCCTCATTTCACTTCATCAGCACTGGGGAGTTTTCTGGACACAAGACAGTAGCATTTTGGGGATGCACATTAATTCTGGTGAGTGTGTGTGTGGGGGGGCACTGGGGGGGCTGCCAATATTATTGCCACTCTGCCTTACTTTGCATTAAGGCAGAATGACAATGTGAAGTAACAATTACAAGGCGAAGTGAGCCTTTCCTATTGGCCACTCTGCATAGTGGAGTGACAACATGAAGTGGCCACTTCATGTTCACTTTGCCAGTGGAATTTAATTTCACTGCATCTCTACCCCAACCCACCATTGCTCATTATACTCTGCACTTTCAATACTACCCTTCCACAATGCCACCAAACCCACTGCTCTATCCTCATTGCCAAGTACTGGTATGATTCCTTACCCTTGTAGCTATCTTCAGTTCTTTCACCTATGACTGAGTCTCACTATGCTCTTCATTCCAGGGGCTCTCACACATTCTCCATACCCTATCCACACTCTTGTGCAGGACAAGCTGCTTTCTCGTACTGGCTTACCACTCTTTGGAACCAACTTCCCTCCTCTCTCCAGTTTTCTCCCCCCCCAAGCACCTTCTAAGGCTCTCCCCTCAGGCCTCCTGCTCCTGACACCATCTTCCCTGATTCCTCATTGTATTACACCAGGGTGTGTTTACCTTTCTCCTCAGCCAGTTTGGATCTCTAGACCCTGTTAGGCTACTTGTGATTAATACTGTAGGTATTCATGCGTCAGCGTCAATGTACTACGTCTGCATGATTTATAAGTCTTCTAGCCCTGTTATTATTTTGTTATACCTTTACAATGTTGTATACGTCTTTTTCACATATGTATAATGCCAATATGCAATCTTGTACCATACTTTCCTGATTAGATTGTTACTACTTGTTCTATTCTGTCTAATGATGTTATTTTTCCCATGTTTGCAACTTCCCTTTGTACCAAGTTCCCCAGGTTGCACCTGCCTTTCCTGGTTATCACATTTTAAATAAACAAATAAAAAATTACACTGTAGTTGCACATTTATTGCATGTAACTGCACTGCAGTTGCAATGCAGTTGCAGTATAGTTACACTGTAATTACAGTGTAGTTAAGGAAACAAAGTGTATTATAGTGCATACAAAGTGGCGTAAAATCACACAGTCAATAAAGTATAAAAGTGCACAATGCATAATTATCTCATAGCAACCAAACACCAGAGCAGTTCTAGAAAGGCAGACCACCGAGTATACCCCAGAATTTCAGTGTGCAGTAGGCCTTCCTCTGGGACTACCACTGTCCTGCTCATTCTCCTTCTTTTATATTAAAGTGGGAGGATTGATAATTTAATTGGATCTCAATATTCAAAATGAATCCTCTTTCCCCGATTTAAAGTGACACTTGAACCCCCAAAAGATTCGGGTTGGGTGGGGGAAAGCAAAGGGGGTTGGTTCGGGTGTGGGAAATTTATATACAATACCTTATGAACATCTACATATATGGAATGATAAGGGAATAGCTGGTTTCAAACTGTGTGTAGCAACGAGCATCACTGAGGGGTTAGGGTGGAGGGATTTTCTTTCATAGCAGAGGGTGGTGGGGTAGGGAAAAGAATATCACAAGGCTCTGGTTGGTGGGAGAGTAGTGGGCACTAGTACCCTGAGAAGGTGGAGGTCAGTATTTCTTTTTAAAAACTTTTTTTTTTAAACTTTGTGATGTGGAGTTGATGAAAATGCAGGGAAATTCACAAATCTTCATAAAGTATGATGTTTCCAACTTTGCACCAACTTCACAGGTGAAGTTAAAATTCCTGGATCCACAACTGGTCGTCAACAAAAAAATTTGTTGAACAACCAGACAGCGGAACCAGCAGGTTGACCGTTTTTCGCAGTCAGTTGCCGGTTCCAAAGAAAACAAAGTGTTTTCTTCAGGGTGCTTTGCCCCCCGCATCCCCCCTCCACTAAGGATTATCAACTCTGAGTTGGAGCTGATTTGGGGGGGATGCAAGACCCCCGACAGACAGTGCCGGGTTCCACTGCAGACACTACAGCAATGTGGCACTGTAGTTGCTGTAGTGTCATTCGCTGTGCTGGTGTTGCTGTTGGGGATATATGAAAATTTCCTACATCTGTACCTCCCCATTACTTGGAGGTTCCATTACGCTGCAATGAATATAAATTCACCGACATCTCCCACAGTGACAAAAGGCAGCAGACATCCTCAACCTTGCCATGTTCTGACTATGACGGGAAACAAACCAACACTATTCTTGTGGTAGTGTGGGGGATTCTGCCCCCGCACCCCCCTGGACTTAATGATTGTCAACTCTGGGCTGTTTTGGGAGGAGCTGCAGGGATGTGAACTGGAGGGCTCTTGTCCCTGTGGTTGTTGGTGGTGGGACCTCAGCGGCTGGTGGGTGTCTGGGGTTACGGATTCCCCTCCTGGAGCAGCCTGCTGCCCTTGTGAATTTTACACACCTGTAGAGGGAGTGGGAATTGCATTCAACCTTTTGGGCCATGGCTTGTGTCTTGGCCTGTGTGTTGGAGTGTTTCTTGGAAAGGACTGAAAAATAACTGGTCTCTGGGAGGAATCTTTTGGAGGTTAGATTAGAAGGGGGAGAGACCCTCTTGCTATCTGTAAAGGTTCTTTTGTTTAAAAATTCCCATCTGTTTTTTGTTGCTGATTTACCAAGGCTATAGCGAGACTTGTATTTTTTGATTTTGTTTTAGAATTGAGGGAGGGTGAGAGCCTCTCGTACTCCAAATACACAGTATTTTTTGGGACATTTCTGGACATTTGTTTATTCTGATATTATTTATTTGGATAATTTATTTTGTTTATGTGATTTAATTTTTTTTATATTTTATTTGGTTTAATTTGGGTTGTTTTTATTTTTGTTTTATTGGTTTAGTTGTGTGGGTGTGGGGTTTTAATATGTGTAGAGGGCCTACCACCACGGTCAAATGCTATTCGTTCTCTGCTCTTCATGCCCTCCGCCCTTTCTCCCCCTTGCCGTTGAAGTTGTCAACTTACCAGTGCTATAGAGTGCTGGGAATTGTGCGGAGGGGGAGGAGGGGTTTTGGTGGTGGTGAACAGCGGAGGACGAATGAGCAGGTACATCGTATTGGGGTAGTAGGGACTAGAAGCTGCCCTGGGGCGAAATGAATTCCGGAGTGATGTCATTCTTGCCTGGTTTCCATACCTAAGGGCAACACTACTATTGATGGTACTGAGTAAGTGGTCTGTACCACTCCTGAGACCCATCCAACCTGGGCGGTGTTGTGCAATGCCAGATCCATAAGGAATAAGACTGCAGTTATTGCAAATCTTGTGGAGTCTGTGGATCTGGCTTGCATTACCGAGACCTGGCTGGATGAAAATGCAGGTCCAGTTTTGGAGGCAGCAGTTCCAGCTGGGTACTCGGTGTTACACCACTTGAGGTTGGACCGCCCGAGGGGGGTTGTGGTCTGTTTCAAGACCGAACTGGGCCTCACAAGTGTACCAGTTGAGGGGCTGAGTCCTTTGAGTGTACTGTAGTGGCAGGTGTGGGTTGTAGAATTGTTCTCATTTACCATCCACCAGGTGATGAGAAACATTTTATACAGGAAGTAGCTGATGTCGTCATTGACGTGGCATTTGAGTCACCCAGGCTGATGGTCCTGGGTGACTTCAATGCCTGGGTCAATGACAAACTCTTGCAGTTTGGACACTTCCTCCAATTAATGACATCTTTGGGCCTCACACAAGTGGTTACTTCTGCCACTCATAAGAGTGGTCACTCCTTGGACTTGGTTTTCCTCCTGGGGATTGAGGCCTCTGACATGGAGGTGAAACCCCTCAGTTGGTCTGATAATTACACTGTGGGGTTCAGTTTTTGCACCCCCCCTTGTAGGTCTACCCCTGTGGAGATGGTTAGGTACCGCTGTTTGTGAGATGTTAGCTCTATGGGCCTGGCAGCAGTGCTTGACCTATCAGAGTTTTCTTGAGTAAGCGATGATCCTGATGCCTTGGTGTTGGCTTATAATAGGGTTATCTCCTCTGCTCTTGATCAAATTGTTCCTGTCGTTGTTCATCCTCTACCCCTTTGACCTTGGTCTCCATGGTTTGATGGGACCTTGAGGGAGATGCGGCGACAAGGATGAAGGTTAGAGCGTCGTTGGTGGAGAACTGCCCTTGATGCCAACCATCTTAGACTGATGGAACATTATCAATTCTATCATCCTGCAGTCTCTCATAAGAAGGCAGAGTTCCTGTCCGGGGAGATTGCGGCTGCTCAGAACCACCCAGCTCAGCTTTTTCGAACTGTTGGCAGACTGTCCAACCCAGCCTGTCTTCAGGTTCAGAAAGCTTCTTCACAAATAGAGTGTGATGAGCTTGCTTGCTTCTTTGCAGATAAGGTGGCTGACATCAGGACAGAGCTCCAGCCAGCTTCCTCTATGAGAGAAGCTATTGATCGGCATTTGGTCGCATCCTCCGGTCACTCCTGGAGTTCCTTTGACCGGCCTGAGTTCATTTATGTCATGAGGATTGTCCATAGTATGCACCCTACTTGCTGTAGTTTGGATCTGGGCCCAACTTCCCTGATAAAGGGTTGTCTTGATATCATTGGCCGTGTCCTAGCACAGATAGTCTGGTGCTCCTTGGATATGGGTTAGTTTCCTATCTCCCTGAAGGAGGCGGTGGTGACACCCCTCCTGAAGGAAGCTTCCTTGGACCCAGACTGCTTTGCTAACTACAGGCCGATCTCTAATCTTCCCTTTGCTGGGAAGATTATTGAGAAAGTAATGGCTGCACAATTGGAAAACCATTTAACCATCCATGACATCTATGAACCACTCCAGTCTGGTTTTCATAAGAGGCATAGTACTGAGACAGCGCTGGTTCGGGTTCTCAATGATTTCTTGATGGCTAGAGATCAGAAGAGTCATTTCATCCTTGTTCTTCTTGATCTCTTATCAGTCCTTGACACTGTGGACCATGGGATACTTCTCAGGCACCTGGAGTTCATCTGTGGCCTGTTGGGTACAGTCTTCAGATGGTTTAGATCTTTCCTCACTGAAAGAACTCAGAGACTGGTGTTGGGGATAAATTTTTCCTGCCCAGTCTGTCTGTCATGTGGCGTTCCCCAGGGCTCGGTGTTGTTCCCCATGTTGTTTGCAGTGTATATGCTGCTGCTCGGAGACATTGTAAGAAGGTATGGGCTGAGGTTTCACTGCTATGCAGATGATACCCAGCTCTACCTATCTTTCGCACCCGACCAGGATAGAGCTCTCTCGATCTTTAATAGCTGCCTCACTGAAATCCAGTGCTGTATAAATCCAAGCTGATTGAAGTTGAACTCAGAAAAGACGGAGGTAATGGTGGTGGACCCGTGTTGTAGGGTAGAGGGGGTGGGAGTTGGTCTTCCCTCAGGTTTATTTCTGGGAGGTGTCCAGCTTCCCTCCTCTGAATGGGTGCGGAACCTGGGAGTGATTTTTGATAGTGAGCTGACAGTTTGTTCACAGGTGTCAGCAGTTGTCACACTTTCCTTTTGCCATTTTAGAAACATCACCAGGATCAAGCACCTTGTTCCACCCATGGATTTGCCAATGTTGGTCCATGCCGTTGTGTTCTCACGCCTTGATTATTGCAACTCCCTGTATCTAGGGCTTCCTGGGGTTGATATCTGCCACTTACAGCTAGTGCAGAATGCTGCAGCCCAGTTATTGACAGGTACATCTCGTGTCTGTCATATTTCGCCGGTGCTGCGTGATCTGCACTGGCTGCCAATTGAATGGCGGATCACTTTTAAAGTTGGTCTTTTGACTTACAAAGCCCTACATGGACAGGGTCTGGACTATTTGAAAGAGCTTTTAGTTCCCTACTGCCCTAAGTGATCTCTCTGCTCAGTGGGCAAGGGGTTGCTAGAGATTCTGAGGGTTTCTTTGAAATCATTGGGTGCTCATGCCTTTATGTATGCTGCTCCGACCCTCTGGAATTTTGTACCCCGTCCGCTTCATCAGTGTGCATCGGTGGAGGAATTTAAAAAGGCCCTGAGGACCTATTTATGGTCAAAGATGTATTTGAATTAATACTGTGATTTTAGGAGCTCAGATTATTATGTATTGGTTTTATTTATTATGTTGTCAGATATTGTAACACGCCTTGATTTTAGAAAGGCGTGATATAAATAAAGCTTTATTATTATTATTATAACTCTGAAGGGGGTGCAGATTACAGAGGAGAGCGGCTTACAGTGGCATCGCTGTATACACCATCTCTGCAACAACCCGTTCAACACTGTGGATGTCAAATGGATTGTCACTGTAATGGAGTCACTGTGGGTGGGGGGTCATTTTATCAGTATACCTTTCTTGGACCTTGTCACCCTTGTCTCCCATCTTGTATTCTTTGTTACTCTAACTCTTGGCTATTTCTGTACCTAATCTCTGCCTCTTTTTACCATTAGTAAGAGGCCCATAAGCTTCTTTGCCTCTGAATTCATATTTCTTGTGTCCTGAATTCTGACTTCTGAGTGTTATAACAATCTTTCGTTACACTTGTATTGGTAGTAATTTTACCAGGTATTATGCTCACAGTATTTTTTTGGCTAATGTTCTTCAAATATTAGTGTTCTTTATTGGCATGCCTCATGAGATACTTAGAGAATAATGCATGGAGCAGTGTGCATTACAAGAATTTAATGCACATCCGAGGTGTTGGATGCTACAAAAACCCTCAGAGCAAAGCTTAAGGGGATTATAAAACCATCTCACACTGAGGGTGTGCATTAAATTTGAGTTTGCACATTACCCCATGCTTTAACTGTATTCCCTACTAAGATGGCGGCCACGCTGGGCTGACCGTCTGCACAGCTTTCATTTGCAGAGTTTTTAACTCTGTTTTATTTGTTTAGCAGTCTGTTTCTGTTCGTTTAGGTTTGGTGCCCTGGACATCAGTCCTATATTGGATTTGTGCTCCGAGGTTGAGGCTGCTGCTGTCCTGTCGACGTACTGGTGAGACTGAGGAGAACAGTGCCAGTTGACGGACTTGGAGGGCAGGCGGTACTTTGATCTGCGTTCCCGCCTGTGTGTTTGGTTTGTCGGGTAGACGCGTACCACAGTTTTGCTCTATAATGGATATGTGCACCGTGCTTGAGGTGCTGCTGCTGCTGTTCCATTGATGGACTGGTGAGACCGAGGAGGAGAGGATTGGTTGATGGACTTGGAGAAGCTCTTAAGTGGTCCCAAAAATACTCGGTCAAGCCCAGAGAAGTGAACCGGGAAGACATCTCATCCGAGAAGGAAGAATTCTGAGGGGTCGCACCGGGAGATAAGCAATTTGTGGTTGATGGACAGTGTCTTTTGTGGGCTCCTCCAAGGTACTGTGGGCATTTTATGTTGGCGAGCTTATTTTGTTTGATCATTACACTGCTTCTAATTAGAGGATTTGCAACGTTTTACTGAATCAAGGACAACTTGGGCACTTGGTATACCTCTTCCTGCTCATCCTTTGAGGGGCGCCTGTATGTGCATTGGAGCCACTGTGGGAGGTGCCGATGCATGTCTAGTGAAGAGCAGATGTGCTATCGGAAGCCTCTAGTTGCGGCTCCTTAGCGCAGGGTAATTCCCTCCTGGGGTGAGCAGTGGAGGGGCTTTTCCTTTTGTCCCTAAACACATTTCATTCTGAAAGCAAGATTCAATTATCAAATAAAAAGTTTACTGGGAATTTATTTGCTGCATTTTGAATTTAATTTTCACTTCCGAGGCAGTGAGAGAACCTCTGTGGTTTTAATTACCATTTGAAAGACTTCCCTATTGGCAGTGAGAGTGCCACTTGGGATATTCATCTGTGGATTGCTGTTTGGGACTTGGGCCCCCTGTGGATCTATCGACTAGGGGGCCTAAGAAATTTTCAGATTCTGGGATGTTCTTAGAGGTCCCAACGGCTGGTGAGAGCAGTGCTGGGACTTTCTGAGGAGTATATTTCAGGTTGCATCTTTTGAACTGACTGCCAAAAGACTTTGGAAAATCTGAATATAAAGTGACTTGTGCCATCCTGAGTATTGACATTTTCTATGCAATTTGCAGTTTGCTTTTCTGAACTGTTTTCGAAGATTTAATTCTGAGTTTTGTTTTAAGGGGGTTTAGTGGTTATTTGATTTGTGTGTGTGTGTGTGTGTGTGTGTGTGTGTGTGTGTTATTTGTTTGTGTATGTGGAGGTTGTGGTATTGAGTTTTGTTTTGGTCTTGGTATTACGTAGTTGGGGGGATGTGTCTGGGAATGTATGCAGGCCTGGGGCGGGCCAGGATAGTGTATGGGGCATCCCGGCTGCTCGATCTTCTACCTTTTTCAGCCCCCCTGTGTCATATTCTATAGCAAGGTGCTGTAGGGAGGTTGGAATTGGGAGGAGTCATAGGACTCGATCAGGGCAGGGTGCCCCTTGCACTGCGGGTGGTAGGATCAAGGTAGTGGGGTGCAGAAGGTGCCCTGGGATTAGACGAGACTTGGGGAGAGGCCCGACGTGTTTAGTTCCTGTCACCAGGGTTCCCACCAGACCGAGTGGGCAGGTAGCCAGAAGGGCTGCATTGTCCACCAGTCCCCTGAGGGCAGTGCTTTGCAATGCCAGATCGGTCAGAAACACAACGGCAATTATGACAGACTTGGTTTCTTTGACCTAACTGGCTTGCATTACAGAGACCTGAATTGGTGATCAGAGTTTTATTTAACTCTAAAAATTGATTAGCGTTTTGCTCATAAAAGTTTTAAAACATTGTGAAAATGCATAGCACTTGCCTCACTGTGTTAAACAAATGTAACACTTCTAGAAAACCTATATAAATGCTTTCTGTGCAGTTAGTATTGTCCCAAGAAAAAAACTGCTAATCAGTTATTTAAAACCCTGGTGATGATGCTGGCCCAGTTTTAGAGGCTGCCATCCCATCCGGGTATACTGTAGTGCACTGCCCCAGAGTGGAATGCAGGGGTAGGGGGAGGTTGCCATCTGTTTTAGATCTGAGCTGGGCTTCACTGTGCACCCAGTGAGAGCACCACATTCATTTGAGTGTGTGGTCATTCATGGGGGTCTGGGCGCAGGCTGCTTGGTTCTCCTGATTTACCGCCCTTCTGGGGTGATGGGAGATTTCTTGCAGGAAGTGGCCAATTTCATCATCGGGGAAAGATTGGAGGCCCCCAGATGTTTAGTGCTGGGGGACTTCAATGTTTGGGCCAAGGATGAATCCTCTCAGCTTGGTCATAACTTCCTCCAGATGATGCCATCTCTGGGCTTTGTGCAGGGAGTTTCTTCCGTGACTCATCAGGGTGGCCACATGTTGGACTTGGTGTTCTCACTGAGGCTTGAGATAAATAGTCTCAGCATTGATAGGGTCGTTTGGTCAGATCATTGCACGGTGAAGTTCCGGTTCGGGGCCCCCCTCGGTAGCCCTCCCCCTGCAGGGATGTTCAGCTATCATCCTTTGAGGGGGCTGACCCTGAGGGTTTTTTGGAGGTGGATGACCTATCTAGTGTGGACAATGCATGCGGTGGAGGTGTGTGCGCAGTAGTGGACGCCTATAATAAGAGTAGCTTTCTGGTGTGCTTGACTCCTACTTTCCAGCCCGTGCTATATTGGGTCTTCTCATTTGGGGTCCCTTGGTATGACAGGGGAGCTCAAGGAGATGAAACCTTGGGTCAGAGATTAGAGCACTGCTGGCGGAAGTCTGGCCTGGAGGTAGACAAACTGGCCCTACATATGCACTATGGTGCATACCAGGGGGCAACCAACTGTAAGAAGGCAGAATTCTGGTCATGGGAGATTGCTGCCAGGAGGAACCGACCAACTGTGCTCTTTTGGATGGTGGACAGGCTTCTTCATCCTTCCTGTCTACAGCTGAACGTAGCCTTTTCAAATGCATTGTGTGATGAGTTTGCTCAGTTCTTCTCGGACAGTGTGTCTGCCATCAGGCAGGGGGTTCCGCCAGTGGACCAGAATCAAGCCGACAGTGGTTGCCATGGGCGGCCGGAGAGCACTCTGCCTGTTTGGGGTGAGTTTAGACTGGTGGAGGTGGCTGAGATCATTGAGAGTGCCTCCAAGTTTTGGCACACAAAACTGGAACTGGACCCGGTGCCAACTCATTTCTTAATGAGATGTGTTGACTCCATTGGCCCAGTGTTTGCACTGATTGTCCGGTGTTCCTTGTCAGAGGGGGTCTTTCCTGACATCTTGAAGGAGGCATTGGTGAGACCCCTTCTGAAAAACACATCGTTGGACCCTGACGTCAAGGCAAATTACCATCCTATCTCCAATCTTCCATTTTTAGGCAAGATTGTCGAGAAGGTGGTGGCGCTTCAGCTTGAGGAACATCTCGTGCCCCATTATCTTTATGAACAGCTCCAGTCTGGATTCCGTGTGAGGCATAGCACAGAAACTGCACTAGTTCCGGTGCACAATGATCTCCTTAGGGCTAGAGATCAAGTGGAGGGGACGATTCTTGTTCTCCTCGATCTCTCTTCAGCATTTGACACGGTGGACCATTGAGTGTTACTTGGCCACCTAAGGGAATTCTGCGGACTCGCAGGCTCTGTCATCTGCTGGTTTGAGTCTTTTTTATCTAACAGGAGGCAGAGGGTAGTGATGGGGAATTTCTCCTCCTCCCCATACCACCTGTTGTGCGGAGTTCCCCAGGGTTCGGTCTTGTCACCGATGCTGTTTGCCGTGTACATGCTACCCTTGGGAGAGCTCATTAGGAAGTACAGCTTGGGTTTTCACTGCTATGCGGATGATACACAGCTGTACATTTCCTTTGCCCCTGGAACACCCTGTGCAGTAGAAGAGCTTAACAGCTGCCCTGCTGAAATCAATGACGGGATGGCCTCCAGCTGGTTGTGACTGAACCCCAGTAAGACGGAGGTACTGGTGGTGGAGTCGAACAGAGGACGTGATAGGTTGGCCTCTGGTGCAGAGACAGGACTTTGCCTTGGCTCAATACCATTGAAGACCTCCACTAGAGTGTGTGATCTGGGTGCTATTCTTGACAGCGGTTTGACACTTAAGTTTCATGTGGCTTCCGTTGTCCATACTAGCTTTTATCATCTGAGGAATATCATCAGGATCAAGCCCTTAGTTCTGCCACTGGACCTCCCCACTTTGGTGCATGCTTTTGTGACGTCCAAGCTTGACTACTGTAATGCACTCTATCTCAGGGTCTCTGGGGATACCTTGCGCCATCTGCAGCTGGTACAGAATGCGACATCGAGGTTGTTGACAGGACAGTCTAAATACTGTCATATTACTCTGGTGCTGCATCAACTGCACTGGCTGCCGTTTAGGTGGAGGGTCCTCTTTAAGGTGGGTTTGCTCACCTTTAAGGCCCTAGACGGCCGGGGCCCTGGCTACCTGAGTGACCTTCTTACACCTGCTATCTAGGTCCACTCCCTCCACTCCTTTTCTAGGGGCCTCCTCGCGATTCCCAGGATGAGGCTAAGAACTGCTGGCGACAGAGCATTTAGTGTCACTGCCCTGTCCTGTGGAATTTGCTTCCTTTAGTTATTAGGGAGGCCCCATCTGTTGAGGTTTTTAAGGCCCACCTCAAGGCATTTTTGTACGTTCAGGCATTCCCAGACTATGTTTTATAGTTCATACTTGTTTATAAAAAAAAAACAATTTTAAGGTTTATTTTAGTTTTAGAGATTTTAAACGTAGCTGTAGCTGAGTGAAGCAAATTGTGTAGCAAATTTTGCTTTAACTTGTTTGGAGCATGGTATTTAATTGATTATTATTGTGCTGTGCTGTTTTTATTTGATTGATGAACGGCGCCCAGAGCCTCCGGGATGGGCGTCTTCTTAAATAAAATGTGTCTTGCCTTGCCTTGCTTTTATTTTATATAATTTCTGGTGAGCAATTTTTTTCCAGCCCGACTTCTGTGACCATGTGTGTCACACAAACACAAACACACACACACACACTCACACACACACACACACAGTGTCTCTCTCTGTCCCTCCCTCCCTCTGCAATGTGAAGATTTTGTTCTTTCTATTTTTTTTCCTTACTCTTCTGATGACTTTGAACCAAATAGGCCATTAATGGATTCCTGAGGCTCTATGGATAATGATCATTAACTGAAAGGTTCCATCCTTTTTTATGGCACACTAGGGGCAACTATGTTTAATTTTCTGTATTGTGTTTTGTATCTTATCTAGTTTATTCTCCCTCTTGTGGTATTAAAATGGGCAGATAGATGGGGCATCCTACAGTAAGGCTGTGAATCCTATTCTGTATAACTGTATCTGTCACAGATTAAAGGGAAACAATAAGACATAGAATCTGTTGGCAGAAAATGACAGAATGGCACACCCAGCCTGCATACGTGTTCCCTGCCTATTCTTCCTGTGCAGACCCTATCTTGTCTCTGGCAACTTCCTTACTCCCTTCCTCTTTTCTAATATACTCGTATGTTTATCTCATGCATGCTGGAAGCCTCCCACATTCTAGCATCCATTGCTTCCACGATAGTCTGCTCCAGGCATCTACCACCCTTTTAGTGAAGAAATCCTACTCACATCTGTCTTGAACTCCCTCTCCAGTTTCATCAAATGCCCCCTGATCATGGTGTTCATCCTCATTAAAGATAAACCCCTCCATCAGCATCTTGTTTAGCTCTGTGAGGTACTTGTAGGTCTCAATCACATTCCCCTCCTTCTGTCCTCTCTTCTGGGGAGTACATGTTGGGATCACTTGGTCTCCCCTCATATGGCTTCCTGTGCAACCCCTGCATCATTTTAATTGCCCTCCCTGGACTACCTTCATCCTGTCTATGTCCCTACTGAGGTGTGGCCTCAAAAACTGGACATAATACTCCAGGTGGAGATGCAACAAGGAGTGATGCAGTGGCAACATAGAAACATAGAATTTGATGGCAGATAAGGACTGCTTGTCCCACCCAGTCTGCCCATTTCCCTACCTAATGGATAAGCTCCAGATCCTAGTTAACCAACTGCCTACTTCCTCCTACCCCAACCCCAAGAATTGTCTTATGTCTGCCCCATGCATTCTTGAATTCCCCCACTGTTTTTGACTCCACAACCTCCACAGGAAGGCCATTCCATGTATCCACAACCCTCTCCGTGAAAAAATATTTCCTCACATTTCCTCTGAGCCATCCCCCTTCTACCTTCAAATTGTGCCCCCTTTTTCTTGCACATCTCTTTTTCTGAAAGATGCTACCCTCTTGGACTCTGTTGATTCCCTTGAGGTACTTGAAAGTTTCTATCATGTCCCCCCCTCCGTCCCTCATATCCTCGTGGGTATACATATTAAGCTCCTTAAGTCTCTCTTCATATGTCTTCTGGTGCAGAACCTGCACCATTTTAGTTGCCCTCCTCTGGACTGCCTCCATTCTGTCTATGTCCTTGCGGAGATTGGGTCTCCAGAACTGCATGCAGTACTCCAGATGGGGTCTCACCAGCTGTCTGGACAAAGAGATAACAACTTCCTGTTTTCTACTAGTGATGTCTCTTCCTATACATCCCAGTATCACCCCAGCCCTCCTTACTGCCCTCTCACATTGCTTGCCCACATTTAGGTCATCTAATATGACTACCCCCAAGTCCCTTTCCATTTTTGTGGTTGTTAGTATCTCATCCCCCATAGTGTACTCTTCCCCTGGGTTTTTGTTTCCCAGGTGCATTACTTTGCACTTCTTTGCATTGAATCTAAGCTGCCATAAATGTGACCATTCCTCCAACTTTGCCAAGTCCCTTCTCATCCTTTCCACCCCACTTTTTGTATCAAACCTGTTGCAGATTTTTGTGTCATCTGCAAAGAGATATACTTTTCCTTCCAGTCCCTCTGCAATGTCACTTATAAAGACAATGAAGAGGACCGGTCCTAGAACAGAACCATGCGGTATCCCACTAGTAACCCCCCTTTCTTCAGAGTGGACTCCGTTTACTATTACCCTTTGTGTCCTGTTGTCCAGCCAATTTTTTACCCAGGCTACCATCTTGGGACCCACTCCCAGGCTGGCTAACTTGTATATTAATATTTTGTGTGGGACTGTGTCAAATGCCTTGCTAAAGTCTAAGTAGACCATGTCCACAGACCCTCCCTGATCTACTACTTTTGTCACCAGGTCAAAGAAATCTATTAGATTCATCTGACATGACCTTCCTGCTGTGAATTCATGCTGCCTTGGGTCCTGTGCCCCTCTGGCTACTAGGTATTCAAAAATTATTTCCTTCGGAAGTGATTCCATCATTTTCCCTATCACTGAGGTCAAACTAACAGATCTGTAGTTTACTGCCTGTGCCCTGCTTCCACTTTTGTGAAGTGGAATCACATCTGCCGTCCTCCAGTCCTCAGGTACCACCCCATCCTCCCATGATTTGTTAAGGAGGGTAGTCAGTGGTGTCACTAGTTCTACCCTTAGTTCTTTTAGAATTCTGAGATGAATCCCATCAGGCCCCATTGCTTTGTCCACCTTCAGTTTTAAGAGTTCTTTCAGAACTCTTTCTTCTGCAACACCACCTAATTTCTCTGATGGGTGCTACTCCTCCAAATTAGTGTTGCTCAGATAGTATCCTATAAATTAGGCTACCAGATACCAGACGTTTTTCCAGATAATGAATCTGGTCAGATATTAGCATTATCTGACCCCGGATCCGACCATCCCAGATCCAGATCAGATCCCTGGATCTGATGCTGGATCCAACTGTAGATCCCTGGATCCAACTGTGGATCCCTGGATCTGACCTTGGATAATGTGGGATCCGACCTGGGATCTGACCTTTGACTTAAGTCGGCTCACAGTTTGGATACTGCCACTATCCAATGGATCATAATTGGATCCACAAAGACACTATCCGAGAAGCACTACTCCAAATGCATCCCAGCATCCCACTAGTCCTGCCCACTGCCTTGTCACACTGCCCTGCTAACTTGAAGTCCTCTTTTATGATAATCCCATGGTCCCTTTCCTCTCTAATTATAGTCAGACCGCCCCATACTATATTCAGCACTGGGGTTCCTATGCCTCATGTACATGATTTTGCACTTTTTAGCACTGAACCCCAACTGCCATGTCTTTAACTACTCCTAAAATGTCCCACTATCCCTGAGCATTGCCTCTACCTCCACCCAAGTGTCCAGCCTATTACAGATTTTGGTATCATCTGCAAAAAGGCACAGCTTCCCATTGAGTTCTTCCACAATGACCTCTATGAGGACATTGAAGAGGACTGGCCCTAGTATTGAGTGATACCACACTGGTCACTGTATCATCCTTAAAGTGAGTGCCATTAATCCCCACAATCTGTCTCCTATTCATTAACCAGTTTCTAAACTTGAATATGGAAAACAGCTATATATACAAATCTAGTGTGAGTTGAGCCTCTGCAGATGATGGATTCCTGCAGTGCTGAGAAACACTAGCAGCAAAGACAGCCTCTAGTTGTGATTGAGACTGCAATGTATGAAATGAACTGATCACTTCTGACCTCCAACTTGGAGTGGGGATTCCCCTTTCAGTCACTGATTTTTGAGAGCAGCAAACCTTAGTGGTATAGTTTACAACTGCGGTGGTATTCAATTCATTCAAATAAGCAAAAGAAAATAAGTCTTCATGGAAAAATGCTGAGTGACGTGAAGGAGATTATCATCTTACCTAGGCTCTGCTCCTGCCTGAGACAGTTACTCAGCTTTAGCTGCATAGTTAAAGCTGCTGTCACCTGGAGATAGGGTCACAGGTTTGATTCCCAGAAATGTTTGGAATGTTGTCTGCTTTATGGAGGGGGGTGGTACTGCAATTAAATACTGATGATGAGGGTGTCAGGGAGGAGCTTCTGCCAAAGAAAAGGGACAAACACAACAGTTCTGGTAAAAAAACATACCGTAGTTATGCCCAGCCCATCTTTGAGTAAATGGACAGCATATGCAAGATGACCTCTAAATCCATATTACAGCCACTTGACATGCTCTTCAATGAACTGTGCAGGTTTGCCCCTTCATACAGTATATTGCCATGCAACTACCTCTAAATATAACCTACTAAAGTTTGCCAGGTCTCTCAGTGTGTAGGTGGATATCACTGCCTTATATCGCTATACAAGAGTGTACATGGAAGAGCAAATAATGTTTTTCAATCATTCCTCTCATCAATGTGATGTACATGCATCCTATACTCATTGGATACCATGGTCTTCAGGGTACCAAGGGTGAATAATGCTTTAAGTAGGTATGCTTTTGCCTTTAGTTAAATGGGACAATCTCCTCAAGGCCAGTAGGAGCTTAATATCCCTCAATGTTTTAAAAAGCTGATTTTTGTGCACCTGAGTAAACCATGTTAGTGTTACTGTTGGCCACCACCTTTACTGTAGCTGCTAAATTTACTTTACTGTATGTCTGTAAACTGCGTGCTTGATGCATGCTTTATTGTTCCCTGAGATCCCACCATACAATATAAATTCACACTCACATAAGGTATCTTCCTTAGTTTATACAAATATTTCTTCCTTACAATATTAAAAACTAATATTAAGGATTTTTTTAATTGCTGCAACAACTATGCTTCCCAAACTGGTATTTATAAAAGAAAAAATGTTTACAGGGATTCATTATATCAAGGGTGATGAGCTGGATGGTTTATTTGTGTGTTTAGCATACATAAACATCACTGATAGAATTGTACTTATCGATAAACAATTATAGAGCAAAAGGAGCTGAGTAACTGTCTCAGGCAGGAGCAGAGCCTAGGTAAGATGATAATCTCCTTCACGTCACTCAGCATTTTTCCATGAAGACTTATTTTCTTTTGCTTATTTGAATGAATTGAATACCACCGCAGTTGTAAACTATACCACTAAGGTTTGCTGCTCTCAAAAATCAGTGACTGAAACAGCAAAAGATTTGCTGTTTTATTTCCTTTTATTATTTATAATGTACCCTTCTTGTACTCCAATTAAAACATAGAACTGCACACAACCATGCAAACATTTAAGACACAATTGCAAGAAATATAGATATATATTAAATATTCTTTGACCCATATATTTTAGAATTGGGTACATAATGGCAGGTCTCACACATGCTATAAGCTTAGTTTACAACAATTCATATAACTAAATAAAATAATATTAATGAAACTTATATTAAATAGTACCAGGAACAAGTTTAAGACAAAGCAAAAACAAAACAAAAAAACACTCAAAGCTAGAGTGTGTGAAAATGTGTATTATCCTGCTATCCCCATCATTCACCTCTTCAGTTTTGTATTTTTGTCTACTTAGATTCTCAGCATTTGATACTCTAGTTTGGATATGATATTTTAAATCTTCCTGTTTGCAATTGTAACGTTTGTGTGCTTTACACGTTAGTCTCCTAATGAATTACAACTCTGGTTTGGGAACCCCTATCTCCATATCTCCCTCCCATTTATTTTTGTTCCACTTTTCTCCCTTCCCCTTCCCCCAACCACAACCCCCTTACCCTACATCCTTTTCCCTTTTTCTGTTTTGAGGTTTCCAGTTATTTTCAAATATTTATGCTAGCAACAAAGCCTGATAAATGGGGTGGTATTAGGCTATACCAGACAGCCCAGGGGTATGATGAGGCCCCATGCTTCAGGGGGTCTTATAGCCACTGGAAGGTTCAACATAGTCCATGCCACTCACTCTGGAGGGAAAATATTTCTTAAAAAATGGGTTATTTCTTACATTTTTATAAAATAATTTAAAATTAAAAATAAAAAAACAAATAAAACTACTTAAAAATTTGTAGAAATAAATATAAATGTAGTCTGTTGTGAAGTAGTCCTTCTACTGGTACAGCTGCCAATAGAGGGCACTGCTGCTGTTAATGTACTTTTTTTAAGAACTTATTGATGCTTGTTTCTTATGGCCCCCCTTCCAGTCCTACCCCCACCATCTCGAGTTCACCTAATCATACTAGGTGAGCTTTTATGTTACTTTTTTATTTGGAGACTGGCTGTTGTACCTGGTTCAGTATTGTCTGTTTTTTTTTGGGGGGGGGTAAGGAGAGAGACTGCTGCTTGTTAGAAAGTGGTAGCTAGAGCATGGTCAGGAAAGTGGCACTGTTTGCAATGAGCACAGTTTGAAGAAAAGTTTAATTGTTCACCCTCTCTGACTTCAGGGTACTGGTTCTTTGTTTCTTTTTTTCCAGTAGTCATCGTAGCAAAGGACAGCATGCTGATCATGGTCATGCAGGGTGTGGTGTCAGAGGAATGTTGATGCAGGCAGCATGGCACAGCTCAGTCGACAGCAAAACAGTAAGGAAAAGAAAGTACTTTATGAAATGATGGCAGGAGAATGACAAAAGAGGGAAAAATGTGTTGATAGTGCAACAGTGCATCAATGGCAGAAAGGGATGGGAGGAAACTTGGTCACTTGTTAATTGGTGGTTCTTCAGAGTTGAATTCAGAGAATGGCACATTGATCCTATGGGCAAAGAGTCTTATGGGTATTGAACTTGATTTTACCTGGTCTCTGTTGGCACATAAATGTTTCCCTAGATGGGGTGCTCAGCGAATCAGAGAAGAGATTTTTCTAGATCATTTTCTAAACTGATTTACTGTACACTAGGCACTTTATTTGTACTGTATTGCACCTATTTTTTCTATCAGTACTTTGTAACCGTGAAGCCTACTTGCATGTTTGAGGCCAATATCATATTTCATATGAGATACATAGTAAAATTTGTTTGAGGGCACTGCCATTTAATTTAATGACATAAAATTGGCATACCAGAAGACCAACTCTGCTCTTTGTTGAAGTATCAGTGTGATACAAGGTGCTGGGGAGTTTGGTTGGCAGTAGTTCCGTGCACCTGTGTAGTGGCATGTGTTTATTTTACTGTTTGTCACTATTTTAGCATATATTTTTCTGCCTGAACTTAATACTTTTTTATACACTCTAGCTTTGACTTTACTGCATTTTTGTTTTATTTTCCTTGGGGATACTCACACATTTGGACAGCAGCACCTTAGACTTGGAAGTAAACTGTACCTTTCAGAATTACTGAGCTGCCTTGCTTTGGGTCACTGTACTCCAGCACTGTTTTTTTTTTCTGGATACTGCACAGTTTGAGTTGGGCATCTCTCCCATACTTTTGAGTACAGCATCACATATTGATAGTACACTAGTCCACATTTGTAACTGGGTCAGCATAGATATCATTGCCGACACTGGAAACAAAGAGTAAACTGAATAAATTTCTGTATCACAGGATGAAGTCTGTGCAAAAATAAAATTCTGCTGGTGGAATTTCTGCAGAAGTTGGAATTTTGCTTCTGTGAAATTTCAGATTGAACTCTGGCAACTTTTTCAGAAATTCCAACTTAGAACAGTGGAATGAATGTATGAATTGTGGATTAATGTATTAAACTGTGGAAAGAAATTCTGCAGAACTAATAGAAACATAGAAACATAGAATATGATGGCAGATGAGGACTGCTTGGCCCACCTAGTTTTCCCATTTCCCTACCTAATGGATAAGCTGCAGATTCTAGTTAATCAACAGCTTACTTCCTCCTACCCCCCACTAGAATTGCCTTATGCCTGTCCCATGCATTCTTGAATTCTCCCACTGTTTCTGACTCCACAACTTCCTCAGGAAGGCTGTTCCATGCATCCACAACCCTCTCTGTGACAAAATACTTTCTAACATTATCTCTGAGCCATCCCCCCATTATCTTCAAATTGTGCCCCCTTGTTCTTACTCATCTCTTCTTCTGAAAGATACTACCCTCTTGTACTTTGTTAATTCCCTTGAGATACTTGAACATTTCTATCATGTCACCCCCATCTCCCTCCTTTCCTCAAGGTTACACATATTAAGTTGCTTTAGTCTCTCCTCGTATGTCTTCTGGTGCAGACCCGTCTTTGTGGAGATGGGGTCTCCAGAATTGCATGCAGTACTCCATATGGGGTCTCACTAACTGTCTGTACAGAGGGATACTAATTTCTTACGTTCTACTGTTGATGCCTCTCCCTATACATCACAGTATCCCCCCAGCTCTCCTTACTGACTTCTCACATTGCTTGCCCACCTTTAGGTAATCTGATATAATTACTCCTAGGTCTCTTTAGATTTTTGTTGTTGTTAACTCACCCCCCTCCATTGTGTACTCTTCCTCTAGGGTTTGTTTCCCAGATGCATTACCTTACACTTCTTTGCATTGAATCTGAGCTGTCACATATTTGACCATTCCTCCAACCTTGCCAAGTCCCTTTTCATCCTTTTCACCCCACCTTGTGTATCAACCCTGTTGCAGATCTTTGTGTCATCTGCAAAGAGATATACCTTTCCTTCCAGGTGCTCTCCAATGTCACTTATAAAGACATTAAAGAGGACTGGTCCCAGTAGTGAACCCTGTGGTACCCCACTAGTTACCCTTCTTTCTTCACTGTGGACTCTGTTTACTATTACCCTTTGCATCCTGTTGTCCAGCCAGTTTTTTATCCAGGCTACCACCTTGGGACCAACTCCACAGCTGGTTAACTTGTATATTAATCTTTTGTGTGAGACTGTGTCAAATGCCTTGCTAAAATCTAGGTAGGCCACAGCCCCTCCCTGGTCTACAACTTTGGTTACCCAGTCAAAGAAATCTATTAGGTTCGTCTGACATTACCTTCCTGCTGTGAAACCATGCTGCCTTGGGTCCTGTGCCCCACTGGCCTCTAGGTACTCACCAGTTCTGTCCTTCAGCAGTGATTCCATCATTTTCCCTACCACTGAAGTCAAACTAACCGGTCTGTAGTTTCCTGCCTCTGCCCTGCTCCCACCTTTGTGAAGTGAAATCACATTTTCCCTCCTCCAGTCCTCAGGTACCACCCCATCCTCCCATGATTTGTTAAAGAGAGTAGTCAGTGGCATTACTAGTTCTACCCTTAGTTCTTTTAGAATTCTTGGGTGAATCCCATCAGGCCCCATTGCTTTGTCCACCCTCAGTTTCAAGAGTTCTTTCAAAACCCTTTCTTCTGTGAATGGACTGGTATCGACCACCCATTCAGAGTTTCTCTCTTGTTTGGTTTAGGTAACTCCCCCTCCTCTTCCACTGTGAATACTGAGCAGAAATATTCATTCAGTATCCCTGCTTTTTCACTGTCATCCTCTGCCCATATTCCTTCCCCTTTATTAAGTCTCTGTATCCCACCCTTGGTCTTTCTTCACTCCCAAATGTACCTATAAAAGGTTTCATTCCCCTTCTTAACAGAGTTGGTTATCTTTTCTTCAGTTTGTGCCTTTACTATTCTGACTGTCTTCCCTGTCTCCTTCTGCATTAACTGATAAAGTTCTCTGTCCTGCTCCTTTTGTGTTTCCTTATATTTCCTGAATATTTTCCTTTTCTCCTTAACTGTCCCTGCTCATCTCTTTTGAGAACCATAGTGGTTTTGCCCTTCATTTTGTTTTATTGATTTGCCTCACACAAAGGCTTGTTTCCTCTGCAATGGCTGTTTTGATTATTCCCCATTGTTCCTCCACCCCTCCTTCTTGCCCATTTGCTAGTGTTTTTCTGAGGAACTCTCTCATTTTCCCAAAGTCAGCCTTCCTACAATCCAATACTCTTGTTTTTGTATGGCTTGACTCTATGGCTGTGTTTATTGTGAACCACACTGTTTGGTAATCACTGTCAGAGATCAGTTCTGAGAGATTTCTTTCCAGATTTTAATACATTAATTTGCAATTCATACATTCATTCCACAGTTCTGTGAGTCACTGAACTGTGGAGTTTTTGGCACAGTGTATCAGTATCAATCTGTATATTGTATGACAATGTTTGTGTTTGTTTAATAAAGAAGTACAAATTAATAAAAACTGTTTTATGTTTTAATGGGAAATTCAAAAACAGTGGATCCTGTGTCAGCTGAGAGGCAGTTTCCTGCTTGATTCATGTTTATGGTACAAGCCTCAGAGTTTTGTGATGTGATGGTGTGTGCACTGGCACCTCTTACAACTGAACTCGAGCAACCTGCCTCAAATAAAGCAGTTTGCCTATTAGACTGAATTCAATTTTCATAAATTATTCGGTGTCATTCTTTGTAATGTTTCACCTTTGTAGTCACTGTCTGTATGTTAAAAATGGTAATACTTGTACAACATATAGCTTATTTATTTAATTTTTCATTACAAAGCTTAGAATTACCAAAGGACAGGAAAACTGAATTTGTTATCTCTGTCTTTAATGGGGGTGACCCTTCAGAACCAAACTCTTATAGACCAATCTCAGTTTTGGTAACTTGTGTAAAGATGTTTGAAAAACTATTACATAAGCAATTAATCACTATTTTGTTAAATGTGTAATGTTATCTCACATTTACAATCTGGATTCAGGAACAATCACAACACTACTAATGTAATTTCAAGAGTTATGGATGACATGTTAACATCCTTTGACAGAGGTTGGAGTGTTCCATCTATTTTTCTTGATCTGTTGAAGGCTTTCAACACTGTACATCATGCAATTCTATTAAATAATTTAAAATTAGCTGGCCTTGATCACACGGCCTTGCCATGGTTCTGCTCATACCTGTCTCAGAGATTGCAAAGTGTAAAGGTTGGTGGAGCTTGTTCGAGCACTGTGGTTTTGAACATGAGGATACCACAAGGCTCAGTTCTGAGCCCTCTGTTGTTCTTAATTTACGAGAATGACCTTCCAAAATACTGTTCCTCTGATACTCAAATATTTCTCTATGCAGATGATACAATAATGTATCCACAAAACAAGGCATACATTTGGCCCTGGATCTCTTACAAAATGATTTTCTTGGCATTCAGAGGGCCCTATTGGATTTAAAGCTCCTTCTGAATGAAAAGAAAACCCAATGGATGCTTTTTTAAAAGCTTGCCACTAAAAAGGACATCACAAGGCCTATCCAAGCTGCCCCTGGAGCTATCATTAGTACAGTATATTTTTACAGATATCTGGGTTTAATTCTTGACAGTCATTTAACATCTGAGCTACACATTACAAATATTTCCATTAAGTTAAAGTAGTTACTAGCATTATTTTTCCAAAACTGGTCATTTTTAGTTTTCCATCACGGTAGTCATTGGTACCATCTCTGTTTTTACCTGCATTGGATTATGGTGATTTTATCTATAAAAATGCAACAGAGACAGTACTTGGTACTTTAGACACATTGCATAATAGTGTGTTGCAATTTATAACACCCACATATGCACACTGTACAGAATAGTTGGCTAGAGATCTTTACCTGATCGAAGGGAATATCATTGGCATATTTTTGTACATAAGTTTGTTTTACATACTTTACCTTCTTTTTTATTAGAAGAAATGCAGCTTAAAACATATCCAAAATATTATTTAAGATATGCATTCCAGTTTCATTTCGGATACCAAGATGCAGGTTAAAATATGGTGAAAAGTCATTATCAGCAGCAGTTCCCTGAACTTGGGAATTAATGAAAAAAACTTTGGAGATACAAGTACTATTACCTCTGAAGCGTTTTAGAGCTTCTTTAGCTAGTTTACTCCATAAACACTTTAATTGTTTTGGATAGAAGATTTATGCTTAACTGTGATTGCATATATACTGCTGACAATTTTAATATTGGCATTTGTACATTTTATAGTAATTATGTATATGTTGTATAATTGTCATGTTTTAGTGTTGGATACAATTGTAAGTGAGAAATAATTGACTCAATTTCCTAGCCAATAAAATTGAATTAATGATGATGATGACTGTGGCTAGACTATATCGTGTGCTTCACCTGGTTTAGGTTATTTTCAGTAAGCATTGTGTCACATGAGGTCCCTGCACCCTAATTGGTACCCCAGAGGTACACCGCAGACAGTTAGCATTTATGTATATGTTATACTAACATATAGGACTAAGGGCATCTACTTTATAAGAGTAGATGTTAGGATATGTATGCATATGATTGCTATGCACTTTACTTTCTAATATACACATGTATTTCTTGCTTATAAGATGCTAGGACACCTGTGTCCTTGTAGTGTTATGATATATGAGTTGGCATTGCCATCTTCTGATGATTTATATTACTACACAGCTATGTGCAAACTGTACTTCTTTGTTTCCACAAAGTGATGACCATAACAAAATTGCATAATGTTATCACCAGGAGACACAGAGATTCCTCGAGGTATAGGGAATGCTTAGCATTGGCTCCCAGTTCCTAATGATAAGAGCTGCTTAGGGCGACTGTGGTTTTCCTTTTGGTAGTAATAAACAAGCTTTATTACTCTTATGCAATGTATCTGTGATTCCTTACATTCCCATTATTGCCAAGAACCTGAGAGTGAGGTTTAGACCTCCTGACAATTGGTGACTGCGTGCAGGCAATATCTGGTGTTTGCAAAGTTTTCATTTTATTGCTACAACTTTCCCTTCCCTACAGGGTCACAAGGTGTGCACACCCACATCACCTCTCCCATTTTTCACCCACTTTGTAACTACTTGCAAAGTCTGGCTGCTTACTGGATGTGGTCAATCTTGACTCACCTCACCCCACCACAGTTTTGAATTGCAAGCTTATAAGTGCACAGTAGCCTGCCTGTGAACTAGTACACCTGTTGTGGATCGATACACAACACAGCGCCTTTTCACTTTTTGATTTTTTGTTCCCTCCCACACAATGGCCACTGGTTTAAATATCTGTGCAGACTTGAGACTCAATCTCTTGAACTTCCTTGCCTCCCATGGAGAATGGGCTGACTTCACGTGGGATGCAAGTCAATCCGAAAACCCCATACTGGGGATTTCAACTCACTACTCAGAGACAAGACAAACAGCCAGAAAGTGTGAAGCTAAAGGGCTGTTGGTCATGGCTCTCTACACTGCTCTGGAAGCCTCTGAAGCAAGGTTTTGAACCCTTGATCTGCAAATATCATCTCTTGAGCAGGAGATGGAACTGTGGGAAACTGAATGTTTGAAATGAGAACAGGATTTGGAGTCTGATCTTCAAACTCTGCAGAATGAAAAGGATTCTCTTTTGCATCATTCTGCTCAGGTAAATGAGCAGGGACTTTGTATGTTGAAGCAGGAGTGTGAAAGTTTGAGACAGGATAAAGGGCAGGCACTGCAAATGAATAACTTATTAAGTAGAACTAATGATCAGATCCATGAGGAGTTGGGAGAGCTTCAGGATGATACTAACCAGGTACGTAATGATTTAAGAGTAGCTACTAGGGATAATTGCAAACTGACTGTCGCATATAGAGTGTTACAGAAGCAGTTACAGGATGATGTAGATCAGAATGTTGCAAAAGTTAATTATGAGGATTGTGAATGCAATATGGCAAAACTGCACCATCAGTGAGAGGTGATGGCTGGGCACATCAAGGAGATGGGTTGCATAGCCTCTGTCTTGAAGATGTCATCTGAAGAGGAGGAGTCAGATGATGACATTTCACAGTACAACATCCAGTCACACCCCTACTATGGCCCAGTGACCACACCCCACCATCCACAACATGGCAGATCCCTGTCACATGACACCACATCCCTATGTCATCGACGTCATGATGACCATCATAGGCAATGCCATCATGGCGACCCCCATAATGGAGGGAAGCAGGCCCAGGCCTAGTCCCAATGGCACAATCAATCACTGTTATTTCTGTGGATGATAAGGAAGAGATAGACAAAATGATTGATGCCACCTTAGGCAATGTGACGCTACCCGACAGAAGCAAGTGGACTCTCTGAACACAGATTAGACAGATGCAGCAAGAGGCCATGACTTGGGATGGAATGGTCTGCACTGTGGCTGAAGCCACAGCTCAGTCAGCCCTCCAGGGTGCCTGAGATAATCTACCTCTGAACAATCATCCCAGCAATCCCTACAAATGGCTCACTCTGTTCAGCAAATAGCTGACAGTATTGGTCAGATGAGCCTGTCTGACAACTTCAGTTGCCACTTAGAAAAGGTGCATACTGAATGTGAAATGCTTAGTCTCTCTGTAGACTACCAGCTCCAGATCCTACACCAGACCATCTATCCTGGCCTATGAAAAAAACTCCCAGATGCTGTCCAACAGGACAGCCACACCACTTTTGATGAAGTAGCATCTGAACTCATCACTGCACACAACCCAGGTGTGGTAGGAGT
This sequence comes from Neoceratodus forsteri, assembly GCA_016271365.2. Classification (NCBI taxonomy): domain Eukaryota; kingdom Metazoa; phylum Chordata; order Ceratodontiformes; family Ceratodontidae; genus Neoceratodus; species Neoceratodus forsteri. The sequence continues at coordinate 811,801,974 of CM028129.1, read as the reverse complement.
GATGCTCGCATACCCTGTGAAACAGAATGTGAAGGAAAGTCCAGCAATCTCCCACCAGAGGCTTTAGAAGGTCTACCGAGTGGGGAAGAACCTTGCAGGAGAAGCCACTGATGTGGACCGCATAGAGTACAAAACCCTGTTCCTTCGGAACATGAGCCCTGCAGTGTGAGAGAAGGTAGAGCCAACCACCTATCCCACCACAGAGAGGTTTGCCGATATTCTTTGGAAAACAGAGAGAGTTTATCAACACTACATCCAGGATTCAAGCTCCGGCTTAAAGAAGGTAGCTGCCATGGAAGTCGTTCCAGAGGCCATGACGCACTACAAGGTGGAGGGGCAGGCCCAAGAGAAACAGCTCCTCCCCACAGATAACCAACACCCCCAGCAGGCCCAACAACAATCCTGGGGTGGGAACCTGAACTACCACAAAACCAAAAAACACCAGAAAAACAATAAGGGTAAACAACAGAGACCATGCTCTTCATATAGGGAAATAGCTGATGAGAACTGAAACCTCCGAGACTTCCTCGGAAATGTGCACTCCATAGTGGATGCTGTTCCTGTACGGGCCCTTGCTGTGATACAACTGGGAGAGCAGGCCCCTACAGGCCATGGAGATATCGGAAGTCCAGGCTCTCAGACCCCTATAGGCCTGAAACTGGAAGTGGCTCCCTATATAGCATCAGTACAGCATGGAGAGATGGTTCATAGGATCCAGGCCTAGAGTCTCTTTCAAGAGCTTCCCCATGCTTCCACTGGTACAGATTGACAATTATAGGCCCCAGTTGGTATTGTAAATAAGCTGGTATTGGATACAAATGGAAGGCCCTGCACAGAGGCTGAGGTCGGGGGCCACCTACTCACAGTACTGCTGGATACAGGCACGGCTGTGTCTGTATTACAGGATGACAACCCAGACACATCACCTTGGTCTACTGGACAGAGGACCAATATGTCTGGTCTAGATGGAACTAGGCTACCTGTATACTGCTCCCTGCCATTAACTGTGATGCTGGGTCACCTGAAGGCATATCATACCTTTCATCTGATGGTACTGCATGATCACCTAGCATAATTGGAATTGACTTCTTGGCACCACATGGCTGTGTGGTGGACTTGGCCAACATATTACTGATAAAGATTCAGGGACAGTATCACACTATCATGATCCCTGATTCACATGTGGTTGTGACAATAACCCTAATTGTACCCCAACTATGGCATCAGCACCAGATGTGCTATGAATACTGACTCCTGACCAGCAATGCTTTAGTGCCCTGGATATCTCCAATGTTTTTTGGTCATTACCATTGGCTCCCAAGAGTCAATATAAGTTTTCCTTCATCTTCGAGGGCAGGCAGTAGACGTGGACCTGCTTCCCACAGGGGTTCCATAACAGCCCATCCCTGTTCCATCTGCACATGATGGATGCCCTTGAGGGTTTATCTACACCTCAGTATCTCTTGCATTATGTGGATGACCTGTTGTTGGCCACAGCCACACAGGAACAACATCTTGATCTCTTAGATGAACTACTAACCCTCATTCAGAGGGCAGGCCTCATATGAAACCCAGCAAAAGCACAACTATGCCAGAAGGAGGTACTTTTTCTGGGCCTGAGGATAACAGACAAAGGCAGAAGCCCTACCTGGAAGAAGATACAGGGATTACAGGACTTGCCACTGCCCATCAGTGTGGCCACCTTTAGAAGGTTTCCAGGTATGGTGAATTATTCTAGAGATTTTATTTATGATTTTGCTCAGAAGGCCAGCCCTCTGAATAAACTACTGAAAAGGGGTGTTCCCTAGACTTGGAGCCCCATTCACACCCAAGCTGTGACATCACTGAAGCAGGCCTGGGCCTCAGCTCCAGCTTTGGTTAACCCCAATCCAGCCCTGCCATTCCATCTGGAATCTGTCACCTCTGACATTGCAATGTCTGCAGTGTTGGCCCAGAAGGTCCATGGCACCCTATGCATCACAGCTCTTGACCTCAGTGGCACAGAAGTATAACCTTTATGAAAGGAACCTTCTGGCTACCTATTGGGCTGTCAAACATTTTCTGTATATCATAGGGTACTCCCTCCTGATCATCAGTACAAGCCATACCCCAACAACTTTTTTGCTATCAGACAGAGTAAAGGATGGGTCAGTCTCCAATACCAGACTGACACACTGGTCCCTCCTTCTCCAGGATAGAGACATCAAGGTCCACCCAACCAAAATGCCATCCATGCTGGCGCATGGCCTTCTATTTCAAGGAGAACCCCATGACTGTACACTGCAGCCACCTGATCTACAAGATCCAGGCCCTTCCTTTCCTGCTACACCACAATTACTTGAGAGCACCTCACTGTGTCATGTCTTTACAGATGGATCAGCTTCCTATTATCAGGGAGAACAGATAGCAGGAATGGGTATATTTGTAGTTTACCTTTTGGTAACACTGTTAAGATTTCCAAACATTGCAGTGTAGCATCATCACAGTATGCGGAAATGGCAGCGGTGGGCTGCGCTCTCAAGTTCATCCAGCATGGAACCGAGGATACCATCATTTTTACAGACTCTAACTGGGTTTGTTGTTCTCTTACAGAATTTCTTCTTTCTGGCAAAAGAAATCTTTTACCTCTTCTGATGGCACTCCAGTGAAACACAAGGAACTGATAATATACATTCATTCACTGGAAAAGAAATTTGCCCACAAACTCTACGTACACAAGGTTGAGGCCTACTCCATACATGACCCCTATCATGCCTTCAATGACACTGATGACACCTTTACTAAGGAAGGGGCTGGGGGGGGGACATCTGGATGATGGACCACCCAGAGGCCAGAGCAGCTGTAGACATTGCAGCTGTCAGGAAGAAACCTGAACCCTTCTCCCCATTGAAATTTGTCAAAAGCCCAGCATGCTGACTCTGAACTCAAAGATGTGTTCAGATTTCTGGACAAAGGCACCAATAAGAATCTACCTGCCTGAAGGTAAGTTACACCTGTCCCAGATGACAAGCTCATTTGGTACCAACCAGATGATACCCCACCAAATTGTGGGTGCTCCCTCATCATCTTAGATCTGAATTTCTGCACCAAGCACCAAGTGCATGACACCCCCAATGGTGGACATCAGGGAGTGGAGACTATACTCCAGAGACTCAAGACCACTGCCTGCTTGCCTGGTGTCACCAAAGATGTTAAACAGTACATAGACAACTGCCTTGTTTGTGCACAAAACAACCTCATCCCTACCAAACAAAATGCCAAGCTACTACCACAAAGGAATTCTGGCCCTTGGCTTGCCTTACAAATTGATTTTATTGGACCACTTACCAATACCAGTAGAAGAAACAAATATGCCCTTGTGGTAACTGATCTCTTTTCTAAATGGGTTGAGGCTTTCCCCACCAAAACATGCACTGCAAAAGCCACTGCCAAAATCTGGTGAAACAGATTTTCTCCAGGTGGGGCCTACCTCTGAAGGTAGACTCCAACAAAGGAACTAGTTTTACAGGTGAGTTGATGAAAGAAGCCCTTGAACTCCTTGGAGTTCATCAGAAGTTCCACATACCATACCACCCACAATCATCAGGTCAAGTAGAGAGAGCCAACAGATGGATCAAGCAAATGCTTTCCAAATTCATTGAGGACAATCCCAAGGACCGGGATTCCCTACTCCTGCCACCACCCAGTTGACACCCTTTGAAGTGATGACTGTCAGAAGTCCAAGAGTATGCAAAAACCTGTTGTCTGACCTGCACACCCCTACCACAGACCATGTTTCTGTGGACCAATATGTGGAAATTTTGAGAAAAGTCCTAATACACACTGATTTGCATGCTGCACATTGCATCGGCAAGACCCAGCAACAGTCCAAAATTCAGTTTGACAAACATGCACAAGAAGTGGATTGGCAAGTTGGAGATCAGATAATGGTTCTCAGATTTGTGCATCCTACATATTCTTTCTCCAGTAAGTGGGAAGGACCCTACCCAATTGTCAACAAGCTCAGTCCAGCAGTCTATCAAATTAGACTCATGTAAAACTATAAACTGACTGACAAATGGTTATATGCAAACCAGTTGAAACTGTATAAAGGAGTATAATTAATTTTCCTCACCCCATTGGGTGGAATAGTACTAATTTGCTAATGTTTGATTTTCCTTCTCAGATACACTGACAAGATAGCTATCTTGTTCCATTTTCTCCTCATCACAGGAGTTATCCCCTACATCCAAGGCATGGTAAAGCACATCCTTCCTCATCTTGATCCACCAGCAACTACCCCAGAGGGAGTCTCCATCAATGTCCCGGACAATTTGATTACCATTCAGGAAGGTCCAGATGCCTACTTCACTGCCTTGGTTGTTGCTCCTGATAAATCAACCCTACAAATTGAATGGCAACCTAAGTCTCAAGGGCAAATACTCCCCATGGCCAAACTTTCCAAGGGAACTTTCCATGGATAGCCCAATGCAAAATTATCCCCTAATGATACCTTGTCCTTGCACCAAACCGCTAGGAGACATTCAGGTTTATACAATATCACTGCTTTAATTGATCCCTCATATTGTGATTCACTTTCTAAGGATTCTGCCAGGAAATTTTGTGCTGTACACAACATGGCCTTACATGCCATGTATTTATCTGTGTTACCCCCTACTGAGAAACAACTTTTGGAATGTCCAAAACAAAACCCTGGTCCTTGTAGTGGTCTCACAGCCACTGCTTTACCTGACTCACTTATTAATAACTTACATTATATGCATACAGTATACCTGTTTTGTTTAATTTGACTTACTGGAATATGAAAGAATTTGGTATGTGTCATACTACTAACACATCATTGTTTTATAGTACTTTGTTACTTGATAGCTTAGCAGCTTTTCAGATTCGTAACCAAGAACCTATTGCCTGGGGTACACACCACTGAGCATAGAGGCAATTTTAGGAGAAAACCTATTTCTCAGACAGATGATCAAAGTCATAAAAGAAACGTACATGACACATCTGATGTCACTGGTGCCACAGGCACCCTTACTGGTCTCTTCAGTACTACAATGTCTATCTGGAATAAAGCGATCATTGCTACTATCAAATCACATTCACAGAAGTTTGAAACTGATATGATCAATGACATCATACCCCCATTACTGCATGGTGTGGATGGCCTTAGTCAGGAAGAAAGATATACTGTATATAACATGCATGATATTGCTAAGGCATTTACAGATTCTAAAGAGAAAGATTAATGCTCTTATTGCCCAGAACTATATGGAAGCAGATAAGCAATACATTGCCCGTGAAATATTACATTCCGCATATGAATCACTACCATGAACAACCTCTTCCATGATCTGGAATCCGGAAGAATCCCTGATATCATACATGACAGATGCATCTCTAAATAGTATTACCCTCGCTGCAAGTCCCCTAACTGTATTGCCATGTGTATGCTATAGTCTGTTTCTATTAGAGTTTCTACTGTTAGGAATTTAGGATTTGTGACCGGACACCCTAATGCTGGTCCTTGCTTTACTTCTAAGAAATGTTCCATTAAGGATACTATGTTTGTGTCTTTGACTGTTTCTCTTTACCATGTTTTCATCCTAATACAGTTATATTTGATAAATTAGAATCCATACACTCCATTGAGCACCTTGATGAAGACATCTACAGAGAATGCCTCGACTTGCCTCCTCTTCTGGATGCATGGGTTTAACTGCACACTGACTGCTGTGTGAAGAAAGTGTATATTTTTTTGTGTCGCTGTGATAGAAACATAGACTTTGATGGCAGATAAGGACCGATTGGCCCACCTAGTCTGCCCATGATGTATTTGATATTATTAAACCTGTATGTGGATATTCCCCAGACAGTACTGATTGGTCTTTTCCATGGACGATGACATCACCACCAATGGCACAGAATACCAGGACTCAACATTTGCTCCAGATGATTCTTGATTGTACCAGTCTTACCGGAAGGAGATTCATCGCCTGTCAACACAGATTTCCAAACAGATTTACACTTGCCCAGTACAACTACAGAAATGGAGATTACCTACTGTGAAAATGCAATATTATATGGATGGTGAATTTTGTGTGGTACCTAATTTTAAGCAATTTACATATGGTGACAAGACATGTTTTATTAATGATTCTAACTTTTGCTTTGTCCCTCACCAGACAACTATTATTGGGCACACAATTATTAGTCCTATTCCCCTTGTGGAACCCGATATCATTGATGGTAACTCTGATTATCTGCTTATTCTTTCAGAGTACTTACCTTACTTTAATGTACACATTGATCCCTTGACTTTAACTCTGAAGTCACTTTTAGGCAGGAAAGACACCCATCTTATCCACATCAGAAACAATATTTCCAAAGCAAATGAAGCAGTATTTGACCTTATTAACGATGGTGATTTTAATAGTGCACTTGCTAATACTTGGTTAGAGATTACCTTTAAAGGTTTTTTTATTATTCAAGCATTTTTGATATTTTTTTCTTATCATTATGCTTTGCTGCCTTCGGCGCATGCTTCACCTACACCGCGAGCAGCTGGAATTCCTTTACAAGACTCGTGTGTCGGATCTGTATACAACTCCTGCTTTCTCTCCACTTCCCGATTTTGCTTGTGTTGCCCCTTGTGAGGCAACAAGGGGGAGAATGTTACATGAGGTCATTATACCCTAATTGTTACCCCCAGAGGTACACCACAGACAGCTAACATTTATGTATATGTTATACTAACATATAGGTTTAAGGGCATGTACTGTATAAGAGTAGATGTCAGGATAGGTATGCATGTGATTGCTATATGCTTTACTTTCTAATATACACATGTGTTTCTTGCTTATAAGATGCTAGGACACCTGTGTCCTTGTAGAGTTATGATATATGAGTTGGCATTGCCATCTTCTGAGGATTTGCATTACTACATGGCTATGTACAAACTGTACTTCTTTGTTTACACAGAGTGATGAGTATAACAAAATTGTATAATGTTATCTAGGACTGAGGAGCCACCTCTAATTTAGCCAATAGGGCTCATCTCTGTAACTAGAAATGTTTCTATCTTATGGAAACCATGGTAATTATCTTAGGTATATAATGTAAGACATTGCGTTTTATACCTCAGAGACTCCAGGAGACACAGAGATTCCTCGAGGTATAGGGAACACTTAGCATTGGCTCCCAGTTCCTAATGGTAAGAACTGCTTAGGGTGACTGTGATTTTTCTTTTTGGTAGTAATAAACAAGCTTTATTACTCTTATGCAATGTGTCTGTGATTCCTTGCATTCCCATTATTGCCAAGAACCTGAGAGTGAGGTTTCGATCACCTGACAATTGTAATGCGCCAACCCCCCATCCCCCACACAGATAAACCTGACAATATAGAATATTGTGTTCTGATAATTGTTCTCAGGAAGTCACCATGTTAAATATCTAAATACTTCCATCTTTGATTGTAGACTGTAAATGTAGTGTTGTTTAATCTTTCCACATTTCAGATGAATTCTGTTGTGAAAGCTAGGTTTACATTCTCAGTTAACAACTGTAGTCAAGATCTGCTTAGACTCATTTCACTATGTTTTGTTCATGATGCTATCGTCTTTGAAAGAGAAAAAAAGAAACTATAAAGGAGTGATGGATATTTAAAAAAATATATGTGGCTATATATGCTAGTGATGAGCAGTGCATCTATTCTTGTACATATATATAATATTCACTTGTCACCACTGCATACTTGCAGTGTAGTCAGCCATGATGAAGTGCAGTAACTTGCAGTAATGACATACAGTATTAGCCATAGACATTGCCTGCTATTTCCAGATATTTCACAAAATTTCTAAAGAGTTTCTCTCTGCTGCCTGTGGAAATGGAGAAAGCATGAGATATTTCTGGAAATATCACAGAAATTTTGGGAAATAGCTGGCAGTGTCTGTGCCTGCTACTGTATCACAAAATCCTGCATGACAAAAGGGCTTAATTGCCATTGACTTACAATGGCCACTGCAGTAAAGTGCAGCATTCTGTGATATTCTGCAGCATTTCTGCATTACATCCTGGCTGTCACATCTGTACATAGGTGAAATAAATTCTGTTAAAACAAATTAGTCTCTTTTTTACCTTTGTTAAAAGTAAAATAATATATGTATTGTTGTGTCATTTTACAAACCAGGTAACAGCTTATGATTGTAACTATCATCACTAGGTATGTTTATTTTACCTTCTCAATCTCCAGACTCATATTTTATAGATAACTGCATCTGTCAGTCTCTCACACTATCTGTCTCTCCCTTCCCCTTTCCCCTCTCCCCCTTTCCTTCTCGCTTTCTCTCTCACTCACTCCCTCTCATTCTCAACCTCTCTATATTACCACTTTTTTCTATCATTTTCTCTTTCAATGTGTGTTTCTCTCTCTACATTTCTGTACCTTCATTTCTCTCACTCTATATGAATATGCCAGCTCTATGTTAGGTGTTTGTTCTCCTTTGCTAGTCAGTGTCCACTGATATATTTGTTTTTAATTTCAGGAAGTTGTATTCATATTCTCATAGATTATTCTTACTTGTTTAGGCATTTATCAAGGAATAATTTGACAAAGCTATGATGCATACACTTGTTATGGGGCCCCACTATAAAATTTGATGAGCACTCCTACAGTCATATTTATTTGTTTAATTCTAGTAAATGTGGCATGTGTTGTTACTGTCATTAGCACTTCATCTTTATTTCATTGTAAGGGCATAAGAATACCCCCCCACACACACACACAATCTCCACACACAAACACACACACACACACACACACACTCTCTCTCTCTCTCCTCTCACTCATTCATTTGTGTAATTTATTATTTTTATGGTGCACTATTATTTCCAATCTTATGGTCTACTTTGATTTAATGTCAGCTGTCAGTGCAATTTATCAGTTGTAGAGGTTTGTGAAGTTTCAGTAGAAACCACAAGAATTTCTAGTTCATGTTACATACAGTAATGAAATCTACCTGTAGTGACATGGCAATCTACTGGCAAGTATACCCATAGTGATTGCATGGGACTGAGAGCAATGGAGTTTCCCTGCATTTTTTTTTTGTGGAAAAGGGGTGATGAATATAATGATGGGTAGTAGTGGAAAAGGGGTGATGAATATGATGATGGGTAGCAAGGTACAATGTCATACCTGCTCAGAGTTTATGACTGTAAATGAAATGTACCATAACAATGCTTGAACAAGTAGTCCACTCAACTATTGCAACAGAGTTATGAGGGCAAATAAGTAGCTTCACAATTGTTCATAGCATATACTTCTCTTTTATTTTTCCTGCATTTTTTAATCTACATGATTTTCTTAACTCAACCAAGACAAACACTGTGTTGTCAATGTTTATGACACTGTACTTAAGAATTCATGCATTTAAAAAAAGACTGACCAACACATGCTTTCAATGTTTCACTAAGCAGCAGAACAAACACGAAGTAAGTACTAATAAGCTACAGGGTATTTTATAAAGAAGGGTCACAGCAGTGCTGATTCAAATAAATTAGAAAGAGAATACTGATGAGGTGATGCTGTTACATGAATGGCATTTGCATACTACATAACCTAAAATAAAACAGCAAAAGTTCAAATAAATGAGCAGCAAGAAAAAGAACAAAGTCCTCTCCTCCAGGAAATTCACAGCTCTGTGCACAGGTCTCAAATGGGTAAACATGGTGCAGATAAAAGGAGATTCCACCTTCCAACTTCTAGAGGCAATCCTAGTACCAGAGGCCATATATAGCACTTGTTCAAATTCTAATTTTAATTCAACAAAGCATCATGAGAATATCAGCAGTAAGCACTCCAAATGAAACACAGTCCACACCAGTATTATTTTTTTTTAATTGGTCAAACCAGCTCCATGTTTACTTGACTTCTGAAAAACAGGTAATTCATGAGGCAAGAACAAATCCTAGTCCATAGTATCATGAAAAATCTAGTGCAGGATAGTTGTATTCTGTATCCGACAGTATCAGCACTGAAGTATTTTTGAACTGAAGTGTTTATTCACCATTAACAAATCAGACCTTTAGCATTTGCATAGCAGCCAACAGGCAGTTGTAAAGTGCACACCACTAAATGCAGATAAAAAGTGCTTTTATATAGTATTAGGCAATGCCCAGTGCACATATTTCATAGAATTCTTCAGATGCTCCTGGAACAGTAGAAATCAAAGCTGTTTAATAGTCAGAGAATATGGCAATTAAACATTAATAAGTTCATGTCAGTCATATCAGGAAATGCTTCTGTTCACAGTATTATGACAATTCACAATTATTGCAGCTCTATGGGAAAGGCAGGACATAATGTTTTAGAGACTATGAGGGGTTGCTCATAGCCCAGGGTGCTGAGAGCAGTGGAAAATTGAGTGTGCGGCAGAATATTAAGGGCTATTTCTCTAAATACCTGCTCAAATGCAGTTTCTGGGCAACTTGATGTATAAAGCCTTCACAAAGCAATGGTGATGAAACTCTGTGTGTTCCAAAGAGATATTCTGGATAATGGAATGCAGAAATAAATGCTAGAGCTAGTTTGGTAAATAGCCACATGTAAGAATATGGCCTGAACACAGGCTTGGTTAAAAACTTCTGGGGACAGTAAAGTGCAAATAATCTAAAATTTAGGTGCCATGACAAAATGCTTATGCACCAAAAAGTAGAATGCCACAAATACAATATCAAAGATAATACAGGAGCTGGTTAGAAATTGAAATATAGGGCCATGCTAGAACATGTAAAATCCAGCTTGGATAGCTAAATAATAGTGGTGGTATACCTCCTTATAACTAGATGTATCAAACTGGGTAAGTACATCCAAAGTCAACCAGACCAAAAGTAAGGTGCAAAGTTGAACCCCTCAATCCAAACAGTGGGTTGGGTTATGTAAGAGTATTATGTCTGAAAATACAATAAATTCAGTTTTTCCACACAAATCTCAATCAATTGTTAACGGACTTTGTGATTAGATAACGATAGTCCACTAGTGTTGAACTCAATTGCAACAAAACTACAAAATTAGACAAGTGAATTTAGATGTGCTTTCTGTAATAAAAGGCAATCCATTAAAATGGCAAAATGTGACACAAAAATACAAATTCATATAAGCAAGTGGGTAGTAAATATATTCAATACTTGATGGATGTGCCTCTATTAGTGAAACTGTGTCTTCTTATAGACAGAGCATGGTAATGCTGTTCCAAAGACATTGTTGAAAGCCAGCATGTCCTGTGCTTGAAGAAGCAATCAGAAGCCAAGATCACTGTAGCAGATCAAAGTATAGCATGGACAGAAACCTTGGAGTGTTGTTGCAATGTGGGGTGTGCTATGGGGGAACTAATGTATTTCAGTTATTTTGACATCTGCCTGCTTCTCCAAGCACAGGATGTACTACTTTCATCAATGTCTTAGGAGCAGCAAAACCATATGTTTATAAGAAGACATGGTTTCGCTTATGAAGGCACGTCCAGCAAATGTATTTTACTTTTACTACCCACCTGCTTGGTTGTCTTGCTGTATTGAGGAACATCTTTTAGCAATTTTACAAATGCTGCATTCAGACACAGTGTCAAAGGTGAGAGTCACCAAACTGGATAACTGAACTGACCCAATACATATATCAAATAATGTGAAACATGGCTACATATTGATTCCACTTTTGTTTAATTTATGAATTGATACATTAATCCTTACTTTAAAATTGTTGTATTTACCCCAGTGATTATTGGCAAATAATTAAAATGTCTAGTATTTGAGGATGGTGTGATTTCATTATCAGGTAAACCATGTGGTTTGTGTAGAGTGATGGCAGCTTTAATGGGCCACCTACAAATGCTTAAATTAGAAAGTAATACTGAAAAAACAAAAATAATGACTCTTTGGGAAGAAAATGACCTGTAGAAGAAACTGGACAGTTAATGTACTAATTTTTGATGAGAGCAATGATTTATTTTACCTGGGGGCCAATTTTGACAATAGGCTTTCTTGGAAACAGCACATAAATTTTGCTAAAGATAACACACATAAGACAGCTCTTGGAATGAATCAGTTTGCTCAACATTTGCTGTGAATTCTTTCAAGCCAATGATGTCTGTCTACTCTGCCAAAATCAATAAATCAAATAATGTATGGGAGCAAAATTTGTGGTTTGGGTTTAAAACCAGGCAAAAAATAGTAGACATGGAAGCCATTTAAAACCTCTTTTTTAAGGTATTCTTGGACTCACTAAGAACACCTCATCTGCGATTTATAGGTTCAGGTGTGGTTTAATATCTTTGGAATCCTGAATGTAAATTGGTGCCATTAAATACTAGAATAAAATAATGCTAATTGATGAAATTGAAACTAGGTTAGCAAAACAATGTCATGATGAATTATAATGGAAATAACTGGTTTACCAAAGTGAATGATATATTAGTGAGAAATAGCATGAGTAATACATGGTGAAAATTGGCACAAGCCAACACTAGGGCTTATATGTCTGAAGTAGTGCAGATGTTAACAGATGTTACATTTCAAAATAATTGGGAAAATTCATATGTTAGAAAATAATAGTATTTACAATTATTTTAATGATATATTTGGAATGTAAAAGTTCTTAATTCAGTGTGAAAGTGAAAAGCTTAGAGCAGTTTTGTTTAGGAATTTTAAAGGGATACCATTCTGACATAGCCCATCTACATATCAGGAAAAATGGTGAAGGAATGTGTAAAGGGGAATTGTTTATGCAATTCAACACATTTGATTATAGTGCTCTTGTGTTAGAGTGTGAAAGATGGTTAATGGCAATCTTATGTGGGAAAGAATTTTGTTCATGGAAAGATAAAAAAAATGTGTTTCTCCTGCTTCCATTATCATTTTCAGTGATATAGGGCATTGCAATTAGAGAGGATCAAAGGTATAAGTACAGTACAGTACATGTCAACATAATAATTTAGATATTAATGCACTCACAACAAAGCTGTAACACTTGCCAGTTTAAGACCATAAATACTTATTTACCTTCAGAAAAAATAGATCTCTTATTCAGTCTGTTTTTAGACAACTTAAAGAGTAAAAAAAGAAACAAACGGGGGTTATATTCTCATAATTCCTTGTGAGGTAACTGACTATTGATACACAAAACACATTACTGGATAAGAACAAAGAAGTCTTCAACTCTTTATATAGTATGTATGCGGAGACTATGCAAAACAGCTCCAAAAAGACTATTTAGATGACAATTCACCCCATTCTTGTTTCTACTGCTGCACAGAAAAGTCTTGAATTTTGTTGTACAAATATTAATAATGAAGAAGTTTGCTGGATGCATAATAAAGCAAATAATCTAGTAGCCAGGCTGCTTTTTCATGAAGATAAAGCAAAGTTTTACGAAGTTCCAATTTTCTATAAGAAATTTTATCAAACATTGTAATAGACCTGTATACATTAAGTAGCATGGTACATCAATAGCAAATGTCTTAAACACCTTCTTCTGCACAATAGGGAAAAGACATGATTTCAATTTTTCAAACACCTATAAGATGCACAATAATTATTTTTAACTTTTATATCTCTTCAGTCACTCCTGGATTTGTATGCTATGAATTGCATAAAGTATCAAAAAATGAAGCAGCAGGGGTTAATAGCATTGATGTCAAACTACTAGAAATAGCCAGTACTGTTATGTGCTAACCATTTGTCTCACATTATAAACCTCTCACTCTCTACAGCAACATTTCCAGAAGCCTTGAAAACATAGAGATTCTCTCCAGCCATCAATGATGGAGACTCAGAGAACACCACTGACTTACATGCGTATACCAGTTCTGCCCATCAGCTTAAAATGAGAAATCTGTCTATTAACAACCCTAACATTACTCATGCCAAAACAACATTCTGGGTTCCAACCTGGACATTCCACAAATGCCCCTTTGCTGGAATTCACAATGATATCTACATCAGTTTAGATAAAGGCAATTTATGAGATACTATTTTTCTGGGATTGAAAAAGGGTTTGATACTGTGTTTCATAATATACTTTTCAAAAATGTATTGAAAGTTGGACTATCTGATACTGTAAGTTCAATGGCTAAATGCATATCTAATATCTAGATTAGAAAGAGTTTGCATCAATGGATCTATGTTTGAGGCAAGTGTTTTTTTTTAACATGGATATGCCAAAAGGATCTATCCTTTGCCCTATTCATTTTCTTTATTTTATTAATGACATAGCAGATGTATTTATGTGCCCAAAAGTCTATTTGTATGCAGATGCAATTGTCTTACTATATGTAGTAAAGATGTGACTGAAAAGGGTTTAAGTCACATCATGGCAATTGTTTTCTCCAATGACTATATAAAAACCATGTAACTTGAAATATTCAAAAGACTAAAATTCTGCTCATTGGGTCTGATCAACACTTCACCAGAAATGAAACCTTTAAGATGTATGCTTATGGAGTTCTTCTTCAATCTATAAACATAATACTGTACCTGGTAGTTAGTTTTGTGACATTTAAAACACATACAGCTAAATGTTTCTGTAAAATAGCTACACAGTTGTTTTTCTGTAGGGGAACTAGACATTGCTTCTCACTGAAAGCAACACACAGACTTAATTGGGGTTCAATGTAGAAACATGGGACTCCTTCACTACATTTTGCATTAAACTGTCACACTAATGAGTTGGTTTCTCATTGTTCTTTAAAAGTTGGCTATGTACAATGTTTTTCAACCTTTTACAAGATTCAGAAAAACTTTTTTTTAAAATGTTTTTGCACTTCAGTTGGAATGTATCGTCAGGTCTGTCAAAGTGCAATTCAAAACTGAGTTGCAGTTTTTATGTGACAGTTTTTGTAAGAGTACTGGATCCCACAGCACTTATCAAATTCATCAAGCAATTCCAACACAACTTATCAGCAGGACAGTTTAATGTGAGTTGTAGTGAAGCAAGAGTAAATATTTTACAAAAGAGAGCAGGTAGAATCATACCTGGATGTGATGAACATTCAGAAGATACATATTTAACCAACTGGACAGACAACTAGTAACTATAAGAATGAGCATACAGATAGCAATTATGATAGATTGCAGTCTTCAGGCCAGCCCACCAGAACAGCAGAAATGCTTCTGTCTGTAGCACTGACAACTGGGGTTCGGGAGCGAACCTTGGGTGTCAGAGGGTCAGCCAGTGGGGAGGATGCTGAGAATCCCAAGCACTGCTCACCTCCTCTGAGGTGGGAGGGACTTCCATTCCCAGCACCTACCAACCCCTAGCATTGGCAGGGTAGTGTGGTAGTCTGAAACCATACTGGGAGCCTGTTGGGGTGGGGACCAGTGGACCTCTGCATGTCAGGTGTGAGAGTGCACCTGATTATGCACTGAGGTCATTGCACATCTGGCTCTACTTTGTTCAGGTGGGGAGGGGGATGCATATGGGAAAAAACTCCTCAGCATGAGTCCCTTGACTCTGGATCCCAGTACAATGGGACCTTAACCAATGCGGGGGTGGTGGATCTTCTTCCTCCAGCCATCCAAGGGCCAGAACAAATAAGCACATGATATAGTGCAGTCTCAATGGTTTAACTTCCAATAACAGTAAAGTAGTGGGAGGTAGCTCTGGAACCTAAGATATGGTACTCACAGTGTATGTTTCATGAAGATCAGCAAGGAAAGCTACAGTAGGCACCAATATAATCAGCAACAGCAGTCTTGACACATACTTCTGTGCTTTGAAGACTTTATTTATGCAAGATAAGCATGGATAAAAAATACAGCACAGTACTCTGCATCATCCACCAACATTTTGCCCAATAACCTAATAAGCAATAAG
Source organism: Neoceratodus forsteri (assembly GCA_016271365.2). Lineage (NCBI taxonomy): Eukaryota > Metazoa > Chordata > Ceratodontiformes > Ceratodontidae > Neoceratodus > Neoceratodus forsteri. The sequence goes on along the minus strand of CM028129.1, from coordinate 811,786,114 downwards.
TTATTGCTCAAAATGTTGGTGGATGGTGTGGAGTCCTGTGCTGTATATTTTATCTATATTTATCCTATGTAAATAAATGTCTTCAATGCACAGAAGTACATGTCAAGACCACTGTTGCTGATTAACCCAATTACTTGATCAGAAAGTTTCAACCCCTATCAGAATAAGCTCCAAAGAAACAAGCAGAAGAAGTATGAATAGTAATCTATATAGTACATTGCTAAAGTTAAAACTTATTATGGTAACTCATATACTGTAAGTCCAGCTCCTAGCCTTGCTGCTTTTAAAAGAGTGATCCCTAAGCACTTTGAAGCGAGGATATGTATAGTTAAACTCAAAAACATAAAATATGTGTCTGAATGTATTTTTTGAAAGTATATACTGTAATTGGTAATTGTGTTATCTGTAGCTGTGGGCATTTTGGATGAAACCCTATTGTAAATAGCTTCCAGACCTAAAAGGTTGTCTTGTAAACATAAATTCAAACACACAGACAAACAAATAAATATGGTCTACTGGTTAGAACACAGAATTGGGAATTAGGAGATACAATTTTCACATCCCACTGCAGTCACTCTCATTGTGTGACTCTTGGCACATGATTTGTCATCACTGAACTTCAGCCCACTCTACTGTAAGGCTGAGAAGAAGCAGAAAACAAACTGTAAGCAAGATACTGCAACTTGGACTAACCAGGATAAAAGGACATCTACCATGATAGGTCTAGAGTCAGCAAGTGTTGCAGACCAGAACCATCTTTTCTTTAGATCAAAAACCAAAACAAACAAAAAAACTACGATAAGCATAAACTATGTTAAATTAGTTGTTTTTACTTATAGTAACAAAATTCAGTAAGAGATTGTAGCCACTCCTTTACTAAGTCAACAAACTCTGGTCAGAGCCACAATGGTTGCTAATGCATAACTGTGATAAGAGATATATAATTAATGTGTGACTTAGTTGTACTTGTAATATTGTTATGTAAAAGTCCCATATATATATATACTGCAATAGCAGCAAATAAAACACAAAAAAAACATAAAGATTAAAAAGCAATGTCTCATTTTTACTGGTGTACTACTTTTATTTATTTTTACAATGTAGTACTAGGATAGCTCAGCTAACATGCAATATCTCATTTTTACTGGGGTCCCAATTGTACCCATTGTTACAATGTATTTTCACAATAGTGATGAGCTGGGATGCAATATTTTGTTTTCAGAGGGATCCTACTTTTCGTGAATGCTGATAGTTATTTACACAATGGGTCCCATTCTAAAATGGGTTAGAATGACGCAAGTGACTTGCATCAAAACAGCTTGAATAAGCTTGTATACTGACTTGCATCAAAGCATGATTTTGCAAAGCAGATGGCATTAGATGCACACAGTTCTGCGCCGAAGCCCCCTTGCACTAGGGTTGCATCCAACAACCCAGTGCACCATATCACAAGGGGGCTTGCACCATGGCGGGGCTGCAACATCCCCTTGTTTGGGATTATGCAAACCCCAACATGGATGCAGGAGAGGACAACATTTATATCAGTCAGAGGGTGGTCTAAGGGGGATGCGACATTGAGATGCTGTGGGCCAGGTGGTTGTAGGGGCATATAAGGGGCACAGGAACCAGTAGTGAATAGAGCAGAGCAGTTGCTGAGCCCCTGCAAGACTGTGGTATGGGGTGGGTTGCTGCCATAAGGCAGTGTCCCAGTACAGTACAGGCACCCATGTGCCACCACTGTGTGCTGCCTGCCATGGCAGGCCAAGGGCAACCCAAGCATTCCCTGATATATCCACAGTGTGGTGGTGGTATAGTGGCCCCTCACCCCTATTGAGCCCTAATCATCCTTGCCATGCATGAAAAAAATGCCCTGGTCCCAGTCCATCCCCCCACCTCCCATGACATGTCCACACATAAGCCATTGCATTACCTGGTGGTCTAGTGTCCCCTTCCTTCCCCACCCTGACAGGCAGTGGTCAGCCACTCCATTCCCCTCCATCCCTGACATGCTTCTGTAACTAGCACATCCCTTCACTCACCACCATGGCTAGCCACAGAATACAGTTGCACAGACCACTTACTGAACACCATGCTATACAGTGAACAGTACGCACTGAGTGTAGTCTTTAGCTGGCTGTGGTGGTAGTGTGTGGTGGGATGTGCCAGTTGCTGAAGTGTCTCAGGGATGGGGGTGGAGTGGGGTGGTTGACCACTGCCTGTCAGAGTGGTGAGGGAGAGAGGCCACTAGACCACCAGGCAATGCAATGGCATGTCTGTGGGCACATCATGGGTGCAGGTTGGGGGGTGGACTTGGACTAGGGTGTCTTTTTTATGCATGACAAGTATGATCAGGGCTTAATGGGGGTTGAGGGAGGCACTGTATCACCACTGCACTGTGGATATACTGGGGAATGCCCGGATGCCTTTGACCTGCCATAGCAGGGAGTACACAGTGGTGGCACACAGGCCCCTGGACTGTTCTGAGACACTGCCCTATGGTGGCAACCTGCCCTGTGCCACAGTCTTGTGGCAGCTGCCAATTTTGTGTCCAGGTTCTGGACTTGGTGCTCCTTGAGGCACCTAGGCTGCCCCCTGTGCACGTGTCCATGGATGTGTTCGGACTTGCACCACAGCCACCAACTGCACCAATCTTTCTGATGCAGATTACATATTTCAGCTATTCCAGTAGGTTTGATGCAAGTTAGCAGTTGGTTTGGTCACTTGACCATTTAATTTGGATGCATTTGCGCATAAGACCCTATCCCACTTTTTAGTGTATCATCATTTTAATTTCTTTGATGTCCTACAGTGTTTGGCTCATGTTGGACAAGCAGTCTAATACAATCAGACAAGCTTACATAATGGAATAAGTGCTACAAATAATACAAGGTAGTGTGTGCGTGTGTGTGTGTGTGTGTGTATTAGGATAGGGGAACAGATCCAACCATACCTCTCATTTGTCCCTGATTTTGCCTCTAATATTGCGGTGGGGGTGGGTAGAAAAAAAGAATAACTGTGGTCTACTGAAGGGAGACAAGAAGAGCAGAGTGTTTCTAGCAAAAGTATTGTGCTTCAACTCCAAAATAAATGTATGCTTCATTAGGAGTGTGACGTGCCCTTTTTCCAAAGTGATAGCAAGACAGCTTGCAGTGCTTCACCCTGCAGCCATAAAAATGGCCCTGCTGCTGAAGTTGGGTAGAAGAAAAAAACCTAACAAAAACTGTAAACAAGACAGCAAGATACTGCATCTTGGACTATTCTGGGCAAAAGGACATCTACCATGATAGGTCTAGGGTCAGCAAGTGCAGACCAGAGCCATCTTTTCTTTGGATAAAAAACAACCCCATAAAAAACAAAAACAACAATGACAAAAAACTATGGTAAACATAAGCTATGTTACAGTAGTTATTTTTACTTATTGTAACACAGTTCAGCAAGAGATTATAGTCACTCCCTTACTAAATCCAAAATGATACTACTGGTATTTTAATGGACAATGGGGAACTTCTGGTACCAGAGTGTTTAGGTCTGACTGCTGGTAGCCTTAACCTTACGTTAAAGCTCAGATTTTAAAAAGTATTTGACTTCAATTTATGTCTTATTTTTAATTAAACGTTTACATTTATGTCTGAATACTTCCGTATCACCAAGATGTTTTCTGCTTAAAGATTTTAGATATGGCTGCTAATCATGCCTATGCATATGTAGACTTCCTTATCAGATATTTTGAGATGGAAATAGGAGAATATACTTACTTAGACTGAACATTATATCATTTATTTTTTCATTTTTGCAAATATGTCAATCCTGGGACATGAGTGCATTTGTTCTGCAGTATAGGAAAATGTTCAAACATTATAATGTGTGTAATCCTGAAGACCTTGAATTTGTAATGTATTAATCACTAACCTATGAAATACCTGTTAACAGCTGAGCTTATTTGTAAGCAATAAGACACAGTGGGATGTGCAGTAGACATTTCTAACTTCATGCCAAGTGGCATACTAAGGCTTGAGAGCTCTGGAAGTGCAGCTAGAAATTTCTAATGCACACTCTGGAATGTCTTATCATGCTTACAGAATGAACCTCTGCAATTTACATGCATATAAAAATAGCAATTTATAGTTTTAAATACTAAAACAGTAAAATATTTAATGCATTTGGATGTAATGTACAGTAGTTCCTTTGTCTGCATTAGGTTAATGTATTTTGAGCTTAAGACCTTTGTTCTACTGTAGCCACCATAACTGCAGTTGAATCTTGTTGTCATGCCCCCAACAAACACAGACACACACACACACACACACACGCACACACACATGTACACAAGTTTGCAATGTGCTGTTTGAAATACAGATGGAATCATTTAAAAAAAATATCTTCCTTCTAAATTTAAGATTTTGAATTATCAGGTGGTGAGAGGTGTGAGTGGGCATATGAGTGAATGAGTGGTCTGGCTGGAGTAAATATGCGAGCGCAGAAGTGGAGACAATTGCGAAACTCAGTGTGCTGGTGAGTGAGTGTGGTGGTAAGTGATTTAAATAAAAGTCTGTAATACTGGAAGTCCTGAACTCATTGGCCTGGCTATTCAAACTGCGCCAGGCTGTGGCGCAAGTCTGGGCGCAGCTCAACTTTGTTGTGCAGGGGCGTGGCCTGGGTGATATTCAATGGATCTGCGCAATGGCGCAGCAGCTTTGCATATCGCACCCTGGCCACCCCCACTGTGCATGGCGCAGTGGGACTGTGCCAGTGCAAGTGGCCAGAGTGGAGCATGGAGCTGCGCTGGTGCAAGTGCCATTGCGCCATGCACAGCACCTGCGATATTCAAATGGGGACATGCAAATGGGGCCATAATTTATGCAAGGTGCACAGAGGGCCATTTGCATCTCATTACAGCCCCATTTGCATGCCATTAGCATGCAGGTGCGCCGATCCCCGATGACTTGCGCCTGGCATCCTGCCAGGCAGCAGCCGTCGGGGACCGATGCCCTCTGCAGCCAGATTGCGGGCATTCCTGTAATATAAAAGAAAAAACATCCAATATCCCCGGTGGTCCAGTGGACCTCTATGTGCCTGATCACGGGCATCAGTAGAGTACCCCCCCCAAGTTCAATATCCCTGGCGGTCCAGTGGACCTCTATGTGCCCGATCATGGGCATCAATACATTCCCCCCCCAAGTCCAATATCCCTGGTGGTCCAGTGGACCTCTATGTGCCTGATCACGGGCATCAGTACAGTACCCCCCCCAAGTTCAATATCCCTGGTGGTCCAGTGGACCTCTATGTGCCCGATCGTGAGCATCAGTACATTCCCTCCCAAGTCCAATATCCCTGGTGGTTCAGTGGACCGCACTGAGCCCAATCGTGGGCATCTGTAAGTGAACCCCCCCAAGTCCAATATCCCTGATGGTCCAGTGGACCGATCGCTGCCCGGTTGCGGGCATTAGTACCTCATCAAAGACCCCCACTACCCAGGTGGTCTAGTGTACCCCAACCCCACCTGCCACTGATCCCCACCGCCTCACTCCCCCCGTCAGCTGGCGGGTGGCAGCACCCCACCTGCCTGCTGCCCGCCGCCTGACAGCTTGGTAGGGCTGCACTCCTATTGATTCACAGCATGAACCAATGGGAGTGCAGCCTACACCGTACTACTCAGTCCAGATATGTGAATGAATTCATTCACATATCTGGACTAATGTCTCTGATATGGGCTGCATGCCCATTAGCTCATGCTGTGAACCAATGGGTGTGCAGCCCTGCTGAGCTGTCAGTCGGCAGGTGGCAGGGTGGCAGGTGGGTGGGGTGCTGCGCCTGCCAGCTGACGGGGAGCGGGGCAGTGGGGCTCAGTGGGTGGGTGGGTGGGGGTGCACAGACCACCAGGGTAGTGGGGGTCTTTGATGAGGTACTGATGCCCATGGTCGGGCAGCGATTGGTCCACTGGACCACCAGGGATATTGGACTTGGGGGTTCACTTACAGATGCCTGCGATTGGGCTCAGTGCAGTCCACTGGACCACCAGGGATATTGGACTTGGGGGGACTGTACTGATGCCCACGATTGGGCACATAGAGGTCCACTGGACCACCAGGGATATTGGACTTGGGGGGGGGTTGATTACAGATGCCCACTATGGGGCATGGGGGGTGCCACCAGGTGCAGCAGGAACTCGGGTGGCCACCCACAGGTGGCAGCTGCTGTGTTGCACCCTGCAATGCAGCAGCTCACCTGTGGGTGGCCATCACTTGTTCCTTTTTTCCCTGGCGTAACTTTGTGCAGGCGCAGGTAGGGGTTGCGCATGCATGACTCTGCACATCCCGGGCTGAATATCGGGCTGTGCAGGTTATGTATGGGCACACCCCCCTCCACCTGTGCCTGCATTCATTACTGATGCGCTCCAGCACATCGGGATTTGTGCGGCACACTTTTCCCTTTTAAATATCGCCCCGGGGTGCATCAGTGGGTTGTGCATGGCACAATGCTGTTGCGCCATGCGCAACCCTTTTGAATATCTGGGCCAGTGTCTTTTGCTATGTTGGTTGTGAAGCTGCTGACAGATCTGAAGGAGGGTCAGTGAAGACCGCACGGGGGCTGGATTTCTCAGTTGAGTAAGTGGGTTCAGTGGGGAGATTAGCTGGCAGGTGGACAAACAGGCAGAAATGAATCTGACAGCTACAGTTGAAAATACATTTGTAGACTTGAAATAGCCCTAGTTATAACACAATTAGTGATGTTGTTGCCCCCTCCGATCATTCTCTACTGGAGAAGAAAACAATGGTGGCTATTTCAATTATGAAAGTTCTAATGTTGGCACAAGGATTTTGATAATATACTGCTTCCAGGTTGGCAGGACTAGTTTTAACCATGAATTACACACTTCTAATGCATTGCTAATAACCAAACCGATGACTTAAAATCCTTTCTGCATTTTATGAATTGGAACAACTTGCAAAACTGGAAATGTGACTTTTGTAAGTTGAGTTTCATTATGGGTATGGTATTTGTACAGTGTAAATGTGAGAGCTATTTGTCAATATTTCAGTGGGCAACATTCACCACACCCCACTTGAGTGGTACTTAAACTAAATGTGCTCAAGCATCCTTGGACCACTCAGTTTGTTGTTGCCTATCAGCAGCTTGATTACTGGCCCATGCATTTTATTCCCCCACCTTGTTGTTTTTTTCACTTTTCCTGTTTCAAATGCTTGGCATCTGAGTTCCCACTTCATCTTGTCCTTTCTGTTTGTGTTTGACTCTTGCTGCCCCTGCGCAACTGTCCATGCTCATTCTCCAAGCTGCTCTTAGTTCTTTGTGCATTCCTACACAATTGGGTGTGCACATACCTCATTCCTGGATTTATGTCCTCCCAATCAAATAAGTATCTGTATTAATTAATTATTCCTCCAAGAGGTGATGTCAGAAGGTGTTCTTTCTTTTCATATCACTGGTATTTTCTCTTCATACTGACGTGTGCTTTTGGGCTTCTTCCCCAAGGTACAGTACCTTTGGTGTAAGGCAACTTATCCATTTGACACCTCTTGGGGTAGAACCATCCTCAAGAGGGTTCCTGTGTCTTCATGGTCCCCAAAAGGGTGGTATTCCCCATAACAGCAACTGTGAAAGCATACACCACATTTACAATCTAGCTGCACAATCATTCTATGCATTATCCACCTTTCAGACTACCTCAGTACCCACCAACCTTTTACCAATCGTTTGTTTATCACCACCAATCCAATCATGCCAAATACACTATCCATTCCCTTAAGCTGCCTAATCTACCAACATAAAGAACTCAGTGATCCATTAAATGTGAGGACTATTTGTCTATGGTTTGATGAGGCAGATGGGATGCACTTCATACTCCCAGTTGTGCAGTACTTAAACCATGCATGCTCAAGCATCGTTTGTATACTCTGTTAGTTATTTCCACCTTTCACTCCTCCACCTTCAGTGACACCTCCCATTTTTGCTCTTTTTTTTGTGGTGTTTTCCCTGAAGTACCTTTGGTCAAAAAGGAACTTCATCCCCATGACACTCTCTATGGGTGGAACTCTACTCAAGTGACTTTCTGGGCTGGATTTTCAATGCAGTTTCTTTGGCATATGTCCCTGTTGTGTCAGTCTTTTGGTGCAAGGAGATTTGCATCAAACAATTGGGATTTTCAGTCAGTGGCCTTCGGGATATCATTTTAGACAATATTTCTTTGGTTGATTATGCATCACATTGGGCGCCTCTTGCATGCATCTTTAAGGCTGTATGCACCTAGATTTTTATCTAATATTCTGCAAAGTCCTTCCAATTGCTGTAAAATAGATAAATGTTTGAAAATGTATTGCAGTTGTATCAAGTGGTCTAGGTGCACCAGCTGCCCTGACGTCTAAGGCTGCATGTGAAACCACAGTCCTTGCACTGATGTTTGCAAATCTGGTCCTCTTTGTCTTCTTGGCACCCCACAACTTAAGAGTGGTAGACTGCCTAAAAAGGACAGTGATGGAATATGTCATAGTTATAATCTAGTTACACAAGCATTCTACATATTACCTGCCTCTCTGACTATGTCAGAGCCATCTGTTCTCTTACCAATTATTTTTTACCATCAATCCAGTCATACCAAACCTACCACCCATTCCCCTAAGTTGCAGATTCTACCAAAATAAGGAGCCTATTGGTCCATGGGATGCGAGGACTATTTGTCCATGGATCAGTGAGGCAGCAGGGATACATTCCATACCCCAGCCAAACAGTGCTTAAACTGTGCATACTCAAATATCTTTTGTATGTTTGATTAGTTAGTTCCATCATCCACTCCTTCACCTCTGGTGGTACCGCTCTTTTTTCCACATTGTTTCTGGGGGGCGTCTTTCCTAAGGTACCTTTGGTCATAGGAGACTTCATCCCCATGATGTCTCAATTATGGAACCCTCATCAAGAGAGTTCCTGTGTCTTCATGGCACCCCAAAAGGGTGTTAGACACCATAAAATGGATAGTGATAGTATGCACTGTAATTACAGTCTAGTTGCACAAGCATTCTGCATATACACTGCCTTTCAGACTACCTCAGCATACCTTCATTCTCTTGCCAGTTATTTGTTGATCACCAGCAATCCAATCATGCCCAGCCAACAGTGTGTTTTCCTAAGTTGCCTAAGCTTCCAATATAAAAAAAAGAAAACTTGATGCTCCATTGGACTGAAGGAACATGAGGTCATGCCACTGAGAAATAAGGCAAAGGACATTTAGACTTCTGTTTGTTCAGCTAAGAACATTTTTTTATCTAACAACATATATGGAATGGAAAATAGTGATTATGCCTATCCATTTTGTAGTTGCCTGGTACATATGGGAAGATGCAGAAGATGTTTACTTTAACAAAGGAAATTTCTTGAAAGAAAGACATGGTATGTTGCAACATCTAATGATACCATCACTATGTCAACAAACTACAGCTTTGACTGTAACAACCAATATGAGGCAGCCTTCTGACAATCCTGCCATGCCACTGAAGCAAAACAAGATATGCAAGCCAAGGTAGTCCCCAATGCATCCTGCCTCCTACTGGCAGGAACATCAGAAATACTGTGCCTCAACTGGCCAGAAGATAAACCCTTGATGAACACCAAACTAGGTAAAACAACCACATCATAACTGACTGCAAGCACTTGTAAATCAATACATTCTTGAGTCGCTATCTGACTTAACATCTTGCTTTTGACAAATGAATAAAATTACTGAGAGTGAAGTTTTTGAGAACAGAGTATTAATAAGAAGCTACATTTTTAAATGTTCCACTAAGAACTGTTATGATCACAGGCATATGATTGTCACTAAAAACTATTTTAGCTATCATCATCACCTATGATATGTCAATGTTGTGTGCATTTTCAGCCCCCATTTGGTACTGAGATGAGCTTGCAATTGTATATAAGCTCATACCAACTTTAAATTGATGTTGTGATCCTAAGTACTACTGTACTGAACTATTACAAGGTGTAAAGACAGAATTCAAATAGCTTGTCCTTCAAGTGAAAAAGATAAAGCCTTGAAACAGTGTATTTCCTAATCACTTACTAATTGCCTGTATAACATCTATTCTGATTGAAGTGTTTGAACAAAATGTAGCTAAACTGAACTTTATATTTCAGATTATAAATTATATTGCCATTTTGACTTGTTCCACAAGTTTAGAGTTGTGAGATATATGTGAGGTCTCCTAAACTGAAGATTAAAGATTTGCTGTTTGGGCTAGTGAAAGTACAACCAAGTTGCCTCCAAAACAAATTTGGCTTGCAGTGTAAATGTGGTCCAGTTCTTAATACTGTATAACATACACCTGGTAATCATACAGCAACAAAGCTGAGGCTTAAATAAAACCTTAACTAGTATAATAAATATAATGAATGTCCTTAAGCATTGTTTCTACCCAAACATGATCTCAATGTGAATACATAACTTCTTACAATTCTAGCAAATATATTACATGTCCTTAAGCCTTGTACCAACCCAAACATAATCTCAAAGTGAATGCATAACACTCACACACACCTGCCCTAAATACTGAGGGGCCACAGAAAGAAGATACTACACCAGCCAAAAATCTGGGTGCATAAAAAGCACAAATACAGATAGTGCAAAATATATAATTTATGTGCATATAACATACAGAAGGAGGTTAAAACTAGTTACTCACACAGTAGCAGATCTCAATTTACAGCAATGGGATTTTAAAGATTTTACATGAGGATTAAAGAATGTAATCTTTTTTATTGGTAGCATGTGCTAGCTATTGGAACCATTCTAAAGTAAAATACAATCTGCAGACATAACATAATATAATAGCACATGGTACTGAAGTATGATGGAAAGTAATATGAAGAATAACTACCTTAAAAAGCTAGTAGAATAAAAAATAGCAGACAGGAAAATGTTGCAAATTTTAAGAAGTAGTCAGTTATAACATTCTGTATTTGAAGTATTATTTCTTTTCCCTTTTGCTCATTATAAAGTTTTCTATATGATAGTATTGTGCTGGATGTGAGGAATAGCAATCTGCTGACAGCTAGCATACCTAGTTCTATTCCTCCCACTACATCATCAGCCCTGTGACCTCACTGACAGTCACATCACACTTGCCTGACCAAGTAGCTGCTGAGTGGCTCTTCCTGAGCAGTTATAGTATCATGTGGGGTCACAGTGTTGATGATGTAAAGGGAAGAACAGAGCTAGATATGTCTGGTGCCAGGTAAAGTGCTGTTCCATACATCACACCTACTAACATCAGCTGAAAAATCTTACAGTTCACCAAAGGGAAAAGAAAAAGTAGCTCATATATTAAAGGAATGAGTTGTCTTCTTTAAAAAAAAAAATATATATATATATATATATATATATATATATTGGTTTAAGGCAGTATACTAACTCTTTAAATCAGCAGCTCAGCAAAGATTTAAAATGGGCATATCTTGCCAATAAAACTTGTTACTCTTTTTTTGGAATTTATATTTTATGCCCCTTCACACAGATGCTACACCGTTCTGAATGAGCGACCTCCTAGCCCTAACTCAGATTTTCTGGCAGTTAACCCCAAGCTCCATGGCTTACCTCCCTGGGGTCCTGCATGCCTTGTGAAAACATCCCTTTAGGATGGCTCAGTCAAAAACTACTGTTCAGTGGGAGTCACTGGGCCAGTGCTGTACAGTGCCCTTGCATTATCCTATTGTTCACCTTTTTTTTCTGTTTCTGTTTCCATCCAATGACTCACAGTAAGTCATCATGCTAGGGGCTTCATGTGCATGCATGCAGGCAGACATGGAGCTTGACTAATGTCATCCCACCCACTGTACCTCCACTGCACTGCCACCTATGGTCATCCATGTGACTGTGTTGTAGCAGAGGCAATGACACTTCCTTCCCAAAGGAGGAATGCATACTCTGGTATGCACAATCTTCCTTCCCCACTGTCAGACCTTGACAACTCAAGCTCATTCCCAAACCCAGGGAGGAGGAGGGCGTATTTGGCACTGTGTCAACTGGCAAGCCCAAAATGTGTCATTCTTTAAAGTAACTATCTAAACAAATAGATATGGGAAAGGCAGTGGGCAGGATTTTTAATCCAAGAAGGCCACAAGCCCCTGGTGTGCCGAACATATGACACATGGGGCTTGTGGCATTCTGCTGGCCAGAAATCAGGAGTTTCTATCCCATGCAGTAATTGCTGTAAGTTAGATCAACTTTTTGTTGTATAGCTAGTGACAATCCTGAGGGCCTTTTTTACAGAGCTTGCACCAGATATTCGGCACACGCTGCCGTAAATTGTGGAAACAGTCACAACTGTACCCAAGATTGCAGCATCTAGCACAGTTGTGGTGAAAGGGTCTGGCACACCACCAGAACCTAAGTGTCATGGTGCAGGGCTCAAAGCAAGCCCTGTGCCATGCTTCAAAAAGCCCAGTAACTCAAGTGGTCAGTAATCACAAATTTTTGGTGTCATGAAAACCTTTTTTATTTTAACTTATTTTACCCTGCTACTCTTGAAGTGATAACAAGATAAACTTTTTCACTAATTGGTAAGATGGTAGATCCTGGAAGGTGATAATAAATGGTAGGTTTTCAGGTTTGCCAGAGGTGTCCAGCAGGGTAACTTAAAAATCAAACGTTCACACAGTGCAACATTCAAAACAATAAACTGTATTAGATGCATTCAGAAAGCCTTTATAAATTCATATAAATATAGAATTCATTGGTTAGGCCCCACCACAAGTAACCCATTCAGTTTTGGGCACATTATCATACATAGGGTATACTCATACTTGAATGAGTGCAAAAAAAGTTGATAACATTAATTGATAGGATGGCAATTCTGAATTATCAGTTAGACTTAGGGAGGTGGGACTTTTTCCCTTGAGAAAAGAAGGCTAAGAGGATATTGATTCAAACTAGTGAATGAAATGACACCACTGAATCAAGTCCAACTACTGATCTTAATCAAGAAAAAGAGAACTACAGGTTATAAATGAACAAAGTAGGTAGAATCAGGAAAATTTTTTATTTTGCAGACAAAAAGTACTAGATCTTTTAAACAGATTGACAGATAACACCACATATTTAGATAATACAGCAACTTTCAAAGCCTTTGACACCGTCCCCCATTGGAGGCTTGTGAGCAAGATGGAAAGCCTGGGGTTGGGTGGGAAAATAACAAGCTGGGTGGAGGCCTGGCTGTCAGAAAGAACTCAGAGGGTGGTGCTAAATGGGGTGCACTCCTGGACAGTGAGGGGGAAGAGTGGAGTGCCACAGGGGTCAGTTTTGGGTCCATTTCTCTTCAACATCTACATCAGTGATATTGCTGAGGGTTTGATGGCAAGGGTATGCCTATTTTCTGATGATACAGAAATATGCAATAGAATGGACACCCTCAGGGGTAGAGGACATGAGGGAGGACTTAAAGACACTTGAAAAATGGTCTGGGACATAGCAGGTGACATTCAATGCCAGGATGTGCACTGTGATGCACTTGGGGAGTAGGAACAGAAGAGCAGAGTACACCCTAGATGGGCCGGAAATTGAAGTAACAGAATAAGAGGGACCTGGGGATCATAGTCTTCTCAAACCTTAAGGTAGGAATACATTGTAGCCGGGTGGTGGGAAAGACCATTGGAATGTTGGCATGCATAGGCAGGGGCATTACTAGCAGAAAGAGGGAGGTCATAATGCCCCTTTACAAAGCCATGGTGTGGCTGCACCTGGAGTATGGGGTTTAGTTCTGGAGGCCACATCTCCACAAGGATATAGATGCATTGGAGAGGGTTCAGGGTAGGGCAACCAAGATGGTGCAGGATATGCAGGGGGAAAGTCATATGAACAGAGGTGTAAGGAGCTGGTTCTGTACAAGCTGGAGAAAAGGAGGGAAAGGGGAGACATGATTGAAACTTTTAAATATATAAAGGGGCTCAATAAAGTGGGAGAAAAGGGTTTACTTAAGAGGAAGGAGGGGTCAAAACTAAAGAGCACAGCCTCAAACTGCAAGGAAAAAGATATGTGGGCAATGTGAGAGAGCGTTTCTTCATGGAGAAGGTGGTGGATCCCTGGAATAGACTGCTAGGCAGAGTGGTGGGGGCAAAATCGGTGGAATAATTTAAGAGGGCATGAGACAAGCATAGGGGGATGAGCATCAGGGGGAGGGCAGCACTGGCAGGGAGGGGGAGGTGTAGGGGGGAAAAAGGGGCAGACTAAATGGGCCGGTATGGTCCTTTTCTGCCATCAAACTTCTATGATTCTATGATAGTTTAAATACTGCACATTTCAAGCAAAGAACAACTTAAGGCTATTCCTGCAGGGTACTCTGTGGGACAAAATTGATGTACAATATGACTTCTTTCTTTTTCTGAGGACCATATACAGTACCAGTGGTGCAAAGTGATCACAATGACAACATTCTGCCACAGTTCTATCTTGCATCCCTATGTGTCATACATAATGGGGTAGGCTGTTCCCTTCAGTATCACAATGAGCATTATGACAACATGGGGAAAGGGATGTATGCAGCTATACTCATATTGAGGGTACATGTAAATGGAGTATTGTGGTGTACACAGATGCACAGCAGGATCTGCACACTCCAGTCACATACTGGAGCACAACCAAGCCTGTAGGACCATTACAAGCAGTTGTACATGGTGGTGTTTTCATACAACAGAAAGTGAGAGTAATATCAGTGGACCATGATCAGTGAGGGATCATCGAAGCAAAACAACCTATATGGGGGAATGGGGCTACGGTGAGATCCATTAAATGCCATAGACTAAGAATGGGCTTCAATGTGGTAGGGGGAGTACTGCAAAACAATGAAGATATGCAGCACCAATTTAGGAACTGAAATTTTGGCAGTCCAAAAGTGGGCCAAAGGGTATGGATAGAAATACGGGTAGCTGCGGGGAATGACTATGGCAGTAACACTATTTGCCCAGGGCTCAAAACAAGACACAGTGCTATGCAATTGGCACTATACCAGGGCTCAACCCCTGCTGCTGTTGCACTCCAGGCAGCAGGGAGTGAAATGTGGAGCAGGTGCATGGTGAGACTCTACTACAAACCCTACTAGCTATTATGTACAAATAAAGTGCCAACACCTAATCCCTCTGAGTAAGATGAGTAGAAAAAGTATTTCACCAAAATAAATATTTGGGAGGTGGTGGTCACAGTGTCTATTTATCTATCTACTCACAAGAGGCCAGTAGAAAGAGAGGAAATGATAGAGACCTTCAAATATATGATACGCATTAAAATAAGGTGGACTGTAGTGAATTGTTTAAGTATAATGAAATTTCAAATACCAGAGGGAAAGGAAGTACTGTTGCACAGAAAGGTTGGTGGAGGGGTGGAACAGACTGCCAGAGGAGATGGTGAGTGTTAAGCCATGAGGAGCTTCAAGAGGGGATGGGAGAAGTACAATGGGAAAATTGGGGGAGACAGGGATATGAGGAAGGACTTGGTCCTGTAAGCAATAATACTCAACAGGATGGACAGGATTGTGCTATACCATACCACCCAAGGGGTGTAATGATGCCCTACACCAAAGGTGGAGGGCCTTGTAGCCTCTTGGCAGTCCAGTATAGTACAATCCCACCCACCCTGGAGGGTATTATTGTGCTTAAGAAATGGACAAACAGTTGACTAAATGAGACAGATCTAAACAATATGCAGTTTAAATCAATATTAATTTATTGATAACTTAGTTAAATTTGATTAGATTTGGGGAGAAAAAAACAGTCCCATTTTGAGATGGGATTAGGAAAACAAAAAAAATTTTTAAAACCACATGCTAGGATATGGCCAAAATAGTAAACTGTAGCCCACTATTTCTTGTAATAGATGAAATTCACAGGTGCAGTGAAGGTACAATTAACAAGATTGAATGGTGCTCTTATGGAGCCAGTAGGTGGCAAAAAAGAACTGCAGCATGAATTGTCTTCAGGCTTTGTCTCTTCTTATTCCTGTTCCTGTTTAACTGGTTTTGACTGCCCACCCAGAAGCTTACTCCATTGTTTTATTTATTTATTTTTTTTGCAAATAACTATGTTTTATTGAAAAAGTTTACAAAAAGCAGTATGCACACGACATAGAGTACTTTACAGACTAGTATTTAACTGGTAATACAACTAAAAACACATTAATAAAGCAAGTGCCCCCCTCCCTTCCCCCCACCCCACTCCATTGTTTTATTATTAGAAC
This sequence comes from Neoceratodus forsteri, assembly GCA_016271365.2. Lineage (NCBI taxonomy): Eukaryota > Metazoa > Chordata > Ceratodontiformes > Ceratodontidae > Neoceratodus > Neoceratodus forsteri. Next base: position 811,769,886 of record CM028129.1, on the reverse strand, counting down.
AAGATGCTGTCCAGTAACTTGCAAGGACTTGCTCACATTGGTATTCTGTTACCATCATGATCTCCCTAGCATGGAGTCCTATCTTTGACAGAATCTGCACTAAGGTGGTTCAGCTAATACGGTTGGTGTATCTCATGCTTAAATTTGCCTCTTTTCTTAGTTTGGGTATTAGAGAGCTCCTAAAGCTGAATGAAAACTTAAAACAATTTATGGTATCAGTTTTGCAATCTAACATTTGTAGTGATAAATGCATGTCCAAATTTAGCATTATAAGACCTTTAATTGACACAGAGATGGTTTTATCGCTCTCTATCAATATTATGTGTTAAAGGCTATTGAAAATCAGAAAATAAGATTGAGGGAGATGGGAATGGAATTACACAAAGTGATAGGAATTAAGTCATTTTTTCCAGAGTTCTATGAGAACAACAGGGATAAATCTCTTCCAAGGAATGATCTGGTGATCTTAGTTTTTGGCCTGAACAGCTTCTTATCTGAAACCAAATATAATCTTTGTGCTAAGGTAATAGATTTGTTACAGAATTTAACTAAGGTTAACAGGTTGAATAGCAGGGTTAAATATGTGAGAAGACAAGAGAATGGAGGACAAATCTCACTTTGGGTAAAGAATGGAAAAGATTATAGACACATGGGCCCAGATATTTAAAAGGGTTGCGCCATGCATGGGGAAGGGAGGTGAGCAGGGGGGAGGGAGGTGAGCACTACTCCCTTCACAAAAGAAAGGGTCCTACAAGAGCTTGCTAAGCTCAGGGTGGATAAGGCAATGGGACCTGATGGCATACATCCCAGGGTACTTAAGGAGCTAAAGGTGGAACTAGCAGAGCCATTAGCAGAACTGTTTAGTGAGTCTCTGAGCACAGGAGGTCCCAGAAGACTGGAAGGGTTTTGTGATCCCGCTCCACAAGAGTGGTAGCAGGGAGGAGGCAGGGAACTACGGACCAGTCAGTCTTACCTCAGTAGTGGGCAAGATTATGGAAGCAGTCCTTAAGGAAAGGATAGTGCAGCACCTGGAATCCATAGGAGCACAGGATCCAAGACAGTATGGGTTAACAAAAGGAAGGTCCTGTCAAACTAATCTCATAGATTTCTTTGACTGGGTAACCAGAGTGGTGGACCAAGGAGCAGTTGATGTCGCCTACCTTGACTCAGCAAAGCTTTTGACACTGTTCCACATAGAAGATTGATAAATAAGCTGGGTAGGCTCTGGGTGGGTCGAAGTTGGTCAACTGGGTGGCAAACTGGTTGACAGGCAGAAAACAGAGAGTGGTGGTAAATGGTACACAGTCAGAAGAGATGCAAGTCACAAGTGAACCTCAGGGATCAGTCCTGGGCCAGTCCTCTTCAACATCTTCATTAATGACCTTGCAGATGGACTAGAGGTAAGGCTTGTCTGTTTGCAGATGACACCAAGATCTGCAACAGAGTAGATGATCCAGATGGGGTGGGCAGAATGAGAAGAGATCTGATAAACTAGCAAAATGGTCAGAAGAGTGGCAACTGGATTTAATGCAAAGAAGTGCAAGATCATGCACATAGGGAAGAGAAACCCTGAAGCCACCTATAGGCTGGGAGGGGAGTTGCTAGCAGTCACAAAGGAAGAAAGAGACTTGGGCATCATCATCACTGATGACCTGAAATCAACCAAACAGACCTCTAAAGCAGTAGGTAAGGCTAGGGGGGTGTTAGGGTGTATTAGTAGGGGAATCACAAGTCGTAAGAGGGAGGTAATAATCCCTCTTTACAAGACACTGGTTAGGCCCCATCTGGAGTACTGCGTGCAGTATTGGAGGCCACACCTTCACAAGGACATTATCCAAATTGAGGCAGTCAGAGAGGGCAACCAAAATGGTGCAGGGACTGCATCAGAGACATATGAGGACAGATTAACAGAGCTCAATATGTGTACCCTTGAGCAAAGGAGGGGGAGAATGATCGAGGCATTCAAACACCTTAAGGGCATTAACAAGGTGAAAGAGTCTAACATGTTTAAATATAAGAAAAATAGCAGGACAAGAGGACACAGCATGAGATTAGAGGGAGCCGATTAAGGGGAATGTGAGGAAATTCTTTTCACAGAAAGGGTGGTGGATGCATGGAATGGCCTACCTCAAGAAGTGGTGGCTATGAATACAGTGCAGGGCTTCAAACAGGCATGAGATGAGCATAAGGAGCAATACAAATGAGTATGAATAGATAGGCCACTGACAGAGCAAAGGCCAATGGCACATTTATAAGGTAGAAAAAGAAATGGGCAGACTGGATGGGCCATGCGTCCTTATCTGCCATCAACTTCTATGTTTCTATGTTTCTATGTTCATGCAATAGAGGTCTTGGTACAGAAATACGATATTGTGCCATTCTGCGATATTCAGTGGGAGCAACTCGCTACCTGGAGTCATAATGTGCAAAGCCGCAATGGTAATGAATGCATGTGCAACCGTAGGGGGAGGAACCATGAATAAATGGCACAATGCAAAATTCAACAGCATGCGCCATGTGCAATAGAGGAGCAAGCGGAAGTTGTGCAATAGCAGAAATTATCCAAAATAAAAAGGAACAAGAGAGAGGTGCAAGAATGCTACAGGGAAGCCAGAGGTGGGAGCATGGTAACAGTAACAGGAAAGAGGGTAGCAGTGAGTGGAACTGGGCAGGAGCAGGACAGGGCACACCTGGGAATGAACAGGAACAGGACAGCAGTGGGGAGTCTGTGCCACTGTGCAGTAGAGACAGGGAGGTGCCACAGTGTACTGAGGGCAGTGGCAGTAGGCAGGACAGCCAAAGGCTGGAGGTGTACCCAGTGCAGGGGGAGCATCACAAAGGACAGAGGGGGGAATGGGATAACAGCCCTTGGGGGGGGACACCAGCCAGGAACCTGACCAGTGCCACTTTCCAGATGGAGGCGGTAATAAGGAGTGTGAGAAGGCAGGCAGCAGGTGGGGCATGCCCATGGAAGGGCCTGTCGGCGGTATGCCCCCAATAGGCAGTACCGAGCCCACACCACCTTCGAGCACTACAGTGACACAGAGATTGTGGGCCTGTACCACCTGAACCAGGTGATCCTGAGGTGGCTCTGTGAGCTGTTCAGTGATGAGATGCAGGCACCCACACAACGTAGCCATGCTCTGTCAGTGGAGACAAAGGTGACAGCTGTCATGTGCCTGCTCATCACGGGCACTTTCCAGAGACCAACAGGGACACAACAGGCATAACCCAGTCAGCCGCATCATGCCTACTCACACAATTCCTCAGCACACTGCTGCCACATGCTGCGGAGTACATCCATTTCCCAAGCACACAGGCAGAGCACACAGCACACATACAAGAGTTCCACGGGGTAGCACGTATGCCCAGCGTGCTCGGGGCCATTGACTGCACCCATGTGGCCATCTGCACACCACCTGACCCAGATGGTGTAGCATACATCAACAGAAAGGGTTATGCCAGCATCAACTGCCAGGTGGTGTGCGATGCCTGGGAGAGCATAACCAATGTCTGTGCATGCACCCTGGTGGAGCACATGATGCCTTCATCATGCACCAGTCTGCACAGTGCCACAGGTTCGAGAGTGGGGTCATCCCCACTGGCAACCTAGTGGGTGAGTATGCACATCACACAGGATGACATGGGCACCTGGGATGGGGGGTGCATAGTCAGAGGTGCCATGGGTACCGGCCTTGACAGCCCATGGCAGAGTGACGCTAACCACCATACTAATGTCCACCTTCTACACACAGGTGACAGTGGCTACCCACTCCGTCCCTGGCTACTCACACCATACTGGCACCCCACAACCCCATGGCAGCAATGGTATAATGAGGCACATGCCACCACACGTAATGTCATGAAGCGGGTGTTCGGGATGCTAAATGTACATTTCCGTTGCCTGGACACATCTGGCGGTGTCCTACAGTACAGCCCCTCAAAGGCCTGTGGGCTATTCCTGGCCTGTTGCATCCTGCACAACATGGCCAATGAATGTGGGATAGCAGTAGAGGTCGAAGAGGGAGACAGCGATGGGGATGATGAGGATGCTGGTACAGACTGTGATGGGCAGCCACCCCTTGGGTGAAGGGACCCCTGCCTGATCCGGATGTCACAGCTGCACCAGGACACCATCGCAGAGAGCACTTCAACCAACACAGGTAGGTCATGGGGCCATGTGCAACCACCAATGGCAAAGGCACAACCCACAAACACGCATGGATGAACACCGGGGCGCAAGGTGGCAAGGGAATCTGCACATGCCGTCAGGGATGGGCAAGGCCTAACATGACACGTGGTCACACACACACACACCCAACAACACACCCCACAAGGCATGCACAAGGAGTAGAAGGCCGCCCGACCCGACTACCCCTAGCCACACACGGTCCTGACGACTACGCCAAGTGCCTGTCATGGTGCATGTCTCAGATGCTGGGCACCATTGCACACTGGCAGACAGCGCAATGCGGGCATCATCATGCACATGCCACAGTGGCCAGCAGCCAGAATGGTGTGCACATGGACCGTGTGTGTGTGCAGGGCTGGGTACCCTACCCGTGTGTCACACGTTGCACAACACACTGCACACAGGGCAGCATCAGAAAGTAGCCATGGTGGGGGACAGGTCAGTCATGCGGCACAGAGCCACAGCCACCATGGATGCATGGGCAGCCCCACAGAGACCTGCCAGCCATGACAGGCTGACCAATGGCCTCTTGGGGTGGCACCGACAGTCCTCCAGTGGTGACGCTGCGAGAAAGCGACCGTGTTCAAACAGGAGTCTGCAGCCCACTGAACATGCAAGCGCCAGGTGTGATCGGGATGTCCACAGCTGAACCCGGTGTTGACACGGATGGTGTCACACGACACTGGGAATGGAGGGTGGACGTGACACTGTGCGGTTTCTGTGGCGCATGTGCAACAAACTGTGTGCCCAATGTGGCCATGACAGCTGTGAATGCACGTGTCTGCCTGTCAATGGCAGTGGTCACATCCTCCTGCTGCTGGGCCATCTCTGCCAGGAGCAGAGTGTGGTCTGTGCTGTGCCACTCCTCTGCCTGGTGCAGAACCACACTGAGTGCATCCACCATCCTAACAAACTGTGACTGCTGATCCACGGAAGCCTGGAGTAGTTGGCTGTGCTCATCAAAGAGGCCTTCTGCTGGATGGGCACGATGTCCCTCATGGTGTTCCTCGCCATGCTGAGCATCACCCCTTGATGATGGGTGCTGCATACCAGAGCCATGCCAGGGCACGTCCACACGCGGTGGACTGATGCCGCCCCCGACACTGTCCTCCCATTGCCATTGGCCGACTGCCGACACTGCCCCTCCGGCCACTGCTTGCCAGGGCTCACCGGTGCTGCTGCAGCAGCCACAACAGCCCCACTGGCCTGGATGCACACCAGTGCTGCCCCACTGGTGCATATAGGCATAGGCTGGGACTGTGATGTCACACAGGCCTCCACGGCTGCACCAACCACGGCTATGCCCATGCTGTTACCCGCTGTGGGGCCATCCTGAGGCCCACACGTATCACTGTCCATGATGTGTGCTCCATCATCATCAGTGCTGGATCCAGCATCAGTCCATGTCACAGCATGCTGGCATCCATGGACGCTGTCACACTGGGACACGGTCAGGGCCTTCTCCGCACCAGCGCCACCAACTTCAGTATGGAGATACAGGTGGGTATACTGTTGTCCAGACCCTTGGACACCTGTGGAGGTGAATGGGCACTCCTCCATGTCCAGGGTATCACCCTCAGTGGACACACTGACCACCACTGACCCATGGAGACACTCAGGAGCTGTAAGGGAACATAGTAGCATTAATGTCTCTGCCCTACCCTGTGGCATTCCCCCCACCCTCCACACAGTGACAGAACAGGACCTACCATGCAGTGATGGGCATCCACCCATCTGGAAGCCACCACCTGGAATGCCCACTAGGGCACAACACTGCATGCTGCCAGCCACCCACTCCTCCTGTGGCATCAAGCATGGCACATTCGGCTGTCCACCACCAGTTGCAGCAAATGCTGCCCTGATGGCAGCCTCCTTATCTTTTATCCACCTCTTGTCCGTGCCCACCTTCTTCTTGCACTCCTGCACAGATCACTGGTGGATGCCAAGCTGGTTGATGGCATACGCTACCTCATCCCATGCCGCAGCATGGGCCTGTAGTGTTCCCCACTGTCCACTGAGCAGCGGATCCCTGTCGAGGTAGGCCTCAAACAGGGCATCTGATTCTGCCTGGGTGAAGTTGGGCCTCTTCCGTCTCACACGTCTCTGTTCCTCCTCCTCCTCCTCCTTACGTTCAGTCATTATTGATCCTGTGGGAATGACAGGTGTTACCTCTGAATGTGCAGTCCCATGCATCTCCCTCACACCACAGTCCACACTTCCAAACAGCATGCAACCCACCACAACCCACCACAATAGACTGAAATACCAAACAATGACCTCTGAAGCCTCATGTCGCATTTATATAGCGCAAGGCATGCAAATGAGGTGAGGCGAAACTTTAAGTGGATGCTAATGCAGTGGCTGTGCCATGGAATTGCTGATGAGCTGATTTGCCTATGTTGGCTGAATATCGCGCCGTTGCGCCTTGCGCAATTGTGTTGAGCATGCTCAAGCAAAGGCGCAGCTCTGTGATGTTCACAGTAGACACCGCACAGCACATGCCCAGGGGTGCTGATGCCGACACCTGCTGCGCTGATGGCATACTGAGCACAGGAGGCAGTGCAGGGCATGGCCACCACTGTGCCAGTGGTGCTAGTGCACTGTTCACATGTATAGCGCTCATGCCCTGGAGCGCTGTAGGCACCATGGTGCCACTGCGAGGTAGGCCACTGCAGGGCATCATACACAGGCACCTGACTGCGCTCCATGCAGGGAGTCCCAATCATGCTGTGTCAATCCGTGCACAACAGACCCTTGATCCTCCATTCGATCTTTGCACCCTGGGTGCCATGCGTCCACATGGGTGCACCCCATCACGCTGTTCAGTGATAGCGTGATAGGGAATGGCAGCATTGTACCACGCAGCATCTGCACGTGGTGGACGTGCGCTACAGAGTGCCATTTTGTTATCCTAGCAGCTTTAGCAATGGCACACAGGAGAGCAGTGCTGTGGAACCCTCTTGAGCTGGCCAATTTGGTGGCCATTGTAGAGCCCCATGCTGGGGCCCTGTTTGGGAATGTGCCCTTGGATAGGGCTAGGAGTGCAGTGTGGGAGGAGGTGGCAGTGTCACTTGAGGAAGCCACCTGCATCTCCAGGACTCCAGAGCAGTGTCACCACCACTATGGGGACCTCAGGCGGAGGGACCCAGACAGGCTTGCCCATCTACGGGCATGTGTCAGCTGAGGTGCAGTGCCACATCCAGGTAGGTGCTCCATCCATACACTGGTAGCATACGTCTGGGTTTTGCGGTGGGCATGTGTCCACCCTGGGAGGGGCTGTTCAGTGTGGGCAGTTTTGGTAATGGTGGGTTGAGACATGGCTGGGCTGTGCGGGATCACATACACTGAGGGGGGGCCCTTTGCTACTGTTTTGTACTGATGTTCCCCTCTCCATGTTTGCACCCTAGGACCTGAGGAGAGGCGACGAGCCCGAGAGGCATGGGCAGATCAGAAGGCTGCCTGGCAACAGCCATGTGATGGCAGGCAACATGTACATCAGCACCAAGATATTGCAGATGCAGGTGAGTACCTTTCTTCATGAATAATCTGTGCATGCTGTGAGTGGGGTATGTGGCGGGGCATGGCCACCATCCAATGACACCACTGATGTGCATGCCACATGGTACACTCAGCACTGTCCTGTTGCACTGCATGTGTGGGTGTGCATCGTTGGTGGTCCATGCATATGCCAGGTACATGGCTGTACTACTGCCTTTGCACCGCATAGTCATGTCACTGTAGGGCCATGGTGGTGCTGTGCTGCACTTGGGTGGTGGGTGTGTGCAGCGGTCTGCATGGCTGTGTGCACCTGGGTGGGCAGGTCTTGTGGACACGATCACTCTGGGTGGTCGCATACCATCACAGGGGCGTGGCCCACAGCTGTATGCCATGCACAATGGGTGGGCTGCAGGGGGATGAACATTCACACCTATTGACTCTGGTCTCTTGCCCTAGGTGGTTGGTGTTGGATCACTATGGAGAGGGCATTGCAGGAGTTGCTGCAGCTGTCAAGGGCATCCCTTGAGATACTCCAGCAGCTAGAGAGGCATGGTGTGTGTAGGAGGAGGTCACACAGATGCCACAGAACCGAAAGAGCGAGGCTGACGTTACGCCCTCAATGCCTCCGGATGATTTTTAACTCCCTGGACCCACCCTCACACCCCTTCTTCCCTCTCCCAGTTGTTCACCCCGGCCCCTTATCTGCCCCCACCTGGTTTGTGGCCTTATCCCCCCCACTTGTGTATATATATGTATATAGTTGTGTTTATTGGAAATTTATAATACATTTGTTTTGTTATGACAACTGTGGTGGTCTATGATTTGCAGCGGGCTACAGGTGCTCAGCTGCAGTGGTGTGCATGGCGTCAGGGTTGTTGCAGGCATGGGCGTGTGTGTGTGTCCAGAGGAGAACCGCTTGTGGTGTGGGTGGGGGAATCAGTCACTGTCTGTGGTTTGTGTGTTGTTCTCTGTGCACTGGTTGCCTGTGCAGTGGTCCACGGTGCATGCTCTATGTCCATGGCACCCCTGTCAGACCATCTCTGGGCTGTGCAGCTGAAACCCTTGCATGTCTGAGATATGCACCATCTGCTGGCATGTCAGTTGTAGCTGTCCATGCTGGACAACCACTGTACCCGGGCACAATGCCAGGTTGCCTCCTGTCACTGGTATGGTGCACGTCTGCCTCGGGTGGCACTGTGGCCTCCACTGTTTTTGTTCCCCCTCCATGCTCTCTCTTGTGTCTGTTGCAGGGGATGTGCTCCACTGTCTGTCACTTGTGCTCCAGCCACATGCTGGTGGCGTATAGCTTCATGGTGCATGTGCAGGGTGGCTGGTACACCTTTGCCATGGAGGGGTGCTAGCCATGGGTACACGGCTGCTGTGGCCACATACCAGTGGATTTGTTGACCCACTACTGTGTCCCTGTGTTGGTGTGCACTTGGGTATGGGTTGGTGTTTGTCCATGCACTGTGTTGCATCCTGTGTAGCACATGCTTCCATGCACCACTGTGGGCTTCTTTGCTGGCTGTTGAGGCCAGTGCTGGGATGGGGTGTGTCCTTGGGAGGGTGTTCAGGGTGCTGTACCACTAGTGGTGGTGTCCTGTTGCATGTGTGGTACCTCGTCGTGTGCTGACACATGGTAAGTCTCTCAGCTGTACATCGGTGGGGCCATGCAGGGTGACACTGTCTGAGTTGTTGCATCGGTGTCTGCTGTCGCACACTTCAGGGTGCTCGTGGTGGGGCTGCCTTGCATGTCTCAATGGTGCACAGGGTTGCATTGTCACAGTGGGGGTAGTGGCATGCATGTGGTGTCCTGCAGTGTTGGGCACTGCTCCTGGGAAGGGTGTCTGTGGAACACTATGCAGGGTGTGCTCAGCAGTGGTGGGATGGTGTAGCATGGGGTGGACAGACCTCCTTGTTTGCCAGTCACAGCTTGCAAGGGGGTGTGCTGGGGCACAATGCCCCAACTGTGGGATTGTGGCTGGTTTCCATGGGCTGGTGGTTCTTCCAGCTCTCCTCTGGTTGGGTGGTTCATGGGGTGTGGGGTGTGCTGTCTGTTCTGCTGTGTGCTCCTCAGCCCATATCTTCCATGTGTGGGGGACCACTGCATCCTGTCCCTGAGCATCCCTGGTTGTGCTGATGTGCTGCTACCCTGCTCCACTGCGCATCCCTGATTGTGCTATTTCACACCAGACCTGCTCCACTACACATCCCTGGTTGTGCCATGGCACAGTTGCCACGATATTCAATTGTGTGGCGCAAGCGCATCTAGCCCTGTGCAATGTTTGAATAGCACACGTGTTGCACATAGGTGCAATGTACTTGTGCCTACTCCTGCTATTGTACTACTTTGTGGCACAGTTTGAATATCTGGGCCATTCTGTCCAAAATGGAACTATTGGACAAAGTTGAAATATACTCACATGATGAACATGAAGTATCAGAAAGATCAGGAGAATTTCAGGTTAATGAACATTGGTTAAACATGATAAAGACAGCAAACCAATATCAAACATTACAGTACATGGAAGATTGATGCTTATAAGACAAAAACTCAAGCTTAAGCAAGGAAGAGGTTTCAAACAGATTTAATAAGTTATCTTGGAACATAACGGGCATAAAGGACAGATTAGCAGATCAGTCTTTCATAGATTATTTAGTACAGTTCAGTTGTATATGTATTCAAGACACCTGGGCCAGAAAAGATCTAAACTTAAATGGCTATAAAGGCTTTTATAAAAAGGCAAGAATCACCAAAAAATATGGTAGATTGTCAGGAGGATTAAATACATGTAAAATAATAGATAATGTGGAACATACTAAAATTGATAATGATTCAGAGCACATCCTGCCTGTTAAAATGGTACTTAACAAATCACAATATATAATCATTAAAGTATATTTCCCACCAAACTCATCAAGGTATGCAGAACAAGGAGACATGGATAAATTAGTCAAGTTAATAGAAAATTGTCATGTAAATGACCTAGGAAGTATGATTATAATTCTGGGCAACTTTAATGCCAGGGTGGGACATAGCCAGAAATTATCTGAGGAACTAGCTTGGGCATGTGCAGCTCTGGATCCCAATACCCTTAGATTAAAAAGGAAATGCAGGGATTTAAGGCATTGTGAAAGGGGACTGAGACTTGTAGAAGAATTGGAAAATAAGGAAATGATAATGATCAATGGGTGGACTACGGGAGATGATGAAGGAGCATTTTACTTATATATGACTTATATATATAAAACCGCACTTCAGAACCACATCTTCAGCACTCGTAACTGCTCCTGTCTCTGAACATAGCCTCCACCTCTTTTTTCTCTTGACAATGCCCCCCGGGCAGCTCTCCACCCAACCATCCCCTCCACCACTTCCCTGTACACCATGCCTAGGTTTAACCCTGGCCAGTGCCAGCTGTTTCAATGTTTACCTACCAGAATGCTCACTTGATACCGACTTGTGTAATACTTGTTATCAATTACATGTACCCTGTACCCAATTGTATTTGTCTGACCACAATGTGACGTGGCACCTCTGGTGAATGCCTATTGATTTTTTGCAAATCTTTGCTATGTAACCGAAACGCAATGTATGTCTTTATGTGATGAAGTACCTTTGGAAATGAGCCTCTGGCTCAAAGGTTGTAAACTGATTCTTAAAATAAATAAATAAAATAAATAAAATATGAACTAGGGGGACTTCGGTAATAGACTTTTGTTGGATATCACTTGAATTAATTACATCACTGGATAACCTTAGGATTGGCTTAAGAAAAGAAAGTGAAGACTGCCCTTTAGAAATTAAAATAAATCTATGGCCACAGCCAAACCACCATGCAATGAGGGATATAAGTATAATAAGGGTAAGGAAAAGGATAAGATGGGATTTATTAAAAGAGTTCAGATCTGTACAATTTTTAATAGATTATGGAATTAGAAAATAATTAATTAGATCAGAACAACATAAAATTGCAGAAGAATTTGTCACTAAGTTTAGTGAAGTTATGAAGGCTATATCATCCATAATAATAAAAACAGCAATTAGTAAGGTAAAGAAAGGGAGTATATGGTATGATACAGAATGTAGAAATTGCAAAAAAGAGATGAACAGGTGTGACAGAAAAATGCATGAATATCCAACAAAAATGTATAAATCTAGTTTGAATAAAAAAAGGAAAGAGTATAAAAGACTATTGGAAAGAAAAAGGAAAAAATATAGGAGTAAAATCTGGGATCAATTTGAAGAAAATCACTGAAGAGGATGACAACAAGAAATGCTGGCAATTAGTTGTACAAGGTTGGGAGGAGATACCAGAGCGGATAGAGACTTATGTTGATCCCATGTCTTGGGAAGGATATTTTAAAGAACTATTTTTACACAGAAATTAGAGCAGTATAAGGAAATAAATGATTGGACCCCATCTATCTTCAAAATCTCTGCAGGGGAAATAAATATAGTAATTTCTGAGGCAAAGAGAAATAAGGCCCCAGGCCCAGATGGGATACCAATGGATATCATTTTGGATGATCCAATTTTGTGGACCCTAGTATTGCTAGGTTTATTTAATAACAAAATCCAAACAGGTATAATTCCCCACACATGGAGAGAGAACACAATTATTCCCATTTTTAAGAAAGGAGATCATTGAGATCCTAATAATTATGGGCCAATCAGTTTGTTGGATAATTCTCAAAAATTATTTACAAAGATTCTGCTTAACAGAATGATGGAGTGGATTATTAGAGAACACATTTTGGATGAAGCTCAGGCTTATGCCAGGCCACTCCACCATGGACCAGTGTTTTGTCTTGACACCTTTAATACACAAATACACAACAATCAAAAATACAAAAACAATTTTGTGTCTTTGTGGATTTAATGGCAGCTTTTGACAGAGTTGTTAGGAAAAAGATATGGGAGGTATTACATAGCTATGGTTTAGATCCAACAATATTAAAGTTATTAAAAAAACTCTACCAAGACAATTACACTTCAAGTATGTTATAATGCAGAAGGAGATTATACCAATACATTTCCATTTAATACTGGTCTTCGGCAGAGTTGTGTTCAATCTCCCATTTTGTTTAATTTGTTTCTTAATAAGGTTCTGGAGAGGATGAGGGATCCAGAGCTGCACATGCCTAGGCTGGGGTCCAGGGGATGCCCATACCTGGCATATGCCAATGATGTGGTACTGATCTCCACAAGTTATTTGGGGATAAAAAGGATCCTAAAACAATTTTATAGTGAGTGTACTAAACTCAATCTGGAGATCTACTTTAGCAAAACAAAGTACATGATATTTAATAAAAGTCCCATTGGGAAAGGCAGGATGTGCTCGTTAAATTGTATCAATAGTGAAATTGAGTATGTGAGAGTATTTTATTACCTTGGTATATCATTTACATATAATCTCAGTTGGAGAGAACATATTAACTCAATAATTGAAAGGATAGAAAAAGTAGTGCCTTCATTTGTGAGGTTTAATTATAAATATGGAGGCCAACCAGTTACGGGTCCACTTAGAGTGTTAAATGTTAAAGTACATTCACAGATATTATATGGGGCAGAGATATGGGGGATGGAAAAAACAGAACAATTAGAAATAATTGTGAATGAATTTTACAAACGCCTTCTGGCATTACCTAAAGGTGCTGCATCGTGCTTAGTTAGGCAAGAGATAGGTCATCTCCCAATTAAAAGTAGTGTAGAGGTAAGACTTGTTAATTATTGGTTTAAAGTGTATAATATAGAAGACTACCTTCTTCTGAGAATGTGTATAAAGGAGATGTTAGTATACAGATTGGATTTAGCCTTATGGCTTACTGGATATGTTGATGGAAAGCATCAGAAGTCCCTTGGAGAGATAAAGGAAATTATTAAGACCAGAATGAAAGATATCTATATCCAAAGAGAAATAGCTATGGCTAAAAACTATAACCATAGTAAATGGTTTGCCGCTAATGTGAAGTGGCAATTTGGTATGTATTAATATTTATATTTAATAACAAATTCTAGTAAGAGAAAAGCTTATACCAAGTTTAGATTTGGATACATAGAAAGCAATTGTTTGAAAAAAAAATTTGGTACTGGAAAATCCAAAACATGTGTTTGTGGAAGAGGTAAAGATTCCCCAAAACATCTCCTCTTAATGTGTCCTTTATATAAGTTACAGAGGAAATTTTATTTAGAAGAGATATTATCAAAAGTTGACATGGAACCTATATATCAGTTCAACTATCTCTTCTCGATCTGATCTAAGTTGATGGTCCTCACATTTATATGCCTGCCACAGCTGGCACTGACTTTCATTCTTTTTTGTTAATGATGGCATGACTGGAGTTGGCATTTCTTCTTCTCCAAGCAATTGGGAGAGCTGGAGATCATTAATCAAGTGAAATGTAAAAGGTACATTATCCAACATTATTTTCAGTTTTCTTTTTTTTGCAGTGGACCGTGGATAAAAATGATTGCCAGTTAAAAGTGTAACATTCTGAGAGGGTTGATCGAGGGATCTCTGTAGTAATGGGGTACTTGACACTGGCACTTCTTTTATCCTGGTCTCTGTTGACACATAAATGTATACCCCAGTGAGGGTGTCAGCAAATCAGAGACCAGAATTTTATCTACCCATTGTCTAAAAAAGGGACAAGCACCTTCACATCTGGCAGAAGCAATAGACTTCAAGAATTCCTTCATTTCTAAACTGCATATTTTTCTGTTTTTGGCAAGCAAGGTATACAGTACTATTATTTTAGCGATCCTCCATCTACGGCAAACATACCACTTCATACAAAAAGTCCGTTAGTGGATACAAACCCAATTTTCATACATTAATATACAGAGGAGCTCATTTGCACCGAGGTTCTGAGCAACACTAAGGCAGGGGGGAACTCCACCTTCTGCTGAAAGCATGCAAGGTTTATGTGAGAAATGTGTGGTAGCTCAAAGCACAACACATTCCTACTGAGTAATGAGCCACATATTTCTATGCTCCTAGGATTATTTGTACCATGGGGCAAGTAACATTGAAACAGGGTTTTCCAATGTATGGGTATTTGCAGGGAAAAATTATCCTATACTCTGCTGGCTAGTTGCATGCCCCATTCTGCCATTTGCCATCTGACATAATTCTTAGAGGTTGCATGGCAGAATATGCCAAATACTTTTACCTTCACCACATCAGTGCTGTGGACTTATTCCTGTCCAAAGTATTGCTAGTAGGCATATCTCACTGTTCACGTTGTATGTGCCTTGGCAGTGAGCATGCACTGCTGACTGTGAGCATTTTGGAAATATGGTTGTGAAGAGCCCTGCTGCACTGAACTGTACAAGGTTTTTAACTGTGCACATGATTTTGATGGGGTGCACTTTTGAAGACACCTCCTACCTTGGCACACTTAGTCAAGGTTATTGTAAGCCTGGCAGCAGCAAACATATGGAGGTGTAAAATGCAGGGAAGGCAAGAGACAGTGTTACTGTATGTATAAGACTCAACGGCACTGCAAATACCCCACACACAGAAAAACTACATCACACAACACAGGGCTTACTGTATGTCCATCCTCATTTGAAATGTTAGTAAAACACATCATGGATCAAATGCCTCCCCCAGCTAAAGTACTGTTCATTATTCTTAGACATCAGGGACACACCCTGCCACACCACTGTCACTCTGCTGGGATGTCAATGTTGGATGGCTAATGTGCCTTATCAATGTAGTGGACCCCATAAAAGACTGACTAGGGCTACCCCTTCACATGGGTCTACTGGTGGATGTTCTGGTGACCTTTGGCATGTCAGGATACTAAAATACATCTAAACACAGTTTTTCAGTGAATAACTAATCATTCAGTTCATAATCCACAATCCATCATATCATAGATTACTATGTGTTATGCATGCTTAATCTTTGGAATGCTTTGTGATGTCATGCCCTTCTATGCTCTTGTCCACATTTATAAGGTTGTAGTACAGGTTTCTCGGTTCCAATTATTGTAGAAGCTGCTGAATTCCCAGCCCCTCTTCTCTTCCTGTAGGGTAGCCACTATTTATTTTATTTATTTGGATTTTGGTAACCAGGTAAACCCACTGAGACCAGAGGTCCCTTTTTCAGGGGCGACATGGAATTAGTTACATAAAGAGACATTTAGAGGCATTATTTACAGTAATTACATAAGTTACACAAATATACATTACAACAATATACGGGGTAGAAAATCAGGTTCACAATTTGGCACAGGCTTGATTTACAGAGATTTCATTAGTTTCACAGATAGACATTAACAACAGTATACAGTAGTAGAAATCAGGTTCACATTCAGACATCTGGTTACCCACCAGTTAGAAGGGTAGTTAGACAACAACAGAGGGTTGACATCATAGGCTTGGAAGAATACAGACCAGATGGAGGGAGGTTCAGAGCAGTTCGGCTGGCATGAGACCAAGACTTGGGAGCTAATGGTTGCAGCCACAGAGACTGAGATAGAGAAGATAAAGTTTGAGTCCAGACTTGAACTGGTTAAGGGTGGAAGAGTCAGTAAAACTAGCTGTAAGGGAGTTCCATAGGTGGGAGGCAGCAAATTTGAAAGAGCGTTTGCCTTGGTTGGAACGTATCTGAGGGATGACCAGGAGGTGTTTCGCAGATGATCGCAAGGTTCAGGTTTGTTCTTTGGGGGAGAGTAGTCCACTAAGATGGGGAGAGGGACCTAGGGTAGAGAACTTGAATGCAAGGCAAGCGACGGGGTATGTGAGTTTGTGTCATAGAGTGGGCCATTTAAGTTCCTTAAGTGCCTCACAGTGATGCCTCCTAGGAGAGCAGTTTGTGGCAAACTGAGCCACTTGATTATAGAGTACGGAAAGTTTGTTGAATTCCGACTCATGAAGGAACTGCAGAAGAGGGGAACCATATAGAATGGTGGGGAGAAGATTGCAGCAGGCAATTGCCCGGCGTGCATCCAAGGATAGAAAGTCCCAGAGCCGGTAGAGGAGACCAAGCTTTTGGTGGATGGACCAGGTTATTGAGTCAGTATGGAGCCTGTAGGTCATCTCCTGGTCTACTGCCTACATGCATCGAACTCTTGGCTTTACAAGTGCTTGACAGAGACAATGTGGACTCTCTGGGTGACGAACTTTTCTACTGTGAGTGCAACTGAGTTAAATTCAGTGCACTACAGCTCAGTTATTTTATCTACTACATTACTTTGCCTTTCGGTCCAACAACATGGGAATGGCTTGAAGCCCCCCGCCGGGGCTCTAGATTAACAACCTCAAGCTGGACTCAGTCAGTTGTTCAGATCTTAATGCAGTGAAGTTCTCTGTCACCCACCCCTTATAATCAACCCACTGTGCAAATAATTCAGTACTGTCCTTTAAATGGACTGCTGCCAGAGGGATTTCAGGCAGTACTGGACATTTTGTGTTAGCTACAGGATGGTCTGGTGTTGGCAGCTTTGGAGATGGAGTCAAAGGAGGAGGTGGTGGCCTATAATAGGGCTATCCCTGCAGACATTGTTATCATAGAATATTTCCATGAATGTCCTTTGGTCTCAAGCCCTGGCAAGCTGTGATCTGATGGTGAGATTAGGGAGTTGAAGATCAAGGGTTAGAGGGTAGAACATTGTTGGAAGAGATCCAGGGCTCTGGAGGACAAACTGACTTTGAATGTTCACCACAGTGAATATGGCTCCACCAAGTTGCTTCAACAACTTGTTTGTTGAAATCCCCAGCACTGATGAGTGAAACTTCGACTGTTGAAGTTTTGCCCGCTGGAAAATCTCAGTTGTTTTTTGCAGGGGGCTGCGCTGGTGTACAGTAGGACCACTAGTGTGACAATCTTGAATTTGTCACTGTAATTCTTTCTCTGTTTCATCAGTATACGAAAGAATACCAGAGGGAAATCACCAAAATGTGGCAGCTTTTCTGTCTAGGAAAACTGCTACTGGGAGGAATCAACAGGGTCTGCTCTTTAGGAATGTAGACAGTCTACTTCATCCTACTTTTCTACAGCCAGTTAAGACTCATTCATCTGTTCAGTATGAGGAGTTTACACAATCCTTCTTTGTCAGAGTTTCCTCCATTCAGACTGTGATCTCCACAGGTGGGCTCTGGCAATTCAATGGGGTTCAGCCTGCATACCACATATGCTTTCATCTTTCCTGGTGGAGGTTTTGTACCAGTTACAGTGAAATATGTCTGTGGGGTAATCTTGGAGCTGTGACCAACTTTCTGTGAACTGGACCCAGGCCTAGTGGTGTGCAAAGTGCAAAAAATATTTGCTTCTCAAACTCATCAGTGAAATTCCATTACAAACATAATCTGCCTCACAAAGAGCCACTTTGCAGTGCAGAATTAACTTCAGACACTGCTGTGAATTGAGAACTTTGCCTGCAAAGTTGACTCCCCAGGAGAAAACATCTGGAGGGAAGCAATGTAGCATGTGACTACATATCACATGGAACTGAAATTATGTGTATGCCATGAGGAGGCTGTGTGCACTGCAGTCTTATGAAGAGAGAATAGGAGGTAAATCTGTCAGAGCAAAAAAATGCTCTAAATCATTTGAAACAGAGATTATGAACCATAATTGCTCACATTCTGACTATAGTGTGCCTTGTGCATCCAGATTGTGCTGTTTGGTTCTGTTTTTTTGAGCTCATTTAGTTTGAAATAGTGTTTTTTTTTCTATTGAGAAGCACTGCTGTAGGGAAAGGGAAATGTAGGCAACCAGGCAGCCTTGAAAGGCCTCTAGTTTTTGACTACTCAGAAGGTATGTGTGGTATTTTTCAATCTTTCTTTTTCATTACTGTTTGTCTGTAGTATGTAATTTCCATTTGATTGACTTAAGTTTTTTGTTTTTAAGTGAAGCAAAGGAACTGGGAAACCTGCAAAGGCAGGGCAAATTCTGCAGAGGAGATCCTGTGTATGATAACCAGGGGGGCAGGATTGGTGTGGTGGAGTCAAAGAGACACCTAGGGAGGGTATAGATCCAGCACAGGGGACTGCCATACCTAGTTCCCCAGGGCCCTGCCAAATGTCAACAAGCAGGTAGTAGTCCAACCAGCAAGCTCTACTCCTCCCCTTTGAACCGTTATCTGTAATGTGAGGTCACTGAGGAATAAAACAGCATTGATTGAGTGTTTCATTGCTGATTTCTCAGCTGACCTTGTTTGTATCAAGGAATCCTGGCTGGACAATGACTTGGGACACACTCTAGGGGCATTTGTCCCACCAAGTTATTTTGTGGTAGCTTGCCTGAGGAGGGTCTGTAGAGGGGTGGGGTGGCTATCTGCTTTATATCCACCCTGGGATTCACTGCACTCCCCATGAGAACTTTCTGGTCCTTTTAATGTTTGATAAGTAGATGTGGTTCAGGTGTCAGTGGTAGAATCATTCTCATCTACCATCTGGGGGGATGGGAGAGAGTTTCTGCAGGAGTGGGCAGATTTCATTCCCGAACAGCTGATGAAAGCTACCAGACTGTTGGTTCTGGGGAATTTCAATGCACGGATGGATGATGAATCCTCAGAATTTTCTCTGGAGCTCCTTCAATGGATGTTTTCAATGGGACTGACATAAGCTGTTGCCTCTGCTACTCATTAGCTTGGTCACAGACTGAATCTGATGTTCTAACAAGGATTTGAAGTTTGTGCGGTCAAGGTTGATCCAGTCTCATGGTCGGATCATCATGCAGTATCATTTCAGTGTGGGGTCCCGCTTTAAATACCCCCTCTGTGGAAATTATGCAGTGTCATCATAAACAAAAACTGGAACCTTGCAAACTCCAGGAGGCAAGGAATGTCTCGGTAATGTTGCTGACTTGTACATGGGGGCCAGAAGTGGTCATGGAGCACTATATCCTGGTGCTCTAGACTGCCCTGAACACTATTGCACCTTTCTGAATTTGTCTCTTGACCTCCTTTCATAGTTACCTCAGTATTGTGTTGAACTGTGCTGATTGAAGACTAAGGAATGGAGGTTGGAACATTCCTGGAGGAGGGCTGGGTCTATGGAGGACAAATTGGCACTGAAAATTCACTATGTTGATTATCAGCAGGCAATCAATCTGAAAATTCACTATGTTGAATATTAGCAGGAAATCAATCTGAAAAGAAGGCAGAGATCCTGTCACAACTGATTGCATCTGGGAAAATGTGTCCAGATCATCTCTTTCATACTGTAGACATGTTGTTAAATCCTCCCTATCTGCAATTTGTTTTGCAGAAAAGTGTGAGGAGTTTGGTCAATTTTTTACTGACAAGGTGTCAGCCATTAGACTGACTATCTCCTTGGGTGGCCTAGCTCAGGCAAGCAATGGTGGTCATGCCTTGTGTGATATAGATCTGCCTGCCTGGGATGTTTCAGAGGCTGAGGTACTCTGGGTAGTCTCCAGGTTGTGCCCTTCCAACTGTATGCTTGACCCAGGACCTCCATGGCTGATTCTCAGCTATAGTGAGTTCCTGGGCCCTGTTTTCACTGAGATCATTAATGAGTCTCTTAGGGAGGGTGTCTTCCCAATGATTTTAAAAAAGGCAGTGGTTAGAACCCTTCTGAAGAAACCATCTTTGGACCCTGATGTTCTTGAAAATTACAGACCAGTCTCTAACCTCCCCTTTCGAGGGAAGGTTATTGAGAAGGTGGTGGTGGAGCAGCTGACAGATTGCCTGGAATATTTCTCCATCTATGAACTTCTGTAGTCAGACTTTTGGTCCCAACATAGAACTGAGACTGCTCTTGTTAGGAGAGCTCATGACCTCCTGCTAGGGCCATGTTCTGTTCTGTTGTTCTTGGATCTATCTTCAACATTTGACACAGTTGACCATGGAGAGCTTATGGACTGCCTGCATAATTATGTGGGTCTCTCTGGCACAGTTTTGTGCTGGTTTGAGTCCTACTTAGTTGGGAGGACACAGCAGGTTGCCCTGGGGAATTTTACCTTGGGGTCTATGTGCTCTCCAGTCAAGTCCTGCAAGGCTTGATACTGGCCCCCATTTTGCTCTCTGTGTACATGCTGCCTCTGGGGGAGATCATTAAATGGTACAGAGTCAGGTTTCACTGCTATGCAGATAACACCCAACTGTACATGTCTTGTTCCCCAACAATGACACTGTAGCCTTGGTGCTGAGTCAGTGTTTGGCTAAGATCAATGACTGGATGGCCCCGAATTGGCTGTGTCTTAACCCAGGCAAGGTAGGGGTCATGGTGATCAAGCCGGGTCATCGAAGCATGGTTGCCAAGGAGGGTACTGCTCTCTAATTGT
Source organism: Neoceratodus forsteri (assembly GCA_016271365.2). NCBI lineage: Eukaryota > Metazoa > Chordata > Ceratodontiformes > Ceratodontidae > Neoceratodus > Neoceratodus forsteri. The sequence continues at coordinate 811,748,934 of CM028129.1, read as the reverse complement.
TGGATGGCTGATCTTTTTTGGCAAGTAATATGGTAAGAAACTAAGAGTGACCTTGGGCAGCAGACTGATGCTAGAACAGCAGGTGCCTTCTGTTATCCAATCTGGCTTTTATCATCTTTGGAATATCACCAGGATCAAGTCCTTTTTTGTACCTGATGACCTAGCAAAGATCATTCATGCTTTTGTCACTTCAGGGTTAGACTATTGTAATGATCTTTACCTAGGGTTATCTGGAGGTTTAATGTGATGCCTGCAGCTGGTCCAGAATGCTGCAGTCTGGATGATTATGAGCTCTTCACAGAGAAAGCATATCACATGCATGCATGTGCTGCACTGGCTGCTGGTGCAGTGGCACATCATCTTCAAGATCTGCTTGTTAAATTACAAGTCCCTATGAGTTCTGGGTCCCAACTACTTAAAAGAGCTCCTACTCCCTACTACCCAATGCACAGCCTCTGCTCCACTGATGTGGGCCTGCTCACTGTCCCCCCATCTAGACTGAAACTATCTGGGGACAGAGCTTTTGGAGTTGTGGCTCCAGTGCTTTGGAATGCACTTCATGTGAACATCTGAATGGTCAACTCAGTGGAGGCCTTTAAAGCCTCTTTGCAAACATGTTTGTTTCAAAATGCTTTCCCTGATTAAGTATTGCCTCTACCTATTTTATAGTGTTTTAATGTTATTGTTTGATTTTGTTACTCTGTACAGTGCTCAGAGCCTTTTTTGGATTGAGCATTTTATATAAAAATGTTGCCTTGCCATTTTGTCAGTCTGTTTTTATAATAGTTTTAGTTCTTTATTTCTCAAAATGACACTGCTTAGATGCTGCACAGAGATTCACTTCATTGTAATTAGCTAGTTGTTATCCCCATTGTGTTATGATAAAAAAATAAATGATATGTTTTGGGGGGTTTACTATTAAAGGAAAGTCATTGACATCTCTTTTGTTTTAGACAGTTCTGCTGAGCCCTAGTGGGAGGTGTTGTTTGCTGTTGTTTAGTTTTACAACAGGCTTTTTTTTTATTTTTCATCTATTCTGTAATATCATAAAATATTATGTTTATAAAAATATGTGTGGGAAGAGAATAGAGCTATGTGGAATGGAAAAATTCTGAATCTGTGAAATTTCATCAAAATGTCACAAATTCCTCAAAATTGCATAGAATTTTGTCAGAATTTCATGGAATTCTTAAAATTTAATAATTTGGTTATAACTCAACAACCGTTCAAGCTAGAGCTCTGCAATTTTGAATATATACTTTTTTGTGCCTATGGCCTCACACTTGTCAAATATGTAATTTGGTGATATCATTTCAAAATGATATGTGCTCAAATGTTCTCATTTTATTGTTAGTGTGAAATTTCATGAACATTTTTTATTCTGCATACACCTTAACCCCATCTATTGGGTCAGGGATCTTAAATTTGGCATGATTTATTCATGATAGGTGTTCTATCAATGTGCCAGATTTCATGGCAATATAATATATTGTCTCAAAATTATACGTGTTCAAAATCTGTCATTTTATTTTTTTCAGGAAATGTCATGAACAAATTTCATCTGCATATAACTCAGGCACCTTTGGTGCTAGCCATGTGTAATATAGTACAGATAACCTTTTTGTAATGTTTATAGAATTATCTAAATATGGAGAGAATTAGATGAGATTTTTTAAGTTATGGGGTTCAAAACTTTATTATGTAAATATTTGCAAAACTTTGTGAAAACTATCAAAAATATGGATGTTTGTAACTTCTGTGCTCTTGCATGTATAGAGTTAACAATGGACATGCGTATCCATAGTCTGTGTATCCTGGTGTCTAACACAACTGGATAAATTGGTTAAGCAGTTTTAATTCTGCAGAAAAAAAAGATTAGCAACATTTTATCTCATATTTATGATAGCATATTCTGCAGATGAAGCATCCAGATTTTGTTTTGTGGAATTTAACATTAACAATGCACATATCACTGCTTCATTTGATTAGCTGGGCTGAGCTTTATGCAGTCCTGCTGTTCCTCACTGGGTGACTATTCCCCCCTCCCTTCTCTTTTGGCATAGCCAGATTTACTCAGTAGAACTACTGATCCCACCGATATACTCTTTGTTCTTTACAGTGACAAATTCCCTTAAAACATGAGTCACCTTCTCCTTTTCCTATCGACTTACACTATTGGAAAAAACAGAATTCTTTCTTCCTGCTGCCCAACACATTGTTTTTCCCCCTCTACATCTTTTTGAGTACCTCTATGTCTTGCATGTAAACCAGGCTCCCTGGATCGTAAATTTACTGGATGTGATCCTTAAAGAGTACCTAAACAAGTAGTTTTTTAAAATGGCAAACTCCAAAATCTGGCTTCATCATGAGGTAAAGTAAAGGTTGCTGTTTACATTTATGCTAAAACTGCATTTATGTAAATAACATAAATGCAGTTTCACAGTTTTGGAAAAATGCAAACATCAACCTTTCAGTTTCAAAAAGCAGCCTTGGTGTCTCCCTAAGATGTCTGCCAAGTGTGTTAAGTGACGAGTTATGATGCCATCATCAGAGCCAGAGCCAGAGAACCACATATATTCATGTAGTGATAACTAGTTCTTAGTTCCCTCTTTATTTTTGAATTGTTGCACCAGAATGATCAACACCATGTGTTAACTCATGGATTATTTTGATCAGTACACATGTTAGGCTATGATTTTGTTCATTTTGTTTACTTTAACTTGCTGAAAATGTTTTGCAATCCAGCTGACTGTCTCTTTGGTAAACTGCAGTACAGTATAACACTTCAAATACCTGATGATCTAGTGGTTATGCGATGCCCTGAATTTAGTTTTTTGTTAACCAGGAGAGACACACTAACCTGAAAGCCTGTTTACAGGTGTGGCCTGGGAGCACAAGGAAGTTTAGTGACTTGCTTAGGGTCACACAGCAAAGTACTGGTCTGGTTCAATTCCAAAGCTCATGCTGTCTTGTTAATCCACAAATAAGGGTTTATTTCTTTTTCCATGTGAACCCCCTGCCCCTAGCCTGGCTTTTGTTGAATGCCCCACCATCCATACCCTGTCCCTAGTACTTCCTGGGGCCGCATATGTGCTTGAGGTCTCATGAAGGGAATTATCACACCTCAGATTATAATCTTGTACCTCAGAGAGTAGTGCACACCTATACCAATATGCATCATCAGTTGGCACTGTTAAGAAATGCCTCCCAAATCATTCTGCAGTCCAATTTTTCAATGTTTGACTTCTGCTTCCACAATAACACTGAGTGGCTCACCACATTTCTGCACAGTGAAGGTAGTATGTACAGTTCCCCTGTTGCATTTTTCCCCACCTCATTAACCAGCAACTAGGTCTTCCTGGAGGGTCAAGCAATAAGCATTATGACCCACCAGAAAAATTGCTGTTCATGCCCTCATAAGGGTTGCACTTACAATGGCTAACAATATTATTAGCAGGAGAGGCATACTAATACCTTGATCGAATCCACCTGACTTCCAGTGTCACTCTGCTCCTTTATCTGTGATCTGCAGAATCCTACAGGACAGTTCCCAGCAATTCTTCTCCAGTACTTTTCTGTGCTCTTCTCCACAATGTGAGTTGCTAGTTACCACCCTTCCAAATCTTGACTGAGCCATACACAACTCCCTCAAAACTTTCCTAACAAATGTCAACATACCCCTCCACCTGAGGGTAATCTCCCTACACTGAATTCAAGTAACAGTTTAGGTGCAGCCCTGCCACTCAGAGTATTTGTCATCACTGGCTACTCTCATCCATAGTCACATAATGATCATGATGTTGGCAGCCCCACATTTCAGATATCACAGTGATCTGCTCAACGTCCCCCTTCCTGTCTTCAACTAACCTGAATATAGCTGTACCCTGCTGGAATGGCCTCTTCAGTTCCTCTCTGGCATTCATTCTTCTCACTTGCTCCCCACACCAAAAACTGGTGAGTTCACTACCCTTCCACATCATGAATGTGGTTAGTGCAGTCTCATGTGTTATTTTTACATATTTATAATATACATGATCTTCTGGTAAGCCAGGCTGATAGCAACATGGCACAAGTGTAAAAATAGGCTTTTCTACCCATATAAGATCTAAGCCACCTAAGATTAAACACTATTAAATGATGTGCATAATGATGTGCACACCCGTCATTTAATAGTGCCCAATCAAAGGTAGCTTAGATCTTTTAAGGACAGGAAAGCCCATCATTCTCCTTCTCCTCTGCTGCTATCAGCCTGACTTACTGGAACTATTTGTTTATTTTTGATATGTCCAAAAAAAAATGAGGACTGTACTACTTCCATTCATGATGCAGTAGGGTGATGAGCTCACCATTTTTTGGTGTGAGAAGGAGTAGTGATTAATGAATACCAGAGCGGGATGGAGAAGGCCACTCTTGCAAGGTACTGCTATATTCAAGGAAGGGGGAAGACAGAAGGAGAGAAATATGAGCAGATTACTGTGAGAAATAAGATGTGGGGCTTCCAGTACAGCACCATGATCACTATCTGACCACATTGTCATGGCCAATATCTCCCTTCCAATAAAACCAGTTCATGCAATTGTCCAAGGCTATGTGTGGATATTGATCTACAAAATGGCAGCCACTAGATGTTCAGTCACTTCACTACCAGTCTAGTATTGCTTGTAAAGCACTTTGGGATACAATATATATGAAAACCACTATACAACTGCTGATTGTTATTATTATTATTATTTCCCATGGAAAAAGAAGACAAGACAAGCATATATTTGATTTTTGAGAAAGTATGAACTCCAACATTGGACTGCACAAGAACTTTGCTACAAAAAAATGGTGGATCTATAGGGTGGTGACAGGTGTGGCTGCAACTCCCCCCCCCCACACACACACATTATAACGTACTTGCTTGCTGCTGCTGCATTTCACTTTGTTGAAGAAGTCTGATTTATTGATTATACAAATGTTTACATTCAAACTATGGATTACATGTGTAGGTTCTGTCAAAAACATACTAGAAAAGAATAATGGCAGAAAATATTAAGGTTTAAAAACAAGGTAAAAACTGCATATTAAGTATGCACACCACCCCAGCACCCCCATTGTAGCATCCTGGATCCACCATAACCACTAGACCACCAGGTTATGCAATATTTGTATTGCACTGTGATTTGCCACAGAGAAAGTCGGTTGGATTAAAACACAATTTCAGCATGTTAAAGTAAACAAAATGAACAGAACTATAGCCTAACAAGTATTATACAAAATAATGCCCATAGTTTTTACCATTTGAGTGAAAAAGTTCTATACAAAGGGAAAAATGAACTAGTCAGCACCATAGAGAGCCATATATCTCTCTGACTTTGGCTCTAATGATGTCATCAGATAACACATTTGGTGGCCATTTTAGGAAGCAGGTAAGATGTTTTTTTTTTTAATTGGAAGGCTGATTTTACAATTTTCAGATGCTCTGGAACCACATTTATGTAAATTATATAAATATAGTTTTAGCATTAATGAATACAGCAGCCTTTCCTTTAGTCACCTATGGAGTCAGATTGTTGAATAGTTTGTTGTCAAAATGTTGTTTAGGTATCCTTTAAATATCCTGCATTCAGGTTGGAATTGTTGACACTCTGTGCTTTCTTGCTCCAACCTGGGGGTCTATCACTGTTGTGCTACCGAGCTCAGCTGTCTATTTCTTGGTGAAACTGTGCATCTAACTCCAGAACCTGGTAACCCCCTGCACTACCTGCCTCTTATACTCTTATCCTTTAATTTTAACCCCCCAGATAAGGCTGAATGAAATTAGAAAATTCCAGCTTTATGGAATGTTTCATGAAATTCTGCAATTTTCACAAAGACTCATGGGATTTGACTTTAAGTACAGATGTTATTTTTCAGTTTCTTGCAGCAAGCAATTAATAACATTGGCACAGTCTCCTTGAAAGGTCTAAGAACCTGCCAAATTTAATGGTATTGCATTCTCTAGTTTTAAAGTTTCATGGGTTTATAAATTTGTAGTTTACATTCTTGCAAAATAAAATTTTTAAATGTTGTGAATGTTTGACTACTTTTAATTCAGTCTCATTTAAAGCTGAAAATATGAACTTTTTCAGAAATGACCATGAGGTATAGTAGTTTCAATGTTTCAACTCTGGTTAAATTTGGATATGTAGTTTTAAAATTAGAGGAACTAACCAAAATTTAAATGTTGGCAACATGTTTGGCAGGCTATAGTGCAGTCCCATTTAAAGCTAGAAATCTGAAACTATGTACATATACAAATGTAGTAATAACCTGCATACCTGGCAATTTTTTAAATATTTCAATGAATACTATCATAGTTATACTAAAATTACAGAAATTAAAATGTTGGCAAAATATTTAGCTATCTGTAACTCAGCCCCCATTGAAGCTTGAGACTTAAAACATGATGAATATATGTATTCTATGTGCTTCTCTAAATCCTGATATTGTAGAGAAATTTGGATAAGAAATTTTAAATTTATCTCAAAATAATTGAAAATAAAATGTTGATTAAATGTTTGGCCAACCATAACTCCACTTTCTTTTAATATACAACTCTGAGTGTTTGTACACCTTTGTAAGCCATAGGGTACTGCTTAGGTTCTAAATTTGGTGTTATTTGGAATTGTACATTTAAAATTACAGTAAAATAAGTGAACTTTAAAATTTTTAGAAAATTCATGAAATTTTAATGAGGATTCTGTGGAATTCCACTGAATCAGAATTGTTATTCTGTTGGCATTCTGCAGATAGAATTTTATGTTCCACACAGCTCTAGAAGAGAACCTCTGGTAATGGATGTAATGGCTGGGGTGAGGCATCAAAGATGTCAGAAACTTCAGTAGGGAAAAAGGGTGTTGCTGCACCTGCTGCAGCTAGAAAAAATATGTCTGCAGCAGCATTATCTGTGGCATTGGGTAGAAGTAAAGGAGTAGTTGGCAGCAGTTGAAGCGTTAGTGTAGTCATTTTTGTTTCTGGTACATCTGTGGCATTCATGCCCAGGAGAGGTGGTGACAAGAGGGAAAGACTCACTTTGGAAGAAGACTGACACACCACAGAAGCATCTTATACTGTAGCACCAAATGTAATTTATGGGGCTTGAGAAAATTTCAGGAAATGATAATGTAATTCTCTATAGTGTACGTTTATGTGTAATAGGGTGTGAAAACAAGTGGTATATTGGGAGACCATCAAGGCACAGCATCATTTTTAGTACTGGCAAAAATTTCAGAAACTAGACAGTTTTTGTGATTTTCACATGCACTGCATACCACAGTGCTTTACAACAAAAACAGTACTGAGAGAAGAGAGTCATAGCATAGGGACAGCATAATTACACAACAAATTATCAAAAAAGAACAAGAGTGGAAATCAGAATTTTTTTTTTCATTTTTCTGGATGCATCGATCAGACAGCAGAATTAAACAGGATAGAGAAGAAACTGGTTTAAATTCACCAGTAAGGGGAGAAGAAGACAACAACAATATAGCAGCAATAGCAGAAATCAGAACCCAGGACAGTGTAAGAGAGGACTTAAGACCTACCTACCTACCTTTCTTTCTTTCTTTCTTTCTTTTTTTCTTTCTTTCTTTCTTTCTTTCTTTTTTTTTTGGGGGGGGGTTATATAAACAATAAATAGAGATGAGGAGGAGGAGACAGGAGTCCCTTTCTAGGGTTATGACCTGAGTTGGACTACAGGATCATCTCCACCATTGAGACCTGCCATTCCCTTGAAGAGAATATGCTGGTTGGTGATCAGTATCTTGATTGTAGCCTCCATTGACATATCTCTGCATCTGAGATCTGATGTCCATCATCTGAATGTGTAGATGTACCACTTCAGGTCTTGTAGAAGTTAGCAGGAGGAGGAGGAAGATCAGAATCTGGGGATTCCTGTGTTATCCTCCACAACCACAAAGTCTTGCTGTAGTTTCCACTCCTCAATTCCTCTACATCCCCTTCTATTAACCAGGCACCTCATCTTTACTTGCTGCACAACTCCTATTTGGCACAAAAAGACCACCAGGAGTGGTACCACCTCCATCCTTCTCAGCTGTCACCCAGCATTCATCCCATTCATGGTGGTTCCTTACTTTAAGGTGGGTGTGCTGCCCATCAGTGGCTTCCCCATTTTGCACACCTTATAACTCTCTGGCAAAGTTTACATTTAACAATGCTGTTGTCAGAGGGGTCCATATCAAAAAAGTCCCAAACAAGGGAATCATGCTGCTGCCTAGGGGAGGGGCTTGTGGTGTAGGGTCTCAGAAGCTCCTCAACAGGGGACAGGCTCAGGGAGTTAACCTCCTGTAGGTTCTTCTGACAGTGGTAAAGTGGGGCCAACAAGGGCATCGCTTCTTGCTTCTGCGGCACCATTGGGGGCTTCCTCTAGATGAAGAAGCCACACTGTGACAGATTTCTTACTGCCCATTCTTTTCACATTTGGTGCTGCCAATGCCAGCCACAGTGTCCTCTGAAGATATATTGGAAGGTGTGTCCCATCCATTGACTGTATCCCTCTCTCCTCCCTCTCCTTATGTTTACTAGTAGCCTTGATCTAAGAAAACTTTGCCCAAAGTCAAAGGTAAAGTGAAAACAGGTAAAGTTGCCAGAAAATGGCCTAAATTTGCAACCTGATTTGTGAAGGCAGAGTTGTCCACTTCTCTGGAACTTCTCCTGTGGATTAATACTACTGTGTAATATCTCTACCCAGGCCCAACATGACTACTAGTGAGCTGTGTGGGGCAACTGGAGCCAGTGTTTATTGAGATTAGTCTGTGTCCCTTGTCAGAGAGGATTTTACTGACTGCATTGAAACGTGCATTAATGTATCCCCCTCTGAAAAAGACCTCTCTGGACCTAGAAAACCTGTCAAATTATCAACTGGTCTCTAACCCACTCTTTTTTTGGCAAGGCTATCAAGAAGATTGTGATGCTGCATCTTGAGGTGCACATTGTAGTGTTGGACATCTATAAATCCCTCCAATTGGTTATAGGTCAAGGCATAGCACCAAGACTGCATTAGTCAGGGTAAACAATGACCTGAGGGTGAGGGATAGAGGGGAGCAGTCAGCTCTCATGCTTCTCAATCTTTCTTCAGCTTTTGACACTGCAGACCATGGGCTGCTGTTTGATCAGCTGAAAGTGTACTGAGGACTCATTGGCAAAGTCATCCACTGATTTGAGTCCTTCCTCAGAGACAGCATGCAGAGTATACTGATGCAGAATTTCTCCCCACTCCCAGTTCCTCTCCCCTCTGTCATGCCCCAGGGATCCATCCTATCCCTGATGTTGTTTACGGTGTGCATGCTGCCTCGGGGGTGGAGGGGATCATTAGAACATGCAATCTGGATTTTCTCTGCTATACAGCTGAACCTGTCATTTGCTCCTTGGATATTTGATGCTGCAGAGATGCTAATTGCATGTCTGACTGAGTTCCAGGACTAGATGGCAGATTTAAACTCACCCTGTTGAGACTAAGGTACTAGTGGTCAGCTCAAGCTGTGGGGGGAAGCAAGGGACTGCCAAAGAAGTTACGGTGCTTCAGCTTGGGTCTGCAAGAGTGGAAACCTTTGCCAAGGCAAAAAAAAAAGCTTGGAGTCATTCTGGATGAGAGGCTGACATCTGAGGTTTAGGTGTTGGCTGTGGTCTGGAGTGTTTTTTATTATCTGAGTAACATCAGCTGGAATAAATCCCTTTTCTATCCAAGGACCTAGCAACATTGGTACATGTTTATGTGATGTACAGGCTCAAGTACTGTAATGACCTAAAACTTGAGTAAATGGAAGTATCCTATGGTGGCTGCAGTTTGTGCAGAATGTAGTGGCCAGGTTACTGATGAGCATCCTAAGGTTTGTCATGTGACCCATGTCCTACATGAACTGGGTGCAAGCAATCTCACTTAACTTATGTCTTTTCTTCTGTCCCCCTTCCCTCTTTGCTTCTCTGAGGTAGGCCTCTTGACTGTTATCAGGGTAAGGCTGAAATCCTTGGAGGGCTGGGCATTTCAGGTGGCTGGTTTACTCCTTTGGAACTCACTCCAGAAAGCCCTGAGAGAGAGGCCCCCTCAATGGAGGCCATTAAAGGAGAAGTAAACCATCTTTTTACACATTTTTTTAATTACTCCATAGGCTTGTAAAAAGAGAGGCTATTTGCTTACATTTATACTGAAACTGCTTTCATTAAAGTAGGATAAATGCAGTTTTATAACATTTGAACATTTTAAACACAGCCTCTTCTGATTCAAAAATCCTGCTGCAGGAATCCTAAAATTACTGCTTTGATGATGTCCATGTAGAGAGGGATGCCAGCTATGCAAATGTGTTCTAGCTCCATGAACCAAATTTAAATGTGAATAAATTTAAAATAAAAAATTATAGCATGGTACTATGAGCACAACATTTGTTCAGCACAAAAGTATCTGCAAAATGAGTGGTGTTTCATTTACAGATACATTTTATATTTTTTATAGTCAGCAAAAAATGGTAGGAAATTCAATTTTGTTTTTCTTTTTTTTTTTTGAGGTATGGCATAAATGGAATATGCTACCTCCTTACTGGAAATATTGTTGATATTTTTTGTTCTCATGCCCTTCCCAATTAACCAAACTGCTATTGGCTTTTCAAATAGCTCCCACCTCCTGTCATCCAAACGGGGGAGGGGGGTGCAAAACTGTTGTATGCTTAATGTTTCCATTTCTGTTTTCCTCTGCTCTGTCAATGCTGCCTCCCCATGACAGAGTGAGCCACATATTCTCATATTCCCACTTTATGTGATGAGGCAAACTGATCTAGGGCATGCTGCATCTCTCAGGCAGCCACCCACCGACACTTCTTTTTCATCTTTGCATTTAGTCAGTGGACCTGAAAACTGCCTTCACCATACTACTCAGAGCTATATCTTACTCTGCAATGGATTCCCATTTTATTTTGTGTCATTTAGCTGTGTGCCAGAATGTTACCTCTGTTTCCAAGCAAAGAAGTCAGGGGCCTGGTGCCCCTCAGAGCAGCCACCTACTGACTCTCCCATATCCTTGGCATGCCTTTTGCATCTGAGTGAAGACATCAGCACTTCCCAGGTGGTTGATGACACTCAGCTGCACCTCATACCTCACAACCCATGTGGAGAGTGCTGTAATTAAGCATTACTACACCCCTTGTCATGTGTTATTGCTTACCTATAACTTACAATGTGATCCTATGGGAATTTATATTGCACTTCCCAGGTGGTTGAAAGCACTCGGCTGTACCTCATTCCTCACAACCCACCTGGGGCATGAAACAATTTAGCCTTGTGCACACCATGCTTTGTGGTATTGATCACTTAAAATGTATAATATATACAATAATGCATGGGGAGGAGTGTAAAATGAGAATTTTATGCGCATCCAAGGTGTGGGACATGACATATCAAACCTCCCACACTTAGGGTGTGCATAAAATTTGAGTTTACACTCCTCTCCATGTATTGTTTTATACAATTGCTGGGGAGTGTTTTCTAGTCTGCATCATTTTGTGAGGTAGGTAACAGGTTGGCCAGAGATAGAGTTTCCTGTATGAAAGAGTAAATTAGTTTATTGTTTAACCCCCTTCAATTTCTACATAGTGTATTTTCTTACTTACAGTAGTTCCTCAGTATCAGGTAAAAAACAGAAGATTGCAGATTCAGATTAGCCCTGAGCTAATACCTAAAGATGAGGTTAAGCCTTACAGACTGAGGCGGCACTTCTGGAATCGTTGCTCGCTCAGTTGGAAGAAGTTAGGTAGGCGGTGTGACTGAGGCACCTAAAGTGATGCTGTAAACGTAAGAGTAAAAACAGAAACTTTTAAAATATGTACCACGTTGTTTGTTGGTGCAGTACATGGCAGTGAGAGACAGTCTGATGTGGCAGTTCCTGAAACGGTCGGTAAGGGAAGCAGTGTGCGCATGCACACAGCACGACAAACCCGACATGTGTTCGCCTTTACAACTCGGAGGTTATAACAGTGAATTATAACCCAGTTTGGCAATGGGAGAAAACACTTCCCAGTTATTATGTAATCTTATCTGAATTATACCACACTTCCCAGGTGGTTGAAGGCACCCAGCTGTGCCTCATGCCTTACAACCCACCTGGGGCTTGCAGCAATTTAGCATTACTGCACACCCTGCTGTGTGGTATTGATCACTTAACATTTATAATGTAATCTTATTCAACTTATAAACTGTACTCTCCAGGTGTTTGAAGGCACCCAGCTGCACCTCATGCTTTACAATCCACCTGGGGCATGCATCAATTTAGCATTGCCAGACACCGTGCTGTGTGTTATTGCTTACTTACAATTTTCATTGTGATCCTATGAGAATCATATACCACACTTCCCAGGTGATTTAAGGCATTCGGCTGCACCTCATGTCTCACAACCCACCTTGGGTGTGCGGTAATTTAGCATTGCTACACACCCTGTCATGTGTTATGCCTTACTTACAATTTACAATGTGATCCTATGGGAATTTTTTACTGCACTTCCCAGGTGGTGTGCAAGTGTACATCTGTATCCATGCCTACAGAAACACTGAATTATGATGCTGGATGTCTCATATGTCATTTGGAAAGAGTTGTATGTTGTTTTTCTTACCTGATAATGGATGTCTGTGGTTGCTTGTGTTGCCTTGCCCCGCCCCCTTTGGCTGCTTGGGGGGATGTGGAGTTAGTGTTGAAAACCCTAACATCGCATTTCCAATCTTTTGCCACTTTAAAAGCAACACAAACTGAAGAATTAAAGGAGTTTTTTTCAAAGAATATATAAGGGATATGCTACCCCCTACTTGAATTTTTGTTGATATTTATTGTTCAAGTGCCAATTGACCCAATGGCATCATGAGTGGTGAAACCGCAAGTGATGTCATCAGGTCAGTCAGCACAAGAACAAAAAATATCAACAATATTTCCAGTAGGGAGGTAGCATATTCCATTTATACCATACCTCCAAAAAAGTGAAAAAAAAGTTGAATTTACTGCCATTTTTTGCTGATTATAAAAAATCTAAATGGTATATATTAATGAAACACCACTCATGTAGCAGATATTTTTGAGCTGAACAACTTTTGTGATCAAAGTACCATGCTATTGTATTTCGTTTTATATCTATTTGCATTTTTTTGTTGAAAAAATGAAAAAGAAAATTGAATTTGCTCCTGTTCTTTGCTAAATATAAAAAAACAAAAGGTATATATAAATGAAACACCACTCATTTTGTAGATATGTTTGTGCTGTACAAATGTTGTGTTCACAGTACTATGCTATCATTTTTTGTTTTAAAGTTATTTGCATTTGTTTGTTGAAAAAGTGAAAAAAACTGAATTTCCTGCTGCTTTTTTCCTAATTAAAAAAAATTTAAAGGTATCTATAAATGAAACACCACTCATTCTGTAGATATCTTTGTGCTGAACAACTTTCATGCTCAAAATACCATGCTATCATTTTTCATGTTATAGTTATTTGCATTTGAAAATGGTTAGAGGAGCTAGAATACATCTGCACAGCTGGCATCTCTCTTGTCATTGATACCATCGGGACTGGGTCATAAATTCACAAGATATTATGATGTAGCAATATATTATGCTGCCAATATAGTACAATATATTGCAAACAGCATAAGTTTTGTTTTTCCAGGGGGCTCCACCACCCACACCTCCTGCTATGGGAGTTTGTGACCTCACCCCCACCAACAAATGATTTAACTACAGTGGTGGTTATCAGTAAATATCGCACAAAGTGTGAAAAAAGTTAAATTCCATGTGTCTACGACTGGGAATCGAAACCTGGTCCCAAACACATTGCCTGTCTCCCTTGCTGCCAGTGGCTCATCCTGTTGAGCCATGGCAGCTGCTCAGCAGACCCCTGTCCCAGCAGGATACTTATCATGCACTGGGAAGAGTGAGAGGGTGCACTACAATGCATACTTCCTTTTGTGAATTTGCACCCTCTCGCTCTTCCCTACCATGCTGTTACTACCTCGGGGTTATGTCGCGCACTGTAGAGTGTACAACATATTGACCCAGTAGGGATATCATCAAGGCAGCCATTTTAGGATTTTCAGAGCAGGATTTTTGAATCAGGAGAGGCAGTGTTTAAAATTTTCAAATGCTGTGAAACTGCATTTATCCTACTTTAATAAATACAGTTTCAGTATAAATGTAAACAACATTCTCTCCTTTATAAGCCTATGGAGTCTTTAAAAAAATGTGTAGAAAGATGGTTTAGTTGTCCTTTAAGTGAAGCCTTAAAACTTTGCTCTTTAAAGAGGCTTTTGAAAACATGTAAATGCCCTACAAGTCAATTTATGACACTGCTGATGGCTTTTTATGCATTTTGTTGTTATGTCATGAAAGGTTTTGATATTACCTTCAAGTCCTATATACGTGTTTTATGCTGTGCTTTTGTAAGGCACTCTGAGCTTTGGGGGAAGGGTGCTAAAACAATAAAACTACTAGTAATACTTTGGTCACCGACTGTGTCATCTCAGGTGTTTTGTCTTTTGAGTGGCAGATACTCACGCTGATGATGGGCTTCAGATAGGTTTTTAGCCCTGTGATTTCATCAACCACCCTGTCCTGGCTGAAAGCAGTCTGTTGTCATCTACCTAACTCTGGCAAGCAACAGGAAAACTGCTTGTGGATTAGCACTATGGGATCTAGCCAATTGTTGGCTATTTTGTGTGTACAGTATTGTGTAGCATATCAATTTTATTGACATACTGTATGTATGACATACTGTATGACATCCCAGATAATATTTCACTCAAGAACTCATATGCCACGCTGGCAAATGGGGAAAACCAAATAGAGGTACCCAGAAAAGTGGAAGGAAAGGATGTGGAGGTTAGTCAAGGAGGTGACCTCAGTGGGGAGAGCAGTGGACCCCAGAGGAGGAGGAAGCGAATCCTAGTGGGGACTTCATCAGAGGGATCCAGCTAGGATCATGGTGGGGTGTACAGGGAGGTGAGTTGCCTACCAGGTGCCACGGCATGGAGGGATGGAAGGAAGATCCTGGGGATCACTGGGAAGGCAAGACAGGAGGGTGAACTGGATGTCATTATCCACCTAGGTACTAATGACCTGGCAAATGGGGAGCCAGAGGAAGTTCAGGAAGAGTTTAGGAAATTGGGGAGGGGTCTCAAGCAAGTAGCTACTTCTGTCACTTTTTCAGAAGTACTACCTGTGAGAGGCAAGGGAGAGCATAGGGGTGCATGCATCAGGAACTTTAACTCATGGTTGAAGAACTAGTGCAGTGAGGAAGGGTTTGGATTCATTGGTGACTGGGGACCAACCTCGAGGGATGGAGGTTTGTTCAAGCCTGATGGCCTGTATCCATCCTGGAGGGGAATCGAAGCACTCAATGATAAGTTTAAATGCTACACTGACAAGCATTTAAACTAGCAAAGGGGGGTGGCAGGCCAGCAAGGAGGGTACCTAATTGCTCCCCCCTCCACAGCTAGCAGTGGAACCAGTGAACCAGAGGAGTGACTATCTCTACAAAGCACTGTACAAAAGATGGAGATTAGCGCCCAAGAGGTGGATAGGCAGAAAAGGGGCAAAATTCAGCAGAAGGGCAGACAACAAGGAGAACCAGGGATAAAGGACAACCAAGGAAGGGGCTGGAGTAGAACAGTGAAACAGTCTAGGGAGATCAAATCATGGAAAGCCATGTATGCCAATGCCAGGAGCCTTAACAACAAGATGGAAGATCTGGAGGCTGTCATGGTGCAGTTAGACCTGGACATTGTGGCCATCACTGAAACCTGGTGTAATGATAACCATGACTGGGAGATGGCCATACCTGGCTACAACATATTCAGAAGAGACAGGGCAGGTAGGAAGGGAGGAGAAGTGGCACTGTATGTGAAAAATGACATAAGGGCCACAGAGATCCAGGAGGAACAAAATGGGGGAGAGATACTGTGGGTTAAGCTGGAAAGGAAAATGAGGCCAGCTATCCGCACAGGTGTTGTCTATAGACCACCAGCCCAGGAGGAAGAAACAGATAGGGAGCTGACGCTAGCCATCCAAAGGATGGCAGACAAGGGTGAGGTAGTACTAGTTGGAGACTTCAATATTCCAGACGTGGACTGGAGCATCCCAGTAGCAGCATCAACTAGGAGCAGATTTATCCTGGACTCCCTTCAGAGTGCCTTCCTCAAGCAACTGGACATGGAACCAACTCGGCAGAAGGCAATACTGGACCTTGTGCTCACAAACAGGGACAGTGTGATGGGGGTAACAGTGGGGGAGCACCTGGGGAACAGTAACCACCAGTCATTGTGGTTTGAAATCACAGAAAGAGCAGAACCAAACCACACAAAAACACGTATCCTGGATTTTAGGGGGGCAGACTTTGGGAAAATGGGGAGATACTTGAAAGAGGCATTAAGGAGAATGGAGCAGGAATCAGGGGTTGAGGAACAGTGGGCAGTATTTAAAATGGGGATTACAAGAGCAACAGAATTATGCATTAAGCAGGTTAGCAAGAGGAAAAGGAAGAGGAGACCATTATGGTTTTCCAAAGAGGTAGCAAAGAAAGTGAAAGCCAAAAAGATTGCATTCAGGCAATACAAAAAACACAGGCAGAAGGGGATAGGGAGAAGTACCAGGAGAAGCAAAGGAGGCAGGAAGTCAGTAAGAAGCCAAAGCTCAGACAGAAGAACACATTGAAAATCAGTGGGTAGAGGACAAAACCTTTTACCAGTACATAAGTGAAAAAGAAAGGCAAAGGAGGGATAGTGAGACTGAAGGGGAGGATGGGAGCCAGTGGAGGATGACAATAGTAAAGCTGACATATTGAACAGGTATTTCTGCTCAGTCTTTACTGAGGAAGAGGAGGGTAATGGGTCTGAAGGGAGTACAAGGGTGAGAATGGTGCAGAAATGGACACAAGTCCCTTTACACGAAAAGGGTCCTGAAGGAACTGGAAGTAATAAGAGTTGATAAAGCAATGCAGCCAGATGGGTTGCACCCAGGAGTCATAAAAAACTAAGAGGTGGTGGCTGAACCTCTGGCTATCCTGTTTAGCCAATCACTGGAAACAGGAGGTACCAAAGACTGGAGGAGCAGATGTAGTCCCTTATACAAAAGTGGGAACAAAGAGGAAGCAGGAACTACAGACCAGTTAGCCTCACCTCAGTAGTAGGAAGATCATGGAAGCACAACTGAAGGAGAGATTGGTGAACATCTGGTTGTCAATGGACTACAGGACCCAAGGCAGCATGGTTTCACCAAGGGGAGGTCATGTCAGACCAACCTCGTTGAATTTTTTGACTGGGTGACTAGGGAGGTGGATCAGAGGAGGGCAGTGGACATGGCCTATCTGGACTTCAGTAAGGTCTTTGACACTGTGCTACATAGAAGACTATTACACAAACTGGGGAATATGGGTGTGGGCAGGACAGTAGTGTAGTGGGTAGGTAACTGGCTGGGTGGCAGGACACAGAGGGTGCTGGTAAATGGCTGTCACTCCACAGAGGGAAGAGTGACCAGTGGGGTACCACAGGGATCAGTGCTGGGACCGGTCCTGTTCAACATCTTCATCAGTGACATTGTGCAGGACCTATAAGGCAAAATTTCACTGTTTGCTGATGACACAAAGCTCTGTAACAGAGTAGACACACCAGAGGGTGTAGACAGAATGGGAAGGGACCTGCAGAAACTTGAAGAATGGTCAGGGGTTTGGCAGTTGAAATTCAATGCAAAGAAGTGCAAGATAATGCATATGAGGCACAAAAACCCTGGCACATTAAATCAGTTGGGGGGTGAGGATATAGCATGCACCAATCAGGAAAGGGATCTTGGGGTTATCATCTCTAATGACCTCAAGGTAGGGAAACAGTGTGACAAGGCAGCAGGTAAAGCAAATAGGATGCTGGGATGCATAGGCAGGGGCATCACCAGCAGGAAAAGAGAGGTCATAATTCCACTATACAAGACACTAGTGAGGCCCCACCTGGAGTACAGTGTACAGTTCTGGAGATCTTACCTACGTAAGGACATAGACAGGGTAGAGAAGGTTCAGAGGAGGGCAACAAAAATGGTACATGGATTGCATCACAAGTCCTATGAGGACAGGTTGAAGGAACTGAATATGTACTCCCTGGAGGAGAGGAGGGAGAGAGAGGATATGAAAGAGACATACAAGTATCTTACAGGGAGGAACAGGGTGCAGGAATACACTATTTGTAAGTGAAAAAGATGTTCCAGGACTAGAGTTCATGGGATGAAGTTGGAGGGAGGATGATTCAGAGGAAAATGTGAGGAAGAATTTCTTCACAGAACTGGTGGTGGACAAGTGGAACTCCCCACCAGAGGAAGTGATGGGGGCTGAAACAATCACGGGATTTAAGAATGCATGGAATAGACATAAAGGAATTCTGGAGGTCAGGGGTAAGGAGCAACAAACTTTTTGGAAAACATAAACTGAACTTACAAGCTCAAATGGGCAGACTGGGTGGACCATAGGCCCTTATCTCCCGACACTGTCTATGTATCTGTGTATCTATGTTGTATGTTGCATGTTGTGTTTCTTTTTGTTTAGTGGGCATGCTACATGAAATCTATAGATTTTCAAGATGGATTGCAACAGTCACTAGGTCTGGACCCTGAGGCTTGAGTGGATGGGAAGACTGATCTCCAAACTCTCCAAACCAGATTTTATATTTGTGTCCTCTTATACTGTTTCTATTGTATTTTTGTACTTTTATACATTTACTAAAATAAATATGTTTAGCACTTAATGGTATTAAGTACCTTGCACTTGAGCTATTCATATGTCTTATGTTATTCTTACTTTCTAATGTTTAGATGTTTTTCCTTTTATTATGTGCTATGTGACACTCTCACTGTACCTCATTCTTACCATGTTTGCATTATATGGTTTGTACTCTCCCAGGTTGTGTTGGAAAATAGGCAGTTTTTCTTAATGCACTTACCTGGTTATAAGAACTAACTAAATAAATTAATAAATTATAACTTGCATTAAACAATAACTTATGCTTTAAAACTGGGTAGCCTGTGTTCACTACTCAATGGTATAGTGCAGATTACAGAATGTAAACAGTGTGTCATTCAGATGCCCACAGAGGCATCTTGTTGGCAAAAAGAAACACCGATGCCCCTACTTAGCAAGAGTGTTACTTGCCAACCAACCAGCAATTTCAACACTATGCTCTGCACTATAAACTGTGCTGCTTGACACTGACATAAGACTCAATTTCTTTCTGTTGCTATTATACTTCATCTGTTCATGGTTGCAGGTGAGATCTTGCTTTGAAAATCATGTTGGCCATCTTCAGAGTCACAATCTGCAGTTGCTCAACCCCATCTGTTTCAACACTAATGTATGGTGCCTGGACTAGAACCTGGTCATTTGTAATTTTGGTAACTAGCTGCAAATACTCACAAATAGCGTGGTGTTACAGTAGTTGTATGAACTTTACTGAAAGAATACAATACATGTTTATCAAATGCCACTTTTCCCCACAAAATATACAATTAAGAACCAATTATTGTGATACTGTGACCTTAAAATCCACATTCTTGGACCTGTGTGGCTTGAAGAATGCTGAATGCCATACAGCAGCTACGGTATATTCTGAACGAACTTCTGTATGAATCAGTGCAAGAATTACAGTGCAGTGCAAGTGGCAAATTGGGGTCTAATCAGTGAGTGGTTTATACAGTTAAGTGTTAGCTGCCCCCCACACCAACACTGTATTGTTATTATCTAAACAGTTTTTATTTAAATATGATTTCTGTATTGGAAAATTAAGTATTCACACTTTCAAAACACAAGCAATTTTAAACAAGAGTTTCAGCTGTTTGAAAACTAATGCAGAACATTGATCAGGCTATCTCTTCACAGTCACAGATTCAACGTCAGGTAATAGACCAACACAGTCTTTTTGTGTATTTTGGGGGAAACTGGGTCAGTATAAAAAATAAATGTGTAGCAACAATCTTCACTTTTAGTAACAATACTTTGGTGATGCTAGTGTTATTAAAATCCACTTATTCCTGGAGAGTAGTAGAGTAACCTTCTTGGAGAGTGGTATCTGTAAACCTTTGAAACCCTTCCCACCCAGACGCATCTGTGCAGAATAATGGGCCATATGCACTAAAGGGTGGGTAATATGTGCCTGGGGTATCTAACCCACCTGTGTACCTATGCGGCACCGGACAGGTGCAGGGTAACTGGTATGCATGACCACTAGCACCTGCAGGGTGCCTGTCTGTGGCCACACCCCCATGGCGTGCATGGTCATGCAGTCAGTGGCAGAGCCATGGACTCGGGCAGGCATCCTGGGTCCCTGAGTGGATATCTTGTGCCCTTGCAGAGGGTTCAGGGAGTAGGAGAAAAGCCATGTATAGTGGCGATGTTGTCACACCTGCAGGCAGTCACCCGAGCCACTGCCCCAGCCCTCCCCTGCAGCCTTGTGGGCTGGGGCAGCAGAGAAATCAGGTTCCCATTACCACCATGCCTGGCAGCTGTCATACACAGAGGAGAGCACCGGGTTATGCCAACTCCGGGCAGACATACCCAGTGCACCCTCTGCATGGCACTACGCAGCTTAGTGAATGCCATGTAGTGCAAGCATGCCCTCGACATGCCCCCAGCGCAGACATCCCTGAGGGGCTTAGGAGGTGTGTGTGTAAGTGCCTTGCACTGCACTGACATGGCCTTGGCGAATGCCACCACTGGTCCTTGGAACCTCTACTGTGTGGCATTCACTTGTGAGGTTGCCTATGCACCTCAGATACACAGCGCGTAGGCAACATTTTTGTTAGTGCATAGGGCCCATTGTACATACCAGGCACAGTACTACAAACATCATTTACTCTATCTGAGGCAATATTTTGAAAAGCTTTTTTTTTTACTTTTATATTCCACATGCCAGTCATGATGTGTTTATGATGTTATCCACAGAGAAATCAGGATTCTGGTGGAAGAGCCCATTCATGAGAACAATGAGCATGCTACCTGAAACATAGAAACATAGAACCACAGACTCTGATGGCTGATAAGGACCGCTTGGCCCACCCAGTCTGCCCATTTCCCTACCTACTGGATAAGCTGAAGATCCTAGTTAGCCAACACCCTACTTCTTCCTACCCCTCACCAGAATTGTTTTATGTCTGTTCGATGCATTCTTGAATTCCTCCACTATTTTTGAGTGGTGTGTGAGTTGCTGAGCATGAGCCAATGGATGTCAGTATCTGAAACCTCTGTAAATATAATCCAGTGAAGCATGGACTAGAAACATGGCATTGTATGGAATGTTCAGTAATTTTGCAGTATTCAGACTCCCTGTGTCTCCAATTGCTGTATCACACTATTTATGCAGCTTTATTAATGGTGCTTGTTTTATAATTTTGCTCTTCACTGGCCATTGATTTGTGATGTCAACAAAGTGAAGCAAGTTCTGCAAACTGAGGAAGGGAGTAGCACAGGGGAAGAGTTTCATGAAATTATTTTTATGGACAAAATGACAATATCACTAGAACAGTCTGCATCTATAGCATTTTGAAAGAAGTGAAGGGATGTCATGAAACTGATGATGAATCACCATCTTACAGTTCACATCTGGGGTTGAAGGTTTGCTTGTATTTGTAAAGGTAAAAATAAGTGGCATATAATACAAAATAAATGGGTTTTAGATGAGGAAATCTTTATTTTCTACTGTGCTATATGTTCTTCTGAGAAGAGATTATAAGGAAGGCCACCATGACGTTCATCCAAAAAGAGTTTCATGATGGTCATTGCTTTTATCAGGACAATGACCAAAAGCACATAGCATCTGAAGCATTTATTGCAGAGCAGGAAATTAACTTGATCAAAATACCACTAGAGTAAGACATCAGTTCATGTACAGTGCTCATTTGCAGATTTGCAGGTTGTGTAGCATTTGCAGTTTACGCATTTTCTCAAACAATTTATTAAGTCAATTGCCAGTGATGTAGTAGACAGTTTCACAAAGTTGTAGCCTATTGTGATTGCCTGGGGAGGGTGCATGCTAGGAATGTCATTCAGGGTCAATGTAAATTTACATAAACTGTATAAGTGTGTAACTGTATATATTGCATATATTGCATTGTATGAAAAGTGTACATTCAGCTGGATTGAATCAGAAAAATAAATTTAAAGCCGTCAGTACCCTCCACAAGTTATATACTTCAAGCAGAACACAGATGTAATCCACACCTGTGAGGAACAGGTAAATTCAAAACCTTGGACTCCCTAATGTTTCTGCCAAAGTCCAAAGGTGAATTTTTCTGTCCTCTGTACCTGGATATGAATGTTTTCCCCCTTTTGACACAACTAGAATACGTAGTATGTGAAAACACAAAAGGCATTGTGACTAACATGGTCCCAGTTACTGTAAGCACTGTAATCCAGTTCACATAAAACTTCAGTCCTATTCAACCCTAAAGGGGCATTCAAGGATTATGTTAATTGCACACTCAAGGGGCTAGATTCACTAACCCACACCATAACACCAGTTGTGGACTGAAATCCCTGCACCTGCAGAGATTGAAATTCATAGCTGCAGCTGTTGTGGCAGAAGTTGCAGCTGGTCTCACCAGATGTAAAAGTTTTCTGCAGCTGCAGAGATTTCCTGGGCAACACCACCTGCAAGCAAACATATATCATGGAGCCAGTCCTAATCTAGCTCCACCTTTGTGAATACCCACAGCTGTGGGAAACCTGCAGATCCAAAAGTGGCAACCCACTTGTGCCAGGTTTTTCCCACAGCTGTGGCTATTTTGGGTGTTTGTGAATCTAACCCAATACCTGCAGTCCCAATTGGGCAGGCAATCTTAGAGTGAGACAAGCCCCCCAATCATCTTAGCCATGCCATGACAGAGAAGCAATCAATACTAGCAAAAACATTGTTTTAGAAATGGACAAATGGTGACTAGCTTAGTGGTCTGAGAGAAACACCACCAAGATGTAGCATTACATGAGACCTAGAAAACAGTTAAGCTGTTATACATCTATATATAAATTACAGAGTTTCCCCCAAAACATCTATGCATAGTGGTCCCACTATGTTTATGCTGGCTGATGCTAGCTTTTTGATGTACTGCCACCCTTCCCGCTATGCCTCTGCACAAGATAAGCTCCCTGCTTTCTGTCCTGTGCTTCACCCTTGCTTTTCCATGGACTGACATATCAGTCTTGAATTCCTTTACATTCCAATTGTGTCTGCAGCATAGGGTTTAACATAGTGGTGAGTAGCACAGGACTCTTATCTCCTCTTTAGGTTGTAAATTTAACACACACAGTGGCCAACTTTGATATCAGAGGGGCCTGCCATAGTTGATCAAGTTTTATGGGGAAGATTGCTCTACATGTGGTATGGGGAGGATAATTCTGAGATAGTTACTTTTGAGACTGCCATCTAGAGGTAGGCAAAGTGGCTGGAATTCACTCCACAGAGTGATTTGCAGAGTAATGTGGAATCCATGAAGTGCTCTGCAATGCTAAGCAGAGTACTTCATGTCATAATGGGGAATGCAAAGTCCATTGAAAAAAATAATTGCATTATTCTGCCTTCCCCAAACCACTTCTCCACCAATTTTAAAGTGAAGTACATTGAAATCAATGTACTTCGCATCACTTCATCTTGTTATTAAGCTCCAAGATGAATTTGCAGTGCTTCATGGGACTGCAGGTCACATGGGCTCTAGATTGTCCTGCACAGTCTCAGTTCTGTGTAGTGGAAGATGGAGACAGTTTCCTTTCAGAGCTCTGCAATTCAAATCCTCTAAAAGCTGTTAAAAAAGTCTTTTTGAGACATTTTTTTTTGCTCAAAATGTAGTGCATCAATTGTAGAAAACCCTCCTGTGCTCATATATTGAGTGTTTATTGTTTGTGTGTGGAGTTTGAATGTTAATTTAGAACAGTCAGTCTGTGTACTGTGTACCGTGAAGTGTGCTTTGGGGGAGGGGCGTATCTGTGGTGTAGGTAGATTAACTGGGAGAAAAAGGCAGTCTTTCTCTTTTGATTATATTTTTCTTGTATAACTGTATTAATGTACACACAGTAATATTTTCAATAATTCTTGACTTTGCTGAGTGTCGAGGTGCAGCAGTGCATAATTTCAATTTGTTTACAACATTTGGTTATATTGATAAAGGTTTCCAATTTACTATGCAATATTTGTTGTGTATGTGTGTGTAAGTGTGTGCAATGTGTACAATTAAATCAGACAACTTTTATTGTGCCAGAGTAATTGCAGCAGTGTGAACTTGCTATCCACCACACCTGTATGATTTTTTTATAGTGCTTTGTGGCATCTTTACTGATAGTGGACTGTTTCTGCCATGCACTACCCCCCAACTGGCAAAAGGTATTCTTTTCCAGATTTGGATTTGTGACTTGTGAGCACTGGTTAGGTGTTGTGCCTTTGCATCTGACTCTGCATCTCTTGAGTGGGTGCAGCACAATCTGAATCTGTCTGTGCATTTGCAGTACACCATTAATTCTGGGAGACTTTGCATTTCTTGTTACACTCTCATTTCACTTCGTCAGCACTGGGGAATTTTCTGGACACAAGAAAGTAGCATTTTAGGGATGCAAATTAATTGTGGTGACTGTGTGTAGCCTCTGCTCGCATGACGGAGTGCTCCATTAATTCTGGGAAACTTTGCATTTTTTGTTAACCTCTCATTTCACTTCGCCAGCACTGGGGAATTTTCTGGACACAAGGCAGTAGCATTTTGGGGATGCACACTAATTCTGGTGACTGTGTGTGGCCACTGCTCGCATGATGGAGTGCATCATTAATTCTGGAAGACTTTGCATTTTTTGTTACTCTCCCATTTCACTTCGTCAGCACTGGGGAGTTTTCTGGACACAAGACAGTAGCATTTTGGGGATGCAAATTATTTCTGGTGACTGTGTGTGGCCACTGCTCGCATGACGGATTGCACCATTAATTCTGGGAGATTTTACATTTTTTGTTGCCCTCTCATTTCATTTCATCAACACTGTGGAATTTTCTGGACACAAGACAGTAGCATTTTAGGGATGCAAATTAATTCTGGTGATTGTGTGTGACCACTGCGTGCATAACTGAGAGTGTCATTAATTCTGGGAGACTTCACATTTCTTGTTATGCTCTTATTTCACTTTTTCAGCACTGGGGAATTTTCTGGATGCAAGACAGTAGCATTTTGCATATGCACATTAATTCTGGTGTCTGTGTGTGATGTGACCACATCCACTGCATGCATGACTGAGTGTGCCACTAATTCTGGGAGATTTTGTATTTCTTGTTGAGCTCTCATTTCACTTCGTCAGGACTGAGGAGATTTCTGGACACAAGACAGCAGCATTTGGGGGATGCACATTAATTCTGGTGACTGTGTGTGTAGGGGGACACTGAGGGGCTGCCAATATTGTTGCCACTCTGCCTGAATTAGCATTAAGGTGTAATTACAATGCAAAGTAATAATTAGAAGGCGAAGTGAGCCTTTCCTATTGGCCACTCCACATAGTGGAGTGACAATGCAAAGTAGCCACTTCGTATTCACTCCTCCAGCAGATTTAAATTTTGCTGCATCTCTACTGTCAACCCATAAGAACATTCTGTTTGTTTGTTTTAAATTCCCATCCTTGCCATAGACTACAGACAGACAAGCAAGAAATGATTTGTTTTTGGGCTGGCAGTATAGCCTAGAGATTAGAGGAATGAGGTGTGAATCGAGCTTGATCCATCCAGCAGACTGGACCTGAGTTTGATTCTCACAACCTCCACTTGCATACTGTTTGACTCTGAGCAAGTCACTTAACCACCCAGTGCTCCCAGGTCGCCCCTGAAAACAGGCACTTCTGCCTAGTGGGCCTTACCCAGTTACCAAAGACTAAAATAAAATAAAAATAAAATAATTGCACCAGGTTTTAAATGACTAACTCATATAGTGCATCTCACTGCATTTCTGAGCATGGTTTTAAAGACCTTAAAAGCCTAGGGAATTGTCTGAATGTCTGACAATTTAGAGAGCTCCTGACACAGTTGACAGCTGAGACAACTTTGAAAAAATTTAACATTCATTCATAAAAGTAGCCCATATTTCAAATTTTATTCAGAAATTCTCACCCTTATGTCCTTATTACTAAGAGTATTTGCATGAATACAGTATATCTGCTCTTTTAGCTCTGGCTGCTTGCCTACAGCTGACATCCTAGTTCTGTTTATGACATCAAAATATGTTGCTGTGGAGATAATTATGATGCAATAAACAATGGATTGTTATATGTGTAATGAAGTAGCCATAGTAGATACAGTCTAGGGCACAGGGATCTTATTTCCATGCAACTTTTTTCAGTAATAAAAAAAACGGGGAAACTAATTACTGACAATATATGGAGTAATAGAGAAAACGGGATGGAGTTGAATATGAATCTTACTTTTTTCAAAGTGTTCCTAATGCTATCAGGGACTCTTTAAGGCCTAAGTCGAATAATTGAACAGAATGGAACTGGACTACAAATATGCTTGAGATTTGACAGATTCCTGATGCAAATGATCCGCAAACCAACCAGATTAGGGAATACCCTTAACCTCATGCTGGAAAATGGGGACTTTGTGAGGGAACTTGGGGAGGAAGAACCACTGGTGGGGAGTGACCACCACTCAGTATGGTTCACACTGGACAGGGATAAGGAAGGAGTGGAATCCACAAAAGGGTGCTACACTCCAGGAGGGCTGACTTCGGGAGGATGGAGGAAGAGGTAAAAGGGTACCTGGCCACAATTCAACCTAGTATGGGCACTAACCAGTGGTGGGAGCACATAAAGCTGGGGATAGTCGAGGCAACCAGAACCTGCAGCAAGGCCCAGAGCAAGAAGGCTAGGGCAAAGAAACCTAGCTGGATGAGCAGGAGGTCATGGAAAAGGTAAGGAGGAAAAGAGCTGCTTTGTGGATGTACAAAAACCGGGAGGTGGAAGACAGGGAGGAGTACCTGAAGGAATCAAAGGAAGTGACAAGGGCAGTAGAAACATAGAAACATAGAAGTTGACAGCAGATAAGGACTGCAAGGCCCATCCAGTCTGCCCATTTCTTTCTCTACCTAATAAATGTGCCATCGGCCTTTGCTCTGTCAATAGCCTATCTATTCATATTGATCTGTATTGCTCCCTTATGCCTATCCCTTGCCTGTTTGAAGCCCTGCACTGTATTCATACCCACCATTTCCTGAGGTAGGCTGTTCTATGCATCCACCACCTTTTCTGTGAAAAAGAACTTCCTCACATTCCCCCTTAATCGGCTTCCCTCTAATATCATGCTGTGTCCTCTTGTTGTGCTATTTTTCTTGTATTGAAACATGTTAGACTCTTTCACCTTGTTAATGCCCTTAAGGTGTTTGAGTGTTTTAATCATATCAGCTCTCTCCCTCCTTTGCTCTAGGGTATACCTATTGAGCTCCGTTAATCTGTCCCCATATGTTTTCTGATGCAGTCCCTGCACCATTTTGGTTGCCCTTCTCTGGACTGCCTCAATTTGGTTAATGTCCTTGTGAAGGTGTGGCCTCCAGTACTGCATGCAGTACTCCAGATGGGGCCTAACCGTGTCTTGTAAAGAGGGATTATTACCTCCCTCTTCCAAATTGTGATACCCCTAGTAATACACCAAAACATCCCCCTAGCCTTACCAACTGGTTTAGTGGTCTGCTTGGATGATTTCAGGTCATCGGTGATGATGATGCCCAAGTCTCTTTCTTCCCTTGTGACTGCCAGCAACTCCGTTCCCAGCCTATAGGTGGCTTCACGGTTTCTCTTCCCTATGTGCATGATCTTGCAAGTCTTTGCATTAAACCCCAGTTGCCACTCTTTTGATCACTTTGCTAGTTTATCCAGATATCTTCTCATTCTGCCCACCCCATCTGAATCATCTACTCTGTTGTATATCTTGGTGTCATCTGCAAACAGACAAACCTTACCCTCCAGTCCATCTGCAATGTCATTGATGAAGATATTGAAGTGGACTGGCCCCAGGACTGAACCCTGAGGTACCCCACTTGTGACTTGCATCTCTTCTGACTGTATACCGTTTACCACCACTCTCTGTTTTTGGCCTGTCAACCAGTTCCCCACCCAGTTGATCAACTTCTGACCTTCCCCGAGCCTATCCAGTGTATTAATCAATCTTCTATGTGAAACAGTATCGAAAGCTTTGCTGAAGTCAAGGAAGGCAACATCAACTGCTCCCCCTTGGTCCACCACTCTGGTCACCCAGTCAAAGAAATCTAAGAGATTAATTTGACAGAACCTTCCTGTTGTAAACCCATGCTGTCTTGGATCCTGTGCTCCTATGGATTCCAGGTGTTGCACTAGCCTTTCCTTAAGGAGTGCCTCCATAATCTTGCCCACTACTGAAGCAAGACTGACTGGTCTGTAGTTCCCTGTGTTCTCCCTGCTACCACTCTTGTGGAGTGGGATCACATGAACCCTTTTCCAGTCTTCTGGAACCTCTCCTGTGCTCAGAAACTCACTAAACAGTTCTGATAATTGCTCTGCTAGTTCTACCCTTAGCTACTTTAGTACCATGAGATGTATGCCATCAGGTCCCATTGCCTTGCCCACACTGAGCTTATCGAGCTCTTGTAGGACCCTTTCTTTTGTGAAGGGACTAGTGCTTACCTCCTTCCCCCCCGTGCCCATGGCACTAAGCTGTGGGCCCTGCCCTACCTTCTCTTCAGTAAATACTGAGCAGATG
Source organism: Neoceratodus forsteri (assembly GCA_016271365.2). Taxonomy (NCBI): domain Eukaryota; kingdom Metazoa; phylum Chordata; order Ceratodontiformes; family Ceratodontidae; genus Neoceratodus; species Neoceratodus forsteri. The sequence continues at coordinate 811,720,162 of CM028129.1, read as the reverse complement.
TGTCTATTTAGGATAGATGCTTTTACATGGTCCTCTTCCTCACATGCCCCCTTATCTCCTTTGATCTTAGCAATATCCCTCTAGACTTTCTCCTTTCACTAATGTATCTAAAGAAAGTCATGTCACCTTCTTTTACTGTTTGTGCTAGTGTTTCCTTGGTTTGGGCCTTTGCTTGCCTTACTGCCTTCTCTGCTTCCCTTAGGGAAGTTTGATATGCCTCCCTATCTTCATCCCACTGTGTTCCCTTATATTTCCTGAAAGCCAGCCTTTTGGCTCTGACCTTTTCTGCCTTCTGCAGTAAAGGCAGCCAAGGCATCTATGGAGCTCAGGCTGGTGCAGGGCATTAAGAAGGGGAGAAGGACTTCTTCAGATACATCAGGGAGAAAAGGAACTGTAAGAACCATATAGTGAGGATTAGGAAGGAGGGGGGTTGGGTGGAAGCAGGGGGTGATAAGGCAGAAGCACTAAACAATTACTTCTGCTTGATATTTACTAAGGAGAAGAGGAGAGTGATACCCAAGAGGGAAGGGAAAGCAGAAACAGAGGGGGTGATGGATGGGGACATCATTTTTTCACAATCTCTGACCATATGCTGTGAGACACCTTAGTGGTGTGAGACAGATTTGGTAGAGACTAACCGACATTCATTTTTGCACTAAAAAACACTTTCTTTATTTTGTAACTGCTTGCAGCTTTTAATTTGAGTGTAAAACTGTGGGGTGTGCTTGTTGTATTACGCTATACTCTAGCATTTAAATATCAGCCTGAACAGCTGTTTGGAACAGCGCATGATACTAGAGGGCATTTAAATAAGCTAATTCACATTCTGTGTTGCTGGGGAGATAAAACACTCACTAAAGGGGTCAGGTGACCTCATTCTAACTTCAGGGCTGTCTGGGATATAAGTTGCTCTGTGCGAGTGGAGCGAGCATGGTGTGTGCGAGCACGTGTCTGCCGCGCGGCGAAGTCACGTGCAAAGATGCACGTGTTAAGCAGTGGTAAGCAGGGGTAGCGAAGGGTAAGCTTTAGAAGGTATTACATGATTATTCTGCAGCTGGGGCTTAGAGTATCTTTAGTTTGATATTTTAATACTTGTTCACTTGGCACATAGAAATGTTAAGCACTATTAAAACTCTGGAGGGGGATATTGGTGTCAAATGCTCCTGCTGCTTGATGTACAGCTTGATGTTAGTTCCTGTACCACAGATACCATACAAATGCACTAAATGTACCGAATATGAGACCCTGCTTAAGGAATTGGCAGGTTTTCACAATAGATCTAGGTGTCTTGAATTCACACAACACATTCCTGTTCCTAGTGGTGTAGAAAACTGTTTAACTACACCTGAACAATCTCTAAATAAAGTTTCTCATGTGGAGCCTTCTATACCTGAATACACTGTCACCCCCTTCCTTTTTGATAACAACTCAAAACAAAGAAGTTGCATCTAGGGAAAACAATCTTATTATCAATGAAACTTCCCAATGTGGTCAATAGTCAACCTTATTGGGTGAGGGTAGTAAGAGAAAGTGAGATTTTGAGGAAGACTTTGGCTTTTTAAATGATGAGGGTTGGTATGAGGTTCAGACCAAGAGAGCTTCTAAGAAAGGAAGGAAAGCTGAAGTTTTCACACTACCTCTCCTAAATAGTTTTGACCCTCTTAGCTTATGTGATCAGGATGTTGAAACAAATAATGGTGCCTCTAACAGGACTGATGTAATTAATGATTATCAAGGGACCCCAATAGATGCTCAGAAGGAAAACCTCAGTGATATAAATCAAATAATTAATGAGCCCCATGGCACTTTTTTTAGTAACAACTTAGCTAATGATCAACTGGCAGAAGCTGTTAGGTCTGATGTGGGGTTACAAAACTCCACTAATATTATTTCATTTCAAAACTCTAAGGCATTTTCTCATTCAAAGGGCTTAAAGTACCCTGAAACTGATGATAACAAACTATTTTACATTTTGGGTGATTCAATCACACTATATACATATTGTTATTCTACCAGAGGCAATAAATCCAAAGTCACCAGCTGTAGTTATAGTGGTGCTTCATTAAGGGATATCACGGAAATGTTGCCTTGTATTCTAAAAAAGACTGATGATCATAATACTGTTGTTTTTCATGCTGGTACGAATAACATAAAGAAATCCGGAATACAGGAAATGATTAATGAGTTAATTGAATCATTGTCCATAATGAAGAGCCTAAAAGCTGAAATTATTATTTCAGAGATTCTACCAGTACCACAAGCATCTGCTGCAAGATTACAAAAACTAAAATCTTTTAACAATTGGCTTCACAGGTGGTGCTTGGAAAACAACATTACATGTCTATAGACATGGGAAATGTTTTCTACTAATGACCATTTGTTTTGCTCAGATGGTTTGCACCTGAGCAAATTAGGCTCCAAGTTATTTGGGAATATTTTATTTACCAGTCAATGGTAAAAATGAAATTTCAAAAAATTAGCAACTGAGGGGTGAATAGAATCAGTAAATTCTTCATCAACAAGTTCAATTTCTTCCATCAAACAAGGGCAGAATAGTATTAGGAATAAAAATCAGACTGTAAAAGTCTTGTTGACTAATGCCAGAAGTCTCCATTATATAAAAAAAAGACGAACTTGAGTTAGTATTATTTAACAACAAGGTTGACATTGCTGCAATCTCTGAAACTTGGTGGGATGACACTTCAACATGGAATTATTCTATCCCTGGCTATAATCTAATTCATAAGGATAGAAACCATAGAAAGGGGGTGGCAATTTATCTAAATAAGACAATAACATTTAGAGAACTAAATCTAATATCCAATGACAAAAATGAAATACTTTAGGTTGAAATACAGTCTACTCCTAATAAAAATCTTTTGGTTGGCATGTGTTATAGGCCCCCTGATATTACCCAGTGTGATCATTCATCCCTATTAAAAGACATTGCAAATAACTTAAATCATAAGGATGTCCTGTTACTTGAAGATTTTAATGTCCCAGGAATTGACTGAAATGAATACACTGCAACCACCTTTCAGGAACACGAATTGCTGGAACTTTGTATTGTAAATGGTTTGTAACAAGTCGTTGACAAACCTACATGGGGTAAAAATATATTAGATCTTGTACTTACAAATATACCTGAAAAAATTACTGATCTGGAGGTTAGTGATCCACTGTTTAACAGCGACCACAATATTATTACATTGAATATTATATATGAACAAATTAAGCAAACTGGGGTTACAAAAGTCTTGGATTTTGGTAAAGCTAATTTTTTAGCTATTAATGAAGATTTACAAAATTATTCCCAGTTAGATTATTCCATTCCTGTAAATGATTTATGGAATAAATTAAAATCAAAATTTCTTGAATTAACTGATAAACACATTCCTAAACGTACCTTATATAATCACAAAGGGAAGCTGCCTATGTGGTATACATATAGGGTATGTAAATCAATATTAGCAAAAAAGAGAGCATACAGAATAATGAAAAGAGAATCTACCGACTATAATAAAGCTAAATATAAAGAGGCACTAAAATTATGTAAACTTACCATCAATAAGGAAAAAAAGAATGTTGAATTCAGACTAGCACGTATTAAGAATGGAGGGAAATCCTTTTTTTCTTATGCAAATAATAAAAGGAAGGACTCCAGTACAGTTGGTCCAATTAAAATTTCAAATAACATCTTGAGTAACCCTGTTGATATGGTCAATGAGTTTAATATATTTTTCTGCTTGGTGTTTTCCGATAAAGATATTAATTCCTTACAGGATATTGGTATAAATTCTATTGATGAAATTACAATAACTAGGGATCAAATACGTTGTAAATTAAATCAGATTAAAATAAATACTACACCTGGACTGGACTTATTGCACCCATGGGTCTTAAAGGCTATAGGATGGAGGCTGGTTGAACCACTATTTATCCTTTACAATAGATCCTTACTCACAGTGGAGGTTCCAGCTGATTGGACGCAATCTTTAGTTATCCCTATTTTTAAAAAGGGAGACCATGGTAGCATGACAAACTATCAACCAATCAGTCTGACCTGCATCTTGAGTAAATTATGGAATTTATTGTAAAGGACACACTTAGATCTGATTTAAAAACTAAAGGTTTTGTCGATGATACACAACACGGCTTTAGGCCCCAAAGATCATGCCTCACTCCTAATCTTTGTTTCTATGAAAGAATAAGTAAACTTCTAGAGGAAAAAAAGGCAGTAGATATTATTTTTTTGGATCTTTGTAAAGCCTTTGACAAGGTTCTGCATGTAACCCTCATTAAAAAAATAAGTAACCTTAGGATAAATGGATTCATTATAAATTGGGTTCAGGAATGGTTGTTGAATAGAGAACAAACTGTTAGGATTAAAGGATATACTTCTGACAAAGGTAGGGTTACTAGTGGGGTCCTTCAGGGCTCAGTATTGGGCCCCTTATTATTTTCAATTTTTGTATCTGATTTAAACAAGGATACTAAGGGATTATCAGTCAGGTTTGCTGATGACACTAAAACTACATTGGACATCAGCACAACAGATGGATACGCTGATCTTTGTAGAGCTCTCTTATTAATGGAATCATGGGCAGTCTCAAATGGCATGTTCTTTAATCTGGATTATAAGGGTCTGAGAAATGGAGCTTTCTGATTGGCTGCAAACATTCTAACAGCCTTATGTTAATCTTTTATTAACATACATGTAGAGCTTAGCCATATGCTGAACAAGGTTTAACACTGCTTAAAATAATTTCTTATTATAATAGCAATAAGGCTTTCCCAGGTATTATGTTAATGGTCAGTTAATCACCTTCTAGGGGCATGTGGCACTCGGCTACACCTCGTGCCACAATACACCCCTAGAAGGTGATTAACAGACCATTAACATAACCCTTGGTCATGCCTTATTGCTTAAAAGGAGTGTGGTTGTGCATTTGGGTAACAATAACCAATGCCTCAACTATTTTTTAAATAGTCATCAATTACAGTCTGTGGAACATGAAAGGGATTTAGGTGTTTTGATATCAAAGGATTTAAAATTTACAAATCATTGCACTGAATTAATTAAAAAGTCTAATAGACTCATTGGCTGTATTAGACGTTCAATTACTTCCAGTGATAGTAATTGTATAATTACCCTATATAGGGCCTATGTATGACCCATTTGGGATTACTGCTCTCCTTTGTGGAGCCCCTTTTTATGCAGTGATGTAAGGAGAGTGAAAGGGGTTCAGAGGAGGGTTACTAAGATGGTTCAGGGCCTTCATAGGGTAGATTATGATAATAGACTGCTTTCTTTAAATCTTTATTCCTTAGAGCTTAGGAGAAAAAGAGATCTCTTACTAATGTTCAGAATTATAAGGGACCCTATATTGTTTGCAGATTTAGGCTTTATCCGATATCAAAGGCTTTTCTCTTTAAGAAGTCACAGTTACCAATTAGGACTTACATATCCAAAAACTCAGCTAAGAAGGAACTTCTTTACTCAACGGATTATTTCATCATGGAATTTTTTACCCAAAGATATTGTTGAAGTTGATTCTTACAACTTATTCAAACTTATGCTTGATAGGTTTCTGTTAAATGTGGAAATGGGGATTAATGCCTTCTATGGCAGGAGATGTATATTCATGGGCTTTGGCCTTCTGTACATCTATATTTCCTAGTATGACTCCTAGTATCACAGAAGGCAGGGTTCTGAAGGGTTTGAGAGCACTGAGGGTGGACAAGACATCAGGCCCAGATGGCATCCACCTCAGGGTACTGAAGGAGCTGGCAGAGGTTCTAGCAGGACCTTTGGCAGACCTATTTAATGCCACACTACACTCAGAGTATGTACCTCAGGATTGGAGGATGGCTCATGCAGTGCCCCTCCACAAGAGCGGCCCCAAGGAAGAACTGGGGAACTACAGACCAGTGAGTGTCACATGCATCATGGGTAAGCTGATGGAGACTATCCTGAAGGAAAGGCACAGCAGACATCATTGTTTCATAAGTGGCAGATCCCGCCAAACCAACCTGGTGGAGTTCTATGACTCAGTAACTAGGCAATTGGATGGGGGCCATGCAGTGGATGTCCTGTACTTGAACTTCAGTAAGGCATTCAACTTAGTGCTGCATGGGAGGCTGGGAAGTAAGTTAGAAGGCACAGGGGTGGGTGCAAAGCTGGTGAATTGGGTTGGGAACTGGCTTGAGGAAGGCAGAGGGTGGTGGTGGGTGGGGAGCTCTCATCCCCAAGGGTAGTGATGAGTGGTGTTCCACAGGGCTCAGTGTTGGGATCAATGTTGTTTGGGATATTCATTGCAGACATATCATTGGGCATAAACAGCAAGATTGGTCTGTTTGCTGACAACACCAAGATGGGAGTGGTGGGGGATGACATAAGGGGACGGCAGGGGTTGCAGGATGATCTGGCAAAGCTGGAAACCTGGTCAGACACCTGGCAACTGGGGTTCATTGCAAAAAAGTGCAAGGTGCTGCATTTGTGGTGAAAACCCCAAGGAGGAGTTACCAGCTGGGGGGAAGTGTAGCTAGCCAAGACATAGGAGGAGGAGGAGAAGCATCTGTAGGTGCCCATTACAAGGTCAATGAACAACTCTGCACAAGATAGGAAGGCTGTTGCAAAGGCCAACAAAATGCTGGGTTGCACTGCAAGAGGTATATCCTCGAGGAGGGGGAGATGATTCTGCCACTGTATAGATCATTGGTGAGACCTCACCTGGAGTACTGCATGCAGTACTAGTGCCAGTATCTGAAGATGGACATTAAGTTACTGCAGGGAGTGAAGCTCAGGGTAACAAAGATGATCAAGGGGCTGGGGGACTTACCATACAAGAAGAGGCTGAGGGAGTTGAACATGTACTCACTGGAGGAGAGGAGAGACGGGGGGATATGATTGAAACCTTCAATTACATGAAAGGAATAAACAAGACAAGTATGGAGGGGCTGTTCAAAGTAAGAGAGGAGAGGGACACCTGGGGCCATGATATGAGACTAGAGGGAGGAAGGTTCAGAAGGGAGATGAGGAGATACTTTTTTACAGAGAGGGTGGTAGCTGGGTGGAATGCATTACCAGCAGAAGTGTTATCCAGTAGAACAGTGGACTGCTTTAACAGGGGCTGGGACAGGGCAAGGGGGAGAGTCAAGGGAGGGGCAGCTGCAGAATAAGGGGTGCTAGCTGCACATTCGAGCAGACTTGATAGACCACTAGGTTTTTATCTGCTGGCAAATTTCGTATGTTCATATTTGAATATGGAAAAATACAACATTTGATTTGGGTTAGTGACAAATACTTTTCCAGTATAAAATGTCAGTTTTAAAAGTAGAAATAAAATCAGAAAACAGTCAGGAACCCCCCCAGAATGCACCATTTTCAACCATTTAAAATAACATTTACCGGGGAGGGGCATATCCCTGAACCACCTAGATTGGTTAGGGATTTTGACCTTGCAAAACTCCCTACACTTTAAATTTATTCTGGGAAAACAATGAAATTATCTCTAATTCCTTACAGACTGCTGTACAGACCTACAGTATGTCATCACTCTACAATCTGTGGCTTTCAGGGCTTTCAGGGTACAAACAAAGTCATATTACTGTGAGGTCATGGTCATACAATCTTATAAATGCAGTCATATTGTATGATAGCATCATATTAAATGTGCAAGAAAGACAATAAAAAACAATATGAACAGAAATATGCTTGCACATGTCATGTATTCTTCAGTGATTTCCACAGGTGGTCAGCGTCTGCTACTGCATTAATCATTTGATTTGTATAAAAGACATTTTCTTGTAAAAAAAATTAAATTAAAAAGTGACAGTTGTCTACTTTTATCTTGTCTGCTGTTTTTGTCATTTCAGTTATTTTCAATATATTATTGTACCAAGTCTCTTCCCAAAGCCAAACAGTGCATAATGCAGAACAAGGCACTGGCAGTACAGTGTGATAATAACACTTTTCATGCTCATGCAGCACATTCTGCATAGTACAATAATAATGCCTTCCAACCTTAACATTTTTTTTTTAATTTCATGAGACTTGTGTGTTTTTATTTTCAACTAGAAATTTCACTGGCGTGGCAACAGTGGAGGGAATAGTAAATCTACACTAAAGTGTAGGAAAGACTATATTAGAAAACTATTCTAACAGCACAATTCTAGCAGTGAACTGATACAGGGTCAGTTGTCAAGTCATAATCTACTGTTTCTGGTGTACATGCCAGGTCAACAGATGTGCAGCAAGGACAGCTCAAAATTCCACCTCCAGGAAATGGGTACAAAGCACAAGATGAGAAAAATAATTAAAATAAATAAAACACAGAAGGGACAATGCAAGGGGGATACAGTATGAGCTAACTGGCCATGGCAGGTATTTGAGACCGTACATTTCAAGAATGTGACAGAATGGGAGATGCCACTGTGTAACATTGTAAATGGCTAAAACAGCACTGATGGCAAAGGGGTTACAAACATGTCTATGAACCTCAAAGTGCAGAACTCTAAAAAAGTGTAATTGAAAGTCAAAACATGCCACAGGTTTGATCTTGCTGCCATTACAGGGAACTTGAATCCCAAAACCCCCTAAAAGTTGCTATCCCAACCATCAGTACTCAGCAGCTTTGTTCAATTTTGGAAGCAGGCAATGTAGAAAACAATAACTAATATTAAATAACTACAAGAGAGAAACCTCATGTAAGAACATGTTCAATTTAGCCATACTCTGTTTCGTTTCTGTATGAAGGTGTTCCATTTATAAAACCTCTTATAGTTGATGAGAGACACTGAATTAAATTAATAAATTCAATAGTCTGCAGTCATTCACTCATAATTTATCTTGAAATTATGCTTCAACTGTGCCTTTCTCACTGCCTATTAACCAGTTTCATATTCTTGGCCTTACAAATGCCATTCTTATCACATTCTGAATGGCAATTTACAACTTTCAATATTCATTAAAAACACATAAGCAGCATAATTAGAGATAGCATCTGATTAACATTCATCTTCCTTCATATAACAACTTCCTCTGGACAGTCCACTTTCTTATTTTGAGAAAAATCTGTGCCACTGCTTTAATCTCCCAATCCCCCTGCTTCCTGGTCCCCCTCTTCCTGCACATACTTAACCTTTTTTCACCTTAGCTTCTGAGCCCTCTACCCTCCCCCAGCTGTGACCTGACCCTCCCTCCTCTTAATTTGCACCTCGACTCCTTTGTCTTACTACCCCACCCTGTGATATCTAGTCTCTTTCTTATTTTAATTTCTCTAACACCCCCACCACTGCTGACGGACTGCCTCCCACCCACAGTCCTATCTTTATCAGGTATTTATTTAATCCTCCTCTCCTGTTCTGCCCATAGGATCCTAAGGTGGAAATTCGTGTCTCTGCCAAAAGCAGCACTCAGTGGCTGCCTGCCGACTCAGGCACCACCCTTGGACTGTCTCCGTGGAACCCTGTGGTGGATCCTTACACCAGGATCCCTGGTGGAATTATCGGCACCAGAGCTGAAAGCAGTGCTCAACGGCCGCCTTACCGACTCCTGCCCCAATTACTGACCGCCTCGCTGGAACTCTACAGCGGAATTCACTTCAGATACGAGTGCCTAAAGCTGGGTAGAGCCCCATACTTGCAGCTGTGCTCCGATTGGTGAGATGCTGCTTACAGTGTGCTGTGATTGGCCAGGACGATCTCCTCTGACCTCAGCCATTGGTGTGAACTCAGACTGCTATTTCTACCTCCCGAAGCTTTTTGCTACTTGCTCTTGGGGAGAAGTGTAATTTTGCCCCACCCACACCACCCCCTCCCAGGCCTCCATTATATACTCTCTCACCCCTCCCACTTTGGGCCACTGCACCAATCCACTCAGCACCCTCTGCCTTAACCAATTACACCTGTCTTCACTGATAACTAACTTTTCTCTCTCTCTCTCTCTCTCTCTCCCCACCCTCTAGTATAACTGTGCCTCCCTCCTATCCCTAACCATGGTGGCTTCAAAGCTGCTACCAGCAGTTCTAGTTACAGCTTCTATACTGCTGCTCTGCACCAATCTGCAAGAAATTACATCCATTCACCCAAACTGTCAGCTAATGCCAACTACGCTCTGCACTATACTTCTGGCATGATAACTGGGATCCAATATTACTATTCCATGTCCCGCTGCTTTCTACTATGGTGGACTCCTTATCTCCTGAAGCCTCATACACCTGGCCCACTGAGTAACCAACTGGATGTTGCAGCACTCTGCAGTAAGACTAGTTAACCCATGCACCAATGCACCAAAGCACGGAGACACCTAACAAACAAGCAAGCCATCAAAATTCTAAAAACCTCTCTCATGAGATTTCTTTTAATACTGCTTCTCCACTCAGGAAATGTTCACCCTAACCTTGGACCACATGGTCCAACCACCCACCCTCAGAATAGAGCAACAGGGTCCCTCACTCTTGCATCCATTAATGTCTGTAGCCTTCTTAGCAAACTCGATAACCTCCAAACCTGGATCCAACAACACAATCCTGACATCCCCTCTGTTGTCAAAACATGGCTAACCCCCAAGATCCCTGACTCTGTGGTAGCAATTCCTGGATACTCAATCTTCAGGATGGACAGGATCTCGAAGTGGGGCAGTGGCTGTGCCATTTACCTAAAAGATTCTCTCATGGGACACTCTATCCAAGTTCCAAATCCAGGTTCACCATCTCAGATCCTCACTATCAGAGTTCTTCTAGGGGCCCATAACAAAAATATCACTGTAGTCTCCGTATACATACCCCCAAAGAATCAGGATACCAGCTTCAATAACTTCATGGAATGCCTCAAGGGTCTGTGCCATAGTATGGAGACCATAATAATGGGGGACTTTAATATCAACTGGCTTGCACCCGAGGCCAGCATCTATAAGGATACTGTCGCTGCACAGCACCTCACTCAGCTTGTCCCCTCTCCCACTAGAAACAACTACAGGACAGCGACCAGCTCCCTAATAGACTGGATACTGTCAAATCACCCTAACAGAATTACTAAGGTGTCTGTCCTCCCAGATTCCATAAGTGACCATTCGCTGTGATCTGCTCATGGGCTATTAATACCACCACTAAGCCCCCCCCCAAAAAAAAATTATATTCACTAGAGTGCTAAAGCAGGGACACCTACACCTACTAAAATCTCATATAAGCAGACTTGATTGGTCTAAAATTGACACTCTCAAGGATGTAAACAGAGCACTGTAACTGTTCATTAGACTCTTCACCACAGCCTGTAACATTTATGCACCACTGGTAAAAGAAGAAAGTCAAAGGCATATTGAACCCCTGGATAAACTCTGAACTCCTAGCACAGCTCAAACTAAGGGATCACCTCTGGCACTGTGCTCAAGCCACAGGAGCAAGGAAGGATATTCAACAATACGAAGCAGCAAGAAATAGCTGTACTCAGTCTATCCATAATGCCAAAAGCAAACACTTTAGAGAGGCACTTTCCAACTCCTGGAGTGATAGGAAAAAATTCTGGAACAACCTGAAGGACCTCACAGGGAAGGTAGCTAAGACGCCACCAACTATGCTTAACGTTGATGGTACACCTACGCTTGACCTTAATATGATCTCTAACACATTCAACAATGCATTCTCTAACCTGAGCAGCATCCTACCACCAGATTTCTTCAATGTCCCCACCACCAACTCCACCTCAACAGCGTTGTCCAAAGCACACCCTGCCCCACAGTTCTTCTTCCAAGAGGTTCCTGTGCACCTAGCCAGAACCTATATATGAAAGGCCATCAGCAAAACTGGATCCAGTTTTGCTGATGGCCTTCCATATATAGCTCACTTTCTTACTCACATCATATACAGGGTTTTAAATAACTCTAAAAATTGATTAGTGTTTTGCTCATAAAAGTTCTAAAACATTGTGAAAATGCATATCACTTGCCTCACTGTGTTTAACAAACATGACACTTCTAGAAAACCTATATAAATGCTTTCTATACAGTTAGTATTGTCCCAAGAAAAAAACTGCTAATCAATTATTTAAAACCCTGATATAGGTAATGTAGCAAGAGCTGCCAATATATGGATTGGCCTGCTCCACAAGCACAAGCATTGCCTGACCCCTGAAGCCCATAAGCTGGCTATCTATAGCTCTGTCACCTCCATCATTGACTATGGTCTTGCCATTTATGGCTCTGCCTCCCCTACGGCTCTCTGGAAGATATCTGTGAGTATCAACAAAGCCTGTGGGCTCCTTACAGGTGCCCGCCACCTAACTCACACCTGTGACCTATATGCCCAGGCTGGATGGCTACCTCTCCAGAGCAGAATACAGTACCAGACCTGTCTACTCACAAAAAAAAAATTCTCCTTGGGCACATGTCGCCTCGAGTTGCAAAACTCCTCACTGCCCACAGCAGCACCCAATCTACATGGAGAGCTCTACAACAGACGTTCCAGGTCCCCAGGTGCAGTACCACTATGGGGCAGAGATTATTCTCACACAGGGCACCTCAGTACTACAATACTCTTAACAAAGAAGCACTTACAACTACGACTCTTGATCCCTTTAAAAGGGAACTACGATGCTTCATTACCTCAACTACTCAGTGTGACTGCCTCTCCAAAAGAATGGACTTCACATTGTATCGGTGACAGTGGTGCTCTAGGTTCCTGCCTCCTGTCCCTCTTTTGTCACCCCCCCTGCAATCCTCCCTTTACCCACCCCTCCCCTCTCAGCTGACACTAGGCCTAAGCCACCATGACCAATCTCATATCACCCGCCACTTCTACATGACAATGGCATTGCCTGCTCATTCCTTCCTACCTCTCTCCACTCCATATGCAGTTCACCATCAAAACTTACTCATACTGGCTATTGCTGTCTCTCTCTGCAAACCACTATACATGCCATGCTTAATTTAACTTTGACATGTAATATATGTATCTATTACTTCCTTTGTATTGTCGTTCTCCTACATCCTTTGACGTGGAACCTTTGTAAATGAGCAGTCCCTGCTCAAAGGTACTTGTAATCCTAGAGTTTACTAAATAAAAATGAAAAAAAAAAAAATAAATAAAAATGTTCTTAATTCCAAACTTTGCAGTTGAGTGGAGCTTACAGTAGCTATATTTTTTTTCAGGCAACATGTCTACAAATATAACTATATCAAGACTGCATTAAGAGACTTTCAAGTTAGATATTTTGTTATGGAGCAACTGTGTTCCATAAATAACCACCGATGTTTAATTTTTGTGAAAAATTCATATTGCCTGGCATAGTGTGAGCAAGGTTCAAGATAATTACTGAGCTCAAGGAAATCGGTAATTCTGCAATTAACAAGCAAACATTACCTACAGTATTCAGTATTCCAAGAATCTATGCTTAAATCCATTGTTAAATAAGTATTTAATTGAGTATAATGCACTGTACTTCTTAAAATCTAGGTCATACCTGTGTTTGTGACTGCAATGTCTCTTTTTCCTCTTGTACCAAAAAAACAAGTTTACTGTGTTTCAGAAACATAGAAACATAAAATATAGCAATAGAAAAGGACCCTTAGGCCCATCTAGTCTTCCCTGTTTTCCTGCCTAACACTACACCCTGGACTCTGTTTCATCACAGGTGTCCCTCCCTCCCTCCTCCCTTGTCTCTATTTATTATACCCATGTGCCTATCCCACACATGTTTGAAGCTCCCTACTGTCTTCACTCTCACCGCCTCTTCTGGTAGGCTGTTCCAAATGTTCACCATCATTTCCATGAAGAAGTAGTTCCTCACATGCCTCTTAAACTCTTTCCTCATGCTTCATAGCATGTCCCCATGTTCTGGTGCTCTTTCTCATTTGAAAGAGACTCCCTTCCTGCACCATGTTTATCCCATTGAGATACTTACAGGTCACAATCGTGGTCTTAGTCATGCCCACTCTTGCTCTTTCTCCTCCAGGGAGTACTTGCTGAATTCAAGCAACCTCTCCTCTTATAATTTCTCATTCAACCCCTGCACCATTTTAGTAGCCCTTCTTTGAATCACTTCTACCCAGTCAATGTCCTTGTGGATGTGTGGCCTCCAGAATTGGGCACAGTACTCCAGATGGGGTCTCTCAACTGAGTGATATAGAGGCAACTTCACCTCTGTTTTGCTAGAGATCCCCCCATGCATCCTACTCATCTTGCCTACTGCCCTGTCACCTTGAGATCATCAGATGTGATTGCTCCAAGGTACCTCTCTTCTTGCTTGGTAACTGTAAGTACCCCCCTCCCCCATATTCAGCCTATGGGTTTCCTCTTCCTAGGTGCATGACTTTGTTTTTTTTGGAACTGAGACCCAGCAGCCACTCCCTAGACCAGTTCTCTAAGTTTCCCCAGGTCCCTTTGAATTCATTCCTCCCCTCCAGCCTGTTGCAGATATTGTGTTATCTACAAAAAGAAACACCTTCCCCTCCAGTTCTTCAGCAATGTCACTTATGAAGACAACACTGAAGAGGACAGGGCCCAGTACCAATTCCTGTGGTACTCCACAGGTCACTCTCCTGTCTTCTGAGCTACTGCCATTTACAACTACCCTCAATCTCTTATCCCTCAATCAATTGGCCACCCAGCTCACCACCTTCTCCCCCACCCCAGACTGCTAAGTGTCTTTATAAGCCTCCTGTGTGATACAGTATCAATGGCCTTATTGAAGTCCAGATAGGCAATATCCACTGCCCTCCCTTGACCTACCTCCTTAGTTACCTTGTCAAAGAAATTTATAAAATGTGTTTGAAATGACCTCCGCTTGTAAAGCCATGCTGCTGGTGGTCTTCATGTCTCCAGGTACACTATCAGTCTCTCCTCAGCAGGGACTCTATTAACTCCCCACCACTGATGTGAGACTTACTGGTCTGCAGTTGCTGGCCTCCTTCCTTCTGCTGCTCTTGTGCAGAGAGACTGCACTGGCCCTCACCCAATCTCTGGACCACTCCTGTCTCTAATGAGGTGCTAAATATTGTTGTCTTGGGCAGCCAGCACCATGGTCAGCTCCCTGAGTAACCTTGGGTGCATCTCATCTGGCCCCATTGTCATGTTTTCCTTTAGGGCTTCCAACCCCTGGCAGACTCTCTCTTCCATAAATGGACTTGCATCCACTCCCCTGGTGCCTGTCAATTTATGTTGGCTCATCCACTCCTTCCACTGTGAAGACTGAGAAGAAATATTCATTTAAAATGTTAGCTTTTCCTCAGTCCTCCTCTGCACAGTCCCACTGTCTCCTGATTTTCACTATACCACCCCTTGACTTGCTTTTTTTGCTCATCTACAGTACCTGAAAAAATACTTACCCCCTTACTTGAACTCCTGGTTGATTCTTTTTACAATTTGAGCTTTTGCTGTCCTTACTTTCCTTCCTGTCTCCCTTTGTCTCTCTAGATATACCTCCCTGCCCACCTCATTTGGTCTCCTTATACTTTATGAAAGTCTTTTTTTTCTCCCTTGCTGCCCTAGCTAACTCACTTGAGAACCACAGTGGCCTCTTTCTGTTCCTTCCCTAGCTTTTTATCTTTAACAGCTTGCCATTACCCTAGTTATTCCCTCCTGTATTCCATTCCATTGTGCCTCCACCCTCCACTATCCCACCTCAGGTATTTCCTGAGGCAGATTTCCATTTCCTTAATCTGCTCTCATGAAGTCCAGGACCTTCCTGTTCATGTGTTTTTTCTCCTGCCCAATCTGTATGCCAGACCACACTGTGTAGTGATTACTAGTACCCAGGGGGAACCCCATTGTGATGTCTGCAATGCTGTCCCTGTATGTATGTACAAGATCCAGCACTGCCCCATCCCAACTGGGACCTGTAACCAGATGTCTGAGAAATGCCCCTTGCAGGGAGTTTAGGTTGAACTTCTCCTAGTTGTATTTGAGGTCAGGATGCTCCAGTCCATAACTGGCATATTAAAGTCACCAATGATTACTATTTCCCCTTTCATGCCATTTTGCCATGGCCTCCCCCAAACCCCTATCCAGTTCCTCCCCCATGCTGGTGGCCTCTACACCACCCCACTCATAAAAAGGTCCTGGTTCCCATCTCTGATTCAACCCAAAGAATCTCCAGACCCTGTTTTTCTTCCATGTGTACTTGTATTTTTGTGGCCTTTCTACCCCCCTTACATGTAAAACAACCCCCCCTTTCTTTCCTGTCTTATCTTTCTGAAGCATGTTGTAATCTATTATGGCCACCTCCAAGCTATGGCTGTCAGTACACCATGATTCTGTAATGGCTACCAGATATAGATCCACCTCCACAGTGCTAGCTTCAAGGTCAGGAATTTTGTTCCCTAGGTTCCTTGCATTTGCACACGTCTCTCCACACCTTTTGTACTTGCTTGCCCATACTTTCCTTTCCCTTTCAAAGATCAACCATTATGCTTTTCTTTTCACTGGTACTCTCCTTCCCTTCTTAATCTTCTCTCTATCTCTCTCTCTGCCCTCCCTCCATAGTATTTTTTTCAGTCTTTGTTATACCTCTTGACACCCCATCCCTTTTCCCCTTACCCCTAATCCCTACTACCCTTGGGGACTCTCTAGTCCTAGAAAAAACTTTCCAGCCTCTTGTGAGGTGCCACAGGAACTTGATTTTCAGTCTAAAGGAAACTTAGGTATGAAAGAGTGCCAATCCCCTGACCCTCCAAAGGAAAATATTAGAGGAGAAAAATGAGGAAAGGGAGATGGTACAGTCAGACAAGGTCCCTTAGACTTGTCAGACAAGATTTTAAACAGAAAGCTAAGAAGGCAGAGCTAAGATCCACTTCCCTGCTAAACCTGTGGCATAGCCTATTTCATTAGTTCTCAGACTTTGTCATTGTAAGCCTCCCCCAAACCATGGAAAAGATCTTGAGCCTCCCCTAAATACTGAAACAATTTTAAGCATCCCCATAGAAAAGAGCATACGTTGCAGAGTACACCTGGAATAAAATGAAACTTCTTTGAGTAGCTAGCTGACTCTCATTTTATTCAGCTTATTATAACCACCCATTGCAACACTCTTCCCTACGCAACCCGACTTGCTCTGCTATTTTGACTCTCAAACAATTGTTACCCCTTGTTGCAATATCTTCATGGGTCAGACTATGTTATCTGTCTGTTTCCCCTCTATCTGGAATAACCTTCCTATCCATCTGTGCCTCTCCCCCTCTTACACTGCTCTTCAGCAACTTCTCAGGTATCATTTTGCTCCCTACTGCTCGTACACCTAATGCCTCTTTGCTTAACTCTTTTATTTGAGCTGTTCTGCCACCTGTCTAACCTTTCATTGTTTGTTCATTGTTCCTACAGTGTTTGTTGGCACTATTGTTCATTTTGTATTACTTAACTGTTTTGTAATTACATTTTTAATTTTACTCACTCCCTACCCTTACCTGGGCAACTTGGACTTGGCATGTGGACTGATATGTGTAACATTTAATGTGGTCATGTGTGTGCTGGGACTAAATCCATGATGATGTACTGGGATAACATCATGGGTCCAGCCCCAGACTAACCAATCAGAACCAAGGATTTTTTCTTGCCATTTTATAATGAGCAATAACAAACCTCTGTGCAGTCATTGCATGGTATATGGAGACATGGAGGCAGATTTTCAAAGGGCCCTTAAACCAATGCAATGTACATCAAACAACCACCTTGCGTCAAATGCGGGTGCTCTAAACACTGTGTGTTATACTTTGTGAGAGAAGTGTTTTCTGTGCAAAGTCCCCCCAAATGACTCAAGGGGTCTGCTTCATTAAAAATAGAATGCATGGGGTGATGATGCATACTGTAAATGAAGCAAGCTGATTTTAAATAGGATTCATGGAGAAAAAATGACATGCTGAGTTGAAAATATGATGTGCTGAGCAAAAATTATGCAAGCTGAGTAGAAAATGTGATGTATGGAGCAAAAATTCTGCAAGTTGAGTCAAAAATGACATCAGATAAAATGGCCTTGGGAAACAATATTTTACATGCTACAGTACTTGAGAAAGCATTATAATGTCTGCAGTGCAGGACTCTTCAATAGTCAGGTCTGCTTGCCTGCTGTGGGCCTCTGTATATGCTTTAGTGCCAGGGAAGCTCTGGCTGGTCTAACAGCAGCATGCATCTTAGGCAGAATGATAGGAACTAAATTCTTTGAAAATCCCAAATAAGTGAATGGTGTATCTTCTCTGTGATGCAGGGAGGCATCTTTTTTTTTTTGATGCAAGCATTGTGCAAGCCAGTTTTGTGCAGGCAGGCCTGTTTTTGATGCAAGCACCATTAGAAAATAGGAATTGACACATGTTTTGACACATCCTGCTCCTTGCATCATTTTATCTATAAGAAAGCACTGTGCAACAGTCTCTGGCTTTTGAAAATCCTTCAGTTGGTTTGACAAGTCTTCAGAAAAAGGAAGACTGACTGGATGAATGGGGTGCTAAACAGCTCTACAGAACTGTGTCTCTTACAAAGCAGCGTCTGACAAGCTGATTTTGTAATCCTTGACAGCAATAGTGTAGGCTCTCTGTAGGTAGGTCTTGCAGTAATGGGGTAATTAGGATATAGAAATTGAGTTCTGATGGGATGCATGTAAAGGCTGCAGACATTTGACAGTATATTAGCTGCAGCTTTTGAATTAATTACTGTCTCTTACAAAGCAGATTAGCACAGCAGGTAAATTACCTATGGACCAACATACACTAAGGCTTGTTGACCTAACAGGAAGCTCTATGTACAAATTCTAAGCAATAAGAAGTAAATCATGGTTAGGAAAATGCAGCTGGCTTTAGTCCTTCAGGGTTTCTACACTAGCAAAGCCATGGCTGTTTTTGTCAACTGCAGTCCCATGGAAATGCAGCTAAATGCCACGAGCAAATGTCCTGTTGACTGTAATGTCTATCCCCAGCTTAGATGGCATTCTGCATCTGGTTAATGCTGATTCATAATCTGTATATAGTATTACATTGACGTGCCAACACTAGGACTTCAAAGCTAACAGGAAATTGTATGCGTCAAGCAACATGTATCAAGTAGCAAATTCAGGCAGAGAAAAACATAGCCAACTAGTGACTTTTAATTGCTGTATGTAACAAGACGCTTTGCTGCTGAACCTTCAGAAGCAGGAACCTGGGAGTGAATGAAGAGAGCATTCAGTAAGAAGGACTGGCACCAGACAAGCTGGAGCACAGCACAAGTGCAATGCAGTGATATAGGAAGTTGACTATGGTGATTTCAAAATGCAGGACGCAAGTTGGCAGAACGCAAGCAACAAGTAAGATATATTATGTAATTTAGCAAATATTTCGTAGAAAACAGAATCTAGCCCATGTTTTATCCACAGCATACAATTGTAAGTTGATTCTGTAAACCTTATTAATATAGATCCGGGATTTCTGGTAAGCAAATATAACCAATGTACTGTAATTTGGAAAGCTGAACAAGAAAAGAGACATAAATCTTTCTAAATCCAAACTGTAAATGAAAAAAAATTAGGTGTCCTATATCTTTTAAACTTGGAATCAGCCAATGCACATTTTCTTTGAGTAACTCCTCAGATCTGGTGTGCTAGAATTAACCACAAGAAAAATCCACCATGTACTGTACTGTACATACATAACCATGGATTTTTTTGTTCAACATATGAGAGGAAAGACATGTGAGCACAGGAACAGGGCTTTCTTTCTTTGCATCAGTTTTATATCTATGCATTGGTCAGGTCCGTGGGCACTCACAGGATTGAAAGGTTTCAGAACATCCAGGATTTTTCTAGTTATATCAAAAGTGAAAGATAAGGCATAGAGGTGCTATGCTGCTGTGTTTATGCTTGGTCTAAGTTGTGAATATGGTGCTACAAATTAAGGAAATGGAGAATGGAAACACTGAACAAATGCACAGTAAATGAAGATGCAAATCAAATCCAATCTAATTTATTTGTAAGGTGCACCTGCCAGTTGGCTGGAAGTGCTGTGCAAAAAAGCAATACAAAACAGAATTGCAAGCAAATGTGCAATGAATCTCCCAAAATGTGAACTATAAAAAGAGGGCAGCCACAGCAACTGAGGAGGTGCAGTGGAAAAGTAGCCATGATAGGTCCCCATGGTGTGGTAGTTAGGAGCTTAACTGGGAAGTTCAGTGGGCAGAGCAATGCTACATTTCCCACCTGAACATGAGGAATAAACTTTTCAATTCTCTAATGGTTTTATTCAGAAAGGAAAATGGGTGTCCTATTTTCAGATATGTTTTGCACATTCTGTATCTATGTGTATGGCACTAATCATTTGAATATAGGTCCTTAAGTGTTTGTGGGATTATAATACCTTCAGTGCAACAGAGCTGCTGCTGAAACATTAAACCGTGCTTAAGCTATACATCAACAAAATAAAATATTTTCAACTTTGGGCAAAAATTATCTTTAAGGTAAGAGTATCAAACAGTGGTTTAGATCAGTTTGATAGTGCAAAACTGTAGAACCATTTCATATTCACTGGAATTCAACATCTGTCTTCCCACCTGCTTTATAATAGCATCAAACATTGTCTAGCCCCTCCCCCACTGGCTAACTTTTTCATCATTGCATCATTTCATACCCATTTAATTTCATTCATGTGTCAGATAAGGATACACAAAATGGAAAATGCTGGTGAAATTCCCCCCAAATTGCCATTCCACTTTTGAAACTTTCCACAGAGTGTTTATTTTATTTTATTTATTTATTTAGGACTAGGATTACAATACATTTGAGCCAGTGCTCTTTTTCAAAGGCTCCACGTCAGTCACCATTCAATACATAAGACAAAGTGACAACAGTATAAGCTAGACAGGATCAGTAATCAATACAAGAAGTTACAAAGTATCTAAAAAAACAAAACAAGATTTGGAGGCTAGGTAACAAGGAAATAGTGAATGAGGTGCAGAGAGGTTAGGGGACAAGTAAGAAGGAAGAGTAAGGGGAGAGGGGGCACAATGGAGGAGTCAGAGCAGCCAGGGGCATTGTTGTAGACATAACATGGGGAAGTGCATGCTAAGGGGTGGCCAAGTGCTAATAGGAGAGAGAACTGCATGAGGTTAGAGTAATATTCAAGGGGTCAGCTAGTTGAGGCAATGACAAGAGCTAGAGGCAGTGAGAGAGAGGTGGAGCCTTGATTTAAATGCACCAAGTGTGGGAGTGGAGGAGATGTAACTGCTGAGACCATTTAGCCAGCTAGGCGCCCAACAGACAAAAGATCTTTGATCTTGTGAGGTACAACAGAGGGGAACCTGCAGGAGCTGTGATTCTCATGCCCTGGTTGTGTGGGGGTTATTGCTAGGGTGCAGGAGAGTACAGACTTCAGTGGGTGCAAGGCCCATAGTCATCTTCTTCGCCATAGTGCAGGTTAGGTACTTTATCTGATTGGTGAGTTGCAGCCATCCAGTTTGTGCATAAAGGTCACACATATGTGTGAGGTGGTGGGATCCAGTGAGTAGCCAGCAGGCCTTATTGAGGGAGGTGGATATGTGTCTGAAAGTGGAAGCGGAGGCAGAGCCATAGATGATAAGCCCATAGTCAATAATGGAAACAACAGAACTCTGAACAGTGACTGTCAGGGCTTCTGGAGTAAGATGTTGCATATGCCGGAAGAGAAGGCCATGATGAATATTTGCTGCCTTGGCTACATAGTCAATGTGGGCACCGTAAGTTAGATGAGGGTCAAGAGTGATCCCAAGGTACTTAAAGTCCTGTACTTGTTCCAGGATGACTCCATGGCTGGTTTTGATGGATAGGGGGTGCAGTTTATATTTGTTGTGAGAACTGCTAAACATCACAGACTTTGCTTTTTATGATTAAGGACCAGATTGTGATCAGAAAACCAATTTTCAACACTGGTGAAGCCAAGCTGAAGGTTGTCTTGTAGAGGTTTAGGATCCTTGTGAGAGGCAAGAATTACAGCATCATCAGCTAAAGGATGATTTGTTTGGAGCAAGAATTCGTAAGGGTGTTCAAGAACAAGCTGAAAAGTAGGGGGTGCAGAATGGATCCCTAGGGAACATCTGAGCAGACAGGCCTGACATCAGAGAGGACATCTGCAATTTTCACTCTTCTGTGGCTGGTTCTCCAAGTAACTTTTGAACAAGGCTGTGGAGTCAGGAGAGAGAGCCCAGCTTTCAGAAGCTGCACAAGCAGTAGGCAGTGATGGACAGTATTGAATGCCTTAGTCAGCTAGATAAAGACAGACCCAATTAACTGACCATTGTCCAGTGAGCTATGAAGTGCACCAGTGAATTCCAGTAGGACAACTGAGGTGCTATGTCCTTTCCTGAAGCCATGTTGTTGCAAACACAAAATATTCTATTTGTCCAGGAAATCTGTGAGCTGATCTGCTACAATATATTCAAGGGCCTTGGAGAGGGGTGGCAATATGGAGATGGGGCAGTAGTTTCCCTGGATAGCCCTGTCACCACTCTTATGAACCGGGGTAAAAATGGAGGACTTCCATTTGTCAGGGAACTGGCTGAGACTAAGAGAGAGAGAGGTTGAAAATACTTGTCAGCAGCTGTAGCACCTCATCAAGGGTGAGCAACCCTAGCAAATTTCTTCTAATATGTAAATTGTGGAGTTTTTTTATTTTTTATTTACCATCTGTGGGTATTACAGTGCAACATTACATATTTCATATATAGTGTACCTTTACTGAATTGCAATACATTAACACAGAAAGAAAAATACTTTCATATGTAGAATAATTTTCCTTTAAAAAGAGACAATGAGTAAAAATACTTCATCAGTTAAAACAAAATACTTGACCACACATCATGCTGTCAGAAAGATAACTTCATTAATTCACGACTGAAAGAAATTCATTAGATTCCAAAAACTGAGTAAAAGAAGTCCAAATTTTATTATAATATTTATAGATATTATTGATGCAGTAACATACTTTTCCCAATCTATGGCTTGTAATCATAAAATTCAGCCAGGTGCTGAAAAATTGTGGAGTTTTTAATGTACAACAAGGTATACTGCCGAATTGTTGACAAATAGTAATTACAAACTGCAGATTTTTACCACAGCTTTTTCTGGCATTAAGAATGAAATAGAAATTAATGTAAACTAAAGAATTTTTATAAACACAATGTGCAGTAAACTGCAGCTTCCATCTAACAATTTTGCCTTACATGTACAGTAAAATAGTCACAGAGGTAAAGTGTGATATTTTGCCAATTTCATGGGGATACTGTATGATGGAATTTGGTGGATTTTGCATGTGTGTTGTCTATTCTGAATCCACTAATCCATTTCAATCTAAAATGGAACTCTGGAGGTGGTATATAAATCTTATCCTTAACTTGTTCTGGTGCATCTCTTGACAGCCTGCATTAGGTAGATTCCGGATACAAGATCTCTGTGCACAGCACTGGAGCTGACAAGCCAGTTGGAGTTGGACCTTGCCTTCACAGACTACATGCATGAGGCACTTCACCAGGGCCAACTAGTCGGAGCAATCTTCGTAGACATAACCAAGGCTTTCAACCTTGTGAATCATCAGATGCTGCTGCGTAGACTAAGCTGCCTTGGGCTATCCCCCAACACGGTCAGTTGGTTCTCCAGCTAGGTACACTATATATGAAAGATATAATGTTGCACTGTAATACCCACAGATGGTAAATAAAAATTAAAAAAACCTACACCATTAACTCCAACTAGCTTGCCAGCTCCAGTGCCGCGCACAGAGATCTTGTATATGGACTCCATTTAACTCAGGCTGTCAAGAGCTGCACCAGAACAAACTACCGCACTGGTACAAGCACTCTGATCAACGAGGTACCAACAACTCACTGAGAAAGGCTAACTGATATCAAGGTGCTTCCGGATACTCTGAGTGACCACTCACCTATCCAATGTGAGTGGTTGACAGAACGGGCCAACCCCCACCCAAATTGGTGAGAAACAGAGTTATAAAGAATAGCACTATGACCAACTTCAGAAATCACCTTTCAGGCATTGACTGGAGCTTCCTTGACTTATGCCCTTCCATTGACACTGCCCGCCAACTGTTCCTCACTCATTTCAACACAGCTGCAGACAAGTTCTCCCCGTACTGTAAGAAGATGATAAAAGGTCGTAGTATGGACTGGGTCACCCCTGAGCTTCTCGGTATCATGTGGCAATGAGATCTCCTTTGGCACTGGGCCATGGCAACAGGGATAGCTTCAGATATCCAAAACTACAAAGCAGCCAGAAACAGGTGCACCGGGGCAATATGACAGGCCAAGACATCATTCCACAAGAACCGGCAATCTCACTGCTGGAGTAGTGGGATGAAGTTCTGGGACTCAATTAAAAACCTCCTCTGATCTGATAACTGAACCCACCCACCATGCTCCATTACAATGATGAAATCATACTTGATGATGCTGGCATGGCCAATATCTTTAATAAGCCTTTCTCTGACTACAACGCAGTCCTGCCTCCTAGGCCCACCACACACCCTGATGGAATGCCAGCCTCCAGCTAATTGCCCTCCTTTACCACTGCCAAGCCCAGCCCAAGCTTTTACTTCAGACAAATGACCATAAAGGAGACAAGAAAATACCTTGCAAGTGACCTGGGAAAAACAAGGGTGGGGGGTGATGGGATCGATACAAAATTGATTTCCATTGCCTTACGAAAAGTTGTCTTTCACATCACCAAGCTGTTTAACCTGTCTCTCCACCCGTCCGCTTTCCCCTCTATCTGGAAATCCACTGTGGTCACTCGTGTGCACAAAGGAGGTGACCGGGCACTAGTGTCCAACTACCTACCTATCTCAGTTCTGTCTCTGCTGTCCAAAGCACTGGAGAGAATCATAGCTGATCAACTCACTGACCACTTGCATAAATATAAACTCCTCTGCCCCTAACAGCATGGTTCCACAAGATGTATAGCACTAATACTGCCCTAACTGCCTTCACAGACTATGTGCACGAGGCACTTTACCAGAGCCAACTGGTTGGAGCAATCTTCAAAGACCTAGCCAAGGCTTTCGACCTTGTGAATCATCAGCTGCTGCAGCACAGACTAAACTGCCTTGGACTATCCCCCGACACAGACAGTTGGTTCTCCAGCTACCTGTCTGGGCACTTTCAGCAGGTGAAAATCAACAGCACCATCTCCAAGACCGGTAAAGTCACAGTGGGGGTCCTGCAGGGGTTCATCCTGGGCCCACTCCTGTTCAGCTTTTTTGTGAACAACCTTCTAGAAGCATGCCCCTTCTCCAAGGTGCTGCTCTCTGCAGATGACACAGTGGTGTTCTCTCGAGGATCTTGCCAAGATGCACTCACTAAGGACATGCAGTACAACTATGACCTCCTACAGGATTGGCTCAAAGATAGTCTACTAGTGCTCAACAGCAAAAAAAAAACAAGTCAATACTCTTTGCTGGAAGCCAAAAGAGGAGGTCTATCACTCCCTTCTCAATTTTGTGCAACTCCCACGACACCCTTCAGCAGGTGCCCTTATTCCAGTACCTAGGGATTACAATCAATGAGTCCTTCTTCTTCAATGAACATATACAAAATATTACCACTGCTGCCAATAGGAAGTTAGGGGCCCTATATAAGCTTCAGTTCTGCCTCACACCTGAGGCTAGGGTCCAGGCAGTAAGAGGGATAGTTCTACCCATCCTGGACTATGGTAATGTGGTATATGGTGCAGCCTCTGAAACCAGCCTGCACGGGGCCCATACTACCCTTAACAAAGCATTCCACTTTGTTTTAGGCACAGATAACTTTACGCACACATGCAACCTTTATATTGGGACATGATGGCTTCCTCTCAATGACCAAATCAAGCTTCACTCGTGCCTTCTAGGGAAGAAAGTCCTTTTAGGTCTTGCACCCCTTCCCTACAAGCCTTATTCCATCCAGTCCTGGCTGAGCACTCCACGAGAAGTGTTACAAGACATGTTCTAGCAATACCTTTCAGAAGAACTGCCTTGGGGAGGTAAGCCTTTGCAGTAAGGGCTCCCACCTGGCTAAATGAACTCCCCAGGCTACTACTAGCCTTACTCACCTTGGCCAGTTCAAATCTGAAATTCTGAAGTCCATCTTCCCTCCAGTACAATGTTGCTATAAAGAACACCCCAGCCATTTCTAGCCCACCCGGTGCCCCCCTGACATAATATGACTTGGCTGCAGCGACCTGTGGCTCCTAAGAATCTCCCACTGTTCCCCACCAACCCACCCCTTGGTCCTCCATTCCCCCTACCCCCTCATCTACTTAACCCTTCTGACCCTCCATACCCCCCACCTCCACACTTGCTTAGCCCCTTGACCCTTAAGCTAGCACCCACCATTGCGCTCTCCCCCTCACCCATCTAGTCTGTAGCTTACTCTCCCTTAATGGCTGTACTTGTCAGTGGTCACATTACTTGTTCCCTCCGGGAAACTATCTAAGCTCTATAGGTGCATTCTGGGAATTCTCATACTTTGTACATAGTTGGAATCTGCACTTTATTCACCTAATCTGTTATGGGACTCTTTTCCTCTGTATTATGTAATTAAGTGATGGCATTTGCAATGCATTCTGTCTCTCCCCATCCTTCTATTTATAATGCTGCTTAGCCTTTTTAGTGATGTGTAATTGACAATGCCTTTTAGCTGCTTCTGTTTTTCTCCACTGTCCATGTACTCGATGTTCCTCCACCCTCTGTTCGATGAGTATCCTTTGTAAATGAGCTTCTAGCTTAAAGGTTGTAATTCCATTTTACAATAAATAAATAAATAAATATCCTGATGGTGTGGTGGGGCATAGTAGAGGAACTGAATCAATTTGTCATGTACCTTGAAAAAAACAATGAGAATCTTAAGTTTGCAGTTACATACAGTACCACCAGCATCTCATTCTTGACTATCTGCATTATTATGAACAATGAACATGAAGTGGATTCTGATCTGCACTGTGAGCCTAAAGATAGAAATACTATCCTCCTTGCTAGCTCTTGCCATTCCTGTCATACTGTTAGGAACATCCCCAGCAGTCAGTTTCTTTGTGACAGAAGAAACTGCAGCCAGGAGGAATCTTTCCTTGCAAATGCCTACGAATTGGATGATTGGCTTAAAACCAGTGGTTACTCCAATTTCAACATTCAGACGGCATTTAACAGGTATCTTGCAACAGGGATGTCTGGTTTATTAGTACCAAAACAGTTCAGTATGCTGGTGGAGCCATATATTAATTTTGTGACAGCATTTAGTGTACAGTCCTCTGCAGTGGAAGCCATCTTGAGGAAACATTGGGGTATACTTTCTGTGGAACCTAAATTAGAACCCTGTATCACTGAACTACCTCAAATGGTATTTAGAAGGGCAAGAAATTTGGGAGATCGAATTACATGCAGTATGTATCTCATTTCAAAACCCAGAACATGGTTTTCACCACCACCAAGCAGTTGTCACCGCTGTGGTTGGTAAAAATATTGTGAAGTGATTGAAGAGGGTAATTCTTTCATCAGTTTCAGTACAGGATAAAGTATCCTCTTCACTTGGTTTATCACTTATGACATCATGTGTTTTATTTACAAGGCAGAATGCACAAGTAGTAAGTTTTACATTTGTAAAACAAAAAGAAAACTGAAGAAGAGAATAGGAGATCACATGAGAGCCATTACTAGTAACAATATGGAGTATGTTCTGGCCAGTTATGTGCTCATGCTAGATTCTTCATCAGGCCATTAGCTCAAATTCATAGGGATAACGAATGTGGCCCTGGCACAAGAGGAGGTTACATAGATGCCTTGTTCTTCAGGAGGGAGGCATATTGGATTTTCCATATGAAAGAACCATATTTTCTGGTTGAAATTACAAGTTTGATTTAAAGGCATTTTTGTAACCTCTGTGATGTTTTACTGAATATTTGCCAATAACTTTCTCTTATCTATTGGAGAATAAGCATCTTGATGTAATTTTGCAGTAATCAACATATGCATTTCAGACTATGATTAAATAGACTTTAAAATTAATAGAATATTTATTTTATTATTGTTCAAAGTAACTAGTACTAATAAACACATGGTTTGTTTATTGGCAGTGTAAGTTGGCACTGCCCCCTTGAGAATGTATATAAAGAGGTGTAGGCAGCTGCAGTTTCTCACTCTTAAGAAAGCTCCATTGGCAGGAACGAATCACTGAGTGGTTCTTTTCATGCACCCTGACCATCTGGCTGACAGCAAACAGAACTATATTCTGCAGACAACATATCCAGTGTTGGGTTATTTGAAATGATTGAATCCTGTGTGTTGTCCAGTTTTGTTTTCCCCCCTTGTTGTGCTGCTTACCATGGTGCACCATGCCTACTCGAAGTGACTTTTTCTTTTTCACTATTTCTATTGTCACTATCTTTGACGAATAGCAGCAGTTTGATAGAAGAGGAGACAGGAAAATAAGATTTTGCTTAAGCATACTTTTTTTTAGAATTGTTGTCAGTCTGAATGGGGTAGGCTGCTACAATATTATTGTTTATCTTTTCTTAAGCCTCCAATTTGGGCATAATTTTTTGAACTGATTGGATCCAGTGACATGGCATAGAAATTGTACAAGGGTTCCAACATTACAGTTATGAACAAAGATAAGGCCAATTTGGTTGTTCTTAAGGCTGAAAAATAGGAAACCTAGGGGTGATCCACTGCTTATGTTTAAAATCATTAGGGAGCAAACATTGTTTACTAAAATGAACTTTGAATTGCAAACCAGTAAAGTAGTAGTAAAGGTATTTATTTTTATACATGATAAAAAAAAAAATATGCCCCAAAGGTCCAATTTACAATGATGTCCTGTTTGATCCATATGCGGGTTACAGTGTAAAAGAATATAGCATAAGGCAAAACATACACAAACACTTCATTTCACAGACAAATGCATATCAAGAAATAATAATATCTATAATTTCACTTAATTGATCCTATACTTAAAGTTATGATTAACAATGACATTACCAAAGAACCAATGCATGTTAAAACTACACATATAGTACTGGTTCTGATAGTCTTTTTAGCATATGCATTCATTCAACTCACTTAAAAGTTTTAATTGAGAAAGACAGTGAAACATTTACAGTTTTTTCCAATTCCCTATCAATGGCTTTTTAAAAACAGTTTAGTTTATCAATTCTATGTGTGTTTCAACTTAGTTTATTCCATAAGTTTGAAGCCCTTGTTTGTTCTTATTTTTTAGGAGCAAATAGGATGCTAGAGACCACTGGGCTCAATTTGCAAAGGTCAGAGAATAATGCAAGGTGCTTACACCAGAAGATAATGACACAAGGAGCAAGCTGTGTCAGAACTTGCTTCAGTCCCAGTTTTCTAATGCTGCTTGACTCAAAAAGCAGCACTGCATGCATTAAAGTGGCTTATATAAAAAAAAAGAAAATGGGTGCACCTTCACGCAACAGGGCTAGCATCACAAAAATAAAGCTTCGTCCCCTTTTTTTATTTTCAAAGGTGTAAGCTGTTGGCACCACGCTGAAGATGCATGCCACTGTTAGATCAGCCAGAGCTGGCCTGACATTGGAGCATATAAAAGTGAGGGTAGATTATGTACTGTAGCAGGTTGGTTATAGTGCCAATCTTCCCCTGTGGGACTAGTTTAGAGTGTTTTGGTTGTTTATCATGCCATTTTTATTTATTTATTTTATTTAAAAGTTGGTAACCGGGAAAGGTACACTGAGCCGAGGCTCATTTCCAGGTGTAACCCGGGGACAGAACACATATGGGGTAAAAAGACAATTGGTACACTGGAAAAGTTAATGCACATATGTACAAATTACAGTGCAAAGGTATATACAGATGCACTGGAGTAATACAATAATAAATGTTAATGCAATAGTGCATTTATGTACAAAATAATGCAGGTATGGAGTATCAACGCTTAGACAGACAGTGAACAGTAGGGGATACATATTTAAGAGAACTAAAAATTATAGAGGAGGTCAGACCAGGAAGAAATGAAGCATTTCAAAATGGGGTCAGGCCAGGGAGACTGGGACCGCTTAGCTAAACAAAGATGCTGTGCCTATGAAGGGAGGAGGAGGCTGTATGGGGGGAGGGAAGAGGAGGAGAGGAAGATGAGGAATGGCAAGAGCATGTATTGGCAGGAACAGCTCGGATCAGGGATTTAAGGGCAGTGAAAGTAGAGGAGTGGTGAGTGTCCCAAGGAAGTTGATTCCAGAGGCGAAGGAGATGGTAAGTAAATGCTGCCTGGCCTGAGCATGTGTGAGGATGGGGAAGGGAGAACATTCGAGCATCCCTAGTGTGAAGGGAGTATGTGGAGGAAATAGCTGGTGAGAGACAGGAGTTGAGGTGTGGGGGGGAGTGTCCCAAACCAGAATTTTCCAATTAAGGTGAGGCAATGTATCTGGCATCTAATAAGTAGAGGCATTAGGGAGAGGGAGGAGCAGAGGGTACAGTAGTGAGGGGCGAGGAGGTGGCAAAACAGCAAAATGAGTAAAGTAGGGTATCGTGTCCTGCTAGGGAAGTAGCAGGAGCACAGCCATAGACCATGTCTCCATAGTCTATTACAGGGAGAATGGTTTTGATGATTAAGGCTCGGTGAGCGGACAGATGGAGGCATTCATTGTGTTGGTAGAGGGCTCTGTGTTTAGGGTGAAGTTTGTTGCAAATGGATTCTATATCGGCTGAGAAATTGAGACATCTAGTCAACCAGAATCCTAAGTATAATAATGATTTGAGTGTTTCTAAGGGTAAGCCATCCAAGCTGGTAAATGTTTGGGGGTTATGGGACTTGAACTGTCTTTGCCTAGATCCAAAGAACATTGATACTGTTTTTGGGGAGTTAAGTTTTAGCTGGTTTTGATGGAACCATTGCTGTACTTTGTCAAAGTCATATTGCAGGATGGGAGTTACATCAGCAGCAGAGGGACTGGAGAGGTATATCATGGTGTCATCCACATACATATGGATTTTAGAGGGGGAGCAGATGGAGGAGAGGTCATTTATGAATACTGAGAAAAGAATAGGACCCAGATTGGAACACTGAGGGATGCCTACTAGGATTGGAGGAAGAAAGAGGTTGTTTCCTACTATTACAAATTGCTGTCCGTGTTGAAGGTATGACCTGAACCAATAAATAGCAGCTGGAGCAAGAGGAATGGAATTTCTAGATTAGAAGGTGATGAGAAACAGAGTCAAAGGCCTTTGAAAAATCTACAAAAATGGGAGTAGTGACAAGGCCATTGTCCATAGCTGACTGGATCGAGTTGGTGACATGGAGCAGGGAGGAGACAGAGGAGTGCTGCTTCCTGAAACCAGACTGGAAGGGAGAGAGACTGTCAGTTGCAGAAAGATGTTTCAGGAGCCTTGAGTAAATAAGAGACTCTTGGAATTTGGTGAGAGCAGGTAGGAGGGAAATGGGCCTATAGTTGCCAAGCCAGGTGACATCCACACCTTTATGGAGAGGGAGCACTTTGGCTAATTTCCAAGCCTGGGGGACAGAACTGGTAGTGAGGGAAAGGTTAAGGAGATGGGCAAGGGGATGGAAATAGCGGGTGCTGATATTTGAAGAATCTTGAGGTGGAGGCCATCTGGGCTTGTTTTAGTATGGCTAAGTGGCATAAGTGCCATGAAAACTCTTGGGATGAGATGGGGAGAAGAAAAAGCCACCCAACGAGGCCATCAGCAGGGTTGGGAGAGGAACATGTGGGGGAGGGAATATGATGGTCAGGGAGGGTGCAGGTTGTAAAGAATGTGCTAACTCAGTCAGGCCTGGATATGCCTGTAGGTGTTGTCTGAAGGTATAGTCACTCAGGCCAATAATGACTGTAGACGTACTCAGCTAGCTTTCAGTCAGGCCTGGAAATGTCTGAGGAAGTCACCAGTTTTTACCTAAATATTAAAAACACTGAACTGCTTAGAATTGATTGCACAGCACCATAAGAAATGTAATTTTGTGCTGAACAACTTTGCTGCTTATACTTTATGTCTGTCACGTATACTTTAGGAGTTATGCACATTTATTTGTGGTATGGTGTATATGGTTGATATTTGTCTCTCAAGCCTCACCCAAGCACCTTGAATAAATCCAAAAAAAACACATTTTTTTGGTATTTCAGGTAGTATAAAACCAAAAAACAAATTGATTACAGTCACTTGCATAGCACCATTAGAAAGGTAATTTTGTACTGAACAACTTTGTCACTGATACTTTGTATCTATCACGTATACTTTAGGAGTCATTTGCATTTGTTTATAGCATGGTGTGCATGGCTGACATTTGTCTCTCAAGCCTCACCTAAGCACATTGAATAAATATGAACCCCCCCACAGTTTTTTTGGTATTTCAACTGGTATAAAATAAAAACTGAATTGATTACAATCAATTGCATAGCACCGTTGAAAGGTAATTTTGTGCTGAACAGTTTTGCTACCCGTAGTTTGTGCGTAGCACTTACGGTTCATAAGATATTCACATTTGTTTGTGGCATGCTGATTACTGCTTGATTTTGATTAGAAAGGCTCAGGATACAGTGTTAAGAATATACAGGACACATGTGGTGGAACTCTCAAAGAGCTCCTGTGGGTTAAAGGTATTAGTGATAGACGCCAAGGCAGAAAATGACGATCCTTCATGTTTTAGGATTAGAGGTGCTTGAGCAGAGGGAGTATCTATGAGGGAGCAGATAACTTTCCAAAAGTTGGATGGAGAACTGGATCTTGCCTACAGCTGGGACTTAAAATAAGTTTATTTGGCTTTTCTGATGGCCTTGGTGCAGGCATTTCTATGGGACGTGTAGAGTTGAAAATGCAAGGGTAGAAGGGAAGCCTTGAATGGTGCCCAGAGTTTGTCTCAGGTTCTGCAGCATATGAGGAGGTCTGGTGTTATCCAGTGGAGGTGGCAGTGCTTTACTCTTGCCTTTTAAGGGGGACATGGAAATTCCAGACTCCAGTTAAGGTTTCGGTGAATAACTGGAGAGCTGTGTTAATGTCATAGGCTGAATACAATGGAGACAAGTCTGCTTGATTTAGATCCTGGAGAAGGGAGTTTGAGTACAGGGTGTGAAACAGGTGATACCATATATATTTGGGGGCTGATTGGGGAGTTGAAGCTTTTCTTACATAGAAAGTAATGCAATGATCACTAAGAGCATTGGGGAGTACTCCAGCAGCAGAAATACAGTAAGGGTGGGAGGTGAGCATATAGTCGAGGAGAGATTGATTTAGGAAATTGGTGTTTAGACATGTTGGCTCTTAAACTGAGAGATGTTTAAGGATTCAATTCTAAGGATGGAGGATTCAGAAGATGGGGAGAGCCAGTCCAGGCTGAAATCACCTATCAGGATGAGCTCACCTTTGCCTGAGTGAAAGGAGATGATGGAGATGCACTCAACAATGGAATTGTGGGACACTTTGAGTGGGCTGTATAGTGCTGTTATATAGATTGGGATGGTGGAGGGAAGGGAGAGGAGGACAATAAGAAGCTCATGAGAGAGGAGCGGGTATCTCAGAGGGAGATGGAACATGAGAGGGTTTGCATAGTGTAGACAGCCATCCTGTCAGAATGCAGGGATTTATTTAACTCCAAAAATTGATTAGTGTTTTGCTCATAAAAGTGCTAAAACACTGTGAAAATGCACAGCACCTGCCTCACTGTGTTTAACAAACATAACACTGCTACAAAACCTATATAAATACTTTCGGTATAGTTAGCATTGTCCCAAGAAAAAAACTGCTAATCAATTATTTAAAACCCTGGAATAGGTTGAAATAAGGGATAGAGAGGGATGAGTCTGGGATCCTGGCTGAGAGCCAAGACTCAGTCATGCATAGTACATCAGGGAAGTGTTGCATGACCCAGTCATTTGGGGTGTCCATTTTGGGTAGGAGGATCCTTGCATTAAAGATGGAAAATATGTAGACCCTTTGGCAGTGCAGAGGGAGTTTGAGGGGGTGGGGAACCCTAATTTATTTCAACATCCCCAGAGAGAAGTAGGAGTAGGTAGGGGGAAAATTGGGGAGTGTATTTAGAACTTTTGGTGGAGTGTGAGTGGAGAGGGTAGAGGACAGCCAAACACAGTGGAGGAGGGCCTCAAGATTTAGAGAGGAGGACAAGAGTAGGTTAGAGTGAGTAGGCGAGGGAAAGAGAAGATGGGGGAGAGGGCAGCTGGGAAGTACAGCTAGATTGGGGAGGTTAGGAGATGGGAAGAGAGGGGCTCAACAGAGTGGGGTAGGAAGATCAGACTGGGGAGGGGGAAGGGTAGGGAGAAGTGGTCAGTGATAGAAGAAGAGAAGTGGGAGGGGGCAGGAGGAGGAGGAGATTCGAGTGTGAGTTAGGACAGATGGAAGGTGGTTGGATAGAGGAGAGGGAGGGAGAGAGAGTCTTAAAATGAGTATGCAGAGAGAAATATTAGGAAGGGTGTGTGCATGATAGAGTGAATGAGGAGGAGGGCGGGGAAGATAGGGTCAGTGCCAGAAGCTTGAAGAGGCCTCGACTAGCAGTAGAGGGGGCAGGGAAAAGCTCTTATCAGGAGCTAAAAAAGTCACAGGTCTGCAGAGGGGCTAACAGGAGCAATTACAAGCTTTATCTTAGATCCTTGGAGGTAGCTTTAGGATATGACTGTCAGGGACAGGAGGGGTTGCTAGTGAGTGTAAGGAGTTCGTTGACTAGATAGAGGGTACCCACTAGAGACACTGATGCAATGTGAACTCAGGTGGATGGCAGCCTAGTTGATCAGGTGGGGGAAGGGCAAGGGAGAGAGCCCACAATGCCCTCCACTGCTGTGACTGGAGTCTGCAGTGGCAGAGTCTGAGGAGGCACCTGAGCTTGTGTCCAGGGGTTGTGGGTGAAAGCTTAGTCTTCCAGGTGGGGGGAGGGCAAGAGAGATAGCCCATGCTGCCCTACGCTGCTCTGGCTGAATTCTGCAGTGGCAGAGTCCAATGATGCACCTGAGCGTGTATCTGAGGGTTACGGATGGCAGCCTTGTTGACTGGGTGGGGGAAGGGTGAGGGAGGGAGCCCATGCTGCCCTACGCTGCTGTGGCTGCAGTCTGCAGTGGCAGAGTCCAAAAAGGTACCTAAGCTTGCCATTATCTTGGTCAGTGTCTTGGCCATTTCATCCACTGTATTTTTGACTCAGCTAGAGACATTCTCACCCCATGCATCGTCTTTTTGATGCAGCTTGAGTCAAATGTTTTACTTTGCATCATCTTTCTGATGTAGCTTGTGTAATTTTTCTTCATGTATCACTCATCTTTTTGACTGAGCTGGAGTCATTCTCACCCTTGCATCATCTTTTTTGACCCAGCTTGAGTCATTCTTGCCCCCTTGCACCATCTTTTTAACTCGGTCAGCTTGATAGATTCTAGCCCCATGCATTTTTGATACAGCTTCCATCAATCTCTCCACATGCAACATATTTTTGATGCAGCAGTATTTTTGCGTCATTTTGGGGGCCTTTGCTACAGAGAATGCTTTTCATGCAAAATATTGTGCACATTATTTGGTGCACCTGGATTTGATGCAAGGTGGTTGTTTGATGCACCTTGCATTGATCTAAGAGCCCTTTGAAAGTCTAGCCGGACTACATCCAGCTGAAATGGGGGAAATTTAGGATGGAATATTGCAAACATTTTTTACACAGAGGATAGAAAGTGCATGGAATGCACTTTCAGCTGAGATGGTAGAATGTGATGAATATGAAACATTTAAAAGGACTCTCGACTTGTATTTGCTAGGAGAACTTGCAACTGTGAATTGTGAAACAGGGGATGGTCATGATGGTTAGCACCTATTTCCATACTTTTATTTTTTTATGTATTTATTAGCTTTTGTTTACTGGGTAGGCACACTAGACAAGGAATGCTTATTTTCAGGTGTGACCCGGGAGATGAGTAAGTAAGTAATCTTTATTTATATAGCACTCTTCAATAAATATCAGAGAACTTCACAATAAAACCACATCAACAATAGCATTAAACATACAAAGATTTAAATCATAAAGCACAGAATAATTAATCAATGTAGTACATTGCCAAATGCCAGCTGAAATAAATATGTTTTCAAGGTGGTCTTAAAGCTCTCCACTGTCATGCACCCCCGAACCCAATAAGGCAGAGAATTCCACAGGATAGGAGCCATAAATGAAAACGCTCTAGCTCCCGATGTTTGCAGCTGTACCCTGGGAATCTCCAGCAATCCCGCGTTGGTTGAGTGGAGAGGTAGGGGTGCAGGAGATCTTGCTGGTAGCTCAGTCCCTGTCTATGTAGGGCTTTATAGGTCAGTAAAATGACCTTGAAAACTGCTTCAGCCAAGAGAACAGACAGCTAGTACAGTTCGTGCAGCACAGGCGTAATATGACTGGACCATGAAGATCCAGACAATAGCCGTGCTGCCACGTTCTGCACCAGCTGCAAGCAGTGGATATCAACCCAAGGAAGCCCTAGGTAGAGGGAGTTACAGTAGTTAAGGCGTGAATTTACAAAGGCATGTATCAAAGAAGGCAGGTCGCCAAACGGGACCAGGTGCTTAATCCGGGCAATATTCCTCAGATGGAAAAAAGAGGTCTAAACAATGGCTGACACTTGAGAATGAAGTGTCAAGTCATCATCGAGTATGACCCCCAGATTCCGCACCCTATCAGAGGGCAGTAACTGGGATCCTCCAAGCCAAAGTCGAAAGGGGCCCCTGCCTCCAACCCCTCTATCCAGCAACCCGGGTCCAATAGCAACACCTCAGTCTTATCCGGATTAAACCTCAACCAGCTAGAATTCATCCAGTCCTGGATTTCAGCCAGGCAGTTGTTAAAGACTGAGAGTGCACTATCCTGGTCAGGAGCAAAATACAGGTGGAACTGTGTATCATCTGCATAACAGTGAAACTCCAGCCCATACTGTCTCACAATGTCTCCTAATGGCAGCATATACACCGCAAACAACATGGTGGACTGTGGTATCCCACAAGGGAGAGGGAAAGCCACAGAGGAATACACCCCTGAGACCACCCTCTGAGAGCTACCAGTGAGGAATGAACAAAATCATCTGAGGACTGTACCAGACAGCCCACAGATAGCATGCATGTGATCCAGCAGCACCCCATGGTCCATGGCGTCAAAAGCTGAAGAGAGGTCGAGACATACCAGAATGGTAAGTGACTCGGTCAGCTTGACTGATTATAAGAACATGGTTTACAAACAGTGCAAAGGATTGACAATAGTGCAAGATACAGGCAATGAGCATAGGGTTACAAACAGTGCAAAGGATTGTCAATAATGTAAAATACAGGCAATGAGACAACTGATAATAATGTAAAGAGTAAGCAATGAGTATAGGGTTACAATTAAACAGGTGCTGTTAGAACAGGCAAACAAAATTACATTTCATGGAGGTACTACAGATACAAATAGTCCTATACTAAGTAGGATAAGTGCTGAGGTGGAGGACATATAAAATAGATAATATTCCCGTACTAGGGTTCAAGGGGAGGCAGGGGACCAGGAGGGAGGATGATGGTGTATACACGAGCTGGGAAGCAAAGGTAATGGGTAATTTGTCAGGCTAGGGACAGTTACAGGCTGAGGCAGACTTTAGGTACAACCAGAGGGAGGTGTTAAAGATGGGATATATAGGGGAATATCTGATGGTTGAAGAAAGGGTGTTCCAGAGCTTAGGGGTGCAAATGGCAAAGGCACAATCACCTGACAGTGTGTGAGTTTTTGGGACAAGGTGTGTGTGCAAGTCAGCAGATCTTAGCTGGTATGAAGGAGAAGCTGGCCGAAGGAGGTTGGACAGGACAGGTGGGATGGCATTGCGTACAATTTTGTTTATAAAGCATTCCAAGATGAATGAGCAATAATTGACCGGGGACAACCAGTGCAGTTGCTCGTATAAATCACAATGACAGGTGAGTCGAGGGACAGCAAGGGCAAAGCAGCAGATATTGTTATAGGCCACATCCCATTTTACAAGGCTAGTTTTTGCAGCGAGAGAAAAGGTGACCAGTCCATAACTAAGAGAGGGGAGGAATAGGTCTTTAGCAAGTGTGAGCCGTGCAGTGCTGGAAGGGACCCAGGAACACAGTATGCAAGTCCAAGTTTGATATTTGTAGCCCTGCAGACATTTTGGATGTGTAGGGACAGGTCTAACTGGGGGTCAAGGGTGACTCCCAGTTATTTAAAGGAGCTTGTACTACCAACTGGGGCATCATCAAGGCTTAGGACTTTGAGAGGAACAGGGCACTGTGTGAGTTTAGCAGAGGAGCCAAAGAGCATGAGCTGAGTATTTTTTAGATTCAGCACAAGCTTATTTGTCAGGAGCCAGTTTGGGAGTTTGTTGAAGTCAGCTTGTAGGTTGTGATTTATGACACGGATATCACCCAAGCTAGCCAGGAGGACCAGGTCATCAACATAGAGGGTTGGAGTACTATGGGTAGGAACCATAGGAAAGTCATTGATGGAAAGAGAGAATAGCATAGGGCCCAGACTAGACCCCTGGGAGACACCGATAGTGATAGGAACAGGCTCTGATAGAGTTCTATTGTACTTGACAAGCTGAAGCTTGCCTGCGAAATAGTTAGAAAACCAGTTTAGGGCAGGAACAGCAATGCCAAGGGAGTGGAGCTTGGAACAGAGTAGGAAGTGATTCACCAGACTGAAGGCCTTTAAGAGGTCAATGAAGATGGCCCCAGTTAGCAAACCCTGGTCCATGGCACTTCTGACGTTAGATGTAACTTTCACAAGGGCTGTGCTAGTGCTGTGTCCTTTATGAAATCCATGCTGCTCAGGTGACAGCAAGATGTGTTTAGACAGGTACTCCCTTAGCTGCATTTCATCCACCTTTTCCAGGATCTTGCTAATGGCAGATAGGGTGGCTACAGAATGATAGTTCTCTGTGCATTTACGGTCACCTTGCTTGAAAACAGAGTCAGCATTTGCTACTTTCCAGGTTGTGGGAACAACTCCAGTGATGAGGGAGAGATTAAGAATATGAGAAATTAGAAGTGCAAGCAAAGGGGCCCCAACTTTGAGGAGTTTAGGCTCGAGGTCACCATACCTAGTACTCATATGTGGAGAAAGGCCAGCAAGAAGCTTATAGGTTCCTCTCACTGAGACTGTCTTGAGGTAGAAGGAAGGACAAGACAGTGATTCTGGGGAAGGGGAGCAGTTAGGGGTGGATGGGCCATCAGTGTCGGAGGTAAATAGAGAGGTGTATTCAGAGAGATCAGAGAATTGCTTGTTAAAGGCATTGGCAATGGTAGTAGCATTGTTGTAATTTCTGCCATTAATAATCATGGCTATGGCATCATTCTGGCTATAATCCCTGACTATGGTTTTAATAGTACTCCAGAAATAATGCGGATCCCTAGCAGAGGATAAGAGGACAGTCTTGCAGTATTCACTCTTGGCATTTCGTATGGCTTTCTTGCAGTAGTTACGGAGCTGCTGGAATTCATAATAGTCGGACAATATCCTAGAGGCTTTAAATTTACCCCAGAGCTTATCACAGGCTTTCAAGAGGGAGAGCAAGTCACGATGTAGCCATTTTATGATAGTGCCTCTAACTCTCTTTCTGACGTGAGGGGCATACTCATCCTGCAGAGGAAGGAGGCTATTTAGAAGATAACCAAGAGCACCTGAAACGTCAGTGGCAGAGAGTACAGGGATCCAATCTGTGGTTGCAAGGTCTTTAAAAAAGAGAGGTGTTAAAGTGGGAGAAATCTCTCACTTGTATGATTTTATGGGGCACTGTGAGATGGTGTGGGATAGTAAGGCACTCGGACAAGATTAGCAGTAACCAAAATAAAGATTTATTGCAAATAGCAGACTAGAAACGGCAAAATAACAAACAAGACATAGAATCCAAAATTCACATTTCTGAGTTAGAACTCACTATCTCAGAACAGGGTTTTGTCAGCTTCACACCCTCCTTCACACTGTTTGATCTTACTAGGCAGTCATCCTAAATAGCAACCCTTCAGACATGTGACCTCAGAGCTCCGCCTTCAATGTTATTACAATTAAGTCTTTTTTAAAATTAAAGCTTTTAATTTAGTTTACACATACATTAAAAAGTATGAAATATATTCAAAGTTTATCAATTGGTTTAAACCATTTTATGTATTGCTTTAATATTTTAATTCTCTCAGAAGGTCACAGAAGGGTAGTTCCTCTTAGAAGGGGAATAAAAACAAGGAAACTGGCCGGCCGGCTCATAAGTAACGTTGCAAAAAGGGAGGGAGGAAGCATTCGGCATGGCAGGGTTCTGGTAACAAAGAAAAATTTAATAAGCGCTTTGAAAATGAAGGAGTGTTTTTCGTTCCAAAATCCCTTTTAATGGCAAGAGGTGGTAAGCCAACCTCACATAAATCATTTCTGGAGGGAGATTTTTTTGTTTAAAAAAGAGACGTCCGTATTTTAGTTTGTGAAGTTCCTGAGAGATAATACCAGTGCTTGGAGGTTGTACAGAACAGTACTACTGTACCAGGTTCGGACACCGCTTCTCAAGCAAGAACCCCTTCTGTGTACTCTAATTTACTTAATATGCGCACACATTTTAGTCCACAGGTACTGCCAGAGATATCAATTCGGCACCCATTACTAACCTCCTACCAACTGTACATTTAGTTTTCCGATGGACCGCAAACCGAATTACAAGGGCAGACTTATTTTTTTATTTAGGACACAGTCCGAATTTCATCAGCTCCCCGACTGCCTAAGGGTATCGCAGAAATCATGCTGCAAAGAAAGATGTGCTGCAATATTCTTTCCTCTCTCAAACAAAAATGCCTAAGAACGAATTTGCAGGCACAAATATTACTATGGGGAACTTTTCTTTTACGATAGTGCAAGTGTTCGAGCTGGAACTTACAGGGGCTCCGTCGCTCCATCCCATCATAAAGCCTTTGATTCTAAACAGATTAAATAAATACCTGGATGGGAAAAAATACATCTTCCCAAAAGTAATTCTGTTTTTTACTTATTATTATGGCTTCACTGGTTGTCTCTATGTAGAATTCTTACAGGGGAAACTTTGACAAAGTCGGAAGTGTATACGGGGGGTTAAACAACAAAACGAACATAACGACAGATTGTGGGTGGCCAGCCCAACGGACAAGACATACACCAGAAAACAAAACGCAGTATACATTTCGGACTCTTACAGAACCCCTGCAACAACCATTTAAGCACTTAAAAAACTAATATCCAAAACACAACAAAAGAGAGAAACAAAAAGGGGGGGTTTATCTCTCTCTCTCACAGGCACTTTAGGAGAGGAGACCCTCCAGATGCAGTAGATGGGGGAATAGTCGGATATGGAGTCAGGAAGGACTCCAGAAACTGAGATCCTGTCTAGCCTATTTGTCAGCAACCAAGCAATGAGTGTTCCTTGACCCTCACTAGGGTGAGTGCATGTGGGTTCACGGATGAGCTGGGTCAGACCAATTGCCGCCAACAGCGGTTCAAACTGCTTGATGTTATCGCCGGTCCAGTTAAGATTGTGGTCACCACATATAAGTTCCTCGTTGGAGATGATTTTAGGGCTAATGCAATTAAGCAGATGACAGAGCCTTTTGAAACCCTGTTTGGGAGGTTTATACGTGCAGATAATATGAATTTTTATGGTATTCCCTAGGACAGCCCATGAAGGAATTCGCAAGAGGCAGAGGGGGTGACTAAGTCATACTGGATTAGGGTTATGTTGAGGAGGCTTTTATAGTATATCAGAAGACCACCACCGTGCTTTTTCCTTGCACAATTGCAGTGCAGGAGGATAAAGTGGGGGAGCACAAGGGCTGAGTCAGGGGCAGCAGGTTTCAACCATGTTTCAGAGAGACCTAGAATATCAGGGTTGTTATAGTGGACTGAAGCAGTCAGTTCAGCATGGTTGTGAATAAGACTGTGAACACTGAGGTGAACAAGTCTAAGGCCTTTATTTGAGACCAGGAAGGTGTGTTAAAGGCCTGCTGCAAGAAATGTCCAAAGTGCATTATGACATCCCCAGCAAGGAGGATAAGGAGAGAAGAGAGCCAGAGGAGGTTGCACAGCCAGGATCTCCTGGAAGGAGATTTGGGAGGATGGTATCATGAGCATTTGAGCAGTCAGAAAGCAACTCTCATGAAATTTGGTGGCCCAGATGGGACACACGTCAATTCATGAGGAGGCTATAAGATTGGAGCAGGAATAATCATTATCGTGATGCACCTCCAGGAAGCCGACGTATAGGGGGAGATAGGTGGTAGTGTAGTACAGGAACCACAGGGAGCAATAAAGGCAGGCTAGGAGGAACGTGATATCTTTTTATGACAATTTCCATGGGAGGAATTTTCAGTAATGCCTAGTGCAATAACAGGTCCCAATAAGATGGGGGAGAAACAGTAGGGGGAACCAGGTTGGGGGGGCAGAGGCAGTAAGATTAAGGTAAGCAAGGGCAGAAAAGTGGGTTAGAGTTGACCACAAGTATGTTTTAAATGTATAACAGAGAAAGGATGAAACCAGCCCTTGAAGTAGAGATGGCTTAAAAAAACCTAGCCTCCAATAGGCTAAAAGGTAAGGGAAGATGGAGCTATCAGGGCTGCAAGAGCATTTAAAGAGTTTCAGGGGTGGGGGAGGGCAGGCGGGAGTAGATTCTTTCAGAGGAGATTAGTAGGCTGTGAAAGTTCAGGGGTTGCCCAAGCTATAGTCTCTGCATCAGATATTGGCTGCAGCCAATGACCGTGGTCTAGCTGGATGAGCCAGCCAGTAGCAAGTTCTGGCTGAGTGTTAACAGCCAAATGAGGACAAAGCCACAGAAGCTGCTGGATTCAAGATGCTTCCACAGTAAGGTACCTGCTTTTGTGTGGGTGAGCAGTGGTTAGCAGCCAGGGTTGGCACCACAGCCACGGAGACTCCAGGTGACTTACTGGACAAGAAGGGGACAAGGGCTCAGTCATGGGCCTCTGTGAAAACTGCTTTTGGTTGGGTGAGCAGTGCAGAGTGGTTGGGGTTGGCACTGCAGCCACAGAGGATCCAGGCAACTTGCTGGGCAAGTCAGGGGTGAGCTCCCGGTCAGGGGACTCTGTGGAGGCTTCTTTTGGGTGGGTGAGCAGCGGAGAGCAACCGGGGTTGGTGCTGCAGCCACGGAGGATCCAGGTGACTTGCAGGATGAGTTGGGGGTGAGCAACTGGTCAGGGGCCAAATACAGAACCACTTATAGAACTGCTTGCTATACAGGCTGCACTGAGTAGGTTGTTGCACCATTAAAATCATATATATCATAACTATCATAACTGCACTTTATTGGATAAAATATTATCATGTAGCATGAATAATTAATTATATAATATTTATAGTTAATTTTATTATATATAATTCATACAATTCATAATTAGTTTTACACGTCAGTGGTAACTGTCCATTTCTGTTACAGTGAGCTTTGAGCATTTGCCATCCATCACTGCATAAAGCCATGTAACAGCAGATGGAAAATGATGTAGTCTGTTTAAATATCAAAGCCCTAAAGAGTTGGTCTTGAAGCTGTCCCTACAGCAGGCACTCTTAATTTATGATGGAATAGACTTTCTGCCTGTTTTGTACAAATCTGAACTGACTCTCTAGGGCTCTAATGTTTAAACAGACTACTGTACTTCCTGTCTCATTTGAATTCACATCCAATTTTTCTTGCCTGCTTTTTTTATGAATCTGAATTGACTCTAAGGATTTGATGCTTAAACAGAATATACCACATCTCAAGTGGGTATCAGGTTAATATAGCTATGGAATAATGTCACAAGCAAAACCATGAAGGAAAAACAGCGTGCAGCAAAATAGCTACAGGGGAAAATTAGCACAGGGAAAATATAGCGAAGACAGCAGTAGTGTTACCCCTGTAGCTGTTGGCTAGGATGTAGGGATGTAGAGGATAAAGGCTCTTCTGGGTGGTGGTCTGCTGAGCAGCTGACATGGCTCAGAGGGCAGAGCCACAGGCAATAAAGGGCAGCAGAGCATCTGTGGACCAAGATTTGATTCCTGGTCCTGGAACGCTTGTGATTTTTTTTGGTGTTTGGTTTTGTCTCCTTCCCCCCGACTTACTCTCTGTGACAGTCCCCCCCCAGGTTTCTCCCCATCTGCAAGTTGCCTCCCCCCCTCCGGAGGTAGTCATAATAATATGGGTGGGTTCAGTCTTTTTTTTTTTTTTTTTTTTATGT
This sequence comes from Neoceratodus forsteri, assembly GCA_016271365.2. Lineage (NCBI taxonomy): Eukaryota > Metazoa > Chordata > Ceratodontiformes > Ceratodontidae > Neoceratodus > Neoceratodus forsteri. The sequence continues at coordinate 811,676,031 of CM028129.1, read as the reverse complement.
ATTGTCGCTGTGGGAGCGATCGCTGTTTTTACTGAGCACTATTTTTTTTTTGCTGTTTTTTTCTGCACAGTAATTGACCCCATGCCCTCAAATGAATTCCCATTCAACCCATTTATCTGGTATGTAATTCTGCTCTGCTTCCACAGACCTAGTCAATGGAGTTTTTAACTCTCAAAAGCAAATCTCATAAACAATGTTGTTAGTCCAGTAAAAAAGGTGACGCAGACTTAAGTTGTCCCTGCCAGGTAGGATAGCTGCGATTTGTATGTTACCCTTACCACAGGTCTTCCTCCTTCTGAACTATTTACCTATCCTACTTTCTAAAAAACTCTTCCAGTCCTTGGAGAAGTTAACTTCTGATTTTATCTGGGACAATACACCACCAAGATGGAGCAGGCAAAAGACTACAGCGCATTGGGCTAAAGGTGGACTCAGTGTACCTTGGTTTTATGGCTACCATTTAACATGCATGGCAACTCATGCTACAAGGTGGTTTATGCCCCAGAACATGGCAACCCCTCTCTGGGTTCAGTTGGAAAATGCCAAGGCAGGTACTTCCACACTTTACAATCTCCTAACACCTCATCCAAAAATGGACCCACAACTCCCCCCTATAATCTCTAGCACTGCTTGAGCTTGGAAATTACTTCTCACTAAATCTCACACCGCAAAACGGGAATGGTACCCTTCTTTGCAGTTTGCTCCCCTATGGCATAACAACCTCATTCAGATTGATGGAATAGAGGTAAGATGGCAGAACTGGCAGGGACAGGGTATTCAGACTATCCAAGAACTGGTTATTCCTGTGACTAGACATATGTTCTCATTCAAACAGTTGCAGAATAAATATGCCTTGCCAAATAAGGACTTTTGGTGCTACTTGCAGATCCATAGTGCCCTAGTACCTCTCCTTAGTACATGTATAGACAGTAAACAACGGCAATGACTCACTGACCCTCACTATCTGGACACCCGAAAGGGCCTTATGGGTTGCTTTTATAGTACTTGGAGGGACTCGAAACCTAACCCCATGCAGAATTGCAGAATAGAATGGGGAAAAACTGATAGGGGCATCTATATTCGAAGAGAAGTGGCTACATTACTGCAAAGGCATACATCACTTATATAAAGATTCTAACAGCAGCTTCATACAATTAAAAATTTTACTGTTGTGGTATCGCACTCCAGCAGCTCTGCATAAGAGGGGCTTGCTCAATCACAGCCTTTGCTGGTGATGTGCACAGCTGGATGCTCACATTGAACATATTCTATGGTCTTGTCTCTTCCTTAAGTTGTTTTGGGCTATGGTGGCTAAGGATCTGTTGCAGGTGCTGACAGTGACTATTTCTTTGACTGTTTCCTTTGTTCATTTGGGTGACACAAGCCAGGTGGAAACCCTCCCCAAGCCTCTGCAACAATGGGCCCTCTCCTCCATTTTGGAAGCCAAGCGCCTTCTTCTTATGCATTGGAGACAGCCTGTCATACCTAGCAGACCCATGTGGCATGCCATGATGGCTCGCCTTTCTCTGTTTGAAAGGATTTCTGCCCTGCAAGGGTCAAACATGCCTCTCTACTATGCTAAGTGGGGCCCCTATTTACAATCTGATTTTCTGAAAATTCCAATCCAGCCAGGAAATCCTCCTTAATGCTGTTACCTTGAGTGTTGAGGCATCCCCCCCACCCTGCTCAGGTTGGGCAAGGCTCAAGATGGGGGTGAAAGCATTGGCATTTTGTCTTATTTCTGCCTGAAATGATCAGCTGTATACAATTCAGATATAGGATATAGGATTTGTTTGTTTTCTCTTATCTAACTTGCTGCTAGAGAATAGTATGTAGAGCTATAGTGAGCAGATGTATATCGTCTTTGTATGTTGATACTTTATGTTCTGGACCTGACCTTATTTTTGTATTTGCCATAATACTGAGGAATGTATTACTGTATGTCAAAAGAAATACTCAATAAAAAACGTTATATGATAAAACAATAAATAAATAATTTGATGGCAGATAAGGACCGCTTGGCCCACCTAGTCTGCCCATTTTCCTTCCTAATGGATAAGCTGCAGATCCTAGTTAACCAACAGCCTACTTCCTCCTACCCACACTAGAATTGCCTTATGTCTGTCCCATACATTCTTGAATTCCTTCACTGTTTTTTGACTCCATGGCCTCCTCAGGAAGTCTGTTCCATGCATCCATAACCCTTTCCATGAAAAAAATACTTCCTCACATTACCTCTGAGCCATCCCCATATATCTTCAAATTGTGTCCCTTATTCTTGCACACCTCTTTTTCTGAAAGATGCTACCCTCTTGAGGTACTTAAAAGTTTCTATCATGTTCCCCCTCTCCCTCCTTTCCTTGAGGATATACATATTAAGCTCCTTTAATCTTTCTTCATATGTCTTCTGGTGCAGACCCTGCACCATTTTAGTTGCCCTCCTCTGGACAGCCTCCATCCTGCCTATGTCCTTGCGGAGACGAGGTCTCCAGAACTGCATGCAGTATTCCAGATGGGGTCTCACCAGCTGTCTGTACAGAGGGATAACAACTTCCTAATTTCTACTGGTGATGCCTCTCCCTATGCACCCCTGTATCCCCCAGCCCTCCTTGCTGCCTTCTCACATTGCTTGCCACCTTTAGGTCATCTGATATGACTACCCCCAATTCCCTTTCCACTTCTGTTGTCGTATCTCACCCCACATTGTGTACTCTTCACCAGGGTTTTTGTTTCCCAGGTGCATTACTTTGCACTTCTTTGCATTGAATCTAAGCTGCCATTCATTTGGCCATTCCTCCAACCTTGCCAAATCCCTTATCATCCTTTCCACCCCACCTTGTGTATCAACCCTGATGCAGATCTTTGTGACATCTGTAAAGAGATGTACTTTTCCTTCCAGTCCCTCTGCAATGTCACTTATAAAGACATTGAAGAGGACCAGTCCCAGTACTGAATCCTGCGGTACGCCACTAATAACCCCCCTTCTTCAGAGAGGACTCCGTTTACTATTACCCTCTGTGTCCTGTTGTCCAGCCAATTTTTAACCCAGACTACCATCTTGGGACCCACTCCAAGCCTGGCTAACTTGCATATTAATCTTTTGTGTGGGACTGTGTCAAATGGATTGCTAAAATCCAGGTAGGCCATGTTCATAGCCCCTTCCTGGTCTACTACTTTGGTCACCCAGTCAAAGAAATGTATTACATTCATCTGACATGACTTTCTGCTGTGGATCCATGCTGCCTTGGGTCCTGTGCTCTGCTGGCCTCTACATACACAACAATTCTTTCCTTCAGAAGTGATTCCATCATTTTCCCTATCACTGAGGTCAAACTATCAGGTCTGTAGTTTCCTGCCTCTGCCCTGCTCCCACTTTTGGGAAGTGGAATAATAGCCACTCTCCTCAAGTCCTTAGGTACCACCCCATCATCCCATGATTTGTTAAAGAGGGTAGTCAGTGGTGCCACTAGTTCTATCCTTAGTTCTTTTAGAATTCTGGGATGAATCCTATCAGGCCCCATTGCTTTGTCCATCTTCAGTTTTAAGAGTTCTTTCAGAACTCTTTCTTCTGTGAATGGACTGGTATCGATCACCCTATTCCAAGTGTTTCTATTGTTTGGTTTAGGTACCTCTCCCTCTTCTTTTGTGAATACTGAGCAAAAATATTTATTTACTATCTCTGCATTTTCACAGTCACCCTCTGCCCATCCCTTCCCCTTTATTAAGCCTAACTATCCTTCCCTTGGTCTTCCTTCACTCCCTGATGTACCTAGAAAAGGTTTTATCCACATCCTAACTGAGTTAGCTACCTCTCCTCAGTTTGGGCCTTCGCTATTCTGACTGCCTTCCCCACTTCCTTCTGCCTTAACTGATACAGTTTTCTGTCCTGCTCCTTCTGTGATTCTTTGTACTTCCTGAATGCTATAATTTTCTCCCTAACTATCCTTGCCGCCTCCTTTGAGAACCATAGTGTTTTTTACTTTGTTTCATTTTGTTTATTTGCTTCACACAAAGGCTTGTTGCCTCTGGGATGGAAGTTTTGATTATTCCCCATTGTTCTTCCATCCCTCCTTCCTGCCCATTTGCTAGTGCATTCCTTAGGCACTCACCCATTTTGGCAAAGTCAGCCCTCCTAAAGTCCAGGACTTTTACCTTTGTATGGCTTGACTCTACTGCTGTGTTTATCGTGAACCATACTGTTCGGTGGTCTCTTGTTCCCAGATGGCTACCAACTTCTAAATCTGTGATCCTCGCTCCATCTCCATTTGAGTGTACCAGGTCTAAAATTTCTCCCTCCCGAGTGGGTCCCAGTATTAGCTGTCTAAGGCATGTCCCCTGCAGGGCGTCTAGAATGACCCTGCTCTTGGATGTGACTGCAGCAAATACACTCCAGTTACCATTTGGCATATTCAAGTCCCCCATCACCAATATCATTCCTTTGTCTGCCATTCTAAGGATACCTTCCATCATTTCCTTGTCCATTTCCTCCCCCTGAGATGAGGGTCTGTATACAACCCCTGTGTGGACTGTGGTGCCATTGCCTGTCTCCAAGTTGACCCACAGTGCCTCCTCTCCTCCCCATTTACCCTTTTGTTCTGTTGCTTTGATTCCTTCCATTATGTAGAGAACTACTCCTCCTCCTCTTTTACCCTCCCTGTCCCTCCTGTAGATAGTGTACCCTGTTATGTTTACATCCCAGTCATGGTTCCATGTGTACCATGTTTCTGTGACTGCCATGATATCCAGATGTTCCTCTTCCACCATGGCCACTAGTTCAGGAAGCTTGTTACTCAGACTATGGGCATTGGTACCCATTACTCTCCATTTTTTGATGACTTTACCTCTTGTAGCCCCATCACTGCCCTTACTGACTTTGCCTTCTCCATTTATCCTGTCCTGCTCCCTACTGACCATTTTACCTTGGTGTTTACCTCACTAAGTACTCTGTTTTGTAGGGGGAGGCTGGGAATTCCCTGCGTCTTATCAGTGCCTCCCCCCTTTGTGAACTTAGAAGCTTGCCAATGAATCATTTAAACTGATCACCCAGGAGACTGGTTCGCTTCCCGGGCAGATGCAGACCATTGCACCAGTATAGGTGGGTATCCGTCCAGGTGGAACCCCAGTCCCCCGTAAAGCCAAAACCCTGTGCTCTGCACCAGTTTTTCAACAATTCATTGAGTCGCATGGTGCAGACTACCCTCACCTCACCCATGCCATAGACAGACAGCAGCTCTGAGAAGGATATTGTATGAGCTACATGTCTAAGGCCCCTCCACAACTAAACTCCTCCTGCACTGCTCTAATCCTATGCCCAGCTAAGTCATTTGTCCCTAGGTGGACAATGATGTCCAGCTCCATCTGACATGCAGCTGCTCTTGTGATCCTGAGAATTCACTTCCTGTCCCTCCAAACCATGCCACCAGGCCGGCACTTTACTTCACTTTCCCCTGCCCCCCAGTTCTATCCCCCTAATAATTGAGCCCCCCACCAGGAGCTGATTCCTTTCCCTGTGGTGTCCTGTCCACCTTCATGTGGGCCTCTCTTGTGACGGTTGCCAGCAACCTCCTCGGTCTCCACTGTGGGTGCCTCCATATGGGAACTATGCTCCACCAGAATGGTGTATGGATTGTGGAGCAGTACATCTGAAGGGATGTGCCTTGTTCCACCACTCTCACCTTCCGTGAGTCCACTGTGGTCCAACCGCTGCTCTTTCTTGACAACTTCTGAGGCAGAGGCAGTGGTCCTGGTGTTCCCTGGGTGGGAGAGGTTCCCATACCCCTGTCCAGTTTGGCCTGGAGATGGGCAACCTCTTCCTTCAGAGCAGAGGATTGCCTGAAAATAGGTCAGCATCTTAGCCTCCAGAAAGTCTCCCAGGAGACTGCTACCCACAGCCAATGCATTGCACTACTCCCCACATGGCTGTCTTCTTTCCAGTTTATTCTGTGTAAATTTTTTTTTTTATAGTTAGTGTGTGTGCTTTTACCATCAATGCAGTGTGCTGTGCTGGTAAGGATATGACAGTTGTATGCCTCTTTCCCTCTTGAGGAAATGATGTCAGAACCCCTAGTATAAAGAAAATGACACCAAGGGTGGGTTGGGCCTAAGCCATGTCCTCCAGAAACAATCAGCTACAAGCTCTGACCCACCACTATGATGAGGGTTGACCTTCCTGCACAACAAGTTAACAGAGAAAATACCCAGCAACAAAAACAATCACAGAAAAATCAAGCAGTTCAGCCCAACACAGGTAAGCCTCCCCTGATCCAATACAACCTGGTGTTGTGTGCTCTGAAAGCAATCAGGCAAACACAGTTTCCCCCACCTGAGGCTCTGTCTGGGTTCAAATACACAAACTGCAGACTTTGCTATGACAACTCCTCAGCCACCAGTAAATTATTTAAAAACAGTTTGATGCAAACTGTCACAAAATACCAGTAGACAATCCAGCTACCCACAAGGGAAAACCAAATATGCAGTATTTCAGTAGTTTTGAAGTTACTCACAAGATAAGCAGTTTTGCATACCCCCTTCTTGATTAAAAACTAAATAAATAATTAAACACAAAGCAATACCAAGTATAAGAATTAAAGTAAGGTACACCTCCCTCAGATTTGGGCAAGAGTGGGATTTGTTACAGATTGTTTGTACAATATAATGTCTCCCACACAGCTCTCAGTTGTTTCAAAGCAGCAACTTGTTCCAAATTCAAGAACATGGTTGGTAAAATATTGGAATCAAATTGTTATGGTAGCAGTGCTCTCCTCCAAGAGTAGTGCAAAACCCTGCAATTCATTTCACTTCGATTTCTTACTTCGTCTTCATTCAATCATTTTAACATGTTTAAGGGGTTTCTTGGTCGCATTATTTGGCCAGATCATGATTAGCCTGACCGCCAATGACAAGGTAACCTCATCAATGATCAGGTAACTACACTTTAAGTAGTAACATGCCAGTATGAGCTGAGGTCCCACAGATTTCTTTCCTCCTTCCTTCTGTGGAAACCACTCTCCAACTCCATCTTTTATACAGTATGCTTTGGCCTATAAGAGGCTTACAGGTGACCATTGAGGACCATACTAATTATGAGAAGGCCACACCTCTCCTATTTTTAATGCAATGTTGGAGGTTTAGCAAGCTCAATCCTGGCTAATATTTTATAACATTTCTTATACTTCTTTTTAAAAATTTTGCAGGGGCCCACCTGGTGTATGACTAAAATTAGAATCAAACACAGACAACAAAGATCGGGAGGAAACTGGGGTTGTGGTTGGGAGGGCCAAGATCATGGAGGATCTGTAGGTCATAGTGCTAATTAGGGAACTCTGGCAGACTGGATGGGCATTTGGTCCTTTGCTTCTGTCATTGTCTATGTTTTTGTGCTCAGTAAAACATCAGCACTACAGAGAGGTACAGCTTTAATAAAATGGCAGAATTGCAATGAGTATTGCAGTAAATACATAATCAACAGTGTGAGAACAACATAAGTAGTATTGTACTATGTAGTGGTGATAACAGTCACGTATGCATGAAATAAATCTATATGCATGGAGTCAGGGGGCAGGTGCAGGTCAGAAGGCTGGGTGGCAGTCATATTGACTGGAAAAAAAACAGTAGGTATTAGAGGAAAAAAATAACATGGCACAGGAGCAGGAATGAGCAATGTGCTCAAAGAGTTGGACTTTCAAGGAGGAGAGAGGGGTTGGAGGAGTGGGGAGAGGAGTACTCCAGAGAGGAGGAAGTATACAGGATAAAAAGAAGGCTTGCTTAGTGAATAACTTTAAATTGGGATTTTGAAGAAGTGTGAGTCAGAGGACCTAAAACAGTAGCAGAGGATGCAGGAGGGAAGCAAGCTAATATTTATTCATTATCAGAGCTAACCATATCTTTCATCTGTCTGTCTATCTGCCATAAAGATGCAGGAACACTGACAAAATGGTTCCAACCCATCAAGTGTTGCAGGGGCAAGGTCTCCATAACCAAAAGCACCACAGGGAGAAGGCCCAACCAGAACAATAACAGAGACAGATGAACACATTCTTCCCAGGTAGAAGACTGACATAGCCAGAAAAACTGAAAACAAAAGGGAAAACACACCATCCAACTCCAATTCTCAGTGGAAAACTATAATACTATGACTTTCAGTGTGGTGGAGAGAAAAAGTGTGGGTAACCTTTGGGGAACCAAGGCCTACCTTCACCATCACTCCAGGCTAAGGGCAATATTAGTGATGGCTTAGATGCTGTAATTTAGATGCCCAGTTCAGTGGAAAACTTTAGAGGAAGGGCTCTCACTCTATACCCTCTATCAGGATAATGCCATGAGGGGCTACCAGATATTGGGATGAGGCAAAAGGGGCCCTTTTCCTTCTCAAAGAGGAACCCCACTCACATGGCATGATCTGAGAAGAGTAACATATGCTGAACAGAGGTCACCAAGTCTTAACAGTGTGAAAGCCTATCCTTGAATGGAAACTAAAAAGAGGCAGAACTGCGAGAGTCCAGGTGACATGTAGTCAATTACAGGGAGGTTTGCTTTAAGAGGTATTACTGAGTCAATCTGCATGACTGAAGGGACCCTCATGAGGAGGGTCTCACCCTCAGAAGAATAAGCCATGTTTGGGATGCAAGATGACTGACACCAAGCAGCTGCATTCACCCTGTGCTCTACAACCCACTCTGTTAAAAATGTTAAAATGTAATGTCCCGACTACTAATTGCAGCTTGAAACCCTATGAAATGAATCCTTTCTCTCTGGATCTCAACAAGCTGCCAACAAATGAATTCAAATTGTTGCCAGAGAAAGAGAGGAAAGAAAAAAGAAAGACACTGGGTACTTCACCAGTCTCTACAATTGAGGTGAATCTGGATAAAAGAGAGCAGGCCAGTGTCATGTACAGATTCCTATCCACTGCTGTCTTGGGAAGCCCAGGAAAGAGCATGTCAGCTGCAGCAGAGACTGGGAGCCCCAGAACTAAAAATCAGAATGTTGCTTCTTGAACTGCTGCTAGTCAAAACCCCAAAGAGATGCTGGCTCCACCCAAACTGTACTCCTTTGCTGAGGTGAATAAAAGTTACCAAACCCTACTTCACATATCTGAATGTTAAACATGAAAAGAAAGAAATTAGATTCCCTTGTGGTAAGATGTGTAAGGTGTGAAAGTATGGAAAGCTAAACTACTGAGGGAGATAAAGCTCTGGAAATGTAAAGAAATGAACTCATGGCTGTGGCTGTTAAAGTTGAATCTACAGCAGCCCTGGTTAATTCCATGTTAAGATACAACATTACACAATCACATAAAACAGAAAACCTAGACAATACTGCCTGTAAGTAAAAATGTATGCATAACCTGGCTCCCTAATTTAAAAAATGCAGAAATGGTTACCGGGGGCATTATAACAGCTTTGTTTTTGGACTCTATTTGTATTTATTTATTTTCCCAGAATAGAAAAAGCTCCATTGAGCAATGATCATTTACAAGGAGGTCCTGAATAGGACAGGTAACATAAGATGACAGTACATATAATACACAAATTAAAAATCAGTTTAGAAATACAGGTGAATAGATATAATCTAATACAAAGACTAGAGAAATAGAATTGTATATATATATAGGACTTGCAGCAAGGTAGATACATTGAAGACAGAAACACAGAAACATAGAAAGTGATAGCAGAAAGGACCATATGGCCCATCTAGTCTGCCCATAGGCCTACCCCCTACCCTTAACTGATATTCAGTGTTATGGTGCCCTTGTGCCTATCCTAAGCATTTTTGAAAGTTCCCAAACATTTTTGCCGAGCTCTATTAACAAATGCAGTATTTATCATGTAGTGAAACATAATTTACATAGTATTTTAATAGCATACACATTTGTCAACATAAAACTGACCAGGCAGAACCTTAAAATCAAGGGGTTGACTAATAAATTCAGTTTAAGCAATTCCTGCAGGGCATTCCAAGATATGAGAGTAGCCCAGCTAAAGGCCACCAAATTTTGAGACATGCCTTGGGCATCAAGCAGAATGGTATTGAATGTTCTTAGGTTATACAGTCTCATGGATCCCCAAAAGAGACTATACACACATATATATATATATATATATACACACACATATGGGATACATGATGGGCACGAGTGTGATATGGAAAATATCTTCACTCCTATAGAGTGACCTCTGAATACTCACGAGTGGCGAAGCCACAAGTGAGGTTTCATAGGTCGCTGTACAGGACTGAACATATTTCCCATATCAGACGAGTGCCCATCATGTGTCCGATATATACAATGGGGGCCTCACTGTTGCAAAATGTACCATTTGCGTGGCTTTGCGTGGTATGCACTGCTTTGCACAGCTTTGCGGGTGTGATAAATGTCAGGTCTTATATTTATCACACCCTGGTGAAAATAACATAATTTATCACACTCATTTACCACTCACCCCAATTGTGTGTGTGTGTGTATGTTATATATATATATATATATATATATATATATATATATGGTGTACAAAGAAAATTCCGTCTCCACTCGCTCTTTGTGCAACTGGTATCTTCCAATAGATGATAGTAATACAAATGCAAACACTGCAGAGTATTGTGCTCAAAAAAGTTTATTAATTTCAAACAAGAGGGTGTTCCTGAATTCCATAAGCCTTCTGAATCCCGCGTCTTCCATAATAGAGTATGGCTGCAAATCAAGTACAATCATTTCTGCTATTTTATGATTTATTGCCAGTGCTACAGAATGGTTTTGTGAATATACAGTACTTTCTTTCAAAAACTTATTTTAACTTCAATTCCTCTTATCAGGGGTAAAGTTACATTTGGCTGGGGATGTTGCATGACTACATGCCGTGCCTAATAAAACAGAGGACCTTACAGAATTATTGTGAAGAGAAGGTGGACTTTTGGATCTTGCCTGGTGATCATCTCCCACTGTTTCAGCAGAATGTTCCTGTTCACCGAGAGCCCTGCTAAGTTTCCAGGCATCAATGTTAGACTGTTTATTTGAACCATATATAACAATGGCATGAAGTCGCAAAATGTATCACATCATTGTTGTGGTTCAAAGATAACCTTTATTTTTCCCCCTACTAGCACAAGTATTGCAATGCACACATATAGCTTGGCACGCATCCTTGAGGTTTAGATAAAAATGATTCCAAACAGTAGAGGTAGACTGTCTATGTCTAGTAACGAACTCAGTAGGGGTTGAGTGGCTGGGTTTAAGTGGGGAAGACATATCAGTGGAGGATTCAGGTTCATCATGTGAGACAATCATAGAATCCTCTGCAGCACCATTGCCATCATCACTATTGTCAGACTTTGTTTCACTTTGTGTGGTTTGTGCCTTTGACTTTCTTTTTACCTTTTGTCACTCTACTACTGTCTTTATCGTTATCTGTATTGTCACTGTCAGAACCAGAAGGAGACATAGCTAAAGGTAAAGTCACAAGCTCATTATCAGTCTCACCATGACCATGGTCATCACCATCATCAACATCATCAGATTCAGCAGAGCTAACATTTGCAGTCACAGATTGAGTTATTCGATATGCATGTGTTGCAAATCGAGCAACTCCACTGTGAGTTGTACCTGTAAGTGCTTTAACTTTATGGAATACTCTGTTTTTTCACTTTTCTCAGATGACTTGCTACTAGCTTTTGAAACTTTGTTTGCTGTACTACTGAGCCCTTCTGACATCGACAGTCCACCACCTTGCCATATTTTCAGTATTTTGAGAGTTAGTCTGCACATTGATAGTAGTAGGACATAGCTCAGCTCTTTCAACAGACTGTGGTGTGTTTACTTTACTTTTTGGGCCACTTCTTTCTGGGATCTTGAATAAACTTTAAAATTTACTTCCTTTGCCCTCTGCTTTTTTCTTTACTATTTTTTGGAGTACTCATAATGCCAGCCTATAGCTTCTTCAGGGTCAAAAGTCTAGAACTTTTTCAGGGTCTGTAGCTTGTTCAGGGTGGTGGCTGTCAGATTAAATCACACACAGGTCACACACACACAGGACCTAGGCTACAAGGGCTGGTGCAGGACCTGGCCTAACCTTCTCTAACACAGTGCTTTTCCTTCAAGGATTAATTTTTAATTTATTCCACATGATGTGAAGGAATGCCTTGTCCACTGAGCCAAAGCATGTCAATTTACCCCACAGAGGACAGGGAGGAAGAGATGCTAGCTGACTGGCTTGTTGGGGGGGAGAAGGTCACACAAACAGTATGCAAGAAGTGGCACTGGTGGCTGACTGGCAGATTTTATTACGCACACACACACACACACACTAGTTCACACACTGTACCTAGGCTATAAGGGCTGATGCTGCAGGCACTGCTACCCAGAGATATTCAGGGACCATGGCCTAACCCTCTCTGACACAGTACTTTTCCTTAGAAGATTTTTTTTTAATTTATTCCACCTGATGTAAAAGGAATACCCTGCTCACTGAGCCAAAACTTGTCAATTTATCCCATGGAGCACAGGGAGGAAGAGATGACAGCTGATTGACTTGTTGATGGGGGTGGGGGGGTGTCACAGAGACAGTATGCAAGAAGTGGCATCAGTGGCTGGCTGTCAGATTTTATGTCACATACACACACAGTAGTTCACATACTGCACCTAGGTTATAAGGTCTGATGCTGCAGGCCCTGCTACCTACAGAGATTCAGGGACCCTGGCCTAACCCTCTCTAACACAGTACTTTTCCTTCAAGGATTTTTTTGTTATTTATTCCACTTGTGATGGAATGCACTACCCACTGAGCCAAAGCTTGTCAATTTGCCCCACGAAGCACAGGGATTAAGAGATGATAGCTGACTGACTTTTTGCGGGAAGGGGGGATCACACAGCCAGTATCCAAGAAGTGGCACTGGTGGCTGCCTGTCAGATTTTATTTCACACACACACACACACACACACACACACACACACACACACACACACACACACACACCTAGGCTATAAGGGCTGATACTGCCAGTGTTGGGTAAGTTACTTTTTCTATTACTTTCTATTATGTTTGGAAACTTGTTCCAGGAAGCTCTGTGCAGTCACTAGCAAGGATGGAGAAGTACTAGAAAAAGTAATACACCTTACAAATATAGTTACTTATTTCTTTTTATACAAAAACAATACAAAAATAATAAATAACTAAAGCAGATTACATTTTTTAAAAGTAATAGGTAATTACTAGTTACTTTCAAATGAATGTAATCAGTTACAGTTATGTATTTCTTTTGTAGAAAAAGACATAAGTAATTGTAACTGTAAAGTCTATTACTTTTTCTAGTACTTCTCCATCCTTGCTAGTGACTGTACAGAGTTTTCTGGAACAGGTTTCCAAAAGTAATAGAAAGTAATAGAAAAGGCAACTTACCCAACACTGGATGCTGCAGGCGCTGCTACTGACAGAGATTCAGGGACTTTGGCCTAACCCTCTCTGACACAGTACTTTTCCTTCAAGGATTATTTTTTTTTATTTATTCCATGTGATGTGATTTGATGAAGCCATGCCCACTGAGCCAAAGTGTCAATTTACCCCATGGAGCACAGGGAGGAAAAGATGAAAGTTGACTGACTTGTTAGGGGGGTCACACAGATAATATGGAAGAAGTGGCACTGGTGGCTGGCTGTTAGATTTTGTTACACACACACACACACACACACACACTGCACCTAGGCTACAAGGGCTGTTACTGCAGGTGGTACTACACACAGAGATTCAGGGACCCTGGCCTAACCCTCTCTGACACAGTACTTTTCTTTCAAGGATTATCTTGTTATTTATTCCACTTGATGTGATGGAATGCCTGCCCACTGAGCCAAAGTTTGTCAATTCACCCTATGGAGCACAGGGAGGAAGAGATAACAGCCGACTGATTTATTGGGGTGGGGGTTCGCACAGACAGCATGCAACAAGTGGCACTGGTGGCTGGCTGTCAGATTTTATTTCATACACACACAGTATTTCATACACCACCTAGGCTATAAGGGTTGATGCTGTAGGCACCTGCCATCTTAGGAAGATGGACAGCTCTCCCATCCATTGAGGAACCAGAATCTTGTCTCTGGTCCCTCCTGTGCTCTTGCACTTCTCACGCTAGATTCTTGCGATACAGCTGCACAAACTGATCTGAACTGCTGAAAGTGTTCAGAAGCTGTTCGTTTATGAACACTTCACTATGTTTGGGTCGGTTCATATTTTTAAGGAACAGGTTCTCCCATCCCTACAAGGAACACTCAGAAAAACTGCCTAAAAAGAGTGGTATCTTTAAAAAAAGACAGCAGGCAAAACAGTGTTTTGGTTATGAAACCTCAATTAAAAAAAAGAAAATATTTTGTCCTGGAGTAGATGTGAGATTTGAGTAGCCACTGGCATGTATAGGAACCATTGTCTTTAAAGGGGATGGGCAGTGCTCTGGAATTTAAGCAACCTTGTTTGATGAGCACAAGGGGGTAGTGCACTAATATTTAGACCTCCCTTTTGCAGGGAGAACTCCACTGTTTGAGTAGCCCAGGCTTTTAACAATTGTTAGTTTTTTGTGGGTTTTTTTGGGGGGGGGATAGTAGTGCAGTTTTTTTGTGTGTAGTGGGGTGAGGGTATTGATCTGGTATTCAAGAATCCCATGGGCTGTATCCATTGTTTTGGAGGGGTATAGTGCTCCTGCATTTGAGTTGCCCGTGATGTATAACCAATATTTTGGGGGTGTAACTACTGACCTGTTTCTTTCACTATTGTTTACTTGATTTTTTATACTTTACAATTGAAGGCAATAGTGAATACAAATACAGAATGTGAATAGAACTTAGGAGAATGATGGAAAAGGGATCAGGAGGTAATAATTATGGACAACTTGAAAACACTGACCCGGTGCAACAGGGCAGTGGGAAGGGCAAACAAAATGCTGCAATACATAGGAAGTTGGATCAGCAGTAGGAGGAAGGAGGTGATCCTGGCTCTGTATAGATCCCTGGTTTGATCACACTTGGAATCCTCCATGAGGCTCTGTAGTCCACACTTGAAGGAAGCAGTGCAGAGGAAGGTAATTTAATGTTCCAGGGTCAACAAGGGAAGTTCTACTGTACTTGGAGAGTTTGGAAGAAGTCAACATGTTCACAGTGGAGGCAAGGAGAGAGGGGTCTCTATGACAGAGATGTCCAAGTTCCTTCAGGAAATTAACAAGGTGGACAGCAGAAAACTTTTCAAACTGAAAATAAACACAGCCACCAGGTGGAACTCAATGAAGCTGGCAGGTGAGAGATGTACAAAGGGGCATCAGGAAAAAAAATTTCTCATGCAAAGGGTAGTAGACAGGTGGACTAAACTACCAAGAGTAGTTATATGTACTTAATCAGTGGAGGGATTTAAACACAGGTAGGAAAGACAAATGTGACTGCTAAAGACAGTAGGAGGAATGGAGTGGGCATGAAGGAGTGAATAACCCTAGGACTACCACATCCAGTTTGAAGTAGGGCTGGACTGACTGGATGAGCAATAGAGCCTTTTTCTGTCATCAGCTTTATGTTTCTATAATTCTATACTAGCCATGACTATATAACCAAAACTAGGCATTATTTAGCATAAACAAAACTAGAATCTGAACTGTGCTGGTTTTGCCCACCCTTACTATCTATGTCAAACAGAAAAGGCACCTGAATATGAATTAAGCAGTAAGGTATGACCAGGGGATATGTTACTGTTATCATCACCTCCTTGGCACATATTAAGCATGAGGTTCAGCTGAGTGCCACATGTACCCAATAGGTAATTAACCTGAACATTAACATAACACCCAGGGAGTACCTTATTGCTATTATAAAAATGAAAAATGCAAAAATATTATTTAAAGTGTACTCAGTTTTATTATTTTTATCCAAGAGCTTGACTTTTCAGTTAAATAGTCCATCTGCTGTGCTGCACACTCCTGAATTATTTTCCTGAATGCTGATTCATGAGCTTGCCAGAGTGCTCCTCTTTGTATCCATGGCAACCTGTCAAACACCAGACAACTGTCATTATGTTGGCACATGCTTGCGTACCAGCCAACATCTTGCGGTAGTAGCAGATTTGGAGGCGCAGTCACTGTTGGTCAAATGCAGGGCATGCATCAGTAGGTGTGTCCCTCCTTCCCCAACAAGCCAGCAACAGGCGTTGACATCATGCATCCCTAATGTGGCCACCAGATCTAAGAAAAGGTTCAATGCAATGAAAGCAAAGCTTTCATGCAGCAGGACCACATGTTTCCTGACGTGCATGCAACACGGCGGCAGTGACTGCAGCCGCCTCCTGTCACAATGCCAATGGGAGAGCCCACTCCCCATCGGCATAATGACCCCCCTCCCATTTAAAATGTATGATGAGGGGGTGCCCAATCCCCCTTGGCATCATGCCCCCCCCAACAGTTTTTCTTTGCCTACCGGGGGCCCTATCTTCATCGGCATTTATCCCCAGTTCCCATTTATTTTGTCGACAGGGGAGCCCACTCCTCATCGGCATAATGTCTCTCCCCCGCTTTTGTTGTGTGCCAAGGGGGGTGCCCAATCCCTCTCAGTTCATGTCCCCCCTTCAGTATATGGTGACAGGGGTGCTCAGTCCCCCATCGGCTACAGGATTCCCCCTTAAAAAAAACACTTAGGTGGCATGCTGAGAGCCCACCAGCATGCAAATCCCTGCAAAAGAAAAACCATCCCGTGATGTTTTTTTTTTGTGTGTTAAACCTGTAAAAAGGAAAATGGTCCCTCGCGGTCTCCCTGCCCTCTCCCACAACCCGCGCCCACCCTCTGCGCACAGTGCCACTGTTCATAAGGGGAGGTCCCAAAATGCCTATGTTAAACATGTGGTTAAAAAAATCCCCAAAATAATTGGGTTACGGATGTGTGTTGCACAATTTCTATGCATGCTCTTAAGTTCACTAATTATATATATTTTCACTCCAGATTTTCAACGTTGCCATTTTTTTTACATCTTCTCATGAATGATACAGTTGTCATTTTCACATACTGCCCAAAATGTGTTTTAATCCCTGTCACCAAATGGCATAGCTGCTGTGCAAAACCACCTTTCAACTAACAAACTGATAGTGCCACTTTTCATGAGGTGGGCCTGACAAATAGACCATGTTGAAAATCTGGAGTGAAAATACCAACACATGCCTATAGTGTTAGGGTTTCCAACTGTAGCACCTCACCCTGTAGAGACTGACAGGCATCAGGGGTTGAATTGGGATCATTGGCTGTAATGCTCATGCCATTCCACCCCCACCCCTACCCTTCAGCCAGTGACAGGCATCGTGGTGTGCCTTGCACTGTTCGGCCACAAAGTTCACCCCATTTTCCTATACTGCACCCACCTCAGCATATTTCCTTATGGAATGGGGTAAGTATAATGCCCAAAGACCTCAAAGCACACCACAACACTTGTCAGTGTCTACAGGGTGGCATGAGGTATAGTACATAAGCGTTATAGCTGACGACCCAAAGGCACACCCCAACGCCTGTCGGTTTCTACAGGGTGGGGGTGGGGTTGACATCACTTCAATACTTCACTGCCATTCCTATTATGCATCTCTAATTACAGCACTACCAATGCCAATGCCAGCGAGACAACATTCGGCATTGACAAATGCTTGTTTTAAATAACCCCTACACCAGCCACCATGAGCTACCCTGCATACCATGATCTTACCAATCTCTCCCTTTCACTTGCAAGACTTGCATTCTCTTGGGTCAAGTTGCTGCAACAGTGTTTTTGTTTTCCACTGCACTGATGCCACAATCCAGGCAAAGACACCTGATCTCCAACTCTGCCACACACCATACCCCAAGCAGTGTCCATTTGAAGCAAGGGCACTATCACAGTTTTGAAGGAAAAAGGGAACCCTGTGCTTGCTCTCACTCCACTGACATTCAAACACATAAGCAGGCAAACAGACACTAAAAAAACTGTGTCATTTACCTTTATTTGTGCAGTATCCAATCTAAACAAAAACACATGCAGTGCAGGATCGAGTTCTGGGTTCCTTTTTTTTCACAAGTAGCTTCCTTAAGCAACTTCACCACCTACTGAGAATGCTGTCCCTTCCTGTTTTCCCCTGCACTATCACAATCCAAGTTTTTTCTGAGACGTTGCTCCTACAGACTCCTATGGTCACAAGGTGACACTGAGGATTGCTGCTCTTGGGACAAAGTATATGCTGATCTCATCTGCCAGCTAGACAAATGAATGCACTCACAGCATACTATATGATGGAACATAGATGGAAAGTATAGAAGAAAAGGTCAGTAGAAAGAGATGAGTCCAGCATTAGCTAAAATCTAATAGCTAATAAATAACCAGAGTGAATGGAATGTTCTTAAAAGTACAGACTCTGGTGACTGTATTATTTTTTCCCATTTTGCTGGCTGACATTGTATGTTATTCATCATAGCTGGTCTTGCAGTTGGTACAATGGTGGTTCTAAATTCTAAATTCAGAATCTTTATAAAACTAGCACTTGTCAATGCTGAATGTCTGCTTGCTTGTATTTACTATGTAGTTGATTGGTATAGATAGCTTAGAAGCAAGAATTAGCAAACAATAACAAGAGTTATAATAGTGTAATTCCCTACATTATTATAGTTTTTTTGTTGTTGTTGTTAATCAATTTTTATTGGAAAAGAAAGAGAACATGATATAACAACAGTTAACATACAAGTACAACAAAGTTGAAAATGTTCTGTAGCTAGAGGTACATGGGTATATCCACCATCCTACATACATTAACTTAGATAGTCAAATCATTGTAAAGCAAAGACTATGTATCCTCTAGGCTCAGCACATTGGCATAACATCAAAGAACAAGGAAATAAAAGGAACTAACTAACACTAACAAACCATCAATACCTTCTATTACCAAAATGAGTAATATACAGTGTTATAGAGAGGAAACACGGGTGGGGGGGAGCATAATGCCCTGAAGCTCTGCTCATGGAGGAGGCCATTAGGCTAGCCAGAAGTCTGACTGCCCATCAGTTGGCAAAAGTGGGATATGAGAAATGGTGCCCAACAGAGATAATATTGCTTCATGGTATAGTTGGCAAAACTCAATAGGCATTCATGTGTCCCTAACTGTTTAAGAGCAAGGAGCCATTCATTCATGGAAGGGCCCTCCTCTGACTCCCATCTGCACAATATAAGGCACTTGACAGCTACTCCAGCTGCTCTAATCCATTGTGCTAAGGGGGCAGTCCTGGGAGTGGCTTCCGGAAAGCACACCAGTAACTAGACCTCTGGGGAAACCTAATGCCCACTGCCTGATATTAAGTTGCATAAGGATTGAAGGGATGGGCAGATCCAAAGAATATGCATCAAGGATGCTCCTGGGGCTTGGTATCTCCAGCAGATGTCATGGCTCAGTAAGCCCATGGACTTAAACATTTTTGGAATGTGGTAGTATCTATGTATGGTTTTGTTTTGAATTAACCTACTCCTGTTGTACTTACAAGCCTTGTTGAGTCAATCCCAGCATTGGCTCCACTGCCTGAGAGATATCTGAGAGCCTAGCTCAATTTGCCATGCAAGGCAGGTTGATAGGAAGGGGTCTGGCTGAGCTTCCCTCTGCAATCAGGCTTGCTCTCCCTTCTCTGTAACTTGGTGAATCAATGTAAAGGGTGGACCCTTAAGGGCAAAGGGGTATTTTTACCTTTGGGCTCTAGTTTTTGGAGCACATGCCTGATCTGCAGAATTCTCCAGAAGTCTTGTCTGGGGATTTGATAACTCTGCATTAGGCCATCAAACAGTGCAGATAGTTGTGATCAGGAGAAAGGAGGTCTTTGACTAACTGCATACCCTATCTTTCCCAAAGTGGGCAGAGTACTGGCTGTCCCCCAATCCTATGTTCATGCTGTCCCACAAGGGGACCACATCCAGGGAATGTGATCCTCCCTCAGCCGCTGGTTTCTCTTTTACAGTATTTATGGGAGAGTGAAAGCAGGGGAGAGACTACTCAGGGGTCCATTCTTGAAGTAAAGTGTGTTGCTGGAGAGCATCCCACCAATAAGATCTGCTTCTAACTCTCTCTGCAGGGTGCTTTTGGTACATTTGGCTTGGAACCATAAAACAGTTTGTGCTGATATGAAGGCTGCATGATAGCCATGGAACCAGGAGAAGCACCAGGCCCCTCTGCTCCAGTGACAATAGAGTTTGGCTTTGCTGAATCTAGGATTTTTCTTGCCCAAAGGAAATCTCCCAGGGTCTTGTTGATTTTATGAAACCTTTCTGGCAGATTTGGAGTGGAAGATGTGATAAAAAGTGCAAGAATCAGGGGGTGATAATCATCTTGATGGCATCTATTTTACCCACCAGGGATAAATGTAAGGCTCTCCACTTGTGCAGTTTGCGTTTAGTGGAGGAAAGTTGGACTCTAGATTCCTGGTCTCCATTTCAGAGAGGTCCCTGTGCAGCTTGATACTGAGGTATGTGATGCCATCAGGTTCCCAGGCAAGGCCTACAGCTTTGAAGATTTCTGTGGTGCAAAGGCTTTTTAAGGGGAGGGCTTCAGTCTTTCCCTGACTCACACTGAGATCAGATATTTTAGAGAAGGAATCCAGCAGAACCAAGACATGATGGGTAGCCTCTGAGGCATTGGGCAGAGTGATCAGCAGGTCATCTACATGAAGGAATGTGATGTATTCCTTGCCACCTATATCCATAACCAGAATATGGGGATGCTTCCTCAGAGCAATGGTTAAGGGTTTGATCACCAGCACAAATAAAAGTGGCAAAAGGGGTTAGCCATGTCTCACCCCCTCCTGCAGGGGGAAGGGGGCTGAGTGAAGGCCATTAGTTTGGATAGAGTCCCTGAGCCCTGTGTACAATAGTTGCACCTATTGACAAAACATTGGATCAAACCCCACAGAATGAAATGTAGTCTGGAAATAGTGCCATTTGGCCAAATCAAAGGCCTTCTCGAAGTGCACAACCAGGGCAGCAACAGGGGTCTTGACCTTTTGTATATTGTGAATGAGGGAGACTAGGGTTCCATAAGTGATTAGAGCCCAATCTGCCCTTCACAAAGCCTACTTGAGGTGGGTGAATAAGCCCTGAGAGGACCTTTTTGAGACAGGCCACAAGGATTTTTACCAGGATTTTTTTGTTGTTGTAGTATTTGTACTCCAGCCCTACGGCCCTCTCACTCTGGGGGAACCCCAGCCCTGTCACCCTGGTGTCTACCAGTCAGCACAGCAGTCACCACCAGAGCTTACCCCCACTGGTGGGATCAGAGAGGGGGCCCACCCACCCGAACAGGATCAGTGTGCTGTGCTGTGACTAGCCATGTGCAAGACCTGTGAGTTCCCCCGTCATCATCTGCAGGCTATTTTCAGCTATTTTTCTCCCCTTGTGGGATCATGGCGTGTAATGCCACCAGTGACTGGGACCGCGCACACTCCCAAGAATGCCTCCCCATTAAGCGGCTACTGTGTTATCACCCCCTGTTATGCAGCTCTGTGCCATCAAGCCCTAGCCTCCACTAGGGGTCAGGCAAGCAACAGTCACTGAATCCCCCCTCTCCAGAGATGGAGAGCAGTCCATCAGACACTCAATCCATCTCCTCCCTGCCTTCCCCTGGTGACCCGTGCTCAATCACGAACATGGGTCGATGGTATGGCGTGAGGTGTGGCATCCAGTGCCTCAGCCCTCAGTGCCACCGGGCCGGCATGTTACCAGGAATTTTGATAAGCAGAATTGGGCTGCAAGTCCCAGGGGAGGTTGGATCTTCAAGTTTTTTTGGTAGCACAATTATTACTGTTTCCCTCATGGATGGAGGGAGAGTTCTCTGTGCCAGAGATTCTTGGAATACTCTATGCAGATAGGAGGAGAGCTCCTCTACCAACGTAAGGTGGAAATTGGCCAGGGACACATCACCTCCCAGGGACCTTTGCAGATTTAATGCTTTTATGGCTTGGGATACTTCTTGTAATGTGGTGGGACCATCCAGGTCTGTTAGTTGTATACAAGAAAGGGAAGGGATAGGCAAAGTTTCCAGAAAGTCTTCCACAGAGGAGGATGCTGAGGGGGTGGAAGGGGAAGCACAGAGGGTCTCTTAGAAGCCTTTCATAAGAGAAATAATGTCCTTGGGGTCATGTTTCATGACCCTTGAGGCATCTTTTAGACCTGCAATCTACTTGCTGGTTTGCCTACACTTTAGATGGTAAGCCAAAAGTTTATTAGACTTTTCACCTCCTTCCCAGAATGCATGGCATAGGTGACTGAGGGCTAGCTCAGCTTTTCTGGTAAGGAGGGAAAGAAGTTTGATCCTTTGTTAATTCTGGCAACTGATGACTATGGCAAAGGATATGGGGAGATTTTATGAGCTAGCTTATCCACGTGGAGATCCTTCTCCAGTTATAATTGTTGCACTTCTCTCTTCCACCATCTGTGCGCTGCATGAGCTACAGTGCTGCCCCTTAGGCTTCCCATTTGATGGCAACCAACACCTCTTCAGTGTCATTAAGCTGTCTCTAGCTTAGGACCTCAGTTTTCACCCAGACCCTGAAATCATTGTCTTCTAGCAAAACAGGGTCAGTCCCCAATTAGAGGATTTTTGTGGGGTGAGGCCCCAAAGAACTTTGATCTATAGGAAAGCATGACCTGAAGTGATCACTGGGTGGATGGTGGCCTCTGTGAGTTGAACAAAAATCTGAGGGCTCACATCCAAAGATCCAGTTGATTGGTGGAGTCAGATACTGGGGGAAAAGTAGGTGTAATCCCTGACATTTGGGTGTTGGGTCCTTCAGGCATCTGTCAGCCAATGTTCAGCCATTAAAGCTGCTATGGCCTTTTTTGTCCAAGTGTGTGGCTGTCTGAACCTCCAACTCATGTCTACCAGTATATTAAGTGTGACATTCAGATTCCCCCTACACAATGGGGACATGGGTGTCATTAAACTCCATGAAATTCTGACTAAGGGTTTTATCATTGTATAGTTCAGGAATCCCTGTTGAGAAGAGTTTTCTCGTGATTAAATGCAGGTGGTGGGGACTTCCAGAGAGGCTGAGGTCGTAGTTTATGCTATTCGCTCCTGTGTCTGTGGAGAAGGTGCTGGAAGTAGGACCACTAAGCTTGTTTTATTTTAATACAGATATGCCATCTACTGCCTGAGTGCTATGTGGTCTTTTCAGGATAACGTACTGCATTCTTCAGCTGGGTCAGTCAGTATTTCTCCTGTTTGCTTTTCTTGCCACACAGGAGGAGAGTCATGCTGTAGATGCCAGCAGCTGGAGCAGAGGTGTGAGTGGGAAGGCTGGTTGAGCAGCTGCATTGAGAAGGGAAGAAGGGAAAGAAGAAAATTTTGCTGACCACCCTTTGAGAAGAAGCTTTACCTCTCTTGAAAACCACCATGAATTCTATGAATCACAATAACCTTGCATCTCTGGTCCAAAAATATAACTTTCACCAACTCATAACTGAATGCACGAGAATGACTAACATGCAGTCAGGAACGCTCTTGGACTGGATTCTCACCAACAGACCTGACCATGTAACCAAATCAGCTGTACTAGTGGACTCTCTGACAGACCACTCTCCCACTGTCTGTCACTGGCGCTCCTGTCCGCCGCCTGCTCCTCGATCCCACCTTATCACCCTTACCAACTGTTCAGCACTGGATGTACAGGCATTTCTTTCTGACATCTCTAATACGGATTGGTCCGAAATTTACCGTGCAACTAGTGCTGAGGTTGTCCTGGATGCATTCCTCAACAGGTTTGGAGAGGTACATAGGAGGCATGTACCAAAGATAAAGAGAAGGGTCAGGGCTCAACAAACAAGGTGGCTGGACAAAGATCTCCCACATAAGCTCAAACTCAGGGACAAACTTTGGAAACATTACAAATCCACTGGCCTGCCCTGTGATCATCATATATACAAGCGACATAGAAGTGACTGCAAGAAACACATCAGGCTTGCAAAGAGCAGATATTGCCAGAACCTATTAACCAGCTCTGCAAATGATCCATGAAAATTTTGGAGTCACATAAAAAACCTTCCTCGGAACCCCCCAATCCATCACCCCCTCGGAAATGATACTCCAAGGGGTCCAATGCAATGACTCTCTCACCATTGCCAACGCCTTCAATCAGCAATTCTCGGACCTACCTGCCATTACATCCTCTCTAAAATCTTTGCCAGTTGCCTCTCAGCCATACTCTACCATGATGAGCACCGCAACATGCCCCTAAAAGATCGTTTTATTTTAAAGAGGTTACTGGAAATCAAGTTCGCAAACTCCTGTCTGTCATATCTGATAACACTAGCCCTGGCTCTAACACTGGAACCACGGCTGCTGAAAATGGCTGCTCATCTCATATCCCGCCCACTTGCCAGGATCTTCACGCTATCTCTCTCCAAAGACACTGTCCCCGAGATTTGGAAGGCTGCCAGAATCACATCAGTTTTCAAAAAAGGGAGCAAAAAATGACCTATCAAACTACAGACCTATAGCCATACTTTCGGTACTTAGCAAAATTCTCGAGAAGATAGTAGCCACCCAGGTCACCGAATTTATTGACTCCTCTAATGCGCTCTGTGAAGCTCAACATTGCTTCGTGAAACACCATAGTACTACAACTGTGCTGACAAAATTCACCTCGGATGTTCTCTCAAATATGGACAGAGGACAGCTAACGGGGGCTGTGTTCATAGACCTTACAAAGGCCTTTGACCTCGTTGATCATCCACTGCTGCTCACCACCCTCAAAAACCTGGGCTTCTCATCCCCAATAACAACTTGGTTCAGTAGCTACCTCACCAATAGGTCTCAAGCAGTAAAAACTTAACTCGGCCATCTCTGACAGTACCACGATCAACATTGGAGTACCACAGGGCTCTATACTCGGTCCTCTCCTCTTCTCACTATTTATTAACAACCTGCCCAACATAATAACATCAGGCAACTCACTACTTTATGCTGATGATCTAGTAATCTATGTTCACTCTGACAACATTTTCCACCTGAATGCCACTCTGTCATCAGCTTTCCACCTGGCACAACACTGGCTAGATGCGCATCGCCTTGTACGCAATGCCAGCAAAACTAAGGCCATGCTCTTTGGATCATATCATAAACTCAGAACCTGCACATCTCCACTTAACATTCCTGATATTAATGGAACCCCCCTTGAGACTGTAAGTTCTTTCCGCTATCTTGGAATACAGCTTGACCAAAACCTCGACCTGAAGCAGCATATCCAAGAGTCTTGTAAAAATGTCAACTGTAAGCTGGGGGCTGCCTACAGGACAAATTATATGCTCACTCCAACTGCCAAACTTGCCATTGCCAGGGGGAATCCTATTACCCACTCTGTCCTATTGTGCTCCCATCCTCATAATGGCAAATAAAACTGTTCTACAGAAATGGGACACCACCTTCAATAATGTATGTAGATATGCAGCTAAAGCGCCGCGCCTGACGCACCACTGCCAACTCTATAAAGAGCTAGGCTGGCTATCCCCATCCTCCACAAGGCAATATTACCTCTGCTGCTTCTCAGACTCCATAATCAGAGTGGCGAAACCAGCCACACTGTCTGAACTGCTCCAACCTGTGATCCCATCGCGTGAGCTGAGGTCATCAGACAAGTCTTTTTTATCAGTTCCCCTCTGCTGTACTTCCAAGGGCGCTGGCGCTTTCAGGCATGCTGCCCCTCACTCTTGGAACTTGCTGCCTATGGACCTGAGAAGTGCCCCATCACACCTAGCTTTCAAGCGTGGACTACGCTCTCACCTCAACTCTATGGACCGATGCACTTGCTTTGATCCTACTTGAACTTTGAAACTTGTCTAAGTCAATCCTCCTCTTTTTTCTTCATATATTCACTAGCCCACCTCCCTCTAATTGCTCTGTTGTTATTTACAAAAATCTGTTTCTCTGTCTGCTTGCACTTTAATGAAATGTTTACAAGTCTGCCTGCACTTTAATGAAATGTTTACAAACTATTCTGTGTGGCTACTCTATCCTGATCATGACACTATAAATTGTCTCAAGACTTGCCTAATTACTTTAATTCTATAATATGTATAGTATCCTGCCTTGATTATATTACTATGCTGTATGTCTAAAATTGTTCCTCTCTCTGACTCTATGTATAAATTAGCAATAATCCTGCTATTGTTTGATCCTCCTTCCATCCTACTGTGTTGCACTAAAACATATGATTTACTTAATGTAAGTGGGTACTGGTCCTTCCTGCTCTCCTCTCCACTCCCGCTCCCTCCCCTACCCCCTCTGAGCCCTGCCGGGTTTCAGTTCCATAGCCCCAGGTCTTTTCTGCGTCTTTTCCCACTAAAGCTGTAATTAGCCGTACTTTGCCATAAGCGCCCTCAGGTTGGCTGCTTCCCTCATTTTCAATTCCATAACTATGGGTCTTTTTGCCTCTCCTGCTAATGCTGCACTTTGCCGTAAACGCCCTCAGGTTGGCCGCACCCCCCCTTTTTTCACTAGTGGTCCTTGTTTTGCTAACCTGAGTGCAGAACCATGCTATCCCCTGCTCTCCTGCCGGTC
This sequence comes from Neoceratodus forsteri, assembly GCA_016271365.2. Taxonomy (NCBI): domain Eukaryota; kingdom Metazoa; phylum Chordata; order Ceratodontiformes; family Ceratodontidae; genus Neoceratodus; species Neoceratodus forsteri. The sequence continues at coordinate 811,649,481 of CM028129.1, read as the reverse complement.
TATGGCCTTCCTACTGTCCATTCTTCCCTCCGCTTCCCCTTTTGCCCCTCCTCCTTTACCTTCTGCCATCTCTGTCTACACTTCTACTGTAGGTACTTGTCCCTCCCTTTCCCTCTCCCCTGCCTGCTACTCACCCCTCTTTATTACCTATCTCTCATACCTACTATAGTCCCTTAAACCTCTGTTTCATCTTCTCACCTTTTTCACTTCATCGTACTCCTCTCCCTACCTGCCGACCATCCTCTTCTTGCTCTGCCGTCCTTCGGTTCCACAAGCCCAGCTGCAGATCTCTACCTAGCACCATAAAGCTGTTTTCGCCGTAATTTCCTGTCATTTTCTGCCAAGCCCTTCACCCCTCATCAGAATCTCACACCCTCCCTTGTCTGCTTAAATTCCCCCTCACCTCCCTTCCTTTCCTTTCCTTCCCCCCTCCCTCTAAATATGTGCTCCCTCCAGTACCCTCTACCATTTGGAATTGTATGCCTGTACTTGTACCAATGTACTTTTGCCTGTATTGTGTAAACCTAAACTGTCCTATCTTGTACTGTAACTGTGTCTCCCGGGTGGTGCCTGAAAATAGTCACCTGTTGGCTAGTGCACCTACCCGGTTAACAAAAACTAAATAAATAAATAAATATTCCTACCAGGGGAGTTCCTTGACTTGGTTTTATTAGTTTCTTTGCTTATTTTTTCACTTACTATTTGGGGCTTTTCATGTTATCCCTGTGTCTTTCTGTGTGAGAGGTGAGTGAGCAGCTCTTTTCTCTATGATTTCCAGAGGGGTTACCTGACATCGGTGCATTTTATATGTGTTTTTATTCTAATACTGACTATACTGATATATACTTAAGTGAGTTTTATTTTGTTAAAATTTTTTGTGCTGTTTTTGCAATCCCTGATAATGTGCCCTTTTCTTTTTAAGAGTGCATGCTCAGCCGGGCTCTCAGAGTGAGGAGTTCTACCTGGCGTCTCACCTGCCTGCTCTGTCAGCATTGGCTCATTTTTTAGCCCACTCAAGAAGAACAGGGTACTCCATTCATTCTCAAAAGTTATTCTTTAAATTATTTTTTTATTAGAGATTCTGCTTCTCACTTTTCCTGGCTGCTGTGATTTTTTGTCAGCAGTTTGGTTTAGCTTGGTCACCTGGCGGATTCAGGCATTATCCTGTGCTATATTCTGTTCAGAAAGGAAGAACTATAGACGAGCTTGTTCAGCCCCAGGTCAGGGATTCTGTTATCCATGAGCACAAGTAAGCACTTTGTAGCATTCTGTAGTACAAGTAAAAAAATTAAAGAGAAGTAAATAAAGGAACTGGTCTGTTGGTGGATTGTATGTTAATTGTTTCTTGTTTCCTTTCTTCTTGTATATTTTACTTTGCTAAGTCTCTTTCAGACAACTAAGGCTTTTTTTTTAACTTAGTACCCTTTTGCTAATAGGACAACAGGGTTTTAGAAAGTTAAGTCATAAGGTTATGCTTTACAGTGGATATAGTTGATATATTAAAGACACTGGACTGAATCCCTTTTTTTCTTTCTCTTTTCTCCCTTGCCCTGTTTTCTCCTATTTAATTAGTGCTTATCAAGATACTGACAAGGAGAATTCCATCAGCAACAACTCAGGTCCTGGATTCTAACCTTGCTTCTGCCAGGAAACTGGATCTGCATAGCCTTTCTACTAAGAAGCACAAGTCAAGCAGACTGGGTTTGCTGAATGAAATTAATTAGCATTTTTCTTGTATTGACTGTGAGCTGGATAGCTGGCTGAAGCTATTTTGAGCCACCTGCCCATGTGGCTTTCATAGACATCTTTTGATTATTTGCTCATAAGACTTTTCTTAGAAAAGAAAACTTTTCAAATATATGAAGGCGGAGCAAATTTGAAGCACTTTAAGGAGACTTGTGTTTTAAACTGGTGAACGCTTGAGTTTCACTAGCTCTTAATAACTGAGCCTATGCAATTCATCAGTCAATTATATTAGGAAAGTAACAAGTTTTATGTGTAACTTTGACTGTTTTATGGTTGTTTTATATAACCCTCTGATACTAAAACACCTATTAATTGCTTCTTTTGCACTTCTGCATTTTTTATCAGTATCCTGTAGTAGGATATTTGATCTCTGAGTTTGTGTGAAGATAGTACTTACTAGAAGTGGGAAAGGTAATTCCCTTTCAGGTGTAGTAGCAGGAAGATTTTGCCTCAAGTGATTGTTGTATCAGAGACCCAGAAGTCTCACTGGAAGCCCCTATTCCAAGACATACTCAAAAATCTGGTGGAGATAAGCAAAAGAAAAATAACTCAAAGAAAAAGAATATGGTCCAGGGGAAGAGAACTAATTTTGTGGGAAATAAATGTATTTTCCCATTGAGTATTCCAGGAGGGAATAAACAGCTTAAAATTACAGATCTGTGGGCTGAAAAGGGGAAAGGTCCAAAACACCTTTCTACCCCAGTCCAGGCCATAGATAGAAAGTTAGATCAATCAGTAGGCCCTGGAGATTCTTTTGAAAACTCCAGACCTGATATATCCAAACAGACTGTAGAAATAATCTCCTATGACCAATATGAGTGGGAAACATTCATACAAGGATTAAGTAATGAGGGGGACTCTGACTGTCCTGTGTTAGAATTTTCCCTGGCCCTCTCTTCTGACCATTTATGCATGGATGGACTTACCTCACCTAGGGTTATCGTTAGGCAGCTAAAGCAGGTCCCATGGCAGAAGCTGGCTGAAACTAATATTCAGTGGCAAACCCCTGCCACTAAACATTTTGAGAACACAGGGGACAATTTAGAATTAAGGGCTATAATACAGGAGATGAGTGGTACCATTGAAGGTTTAAAAAGGTTGGAGTTATCTCATAGAGAAGTGAAAGAACGAGTGGGTAATCCTGGGGTAGATGATGCCACTCATGAGGAGAACACAACCTTAGACAAGCAGTTACGCCCAGACAAGGTGAACCTGGTAGCAAGCTCATCCATCTCCAAACAGACACTAGAGATTTTTAAAAATAGATATTCTTCTGGTATTATAATGTTGGAAAATATTATAGTATTAAAAGATGAGATCTGTAATCTAAGAGCAGATGTATTTTACAACAGAGCCCTACTGGAAAGAGTTTGGATAGCTGTAAACATCAATACTCAAGTCTGATTGGAGATGAGTCTCTGACCTTGGGCAAAGCTACAAAAGGAATTCAGGTTCAGCTTCCTTCACCCTTTGATAAGGATAAGATATGTTCATGCTATATGTGGAACCTAGACATGGGCCACTCCAGCAGCAGGGAGTCCTCTGGACAAAGTGTCCATAAGCACTTTAAATCAAAGAGAACTACAACAAAAAACTTAGAGAGGGCCTCTAGAAAGTCTGTCCTTAATGAAACTAATAAACAAACATCTTGCACTGGCCAAGAGGTTCCTGTATTTCATGAGACAAAGGGCACTACTAGCCAAGGGACACAAGGGATTCTACAGGAGGAAAAGTTCTGTTCAAACATCATAAATTGAGTTGAAAATTCTTATGAGGAAATTTTGAGTGAAGAATCACAGGCAGAGCTGACTGAGATCACTGGCAATCCACCCACCAATAAGGCACCCCTGGGATGGGAAAAAGGAATCCATGGTAAGGAAGAGCTCTAAAAATGCTGAATTTATGACTGAGGTGCAGGGCATTCCTATGTTAGAAAATGAAACAGATGAGCTGCTTCTTTCTAGGATGGTAGACTTTTTCGAACTGCATCACACTGATATTGATGGTAAGGTAGCCATTGTTAGGTCTTTAAACTGAAAATATAAGAATACTGTATTATTTTATTGCTCATCTATAAATACAGCAAATTTTATATCACAGAAAATCCCATCCCTGGCTAAGAAAGGACAAAAGACATCTCATTCCCCGTGCTGGTGCCAAAGTGTGAGACTATGGATCCCCCAAGCAAGGAGATAACTGAACAGCTTAATCCACTTCTTAAAGTGACTTGCCTTGAGGATGAGGAGAAAGGGTCAGATATGGAAGCACAGAGGAAAATTCTCGGAGTAATTAATGGGCATGTCTCAAATCAGAGTAAAGCATGGCTGTGTAGGACTATAACCCTGTCTGGGAGGAAAGTCTCAGAAAATGATTCTCATAGGAGTGTTAGGGATGATCGGCTCTTCTTCTTGGAAAAAGCCTTAGGTGTCCACATTATATGAAACATGGCGAACTCTATAAAATTACATGGAGACCCTGGTTTTTCGTCGCAAGTGGACATCACATTTAAAAACCTTAATATAGCCAGTAAATTGCTTTCTCTGGTTGGCAAGCCGGATTGTTTGGAAATACATATAGTTGATCCATTAGAAATGGGGGAAGCTTCCTCCAGGTTGAACCAATTAAAAGATAGTTTAGAGCCATTCCCAGAGGAAGACCCTCCACTAAATAATTTTGAGAAACTAACACACTCCAATACTTTCTCACATTGCTAATAATTGACTCTGATTGACAAACGTAGTCTTTAAATGAGCCAAGGGAAACAATGCCCAAGTTTCAGTCTCCAACTGAGTTAAGGGAAATAATGCCTGAACTTGATATTCTCTCTCTGTTCTTTCATGGAATATTGAGTGCATCCACCTTAAAATGACAGATCCTAAAGTTTTAAGATTTCTAGAGACTTTTGATATCATTGGTGTACAAGAAATATGGTGCACAGAAAACACTATGCCAATATTGCCTGGGTATTCTGCTTTCATTTTGCCAGCAACTGGAGACAAAAAATTCAGCAGATTCAAAGGGGGTCTCCTATTTTTTTCAAAACTCAGTTGAAATTTGGGATTTCTAAAATCTCTTCTAATTCAGATGGTACTTTAGCCCTATTGATTAACAAAGGGTCTGAGAAAATTATTCTTTGTAAGATCTATTCCCCCCCCCAAGAAATAAAGCTTGTGAGGCTGTTGATCCCTACATCCAGGATTTCAAAATAATGCTGGATGACCTGGCTGAAAGGAAAAAACAATCTGTCCCATAGTCATTATGGATGATTTTAATTCTAGAATATCTTCCTGTCTTTCAGAAGATACCCACACAGACTTGATTCTCTCTCTACCTTCAATTAATCCAAATACCCTATGCAAAAGGAGTTCTCATGACTTAAAAACTAATTATAGAGGCAGGGAACTTTTGTCGGGTCTCACCAGTAGAAACTACTGCCTCTTAAATGGGAGAACTCAGGGAGATTCATCAGGGGCTTTAACTTTCAAAGGTGCCCTGGGTGCCTCTACTCTTGACCTAATTTGGACCAACCTGGAAGCCACCAAGCTGGTTCAAAAGTTAGAGGTCAAGGATAGGCTGGAATCTGCCCCTCTCCATATAGAACTTAGTATTAATTCAGAATTTAGTTCAGTGAGTCACTGTAATTATTATAAATAGAGCAAATAGATTAATTGGTTGCATCAAAAGGAGTTTTTCATCTTGTGACAGGGGTTGCATCATGCCATTGTATAGATCATATATTAGGCCCCACTTGGACTATTGTTCTCCTCTCTGGAGTCCCTATCTAAGGAGAGACACTGGTAGATTGGAGGGTGTCCAGAGAAGAGTAACCAAAATGGTCACTAATATGCAGGCCAAGAGTTATGAAACTAGGCTTCAGGAGCTAGATATGAATCCATTGGAATTAAGAAAGAAAAGAGGTGACCTCATTCTAATACATAAAATTCATACAGATATTGAATTACTACAGCAGCTAAATATGAACAATAATAACAGGGATCACACCCTAAGAAGCCATCCCTACCAACTCACACTCACTATCCCTAGCACAATGAAAAGAAGGGCTTATTACACTCAAAGAATCATACCACTATGGAATTCTATTCCAAATTCCTTATTACAAAGTAATAATAAGGGTATATTTAAACATAAACTTGATCAATATCTTTTGTAAATCAATGGTTCCTGTACCAGCTGTGGTGGAGACATGCACTTATGGGCACTAGCCTTCTGTATGTCTTCCTCTTCCTAGTATGAAATCCTAGTATAAAGAGTCCATTTAGAACCTTCAGGCATGAGGTATACCTGGAAGAAAACGTGGAGACTATTAATGAAAGGACAATCAGATGGGGGCCAATTCGTCAAGCAAATTTTGAGGGAATCTTGAGCACAGGAGAACTACGCAATGTACATGATTCCATTTTTGATAAAAGTAAAATATTCAATATATTGGAGAATTGGGAAGTAGCCTATACATTATTAAGACCTTGGTGTAAAAAACAATCCTGTACTAAGTCCACATTCAAAAAATCTTGGTTTAATACAGAATGTATGTGTGCCAAGAATATATTTGGAAAAAGTTTAAGACAACACAAGAATAAAACAAACAAAACCACAACAGACTATAACCTGTTGAAGAAAGAAAGAGAAAATTATAGTAAAACTCTTGAAAGAAAAATAAATAAACATACTCAGGGTCTTTGGGAAAATCTCAGATGGGCAGTTTTGGACAGGGATGGTAGGCGATTTTGTAAAATTTTTGCTCAAGGATATAACAGAAACTCTAATAAGATTGAAGCTTACATTACACCTGAAGTATGGACCTCATATTTCTCAGACTTATACCACTCACAAGAAGAGATGGAAATGCCTAGTGATTGTAAATAATAGGGAGAAATGATCTACCCAATGCCAGTTTTGATCACCAAAGATGAAATCCGGCTGGTGCTGAACTCACTTAAGACAAATAAAGCACTGGGTCTGGATGGAATTTTGGGTAATTTGTATAAAGCTTTCCCTGGCTGATGGATTCCTTTTCTCTTTCTTTTATTCAATGGACTGGTATGGGGCTATAATGCTCCCCATAATTGGGCAGGCAGTACTATATTTCCAATTTTCAAAAAAGAGGCTTCTAACAATCCTAAGATGTACAGGCCTAATAGCCTTATAGACTTGTCCCAGAAAGTTTTCTCCAGAATAATCTTGGGCAGACTGCTTGACTGGGATGAGGAGAATTCAGTGCTGAATGAGGCACAGAATGGTTTTTGGAAGAACTGCTCCACAGTCCAACACCGTTATGTGCTACAGCACTTGGTTTGGAAGTATACCAAAGTGAGAAAATCTAGGTATATTGTTTTGTGGATTTTTTGTCAACCTTCAATAGCATCAGCAGGAAGATCCTTTGGGGCACACTTAGTTAACTGAAGCTGGAGAGCTCACTGCTAGACATTATTATGGGACTCTGTGAACATACCTTGGCAAGAGTCCAATACAACCAATATGGACATCTGACTGAAAAATTTAACACAAATGTGGGTTTCAGATAAGGTGTATTCTATCACCCACCTTGTTTAATATTTATATCAATACAATTTTGGACCAGATCTGTAACCCTGATTTTAATGCCCCAAAAATCAACAAATGTAGGATTGATAACCTTGCTTATGCAGATGACTTAGTGTTGCTCTCTACTTCAGCCCTCAGCCTTAAAAGGAAATTGACTCTTTTTGAATCTCTTTGTAGGCAAAAGAAATTGAAAGTTAACCTTAGTAAGACCAATATTGTAGTGTTTGGAAATCTGACCAAGAACCTGACAAGTTGTAAAATCAATGGTATTCATATAGATACTGCCAAGAACTATGAATCTTTAGGGGTATAATTTGCCCATAGTTTATCCTGGACTAAACATCTGAAGGCTATATGAAGTAAAATGAGATCCTCAGTAAACGCTTTAAAAATTTCCAACAATGAAATGGGGAAATCATCAGTTAAAAGCATACTGAGAGTTGCTAGTACCAAAATAAGAATAAGCATCCTTTATGCTTCTAAAATATGGGGACACACTGATGTTAGAGGTCTTGAAACAATCTTAAATAAACGTTACAGACACAATCTAATGTTACCACAGAGGACCCCTAATTGCATGCTTGCACTGGAATTAGGACAATGTTCCTTGCTCTCTCTCATACAAGAATGACAAATTCTCTTCTTGCTCAAACTATTTCTCTTGCCTGAACACAGATACCCCAGAATGTGTTTAGAGGAAGGCATGAAACTGGCAAGTATGGGATATGTACACCCCTCTATCCAGCTCAGCAAGGAAGCAATAATGCCTGCTGGTCTGGGACACCTTTTGTATAAAATTTATATTAGACCTTTTGAGGAAATCAGGCTGGATGTCAATTTGACACTTGGTGACCTGGATAAAAAACACTTTTATGCCCAACTTTCTATGCTCAAACTCCATGACTTCTATAAAAAATTCAAAATATCATGGGGTTTGGAGACTTATCTTTCTCTTCTAAACTGTCCCAAATTTAGGAGAATCTATACAAGATTTAGAACTAAAAGCTATAATGCTCAATTTATACACATTAGACAAAAGAGAAAGGAAGTACTTTCTCCTTTTTGTAAATATGGACTTGGGTGCATAGATGACTTAAAACATGTGGTTCTGTTATATCCCTTATATGAACCTACTCAAAAGAAATGGGTGGGTGGACTGCTAGGGGATCTCAGTCTCACCCCTGCTGACCTTTTGGAATTCTTGTTTAAAGCTAAAGACAAGAACACATTAGAGGCTCTTGCAAAATTTTTACTGTCAACTGATTTGTAATGTACAGGCCTGCACTGTGTTCAAGATAGAAAATTGTATTTTTTATAGAGGCTACATCTTAGCATACTTACGTATGAATATTCTTAAGATTAGTGTTTAACTGAAACTTATAGCTAAAATGTATTTATGGTCTTCAGCTAAAATCTTATTTAGCTGTTTTTATGTGTTTTCATATGTATTGTGGATGTGATTTTAGTATATTGTAACTGCTGTGTGCTAAACAATAAATTTGTACTTTACTTTTTTTAATTCAGGTTTATTAATACACCACCATTACAGAGCAAGATGTACATTGAAAGAAAAATAATGGAAACCAAGTGTACAGAGTAATGTATACTGCTTACTCTACCCCACCCTCCACCCCCCTACCCACAACCCACCCATCCTGCATACCCACAGACACAAAAAATTGAGGAGGTGACAATTGATGGCAATATAGAGGGAAAAACTCAACTAGATTGAGCACAGGATCCTGATCTTCAAACTGTACCATCAAGAATATGAATTAGAGGCTTGAAGTAAGTATAGAGAATGACAAGTCTTCCACATTTTTTGAATAGCTAGGGAGGGAGTTATTCATACTGATTCCCATTTTCTCCATGCTCAGGTTAAATAGCAACTCCCAGAGCCACTCCAGGTAGGATAAGGGGATGTCATCAAGCCAATGCTTTAATACTACCTTTTTGAGTGAAGAAGAAATGGCAGCCATATATTATCTCCTGACCTTCACATCGATCCTGTTATTGTCCCCAATCAAGCAAATTTGCAGTGTGAAGTACTCATCCAAAGCAAGCAAGGGGTTCACTTTGTTTTTAATCTCATCCCATAGGGCCTTCACTGAGGGGTAATCCCAAAATATATGGAGGACGGATCCTTCTTCCTGGTGACATCTGTTGCAAAGAGGAGTAGGAATTCTCCCTATCTTATGAAGTTTGACCCGGGGTCCAAAATAAATTATTCAGAAACTGAAATTGCATCAGTCTGAGGCAGTCCTGGGAAATATATCTATAAGTATTCAGCCATATGGTAGGCCAATCAGCAACTCGGTCTGGAAATAGATCCTTCCAGTATTTAGGAGTACCTAACCAACCCCCACATGTGTGTTCATATAATTGTGCATTCAATCTGGAAACTGGGTGTGGGTCTCACACTGTCTTGGAGAGGAATTTGAAGAATTCCTCTGAAATTGACCCTGATTTAAACTCTGCTACAGTAATTTTTGAATCAGTAAGTGTCTTGTCTGGTAAATCTTGAACACTTGATTAGGGTCCACCTTAAATTGTGTTAAGATAGGCTGCACTGAGCTACACCCTCCATCTTCTATTAACTCCCTCATTCTTACCCCTGACAAAGGGGGAATCCATGTATCCTTAATCATTTTCCCCCGATTTTAAGATTCCGCTTGCCACAAAGAGGTTGATTGAGGTCTTTATAATGGGAATATTTAAAAAAGGAACATAATTGGGCATGAATCCTCAGATAGGTAGTTATTGGGGTGAGAGACAATTTCTTAGGGAGCTTTTTTTTAGACTAGAATATAAACAAGCAATAGGGTCAAGACCGGCCTCCTTCAACATCCCAATTTCCAGTTTTACCCAAGAGGGGCCATAAAGTAAAGTATTCTCTACAGTATGTCTGGTGTCAGTAACCACTTAAAGTTTTTACTGGCACTGCTAGCCCAGTAAAACATACTGAAATGTGGTAGATGTAACCCACCCAAATGTTTAGGGGCAGCTAGTTTATGACAGGCCTGTCGGGGTGATTTACCTTGCCAAATGAAGTTCGAGATAATCAAATGAATCCCTGAGAACCATTTTAGTGACAGCCAATAACTGAGCATGTTAATAGGGTAAAATACCCGGGGAAGGATGTTCATTTTGGCTAAGTGTATATGACCCCAGAGAGAGAGAGATGGGAAGTGACCGCCATCTATGTAAATCATGTTTTATGTCCTGTGTAACAGAGTCCAAATTGAGTTGAATCATTTTGGATTCACTTCTTGCTAGCGTAATGCCTAGATATTTTAATTTCTGTTGACTCCATTGAAAGCCCATCTCGGAAATATCGTTTTTCTGTAATTTCCCATTTAGAGGAAAGACAGTGGTGTTCCCAATATTTATTTTATAATTGGATAATTTACTGTATTCTTCTATAGTTTCTAAAGCAACCGGGAAAGACTCCCGAAGATTCCGGAGATGTAGGAGGCTGTCATCCGCATATGCGGAGATTTTCAAATCGAGGTTGCCAATCTGGACTCCTAATATTCTAGGGTTAGATCTGAGCCTGCAAAGGAGGGATTCTAAATATATATTGAAAAGTAGAGGGGACAAGGGGCAGCCTTGTCTGGTGCCTGAAAACAATGGGAAAGTAGCAGAGAAAAGTCTATTACAATAGATCTGGGCTGTTGGATGATTGTATAGGGTTGAGATCCATTTGATATACATGGGAGAAAACTCTAGCCTATGTATAACTGCAAATAAAAATTGCCAGTTCACCCTATCGAATACCTTCTCCATGTCCAGGAACAACAGACCATAAGGATCATCCGAGTCCCTGGACATGGAAAAGACATGGGACAATTTATGGAGATGATCCAATGACATTCTCCCTCTCATAAACCCCACTTAATCCAGGTGGATGATATGAGGCATAACTTTATTTTGCCTATTAGCTAATATTTTAGCTAAGATTTTAACATCCTAATTAATTAAAGAGATTGGGCGGTAGCTACTGACTCTATCTGGGTCTTTACCAGGTTTAGGAATGACAATTATAAGGGCCTCTAGAACACGGCTATCAACTATGCTGCCCTCAGGTAAGCAGTGGAATAATCATTTCAGTCCAGGGGCCAACTGAGTGGTGAAACATGTAAAAAAATTGGAAGAGAACCCATCCGGGCCCTGAGCCTTGTCTAGAGGCAAAGAATGGATGGTCTCTAGAATTTTGGTGTCTGTAATTGGAGACGTCAGACCCACCTTTAAATCATTAGCAAGAACGGGCATCAGTGTGGCCAGTAGATAATCCTTGACAACAGATGCCAGGGGCTGGGGGATCATTGGACTATATAATTCACTATAAAAGGAGTCAAACTCCTGCACTATCTGTCTGGGATGCAATTTGACTGAGTCATCACTGTGGGATCTGATACTCTTTATAATTCTGGATGCCTCAATTACCTTGAGTCTTAATGCTAGGAGATGGCCGGGTTTCTCCCCATGGGCTAGGTACTTTGCTTTTGTTTTAAAAATGGCATACAAGGCTTTGTCCCTGAGGATGTCATTGTATTGACTTGTAAGACAGGACAGTCTTAACCTAGTTTCCTCTGGAGTGTTAGGTGTAATATTTTTCTCTATTCTCTTAATTTGGGTCAATAAATCCAGGGCCTTACTGTCTCTCTCCCTTTTCCTAGCTGCAGCAATTTTGATAAGTTCCCCTTATTACACATCTGAGGGCCCCCCATTCTATGTCCTCTTTCCCTGTAGAATTAAAGTTGTCCTTAAAAAAAAAACTCTATTTTTTGTTTGATATCCTCTATCGTCTGAGTGGATCTGAGTAACTGATTATTACATTTCCAAGTGGATTGTTTGGAAAGGTTATGACTAAGCCCTAATATACATTTGACAACTGAGTGATCAGAGAAAGCCTTAGAGTCAATCACACAATCTGATAAGGAAGAAAGTAAACAATTACTCAACAGGAAATAAGCAATACAAGATTTAGAATTATGCACCGGGGAGGAAAAGGTAAATTGTTTGAGAGTAGGATGTAACACCCTCCAGGGATCACGTAGGTCTGCACAGTCTAGCATATCACGAATCGCTCTCTGGGCTGGGGAGAGGCCTTTAGGTCTCTTTCCATCCTTGTCCAGGAAGGGAGAGAAAGAGAGGTTCCAATCACCTCCTAAGATGATGGGGAGATTAAGAAAAGGAGACAAAACATCCAGAAAATGCATAAAAACATTGGTGAGTCCTGATTAGGACCATATATACTCCCCAGCAAAATTTTAGTTCTATCTAAGAGTCCGATTATGAGGATGTAACATCCCATGGGGTCAGTAATGACTTGCTAGTACAGAAAGGGGGTGGACCTGAGGACTAATATAGCTACTCTTTTGCTTGTTGAACTATTACCAGCTGTAAATACCTGCCCTATGAACTGCCTTCTAAAAAGATTAGCCTCTGATTCCAACAAGTGTGTTTCTTGAAGGTATATCACATTACCCTGAAGATACTGTAGATGTTATTTCTAGAACCCTTTACATTCCATGAAATCCATACATATTTACTACCCATGGAGATACTTCCACTTGCTGTAATTACATGGATCTGAATGAAAGACAGCCTCTGTGACCTCACAACATGGATTGTTAAGTGTCTTATGTTGCTTCCATTAAGTTATTAAAAAGTATGCAAGACCCCCTTCCCCTTCCTGACAAATCCCCACCCTCCCAATTCCCCAATCAAAAATAGAACCTAACATTAATGAACTACCCAACTTATACCTATTTCTAACCCCCTTTCCCTGATTAAGAGATAATATAGTTGACAACTGGAGAAAACAAAATATAGTGATAAAGTCCTCCCCCTCCCATCCAACAAAGAACTTTTACTGCTCATAATCTCAGATCAGGAACCGCTCGCTCCCCTATGCTCCAAGCCCCACCCCAACTCTCAGTTCCGATATGCGACAAACTTAAGCATAATTGCAAGCTGAAAGATTAACCCAACTGGCAAACCACATTCAGCCAGAATAATTACTAATCTGTCTCAGTAATTTTTATAGAGAGGGGGACCATTTACTGCTTGAACTGGGATATTGTTCAGTGACACAGTTATCAGTAACTTGTGGTACATGGGTTAATGGCTCTTCACTTCAGCCCATTGCCCCTATAGATCATACTACAAAAAAGAAGGGTGACCATGAACGAAGTCATTAGTGCCTTGACAGGTCAGTTTACATGTAGACTCTCGGGATGAGAATCACTCTACCAAGAGGAACCAGGCCAACTCAACAAACCAGGTCTGCAAGTCTCCAGAGAGCCCCTGCTACCCAGATTAATTAACATCCAGAAATATGCTTAAATGAGCATAATATAAACCTAAGCAGTGGGACATAACCAAAAACATTTCACCACTATATGTCACCCTTATAGAGCACCCTTAAGCCCTGGTGCATTGAGTTACTCTGCTCAGCGAACACTAACCAGTATTGAGAAAACAACTATGGGAACATAGAACATATAAGTGACCTTAAATAAGTGGTGGCGAATCTCTGTGCACGTAGTAGAACCCAGCTAACCGTACTCATTATTATGCTACTTGTCAAGAAGCTAAAACTAACATGTGTAGCAAGGCATGTGAATGGGACAGCACCCACTTGGGGGGGAAGCCACCTTTGGTGATGAAACCTACATCGGAGTCCAAATTACAGGCTCCCAAAAGCATGAAACAAGAACTGGAGCCGCTGGTATTGTATGACCCAGAATGTCACAGTACTGTGCTGCCCTCTAGTGATGAATGATCAGCAATACTTGGGGACAGAAACCAAGGTGTTCATCTCTCCTCCATTAATCTTCCACAGGACTGTTAAGGAAAATACCTTCTGTGGCAAACTGCAGTCCAATAAATCTGATCCTCGCCGGAGCAAGAGACAACTGCACACTGACATCAAGAACTGGCACTGTGAGGTCGGGAAAGTAGTAAAACTGAGGTTCCACAAACCTCCTATTTGAGTACCAGCAAAAGTCTCTCAAGTTACCTGTCATCGAAAATCCCAGGAGACTTGCCTGAAGTAAAGACTCCTCAACACTCCTTGAACAGATCAGGGAAAGCAGCTTTTAAGCCTTCAGCTGCGACACTGGCATCTTCAAAGCTTTTCCAGGAGCCGGGTAAGAACACTAGGAGGCGGGCTGGGTAGCCCTTATGGAACTGGGTGCCTGAGGCTATCAATGTTTGCACTAGTGGATGATAGGTAGCCCACCTCTGATGCACCAACAATGGAAGGTCCTGAGCAATTCTTATAGTGGCCCCTTTCCACTTGACTTCATGGATCTCCTTGAGTTTGCTGAAGAGATGCTGCTTATTGAGATAGTTTAAAAAGCGGAAAATGAAGGGCCGAGGTGGGATGCCAGGTGGAGGGATGGCTTGCAATGCCCTATAAGCACATTCAATCGTATAGCTCAGGCCAAAAGGAGAGGGGCCAGCCAGCTTGTTGATTATTTTTTGTGCAAAGAGGATAGGATTATCCCCTCCCTCCCATTCCGGAAATCTGATGATGACCACGTTGTTCCTCCTACTCCTTCCTTCGAGGTCCTCGAACTTGTACTCCATTTTATTTAGTTTGTGCCTAAGGAGCACAATCTCAGAATCTTGCTTGTCTTGCCACCTCTTGAGTGATGTGATATGGGCTTCCATATCACTAGTTCTTTTTGAGAGATCCTCGAGGGAGGAGGTTACAGCTTTTAATTTGTCCGTTACTGTACAGAGATCCTCATGGAATGGCTTAAACTCTGCTAGAAAATGAGCATGAGTTAGTGGTTCATGCTCCAGAGAAGTCAGCTCCATTTCTGAGCCAGAATTGGAGGATGAGGCCATAGATTTTTTAGCGGTCTTGACTGATGAAGTGGCGGTGTGTGTTTAGGTGGACTTTTCTTCATTTGAACATCCATCAGACATAGAATCTGGTCGAATGGGTACCAGATCTAATCCGCCAGCAGGTAAGATCAACTTGAAGTTGCAATAGTCCCAAAACCTTGTATTGTATGAGCTTAAATGAGGTGGCAGACTAGAGCGGGTGAAACAAGCAGCTACTCCGTTTCCTGCATCACGTGATGCTCAATTTGTACTTGACTTGACTAAGGGTATGAAAGAAAGCAGAGTTATCCATGTTGTGCTGATAGACATTACATAGTAGCAGGCGCCTGAATGGGGTAGATACACTCAATATAATCAATCTACCTTCTTTGTCAGCATGCTATTCATCCACCACCCCCCCAAAGATTTATAGATTAGTGTGGAGTCCCATGCTTCAAGATTGGAGCTACACTATGAGCTTCTTCTCCCACCCAATCTCATTTCTTAATTTGGATGCTTCTGGGGAGGAGAGTTTGGTCTCTTGTAGGAAAGCTACATGTGTCCTGAGGCATTTAAAATGGGACATTGCTGTCTTTCTCTTAATAAGGGAATTAAGTCCCCTCACATTCCAGCTTATTAAACTAATCTTAAAGATGTTACACAGAATAGCACCTTATGGTCCAAGACAATAGGTCTCAGCCCACCCTCTCTCCTCCTGCTGTTTCCTGTCCCCCTTTCCCCTGTGTGTCAAAAGCAGCAAGTTGACAATAAGACAGGCAATCAACATGGCAATCCAAGGCATATACCATTCAAACAAGAAAACAAACCACATAACAAACCAACTTTTCCCCATCCCCCAGCCCAAGTTAAGGGACTTAACTGAGTTATGCATCAACTCACTTAGAGCCAATACGCTCTCAGTCCATCAAGGGGGAATACAAACAGTGCAAAGTACTTCAGTACTGCAACTGCTGTGCCAACCTATGTGTGAGCTGCTAATTGTGCAATGCAGATTTTAAGCCTTAGCAAAGTGTGACAGGCTGTGCAAAGAGTAGAGAGGTGGCATGACCAGCGGTTTGCCACCCAAAACAAACTGCCCATGGTAGAACAAAAAAGAGGAAAACACCTGCTTGTGGAGACCGAAGTCTGGCAGTATGACAGGGAGCCATCCCCCAAGTATGTCCTTGAAGGGGAAAGAAAAAAAGGATTATGGAAAGACCTTTGGGTTGTCTGTTTCCCATCACCCGATATAGTCCCCCCCATTAATGGCAATATGACATAACTCATAGCTGCACAGCCATGACCATGATGATTGTGGGGAGGTGGGGATCCTGTCCCACACTGGAGTTGCTGTGGCTGGGGTCCCAAGGTTGTAAGTCATTCATACTGTCCCACGTCAATGCCCCCCCCAAGGCCAAGTGCAGGAGGTGCAAAAGGAGATTGGTGCCTCAAACTGCCCCTCCACAGCTCAAGACCACAATTATATGAAGCAGGAGACTTTCAGGAGCAACCACCAAACTAAATCGAGTTGGAATTACCTGCCCATGAGTCAGTAGGGCATGTGGCAGTAGGAAGAATTCAGCTAGCTAGGGTCAATGATGGTAAAAGCTGACTACAACAGAGGAGAGGGTTGGAAAATCAGTCAGGGTTGACCTATCCAGGGGCTTTCTTACAAGAGGTAGGGAGATACTGACTATGTGAAACCTGGGGAGGGGAGCCCGCTATCCATTGCCCTTTAAAGACCCACCATATCATTAATTGCTAGGTAGTCCTGATGAGACAGACCTAGTTGCTAGAGAAACTTGACTGAATACAATACCCAATCTTAGTAGAGCAGAAAAACCCTATAAAAAGGTGAACATACAAGCAAAATATATGAGTTCATGAGGCATTTCACATCTTCGGAGGTTGGCACTGCTATGTGGATTCATCAAGAAGTTTCTCCTCTTCTGCACTGTCAGGGAGTGGTATAGTTGTGGTGGCTTTGGCCCAGGAACAGGTCTTAGTAGGTGAGATAAGTGGGTTCTTTGGTGGTGCTGATGGGCACTGTGGGTCTTTAGGGTTTTCTTGAGTCAGCAAGGTGGCATATTTGTTAGGCCCCAGAAGTACCAGTACAGATCCAGAGGATTCCTTTGACTCAGCACTGCGTCTCCAACTTTGAGATTGGAGTCATAGATATCTGTATTTTTTCCAGCCTGTTCCTGGTCTTTTATTTTTATTTCTCTGCCATTGTTTAGGCAGAAGCAGTCATTGTTTATTGTCACTGATGGGTGATTGGTGCGGGAGGGACACTTTTTTTCATAGAGAGCTGAGTTTGAGGATTAGAAGAGCCCATTGCTTGTGAATGGTCTTTCTCCCAGTTGTGATTTTGTGGGGAGGGAAACCAGCAGAGATCTGTTTTGGGCTACTGGAAGGTAATACATTTTTCAGTAGCTTCAGGGAAGTTGAACAAGTGGGTGACTCCATTCGCCCTGACTCTAAGTGTGCCTAGTTACCTGAGGAAATAAGGGAGATTCAGAACTGTTGTGAAGGTTCTCTGCCAAGAAGAGAGCGCTTGTGAACAGTCTGCAAAAATTCTAATTTTGTGTCTATGCCTGCAGAGATCACTTTTCTGCCTTGCTAGATGCATGATCAGCTCCTTGTCTTGGTAACATAGGAATCAAGCAAAGATTAAGTGCAGGCAATCTCCAGGAGTGGCTTCAGGGCTAAGGCCAATGAGTGTGGTCAACCTCCAGTGGACCGGGCCATTTGTGATTTACTGGCTGTGGCAGTATTTGCAGTAGGAAGTCCATTACATGTTGCCCCTCACTCCTCTCTATGAAACCCACAATCCTGAGATTATTGTGGCAGACCCTGTTTTCCATGTCTTCTACATGGTTCCACAGTTGCTGCAGGACTCTGTCCTGGTCATGAATATAGGCAATAAGCCTATCTGATTTGCCCTCTGTATCCACGATGCTCTGTTCCATTACATTTACTCCATGAAAGATACTGATAATGTTGAGTAAATTTGTTGATTGGGTACTGCAAGTTTGCTCATTTGTCCCATGAGCTGTTAAAACATGCTTTTGTTTTCTTGCAAGTTTGGATCCTGAGAGGTCTTGGTGACTGTTGCCATGACAGAGGATTCTTGCACTCTCTTTCACTAGATAGAACAGTGGGTAGCAGCAGCCATAGGAACAGCTGCTTACCAGATGGCTAGCAAGCTTTGGTCAGTATCTGCTGATACTGCAAGTAGGAGGCAGCAGGACTGAGGGCAACCACCAATTAGATGATGAGTTTAAACAGTGATAATGAATGGATTCTGACAGGGGCTTAGCAGAGAGAAGGGATCTGGCATCCATCTTTGTTGGTGGCCAAACAACCTCCCCGCCAGAGGTTTTTTTAAATGAATGTCCCTTTTTGTGATCATGAAATTGTATCCTTATATGTGCAGGTCCCTTTAGAAATGGAATAAACAGAATAGTGGAGATATTTCAAGCAGCATTTTTTCATGCAAACCCCCTTCTACTGAAGCAGTACATGTCCTGTCAGTCCATGACATGCACGTCAACCACTTGTGAAGGAAGGTTCATCTGTGCAACACACTGCACAATACCTTTCCAGTCTTGGAGCTATAATATACCACAATGCTGACCCCCATCCTAGTGCTGCCCAGAGGGCTTCCCAAGCTTGTATCTGAACATCAGTTGCCAGCAAGGGAACACAACCCATACCCACTGGACCAATGGCTGGCCCAGCACACAACATTTCTTCATAATTTTTTTTTCACATTTTCACCCACATTTTTGGCATTGTCTTTTATGACCCCCTTTCTTAACATGACAGGTGTCATTCATAAAATACTGCCTTAAAAATCATTGTGTGACACAAGTGTGAAAACATGGTTTAGCCAGAATTTTAAAAGTGACACCTATCCCATTTATGAAGTGATGTGAAAAAACTGCTATTTTGAAAAATCGTGGACAAAATATTGAAAATGACTAAAGTTATGAGTTAATGTTGACAAATTTCATCATGCTGTGCCTTCATAATTTTGGTGTTAAGATTCTGACCCAGATTTTCAATACAATCTTTTTATGACTCCAGATCATAAACTTGGTAGAAGAAATGGTTTTAAAATCCTGCCGGAAAGATGATTTCACAGAGCAACTGTGAAATCACCTTCCGGGGTAGATTGGAAAAACAGCACCTGTCACATTGATAGAGTTGTTTGAAAAATGGCTATTTTGAAAATTCGGGGTCAAGATATTGAAAATTGCTAAATTTGTGAGTGAGCGTTATGTCAATGTACCTTCATAACTTTGGTCTTTTTTTAAGATTTTTTTTTGCAAATCAAATTTTATTACACTTTGCAAGATAAGCATATGTTCCATAGACTTCATTCTTTATGACATAGTTCAAGATGGCTCACATAGCTTTGGATTGTTGCCTCTTACATAGTACAGATTATAGTTCTACAAGACTAAATTAAATAAAGTTTCTCAGGTGCATCCCAGTGTCTTGTTTGCCAGGAATGTCTCCACCAAAACTCTGTGGCACTCCTTAAGGGAGTAGCCATATAGAGTCCAACATCCTGGGTAGTGTTCTCTATGGTACTAGTACAATCAACAAAGCAAATACATGTGAAATTAGGTTCTCAAGTTCTATTTTCACACTGTAACAAGGTAGAAACTAAATATAAACTATGTGCAAAAAGGTTGAAAGGCAACAACTATAGACTAGGCTTAGATGATGATAGAAAGATAAATTAGACACACAAGTTGCAGGTGAGGGGGACTTCATGGAGTGTCTGAGGCCCTGTAAGGTCCCTGTCTACTGTTTTCACAGGTGAAGGCTACAATGACATGTCTAATTCCACTGAGGGCACAAAGTCAGGGTCAGAGTCCAAGGCAGAGTGCACCCACAAGGCCCATATATTTTTAAATGTTTACAGGAGATGATTTTTCCAGAAAGTAATCCTTTCCATACTGTAGCAGAGATCACAATTAACTTTTATTGCACTGATACACCCTGGAAAATGGTGCCACTTTACCGTGCCCCAACCCCCCCATGATTTACACTGATCCTAAGCTACAATGAAGGAATATGATGTTGCTCCCTAAAAGCCTAGACCAAGGGCTCTATGTAAAGAGCAAACAGGAGTGGTGAGAGAGCACACCTCTGCTGGGTTCCCATCTCTAGAGAAAATCGCTTAGCCACATGTCCATTAACACTCACTTGTGCTCTACGGGTGGAGTAAATACCTTGTCTGACTCTCAGTAATGCCTCAGCGAACACCATAAGCTGCAGGGTCCTCATGAGACAGGACCACTCCTCCGTATCAGATGCCTTCTTTTTATCTACCCCCACCACTAATACTGCTGTTTTCTGTGTCTGGATGTGGTTGAGGAGATGCAGGGCCTGTCAATCATTATCCTATGTTTGTCTACCCACAAAAAAAGCCAGGCTGATCCAGTGCTACTAGAGTTGGTGTGAACTGCTCAAGTCTCAGAGCAATGGAACCAATATATATTTTATAATCCAAATTAAGACCTGGAATAGGTTGGTAGGATTCACTGTGTATTTTGTCCTTGACCTCTTTAGGGATAACTGAGATGATGGAATCTTCCCATGGGTAGGCACAGTACCAGACTGGAATACTTGATTTAAGGCCTTCAATAGGTGGGACAGCAAGAATTTCCAAAAAGTGTTTTACTACTCAGTCAAGAATCTGTATCTTTACCAGGATTATGAATGCTTTTAGAGGAATTATTGCAATAGATAATTCCTCCATAGAAATGGACGTTTTAACATTTGCTGCTGTCTAGGGGTCAAAGCAAGTAGAGTGAGGCCTGCTAAGAAGGTCTTCCTAAGTTGTGTGGCATCTTCTGTGTCCGCCATGTAAAGGTGCCTGTAATAGGCCATAGAAGCTTCTACAATTGCCCTGGTCCTAGTCTCTATCCTACCTGTCCCCGGATGGACTACTTGGTCTACCTGTCCGCTTCATTGTTGGTGCTAGAGTCTGTAAGTGAGTAGTTTTGCTGCCCACCCCTTCAAAGCGTTTCTGTTTTACAAGTCTCAGAGCTAATTCTGTGTGGGTGGAGGCTATATTATCTAGCTGTTGTGTTGAATGACTTAATCTGTTACCATACTGTACTATACCCCTGTACGTGGGTGTTTTTTTCTGAGGCTAGCTGGGCCTTTAGCTTAAGTCTCTTCTGTTCCCTCTGCCTGTGGATATGTATGGCCATACTAATCAGCTTCCCCCAGTCATGACTTTAATTGTCCCTCAAAATGTAGTGTTGGAGACCTCCCAGGTACTGTTTAAGCACATCATGTCTGCCATAAAGACCTGCAATTCTGTAGGCTGCAGTTCTTTGTGAAATAAAGTGGGGTTCAGTCACCAGAGGTTATCCCTTTTTTCTGTTCCCAGATCCAGACTCATTTTGAGCACACATGTCAGACACTGGGCATGGTAGAAATTCCACAGACTGGAATCTACAGAGTAAGGTTGAGTTGATAAACATGTAATTGATTCTTGAGTAGGTTCAGTGACGAGTCAAAAAAATGTGTATTGCTTGGCTTTTAGATAAAGTCCCCTCCACACACCCTGAAACTCCAGGTCGGAAACCTGCCTCTTCAAGTGTTTCTGCTCTGCAGTGAGTCATGTTCCATGCGTAATCCCTCCTGTGGGGCTTACATTATTTTACCATTGGTTCTCCTGCATACCTCTCATTGCCTTGAACCCTGTTTTCCCTGGATGTGCACTGCCACCATTGGCCTGAGTCCCGATGTGCCCAGGGGCTCCCAAACAGTCCCTGTGTTTATTTTTGCCCACAATGGAGCTTGAGAAGCAATTGCAGAGCCGCTGCCATCTCCTGCTTCACTTCAAGGCAGGTGGGCGGCTCATACAAGTGTGGTGAGGTGCACTTGATTTCTGCCATGATTTGCAGTAAAGTAGCCATCTCTTGTGGGATCCTGGTTCCCAATGTCAGTGAGGGGATCAAAGACCTAAAGCAGGCACAAGAGAGCCTCCAAGTATTTCAAATAAAGTGTGCCAGTGAGCATTAGGGCCACCAGCATCATGAATATTAATGAGGCTCATTAATATTAATGTACAGTCTGCCTGCTGCCTGGGGATTGTGAATGTTTGGCAGCAGTGACAGGCTGGGGACATGATTAAAATGTTAGATGTGGTGGTCACTTTCTAGGGCACAAGGACTGCTTCAAAATAGAGGGCATTTAAATAGATAAAATGTTTATTCCGGCTGCACCAGAACTTTAAAGTTGGGACAATGTATAGACTGCAAGGAGACTGTATCTGATAGCAGCCATGATTGCAGCCTTTTGACCTTACAGCAACCCACCAGAGAGCTAGAATTGTGCCAGCGACTTATGAGACTGTGCCAAGGCTTGTGGGGGAAAAACAGAGACAAATATTGGTGCCTAAACAGGGAACCTATCATACATTGAGAAAGCCTAATGAACATTCATTTTTGAGAGAGACAAACTGAATCAGCCAATCAGGAATGGCTAAGAGCCCCAAAAACCCCAGAGACTTTACCGTCTGAGTCCAGTTCAGCATGTGCCCCTCCTCTGGGAGGGGGGGCTCTGTCCCCTTGCCAAGGAGAGTGATTCTGAGTCAGTCCAGTGGGAGCCCCTCCACAGGGAGGGGGGATATGGCCACTTGCCAGAGAAATGTGGCTGCATGGATTTTGGAGTGGCTGGCCTGGGGGCTGCAAGTTACTGTCCCCCAGGGCTAATATTTGCCTTCCCACACTGGAGAAGATTTTGTGGGAGGACCCTGATTCAACTTCTAGCTGTGAGAGAGCTTCAAAGGGAAATTGCCTGCAGTTGTGAGAGGGCAGCAGGAATGCATCTTCCTCAGCAGTGAGAGTGCTGATGAAATCTGTGACTTCAGTTAATGGAAAGCTGCATGCTAAACCTGAGAGAATAAACTACTTAGGGTACTAGCAACCCGTCTGTCTGCACCCTGTGTTTGATCAGCACCAAGGATAGGTTGGACATGCATTTACATGACCGTGGATGGTCCAGAGACTAGAAATGCCTGATGTGACTGTTTATGTGTCCCTACAGGGATGGAAGGGAAGTATCCTGAGGTCAGAGCTTTGCCTAAAGTTGCCTGTGAGGACTTTGTAAAGTTAAAATTGGAGCCGCAAATGCCAGCTGGCTAAAAGGAACTGTCTGCCTTTGTTTCAGCCTGCAAGAGGCTACTGTGAAGTGAATTTCTGCAATGAGAAGCATTTAACTTGGTTGGGAGCCATGACTTAAGCTCTAGTTCTACAATGGTGAGGAGTCACACTTTAAGCTCCTGTGTATTGCCTTTTGAGAAGGAGGAAGATCTGCTAACTGAGTGAGACTGTTTGTCAAGTTCACCATTTCCCTGTCCTTCTCCATGAGCCTACCAGTCCTAAGTAACCTAGCTGCTGGTATCCCTCCCCAACCCACACACTGTCTCGTTCCAGTCCCAAGCCAAGATTTGCATGGTGTAATGCTACTAGATATCTCACCCTGCTGCTTCTCATGGCTGGTGATATTGAAACTAACCCTGGCCCGTCATCCGATCTCAACCAAGCAACTCTTCCAAAGGGACTTAGCCTACTCCATCTGAACATCCGCCAGCCTACTGAAAAAAATACCTGAGCTGCAAGTCACCATCCAAATCCTCAAGCCAGACATCTGCATCATATCCGAGACTTGGTTTAAACCTCACCATGCGGATGCCTCAATAGCCATCCCGGGGTATACTGCAATCAGGCAGGACCACCTAGGACCTAAGAAAGGCGGCGGCGGTATAGCCATGTATATGTCAACTAGACTTAACTACACCCCTGTTCAAATCACAAGCCTGTCTCCCCAGATTGAAACTAAGCTGATTAAACTCCTGCTGCCACACACCTCCCTGGTATACGTTGCTGGTATTTATTCCACCCTGACTACTCCTGGTGATACCATCATCAATCATCTAGCTGCCCTAAAAGCTACGGCTGCCACAGGTGAACTCTACATCCTAGGCGACCTAAATCATAACTGGCTAGCACCCGCCTGCGCAAAAATACGTAGCAGTGTCAAAGCCCTCAACCTCTCCCAACTAATAGAATAACCCATGCGCCTAAATCCTACAACAAGCAACCACTCCCTCCTGGATTGGGCTCTCACCTCACACCCACACAGAATAATCAAGACTGGCATCCTTCCTGACTCCTTGAGTGATCACCACATGATCTACATGACTAGGAAAGTGCACAGACCTACAAACCACCTCCCACCAAGGATAATCCTTACAAGAGCTTACAAATCCCTCTGTCTCCAATCACTCTTAAATGACATCTCACTTGCCGACTGGTCTTTTATCAAGCTAGTGTCCTCAATCAACCACGCTTTTGATATGTTCAGAAAGCAGCTCCTTACCATATGGGATTATCATGCCCCCCAAGACAGAAAAGAGTCAGGGATTACCACCTCCCCTGGGTATCTGCTGACATAATTGGTAAATGTATTGCTAGGGACCAGGCCTGGAAAAGTCACAGGCAACTAAACTCCCCTACATCTCTACAATATTACTGTGCCCTCTGAAACAATTGCACTAAAGCCATAAGACAGGCTAAAAACAACTATTTCCGTGATGCTCTCACCACAAATCTGAGTCATCCCTCCAAATTCTGGAAAACCGTTAAAACCCTGTTCTCTCCCCCGGCCCAGCCACCCTCCCCTACCATAAACCTACAGGGCAACATCATATCAGCCCCCAGCGAAGTTGCATCTGCTTTCAAATCCTTCTTCTCTACTAGTGCCAAAACTCTCCTAGACTGCCAACAGCCTCGCGCAACCGTTTACAACCATCCTGATATGCCCTCGCCGACCTCAAGTGTACCCTCCTTCTCCTTTCGACCGGTCTCCCCAGTAGATGTTTTTGCCACTCTATGCTCCCCTGACCCAAACAAAAGCAAGTGCCCTCAAGGTCTGGACGCCAAACTCCTCTTCCTATCAGCCCCTGCAATAGCCACCCACCAGCCGACCTCCTAAACCTCTCCTTCTCCATGGCAAAAATTCCAACTGCCTGGAAGGAAGCTGTAATCATCCCACTACCAAAAGGGGGTGATCCATTTGAGCCTGGCAATTACCACCCGATCTCTCTCCTACCGGCTCTGGCCAAGCTTCAAGAGCAGCTTATACTCACCCAACTCACACAGTTCCTCAACTCCACCTCTTTCTTCACTCCATTTCAGTCGGGCTTTTGCAAAAATCACTCCACCATCACAGCATTGCTAAGGTTCACTAACGATATTTCCTTGGGTATGGACAAGGGCCTCGTCACCTCTGCTATTTTTATTGACTTGGCCAAAGCCTTTGATACTGTGTCCCACTCTAAACTTCTCTCAAAATTGCAACACGCAGGCCTCTCTCAGCCTGCCTCTAACTGGTTCCAAGCCTATCTGTCAGGCAGGATGAAGGCTTTAAAAATTGGCCCTCACATCTCCTCCTCACTTCCTGTTAACATGGGGTTCCCCCAGGGTTCGGTCCTGGGTCCCCTACTTTTCTCCATTTTCTTAAATGATCTGCCTCAAGTCTGCTCCAAATCAGCATTACAAATGTACGCGGACAACACAGTACTGTACACCTCCGGCCCCTCTACCGGTGACACAATCGCATCTCTTCAATGGGATTTTGATGCCATGCAAACTTGGCTTAGGTCCAACCAGCTTATCCTAAATTCTAAGAAAACCGTCTCCATAACTTTTGGCACCCATCCTAAGCTATCCCGGCTAGCAGCCTCCCGTCTTCCACACCCTGGACGGATCCAAACTAGAATCCTGCACCTCCTTCAGGTACCTAGGGGTCTGGCTCGATCAACATCTGGATTTCCATGCCCACATCGAATCACTACAGAAAAAACTTCACCCTAAATTAGGCACACTGTACCGGTACAAAGGCACCCTTCCTACCTCTGTCAGGAGGGAGCTAGTCCTCAAAATGATCCTCTCCATTTTTGACTACGGTGACGTGGTCTGCAGCGCCACCCCTCCATCTACCTTGGCCAGCCTGGACCCCCTCTTTCACTCGTTCTGCCATTACATTCTCGACTGCCCTCCTTCCACCCATCACTGTGACTTGTATAGCGCCCTCTCCTTCCCATCACTAGAGTCTCAGCGTAAACTACATTGTACAAATCTCATTTTCAAATACTGGTCAAATGCCCTCCCCCCACCTCAGCTGTGCTCTAACAACCCAACCACCCCCAGCTTACCCCCTCAGAGGTTCAGATTCAAAACAGCTTCAAGTACCTTTTATGCACACCTCAAAGGGCCAAATGGCCTTCATGCATCGACTGCCCAAACTATGGAATGAGTTACCAGCAGACATCAGGCTCTCCGCCTCCCACTGGCTTCTCAAACCGTGCCTGATTACCCACTTCTCAGATGTATGTAATTGCCACCCACAGATTTAGCTGTCACATATACCTTTCAAGTATAATGCCTATTGAACCTGCTGTCTATTCGCACCGATGTACTGTGATTACTGTAGCTATTTTTAACCTATGTAACACTGATGTACTGTGTTTAAACTGTATCTATTTTTGACCTATGTAACCCCAGGTCGCATCTGGAAACGATCGGTCCCCGCTCAGAATGCTTATCTGGTAAATCTCTTAAATAAATAAATAAATAAATGTTCACTGAGGTCGGGAATGCACCCTTTGTCTTTAAACTGCATTTTGTTTATGAAAGGGCCATTTCTGCTATGCTGGAAGAATGGTTGAAAATGCCTGTGATGTCTAAAGTAACTGAATGCCAGAGAATGAAAAGAAACTGTGTTGCTGATCAGCATGGGAGTCAGCCTGGTTGTGTGCCACCAGCCTTTGCACTGACATATGCGCTTTCCCTTAATGGGCATAGCCAAGACGTGGGGGTCTGAGGCATGCTGGCCCTGGTCCTAGTGCTGGTTATTTTCCAGAATGTGATTTCAGCCTAGAAGATGGGCAACTGCTATGAAGCTGAGAGAAAGTTCCAGTCTGCTAAAGCTGCAAAAGCCTGCAGTTCAGTAAGGGGCCTGCTGCAATCCTCCATCATGTATCTCAGCCAAATACAAAGCCTACAAGTTGTGACTACCAGAATCTACCTTATAATGCCCAATTTCTAATTTGCCTAAATATGACTGCAAATCCATGAGTAAGCAGACCCAGGTCTGTGAATGAGGGGAACTGTAAATAGTTGTTTATGTTTGTCAAGCTCAGCATCTAAAGCCCAAGCCACCACAGTGTGGGAACTGCATGTTTATTTACAGAGTTAAAGTTTAAAGGAAGCATCTAAAGGCCAATCTGATTTTCTTTTAAGAGCCCCAATGCCGGCCAACCAACTGCACCTTATCAGGCCTGCAACTAATAATTTAGTACTGGGTACCCAGATAAATATAGAATTGTGGGGTTCTATTATAGACTGGGGACTGATACCAGTGTGGGCACACAATGTGTTTAACATCTACTGTATGCAGCTGGATAGCTAGAAAGAGAGTTTAACCTAAATCCATCAGCAGGTTGGTGCTTGGCCAGTGTTGATTACTGCTGGAATTTATTATGCAAAAAGATTATTTTCTATTGTAGATCATCTGATCTGACTGCTGATTTACCACATGCCAATCCAAAATGATGCTTAACCATCCATTTTACCCTTTCCTAAGCCCTCACCCCCATTGCAAATAAATTGTTGGTTAACCATTTTTATAACTCTGGTGTGTGAGAATATTATTAGAGTGAACCTTTAATTCAAAAATATGTGTTTGGGGTTTTGGTATCTGTTAGTCCATGCGTAGGGTGGCAATATGATATTTTGGGTGGGTACATCATCTGAAGGGGTTGTACCAGGTTGTTACTAGACCCACTGAAATTGTACTTTTGATGGAAGCACAGTGCAATAATGTTATCTTGGGAAAGAACCAGCTTAATATCAAAATAGGAACCCAGGCCCCTCAACCTTGGTATGGGCCCTCAAGGCAGGGGTAGTAGCCCATTGGGACATGGCATCTGGGTTAAATATGAATATTCATTGTGTCCAAGCCAGGATCCAGCACCATGTTAAGCTCCTCCCCATAATATCAGTTCCTCTGCCTTTGTTGCTAACAAGTCAAAGCGAGTTTGGAAGAAGCTCTTCATAGCTCTGGGAGAGGCATACAGATTTAGAAATGAACCTGTCTCGCACAGAACCTTTCCTGTAATGAGAACATATTTACCTTCTCAGTCTATCCAAGCATCCTCCTCCTTAAAGCCCAGAGATTGCTTCAACAAAATTGAGGCCATTTGTATTCTGCCAGAAAGGGGTACTGAGTGACAACCATTTTCATTGCCATATTTCTCCAGTTTCACACTCTCTCCAACGAGAAATGTGTCTGCTAGAGAAACATCACTTGACCTCCTTTGTTACAAAGCACAGTTATTTTATACCACTTAACTTGACTGTGCACGCCATTCACATTGTATGAGAGTACTATGTAAGGTGATAACATGGTAGAATGTGTGATAGTAATTCCTCTATGTTCTTGAATGGATTCAACCCCATTCCCCCT
Source organism: Neoceratodus forsteri (assembly GCA_016271365.2). Lineage (NCBI taxonomy): Eukaryota > Metazoa > Chordata > Ceratodontiformes > Ceratodontidae > Neoceratodus > Neoceratodus forsteri. The sequence continues at coordinate 811,620,768 of CM028129.1, read as the reverse complement.
TGAAATACTTTTGCACTGCCTTCACCAAAATCAGAGACAAACTGAATGTATCTTGAAGTAGAACAGGATGGCAAAGAGAACAAGCAAACCAGAACAAGAACAATAAACAGAGATAAAATGTGACCTCCAAGGTGGGAGGGAGTCATAATGGGCATTCCCTCAGTTTTTTAGGATTCTGACACCAAATATTCACTATAGTTTTCATGTGACTGCACTTCATGGACCTGGTTAACTAAATTGTTCATATCCTGCCTGAAAGGTGATATTGCAGAGCAACTACAAAATCACCTTCTGAGCTAGATTTGAAAACTGTTACCCACCTTGTTCATGAGGTGGGGCATAAAAAAAAAGGCCATGTTGAAAGTGGCCATGTTGAAAGTGTGGTGAAAAATATAAAAATTGACAAAGTTATGAGTAAAATTTCAAAACATATTGAAAATACATTGACAGCACTTACCCTGTTTCTTCGGTTCTCAATCAGCATTGAAGTATAAAAATGTTTTCCTCACAGAGTTGATTTTCAGTGCTGGACTTTTATTTTAGGTGGGTGAGGGATATATGGGGTGTGGGGTAATGAGTGGTGGGTCAGTTGGAGTGGGTGGGGGGTCGGGAATGCCACAGAAGATATCAACTGATGGTTTTCTACTTTTCATGTTTTATTTAAAAAAAGGCAGAGCCAGAACCAAGGGTGACACTGGGGACTGGGCGCTGCATAATCACAATGGGGAGGGAGACACACATCAGTTATGAGGGGTTTGTGCAGACCCAGCCTAGGATGGGCCTTTAAGGAGGAATCTCAGCATTACGCAACCACAACCCAGGATGGGCTTGTAGGGGCGGGTTTCAGTTTCACACAGCCTTAGCCCAGGATGGGTAGCTTTAAATAATATTTTGTGAGCACAAGCCTGATTCGCACCACACAGCTGCAGCTTGTGGTCTTGTAGCATTACTAGAGATACTGACACTAAGCAGGGGGGATGTGTTATAGGAACCAGGGATGGATGTGATCAGCTGATAATGACACCACCTGGTTGGCTTCTGAGCAGTATCTTGTAGATGGAAGAAGATGGCCACTGCCTCATATGTATGGCTGTCTCCTTTCAACTACATGAATTTTCCACCCATCAAGCAGCAGAACAGCATCATGATCACCAGTCACTCACCTGACAATACACACATAAAGGATAGCCAGGCTTCGGATGCTGGTGTGCAAAGTCACAGATTTATTGACTGAATGCAGGTAGTGACAAACAGGTTCTCAGTGCAAAACAGTGATAGATCACTAGGTCCAGTGCTTTGCTTACTAGAGCTTCCTTAGGGGCAAACAATCAAAGTGCTAGTGGTCTATCACTGTTTTGCACTGAGGACCTGTTTGTCAGTACCTGCATTCAGTTAATAATTCTGTGACTTTGTACACCAGCATCTGAAGCCTGGCTGTCCTTTAGGTGTGCATTGTCAGGTGTGTGACTGGTGTTCTGTCAGTGAATGTGGCACTTTTCTGATTGTTGCCTTGTGAAGTTAGGGATTGTTTTAGTTCTGTACCAGCACTCAGTTCCATACTGCAGAGTACACATCTACCCCCTTTTCATTGTCAAGGTCAGCCTTGCTGATCATTGGCCTGTCACTGTCATGTCCTCTGTAGCCTGCACTGCATTGAATATGAGAGTGACATAGCTCTGAAGGCTGCTACTCATGACAATATGTTTGCTGTGCAGTGCAAGCAAACATAAAAAGACGTTCATTCTAAGAGATTATTACTCTGGTGATCAGGCTGCATAAGCATATCAATTAAAGATTCATGTAAGGGTCTTAGAATGCTGACAACCAATCAGAGTGCATCATTTCTGAGACCCTTTTCATAACTTTTCATTTATTTTCAGAGTAACAGCTTCATGTAGGTGGACGTGGTAAAGAATCGGTGGCATCAAGAACATAATGAAGTTTAACTCTGACAGCCATGAACGTCTCTGGCCATTGGTCTAAACATAGTTAAAGTCACACTTTACTACTTAATCATGACATTTGGATTCATATAATAAAAACTTAGAACATTTATTCATTTATTTTACGTGTTTACGTGTGTGTGTGTGTGTGTGTGTGTGTGTGCAGTATTTTTTTAACCAGAGGCTACTACACACTGGACAAATACATGTCCTTTCTAAGGTATGATCTGAGATAATATGGAAAAGAAATACCACAAATTTACAAACTAAACAACTGTACAGTAACGAAACAGGATAACAAAAATACAGAGAAAACAGGCAGTAACAAGTTAAGGTGCAAAAGCAGTAAAAACAGTTGATCAAACAAGTCAGCACAATAGATCACAGCAAGTTATTTCAGGAGGACAGCAAGTTTCTAGTAAGTTAACTCAACAAGAAGCAAAGTGCAAACAGGAATTAAGCTATCTACAGTATCTGTCTGTCCATCTAACATTAAAGACAACTAAAATTGTTTTACCTTGTGTACAAATATTAGACTATTGCTAGCATCAAGAACATATTGAATAGAACAGATGAGTTCTTTTAGGGCAATTTTCATAAGAAAATGGAACAATCTAGACAGCCCAGTGGCACTGATGGCTGAGGTGCTGTTCAAACATCTTGCCTTGTGCCACACCAGTGGTCAGAGTTTGGGAATGAGCTCTGGGCACCAGGGCTCAGTTTTGGGAGAGGATTAGGAGATGATCAAGTGGTTGCTAGGCATACTAAGCAGCTCTCATATCCCGGGCAGAGGTGGCAAGTTTTCACACTCGTGGTTAACAGCCAGTAGAGGCTGGGTGTCAGAGCAGAGGTCTGGGGGCTGACTTATTGTCAGAAGAGTGGCTGGGTCTGTGATTCCAGGAGCACATGTGCGCCTTCACGTGCATGCACCCACCATGCCCCCACAGTTCTGAGCTTGAGGAAAAATGTAGAAAAATCGTTTATCTCTCCACTGCGATGCGTGATGGCCCCCAGGATTCTTGAGTCCTGTTTTGTGTGGATCCCCACCAGTCTGACAGTGAGGGAGTGGCAGATAGGTCTGGGAGCTGTCAGATCAAGGGCCCAATGAAAGTAGTAGTTAGCAACAGAAGGTAAAAAGCTGAAAGAACAAAAAGAAAAAATTTGATGTGATATTTCTTTCAGCATTTTGGCTTATAAATAGTGATTATTATGAAATATTAGTGCTTAACGAGAGAATCTTCATGGAATGGTACACACCAATTTTGTGCAGCCCTAATTTTGACTCACTACAGTCAAATTACACTGTACTCAGTCATTACGTTTGAGTGTTTATGTTAAAATAGCCAACTTTGTTACCCCTGTACTGTATCACATCTGCCCTACCTCAGTAATTTAATGTATCCTATTATCACAGTACTGGATTGGCAAATCAACAACTGTGCCAGAAAAATATTACACAGATTCTGTATATTCTGATCAACACTGCAGTTAGATGTTACAGGCTCACTACAGCTGACCCACTTTTGATTTCTGTTTATGTAGATGAGATTCACATTGCCTAAATTATTTATTGCCTTTAGACCAAAAACTATTAGCAGCATCATAGATATGGGATACTTATGTAATAACTATCTGTACATCATGTTGTTTTGCACATTTTTCATCCTTTAAATTTCAGTTTAATTTTTCATTTTGGTTTTAAAGATAAAGAAGTCTTTATATAGCAAAACTAATTTTGCTTCCAAACAAAGTATAATTTCGTGCACATACAATGCACTACCATATAATGCACATATTAAAATTCTACAGCATTTCACAATGTGTAAGTCATTAATATGTTGTCAGTCTATGACAATATATGTTTCCATTCATGTATAATGATGCTTCCAGCAAGAAGGCAAATAAACTGATATATTTTATATAAGCAGAAAACAAGAATAGGACTTTTAATGTGTCATGCAAGACTTACATTCTAAATACTTTTAATTCTTAGAACAATACAAACTGTATTTGGTACAATAATTGACAGCACACTGCATAGTATCTAGACAGCAGCCTTAGGTGGTGCTACAAAGCTTCGCTAGAAGATGAGGAAATAAAATGACAGTAGCAGACATCAAACATGACATGAAAATGAAGGAAAAATGAAACTGGGGGTTACTTATATAATATAAGCAATACACTTTTGGTAGTGGGTGTTATGATTTATTAACCTATTTTAGCATACATGCTGTCAATAGGCATGCCTCATTTTTATTCATGTGAAGTCCCTCAGTGTCCAGGGGACAATTTTATGATAACTAGGATTTTTGACAATGCAGTACATTGCAAAGTTAAGAGGCCTGTTCACAACAGAGACAATCAATCTTGATAAAATATTTCATGCAGACATACATAAACACCTGGAGTAGCTAAGTACTATAAATGGAAGGCTAGAATGTGCTTTTAAAAATCATGCAGCTTCAGACTGCCAACCAAATGAATGTGATGATGATGTTCAGTATACTTATAATTTTAGTATTTTTTTGTATTCCACAATAATGTTTTTCCTACAATTCATTTAACAACCTTGTTACTTCTGAATGCTTACAGTTTAATATGAAACATAATTGGGTGGGAAGCCTTAACCAAAAAAATGCCCTTCCAGCAGCATTTCAGTATATATGTATATATTTATAAAGTACTATTCCCAAGGGTATAATTAGAACAAAACAATGTACATAGCACAAAAATCTGAAGGACACATAATACATCAGATATTATACTGGCACAAGTATAGTTATAGTTGAATGGGTGTTTACTCACCTGGTAAAGGTGACTGTGTTAGTTGATATCCAAGGCACTCCAGTCATTACATCATGGGTTTTAGCCCACCTGATAGGTTACAATGCACATGTGACCCAGGATCAAATTTCGCACTATACCTAGGTACCAGGAGTCCCTGCTCCTCAGTTCGATTCTTCCATAGCTGAAAAGAAGGTTATTTCTACAACCATGCCACTTTGAAACATTTGAAGATAAATTAGATCCTTGAGAGAAGAGAGTTTCCAAACAGTAATGTTAATTTTCCTATTGCTACAATTCTATAATTCGGTCCCCTAATGTGACCTACGGGAGGAGAGAGTCTTTCCCCACTAATGCTATTACTTCATAGGGTAACTTTTTCTTACTGCACCCCATTATATGTGTGAGCACCATTCTAGTCATCTATAATAGAAATGGATGTAAGACAATATATCAGGACCTCTTCTTGATGTATTCAACAATGTTCTTGCCACTCTGATCAGTCTGACGGGAGGGACGTGGACTGCCATGGATATCAACTAACACAATCACCATTACCAGGTGAGTAAACACCCATTGTGTTATGTTGAATATCCATGGCACTCCAGTCATCACATCATGGGTTTCAATTAAACAGCAGTGCCATTCCCATCAGGGTGGGACAGAGTGATAGAAGAGTGCCTAGATGTACTGACTGATGTGAGAACTTTACTTGCAAATGAGGCCCTCTGTCTGTATAGGGCCTCAAGCCTGTAATGTCTAGCAAAAGTATGAATGGATGTCTATGTTGCCACCCGGCAAATATCTTCCGTGGATGCACATGCTCTATCAGCCCAGGAAGTGGCCACCGCCCTGGTCGAGTGTGCCTTGATGCCTTCTGGCGAGATGAGGTTCTTTGCTTTGTATGCCTCTTGTATAGTTCTCTTGAGCCAGCAGGCAAGTGATGTCTTTGAAGCTGCCTTTCCCTGTTTCTGCCCTTTTGCAATGATGAACTGTCTTTCTGCTTTGTGAACAGGCTGACTTCTAGTAATATATGTTGCCAGGGTGCTTCTGACATCCAAATGATGTGGGATGCAATCGTCTCCTTGTTCCCCCTCCTCGTACGGAGTTGGGAGTTTGATTGTCTACTCTGTATGAAACAGGGAAGTGATCTTAGGCTGAAAGGCGGGTACAGTCCTTAGGGATACCACTTTGGGGGTGAAGATAGTATAGGGTTCTTTGCAGGACAGTGCCCCAAACTCGCTTATCCTTTGAGCTGAACATATGGCCAGAAGGAAAAAGGATTTTAAGCTAACCTAGTACAGCTGTGTCTCAAGGATGGGCTCGAAGGGGGGACCTCTCAGGGTGTCGAGGACTAGTGTTAAGTCCCAGGGAGCTATAGGTGGCCTGGTTCAGGGTCAAAACATCTCGACTGCTCTTAGAGATCGGACTGCATCTGGGTGAGCCCAGGACTATATTGTCTGATCGGATCCAGAGCTACTCCTATGACAGAAAGCTAGACCCAACAAGATGAATGGGATAAGCCTTTGTCAAGGCCCTGTTGCAGATACAGCAGGATGGTAGACATGTCAGATTTTTCAGGTTCCACCCCTGTAGCTTGACACAAGGCTGAAAAGATGCTCCACTGATGTTCATAAGTGGATGTGGTGGATGATCTTTGAGATTGTAGCATGGTCGAGATGACCGAAGTATGGTAGCCCATCTTTAACAATCTCTGCCTCTCAGGAGCCAGGCCAACAGCTTGAGTGTCTCAGGAGCCAAATGGGTCATTGGACACTGAATTAGCTTGTCGATCCTGTAAGCTAGACTCCATCTGTCTACTGTCATGGCCATCACCACTGAGAACCACACTGTCCAAGGCTAGTAAGGGGCTACTAGGATGATGAGCCTCTGAGACAGTCAGATGTTTTATAGGACTTGAGGAATTAAGGGGATGGGGGGAATACATAAGCCTGGTCGGGCACCCAGTGCTGTGACAGTGCACCGTCTCCCCTGGTTTGATGTTCCTTGTACCTCGAGTAAAATTTGTCTACTCATGCATTTGCTTTGGTAGCCATTAGGTCCATAGGAATGGTTTCCCATTTCATCTGAATCATCTGGAAGATGTCCAGATGTAGTTGCCATTCTCCTTGGTGTACATGTTGTCGGCTGAGCCAGTCCGCTCTGACGTTTAGTTTGCCTGTCAAGTGGACTGCACTGAGGTGGGTGAGCTTGGCCTGAGTCCAGGCCATTACCTAGGACACCTCTTTTTGCATGGCTATGCTTCTGGTCCCCCCTTCTTTGGTCATGTAAGCTATGGTGACCTGGTTGTCGGATCGTACATGGACTGACCAACCAGAGATGGCCTCCCTGAATGCCCTCAGAGCATGATACACTGCTCTCATTTCCAGGACATTTATGGACAGCCTGGCCTCCAATTCTGTCCAGTAGCCTTGGGCTGATAGGGAATTCACGCATGCTCCAAACCCCATCAGGCTGGCATCTGTTTCTAGAGTGGCTTTGTAAGCCAGTTTGAGAGGGGTACCTCTTAAGAGATTGTGTTCACTGGTCCACCAGGACAAGGATTGCCTCACCCCCTGTGGTAGGGATATCTTGACACCCAAGTTGTTCTCTGATGGTGACCCCTGAGTTAGGAGGTAGTTTTGTAGAGGTCTCATGTTTCATCTGGCCCACGGTACCTGATCAATGCATGATGCCATGCAACCCAGCACTTGAGTTATTTGCCCAATGGTGGGGAGTTTGTTGGACTTTAGTGCCCATACCAGACTGATTATGTTCTCCACCCATTTTAGAGATGGCCTCGCCTTCCCCTCTGACATGTTGATCTCTGCACCCAAGTGTTCTAACTGTTGTGTAGGAGACAGAGAGCTTTTTTCATGGTTGACCACCCAACTGTGGTACACCAGTGCCTGTAAGGCTAGGTGAGTGCTCTTCTGGGACTGCCTTCTGGACCTGGCCCATATCAGCCAATCATCCAGATAGGGGATGATGTCCATGCCTAGCTCCTGCAGATGGTCCACAAATACAATAAAAACTTTGGTAAACACTCTTGGTGCCAATGCTAGGCTGAAGGGCAGGGTCTGGTACTGAAAATGCTGTCCCAGGATGTGAAATCTTTGGTATTGTCAATGTCCTGGCCAGATTGGGATGTGGAGGTAAGCGTCTTTTAGATTGATAGAAGTTAGGTAGTCACCTACTCTGACACTTCTGAGAGTTTATCTTAAAGTCTCCATTTTGAATTTGTGGGTGATGCCGTATTCGCTTGGAACTTCAGATCCAGTATGGGGTGGAGCTCCCCGTTCTGCATGGGAACCAGGAACAAACTAGATTATATCCCCTGCCCTTGTTCATTGTCTGGGACAATTCCAATGGCTTTGTTATGGATCAAGTGCTGTACTATTTGCTAGACCTAATGAGCAGATGCTTTTCATTTTGACACTGGGGACTGAATAAACCTGTGTCTTTCTGGCCTTTGAGCTAGTTCAATCATACAACCCTGCAACGTTACTTCTAAGACCCATCTGTCTGAGGTTGTGAGTTGCCATTGTCTTTGAAATAACAAGAGTCTCTTTACCACTGGTGGGTAAAGCTGCAGGTGGGTTATCTGAGTGGTTGGTAGAGGGATTAGTATTGTGTAGTCATTGTTATTTGTTTCTTCCTCCCCTGCCTCTTCCTCTGAACTTAGAATTTCTTCCCTTGAAGGAGGAGGACGAGGGCTGATTATTGAAATTGAAAAAGTTGTGGGAGCCACTGCTATACTGATAGCCTCTATCTTCAAAGGAATTAGAGGCATTGAAGTTAGAGTGTCTTCTGCTGAGGTTGAATTTATTGCTTTCCTGAAAAAAATGGCATCTGCTGGAAGGTAGATAGGTAGACCTGTTTTTGCTTTTTCCGAGGTCCTTGCCTTCCTTTTTTTGTTTTAAGAATTCTTGCAGCCCTTCACCAAAAACATGTTTGCCCTTCAGAGGTAAGCTTTGTAGTAGGATTTTGGAGTCATTATCAGTTTCCCATACTTTGGGCCATAGGGACCTTCTGGCTCTGTTGGTCAGTGCGGAAGCTCTTGCCTCAAATCTAAGGGTGTCAACCACCATGTCCCCCAAATACTTCTCTGTGATGATTGTACACTAAATCAGCTCAGAATCTCTTGACTTAGGATCTGCTTTATCTAAGAGCTCCACCAGCCATCCGATTTGTGCTATAGCTGCATAAATTGCCATAGTGGCAGCAACAGCCGCCATGCCAGTAACCTCAAACATCTTCTTTAGCATATCCTCCACTTTCTTGTCAGTAGGATCTTTTAAAGAGATAGTACCACAGATGAGGACTGTTTTCTTACTGAGGGCCACAATCTGTGAGTCAATTGTAGGAGCTGCGCACCAGGTGTTCAACTTGTCCTCCTGGATCGGGTACATCATGTCCATGTTCCTCTTTTTGAACATGCAGCATGGCTTCATAGACTCCCATTCTTTGACAAAGATGTTGTCAATTGATGGGCATATGGGGAAAATCTCCTTCCTGGTTTGCTTTTGCTGGATCATGGGATTGAGTTTTGACTCAGCTTTCTCGGGTTCCAAGTCAAACCCCATTGTGGTCTTTATCCCTTTCATCAGACATGGAGTTAAATTGAAGGAACATAATTTGGATGTAAGAGAAGGTATGGATTGATTGGTTTCCATCTCCTCCTCGCCTGAGACTGCACCTTCCTCATCATCTGGAGCTTCATCATCCCCATTCTCATCCCCTGGAGAAGTTTCTGGGGCATCGGGAGCCAGGTTTCCCATTTCTGTTTGGTCATCGTGCTGTGGAATAGATCCTTGTTTTGTGGTCGGGGGCATAGGTGGCTTGTGATGCATTAGGGCCTCCAACTTTTCCATTATATTCAGCATATAATTCTGTTCACTCTCCATCATGGCCACTGTGGCCTGTTGGTTTTGAAGCAGGAGTGCCCCCAGGTTCACCCAATTAGCCCCACTGGTTCCTGGATTGCCAGGATCCAAGGATGGGGACTGTTACAGTGAAAGGTCATCCTCATCATGCAGGCATGCCAGGCACTGTGGCCCCTTATTATGAGGCAGCAAGGAGGCACTGCAAGTGATGCACTTTTTGGCCTTTGCTATTTGCAGAGAGATAAGAGAAGAGAAGAGGAGAATGGGTTAGGTCTGGGCCATGGCGAGTATCCAGGTAGATGACTAAATAATAGGTGCATCCCCTGGGCACTCTGTTTAAATACCCACAGATAATGCTCCCCTAAGAGGCTGAATTACTGGCTCCATTAAGAGGGATCAAGGGAACATAGAATTAAGTAAAGAGATATTATCCCAGTTCTCCACAAGTTGTTGATGAAGAAGGAAAAAAACTAGCCAGTCTGGAACCAGGAGGCAACCGAGCATGTAGCTGGGCTGAACTCAGTAATGAAGTCACAAAATGGTCACCATGGCTGAGCCCCGCATTCTCCATAACACAAAATGGCAGGGAGGGGCAGACGGACTACAACTAAGATGGCCACCCAAAGGACTACCAAGATGGCGACCAGGGAGAGCATGTGTGCATGGGTGCATTTAAGGACTAACCAGAATTGGCCATCCACTATTACATAGGTGTTGGGTGTGTAAATAGTAGCTCATGAATTTTGGCAACACTTTTTCTTCTTCTTCCCCCCCAAAATAACGTTGGTCGCCTGCACCAGTTCCCATGAATATGGGCGTGGATCAACCTGCTTCGTTCTTTGCAATCCTTTGATGGGTGCTGGCCCCAATACTACTGTCCTTTTGAAATATGCCTGTACCAATCTTTCCAGGCTGAAGTAGTAATGACCCCCTCCTCAAAAGCCACTGTGTGAGGGCCTACTGGGGGTGTCCCAACCTCTTATCCTCTCAGATCCTTTGGTTGAACTCCTCTGTGACAGGTTAGAGAAACAGGAGAGGATGGAGAAGGTGGCTGCTAAGTAGGGGCTGCACCTCCTATAGTCCATTAAGCATAGAGACCAAGTAAGCCCGATCCTGCTAGGGAGGGAAATCAGGACTAGGTACACCAAAATCGATCCAACTTGGCGGTTGCTAGGTAGGGACCGCAGAATCCATCAGTTAGGTTCCAAATTTCATAGTGGACTACCCCATCAGTCCCTGCTTAATAGGAGAGACAGAACAGATGGAGAAGCAACTAGGAGGGTCACACCAAAAGGAGGGGATGACTCTGTTTAAGAACAGGTACTGCCTCATTGGGCGGAGAAAATAATGCTGAAGAAGGCTGTTACTGGCTGAAAATGGGAGTTCTTTTCCAGGGAAGTCCATCCAACATGGACAATGATGCCAGAGCATGTAAGTGGAAGGGGGGGCACACCACATGGACCACAAGGCCGGAGGAAGGCATAAACACCAGCGTGTGAGTGAATGGGCCCACACTGAGTCCATCTAAGGCCAAACAAACATCAGCAGGTGCAGAATTTGAAAGTTAGAAAAGTGCCTGCAAAAAGACACTCGCTCTTTAGGCCCACTTTAACCAATGGACATGCAGCTCCAGCACAAGAGATTTAAAGCAGCACACAGCTGCTCACACATAGCCAAAAAAACAAACCAAAAACCGGAAGGAACAGACAAATAAATTGGTCACAACATATAAAGCAGTCAAACTGAGATAAACATCACTAGAAACCACTTTTCAAGGAGATAAAAATGAAGGAGCCTCCCCCAATTAAACAGATCTTTTTACCAATAAATGACCAGCCCTTAATCAAATACTTAGTCAATTAAGGACACAATCAACACAAATCAAATCAAATTAGAGAGCACTCTCTCATGAAACATGCTAGATAGACCAGAAGGTAAAAATTGCAAGGTTCAAAGTACTAGGCCTACCTCAATGCTGCACAAGAAACAGACAGGGACTCCTGGAGTGCTTAGCTTTCAGATGCACAAAATGAACTGATGAGCAGGGCCTCCTGGGACCTAGGTATACTGTGAAATTTGATCCTGAGTCACATGTGCATCATAGTCTATCAGGTGGGCTAAAATCCATGATGTAATGACAGGAGTGCCATGGATATTCAACATAACACAATGAGGTGTTTAATGATGGGTCTAGGTCAAAAGTGCCAAACAATAATAGCACAGTACAAAACCATGTCAGTGAAACAGTGTTAGGAAAAACATCTATAATGAAAAACAGCTACAGTGAAATACAGCTACAGAAACAGACATGGGACTGCAAGCTTGAAAATGATATAATCAGACATCAGGAAACACTGCATGACACAAAAACATATAGTCACAATATATAGTATAGGCATATAATCCAAAAACTTGCAAGTTAATAGAAAAATCGGCCCATGAATACAGAATACAGAAAAGGACATTACTTTAAGCCTGCAGTTGAAAGTTGCATGCTATTCCCCTCAAATATTCATAAGGACATCCACTGCTATATTAATCACAACAGCACACATTCTTTCGGCCGTATCTTTGTATTTCATCCATGAGGAAGGGACATGTTTACCAGCCACAAACTGCTATATGCCAAGTTCATTCAAATGCTGCTCTGCTCTGCTTTCAAACAGTCCATAAATTTCCATATCGTGGGATGGTTGTCACGTATCCGATAGTTAAATCGATGGTGCCATGGTTCCACAGCATTAATAGTCCTTGGAAGATCTTTAGCAGTCACATAACAGTTCTACTGCTCCACAGAGAAATGCAACAATTGTTGCTAGGCTCAATCCAGTGGCCAGACAAGCCAGATATCTTCAAAATAATCTAGTAGTGGCTACAAAATATCCTCATTTCTAGTGAAGAACTGCCATGACCTCAGTACCTCAAAAACAGCCACAACATCCCCAGGTGGCACATATGCAAGGGCAGGGAACAGATGGACATATAAAGCAACCTTTTCATCTAAAGTACATCTCTACCACACATCAGGCAGCTCTTGTATCTTCCTCCAGACTGCCTGACACAAATTAAGAAAACATCCTCTAACTTAAACATGGATTACACTGAAGAAACAGCTTTCCAAGCTGCCAGCTCATAGTCCAACATGACAGAGGTTGGAGACAAACTGTAGTTCAGAGCTTTTAGCTCAGTCAGAACATGACTATACAACTCAGCAGTATTTGAACACATCAAAATAAACACAGTGGGCACCACAGAACTAAACTGCACCGCATGAATTGTATACAATTGTGAAAACTGAGAAGGACAATTCTTGAATGTGCCATCGCAATACAAGTTAGGCACTGCTCCATATATTCCAAGTTCTTGGATGTAGAAAAGAATCAGGATTCTATCCTTCTCAGACCCACTGTCAAATAATAAGAAAGGCTCCCCACTCTCTATACATGCATACTTGGGTGGAATGCTCAAATCAGCAACACAGGAAGGCTGTGGAGGAGGTCAAGATGTGAAGGCATGAGCTCTGTTGATAATTCACTTCAAAGAAGGCATGGTAGGAACCTTCCCACCAATGGCTGCTAGAACATCACTAGTGCATGCCACCACAATTTGATGTAAAGTGTCACACTTTGTGACTGATCTGTTTCATGTTCCACATCACTTCCTTCACTCATACCTGTCTGGCATTAGGTACATGATCATGGCTATGAAGGCATTTTATCATGGCATCCTCAATGGTTGTTAATGAGTGGGACACCTCCCTTTATCATACTTTAATCATTTCCAGCAGATCTTTTCACCATAGATATGCTCCCTTTAATATAAAAAGCCTGCATCCTGCAGCAGAGGAGCACCCTTCTGACTTCGAATAAACTGTAACAGCATTCCAAACTACCTGTGGCACACTGACACAGAAGCAAAAATCACACAGCACACACAAACAAGCATGAAAAGGGAGAAGAACTAACCCACAGCCACTCCCACATAAACACAGTCCACACCTGACATTGATCACCAGGAGTCACTAAGGCAGAACACCTGCCAGAGCAGCATCACCTATCAATCAGCAGCAAGCACGACCAGCACAAACTACAGACTTCAGTCTACACAAATGCACTGTCCAACAGGATCTGTCTTCTGCCACTTTGCCACTATGTATCCAATATTCTATGTGGGGACTTTACCCCACCCCATGTGGGGGCTTTTTATTTTATTTAAACATTTGGTAACCGGAAGACACACTGAGCCTAAGCTAATTTCCAGGTGTGAACCTGGGGAAGGGAACAGATAAACAACACAGAAGAGTAAATAGTTCAAGGAAATCAAAGACAAATGCAGCATTTACATAATAAACAGAGTACAATATTTCCAGTATTTACATGTAGTAACAAATCAAAGGGATCATGTCATACAGCAGTGGTTGTAAAGTATAAACAGAGTACATCAATTCCAGAGTTTAAACAAGGTGCACTATGTACAGCAGACTGGAGATAAAATAAAAACACAATCAGACAATACCTTAGTTGCTATGCAATGTTGTGTGAGCACACAGGGAGGGGGAGGAAGCGAAGGAGAGATTTGGTAGTGTAGTGAAAGGGAGATTTGCATAAGAGAGGAGGTCAAGAGTTCCATAGGGAGGGGAGGTGGAAGTTGAAGGCAGATTTACCTATGATGGAAGATAGGGTGTGAAGAGTGAAGGTGCGAGAGTCCCTTGAGCATAGAGAGTAGTTTGAGTCAGCAGCTGGAAACAGGGTGGCCGAGATGTAAGATGGGAGTAGGTTAAACTAGAACTTGGAGATGAAGGATAAGGCATGGATGAGGTGCCTAAGGTTGAGTTGAGGTAGGTCCATGCTGCAGAGTAGCGAGCAATGGTGGATCCTGTAAGGGGAATTAGATACGAAGCAACAGAAAGATAATAGAGAGAGTCAAGATGGGATAGAGCAGAGGATGGCGCAGTGCAGTATACAATGTCAGCATAATCTATTACTGGTACTATCATCTTGGTCAGGAGCTCCCAACATACAAGCAGGGGTAGGGAGTCCCTGTTCTGGTACAGAATTCCAAGCTTTGGGTGGAGTTTAGAGGTTAGATAATCGATATGCACTGCAAAGCTTAATTGAAGATCTAACCAGACACCCAGGTATTTGTAGGTGACAACATGTTGGACATGGTACTGACTGAAATTGACAGATGGCTAAACCCTCTGTCCCTGAGAGCTGGGTTTATAACAAGTGACAATGGGTCAAATGTGGTGAAATGCATCATGAATGGTGTTTTTTTTTCATGTTCCATGCATGGCCCACTGTATAAATCTTGTGGTTCAAGAGTTTCTGCAGCACCCTGATATAAAGGAAATGCTGACCGTTGCACAACATGTCTGCTCTCACTTTTCAAGATCTGGAAAGGCCCGTGACCAACTGCGGCAGTTGAAGATACAAAACAGCCTGCCTCAGCACCGCTTGAAGCTGGAAGTTGTCACCCAATGGAACTCCATTGTATACATGGCAGAGAGGTTGTATGAACAATACAAAGCCATCTCAGAATATCTTATGAAGCACACTAGCTGTGACAGTTCCGAGGCCTCCATGTCTATGATGACTGAACAGTGGCCCCTCATAGACTCTGTAATAACAATTTTGTGGCCTTTTGAACATGCCACACAGGCAGTGAGTGGTGAGTCTGCCTCCATTAGGCAATCAATTCCATTGCTGTGGGTGCTGAGGCAGACATTGGTGAATGTACAGCATAGCCTTGATGTTGCCAGAGACGGAGGTAGCAGTATGTTGCTGCAACACATGCTGACAGTATTCGACCAGAATCATCATGATGTGAGCATTCAGTGTAGTGACAACTTTGCCATAGCAACAATGCTGGACCCACGATATAAACATGGAATTGCATCAGTACTGGAAGGAGGGCCTGAACAGGTAAAAAATATCAGTGGTCAACTGGTGCACTTGGTTCATGGGGCACAGAAGTCACATGCCAAGGTCAGCAAACCTCAACAGCATAATCCAGCTGAAGGTGCACCTGGAGGACCATCAAGCATATCCTGCAAGGGGAAGGGGACTGCAGTTCCATGTGGTCTGTCATCCAAATTGGCTGGCATCAACCTGCATTGGGAGGCTTTGACCCAAGTGGGTAGTTGTGAAATAAATGATTCGGGAGAACAGGATGATGCATCAACAGCTGGACTTAGTGCGGCACAGAGAATGGTTGAGTCATATTTATCTGAAAACAGGCATCTGACAATAACTGAAGATCCTCTTTTGTACTGGAGTGGAAAGGTCAGTGAATGGCCAGAGCTGACTGCAGTGGCACTGAAGTACCTCACATGCCCACCCTCCAGTGTAAGTGTTGAGAAGGTATTCAGCTCAGCAGGTGCAATAGTCAGGGATCATCGGACAAACCTGTCTCCTGCAAATGTTAGTTTGCTAACATTCATTAAAATGAATGAGAGGGCATAACAGCACAGACTGCAACCTCGGTATTAGTACTCGGCCTAGTCATGGTGGTCTTGCTGATGTGAAATGGACCATCCTGGTGGCACTGGCAGTGGCTGCCTGAAATGGCACACCACTGATTTAGATGATGACACAATGGAGAAAGAATTTCCCAGTGGTCAGACTTCAGACATCGATGACTGTGAGGGCAGCTTTCATTATGAGGACGATGATGTGTTTAATGTTTGCAGGTTTTAACTGAAATTTTTAAAAGGCAGTGTGCCCCCCCAGATCATCACCACCACTGGGACTGCTGTTAGCCACTGCCACCACTGAGCCTGAGTCTGTCCGCCCCCCCGGACCACCAGGACTGCTGTTAGCCACTGCCAACACTGAGCCTGAGTCTGTCCTCCCCATGGACCACCACCACCACTGGGACTGCTGTTAGCCACTGCCACCACTAAGCCTGAGAGCCTGAGTCTGTCCACCCCCTGGACCACCACCACCACCGGGACTGCTGTTAGCCACTGCCACCACTGAGCATGAGTCTGTCCGGGCCACCACATCCATCAGCCACAGACACAAAGCTTCTTAATATTTAAACCATAAAGTGAGTATGTGTACTCATGTTTATTATGCTGCTTCACTTCCTTTAGTTGTACATTTTGTTTTCTGTAGCTTTTCAGAGCCACAATGGTAAAACACATATGGCACACTTATTTTGTTTCTTTTACAGGCTAACAAAAAAAGTCTCCATCGCTAAAACTTGGTGGGAATGGTACTGCAGCTGTACCATTCAGAGAGGATTTGGAACCGATGGAATATCCATGTGAAATCTATTCTGGTAAGTATGAAGATTTTATTTCTTCCATTTCATTGTTTGGAAAGACTGCTGCAAATATTTTACACACAGGTTGTGTTAGTTGACAAGATGTGGGTTTCAGTGTAACTTGACTTGAGAAGAGATTCAGAACCAGGAAGGGAAATTAAGTTGTAAAATGTCATTCATTGCTTTTTTTACAAAACTTCCAGATGCTTTGTTGTTCTGTAAAACTGCCCTTTTCGAAAAAAGTTCTTCAACATCAGGCACCCCCTTCCCCCGGGCTTGGGCACACATGCAACATGTAGACGTCATTTCATCAGATGACCATGACCATCATTAACAACAACTGGACTCCAGAAGGATGCAGATGAAATCTGTGAAGAAGAAACAAATTAAGAAACCATTACAGACAAACCAGCAAATATGACCCACCCCCCCAAAATAATACTTACCTTCTTGTGTTTGAGAGTTATCCATTTCCAAATAATGCACAAAAAATTCTCATTGCGCACTGGAATGTGCACACCAACAGTTTCTATGTGACCTGTGATGCAGAACAATACCATGAGTACATGTCCATGTCAACCCGCCTCCTCACCTACAAAATACACAACCATATATATATATATATATATATATATATATATATATATATATATATATCTCACTCAAGGCTACTATTAGTGTATAGCCAAAGGGCACCCTTCCATCCAGTTGAGATGATCACATTGCATTTGCTCAAATCACCTCGCAGAACACACTGGACCAGCAACAGGATGCTCAAGGTCATCATTTTATACTGGGGGACTTTGTATGTGTTGAAACAGTCTTATTTCACTGTGTTACCACTTGTCAATTTTCTGCACACAAGGAGGATGCATTTTGAGCCTGCAGAAAAAAATCTGGGGACTCTGTGCCACCACTGCGCGCATGACTGAGTGTGCCATTAATTCTGGGGAACTTTGTATGTGCTGAAACAGTCTTATTTCACTGTGTTACCACTTGTCAATTTTCTGCACACAAGGAGGATGCATTTTGAGCCTGCAGAAAAAAATCTGGGGACTCTGTGCCACCACTGTGCACATGACTGAGTGTGCCATTAATTCTGGGGAACTTTGTATGTGCTGAAACACTCTCATTTCACTGTGTTACCACATGTCAATTTTCTGCATGCAAGAAGGATGCATTTTGGACCTGCAGAAAAAATGTGGGACTCTGTGCTACTACTGCACGCATGAGTGAGTGCACCATTAATTCTGGGGGACTTTGTATGTGCTGAAACATACTCATTTCACTGTGTTACCACTTGTCAATTTTCTGAGCACAAGGTGGATGCATTTTGGGCCTGCAGAAAAAATCTGGGACTTTGTGCCACTTTTGTGTGTTCTGTCATTGTTATGAGCTCATGATGTCATACTGACATTACAATAAAGCAGCAGTGCAAGAATGTCCTGTCAATTGTGAACTGTACTTTTTTATGCTAATTTACATTGCCACAGCCACCACTAGTTACCTCCGAGTCGTGACTTGAATGATACGCTTCTTTTCACAACTTATGTCTGCTTTACTTAGTTGACTACTTTTTTCATGTATGAAAAAAAATGAGCATGCCTTCCAATATTGTTCTGACCAGGTCTGGATTTATTTGCAGCTGCTTTTCAATAACTATTGTTCCATGGTGTCATAAAACACTGCCTGCTGCATAACTGTTAATTAACAACAGAAGTGATATATAACAACTAACTGATGTGATGGAGAAAAGCAGAGGAAAACAATGACAAAGACCTGGTCAGCACCAATTTAAAAGGAATGCTTCTTTCATTATTTCACATATGAAAAAAGGTAGTACAGCAGACTCAACTATTGCAAATTCTCGTATCATTCCAGTCAGTCAAGGTGTATGTAAAGGAAGTTGTAACACAGCATTAAAAAATATAGCAATAAAAATATAAAAATATAGGTCAGAATCCTCAACAGATTGCTGCGCTGCTGCTTTACAGAGATTCACCACATTACATAGTTATGGTGATGCACATAGCCTAATATGTGGGGGCCTTACTCCCACTGGAATATTTCTTGCTCCACAGAGTGCAATATATTTCTGTGAAAACCGCCCACAATTTCATTACAGTGTCTCACGTGATGGAGGAATTACCGTTCAGAAAAGCCGCCCACATTATGCCCCCCTTTCTCAGCAACATTAGGACGTAATGCTAGTGGGAGCACAGGTGCATGCTCCACTATAGTGAATATCCAGTAGCTATCCTAATGTTTCCTTATGTTATAAGGTTGACTTTGTGGTGAAATGTGGGAATGTTTCCACTAACAAGGCTCTTCTTATAGGCAACATGCCCACACGTTTCACCACAAACTGACCATTATAACATAAAGAAACATTTAAAAAGCTGCCAGACAATCAGATATTCACTGAAAGGAGCACGCACATGTGCTCTCCCTGGCATCACGTCCTAACATTGCTGAGAAGGGAGGCAGAATGAAGGTAGATTTTCAGAACGGGAATTCCTCCATCATGTGACACACTGTAATGTGTGACTATATGTTTATGTGTCATGTAGTGTTTCCTGATGTCTGATTATGTGGTGCAAGAAAGATTCCCCTGGAAGGAAAAATGTATATGATTAAACAACAACAAAGAAAAAAAACACAAAAAAACAGTACAACACAGTAGTGGGGTGGGGTGGGGGGCAGAAAACAATCCTGTAAGTTACTGTGGTCGTGGGATGTTGTGGTGGTCCAGTAGCTGGTGCAGTATTGTAACTATTTGCTGCTGCTGTTCTTCTATTGTTTTGACCTGCTGCTGCAAGGCACCGACCCTCTGATTGTTTTCTTCCAGAGCTGTCAACATCAGGGCAATGTCAGCCTCTGTTGCAGGGACTGTGGTGGGGTCCACTGCAGCAGGGAATCCAGGTAGTGGTGGTGGTGGTAGAGAGGGTGGTGCTGGTGGCTGTGGTGATGGTGGTGATGGAGCAGCTACTCTACTGGCCCTCCTCCTGCTGCGGTGGAGACTGCGAGGCACAACTCCCACCCCAGCAGCACCCTCGGCCACTGCCATGGAAGGGCTGGCAGGTGGACACCTGGCCCTTTCCGTGGCAGCCTACCACTCTGCTCTGTAGTGGTTGAGTACATGAGTGAACTGGCCAGCGGTCCCCAAATGTGTCCCATGGGGGCCATGGTGCACCAGCACACCACACAGATGGCACACCACTGCTGTGCTGTCTTCCCCCACAGAGTTAATAAATTCCCACTGGGGAGCTGCGGGGGGGAGCAGACACAGTCCTCGCACGAGTCCCACCACCTACATTTTCCAGGGCCACCTCCTGTGACTGTGGAGATGGTGGACGAGGGTGCTGCTGGAGCCCCTACAGCTGCTACCAGTGGTGGAGGTAGTGGCAGAGAAGGTGGATGCACAGCAGCCACTGGTGGCACTGGTGCTGCTGTGCTGCTGCTCCTGTTGCTTCAACATGGGGGGAAGCAACACCCAGGAATCTGGAATGGTCCAGCATGACACAACAGCCCTGCCTCCCATGTGTCTGCACTCCACTCTGACCGTGCCCATGGGCCAGTGACTCGCCTTCTTCTCAGGTCCACCCTCACACACAAGTCCCCAGGCTGACACACACACATACTGACACTCACTGACACACACAGTCAGTTACACACACACAAAACAAAACAAAACTTTCAAAAAAAATTCACTAACAAAAAAAACACAAATACAATACAAAAACAAAATAAAGATATAGCTTTTAGAAAAGCTGTTGGTTTTCTTCAGTACTGAAATGCAAGCAGCAATCAAGCACTTTCACTCCTAGTCTCCTCTCACAAAGCTTTCTCCCTCTATGAATGCAAAGGAGAAAGTAAGACTGCTTCTCTGACTCATTTCCTTCCTGCCTGCCTAAAGCACGTGACTTACAGTACTGTAAGCCATGTGATGTGTGGGGGGCTGCCTATTCTCTTCTCACTTCACCTTACTTCGTGTTAAGGCATAATGGCAATGCAAAGTAGTAATAATAATGATAACTTGAAATGAGCACTTTGCAGTGCCCACTTCGCATTGTGCTCCACTAACACAAAGTGGTCACTTCACGTCCACTTTGCCGGTGGATTAAAATTTTGCTGCATCTCTAGCCACTGGACAACACAGAAATGTTATTATTTTATGGGGATGGGGATCACAGGGTGGGGAGTGTCAGTAGACACCAGAGAAGATGTACATGTTTACAGGAACAGGTGATCGAGGTTTGGGGACCAACCACAGGAGAGGCACAATCTGGCACCACTTCCCATGCAAATGAGCCCCATAATGGGCATGCATTTTGTGCCTTAGTACCTTGCATACCCAATAGGCTCATTTGCATGTTGCCAGCTGATAATCATGCTGGGGGCTCCTGGCGCTAACAGGTCTGGGGTGTAGCAGTTCTGTGCACTTTGGTATGAGCTGCATACAGCCCAGATTAATGTCAGGGCTGTGCTGCTTGACTTTGCACTGCCCTGGCAAGGCCCTATATCCAGTCAGATAGCACTGATGCACTGTCTAACCTAATATAGCATCCTCAGGGTCATGGGCAAGGGCAAGAGCATCACACACCTTGCATTCCACTTTTGCCCATTTTCCAATATTGGGGATCTGGAGTCTGACTGTAAGCATCAGTGCAGCAGATCAGTAGTCATATGTAAGTTTTAGTGTGATCAATAGTTGCAAGTCTTACCAGGGCACTTGCACAACTTTATTTCCTGGACAGCTTCTGCTGCAATATTACATTAACCAGAAAAGAAATATACTGAGATAAAGTTAAAAAATAAAAGTATGATTTAACAGATCCAATTATTGAGAATCCTTACCTTTTTTTACTTCGATCCTGACAAACTGTAATACTGGTATTTTTTGATGAAAGTAAATTATGTGATAAAATTGTAATGTCAGATTCCATTGAGAAACTCACTGGAGCGTGCTCCATAAAGTTTATTTGTTACACACTCCATCTGATGATAAATCTACTGCTGTACCACTGAAATAAATTCTAAGAGTGCATAACTACTGTACAGCAGCTTTGGAAGTTCTATACTTTTTTATACTATAATCTCAGTATGTTTTCTAAGAATTCTAGACCTAATTGAAGTAAAGTATACAGCATATTTTTGACACACTGCATCTCTTATGTTTAAAGAAATTTCAGAGTTTTGTCTCCTAGAAATGGTTGTTGCCTATTTAGTTTAAATGTGGGTCTAGTGAGTAGATCAGTGTAACCTAATACTTTTTCATATTGATGAAAACTTAATCAATTAGACAACTGGCATTTACTGAATAGTACAAGATAGAATCTGAACAATGGCAGCATAGAGGGTTGGCAGATAGGGCCATCCCTCAGAAATGTTACAAGGTAATCACTTGTACAGTATATAAACCAACAGACAGCAGAAAGTAGAATCTGGAGGTTCTATGTCATAACAGAGATCGCGGAAGGGCGATCTCCATTTGGGAGAGTGTACATCACCGAAAATGAATTATGGCGATGTACACTCAAAGTGACAAGAAAACGGGTGACTGGTTTCCTATGTTATGCTTTGCCCCCCGCATCCCCCTACTTAAGGATTCTCAACTCCAGGGGCATGCATGTCGGGAAGGTGTGTAAAACTTAAAAAAAAAAAATGAAACCCCTGACTGACGCAAAAAAAAGATTGTGCCCAGAACCAAACCAGGTACCCTCCAAACCCCAGCCTGCCACCTACCCACCACACCACATGGCCAGCTCGGCCACTGACTGCTGCACTACACCCCATACATCCTCCCTCCCCTTCCACTCATCGTGTGATGTGGTACCCTCCATGAGTGTATCTATAGTGGCATCCTGTCGCTGTACTCGCCTACCCTATATCCAGTTGCTACCCTGCCAGGTAGCCTAGAACACAGGCACTGAGACTGACTCACTCTTTTTTAAGCACTCAATCACGGCCACTGTGTTCACTGTATACCGAATCTGGACAATGGCAACATAGCTGGTTGGCAGATAGGGTCAGACCTCAGAAAGGTTACAAGGTGATCATTTATATAAACTAATTAACTGATATTTTTGAGAGTTCTATAATTGAACATACAGTGGAGCAGGTCAGGATGCAACACAGTGTCTTGAGTTACTGCATGACAAAAGGATTTAACTGCTATTCCAATTGCCTTGTTTACTGTTCTAACTTTACTGCAGAATTGCATTGCATCCTGGCCAACATCACAGTGGCTTTAAAGGGGAACAGTCAGTACAAAGTACCCTGCACTCAAGTGTAGGGCTAGTCTTAATGTACTCTTTGTGGGCAATGACATTTTGGTTTACTTACTGTTTTACATAGTATACTTGATTATATCAGACTCATTTTCCTTAGTTGTAGGCTGACATGTTCTGTTACTACAAATCCCAGAATCCCCTGTAGCTGACATCAGAGCAGCAGGCAGCAGTGGGAGATTCAGCAGCCTGCAGTGAATGGTAGTGCTTTTATAATCTCTGCTCAGATGTTTTCTGGGGCTGCTTTTCTCCAGTGGCTAAGTACAGTCCTCTGAGACTGTACATAGCTCATGGAGGACAGCAGGACCAGCAAAGACAAGATCAGAGCTTATATAAACTCTGATATGCACTACAGGCTATTGAATCTTCTCACTGCTGCTACTGCTCTAATGTCATGTGCAGGGGATTCTGGGATATGTAGTAACAGAAGATGTCAGCCTACAACTAAACAAAGTTAATCTCATAAAATATACTATACCACAGTAAACTGTAAGTAAACCAAAATATTTTTGCACACAAAATGCACATTGTGACCAGCCTCACGCTTGAGTGCGGGGGCCCTTCATCATGACTGTTCTCCTTTAACAGTAAGAAATGGTGCATGCACTTGCATCCCTCTTTTAGTTGTTTATTTTAAGGTCAGCTGTTTAGTTTTAGGTATACTGATTATATAAATGCAATAGTGCTTATGTGAGTGTATGAAAGACTGGTGATGTGAGTGATAGAAGCTGTGGCACATTATTTTGTGTGTATGTATTGTAAATGTAGAAAGTTCCATGATAGTTGCACCGTTTGTAGCACTTTTGCCTCCAAGTCAGAAAAATCTGACAGACACGTATTTAGCTCCCACACCATGCACTGTGACTACTACCCAGCACTGACACCGCAGTGCTGCAGTATTGGGGTGCTGCACTATTGGATATACCATCCTTCAGATGAAATGTTAACCCATGGTCCCTTACCCCATCACTGATGGTTGCCCAGGTAGAAGATTAAAATGCTATCGTACTTTCTCACAGAGACAGTGTTATTCCTGTTGTCCACATCAGTATCACCTCATACAACAATACAAGTTGTAAAGCACTATATAGTGCTCCCTTGCTATAGCGAACCTCACTACTGTATAGCAAAACCCCTGGTATAATGAACTACTCCCGTGGCTCCTGATATAGGTACAACACTGTTCAAAGTGTGTTCGGCCATACTTCTGATCCTTTGTGCTTGCCACTCATGCCTGCAGTTGCTGTGGTTGTAGTGGCAGGTGTGCATCAATCATATTTTAAACATTTTATTTTAAAAACCACATCTGTTTGCAAACACTGTACAGTACTGCATAGTACACTACTCAGCTGTACTTCCATTCCATAATATGGGCTCACTCTCTCACTTGCCTGATCTGGATCAAGTGTTTTCGAGTGCTTGTGGCTTGCGAGCTCACTTGACCACTCGAGTACTATTGTTTTAATAGGGAGAGGAGGCTAAAACATATGGATCTGGAAAGGGGTGACTAGTCAAGATTAAGAGCTGACATATGAGTTTCTGGATAAAAACTGTGCAGGGGGATGTACTGTACTTATGTCTGACACACTACACTTACTTGCAGCTTTATCTTCTTTAAATTGTGTGAGTTTATTCATTTAAAAAATACAAATACTACGCCTTCATGGTTTGCTGATCACAATTTGTATTTATCTGAATAGTGCATTGGATGGGGATGCAGAGAGACACAGAGTGAAGGAAAGAAGCTGTTGGTACAATGCTGTTGGCAGGTTGGCAGTGCCAAGGAAGAGTGTATTGGGGTAGATAAAGCAATCAAAAACTACTATTTTTTTTATTGCATTACTCTTCTGTACTTTTAAACTTCTACTGCTGTTTTGGACAAAAGAAGAGAAGGGGGTTATTTCATAGTACTCACTGCTCAGTCTCTGTCTTTTTTTTTTTTTAGTGTCCCTCGATATAACTGATTAGGTTCTACAACGAGTGGCTGCTATGGTTCCCAACTCATTCATTAGTGAGGGACTGCTGTAGTTATGTACATGGTATTAGTGCACTTAAAAGCAATTGCATCTATACCTGATGCACTCCCTGCATTGCCTGTTTCTAACTCATTTATTTGCTAATGTGCTGCATTTCAGTCTTTTTCACTCCTTCTTGTGCATTGTATTGTTCATGCTTATGGTCCCTTCTGAGGTTTTTTATTCACTCAGAAATTGATAAAACATGGAGACTCAACAATAATATCCTAAAAAACCAAAAAGTACTGTTGCCCTGTTGATGGATTTCACTGAAATGTCCTTCCTGGAGAATAAAGGTTTGGTACAAAAGGCTGATACTTTATGGTGTGCTTATAAATTTGTGATCAATAGGGAGATAATTTGGGTCACCTCTAAGGAGAAACAACAAAAACAGGCAAAATTCAAAGAGATCCTTGGCAGATCAGACTCCCTGAGAAGCAGCAAGTAACCATTAATGCAGATCAAAATAGGCAGCAACTTAAAGTACTACAGGAACAATACCATGATCATAACAGGGAGCAGGCACAGCTGGCTCTGTTTACAGCCAGGATGGGATATGTTTCTCAGGGGGACAAAGCAGGGAAGCTTCTTGTACTTTGTTTGAAGTCCCAGGAGGTGGCAAGAACAGTATAATATATTAGGCAAGGTCTCACTCCACATTGCGAAACCCAAAGAGATTGTGGAAGAGTTTCAGCAGTTTTATCAGAAACTATATGACCCAGTGCAAAACAATATCTCTGACACCCAAATGGATAGTTATTTAGCTGACATACCTCTGCCCACCTTGTATGTAGAAAGTCAGGAGTTCCTTAAAATCCCGTCACAACTGGGGCAGTTGGAGCAGCTCTTGATACCATGACCACAGACAAGGCCCCGGGGCCAGATGGGCCGACTACAAATGTTTACAAAGCCTTAGGAGGAGTGTTCCTTACTCCCCTCATAAAGCTATAACCTGGGACTTATGATATCGTGGCATTAGATCACACCATGCCGCAGGCTGTCAATTCAGTTTCAGTCCTAGCTAAACTTGGGAAGGATGCCAGCTTGGTGGCCAGTTATTGCCCATGTCCCTTTTAAACATGGATCTGAAGCTTCTGGCCAAGGTGATGACTCTCAGATTACAGAAGGTCTGGTAACCTTTGATTGGCACCATATAAGTGGGGTGTATGGATGGACAATTTTCATCAGACCACCTAAGGAAGGTTCTTTATATTGTCTCTGCTTCTAGGGATGGTCACACACTAGCAGCGTAGGCCTCCCTGGATACAGAGAAAGCCTTCCTATAGGGTTAGCTGAAACTTTCTCTTCAGAACTCTAGCCAGATACAGAATACCAGCAGAATATAGTAAACAGGTACAGTTATATTCAAATCCATCTGCGAGAATGCATTGTAACCAAGTCCTGTCTTCAGGTTTTGCTTGAGGAATGGTAACCACCAGGGATGTCCCCTTCCCCCTTCCTGATTAATTTATATTTACAGCCTATGGCTGTGAGAATTAATACTAATCCTTCCATCTAGGGCTTCTCAGATGGCAACAAACAGTATAAGAGATTTCTATAGGCCAATGACATCCTGTTGCATGTCCAGAACCCCCTTACTTTTCTGTCAGTAGGTCTCACGGAACTCAAAGAATTCAGTGCCCTGTCCATCTATCAGTTCAATAATGGGAAAATCACACTTATTCCCCTAAACTGTCATACTAGGAAACAGGATGTGGAGCATTTGCAGTTGTCCTGGTCGAACAAGAGCCTGACATACTTGAGTATCAAGGTTTCTACATCATTATCACAGATGATCAAAGAAAATCTAAATGATTTACTGGTGGTCATAACAAATTACTTAAATACATGGCAGGGTTACTACTCTCTCTTTGGGGTGCATAAATACTATCAAAATCAAAATTCTGCACAGAATTATGCATCCATTCAACATGTTCATCACCACATTACCACCGTCATGGTTCTGGAAACTGCACTCACTCATCTCTACCTTTCTTTGGAGGAGGAAACGACCCAAAAGGACTTACCTGAAACTGGCAGCAGAGAGAACCAAAGGAAGTTTGGGCCTCCTTGATTTCTTGACATATAATACTTCCATGCCACTCAGGGGGTGAAATACTTTAGGTGGCAGGCCCCCTCAGAACCCTCACATTCTTCATATATGCCTCAATGGCTGGAAATTAAGGAACACTAATGTAGGGTTCAAGTGTTGAAGCTGGATACCCTTTTTTATACTATGCATACCAAATTTCCAAAGAACCTGCACCATACTCCAACTGGCACATCCATGTCCACATATAAACAACTGTGTAGAATTCTGAAGTGTTCATCAGGCACCCTGGTGGACCAGCCACTGTGGAAAAAATGTTTTGATGGGGGCATCCCTAAAATCACACATTTCATGCAATTGAATGGGTAGTCCACTTTCAGGCAGATGTAGGACCAATTCAAATTAAAGAACAAGGATATCTTTGCCTTCATTTAATTATGGCAAATGATGGTCACAACTTTAAGAGAACCCTGGGTAGTGTCTCCACCACCTTACACATTGCAAGAACTGGTTAGTCTGGCACATAAATGCCATGCAATCTCACATCTTCACTCTGCCTTCCAGAACTCTATGCCACATTGTTATGGATCCCAGTCAGATTATTAGTCTCAAGCCCTGAATTTGAACCCTACCCTAAAACAATGGTACTCTAATTGGGAAAACATTCATAATTATGTTACAATAGATGGTTACCATCTCATGCAGTACAAAATTATCCAGATGGTGTACCATACTCTTCAGAAGCTATCCAGATGGGGACTCATAGATTCTCTGACTTACACTTGATGTAGTGAGGGAGGGTACATTATTGCAGATTTTGTGGGACTGCCCTAAGGTGCAGCCCCAGTGGTAAACTGTTCAGCACGCACAATGGACCCACTGCTTGGGCTGGAAGGCACCTTCTTGAGGAATAGATGTATCCTGGGGCATGATACTCATACACTGTTAGGCTATAGGAGATATCATTTCACACTTATTACAATGGTAATAAAGAAACTGATCTTACACCATTGACTAGATGACCAGGTACCCACACTACTAGAATGGCACCAGGAAATGATGCAGATATTGAGACTAGAATGAATGGTAGTTTCATTGAGGCATAGATTTCATACCAGAAGCAATGAAACAGCTTAGATGTCCTCCAAGCTATAGCTCTTTGTACATAATTGACAGTTTGCACAATATCTCAGAATTTACCCAGTTGTGTAAGATCTTGGTGCAATTGCTATTTTTTTTGGGGGGGAGGTGTTATTCAGGCTGTCTGTGGTTATGACTGTGATGTACCTTTATGTTGAAAATTTTCAATAAAGTACATTAATTAAAAAGAAAAAGAACTACACCCATTGAAAAAGTTGGCAGGAGGCCAGTAAAATTGTTTGGGCTCACAAATTCTATGGCCAGTATGAAAATAAAAATGAATTTGTAAAACTGAATCTAAGTCTAAAGTGTGGTTAACCAGTTGATATAGATACTCTGCTGGATGCTATTGTTCTTGCAACTCTATCTCGGTGGACTATCATTATCTGTCAGCACTGGGTGTGACTGAAATTAGCTCCCTCACCCCCACACACACATTTTGAGTTGAAATTCAATGCTAAAAAGTCCAAGGTGATGCAAATGGGGAAAAAGAACCCCAGGACAGAATACTGGGTTGGTGGTGTTAAACCTGGCTCTACTTCTTATGAAAGAGACATGGGAGTCATCATAAGTGACCTCCTAAGCAACCTAGCAATGCTGAAAGGCAACCAGGATTTTGGGGTATATAGAGAGGGGTTTTCATGGAATGAGGAAGAAGGTAAAACTACCTCACTATAGATCACTGGTGATGTCACATCTGAAATATATTTTCTAGCTCTGGAGGCCACATCCAAGAAAAGTCAAATAAAGGGTGGAGACTGTGCAACATAGGTTGACCAAAATTATTCAGGGCCAGGAGCTCCCATGAGGACTGGCTTTGAGCACTGAATGTGTACTCACTGGAGGACAGAAGGAAGAGGATAGACATGACAGAGACTTCAAGTTTTGGAAAGGAATCAACAGGGAACTATTCAGCAGGAAAAGCAAGTCAGAACATGGGGATATGACTGTCAGCTGGTGGGGGAAGGAGATTGAGGAGGGATGTGAGAATATTTTATTTTACAGAGAGAGTGGAACAGCTTACCAGCAGAGGTGGTGGGTGCAAAACCATTAATAGTTTCAAGCAATGCTGGGGCAGAGTTATAGGCTTAATAGCTATTCAGAAAGGTAGTAGTAAGACAGGGGGCAAAACACATCTAAACAACAGGTCCTTGGGTAAGAAAGACTGTAGCAGGGCAGACTGAATAAACCAGTGGCATTTTTCTGCCAACATTGTCTATGTTTCTGTGTTTCTGACTTTTATCTTCAATATTTTCACACTTCTTGCCAACGATAACTTGATAAGACAGAAAAAAAGTTCTTAAGCCCATACATCCAATTCTGATCATATTTATAACTTTCAGTTCCATACATTTTAAGATAGATGACCATATGGTAGTATTTGCTTTAACAGTGTAGTGCTGCATCTTCTTTATTAAAGGAACTTTCCTCAGCTGCCTCTGTACTTCTTGTGTAACAGCCACTTTAAAGACATAAGTAATTATTGTATAATAATTGGCTTCCCCTTTATCCCATAGGGAAACCGTGGTGTAATTTGCCGTTATAAAGAAGTGTTTATAACGGCGAACACACTCATGGTTTCCCTCGCTGTGCTCATGCCCACGGAGCAGCGTGACAGGTTCCCAACCGCTCACCGCTTCCGTCTTGCCAAACTCAGCTCCGTCAGAAGAACTCGATGATACGTTTTTTCTTTTAATTTTCCCTCAATATATTGTAAAAACTTCGGAAACCTGTTTAAAAAAAAAAAGCCATTTTTAAAAGATACCGATTCCCATTTCGGCACCGGACTATCTCTAATCCAAACACATCTGCACTGGAAGGTCTTTATTTTGTATAATTGCTGTGGCGAAAAAGGGAAACCAAGCAATTATATAAAATAAAATATGGGGTAGTGTGTTTAAACTTGAAGTTTACACACACTCTCGGGGTTAAATGCTAACATAAACCCCTTAAGCTTCGCTCTCGGGGTTTATGAGCATCTAACCCCTCGGGTGTATGTAAAACTTCAAGTTACACACACTATCCCGTACTTTATTCTCTATTATTTTTTTTTAATCAGAACATCCCAACCTGTTTTTTGTTCTGGTTCTTTCAAGATGCAGGTCCTGAAGCCACACCTTTTCCAAGTCAGTCTGTTTGATTTTTGTGCACATCTCCAAACTACACACATTCCAAAGCCTCAATCCCAGTGTGATGTATTATGGGTATTGATATCCTTGTAAAAGCATGTTGCAAGGCATAAAACAAACACAGCAACTGTGTGCCTGAATTACCCAGTATCTGTCCTGAAAAAAGCACATGCTAAGACACCACAAAAAGGGGGTATGCATGATGAACAGTAGCCTAAAAGTAAGTGTGCAACAAGCAAAATTGAAATACAAATAATGAGCTGTATGCACTATGTGGGCGGGGGTACATGGAAAATGCCCATACCCCACCCACATAGTTGCACACCTGCCGGCATGCACAACCAGTGCCCAGCTGCCTGAGGCTCCTCTCCACAGTGCTTAGGTACATGTTGGAGTGTTCTGCAGGCTGGGCATGCATCTAATGGGATGCCCAGACCTGATCTGCAAGGGGATCCCTTGTGCCCGCAGGGTACAGATGTAGGCTGATGGTACACTGAATGCCAGTGGCACAGGCACAGTGGGAGCCCATTTGGCCATTCCTGGTTCACCCTATGGCCCCCATTGGCTGGGGCATCATGTTTTGGGGATCTGGAGTACCCCGACCTACTCACCGCAACCCACGGTGGCATCCTGGGGGGACACGTAACCTGTATGGCTAGGGTCTGCCTGGCGTGTGGTGTGCCCCATGCACCCAGCACTCCACACCTTTGTGAATAGTACAGAGTGTGGGCATGCCCTTGACACCCCATCTGGGGTGCTTCTGTCTGTGTGGTCAGGGAATCAGCACATACCTGTCCTGCACCCCCCCCCAGTGAATGCTGCACGGGGTCCAGAGGACCTCGTTATGTGGCATTCAGACTTGGCTATGCCAATGCACCCAGGTTATGCGACGTACTGACATAGTGCATAGGGACCACAATATGTATTAGACTACATATGGCACAGCAGACTTACAGTATGGCAAAACACAAAGACAGGGCACTCCCCAATATTTCAAGTATGCACATCCACTTTGATCAAGATCCTCACCAAAGTTGAACTGTGTCCTCAAAACATCAATGAGTTCCCTGACATTGTGTTTTGCCATCGGTCTGTTGTGCTTTTAGTAATCTAATGATGACTTTGGTTCATTATTCCATATGGATTTTTATTAAATATTATTTGTATTTGCAATTTTGATTGCTGCAATCTTACTTTAACAAAGGTGTTGGTCTCTGAGTGCCTTTCTGTTTTGTAATGTCTAGACTGACACCTTTCACAAGTCACATTGTTACTTTATTTGTCAATAGACATCATTGGTGGTGGTGGGAGGAGGGCGCATGAAAGAATAAAGTACCATTCGCTGCAATAGCAACAAATAGCAAATCAGAATGCTGTGAGATTGTCATGGTGCATCACTTTCCAACCCCTCCCCCAACAGATAACAGTGTGACTTGGTGAAAATGCAGTCCTCCTTCAGCATCTTAATTGGAGTAAAGGACAAAACAAAAGTTTGGACTATTCTGATGTGAAACACTGTGCAATTCTTCTGTAATGTCTAAAAGTCAAAACATTCAATGCAGCATCAAAATGTCTTTCATCAGGAGACTTTTTTCAAATAACAAAACTATCATCACTATTATGCAATCCTTTACATTAATGCATACATGGATCCATCTATTAAAGAAATACAATAATAATAATATTAATAACCACCTTTGTTTTCATAGTGAAGGATTTCCAAAGGCTTGTGAATGCCGCAATCCCCGGGTGTGCCATATATACGGCCCATGCAACTTGCGGCATTCACCTGCCAACAATTGGGATTTTCTATCCCATGTGGCAATTGCCACAAGCTAGAACAACTTTTTGTGGTCTGGCTTGCGGCAGTCCTGAGAACAATTTTTATGGAGCTTGCACCAGATATGTGGCGCAAGCTGCCTTAAATAGTGAAAACTGTCACAACTGTGCCCGAGATTGCAAAATTGGGTGCAGTTGATGTGAATGGGCTTGGTGTACCACCAGAACATAAGTGCCATGCCACATGGTTTGACACAAGACCTGCACCATGCATTGAAAATCCTGCCCATAATTTTTATTAATAATGAAATCCACAGCTGTTCAACCTGCCTTTCCTTTCTGCTTCCCTAAATTCTGGGGCTCTCCATTTGTGCTGCTCATTCCCTTTACTCTCTGAAATCTCTCCTCTGTGATTTCTCTGCTCACTACTGCAGTTGTTCTGATACTGGGTTGGACTTCTCTCTGCTCTTTCCAAACTACACTGACACTTGTACAGCTCACTCTTCTCCAGTTTTCTGTCACTACCTCTACCCCTCATGGTATTGCTCTGTTTAATTTTATTTATTTCATGGGTTGAAAATAACCTTTGAGCAAGGTGTTCATTTTCAAAGGTTCCACATCAGTATTAAACAAAACAATATATACATTTATGCATACTATGGCTGTGTGAATACCTTTTCATGAATATTCTGCCGAATATTCAGTATTCAGGTCCCAGGTATTCGGTATTCAGCCAGAAAAGGTGTTTTTTTTAAGAAAACTTTAAAAAAGCAGTTTAACAACACCATTAATCACCCATTAAACCTGATGTAGCATATACACCTCAATGAGACTTCAACCACCAACGCAGAGCTCTCATTAATGCAACACAAGCTACATGTGGCACACTTGATCCACCATACCACACATATAGCACTCCGAAAATGATATCAAGCATTGCATTGGGTCAGCACTGGAGGGTGTTCTTAGTCACAGACATGGTAGCCCATGACATGGGCATCGGCGATTGAGTGCTTGCAATAATGGCAACTCAATCCTGGTGCATGTCGAAGGGGCTTCTGTTGAGGAAGGGTGACTGGATGGGGGAAGTGGGTGCATATAGCAACAGGACATCACATAGAAACATAGAAACACAGAATTTGATGGCAGATAAGGCCCACCCAGCCTGCCCATTTCCCTACCTAATGGATAAGCTGCAGATCCTAGTTAACCAGCAGCCTACTTCTTCCTACCCCCACTATATGTGTACATGTGCGGGGGGTCAGGGTCCAGCATGATGGAAGGCAAAGAGGGTTGGCCTGGTGTGGGGCTGCCAAGCTGGCCCCATAGCGTGGTTGGTGGTTGTCAGCCTAAAGGTGCAAGGGTTCCAGGTTCAGGTCTGGGCATGCCTACATTTTTGTGTGCCTGGCCCCCAATTTGTTTTTCTCCAGATTTTGCACCCCCCTGGAGTTAAGAATTCTTTAGTAGGGGGTGTGAGGCAATGCAAGGGGCATAGCCCATTGCATGAACAATCAAAATTTAAGTTCCTGGCACTGTTTTCCTGTGCGTTGGTGGTGTACATCGCTGAAATAGATTTTTGGTGATATATACTAGCCCTGCCACCAATCACAATTGTGCTTTCGTGGTTATCACATAAATTCACAGACACGGGGTAGATGGTGCTTTGGCCATGGGCATAAGAATAGTGGTAACAGTGGCTACCATAGTGGTGAGAGCTGAAAGGGTGGCTGCTGCATGAATGGCACCGGTGGTGGTGGGAAGCACACTGACTGTAGATGTAGCAGCCATAGTGATAGCAGTGGGAACGCTGGTGGTGGTGTCTGCTGCTTCCTGCACAAAGCATGTATGCACTAATGCCCTCCTACTACTGCACAAAAGGATGCGACAGTGAATGTATAGATGGAACAGGTGGTGACACCAGTAGTAGTAATAGTTCTGCCAGTAGTATTAGTAGTAGTACTACTATTCCCAATGCTACAAGAACTAAAAGGCTTGCTTGGGGAGAAAAATATTTGAAACCATCTAATAAAGAGACACCTGTCTGTCATCGTCCACGTAGTCTATCTCACCACCTTCTCTGGAATTGTATTATGTATCAATAGTATACAGTGAAGCAAGACAAGATGCAATTCAATACTTTGCAGTAAATGCTGTCACAAAATATTGGATGACTAGAGATTAACTGCCATTGAATTACACTGCTTCTTGCAGCATAATGTAGCACTTTGCAATAATTTTGCAGGCATGGAAAATAATTGAGACTGATGATGCCATACTGTTAACCGGAATATTTCAGGCATGTGAAATACTTGGGACTGGTGATGCCACACTGGTAACTGGAATATTTCAGGCATGGGAAATACTTGAGATGGGTGATGCCATACTGGTAACTAGAATATTTCAGTCAAGAGAAATACAGGAGACTGGGAATGCTATACTGGTAACTGGAATATTTTAGTCACGTGAAATACTTGAGACAAATGATACCATACTTGTAGCCATAACATTTTAGTCACATGAAATACTTGAGACAAGTGATACCATATTTGTAACCATAATATGTCAGTCATGTGAAATACTTGAGACTGGTGATGCCACACTTGTAACTGCCATATTTCAGGCTTGGGGAAACACTGAGACTGGTGATGCCACACTTGTAACTGCCATATTTCAAGCATGGGAAACACTGAGGCTGGAGATGACACACTATTAGCTGCCATATTTTATGCATGTGAAATACCTGAGACTGGTGTTGCCACACTGGTTACTGGCACCTGGGAAGCTGTTAAAGGGGATCGATGGAATATGGGCACGAGCAACACGGGATGAGAGATGTAGCAACACCAGTTGAGGATTTTGTATTGGGAACAGCAATCAATAGCTGGGTGGCAGTTTTAGGCATTGGGAACTGCAGGGCATGCTCGTTCAAAAGAATACACAATGACAGTGGAAGTAATAACAGAAAAGGATGCTGGTCACAGATCTGTGTTAGTATAACTTTGAATATGAATGTTAACATGTGCTTATTTGCTAACAGAACAATGATGGCTAACACAGAATGGCTTGAGTATGGGTTAATGCTACAACACACAAATGTTGTATCCAGTACAAGACAATTATTTAATGCAATTGTTAGTGGCCATATGTGTACCCAAGGTGAGGTAGATTTGTTTTTATAAACACAAGTTGTTCCACATGTGCTGGGTCAAGTGAGGATCAGTGAGGTTCCACCACATCCCCAGCAGTGCTGAACATTCATTCAGATGGTACGCTGGTGTGGGGGCAACAGATATATTTAAGTGCCAGCTGTGCCAAGTACTGAGATGCTTTCATCCTTTTGATCCAGTACTCCACTGGATTTATGGAGAATGACTCCAGAGGCTCATTGAAATAACTATTCAGCAGATTGGGTGCCGACTGTGGCTGCTGTTCTGTTCTCTTCCATTGTTCAACCTGTAGTGATGAGCTGAGTTCAGCCCAACAGTTACCCTCCTTTTCAAGGTTTTCCATACTGCTTTCAGTTTGTGATTCTGAGACTGGCTCATCAATAGGGTTACCTGCTGGTTTCATTGACCCAAGGATGCAAGAACTAAGTTCTGAGCACATCTGCTTCTGAATGTCTATAACCCTGTGAGTGGGCATTACAAGATGTAGTACCTCACACTTAAAACGTGGATCCAAAATAGTGGCAAATATGTGCTTTTTATTGGAACAGAGATCAGAAAATCTAACTTCTAGTTCTGTGGTGAGGTTTTCCACAAGGGATATCACTGTTCCTGGTGTCTGGTTTGGATCTTTCTCAGCATTTTCACTGAATATCCTCATGGCTTTTTTCAGGATCTGTACAGCAGGAATTACCTGACTTAGCAGTGCAGAATCAGAGCTAAGGTTACCAGTGCTCCTTTCAAATGGGGCTAAAACCTTTACCAAGCCCTCAATCACAGCCCAGTCCTGATGTCTGAGGACTCCACCATATCAGTTTCCATGTTCATCTCATGAAGGACCCGCTTTTGCTCCAGAAGCCTTTGCAGCATGTAGTAGGTGGAATTCCACCGGGTCTGTACATCCTGGATGAGATGATGCTGTAGAATTTGAAGATGCTCTTGTAGCGGATGCAGACAGTTTGGTGCTTTCACAGAGTGATGGAAGTGGCTGAATATGCTTCTGGCTACTTTGACTATGTAATCTGCCTCTGCTGTGTTTGCCAAAGCCCTTGTCACCACCAAATTTAGTGTATGAGCAAAGCAGCGTATCCCATGAAAATTGCCATCTCTAAGTGCTTCTATCATATTTGTGGCATTGTCTGTGACCACAAACCCTACCTGCAAATTGTTGCCATCAATCCATGGGCTCAACATCTCTTGCAGGAATGATAGTATGTTTGTAGCCCGGTGATCCTTTTCCATAACACTGACATTTAGCAAAGCAGACCTGCTGGGAGAGGGGGAAGAGACAGAACCAGCACCAGTACCACCATCACCACCAGTGACTACCACATCTGCAACACACCAGTGTGCTGTCAGTGACATATATGCATGATTTGAATTCATGCTGGCCCATATTTCAGTTGTGCAGTGGAAAAATCCACCAACAACCTGTGCTAGTAGACTTGCAACTTTTTACTCAAATCGTGGTAAATGTTGGGTACTACAGTACGAGAAAATGTGGTCCGTGATGGTATATTATACCAAGGGTGCAAACTCTGAAGAAGCCTATGGAAACCTGTGTTTTTCACAATGGAAAATGGCTACAGATCCAAGGCCATCATCTCACTAATTAAATTGGTGATCTGCTGTGTTGTAGGGTGTGACGCCTGGTATTTGGTGTGGGCATGGAAGACTTACATGATGGGTGTAGTCAAAGTGTTACCACATCACATTGATTTTGTCTTTGAACCCATGGTGGAGGGTGTTATAATAATAGACAACTGAGCAGAAGAAGGCAGAATGGGTGATGCTCCTGTATGGGGATGCACTATAAGCAGTGTAGGGGGAGTTGAGGGCACACTGTCTGTCTCAGTAATAGAATCACTAACAATACTTTGTGCATCTACTGTACCAGTACCAGAAGAGGGGCTGACAGGCACATGTTGTGGAGGGGAGAGAAAGAGCTGTGGATCATTGAAGTGCACTGGGATGTTTCATTTGGAGATGGTTCATCATTGATGTTGTTGTGAGATTTGAAAGGTTTTTACCACGACTTATAGTACAGTCACACATACAGCATACTGCCTTTGTTGGATCATATTATACAACACTAAAGTACAGCCACACCACACTTTTCCTTGCACTGACAATGGAAGTACAGACCCCAATAGGGCGACCATGGGCATGTTTGGCCCCTTCCCCTTATCAGACCTGGGTGCAGTGGATGCAATTGTTCTACCCCTTTCTTTCTCTGCAACAGATGTAGTTGTAAAACTACTTTGTGTATCAGATGGAGTTGAACTTAACATAACTCTTTGAAAAGACAGGGTGGACTGTCTATTTTTTTAAGAGGAGGAGGAGGGTGACCCTGACCGGCCTGCTTGCCATGACAAGAAGTACTGCATTTTTTGGCAGCTGCACATTCACGCTTCTCACACAGATATGCCGCATATTCGGCCTCATCGCCAAATTCACTTAGGTGAGTATCACTGTCAGATGATGTACTTAGCAAGTCTGGAGGCTCTGGTAACTAACCAGATGAATGCTCTTCTTCAGAATCCTCCACATCAGCAAAAGGAAATGTGGTGAGAGGAAACTTGCGAGGCTGAGCAACAGTACATTTTGGCAACACAATTGGTACAGTCGTTGTAACAGTCTCATGGTCAGTACTAGTCACAGTACCTATGGTCATGGGCACAGTTGGCAAGGTAGTAGCACTGTTAACAGTAGTCCTGGTGCCAGAATCACAATCAGGAGTTACAGTAGAAGAATTGGCATCATATTGCAGCTAGTTGTAATACTGGCAGCAGTAGTCATGGTGGTGCCCACAGAACACTCAGGACTACTAATGGAAGCAAAGGTTGTGGTGACAGTGGCTGTGCAAGGAGCACAAATAACAGTACACACTGTTATGGCAGTGGTGGTGTCAACAGTACAAAAAGGATTTGCTCTTGTTGCTGAAATCACGGCACTGGTGGTAGTGGGGAGGAGCACACTGATAGGTGATGTTGCCTCTATGGGGGCAGCTGTGTGACTAGTACTACCACTGGTACTGGGGGTGGGTTCTTGTTCTTGTATAACTGGAGATGTCAGCTGTAAAGCCCTCCTACTTTTATAAAATGATGGTGCAGCAAATGCAGTACTAGTAATAGTAGTGGCAGCAGTTGAAGTTATAGCAGTACTAGTACTACCCCCAATCTTACTGACACCAGAACCTGAAGGCTTATGAGGGGAGAAAACTATTTTAGAGCAGCGAATATGAATATAACTTCTCTCACCCTGTTCCTCACCACTTAAGACTGGTGGTCAAGATGACTTGCTTGGGCTGGACCATGCATGTTTACGGGATTGATGAGACATGTTTCCGTAACTTACTGTGTATATTATTTGTGATTAGTGTCTTTGTTAATGTTAGTGCTTCTTGCAGAAAACAACAATAGCAACACCGTGTATGTAGCAACTAATAAAGTCAAGCTGATACTAGAAAGAGATGGAGTTAGCAAACAACTTCTTACTTGTACGGTGTCAGTTGTGCAATCATACAGTACAGCAATTCAAGCTCTGAAGGTGCACCAAACAACTTAAAACACACAGAACCCAGTGAGTCACACCTGACACACACAGAAACACTAAAGCGGTTCACAGAAAATTTATGTGTACTCACTGACAGTAGTGCACACACAGGGGGCGAAGACACACAAAAAGGAAAAAACTCACATGCACAGGAGGCCACTCAGGTGCAGTGAGCTGTGGAGGAGGAGTCATAGAACATAGAAACATAGAAACATTGACTTTGACGGCAGATAAGGACCACTTGGCCACCCAGTTTGCCCATTTCCCTCCTACTGGATAAGCTGCAGATTCTAGTTAACCAACAGCCTACTTCCTGCAACCCCCCACTATAATTGCCTTATGTCTGTCGCATGCATGTTTGAATTCCCCCACTGTTTTAGATCCAACGACCTCCTCAGGAAGGCAGTTCCATGTATCCACCACTCTCTCCATGAAAAAAAAATTCCTCACATTACCCCTGAGCCATCCCCCCTATATCTTTAAATTGTGCCCCCTTGTTCTTACACATCTCTTTTTCTGAAAGATGCTATACTCCTGGACTTTGTTGATTCCCTTGAGGTACTTGAAAGTTTCTAGCATCTCCTCCTGTCCCTCCTTTCATCAAGAGTATACATATTAAGCTCTCTCAGTCTCTCTTCATATGGTTTCTGCTGCAGACCCTGCACCATTTTAGTTGCCCTCCTCTGGACTGCTTCCATCCTGTCTATGTCCTTGCGTAGATGAGGTCTCCAAAACTGCACACATTACTCCAGATGGGGTGTCGCCAACTGTCTGTATAGAGGGATAACCACTTCCCTTTTTCTACTTGTGATGCCCCTTCCTATGCATCCCAGTATCCCCTGGCTCTCCTTACTGACTTTTCACATTGCTTACCCACCTTTAGGTCATCTGATATGACTACCCCAGGTCCCTTTCCATTTTGTTATTGTTAGTACTCCCCTGCTATTGTGTACTCTTCTCCTGGGTTTTGTTTCCAGGTGCATTACTTGCACTTCTTTGCATTAAATCTAAGTTGCCATATGTCTGACCATTCCTCCAACCTTGCCAAGTCCCTTCTTATCTTTTCTACCCCCTTGTGTATCAACTCTGTTACAGATCTTTGTGTCATCTGCAAAGAGGCATACCTTTCCCTCCAGGCCCTCTGCAATGTCACCTATAAAGATGTTAAAGAGGACTGGACCCAGTACTGAGCCCTGAGGTACTCCACTAGTAACCCCCCTTTCTTTGGAATGTGTTCCATTCACTATTACCTTCTGTGTCCTGTTGTGCAGCCAGATTGCTACCCAGGCTACCACCCTGGGACCCACTCCCAGGCTAGCTAGCAGTTATTAATCTTTTGTGCGGGACTGTGTCAAATGCCTTGCTAAAAGTCTAGGTAGGCCATATCCACAGCCCTCCCGGTCTACTACTTTGGTCACCCAGTCAAAGAAATCAATTAGATTCATCTGACATGACCTTCCTGCTGTAAATCCATGCTGCTTTGGGTCCTGTACCCCACTGGCCTCTAGGTACTCAACAATTCTTTCTTTCAGAAGTGATTCCATCATTTTCCCCACCACTGAGGTCAAACTTACAGGTCTGTAGTTTCCTGCTTCTGCCTTGTTCCCACTTTTGTGAAGGGGAATCACATCTGCCCTCCTCCAGTCCTCAGGTACCACCCCATCCTGCTATGATTTGTTAAAAAGCATGGTCAGTGGTGCCACTAGGCCCTCCCTTAGTTCTTTTAGGATTCTGGGGTGAATCCCATCAGCCCAATTGCTTTGTCCACCTTTAGTTTTAGGAGTTCTTTCAGGACTTTTTCCTCATGAATGGACTGGTGTCAACCCCCTCCCCCCACCCAGAGTGCTTCTATTGTTTGGTTTAGGTAACTCCTCCTCATATTCTTTTGTGAATATTGAGCAAAAGTACTCATTCAGTATCTCTGCCCTTTTCACTGTCTCCCTCTGCCCACCTCCCCTCTTCTTTTTAATCTTCACTATCCCTCCCTTAACCTTTCTATGCTCCCTAATGTACCTGTAAAAGGTTTTATCCCCCTTCTTAACTGAGTTGGCTATTTTTTCCTCGGTTTGGGCCTTTGCTAGTCTGACTGCCTTCCCCACTTCTTTCTGTTTTAATTGATACAGTTCCCTGTCGTGCTCCTTCTATGATTCCTTATACTTTTTGAATGCAGCCTTTTTCTCCTTAACCTTCCCTGATACCTCTTTTGAGAACCATAGTGGTTTTTTACTCTGCTTTGTTTTCTTTATTTGTTTCATGCAAAAGCTTGTTGCCTCTATGATGGCAGTTGTGATTTTTCTCCATTGTTCTTCCACCCCTCCTTTTTGGCCATTTGCTAGTGCATTCTTCAGGTATTCACCCATTTTGCCAAAGTCAGTCCTTCTAAAGTCCAGTATCCTTGTTTTTATATGTCTTATCTCCATGGTTGTGCTCATTGTGAAGCACACTGTGCAGTGGTCGCTTGTTCGCAGATGTCTACTGACTTCTAAATTTGTGATCCTCTCTCCATTTGAGAGTACCAGGTCTAGTATTGCTCCCTCCCGAGTGGGTTCCAACACTAGCTGTCTAAGGCCTGCCCCCTGCAGGGCATCGAGAATGACCCTGCTCTTTGATGTGGCTGCAGTACATGTCATCCAGTTAACATCTGGCATATTCAGGTCCCCCATCAACAGTATCTCCCCTTTTTTCAGCCATTTTGAGAATGTCCTCTATCATTTTTTTGTCCATTTTCTCACCTTGAGATGGGGGTCTGTATACAACCCCTGTACAGTCATCTGATACATTCTCCTTACTCAGTTGCACAGGGAACTGAGCCAAGAACCAGACTACAGTCAGCAACAATTCAATGGGCCAAGCCTGACCCAGTGAGAAAAAAATAGGCTGCTTTATATATCACAAAAAACAAAATGCGTGCAGACAACTGTGCATGCACTTGCAGGACACAGATTACAAGAACAATAATACAACGCACACACGGATGATGTATGCACCGGGCAGTAAACTGCAACGCAGATAAGAGGGAGTCAGATGACAATCACACCTCACTTATGCAGGGAACCGAGCCCAGAACCTGACTACAGCAAAATACCAGTTTGCTTCTCAAAAGAAATAGAAAATACCACAGGGGCTGTGTGTGGATTTGGAACAAAAAGCTAAGCAAGTACAGCAGTGGGCATGGGGCAGTCAGCAAAAGCTTGAGTCACTCACTGTTACTGAGCCCAGTAACAGTTACCCACTACATGCAAAAGCCAAACTGGACTTTGTTGACAGAAATAAAATCCTGATAAGAACTAATTGGTTCTTAAAAAATCAAACCACACTGCTTCAGCAGAGCTGTGAAACTGTAAGCAGTGGGGGAGGGGAGTCAGCATGCAGCAGCACACACACACAGATTCACTCACACACAGACTCTCCTTTTCCTTGAAACTGGGCTCAGTTTCAAGGATGAAAAACAAAACTGCAGTCAGATGCAGTCACAAGGTGATCAGATGTAAAAACTGGATCACACACAAAACATTTTTAAACAGTTATAAAAGTTACAACTGGTAAACTAAACAGAGCTAGCTCTCTGAGAAACAACTGTCTCTTCTCATCTACACACTCAGAGTGAGGAGATCACATGGTGTTCCTGGCTCTGAGCTCCAAAAACAGCCTCTGATTGGCCAGTGAAGCTCTGTGAGATTTTGAAATCTCACCCACTGAATAGTATGTCCCGAATAGTAGCCGAATAGTGAACTGTTCGGAATTACCATCCGAATATTCAGCAAGCCTACTATTAGTGGTATTCGGGAAATACTATTCGGTCCATGCACAGCCCTAATGCATACCTACATTATAAGAACTTCAGTTCACAAAACAAATAGAAGGTAGTACATTTTATAAAGGTAAGGGAATAATTCAGGCAACACAATGTATAGTAACTAATAACTTGACATACAGCAAGTAAGGGATAATTCAACCATGACAATGTTCAGGCAATGAATTAGTTGACATAGCAAATGCCCAAGTTCAGAGTACCCCTGACACAATGAGTAAAGCTAACAGATGTTCACATTATTGTTCAACTGGTATAGTAAAACACACCATTCAGTTTCAAAACACAAGTGCAAGGCAGCCTGGTGGGTAGGCTCCATTGATGGGGTGGCAGCCTAGTGTGTAGAGTCAGTCCAAGAGGTGGAGGACTTAGACAAGGAGGAGGAGGATGAGGAGAAGACTAGTGGGAGAGATCAAATTTAGGCAAAAGAGAGTGGGAGGTAGAGGTGGATGATAGAACAGTAATGTAAGTGGGGAGCTTTGCGTTAAAAGGAGGAAAGGTAGAATGGGAAGGAGGAAAGGCAGATGCGAAAAGGGTAAGGGTGGGAAGACTGATAATAGGAAGAGCTCAGGGTGTAGGAGGAGAGGAGGAATTTATTAAGTGCATCAAAACACTGAGAAGGGCTTTGTTGCTCACAACTTATTGTTCTCATTGCTCCTCTTCCTGTAATTTATTGTACTGCAAAATTTCTGCATAGAAGCATTGCCTGTAATCACTTATTTTTTACATTTATTTCCATATTACTGCATTTTTAAACATTGTACTTTGTGTTTGTACTGTTCTTTCCGTTTCCCATTCACCCCAGGATGCATCTGGAAATGAAATGATAACCGCTCAGTATAACGTTCCTGGTAAAACTTTTGAAATAAATAAATATTTATGAAGCACTTTACAGACATTCAAGTGCATTCCAGAAAACTAAACAGTTAAAATTAAAATCAGAAGAAAAAATGATATGCTAAATTATTTAAAACAAGCTTTTAAACATGCTGTTAAGAATGTCATTGTCTACACAGGACTGTATTTCTGCAGGAAGTTGGTTTTAGAACAGGGGAGCATATGCTGAAAAGGTTCAGTCACCATAAGTGTCCAGTCTAGATGGATGAATGACCAAATTATGCGAATTGGAGACGCTGAAGATACAAACAGAAGTAGGATTTTATAACTGGGAGCAGAGACAAAGGGGTGCCATGCCATGGCAGCATTTGAATATCACTAAAAGAATTTGAAAATCAAGATGTTAACAGTATGACTTCAAAAAAGTGTGACTTTTTCAGTCTCTTGATATGATGAAAATAACAAAAACAATATGACAACTAGAATAATGAAATATCCAACTTGTTGCATAACCTGAGGCCACTAATGTATTGCATTTATTTGTAAACAATACAGTTGTACTGTCTTGTGTTACACAGGCATTGAGGTGTTCCATCATTCTTTAAGTGCACTTAGAATACCCAAAATGTTAGTCTGGAACAAATCCTTTTCATTATGCTAAGGACCCCATGAAGCTGACACATCAGCAAAGTGCATACTACTTTCTGAGTAAAGAACATTATGCAAGTTGTGAACCTTACTGTCT
This sequence comes from Neoceratodus forsteri, assembly GCA_016271365.2. Taxonomy (NCBI): domain Eukaryota; kingdom Metazoa; phylum Chordata; order Ceratodontiformes; family Ceratodontidae; genus Neoceratodus; species Neoceratodus forsteri. Next base: position 811,576,371 of record CM028129.1, on the reverse strand, counting down.
AATGGTCTGAGTAAGATCAAACTACTAAACAATTTATAAAGATAGCATTTATCAGCAGAAAAGGACTGCTTGACCCATCCAGTCCACCCTGGTGTTTCCTACTTAATCTGTCTCCACAGACCATAACTGGTCTCTAGCAACCCTCCCTCCTCCCTACCCATTTTCTAATATACTCCAAACCCATACATGCTTGAAGGCTCCCACTGTTTTGCCTCCACCACTTCCACTGACAGTCTGTTCTAGGCATCTTCCTCCCTTTTGGTGAAGAAATATTTATTCACATCTTTAGAAACAAAGAAACATAGACAATGGTGGCAGAAAAATAAAATGATGGCAGAAAAAGACCAAGGGTCCATCTAGTCTGTCCATAGAGCACCATCTACCCTGAGACCTTGTTTATATGGAGTTATATATCTTCATGTCCACCCCTGTCCCTACCGCTACTGACCTGAGCAAACCCCAGATCTTTCACTCTGTCCCAGCCATGATTGAAATCATTTATGGTTTTGGTGCCAACTGTATCTACTGGTAGAGTCTTCCATGGCTCCACCACCCTTTCCATAAAAAAGAACTTCCTCACGTCCCTCTTAAACCCTCCCCCACCAGTTTCATAGAAACATAGACTTTGACAGCAGATAAGGACCACTTGGCTCACCCAGTCTGCCCATTTCCCTACCTATTGGATAAGCTGCAGATTCTACTTAACCAACAGCCTACTTCCTGCAACTCCCCACTATAATTGCCTTATCTCTGTCCCATGCATGTTTGAATTCCCCCACTGTTTTAGACCCCACAACCTCTCCAGGAAGGTGGTTCTATGCGTCCACCACTCTCTCTGTGAAAAAAAAAATGTCCTCACATTACCCCTGAGCCGTCCCCCCTCTATCTTTAAATTGTGTCCCCTTGTTCTTACACATCTCTTTTTCTGAAAGATGCTACCCTCCTGGACTTTGTTGATTCCCTTAAGATACTTAAAAGTTTATATCATGTCCCCCCATCCCTCCTTTCATCAAGGGTATACATATTAAGCTCTCTCAGTCTCTCTTCAAATTATTTCTGATGCAGACCCTGCACCATTTTAGTTGCCCTCCTCTGGACTGTTTCCATCCTGTCTATGTCCTTGCATAGATGAGGTCTACAAAACTGCACACAGTACTCCAGATGAGGTCTCACCAACTGCCTGTACAGAGGGATAACCACTTCCCTTTTTCTACTTGTGATGCCCTCCTTATGAATCCAGTATCCCCTGGCTCTTCTTACTGACTTCTCACATTGCTTACCCACCTTTAGGTCATCTGATATGACTACACCCAGATCCCTTTCCATTATTGTTGTTGTTAGTACCTCCCCTGCTATTGTGTACTCTCTCCTGGATTTTTATTTCTCAGGTGCATTACTTTGCACTTCTTTGCATTGAATCTAAGTTGCCATATGTCTGACCATTCCTCCAACCTTGCCAAGTCCCTTCTCATCCTTTCTACCCCTCCTTGTGTATCAACTCTGTTATAGATCTTTGTGTCATCTGCAAAGAGGCATACCTTTCCTTCCAGACCCTCTGCAATGTCACCTATAAAGACGTTAAAGAGGATTGGACCCAGTATTGAGCCCTGAGGTACTCCACTAGTAAACCCCCTTTCTTCAGAATGTGTTCCATTCACTATTACCTTCTGTGTCCTGTTGTGCAGCCAGTTTGCTACCCAGGCTACCACCCTGGGACCCACTCCCAGGCTGGCTAACTTGATTACTAATCTTTTATGGGACTGTGTCCGATACCTTGCTAAAGTCTAGGTAGGCCATATCCACAGCCCCTCCCTGGTCTATTACTTTGGTCACCCAGTCAAAGAAATCAATTAGATTCATCTGACATGACCTTCCTGCTGTGAATCTGTGCTGCTTTTGGTCCTGTACCCCGCTTGCCTCCAGGTACTGAACAATTCTTTCTTGCAGAAGTGATTCCATCATTTTCCCACCACTGAGGTCAAACTAACAGGTCTGTAGTTTCCTGCTTCTGCCTTGCTCCCACTTTTGTGAAGGGGAATCACATCTGCCCTCCTCCAGTCCTCAGGTACCACCCCATCTTTCCGTGATTTGTTAACAAATGTGGTTAGTGGTGTCTGTAGGTCCTCCCTTAGCTCTTTTAGGATTCTGGGGTGAATCCCGTCAGGCCACCTTGAGTTTTAGGAGTTCTTTCAGGGCTCTTTCTTCTGTAAATGGACTGGCGTCAATCCCACTACCCAGAGTGCTTCTATTGTTTGGTTTAGGTAACTCCTCCTCTTCTTCTTTTGTGAATACTGAGCAAAAGTATTCATTCAGTATCTCTGCCTTTTCACTGTCTCCCTCTGCCCACCTCCTCTCTCCTTTATTAATCTTCACTAACCCTCCCTTAACCTTTCTATGCTCCCTAATGTACCTATAAAAGGTTTTATCCCCCTTCTTAACTGAGTTGGCTATTTTTTCCTCGGTTTGGGCCTTTACTTTTCTGACTGCCTTCCACTCTTTTCTGCTTTAATTATTACAGTTCCTGTCGTGCTCTCCTGTGATTCCTTGCACTTTTCGAATGCAGCCTTTTTCTCCTTAACCTTCCCTGACACCTCTTTGAGAACCATAGTGGTTTTTATTCCTCTTGTTTTCTTTATTTGTTTCACAAAGGCGTGTTGCCTTCATGATGGTAGTTTTGATTTTTCTCCATTGTTCTTCCACCCCTCCTTTCTGGCCATTTGCTAATGCATTCCTCAGGTATTCACCCATTATGCCAAAGTCAGCCTTTCTAAAGTCCAGTATCCTTGTCTTTGTATGGCTTGTCTCCATGGTTGTGTGTATTGTGAAGCACACTGTGCAGTGGTCGCTTGTTCCCAGATGTCTACTGACTTCTAAATTTGTGATCCTCTCTCCATTTGAGAGTACCATGTCTAATATTGCTCCCTCCAGAGTGGGTTCCACCACTAGCTGTCTAAGGCATGCCCCCTGTAGGACATCAAGAATGACCCTGCTCTTGGATGTGGCTGCAGTCCATGTCCTCCAGTTAACATCTGGCATATTCAGGTCCCCCCCATCAACAATAGCTCCTCTTTTTCAACCATTTTGAGAATGCCCTCTATCATTTACTTGTCCATTTCCTCCCCTTGAGATAGGGGTCTGTATACAACCCCTGTGCAGATTGTGATGCCATTCCCTGTCTCCAAGGTGACCCAGAGTGCCTCTTGTCCTCCCCCTTTACTTTTTAGTTCTGTAGCTTTGATCCCTTCATTATGCAGAGAGCTACTCCACCTCCTCTTTTACCCTCCCTGTCCCTTCTGTAGATTGTGTACCCTGGTATGTTGACATCCCAGTCATGGTTCTCCGTGTACCATGTTTCTGTGACTGCCACAATATCCAAGTGTTCCTGTTCCATCAGGGCTACTAGCTCTGGAAGCTTGTTTCCCAGACTATGGGCATTGGTACTCATTGCCCTCCATTTAATGTTGACTTTATCCTTTTTTTACCCCATCCCTGCTCTTATTGCCCTTGTCTATTTTTCCATTTACCCCTGTTCTGCCCTCTGTCAAGCTCTGTACCTCAGTGTTTAACCTACTACCTGCCATATTTTGTGGGGGGAGGCTTGAACTTTCCTGTTTCCTATCAGCACCACCCCCTTGGCTAGTTTAAAAGCTTGCCAAGGAAGCCTTTAAACCTGTCACCTATGAGCTTGTTTCCCTTCCAGGACAGATGCAGACCATCATACCAATATAGACCTTCATCTCTCCAGGTGGACCCCCAGTCCCCAATGAAGCCAAAGCCCTGTGCTCTGCACCAGTTTTGCAACCATTCATTAAACTGCACGGTGTGCAGTACCCTAGCCTCACCCCTGCCATAGACTGGCAGCACCTCTGAGAAGGTTACCATGCTTGCTACCTGTCTAAGGCCCCTCCCCAACTCCACAAATTCATCCTGCACTGCACTGATCTCATGCCCAGCTAGGTCATTTGTCCCGAGGTGGACAATAATATCTAGTTCCCTCTCCTGTGATGCTGCTTCTGCAATCCTGAGGACTTGCTTCCTGTCCCTCCAAGCCATGACACCAGGCAGGTACCTTACTTCCCTCTCCTCTCCCTTCCCCAGGTATACACCCCTAACAATTGAGTCCCCTATCAGAAGCTGTGTCTTTACACTGTGGTGTTCCTTGCCAGTTTTTTGTGTGTCTCCCTTGTGGATGTCCCCAGCATTCTTCTTGGTATCCACTGAGGGTGTCATCATAGAGGAACCTTGATTTGCCAGACTGACATATGATTTGTGTAGAGGTACAACTCGGGGGCTACGCCTCTGTTCCACCACCCTCACCCTCCCAGAACCTACTGAGGCAGTGGTTGAGGAACTGGTGCTCTTTGGTTGGGGGAGGCCTCCTTAGTCCTTGCCAGTTCAGCCTAGAGGTTGGCAACCTCCTCCCTCAGAGCTGACAGTTGTCTGAAAACAGGGCAGCAACGCAGGTTCCAGAATGTCTCCCAGAAAACTGCTGCCCCACAGCCAGTGCATTGCATCACTCCTCACATGTCCCTCTTCCTTATAATATACAACGATTCCATTCATAACCTTGGGTTCTTGAATACTTTACTCCTGCTATATAGTTCCCTGTAGTTCTTCTTGTTTCTGCATAATTGAGGGGTGAAGATGCCATAGACTGAGTGCCCTCTAACAAGAGAAAGCAGATTTAAGGGACAGTTAGTTGGAGTACTGTACTGGAAGCTCTGGAATTGCTGACAGAGAAGGGAGTAAGCACCTAACTTTAACTAGAAGTATATATGTACATCTATATATTTTCTCTCCATATTTTTTTTGTTAATATTTTTCTACCCTTACTGGATGGTACCCATTTGTTGCACACCACAGCCCCGACACTCTAAGATCCAGCAGGACTTATCTGCCAGCCTGTCTTCCACCAGGTCTTGCCTCCCCAGGTGGGGTTGCAGAGTTCCTCAACCCCTATCAGAACATGATCTGATTTTCAGCTGGTTGGGTGTGGGGCCTGCAACTGACCAGCACCCTCCTGTCACTGGTATTTTTCAGTTCCCCTTGGGAGGCATGGCATTGCAATGATGCCATGATGCTCATTGTGCACTCCAATGCACTGCACATCTGCATCTGCCACCCACCCTTACCCTCTATGCTGTCAAGGTTTCCATTCATCCAGTTCCTGCTAATGGCTCTTCAAACCATCCTCCCAGAGGAGGAGAGCAGTCCTTCGGATGCCCAATCCTCCTCCAACACTGACCCTTCAATGTGAGTTTACTTCTGAACTGTTCTCTCCTTACTTAAAAGTAACAGTTTAAGTGGGTAGGTGGAGGAAAGAGATTTTTTGCTCAGTTTTGCAGCACTTTGAGTCTTGTATTTAAATTTGTAACAGATAGTAAGGGGAAACTAGCTCAAGAAATCAATCTTAGGGGTGAGTTGATTATGAAAGCCCTGTGAATCAGGTGTGTGATTGGGAGGAGAGGGGTGGTGCTGCCAGAGGCAAAGTGCCTTCTAGCAAGAGCACCATAAAAGACTCCTTTACCCAGTGTGTCCCATCACATTTGTGTCCCAGCATGTGAGTGGAACAGTGCGGGAGTGAAGCATCTGAATTAGGCATCTCCAAGTGTCCACAAATAGTCTGCAGTCTGCAGGAGACTGCAGGAGGAAAACCAGGCCAAGGTAGAGATAACACAGTACTGTTTTCTGGTATACTGATGCAGTCAGATTCAGGGTTGGTAGCTACAAGCAGTGGGTAATCACCTAGTGGGCAAGGAGTAGTAGAAACCAGGATAAGGTACAGTACATACAAGTAAGGGGGTTGAAAAGGGAATGTAGGAGACATCCTTTTTGTGACAGGGTAACAAATACACCTGGAAAATTGGATAAGGAGTAGTAGATACCCAAGCAAGTTAGGCACAGGTAGTTGGGTTAAGAAAGGTAAGACACCCTATCTAGGGTAGGGTACCAGATTTATTTCAGGCAAGCAGAGGGAGAGGTAGGATTTCAAAAAACAGAGAAAAGAGGCAAAAAGATACTGGGAAGTTTCAACAGGCACAAAGGTAAAGAAAGGAAAGAGCATGGGAGTAGTGCACTGCAATGGGTATGGAGCTCTGTTAGTGTTATGACCCAGTTTTACTTACCCAAACCAGAACTTGGACACCAAATGTGTGTGAGGCAACCTAATTCCCAAGAGCAAGTCTTAAAGGGAAACTCCTATAATGCTGCAAAGTGCAGCAGCTACTGCAGAAATACCCAATTACGGCTTTTGACATCATAGGAAATTTTGTATTTTACCTGCTTCTTTCCAGTTTTAATTGAAAATACCCACTCCATCCTTAATGGTTGCAGACCCACGGATGACCATCTTGCTCACCATGGTCGGCTTCTGCCATGAAGGTTATGCTAATGAGGGCTACCAACTCTTCCATTAGTTGACAACCCACATTGGCATAACCTTCACGGTGGAAGCCACCCACGGTGTATGAGATGGTCACCTGAGGTTCTACAACTATTACGGATGTATCGGGTCTTTTCAATTAAAACTGGTAAGCAGCAGGTAAAATAAAAATTTCCTTTGATGTCAAAAGCCCTAATCGGATGTTTCTGCAGCAGCTGCTTCACTTTGCAGTGTTATAAGAGTTTCCCTTTAAACCCAGTGTAGTGGACCTCACATAAATCCTACTAAATCCCACAGTGTTGTGAGTTTCACAGGACAAGCAGAGAACAAGAAACCATACTATACCATTCAGTATATTTTACTTTAAGCAACAGATTTGAAAGGAAAATATGACACGTGCATTTAACAAGTTATTTAGGAACAGCTTTTTCAAATGCATTTGTACCAGTGCACTCTCATTAGAAAAACATAGAAACATAGAATTTGTCGGCAGATAAGGACAGCTTGACCCACCCAGTCTGCCCATTTCCCTACCTAATGGATAAGCTGCAGATCCTAGTTAACAGCCTACTTCTTCCTACCCCACTCCCTAGAATTGCCTTATGACTATCCCA